>OX457025.1:47171600-49571600 GCA_949752745.1 Protula sp. h YS-2021 | reverse complement strand
ACTAAAAACCCACAAAACCTCAATAACCATTTTCCTTTTTTTCTTATTACTGAAATATCATAATTCATTGCAAAATCCGAAAATAAACAAAACTACACGGTGGACACTGGAACAGATTATACTGTACATCTTTTTAATCCGAGTCTGGAAGGTGGTCGCCAAAACATGCTTTACTGTAGGTTTTTCGTGTCCGGGTCTGGAACAGCAGTTTTACTGTGCATTACATTTTTATCTGGGTCTGAAAGTTGATCAAGACAGGCAGGTTTTACCGTAAATCTTTTTATCCGAATCTGAAATGGTTCACGAACAGGTTTTTCTTCACATCTTCTTTATCCGGGTTTCGAAGGTGGTCGTTACAAATAGGTTTTATCACAGCCTTTTTTATCCGGGTCTGTGAGTTGCTCGTTACATCACCATTTCTCTACTTCATCGGTGAATTTTTTATGGTTTTGCTAACCGTCACCCCCCCCCCCCCCCACTCCGGCCATCTAATCTAGGTACGACTCTTAACCCAACCCTAACCCTTTTACCCAAGGTTACAGTAACGGTAACCTCAGTTACTATAACTGTACCCTAAGTGCAGTTATAGCCATGTTTTGGTAACATCATACACCTTTCTTAATTTTCCACCTGAGTTTAATGTTGCTCAAAATCCGTGCGAGTTATCCAAGGAATAACTACACCAAGTTTGAGGTTTATACCGCTATCGATTTATTTTGCTTAACACCAAATAAATTTTTACGTCATTATACCTTTTTTAATTTAACTACACGCATCAAAATTTGAAACATCCGTTTGACTGAACTAAGGAATACCTATCTTGTTCAAATTATATGCACATTTTTCGTGTCGACGTCATGTGCAGTTTTCGTTCTTTCTGCTCTCGACACAATTTGATAGAATCTTTTGACCTACCAAGCAAAAACTTTCTCCAATGTTCATCGACTGAGAAATCTTACATAGAAGATTTTAACGTAACGACGTCATATGCCTTTCTTAATTTCGCCATAATCCGTCAAAAGTTGATACAGCCGTGCGATTGACCCAAGGAATATCCACATAACATCTGAAGTCGATACGGGTTTCCATTATCGAGATATTTTGCACCCTGAATCTGACTAAAATTAGTTGGAGAAGAACTATTTAAAAAAACTCTGCCTCTAAAACATTCAAACGGCGGCATGAGGCCAATTTTTGGAGATGTGCAAAAAACATTTCTAAGAAAACAGCACATGAGGAATAATACACTAAAATTTCACGTAAATGAAATCAAACTGCAGCAGGCAACCCATTTTGGAAAACAAAAATATTTAAAATGCAGCCAATTGGACCATTTTTGAAGACTTGCCAAGAAACAGAAACATCTAAGGAAAACTAGAGTGGTCAGTGCACACAAAATAAGTGAGTACAGCTTTATATGACACACTTGGTTTCTTGTTCTTTTTTCAAAAACGGTCTCCGAATAAACCCATGATTTTCCAATAACCGTTGTGCTTTTTTCGATCTTACACGATATGATACGAAATTTGTACGCAAATTAGGTAAATTGCAAACTATTGCGTACTACTGCATACTATTGCATGTAAGAAGTAATTTGCTTTATACCTTTTGTACGTTTTTGTCTGCTGAGACTGGTTTGGAAAGCAAACTTAAACATCTGCTCGACTCCTCTGGTACAAACAATTTCACTTCTGTCAGCTTTTTTGTTAGAAGGTTAATGTTATGACATGTGGCATTTCTAGCAATCGAACTACTCGTTTTCTAGGGCTTTTGCTCTAAATTTTTATGGATTGCGGTTTCTAGGGCTTTTGCTCTAAATTTTTATGGATTGCAGGACAAATTATGTGGAGCAGCAGCATTTGTTTCAATACTGGTGAAATAGAGATGTTCAGCCACTAGGGCAATTAAAGCAAGATAACAAACAGTTCTGGCCCATCCCCAATCCCCCATCGCAAAAAAAATGAACAAAAGCGAAAACAACGCTCTGCTAGAGCGGCCAGTGAACACAAAATATACAAGTACAGGCTTATTTTACAACTTGCAATGACACCCTATATAGTTTCATGTATTTGCAAACAAAAACAAATGTCTCCCCAACTAAACCCATAATTCCCCGATAGCCAGTTTCCTTTTTTTCTTATTACTGAAATAAAAGAATCATTTCTGCAAACACAATCATAATTCATTGCGAAACATTGAAGAATACGCAAAACTAGATAGTGCTCAGTAAATCAGATTTTTTATTCGAATGTGAAAGGTTGTCGTTAAAAGCGGGTTTTACTGTACGTCCTTTTTATCCATGTTTGGAAGTTGGTCACTACAGCAGTTTTACTGTGCGTTACCTTTTTATCCTGGTCTGGAAGTCGGTCAAGACAGACAGGTCTTACCCTACGTTTTTTATGCGAATGTGGAAGGGGAGACGACAAACAGGTTTTACTTTACATATTTTTATCCGGGTCTTGAAGGTGGTCTTGATTTTTCTTTCTTTTTTTTTTTTGGTAACCGTGATCCTCCCACCCTAGCCATCTAATGTAGGACAGACTCTAAACACACCCTAACCCTTTTACCCAAGGTTACGGTGACGGTCTGTGCGCTGACTGTAGTTACAGAAAATAATGTACCTGTTAGATCCACCGAGCTCCCACCACGAGCTGTGCTTCCACGAACTGTTTCTCGAACTGTTCCCCATGAATCGCCCCACCGCCTTTTATCCCATTAAACCCCAGAGACTCAATACCAAATGTTCTATGAACTGAGTATCGTTTATATGTAGAAATCATGCGTATATTTCCCATAATTTTCATCGAAATTTACGTGTATTTTGCATGTATCGATATATAGCTTATTTTTATGAATTTCAAATTTATTAACGAAATATATCGAATTTAGTATCGTTCTGTTCATTAGGGTATGTTTCTTTCAATGCGCATTTAAAAATTGTTTTAAAATTTAATTTTGATGTTTATAAATTAAGTTTTAATAATTTACTTTACCTTTTTTAATTCAAAAGTAGATTGCACTCTTGTTATTGAGGTTAATATTTGCTGCTAATTGCAATCAGCATTAGTGTCGTGCTAAATCCCCAGTGTTAAGACCAATTTGGTCTGCCCGCTAATCTTAACATCGTTTACTCAATCAGTGGGGGTGGAGAGCTTTAATCGTCTTAACCTTAGCCAATCACGTTCTAGAACCAAATCCATCCGGTAGATCCAAAGTGAATATAAGCTACGTTTTTTGTGTAAATATCACTACAATTTGAAGTCATAATGAACTTGACTACGTCTCGAGGAGTACGTCTACCGCCCGTGGGCGATATGGTGTGTGTAAGGCTGTTGTATGTCCAAGGACAAAGTCCCAGCTTACGAAAAGCAATAAGACCAATTCCAGCGTGCATGAGCAAGGGAATTTCCCTGAAAAATTGGGCTTCACAAGATGAGACGGCAAAGAGCTAGCTCAATAACTAATTTAGCACCGGACCAGAACACAGACCGATTAATGCATACAAAGATTTATTTCCCAGAAAAATGGGTAACAGATTTTTTGTATCTCTGGTAGACTGGATAGTCTGCCATAGACACCTTCAAACAACGCTCGCATTTCGGACCAGTGCGCATACTTATGTAACTTCCCTCGATGCGCGGTTCTTATTCAGACAAGTGCGCATGTTTATTTAATTTGCGTTGATGCGCGGCTCTCATTTTGGAACAGTGCACATGTTTATTTAACTTGCGTTGATGTGCCGTTCGCATTTCGGACCAGCGCCCATGCTTTTTTACCTTGTGTTGATGTGCAGTTCTTATTTCGGATCAGTACGCATGTTTATTTACCTTGTGTCGATGTGCGGTTCTGATTTCGGATCAAAGCGCATATCTATTTACCTTGTGTTGATGTGCGGTTCTTATCTCGGATCACTGCGCATGTTTATTTACCTTGTGTTGATGTGCGGTTCTGATTTCGGATCAATGCGCATATCTATTTACCTTGTGTTGATGTGCGGTTCTTATTTCGGATCAGTACGCATGTTTATTTACCTTGTGTTGATGCGCGGTTCTTATTCCAGACCAATGCGCATGTTTATTTTACTTGCGTTGATGAGCTGTATTTTTTTTGAACAAGTGCGCAAGTTTGATGCGCGGTTCGCATTTCGGACCAGTTTGCATGTTTATTTAACTTGCGTTGATGCACGGTGCTTATTTTGAACGTGTGCATATGTTTATTAAACTTGCGTTGGTGAGCGATTTGCATTTTGGACCAGTGCGCATGTTTATTCAACTTGTGTTGATGACCAGTTCGAATTTCGGACCATTGCGCATGTTTATTTAACTTGCGTTGATGTGCCGTTCGAATTGCGGACCAGTGCGCACGTTTATTGAACTTGCGTTGAATGCACGGTGCTTATTTTGGACCAGTACAAATGTTTATTTAACTTGAGTTGGCGCGTGGTTCGCATTTCGAACCACTGCGCATGTTTATTTAACGTGCGTCGATGCGCGGTTCTTATTTCAGGCCAATGCGCATATTTCTTTAACTTCATTTGATGCGCGGTTCTTATTCTGGACCAGTGCGCATGTTTATTCAAGTTGCGTTGATGCGCAGTTATTATTTTGAACAGTGCGCATGTTATTTAAGTTGCGTTAATGCGCAGTTCGCATTTCGAACCAGTGCGCATGTTTATTTAACCTGCATTAATGCACGGTGCTTATTTTGGTCGTGTGCTTGCTTATTTAGCTTGTGTTGATGTGCGGTTCGCATTTCGGACTAGTGCGCATGTTTTTTTAACGTGCGTTAATGCTCGGTTCCCATTTCTGACCAGTGTGTTTGTTTATTTAGCTTGCGTTGATGAGCGGTTCGCATTTTCTTCCAGTGCACATGTTTGTTTAACTTGTGTTGATGCGTGGTTCGCATTTTGGACCAGTGCGCTTATTTATTTAACTTGCGTTGATGCTCGGTACTTATTTTGGACCAGTGCAAATGTTTATTTAACTTGCGCTGATGTGCGGTTCGCAATTCGGACCAGTGTGCATGTTTATTTAATGTGCGTTGATATCCGGTTCGCATTTCGGACCAGTGTACTTGTTTCTTTATCTTGCGTTGATGCGCTGTTCGCATTTCGGACCAGTGCGCAGGTTCATTTAACTTGCGTTGGCACGCGATTTGCATTTCGGACCAGAACGCATGTTTATTTAAGTCCCGTTGATGCCCGACTCTTATGTCTATTCAACCTGCGTCGATTCGTGGTTCTTTCTTCGGACCACTGCGCCTGTTTATTTAACTTGCGTTGATGCGCGGTTCTCATTTCAGACCACTGCGCATGTCCACTCAACTTGCGTCGATGCGTGGTTCTTTTTCGGACAGGTGCGCATGTTTGTTTAACTTGCGTTGATTTGCGGTTCTCATTTCAGACCACTGCGCATGTCTATTCAACGTGCGTCGATGCGTGGTGCTTTTTTCGGACAAGTGCGCATGTTTATTTAACTTGCGTAGATGCGCGGTGCTTATTTAGGACCAGTCCGCATGTTTATTTATCTTCCGTCGATGCGCGGTTCACACTTCGGACCAATGCGCATGTTTATTTAACTTGCATCGATGCGCAGTGCTTAATTTGGACTACTGCGAAGGTTCATTTAACTTGCGTTTATGCGCTGTAGGAGGAGATTCATTTAATTTTTTTTCACGACACCCTAGGCATTCCTCAGTCCCAAAATAAATGATGTCTGATCAAAACTGCAGGAGAAGATCCATTTTGAGGTATTTTCATCAGAAATTCCCCCCCGAAATCAAAAATTCCCAAGTCGAGTCAAATAGCACAAGCCGTATGCCCGACCCACCTTAGGATGCCTCATACCAAAAATAAATAAATCGGATAAAAACTGTAGGAGGAAATGCATTTTGAAGTTTTTCTTCAAAAATTCCCTAAAAATACAGAAATTGTCGACTAAAAAGCGCAAGCCGTATGCTCAACCCCTTAGGGATGAATCAAACCAAAAAAAAAAAAGAAAGAAATCGGTTCAAAACTGTAGGGGGAAATGTATTTTGAAGGTTTTTTTCTTCAAAAACTCCCTAAAAATAAAAAAATTGTCCGATCGACTAAAAAGCACAAACCGTATGCACCACCCTTTAGGGGTCTCATACCAAAAGAAACTAGAGCGGCCAGTGCACACAAAACGTAAGAGTGCAGGCTTATATTACACACTTTCAATCGATACCTACTTAGTTTCTTGTTTTTGTGAACAAAAACAAATGTCTCCCCGACTAAACCCATGCCCCCCCACCCCCCCAAACTGAAAAAATAATATTCATTTCTGCAAACATAACCTTCATTCATTGCAAAAAAACTCAAAATAAACCAAACAGATGGTGGTCACTGAAACAGATATAAATGAGCATCTTTTTTTCATCGGAATCTGGAAGGTGGTCGCTAAAACGGGTTTTACTGTAGGCCCCTCTTATCCAGATCTGAAGTTGGTCACTATAGCAGTTTTACTGTACCTTACATTTTTATCCGGGTCTGGAAGGTGGTCAAGACAGGCAGGTTTTACCGTACGTCTTTTTACCTGAATGTGGAAGGGGTCACGACAAACGGTTCTTACTTTACATCTTTTTATCCAGATCTTGAAGGCGGTCGGGATTTTTTTTGCTAACCATCAACCTCCCCACGCCCCTCCCCCCAGCTATTTACTGTAGGTCCGACTATAAACACAACTCTAACCCTTTTACCCAAGGCAGCGGTAACGGTCTGTGCCCTAAGTGTAGTTATAGCCATGATAGACTACCTTGTCTTCGCACATTCCCATCGGCCAAATAGCACTAGGAAGGCATTCTTCATAACTGCGCATCAGATGACGGACCTCGGTGGGAGAAGGGGGAGGCATTTCGCTGGCAAAATGGTGAGCTGCTCCTCACAACACAAGATATCGGACGACCCAATTTAATAGCGAAAAATGCTTCAGCAAACACTGCTAATCGATACAACATGGCTCCTATACATAGCACATCTTGTCAACCTAATCAAGTATGCAGCGAAAAAAAATCAATAGCTAGAGCTGCTTAGAGCTATAATACGACAATAGCATTCCATGACCTCGTAGATAACGACTCCATCATGCACCGCAACTGACACTGACCCCTGACTGAGTGGCACGTTACGTAACAGCCATAGATGAGAAATGCACAAAAAGCTCAATTTCAGGCAATAACAAATAGCAATGGACCGACAATAATGCTGTTACTGTTTTGAAGCTTTCTAAAGAATGCAGGAACAGTAGAGAATCTTCCGGAAAATCTTCCGAAATCCCCAGCGCAGTTAACACCATGCATAGATAACAAAGCAGCCAAAAATGGGGAGGCTGGGGTGGGGGGGGGTGTTGACGTTATGCACCTTTCTTGATTTTCTATACGAGTTTAATAATGTTTAACAAAACCGTTTGATTTATCCGAGGAATGACTACACCAAATTTAAAGTCGATCCGACTTTCCGATGCCGAGATATTTTTTTAAGAATAGATAACTTTTTACCCGTCAAAAGTTGAAACAGTCGTCTGACTGAACCAAGGAATATCCATATAAAATTTTAAGTCGATATGACTTTCCGTTATCGAGATATTACGCATAAAAGATCTGGTTCAAAATATACATATTTTACGCGATGACGTCATACGCCGCTTTCGTTCGTTCCACTTGCGAAAAATATTTAAAGTTTCTTTCGGACCTACCAAGCAATAATCCCACCCAGTTTCAGCTTTCTCCGGCGTCCAGCAGCTGAGAAATTTCGAACACAAGATTTTTACGCAATGACGTCATACACCAGCCCTAATCACGTGACACATCAAAAATTGATAGAACAGTCCGGCTGACCCAAGGAATATTAATATAAAATTTGAAGTCGGTAGGATTTTCCGTTATCGAGATATTTTGCACACAAGACCTTGTTTATAATATATACATATTTTACGTGATGACGTCATACGCCGCACTCGTTCGTTCTATTCGCGAAAAAATTCTACAGAGTCTTTCGGACCTACCAAGCAACAATCCCACCAAGTTTCAACTTTCTCCGATGTTCAGCAGCTGAGAAATTTGGCACATAAGATTTTTACGTAATGACGTAATACGCTTGCCCTAATCACGTGACATGCGTAAAAAGTTGACAGAACCGTCCGACTGACCCAAAGAATATATGTATAAAATTTGAAGTCGATAGGACTTTCCGTTATCGAGCTATTACGCATGAAAGATCTGGTTCAAACTATACATATTTTACGCGATGACGTCATACGCCGCTTTCGTTCGTTCCACTTGCGAAAAATATTTAAAGTTTCTTTCGGACCTACCAAGCAATAATCCCACTCAGTTTCAGCTTTCTCCGGCGTCCAGTAGCTGAGAAATTTCGCACACAAGATTTTTACGCAATGACGTCATACACCAGCCCAAATCACGTGACACGCCAAAAATTGATAGAACAGTCCGGCTGACCCAAGGAATATTCATACAAAAATTTGAAGTCGATAGGACTTTCCGTTATCGAGATATTTTGCACACAAGACCTTGTTTATAATATATACATATCTTACGTGATGACGTCATACGCCGTACTCGTTCGTTCTATTCGCGAAAAAATTCTACAGAGTCTTTCGGACCTACCAAGCAACAATCCCACCAAGTTTCAACTTTCTCCGATGTTCAGCAGCTGAGAAATTTGGCACATAAGATTTTTACGTAATGACGTAATACGCTTGCCCTAATCACGTGACATGCGTAAAAAGTTGACAGAACCGTCCGACTGACCCAAAGAATATATGTATAAAATTTGAAGTCGATAGGACTTTCCGTTATCGAGATTTTTTTGCACACAAGACCTTCTTTATAATATATATATATTTTACGTGATGACGTCATACGCCGCATTTGTTCCTTCTACTCGCGAAAAAAATACATAGGGTCTTTCGGACCAACCAAGCAACAATCCCACCAAGTTTCAACTTTCTCCGATTTTCAGCGGCTGAGAAATCTCGCCCACAAGATTTTTACGTAACGACGTCATACGCCTGCCTTAATCACCTGACATGCGTCAAAAATTGAGAGAACCCGCCGACTGACCCAAGAAATATTCATATGAAATTTCAAGTCGATAGTACTTTCCGTTATCGAGATATTTTGCAAACAAGATCTTGTTCAAAATATATACATATTTTACGTGATGACGTCATACGCCGCATTCGTTCCTTCTACTCGCGAAAAATTCTACAGCGTCTTTCGGACCAACCAAGCAACAATCCCACCAAGTTTCAACTTTCTCCGATGTTCAGCGGCGAGAAATTTCGCACACAAGATTTTTACGTAATGACGTCATACGCCTCCCTTAATCACCTGACATGCGCCAAAAATTGACAGAACCCGCCGACTGACCCAAGGTATAGTGGTATAAAATTTGAAGTCGATAGAACTTTCCGTTATCGAGATATTTTGCACACAAGATCTTGTTCAAAATATATACATATTTTGCGTGATGACGTCATACGCCGCATTCGTTCCTTCTACTCGCGAAAAAAATCTACAGCGTCTTTCGGACCAACCAAGCAACAATCCCACCAAGTTTCAACTTTCTCCGATGTTCAGCGGCTGAGAAATTTCGCCCACAAGATTTTTACGTAATGACGTCATACGCTTGCCCTAATCAGGTGACATGCGTCAAAAGTTGATAGAACCGTCCGACCTTACCAAGGAATAATTCGATCAAGTTTGAAGTTGATCCGACGTTTCGTTCTCGAGGTATCTTGCACACAACACTTTGTTCACAACAGACTGACACACACACACACACACACACACACACACACACACACATATACAGGTATGTCGGGAAACAAACGACGAATCGCGATTTCTTCTCCAACTCGCGAAATGTACGCCAAAAATCTAACTTCGTTATTAGGGACTTTTCAGACATAAGTTGTATATGAAAATCTCGGTAGATTTTTTTTACATTCAATTCCGAAAGCGAAAATATATAAAAGACAACAGATTAAGAGAAATTTAACAAAGCATGAACCCTGCGAAACAGAATATTTTGTTTACATAATTTGCATATTTTACACCATTTTTTGATATCTGCAACTATAAGTTTGATGTGAATCGAGACTGTGTAAAAAATGTAAACAAACCGATTTTGTTTATAAACAAAGGCCACGTGCTTTCTGTAAAAGAGTATTAGGGAAACACTAAATAAAAGCCAAACAAGCGTAGAGTTTGTTTTCTTTTATTTACACCTTTTATTTTATTTATTACATAATCCCAATGTAATATTTATTTTCTTTCATTTCTATACATAAACTATTTAACATTAATTGAAGATTTACAAAATATTGAAGAGCAGCACAAAAGATATTAAAACAGATGAATGTTTAAAAACATAGATTTATATTATACAGATGAATTGTTTAAAAACAAAATACAGATTTATACAGATGAATGTTTAAAACCAAAACTCTTTTAAAATATAACCAAAATACAGGAAAAATAATACAACAAAATCCTTCACTGATATAACCGTCTTGTGTAAATAACCAACTCTATCTGATTTTCAAGCTCAGTGTTATGTACACTACTTAAAATTTAATGATAGGCCGAAAAAAACGTGAGGCAATGAGATATAAACCACATAAAAGCTTCCTAAAGAAAACAAAATACACAGCAGAAACTTTCAAACTAACTTGCGAAATGTACGTACACAACCATGCACAAAATTTGCAAGTTTAGAGACCATGCAACACAACTTGGGTGTACTACCCCTCTCGTGACGTTCATAAAGTTAATGTCGGTGACTTCGTATGAGAAAAATTAACTGAAAATAACACAATTAAAACTTTCAAACTGACATGCGAAATGTACGTACAAAATCATGCGAAATGTGCGAACACCAAAATTTTTTAATCACGGAAACATCGGCAAATTTTCCAAGTTTTGAGACAATGTCACGTTTGCGCGTACGCCCTTCTCGCGACGTTCATAAATTTAAAGTCGGTCACTTCGTATAAGAACAGTGAACTGCAAATAACAGGTAAAACTGACAAGCGAAATGCACGTTTATACACAATCATGCGAAATGAACGTATAACAACCATGCATGTGACACGGTCTCAAACTTTTGACAATTTTGCCGATGTTTCTGTAAATAAGCACATTTTGGTGTTCGCACATTTTGCATGGTTGTGTACGTACTAAAGTAGGTGACTTAGTATGAGAAAAGTGAACTGCAAATAACACAATTAAAACTTTCAAACTGACATGCGAAATGTACGCACACAACCATGCGAAATGTGCGAACACCGAAATTTTCTTAATCACGGCAATATCGGCAAAATTTCCAAGTTTTGAGGCTCTGTCACATACCTTTTGCTCGTACTACCCAATCTCGTAACGTTCATAAACTTTGAAATTGGTCACTCCGAACAGAGAACTTTCGAACTGACAAACGAAATGTACGCTCATACACAACCATGCGAAATGTAATGCAACCACGCGAAATCTACGACGCAAGTATTTATTTTTTTTAAATACATAGGCAAACTTGGCAGCTTTTGTCACCTGTCACATGAAACTTATCCGTACTACCCATCACCGCCACTTTCATAAATTTACAGACTGTCACTTTATACAAGAAAAATCAAATGCAAATAACACACTGAAACTTGATACGCGAACGCACATAACCATGCGAAATGTACGAAACAAAAACACTTCTTAATACCTCGGCAAATTTGGCAGGTTTTGAGACCCCGTTACATGAAAATTGCCCGTACTACCCAGAACCGTGACGTTCATAAATTAAAAGTCGGTCACTTCGTATAAGAACAGTGAACTGCATGGAAAAAATGATACAAAAAAAAAAAAAAATTCCCCACACTTGTGTAAACCAAAACAGAATCCCACGAACATGACATCACCGCGAAATGTCCCCAAAACAGTTTATTTTTTTAACGGATTTGAAGCTTCATCCGCCTTTTTATTTTTCTTGTGAAAATTTGAAAGGTATGCCCGCAACTGAACTTTGTCCCTGTGTCCTAAAATATCACATGCTAAATGTACGTCCAAAACCATGTATGTAACAGGGTTTCAAACTTCAAAAATTTTGCCGATGCTTCTATGAATTAGAACATTTTGGTGTTCGCACATTTCGCATGGTTTTGTACGTACTTAATTCGGCCACTTGGTGTGAGAAAAATGGACTGCAAATAATGCAGCTAAAGCTTTCGAATTGACAAGCGAAATTTACGTACACAATTATGCGAAATGTGCGAACACCAAAATGTTCTTACTCACAGAAACATCAGCAAAATGTGCAAGTTCTGAGACCCTGCCACATATCATTTTCTCGTACTACATCGTCTCGCAACGCTCATAAATTTAAAGTCGGCCACTTCTTATAGGAGCAGTGAAATGCAAATAACACAGCTAATACTTTCGAACTGACAAGCGAAATGCACGCACACATCTACAACCATGCGAAATGTAGTGCAACCACGCGAAATCTACGACGCAAGTATTTATTTTTTAAATACATCGGCAAAATTGGCAGCTTTTGTGACCCTGTCACATGAAACTTATCCGTACTATCCATCACCGCCACTTTCACAAATTTACAGTCTGTCACTTTATACAAGAAAAATCAAATGCAAATAACACACTGAAACCTGATACGCGAACGCACATAACCATGCGAAATGTACGAACCAAAACACTTCTTAATACCTCGGCAAATTTGGCAGGTTTTGAGACCCCGTTACATGAAAATTGCCCGTACTACCCAGACCCGTGACGTTCATAAATTAGAAGTCGGTCACTTCGATTAAGAACAGTGAACTGCATGGAAAAAAAACTGATACAAAAAAAAAACTCCTCCCACTTGTGTAAACCAAAACAGAATCCCACAAAAATGACATCACAGCGAAATGTCCCCAAAACAGTTTATTTTTTTTTTAAATGGATCTGAAGCTTCATCCGCCTTTTTATTTTTCTTGTAAAATTTTGAAAGGTATGCCCGCAACTGAACTTTGTTCCTGTGTCCTAAAATATCACATGCGAAATGTACGTCCACAACCATGTATGTAACAGGGTCTCAAACTTCGAAAATTTTGCCGATGTTTCTGTGAATTAGAACATTTTGGTGTTCGCACATTTCGCATGGTTTTGTACGTATCAAAGTCACACTTGGTGTGAGAAAAGTTGCCTGCAATTAACACAGTTAAAGCTTTCGAATTGACATGCCAAATGTACGTACACAACCATGCGAAATGTGCGAACACCAAAATGTTCTTACTCACAGAAACATCAGCAAAATTTGTAAAGTTTTGAGACCCTGCCACATATCATTTTCTCGTACTACATCATCTCGCAACGCTCATAAATTTAAAGTCGGCCACTTCTTATAGGAGCAGTGAACTGCAAATAACACAGCTAATGCTTTCGAACTGACAAGCGAAATGTACGCACACATCTACAACCATGCGAAATGCAGTGCAACCACGCGAAATCTACGACGCAAGTATTTCTTTTTTAAATACATCGGCAAACTTTGCACCTTTTGTGACCCTGTCACATGAAACTTATCCGTACTATCCATCAACGCCACTTTCATAAATTTACAGTTTGTCACTGTAAACGAGAAAAATCAAATACAAATAACACTCTGAAACCTGATACGCGACCGCACATAACCATGCGAAATGTACGAACCAAAACACTTCTTAATACCTCGGCAAATTTGGCAGGTTTTGAGACCCCGTTATATGAAAATTGCCCGTACTACCCAGACCCGTGACGTTCATAAATATGAAGTCGGTCACTTCGTATAAGAACAGTGAACTGCATGGAAAAACTGATACAAAAAAAACTCCCCCCACTTGTGTAAACCAAAACGGAATACCACAAACATGACATCACAGCGAAATGGTCCCGAAATAGCGTCTTTTTTTTAAACGGATCTGAAGCTTCATGTTACCATGAAAACACTGACATTACTAACACCATGGAAGACATCACGTTTCACCGCCAGAAAATGCAACGACAGAAACATAAGCATAAAAAACATGTTATACAATGAATAGCAACGAAGGAAGTGTATATTTATCCTTTCTACTTCGCTACCGTGCGCTTTGCGTCTTCAACATTTTTCCCTTCCCACTCGAGTTACACAGTTAGTCCCACACACGAACCCCGTGCCAAGGTAAGACTTGAACGTCACCGCACAGCCCCCCTCCCTTACTTTCATTTCTAACAAGTACGCTTTCTGACAGCGAAACTAAAAACAAATTAAAACAAATACTCGCTGGGTCAAACAGCATGATTTCATAAAGACAGGTGTCCTGACTTAATACTGGAAAACGAAAAAACCTGCCCCGTAATTTTTGAAAGCTCTTGATAAATCGACAATCCCCTACCACCAATCCCACCCACCCACCCCCAATATTAAATGAGTATGTTTGTCAATACACCTTTTCCTGTCTACCTAGCAAGTGCTTTGTTTAAACCAACCGCACGAGTTTAAGTAATAACGCCACAACCGATGGCCCCCGATGCCGACTTAGAACACTACGTCCAGTGTTACCATGAAAACACTGACATTACTAACACCATGGAAGACATCACGTTTCACCGCCAGAAAATGCAACGACAGAAACATAAGCATAAAAAACATGTTATACAATGAATAGCAACGAAGGAAGTGTATATTTATCCTTTCTACTCCGCTACCGTGCGCTTTGCGTCTTCAACATTTTTCCCTTCCCACTCGAGTTACACAGTTAGTCCCACACACGAACCCCGTGCCAAGGTAAGACTTGAACGTCACAGCACAGCCCCCCTCCCTTACAAATTAAAATAAATTTTGCCGATGTTTGTGAATTAGAACATTTTGGTGTTCGCACATTTCGCATGGTTTTGTACGTATCAAAGTCACACTTGGTGTGAGAAAAGTTGCCTGCAATTAACACAGTTAAAGCTTTCGAATTGACATGCCAAATGTACGTACACAACCATGCGAAATGTGCGAACACCAAAATGTTCTTACTCACAGAAACATCAGCAAAATTTGCAAGTTTTGAGACTCTGTCACATATTATTTACTCGTACTACCCAATCTCACAACGTTCATAAACTTTGAAATTGGTCACTCCGAACAGAGAACTTTCGAACTGACAGTTAAAAAGAAAACTCCCCGCACTTGTGTAAACCAAAACAGAATACCACAAACATGATATCACAGCGAAATGTCCCCAAAATATTTTCTTATTTTTTAAACGGATCTGAAGCTTCTTCCGCCTTTCTATTTCTCTTGTACAAATTTGAAAGGTATGCCCGCAACTGAACTTTGTTCCTGTGTCCTAAAATATCACTTTCCTCTGAAAGGCAGGACTTGATTTCTTTCATCGTTGGCGGCTTGTATCGGTCAATGTGGCCTTGGAAATGTTTATGCACCGCCTCTTTTTCCTCTGTTGTCCACGGCCTACTCGAACCTGTAAAATAATTTGCACAAGTGTAAAACATGTGTATCTAGCAAAATAAATTTGTGAGTTTACATTAAGTGTCGAGCATTGCAAAAGATAAGGCGAGATTATAAAATGTAAGTGCAATGAACTGTCAATTCTTGCGAAAGCACACGTTACATTCAATATAGTTTTCGCAACGCTATTAACAGAACCACGCGAAATGTACCACCTAAAATTTATGTGAACCGAATGCTTTCTGTTAAATCCTACCTTTAGTTTTCTTGGGACTCTCTGACCTGCGGCTGTGACCGGATTTCTTCCGTTTCTTTTTCATAAGTGATGATACTGAGGTGACAGGCAAAGGAATTTCATATTCCACCTCGTCTGAAAGAAAAACATAAATGAACACGTCTAAATGCAATGTTTTTGCTTATATGCAAGAGAAATTAATTATACATAGTGAAGGGTCAACAACATACAATTAAAAACAATGTTAAATATTCATCTACACTAAAATTTTCTTAGTCTCTCACTCCATGCGAAATGTGAAGTACATCTTTCTTTAATATTTTTGCTTGTATGCTTGTACCTGAACTATCGTCTGAAGCATCAGCGGTCGGTGGAGCAGGAGCGGAAGGAGCTGCTGTTTGTTGTTTTTTTGCTTTGGTACTTTTTTTCTTCTGCGCTTTCAGGAAATTGAAGATTTCTCTCACAGAACGACCCAGTAACATTTCCTCGTCTCGAACTCGATCCTCCACTTCATCTAACGTTGGAAGACTACCTCTGTGGTGTAATTCTTTCTTGAATATGGTCTTCATGAGAGCCACTTCAACTTCACTGAAGTGGGGACGAGTTGCTTGATCGCCTGTAAAAACATAAAAAAATGCCACTTTGTTATAAATAACATTGGCGGAGTTGCAGCAGTACCAAAAACCTGCGAAATTCAAAGGTCACACATTTTATTACTACTGTCTCATGTTTTGTACAGCCTTGTAAATGATAATTACATTCTGAACAATGTTTAAAAAAAAAATAATAAAAAAAAAACGTTTTATGAAATAGTCATTACAAATATCACCCCTTTATCATCTTACACAACTTTACTCCTGACTGTTTACGCACAATTCAAGCGAAATCCGATTAATAGGTTTCTTACCCAGCAGTCGTTGCTCCGTCTCTCTTATGACGTCCACTTCTCCCTCTCCGTCTGATTCTTCAACATCACCTGCGAACAGCATAGACGGGTATCAAATTAACTCCCAATTACATATACACGTCATTTTCGCGCCAAACTGAACTGTGTGTTACTTCAAATCTTCTCAGCTGTAAAACATACATGGGAACGGGGTCGAAAAAAGTAGGAAAATAAACGTACTGAAACACACACATCTTAAAACATTTTTTGGGTTTTTTAACATCTCCCTGTTACAAAGTCAGCTAACTATACTTTTCAAATTTTCTTACAAATTTTGAAGTACATTTTGCACGTAAAGTGCAACATAAACCTACTTTCCGTTGGTCCACCCTGTGCAGTCACCTCGCCAATTTCCACATCCGGCAACGCTTCGTAGCCCGTTTGTTGGTATGGTTCCCTTGGCTTCCCACTGTTTATGGCAATGAGGACCTGTGCCACTTTACTCTTTTCGACAATGTCGACCGGTAATCTGTAGTAATCCCTATGAACCCTTATGTCGTGACCCATGAAATTTGCCAAAAAGTCCTGCTCTACGTGCGGCAAGTTTAACACTTGCGACATCGTTGCAAGGTGTTTTCGCATGTTTGTTGAATTAAAAATGTTCAAGTCGGTAAGGCCTGCTTCCACTGCTACCTTTTTTACCGCGACGTGCCCCTCCATCGGTGTGTTATAATTTCCGGGACGTGCAAAGACATAAACCGAGTTCTTGTGGACGTACTTTTCGCGTAGCTTCAGCAGCAGCTTGATGTTTTCGTGCATATCGTTTGTTAACAGCACCGATATTCGTCTAGAGCATTTCCCCAAGAACTCAATCCTGATCAATTTGCTTGCCAACTGCTTTTCGAATTCCTGCATTCCCGCTAGATATTCGGGATCTGGCTCTGATGAAATTTTCAGACCGTCAGTTAAATCCTTCAATAGCAACCTTTCGACCTCACCACTGCGTTTTCTGTTGAACATTATCACCTGTGCGAGGGTATACACCACGACTTCCCTATAGATGTCTTCTTTCGCCGGTTTCGTATGAAGTACCTTCATTCTGTTCGATATGTGTTGGAAAAACTTGTCAATGTCTTGAAACATTGGCAGAATTTTTCTCTTGTTAAATTTTCGTCGCTTTAGCAGGAAGTTAGCTCGTCTGGACAAACATGTGTAATAACGATCGAGCACAGAATGGAACACAGAGGCAATCTTGTTTTTCGAGTAGTCTCCATTTCGTAGGCAATGCATCTCGTATTCGGTTGCAAGGGTTCTTAGAGTTCCTCCTAATCTCATAACCGCCGATGGATGGCTGAATTCTTCTTGTGATGCTGGTCCTTCGTCCTGGGACATTTTAATAACGCTCTCCATTAGCCTGTAGTGGCCAGGGTGGACTAGGTCTTCACTGCTTACGAAAACATCGGGATATTTCTCGCGACACAGCTTAAGTAACTTTGCCAAAGCTATGACGGGTTGTGTTATCATACTTTGCGCCTTCGACATATGACCATGTTTATCGGATAAAAATTCCATCAGCTCTAGCAGCAACTTGTCGTTCTTTATGATCTCCGTCGTATGACACGGGTGCATGCGTGCCAAAGCCTTTTTAACAGATTCAGACTTGGTGTCCACTTGCATCATTTTAGCTCTTGCCTCAGGAACAAGTCGTTTTCGCGTAGTTTTTTCGGGCGTATCAATTTTCTCTCCTTTTTCCCGTCGATCTGCATTTTGCTTACATTCCCTCCTTTGATGACGTGCGAAGTTTTCTTTCGTTATCATTGCCTTGCAGTATGGACACAACAGGTACTCTTTTTCTTCAGTCGCTCTCTCCCTCTTCCTCATGGTGTTTCGGTATTTGACAATTAAGTCTTTCAACCCTTTCTTTTTGGCCTGTTTGTTGTACCAATAATCTCCCAATTTTCGAATTCTATCCCATTCCAATGCACGAAAACGCTTGTCTTTGATTTCTTTTATAACTTTTATTTCGTCTTCGTTTCGATGGACGCCTGTGCAATGTTCGGCTACACGTGCAATCAATTTGTGACAGAAGAAACAACAATGCTTTTTTTTACTGGCTGGGTCCAGTCTTGGTAGATCGAAATCACTATCCGCAGTTGCTACCGTTGAAGATTCAATTGCAGTAGCTGGTTCTGTATCCGAGGTTTCGCTTCTTAAAGCTGATGGTGTTGAAACCGTTCGTTTCGCTGACTTGCGACGTGATTTCATTGGGGTCGATGTGACGGGCGTAGATACGGATCTGTCGGTACTTGAACTAAACATCGGTCCCTCTGTTGTGTCTTTTTCTCCAACAGGCACCGATGGGTCCTCCATCTGACCGTGTTCGTCGCCTGAGATCTCGCTACTTTTCACTGATCTGCGAACCGTTGCTTTCGCCGCTTTTCCTGGAGTTGTGACAGGGGTTTCATTAGACTCACTGCTACTTGTAGTAAATGTATGTTTTTTTCCTGGTAACCTTTTCTTTTTCGCAGTGGGTACGGAGTCTGAATCACCATCATGAGCGTGGCCAGAGCTTCTGACGGACTTGGGCTGTAACTCCGACTTTGTAAGATATTTCTGTCTCCCTCTTTTGTCTTTCTCTGGCGCCGATGAGGCTTTCAATTGACTGTGTTTGCCACCTGATCTCTGGCTACTTTTCACTGCTGGTCTGCGAACTATTGCTTTTGCACCTGATCTCTGGCTACTTTTCACTGCTGGTCTGCGAACCGTTGCTTTCGCTGCCTTTCGTGGAGTTGATGTGATAGGGGCTTCATCAGACTCCTCATCACTGCTACTTGAACTAAATTTATGTTTTTTTCCTGAGAGCCTTTTCTTTTTTGGAGTGGGTACGTAGTCTGAATCATGGTCACGATCGACGGAAGAGCTTTCATCGGACTGGGGCTGTAGCCTTTTCTGTTTAGGGCGAATTCGCAGTGAGAAACTCTTTGGCTTTTCTATCTGGGCCACTGATACGGGAGAACTGTTTTCTATCTGAGCCATTGGTACGGGAGAACTTAATACCGATGAATCTGAGACGTGTTGTTCAACATTCGGTTCTAACGGAATGACCTCTCTTAGGGACACCTCGAACACCTCAGGATCACAATCTTTTCCCGCCTCTGCAATAAATATATTAACCTAAAATAGCACTGAAATTCAGACAAAGAAATCATGGCAAATGCAAAGCAAGTCATTTTTACACAAGTAGGACAAAATACTACCATACCACAGCGAATGTAACCCCCTCTCATATGTTTGCATCATGAGCTGGTTACTTCAATTTGTTAATAACATTAACTGCAAATGCTAAACCTCATATCGCACTTTTTGGTTAAAAAATAAACATTGTTGTGTATCAACATGTCGCAGTGAAACGAACCGAATTTAAAAAAAAAAAAAACCACAGCAGACTCCAGATTTAGGGCACCAAGTGGCGAGTGCTGAAACTGAGTTCAATCTATCTTTTTTTTTCTTTGAGAAAGGGGCGGGGTGAGGGGGGGGGGAGAAGGTTGCAACCCACCATAGCCCCCTAATTACACCAAGTACACATTTTTGATTCTGGTGTATCAACATATTGCAGTGAAACGAACTGAATTTTGAAAAAAAAACCACAGCAGACTCCAGATTAAGGATACCAAGAGGTGAGCGCTGAAACTGAGTTCAATCTATTTTTTTTTCTTTGAGAAAGGGGCGGGGTGAGCGGGGGGGGGGAAGGGAAAGTTGCAACCCATCGTAGCCCCCTAATTACACCAAGTACACATTTTTGATTCCGGTGTATCAACATATTGCAGTGAAACGAACTGAATTTTGAAAAAAAAAAACCACAGCAGACTCCAGATTAAGGGTACCAAGAGGTGAGCGCTGAAACTGAGTTCAACCTATTTTTTTTTCTTTGAGAAAGGGGCGGGGTGAGGGGGGGGAGAGGGAAGGTTGCAACCCATCGTAGCCCCCTAATTACACCAAGTACACATTTTTGATTCTGGTGTATCAACATATTGCAGTGAAACGAACTGAATTTTGAAAAAAAAAACCACAGCAGACTCCAGATTAAGGGTACCAAGAGGTGAGCGCTGAAACTGAGTTCAATCTATTTTTTTTTCTTTGAGAAAGGGGCGGGGTGAGGGGGGGGGGAGAGGGAAGGTTGCAACCCATCGTAGCCCCCTAATTACACCAAGTACACATTTTTGATTCTGGTGTATCAACATATTGCAGTGAAACGAACTGAATTTTGAAAAAAAACCACAGCAGACTCCAGATTAAGGGTACCAAGAGGTGAGCGCTGAAACTGAGTTCAATCTATTTTTTTTTCTTTGAGAAAGGGGCGGGGTGAGGGGAGGAGAGGGAAGGTTGCAACCCATCATAGCTCCCTAATTACACCAAGTACACTTTCTTCATTCTGGTGTATCGACATGTTGCAGTGAAACGAACTGAATTTTGAATAATAATAAACATAGGCATCGGAGATGCAGAGCCTTCAGCCAATAACAGCTACATCACTGTGGTCCAGTTACTCTTTTGAAATACCGCCCGGATAAAAACAACATACAAGGTGCAACGGATGAAGCGGCGGACGGGTGTTTGCACATTTACACTATATATACTTTCTTCCTGTAAAGTTTCGTGAAGCTCCGATAAATAGTTTTTGAGATATCGCCCAGACAAAAAAATTTACGGACAGACGAACGGACAGACCGATAGCAATAGCTCCCTACTAACACCAATATTACGTCCTGCGATTTTGTGAAACAAGCCGTTTGGGTGTGGGGGCGGTCTCGCCAGCAATAATGTCTTCGTTTAACGGTATTAATATTTTTCTGACCACTACACTTTACCACTGCACAAATGCTCAATACCAGCGAAATGGACATCGCATAAAAACTATTTTACTTACCACCTTTTGTTTCTTCTGTCAGCGCGCAAAACCTTTCCAAGACATGGTGCTGTTGCTCTTGCATAAGGTCCTCCTCCCTTACAGCTGTTGATGGAATAGGCCGCTGCCGAGATGTTACGGGTGCACTACAGGTCGTCAAGTGCTCTAGAAATTCAGGATCAGGTTCGGCGTCATCACGCAACATCTCAGAAAATGATAAATTTGGAAAAAAGTTTTGCTCTTGTGCTGTTGTAGCTTGTGGCTGACAAAGTTCATGGCTAGTTTGCTCCTGCCCCTCCCCCTCATCACTTGCTTTGGCCAAGACATCTGCTGAAACAAAAGAAATAAAAACAAAATGCATTTCTAAATATCTTTTCCATATAAAACACACTCAACATGCGAAACGCGATATTGCTATGTTTTAGACTTGCACTTAACCTGGATGGTTTCGCTTGCTTGACGTCCTCATCAGTTTACAACCATACCGTAAAATGTATTATATTGTATTAAAGCATACAGCTAAAAAAAAAATGAAATACGTAAAACCTACCCAAAATAGCACTTGTATCTACTGTTTGCAGTGAAGACCTGGGTTCAATGTGGGAAAAAGTTATGCCTTCAGGTTTCAGTCCTTCTACCACATCCCTCACAACACATGTCGCAATTTCCTGTCCCGCAAATACCTCCGCATCTACCCCTCCAGGCCTCTGTACCATCCTGCAAACAAGTCCGGCAGCTTCTACAACAAAACAAAATGACAGACATGAGAGTTACACAAGCAAATGGTAAATGCATTTATGTGATATACGCGAAACCAGATGCACTGCACACTTTTTTTATGTTCAACTTACTTGATAACACATCTAAAATGAGAAAGAAACAAAGCCAATAAATAACTCTGAGTTACCTTGTTGATTAAAGTGCAAGGCGAAAAGCGCTGTATTTTAATTGATAACAAAGCTAAATACGACTTACCCATTGCATTTGCAAGGTAGGTATTCCCTGGTTGGACCGTGTAAGTACCTTCCGTCTTGTGGGACAACTCAAAGATCTTGACTGGTTGAGGTACAGGTTTCACCACTCCTAAAAAAGTTAAAAGGATTTTGAATTTAAGTCATATTTTAGTTTCTTTCCGAGCATTTTTCGTGGGCGCAAACACAAAATTATTTGGAACAGCGAAATGGGCTGCAGTTGCAAACCCTAAAAACAAAAATAAGCAACACACGAGGTGACCACTTTAAACACAGCTGGGCAACAGAACATCTTATGCTTCAATAGTTAAAAAAAAATACACTTACCAAGTAATTTGCCCTCAAACGACTCTGTAGCACCCAATTTCGCATCTTCAGCCAGTTTTGTGTTACTAAAATGTGTAGCTGCCCCCTCTTTCTTTGACTTGCTAGCAAACTTTTGTAAAAGGGCACCAACGCCCGTAATAACGGTATCGCTTCCCGGACTACATTCAAAAGTGTCCCTGTCTTCTGTCTCACGCCTTCCCCTTGCTGCTACGGGAACATTTTCTGAAAATGTATCACATTCTAACTACATAAGCGAAATGAGCAGCACATCAAAGCTGGACACCCTGGATTGCATTTGTTTTGCAAACTCTAAACCACTGCGGATTCGCACGACAGAGACTGACAACTTCACGTGAAATCAAAATGCCAACTACGCTTAAAGAGACCATGTAGCGGCCAGGAATAACCTTTACATTCAATCTTCAATTCAAAGCTGTACTCACAAAACTCTTTCAATCACATTCGGAAGACCTGGAGGGCCACTACTGCTGTTGCCCTACTTGAATTTTGCACGTGACATCCTGCTAAGGCAGTGCTTAAGCAATGCCTAAGCAGGATTTCACATGCAAAATCCAAATAGGATAGCAGCAGTAATTGCCCCCCCCCCCAGGTCTTCCGTAATCACAGCAGTGATAAGCAGTCCTTTTCGCCGACAACCATAATGCAAGAAAAAAGTTTTGAATTCTTTAAAATGCCAGCACCCGATTCCCTTGACCAAATCTGCACTACTGCTACATATGTCAGGATACTCCTTCCGACACACCTCAGCAACAATTCTTACCCTTTATAAATGCAAAAGCATCACTTACCCAGCGACTTCTCATAAGACGCCCCTTGAACAGCCGATTCCGCATTCGCTGTGTCTTTTTCGCCCTGCGATGAATGTGTGTGTGCCCCCTCTTCCCTTTTCACCGATCTCTCACAAAGCTCCTTTGACATGATATCAACGCCCGTAATGACGCAATCGCTGTCCGAACTACGTTCTTCGGATTGCGCCACCCCCTCCCCAACGGTGACCGTAACGTCTGTGTCACGGCTTCCGATTGCAGCAACGGGGACATTTTCTGAAAAAGTATAACACTGGTATTACAAACGCTAAATCACTGAATTCGTACGACAGAGACACTGACAACTTCACATCAAGTCAAAACAGCAACTAAATTTGAAAAGACCATGAAGCGCCCAGGAATAACCTTCACATTTCATCTTCAATTCAAAGCTGAACTGTACAAAACTCTTACAATCTTAGCAGTGGGCACCGATAAGCAGTCCGTTTCGCCGACAACCACAACGCACGAAAAATGTTTTGAATTCTTTGAAACGTCAGCACCTGGTTGGCTTGACCAAATCTGCACTAGTGCTACATATATCCCGATACACCTTCCGACACATCTCAGCAACAATTCTTACCCTTTATAAATGCAAAAGCATCACTTACCCAGCGACTTCTCAGACGACGCCCCTTCAACAGCCGATTCCGCATTCGCTGAGAGTTTTGTGTCTTTCTCGCCCTGCGATGAATGTGTGTTAGCCGACTCTACCCTTTTCACTGGTCTCTCACAAAGCTCTTTTGACATGGTTTTAACGCCTTGAATGACGCAATCGCTGCCCGAACTACGTTCTTCGGATTGCGCCACCCCCTCCCCAACGGTGGCCGTAACTTCTGTCTCATGGCTTTCGATCGCTGCAACGGGGATATTGTATGAAAATTCTGTGCAAGCGAAATGAACACATGTTTTAAAATTAATTTGAACTCTGTGATTTCTTCCAATGCCAATGTTTCATTCTAATGTAACAGCCGAGTCATAAACTATGACGTCCTTATTTAATCCTTGAACAATTTAAAGCTTAGCCGCACAGGACATGCATGTTCAAAATTCTGACAACAGTCCGTTTCGCTCCAGTCTTACAAGTTCCGGTTCAGGAAAATAACGAAACTGTCCTTCGGATCACACCCACAGACACACAAAAAAAAAGATGTCGAATGAAACGAGAAATACGCGTCAAGCAAAATATATGTTGTATATTCGTCCATCTGTTATTACCTGAAATCGACGCAGGGATATTTTCCGCTGCTTTCTTAATCTGGCTACAGGCTTGGTTAACATCCGAACTGTCATCACTATCTTTAACCGGTCCCCCAACAATTTCACCCACAAAATGGGTCAAGTGGCTCTGATCCCTGCGGCATAACCTCTTTGCGGCTTCTGCCCAGGCCTTGATATATCCCTTCCCGGGGTTTTTACACACCTCTTCTGCAGAAAAAAATGACGGAATACTTAATCATTCCACATTTCATTCCATACAAGTTTAGACGCACATAAATCATTCCCAAAAACCATGCGAAAACACACTGTGTGTAAAGGAAAACGATACTTTTTTATCATTCCAAGGCGTGAGCACAAAAATGACACGGACACAATGGTAATTTAAGTTTGTGTTCCACGCAAGTTACAGAGAGAACAGATACCGAAGAGAAAATTTAAAAATAGGTGTTATACGAATAAGTACAATCTCGCATATACAGTCCGTTTAGCAATGAGAACGTGCAACTGGCAATACAGGGATTCGGCACTTCATCTAAAATACTGAAAAATACAAGTCCTTTTGGGTCTGATGCTTCCAGTTAGATAATCGAACCTGCAAACTAATGAAGCATTAGCATGCAAAACTCAACGGAAACGGGGATTTGCAAACCATAAAACGACAAAACAGACATTTAACCCAATCACCGGGAAGGAAAAAAATCGAACAAGTATAATCTCGCATATACAGTTCGTTTAGCAATGAGAACGTGCAACTGGCAATACAGGGATTCAGCATTTCATCTAAGATACTGAAAAATACAAGTCCTTTTGAGTCTGATGCTTCCGGCTAGATAATCGAACCTGCAAACTTATGAAGCACTATCATGCAAAACGGAGATTTGCAAACCGACATTTAACCCAATCACAGGGAAGGAAAAAATCTGTCATTTCTTAATAACATATTACCAATTCCCACAGCCATAGGAAACGGTTTGAGCTTCCTGGGATCGGAAACTTTCTCCGGACTAAAAATGAAAGAATGTTTTGAAATCATGGATCACTCTCAGCTGCTGTAAGGACGTCACTTCTGTCCTTGTCAAGTTTTTTTTTCAGTTATTACAGGAGCAAAAAAAAAAATGTTGCGATACACTGGTCTTTCAACTCTACAAAAGTATAATTTCTGCGAATAGGACGTCATCATTCCACAAGAACACGCAAAAACAAAAGGGAATCTAAATCAAACTGGTTGTACAGGACGTCCACGACCTGGAAAGGAAAGCAATAGAAAAAAAGTTTAAGAACTTACGCAAAGTCAAAACCGCAAAACGAGACTTCTATACTTCCGTCAGGGTCCCGGCCTTCCACATGTGCAGGCCACCACTTCCTTCTATAGATGTGAAGCACAACGTCACCTGTTCTGTAGCGCTGCAGATCAACGAACTGTTCTTGGACCTTGGTCTTTTTAATCCACCCTTTTTTCCGCGGCATCTGTGAAAGCAATAAGAGAATGATCATTAGCTGAATATATTGGGAATTTGAAATAACGACAACACAATCCATAAATCTTAGCGAAACTAACCGACAAGTGACCGGATACATTTGGTGTAGCATTGTGATTTTCTTTTTCTTTCTTTTTTTTTTTTACTGCTATGGCCATATCGGGGCCCCCTGCCACATTATTCTGATATGGGGCATTCAAAATCTCTCTAACCGTGGAGTCCCTCACGGAGTAGCAAGAAGGAATCTCAATCTTAGGTATGACCCGACAGCATGAGCTATAACTGCGCGAAATTGACCTATTTTTTTTACATTCTAAGAGATCATCCATGCCGTTTTTTCTTCTATCATTACATCCTAATCCCACCTGAATTCAGCCGAAACGCAAAAGTTTTTCCGAAAAAGTCTAAGTGCGTATTGGCTTATTCTTTTAAGCGTTCAAGGTGGAGGGGGAGACAAAGCATCCGGACTGCGTTCAGGGTAGGGGGTTTAAAATTGGCAAAAGTCTGTGTACGTATTAACAGGGCTGGAAATTGACGGGGATCAGAGACCCTCCTTTTTGGCTACCCAGAGTCCGACTCAGCCGCAAAAAATCAGGTCTTCTTGCGCCCTATGTTATCTTAACACGGTTCGGATCCTCCCTAAATAGCTTTGGACCCTTTTTCAAAGTCCTAGGTCCCAAGGACCCGGACCAAAAGAAGCTAGTTTCCAGCAGTGGCCACTTACAAAAAATTGTAAACCAAGAAATCCAAGAAAAGACAACATCGACAGCATTTTCAAGCGAAACTGAGCAACAATTTTCTGAGCGAACATTTCTAGACACATAAATCCGTAAAATAAAAAGATATGTTAGCTCAGAATGTGCCGTCCTCACAATCAAGCCTGTATTTTTACAGCAGTATCTTACACAAAAAAGTGCCACAAAACACACCAAACACGCTAAAACAACATTTTCTCGTGATTCACAAAATCACCGCGCTTTTAACATTTGTGTATTTACCTTTCAGGTGTATCCTTATTAACTTTGTATCCACTTTTAATTTTTCAAAAATTATCCACATGTAACCTGGAAGCTTTCTGCATTGAAAGTGACGCCACCAAGAACAAAGCCGCGCGCATACACCTCGTGACAGGTTAATTTGCATACTGAGTAAAAAAAAAAACATTCAACTTCATGTACACAGTGTAGTGTTTCGCAGATAATTTCATTCCAAACCTTACAATATTTTTTATAAACTAACACAAACTAAAAAATATCACCAAACAAGCATTTTAATGGCAGAAAAACCTTGACAAAATAACGGATTATTTCGCGCGCAAACAGTAACAAGGCAAGTCAATCATAAAAGTAGTGCACACACAATTAAAACAGCGCTCAATAATATACAGTCAGCCTGTCATGAGCGTGGGAACCTCGAGCTTTTAGCCCGTTCAAAGATCAAAGCAAATCTACTGCGAAATAGAGCTTCTGATACGTGTTTGAATTGGCAATTCCGAAGGAGGACGGGGGCCTGGATGGAGAGGGGGGGGGGATCTGAGAAGCATATATGGAAGATAAATATGACATTTTTCGCGTGTAAATAGTAAAAAGGCAAGCCAATCTTAAAAGTAGTGCTCAAACAAATAAAACAGCGCACAATAATACACAATCAGCCTTTCACATGTGCGTGAGAATCTCTCGCTTTAGCCCGCTGACAGATGCAAGCAAATCAACTACGAATAGTCGTTTCGGTGTGTTTATCAACTGTCAATTTCGCAGTTGGCGTGTACAAGAGAGGCGGAGGAAGGGTGAGGGGGATCTGGCCGTCAAAATTTTTTTTCACTTCTAGACTTTACCAGTGCATTTCGCTTTTTTGGGGAAAGGGTGGGGTTTTCCCCAAATGCAACCAACCCCGTTGTTGCACCAATTTAACAGTACAAATACTACAATTGTTGGCTAAAAAAAAAAAGCCGTTTTGATCTGCCAAAACGTAAAGTCAACGTGAAACGAATCGATTTCTCTCTCTCTCTCTCTCTCTCTCTCTCTCTCTCTTTTTTTTTTTTTTTTAAATAAAGCAACTCAAGATTAAGGACAGTGAGATAGTGAAACTCAGTTAAAGCGATATTTTTTTGGATAAAGGGACGGGGAGGTTTGCACGTCATTGTCTCCCACTAGCTACACTAATTGAGCATTAGCTACACTAATGGAGGGAGGAGTGGGGGAGTCGCGCACCCTCTCTATTTGCGTTAATACAAAAATGCACTTTTGAAGTATTAGTTTCAGTCCAAGTGAAATAAGTCGAATTTGAAAAAAAAAAAGACAGCACAAGATTAAGGTCACCAAGCAGTGAGAAACGAAACTCAGTTTAAGTGATATTGACGGAAAGACTGAGTGTATATTAGACTTCTACGCACATTACACACGCTTGTACACCCCAGAAAAATATCAAATGGCATCACTCAAGAACCTGCCTCTACACGGCGTAACCAAGCGAATTTGGGAGAATTTAGTGGCCACAGCACACTCAAGTTTAAGGGCATCAAATAATGAGAAACAAGTAATATTTGTGAAACACAAGCAGGCCCCAACCGTCTCCCAAATTCATAGGGGTATTAAGCGATGACGGACGGACGGACAGCCCAAACCTATAGGCCCCAATCCGAAGGGTTGGGACATAATGAAAGCCAATTTCAGCGATATCCACAGAAAGAGTGGGTGTAAATAAGACATATGCGGACATAAAACACGCTTGCACACGCCAAGAAAAAAAAGTTTAAAATGAATGGTACTGAGAGTTTACAGTTACTGCATCTCACACGCGACACGCATACATGTCGCTTGCTAAACTAACATGAACAGATATGAAACTCAGATAATGCAATATTTTTTTTTCCGAAAAAAACGGACGAGGGGGGGGGGGGGGGGATTTGCCCGTCATTGTATTCTCCTAGCTACACCAATGGAGCAAAACATTTTTGAAGGATTGCGTCCTGCAGTCAATAAAGCAGGCCGTTTTTAGTACGTTTATCAACTACCAATTTCGCAGTTGGCGTGTGCAAGAGAGCAGGGAGGAGGGGGGAGGAGGATCTGGCGAGAAAAATGTCTAGGTTTAACGGTGTTAATATATATTTTTTTCACTTCTAGACTTTACCAGTGCATTTCGCTTTTTGGGGAAAGGGTGGAGGGGTTTACCCCGAATGCACCCCCCTCCCACCCAGTTGTTGCGCCAATTTAACAGTACAAATACTACAATTTTTGTCTCGAAAAAACAAGCCGTTTTGGTGTGTCAAAACGTAAAGTCAATGTGAAACGAATCGATTTCTCTCTCTCTCTCTCTCTGCTTTTTTTTAATAAAGCACACTCGAGATTAAGGACAGTGAGATAGTTAAACTAAGTTAAAGCGATATTAACAGATAGACTGGGGTGAATTTGACTTGAAACACATAAAACACGTTTGCAACCCCCCCCCCCCCCCCCCCCCCACAGAAAGATACAAATGGCACAGAGTAATAACTGCATCTACTGGGCGAATCAAGTCGAAATTTGAGAAAATGTTGCGAATACAGCACACTCAAGTTAAGGCCAACAAGTAGTGAGATATGAAACTCAGTTAATGCGATATTTTTTGATAAAGGGAGGGGGAGGGGTTGCACGTCA
The DNA here is from genome assembly GCA_949752745.1 of Protula sp. h YS-2021. Lineage (NCBI taxonomy): Eukaryota > Metazoa > Annelida > Polychaeta > Sabellida > Serpulidae > Protula > Protula sp. h YS-2021. Next base: position 49,541,618 of record OX457025.1, on the reverse strand, counting down.
TTGTCTCCCACTAGCTACACTAATGGAGCAATATATTTTTGAAGGACTGCGTCCTGCAATGAGCAAAATAAACCGATTTCAATGCGTTTATCAGCTACCAATTTCGCAGTGGTTGTGTATTAGAGGGGAGGGGAGGGGTTCTCGCCTACAAAAATCTTAAGTTTAACGGTTTTAACATTTTTTCCAACTAACAGGCTGTACCATTGCATTTTGCTTTTGTTACAGGAGGGGTGGGAGTGGGGGCGGTGCACCCCTCTACTTGCGCTAAAGCGACAATGCACTTTTGAAGTATTATATTCAGTCAAAGTGAAATAAGAAGAATTTGAAAAAGAAGACAGCACAGTTAAGATTACGGTCACCAAGCAGTGAGAAACAAAACTCAGTTCTTCAAGTGATATTGACGGAAAGACTGAGTGTATATTAGACTTGTACGCACATGACACACGCTTGTACACCCCAAAAATATAAATGGCATCACACAAGAATCTGCCTCTACACAGCGAAAGCAGGCGAACTTGGAAGAATTTGGAGAACACAGCACTCAAGTTTAATGGCATCAAGTAATGAGACATTAAGTCAATTTCAGCGCTGGCCACAGAAAGATTGAGTGTAAATAAGACATGTACGGACACGAAACACGCCTGTTCGCACAACAAAAAGTTATAAATTGCACTGAGAGTTTACAGTGACTGCAATTCACACACAACACGCGTACATGAGGCTTGCGAAACAGACCGGCTTACATAAAGAAACCGAAAATAATATGTCAAACAAATGACTTGGTTAAAAAAAAAACAAGAATCTACGAAGAATAACAAACTCTAACGATTGCTTAATAAAATATGTGACACTTTGCTTCAGTTAAACAAAAATATGTACTTAAAAAAATGAAGTGGAAACTTTCTGGTATTATCGTCCACTACCAAAAGGGGTGTTGCCTTGCTTACCCTCAACTTTAACTTTGATTTTTGAGATTTATAGGCTACAAACAAAACAATAAATAACTTTAAAACGTATTTGCGATATTATTCTTCCTGTTTTAAATACAATTATACGGATATGCCACCCCAGAATCTACTAAAATGTAGGCCAAAAAGTAGACAACCACCTGGGGCCGGGTCCATTCCAACACGTGGTCGCGCTCCCCTGACACATGTGCTAGCACCTGATTGGTTGAAATGTGATATAAAAATAGATTTCACACAGATCGAAAGATGTGTACGTCTTCTGATTGGCTCTCGTTCCACGTGCTTTTCTCACACAGAGTTCATGGTAGGTAGCCACCTATATGTTGGTGTGAGAACTATTTTACACAGAAATTTTGAAGGTCTCTGTAAATTTCTGCGAAATAGGCATGTGGTCTCAGGTGAAAGAGCACGTCCTGTTTCGCAAAATGAGCCCCTTACACAGATTTGCGAAACGGACGACCCGACCAAAATGCGAAACGGACCGAAATTCGGTCCGTTTCACTTTAACATTGCAACGTGATACACACCAATTCGTCTTGTTTCCCGACGAAGCCGCATCCACCCACACACACACACACACACACACACACACACACGTACACACACACAGAACGTACAAACACTATATGTCTCCCCTTGGCCGGGGAGACATAATGACATCGGATCAAAAATGTAGAATGAGATACATTTTAAAATTGTTTCTTCAAAAATTCTCCAAAATTTCAAAACTCACCCGATCGACTAAAATATGCACAAGCCGTATGCATGACCGCTTAGGGATGCCTCAGACCAAAAATGAATGACATCGAATCAAAATTGTAGGAGTAGATGCATTCTGAATTATTTTTGAAATTTTTGCTTACAAAATTCTCCAAAAATACAAAAATTGTCCGATCGCCTAAAAAAGCACAAGCCGTATGCACGACCCTTTACAGAAGCCGTGTACAAAATTTGAAATTAATCCATCTATCAATGCGGCCTGTCGGCGCGTCAGATTGCCGTATATACGCTGAGATTGCCGTATATTTGCTGGATCGCCAAAAAAAGTAATTTCTCAAAACAGGTCTACCCAGAGAACATTCGTACAAAATTTAAAGAAAATATGAACAAAATTGTGGGAGAAGAAGCATTTTGAAAATTGGCCACCAAAAAAATTATAAATGCCCCGATTGGCCAATTTTTGACCAATCGCCAGAAAACGTAACTTCAGGAGAGGGTCTCCCAGTAAACACGTCTGCAAAATGTGAACATAACCCGCTCAAAATTGGGGGAGAAGAAGCATTTTGAAAATTGGCAACCAAAAACTTTTAAATGCCTCCGTTTGGCCAATTTCTGGCAGATCGCCAAAAACGTAATTTTTCAAGAGAGGCCTGCCTAATGAACAAATGTTCAAAATTGGAAGGAATCCGATCAAATTGTGGGAAAAGAACCATTTTGAAAATTAGACACCTAAAAATTTAAAAAAATGTTCCCATTTGCCAATTTTTGGCGCATCGCCAAAAAAGTAATATTGCCAGACAGGCCTACCTAACTCTGATAAAAATTGTGTGAAAAGAAGCATTTTGAAAATTGGCAACCATAAAATTACGAATGCCCCCCATTTGGCCAATTTTGGCTGATCGCCAAAAAAAAAAAATTTCAAGGGCGGACTATGTTAAGGACCCTCGTACAAAATTTGAAGAAAATCTTATCACAACTGTTTCAGAAGAAGCATTTTGAAAATTGGCAACAACAACTTTTAAATGCCCCCCATTTAGCCAGTTTTTGGCGGATCGCCAAAAAAAAGTAGTTTTCAAGAGAGACTTACCTAGAGAACAACTGTTTAAAATTGGAAAGGAATTGTGGAGAAGAAGCATTTTGAAAATTAGACACGAAAAATATAAAAAATGCCCCCCATTCGGCCAATTTTAGGCGGATCGCCAAAATGACTAATTTTTCAAAAGAGGCCTACCTAGAAAATATTTGTACAAAATTTGAAGAAAATCTGATCAAAATTGTGGAAGAAAAAGCATTTTGAAAATTGGAAACCGAAAAATTTCAAATGCCCCTCATTTAACCAATTTTTGGCAGATCGCCAAAAAAAGTAATTTTTAAAGAGGGGCCTACCTAGAGAACATTCGTGTAAAATTTGAGAGGAATCCTATCAGAACTGAAGAAGAAGAAGCATTTTAAGTAAAAGTTTACACACGTACATACGTACATACAGACGACCTATGCCTCTCTATTGATGTGATAAGCCCAGCCCGACATAGTCGGCTAGTCTTAAAAAAACGGCCTGATCGCTTCTAATGTTTTCCTTTTTATGCAGACGTCCATGGGGCAGACTTTCAACAGCAAATAATTTCCGTTGTCTCACTTGAAATGAGACATGAAACGGAAATGATAGCATTTTCTCAGATTTCCTGAAGACCATGATTCTTACATTAGTTCTAATAAGTGGTTGATACACTTGCTGAAAACTGGCTGATGCACCCGTGTCGGTACCGCCGTGTAAATGACATACCAACTCCCCTACGCTTGGTCAGCATCACGTAGATGTTGACCTGCTGGTATTATAAATTTTGTGTTGACTGAAATAACTCCATGTAAACAATTCGGGCAATTTGGCAATAGGGCGCAGGTGGCAAGGACCGACAGCGGAAATGAGAGCCGACGGAAGTGAACCGAAATATACCCTTGGCAAAACTTTCGATAACTGCAATTTGCCAGCAATGTGTTACCATACAACGATATTGGTCGCGAAATGTCCACGGCCCTGAAATGGTCCCACAGCTACGCTTGAATAACATAAGAAACTTTTCTCCTATCGTGAACATCTTGTAACGTTTGCTCACCTATTTCAGTGATATGTATTTTTTCACTTTATTTTCACAGCTATTGTTTACACACTCACACACACACACACACACACACACACACACATATATATATATATATATATATATGGAAAGGGGGGGGACAACAGCAAATGCAAATATAATTTTAAGGAAGTAAAAAATAGACCTGTACTTGTAATGGACCTAGAGCTTAGACCTTCCATCACATCGTGTTAGCAAGACTAGGACAAAAGTAGAAGACATGGGGATGATAGAACAAACGGGGATGATAAAACAAACGGGGATGATAGAACAAACGGGATGATGAAAAAGCGAGGATGGTAGAACAAACGGGGATGACAGAACAAACGGGGATGATAGAAAAAACGGGGATGACATAGCTTCTTCGCCGATTTTTTTACAAACTGGTGTTTTATTTTTTTCGCTAGGGGGGGGGCGGTGGCTCGGGAGAATAGCAACCAAGGTGCATTAAAACTGGATACAAGATACTTACTAAACTAAGGATAGTACTGTGGGCCTGGTCGGCAAGATCAAAAACGGGAAAGTCCCACTGATTGAGCGAATTGAGGTGCAATAAAATGCTATCGGCATAGGGTTCCAGATCATAAGGTAAGCCGTCGGCGGTGGCGGGACACGTCGTGCTGCTTCGGCGTCTCTCTACCACTCTCTCTATCGTCCTGTGCGACTCTGCGCTCTTCTTCCGCTCATTCTCTCCTTGTGAGGCTGCATGTAACGCTGTTTGAGTGAGTGGCGATTGACAGAAGGGCGCATGGTTGCTTGGACTTTTCGCTGATGATTTGGGCGGATCGGGGGTGTCCGATATGCGAACTGCGTGTTTCACGTCCTCCTAAAAAGTACCATAAGTTCATGTGGAGTTCACGTGCAATGTTTTCCAGAGAATTTCGTTTTTATTTACATCATGTAGTAATAGAATATTTAGAATATATTAGAATATTTGCTGAGTATTTATACCACATTGCAATTCGGGGTGAGAAGGCACGAACTAAAAGACAATGGAATATAAATCTTTTTAAGAATTCCAGGGACATTGTGACCAGCCGAGATCTAGCAAATCTCTTACATAGGTTTACATGATCGCCAAAAAGTGGTTGTCATATTGTAAAACCCGGTTGTAGAAATTTATAAAGGAATCCGGTCAAAATGGCTACTTAATATTTTCAAATGCCCCCAATTAACCAATTTTTGGCGGATCGCCCGAAAAGTAACTTTTTAAAACAGGACCACCTAATGAAAACTTGAAGACAATCCGATCAAAATCGTGGAAGAAGGGCTCTGAAAGTTGGCTACCGAAAATGACCCCCCCTCTCCCGCCCTCATTTGGTCAATTTTTGGTGCATCGCCAGAAAGGTAATTTTTCATGAGATGGCAGGTTAGTGAACATTTATGCAAAATTTAAAGGCATATGGTAAATTACAAACTGTAAAAATCTCCATCACTGAACACCTCCCAATGGTGAACACCTTCTATAATAGACGAGTTATCTCGGTCCAAAATTGTCCCATTCATTTTTTCACCAGTTTCAAAAATAATACGACGATGTACATCTACAATATATATATTTTCACTGTGCAAGGTTGCAGTTTCCTACGACAAATGGTTACATGTGAAGTGCGGCGGACAACACATCGCATCAATTGCTAAGTCCAATGTAATTTTTGGCACTTTTTGACAATATGTCCTTTTCTAGTTGAATTTTGCCTTTAAAGCACGTGAAAACATTGTAAAGCTTAATAAAGCATCAATTTAGGTTATTATAATTTTTTTTTTTTAGCTTTGGGGGCGTTATGGCCATTAATTCATTTGGGGACCCTATGGTCGGGTAAAGCTTAATAATGCGTTAATTTAGGTTATCACAAATTTTTTTTGGCTACGAAGAGATTCTGGCCCTCAATTCATTTATGGGACATTATGGTCGGTGTAAAACTGAATAAAACGTTAATTTAAGTTATACTTTTTTTTTGCTTTGGGGACGTTTTGGCCTTATATTCATTTGGGAATTATGACTGTGGACCTTATGGCCGAGAACGTGTTGTCCTGGATTCCACAAATTTTGCTTTGGGGACGTTTTGACCCTAAATTCATTTGGAGACCTTATGGATGAGGACATTATGGCCGAGTAGTTTATTGCCGGGGACCTGACAGCCGGGATAAAGCTTAATAAATCGTTAATTTAGGATACCATAGGTTTATTCTTTGGTGTTGCTTAGGAGACGTTTTGGCCCATCCAAACTTTGGGAGATGAAGTATTTTGAAAATTGGCTATCTGTAAATTAAAAAATGCCCCACCCCCTCTATTTAACCAGCTTTTGGCGGATCGCCAAAACAAGAAATTTTTAAGACAGTCCTATCTAGAGAACAATCGTACAAAATTGGAAAGGAATCCGATCCAAATTGTGGGAGAAGAAGCATTTTAAAAATTAGAAGCCAATAAATTAAAAAAATGCCCCATCCCATTTGGCAAATTTTCCGCGGACCGCCAAAAATATAAAATGATCAAAATTGAGGGAGAAGAAGCATTTTGAAAATTGGCATCCACAAAATTTAAATGCCCCGCCCCCCCCCCCCCCCCATTTTTCGGCGGATTGCCAAAAAAATAACTTTTCAAGAGAGGCTACATAGGCAACAATCGCACAAAATTGGAAAGGAATCCAATCCAAATTGTGAGAGACGTATTTTGAAAATTGGACGCCGGAAAATTAACAAAATGCCCCCTATTTGACCAATTTTCGCCGGTCGCCCAAAAAAAGTAATTTTTCAAAAGAGGTCTACCTAGAAAACGTTCGCACAAAATTTGACAAGGAATTCGATCAAAACTCAGGAGAAGAAACCATTTTAAGTAAAAGTTTACAAACAGACGACGGATGCCCCTCTACTGATGTGATAAGACCAGCCCGACAAAGTCGGCTGGTCTAAAAAGAGCCAATTTTGGGATATGGGAAAGGCTTGAGTGGTAGTCTGTAATATGTTCTGCACAGCTGCTGTGTTTTGCTTATTCTTTTACAAGACTGTTTTTAAAGACACTCAAAAACATAATGTATCTGACGCTTGATATTTTTTAGTATACACTTTTTTCCATTATTGTAGATCTCGTTAATTTCTTTTAACCACTTGGGTATAGCTGCGAATAAAATCACTCAGGCACGTCTCACATTCTGACAATTTGCCATCCCTCGTATTTACCTTATGGCGATGCGAGTGGCGGTTAATTTCCTCCCCGCCAGGAACATGTCGCCTGCCATCCACCGCATCCTCGTCTGCTCCCGTACCAATGTTATCACTATGATCACTACTGCTTGGCGAATCGCTACTTTCATAGTCTGACGTTATATTAAACCTTTTGGATAAACTTGGATAATTATTTTTCTGTGAAGTTAATTTAACATGTCCGTCGCTAGCTTCAGGTTCGTTTTTAGCTAGGGGGCTAACACTGGGCAAGGATTTTTCCCTCGTAGGAGCACAGCCAGTGCTCGATTCACCACTTACATTTTGCAGACTCCGTCTCTCACGGGCGATCCGTTTTTGAGTCGATGACGCAGGGACGTTGGCAAGCGAAAAAGAACGCGACTTTGGGATAATGAGTGAGACTGCAGTTTGCGGAGAGCCCGGGGACGGTGTATTGCTCTCGCTTGCCGGGGGACTCGAGCCGGGCGTATTTTCCCTGGAGTGGCGGAAGCTGGAGCTGCGATTGCGACAGGGTTCGGTCTCCAGGGTGGGTAGGCCCGTGGCGGAAGTGGTCGTGGTCCACGTGCTCGTCGACATGCGCCGTATGAGGCTTGGCGGCAGGCTTCTCCGCAACCTCTGTAACACAGCAGCCACTCAAACCATGCATACACGCACGCCAGACTTCGTGCTAGGCGAGACCTGCAGCTACACCATATACCGCGAACATTTAAAAGTAATACGTTAAACGAAGCAATCATTACTGAATATGCAGCTTCAGAACTGCTTCACGACAGAGACTGAAATGTCCAGGGACATACTTCACATTCCTTGAGTTGCTCCCAAATCGGGATAGGTAAAAATAAACGGCTTTACAACATTTGCGAAAACCATCATGGCATTAATATTAATATTTAAACACTATCTTATTTAAAACGAGAATAAATCAAACAACTAAGAAACCATAGATGTTTTGTTGAGGGTACTATGGACAAAGTCTGTTAACATAATACACTCATAAGACGCAGTGCAAGTGAAACTAGAGTGGCCAGTGCACACAAAACATAAGAGTGCAGGCTTATATTACACACTTTCAATCGATACCTACTTAGTTTCTTGTTTTTGTGAACAAAAACAAATGTCTCCCCGACTAAACCCGTGACCCCCCCCCCCCCCCCCCCACCCAAACTGAAAAAAAATTTTCATTTCTGCAAACATAACCTTCATTCATTGTAAAAATCTCAAAATAAACCAAACAGATGGTGGTCACTGAAACAGATATAAATGAGCATCTTTTTTCATCGGAGTCTGGAAGGTAGTCGCTAAAACGGGTTTTACTGTAGGCCCCTCTTATCCAGATCTGAAGTTGGTCACTATAGCAGTTTTACTGTACGTTACATTTTTATCCGGGTCTGGAAGGTGGTCAAGACAGGCAGGTTTTACCGTACGTGTTTTACCTGAAAGTGGAAGGGGTCACGACAAACGGTTCTTACTTTACATCTTTTTATCCAGGTCTTGAAGGCGGTCGGGATTTTTTTTGCTAACCATAAACCTCCACACGCCCCTCCCCCCAGCTATTTACTGTAGGTCCGACTATAAACACAACTCTAACCCTTTTACCCAAGGCAACGGTAACGGTCTGTACCCTAAGTGTAGTTATAGCCATGATAGACTACCTTGTCTTCGCACATTCCCATCGGCCAAATAGCACTAGGAAGGCATTCTTCATAACTGCGCATCAGATGACGCACCTCGGTGGGAGAAGGGGGGAGGCATTTCGTTGGCAAAATGATGAGCTGCTCCTCATAACACAAGATATCGGGCGACCCAATTTAATAGCGAAAAATGCTTCAGCAAACAATGCTAATCGATACAACATGGCTCCTATATATAGCATATCTTGGCAACCTAATCAGGTATGCGGCGAAATAAACAGATCAATAGCTAGAGCTGCTTAGAGCTATAATACGACAATAGCATTCCATGACCTCGTAGATAACGACTCCATCATGCACCGCAACTGACACTGACCCCTGACTGAGTGGCACGTTACGTAACAGCCATAGATGAGAAATGCACAAAAAGCTCAATTTCAGGCAATAACAAATAGCAATGGACCGACAATAATGCTGTTACTGTTTTGAAGCTTTCTAAAGAATGCAGGAACACTAGAGAATCTTCCGGAAAATCTTCCGAAATCCCCAGTGCAGTTAACACCCATGCATATATAACAAAGCAGCCAAAAATGGGGAGGCTGGGGTGGGGGGGGGGGTGTTGACGTTATGCACCTTTCTTGATTTTCTATACGAGTTTAATAATGTTTAACAAAACCGTGTGACTTATCCGAGGAATAACTACATCAAATTTAAAGTCGATCCGACTTTCCGATGTCGAGATATTTTTTTAAGAACAGATCGCTTTTTACCCGTCAAAAGTTGAAACAGTCGTCTGACTGAACCAAGGAATATCCATATATAATTTTAAGTCGATATGTCTTTCCGTTATCGAGATATTACGCATAAAAGATCTGGTTCAAAATATACATATTTTACGCGATGACGTCATACGCCGCTTTCGTTCGTTCTACTTGCGAAAAATATTTAAAGTTTCTTTCGGACCTGCCAAGCAATAATCCGACCAAGTTTCAGCTTTCTCCAGCAGCTGAGAAATTTCGCACACAAAATTTTTACGCAATGACGTCATACACCTGCCCTAATCACGTGACACGCCAAAAATTGATAGAACAGTCCGGCTGACCCAAGGAATATTCATATAAAATTTGAAGTCGATAGGACTTTCCGTTATCGAGATATTTTGCACACAAGACCTTGTTTATAATATATACATATTTTACGTGATGACGTCATACGCCGCACTCGTTCGTTCTACTCGCGATAAAATTCTATAGTCTTTCGGACCTACCAAGCAACAATCCAACCAAGTTTCAACTTTCTCCGATGTTCAGCAGCTGAGAAATTTTGCACATAAAATTTTTACGTAATGACGTCATACACCTGCCCTAATCACGTGACATGCGTAAAAAGTTGACAGAACCGTCCGACTGACCCAAAGAATATATATATAAAATTTGAAGTCGATAGGACTTTCCGTTATCGAGATATTTTGCACACAAGATCTTGTTCTAAATATATACATATTTTACGTGATGACGTCATACGCCGCATTCGTTCCTTCTACTCGCGAAAAAAATCTACAGCGTCTTTCGGACCAACCAAGCAACAATCCCACCAAGTTTCAACTTTCTCCGATGTTCAGCGGCTGAGAAATTTCGCACACAAGATTTTTACGTAATGACGTCATACGCCTGCCTTAATCACCTGACATGCGTCAAAAATTGATAGAAACCGCCGACTGACCCACGGAATACTGGTATAAAATTTGAAGTCGATAGAACGTCCCGTTATCGAGATATTTTGCACACAAGATCTTGTTCAAAATATTTACATATTTTACGTGATGACGTCATACGCCGCATTCGTTCGTTCTACTCGCGAAAAAAATCTACAGCGTCTTTCGGACCAACCAAGTAACAATCCCACCAAGTTTCAACCTTCTCCGATGTTCAGCGGCTGAGAAATTTCGCACACAAGATTTTTACGTAATGACGTCATACGCTTGCCCTAATCACGCGACATGCGTCAAAAGTTGATAGAACCGTCCGACCTTACCAAGGAATAATTCGATCAAGTTTGAAGTTGATCCGACGTTTCGTTCTCGAGATATCTTGCACACAACACTTTGTTCACAACAGACTGACACACACACACACACACACACACACAGACACACACACACACGTACACACATACACACACACAGAACGTACAAACACTATATGTCTCCCCTTGGTCGGGGAGACATAATAAATCAGGGCCCACAGGAGCTGAATTGTCCTTGATCTAAGTTAGTCTACTGCATCACACTAACCCAGGGTGCAGTGCCTTGTTTCGTAAATACAAAAAGATGTGAATTCGTGCTTGCTTGAGATATTCTTATTTGAAATAATAGAGTGTTTTACAAGAGGAGTAGTGCTGTATTTGTAAGGAGTCCCTTTGTTACGTTTGGCCGCTTTCACGTCATATGGCTGAAGATATGAGAAAGCTGGCAAACCAGGGCATGGTTATTCCTTTTCTGTCAAGAAACGAAAGCAAAAACAAGCCATCGTACAGGGCACAGCCCCCAACCGGACATGGACAATCAACTGTCATGCTCAAATTCAAGTGGATAAACAAGCACTCAGTGAAATATCAAATCAGTCCACCAGGTAGTTGAAGAGATATGACGTCGACAAAATACCGCGTTTTCGCTAAGTTCCATGCAGGAATGTCACATTTTTGACAATTTCCCATTTCGTAAATTTTTCGTCGATTTCAAAATTAATACCCCGTTGCACATCTACATGATATACATGTTCTCTCAGTGAAATATCAAATCAGTCCCCCCTAATACTTGCGAGATATTTTGTTCACAAGAGCATATCCAAATTTTATGCGCATTTCACGTGATAATGTCACACGCCGTACTCGTTCGTTGTACTCGCCAAAAATATTGACCCAATCTTTCGGACCTAACAAGCAACAATCCCATCAAGTTTGAATTTTCTTCGATGTTCAGCGACTGAGAAATTTCGCACACAAATTTTTTTAGTAATGACGTCATACACTTTCATTAACAATATAACGTCCGCCGGAAGTTGACAAAATCGTCTGAACTACCCAAAGAATGAACAAATCAAGTTTTAGCCGATCCAGCTCTTCGTTCTCGATATATCTTGCAAAACATTTTGTTGACAACAGACTGACACAAACAACACACACACACGCGCGCACACACATACACACACAGAACGTACAAACATTGTGTCTCCCCTTGTGTCTAAGGGGAGACAGTCTAAGCAGTGACACCCGATATGAGAGGAAATTACGGCGTAACAATTCCTGCAGCACAGTGTTTGAGAGCGATCTCTCTCCAAGTTGCTCAATAGCATGGACAGGAAACCGCGTAATAGGTTCCCGTCCTTTATAAACACGGTAAAGCCTCGTTAATGGGAGCAGTCACGGGAAGACCAACTCGCTCCGGCCCAACAAAACGCTGGATAACCAATATAAAATAAATTATACATGGTAGCGAAGGTAAACGATCTGAAGAGATTTAACAATCGAATTGACTCTTCAAACCTGGACCACTATTGCAGTGCCACTGTTTGCAAATCTCGCAATGTTTCTGCCTAAATGTGCGAGATTTGACGTGCAGTGTGGACTCGGTTGCACTGAAATCATAGCATTTCTAACGCTACACAATTAGATACCAACAGGATGCATTAGCTAACTAGGTCGGCGCGATAAAGAACTCACGAGCAAATGTAAAGAAGAGCGATTGGAAAATTTTGTGTTTGCTTTCAACCCCTTTATCCCAAATCCTACTCAAAGCACTACAATCGTTCAACAGACACGTCAATGTATATCGATTGAAAACGTCCACCACAGTGAAGCAACGCGACAAGACCAGCTGAGGACGAATATGTATTTGTTTCTTGAAAACGGCGTCCTCCGACCACCGTGTCACCCATCAGCAAGCACCGTGTCACCCATCAGCAAGCCACAGCAATGTACCCGCATGGCGTCTCTGTCGCGCATAACTCTTTTCGGCAACACAGTACCCGCGCATCACCCTGTCGCGCATCACCATGTCGCGCATCAGCCTTCCCGCCACCGAGACGCTTCTTGTATATCTTCTCGCATTTTTGCTGTTATCATTATCTTCTGTATATATGTAGCGAATCGGTTATTTAGTGTGGGAAAGAAGCTGTCCGCAGCCGTTATTAGAGCCCGATTTCACACTTCATTTGTCTAGACATTCCTGTCAGCTCATAGAACTATGGTAACGAGTAAACCGTCATGAAGTCATAAGTTAAGAGCAGGAAATTACAGGACAATGCGCAGTGGAACTACAAACTGATTCGATTGCATGTCTAAGAACAAATGCAAATCTCTTCCTTTACATCGTCTCTTTTAGGCCAAAACGGTCGAAAATAAGCTTAAAATCGCACTAAACCTAACCGTTTTTTGGTACTTCCGGTTCTCGACACTGACCATGACCGAAGAGATCAAGGCAACTTGGGTACCCCTTACATAACGCTTTTTAGGTTCAAAGGTCGAAATAAGCTCAAAATAGCTCTCTCTCTCTCTCTCTTCCCGTTTTTCTTTGATCATGACCGAGGTGGTCAAGGTCACCGATGTATGTCTGACATATCGTCTTTTCGGCCCCAAGGATCGAAAATAAGCTCAAATTCGCTCTCTGTCTAACCGTTTTCGAGATAATGGTCCACTTCCGGTTTTTGAATTTGACAATGGCCGAGGAGGTCAAAGTCATCTAGGTACCTCTGATATATAGTCTTTTAGGTCCAAAGATTCGAAAATAAGCTCAGAATCGCTCAGTCTCTAACCTTTTTCGAAATAATGGCCCTGTTCCGGTTTTTGACATTGACCATGACCGAGGAGGTCAAAGTCACCGAGGTACCTCTGATATATAGTCTTTTAGATCCAAAGGGTCGAAAATAAGCTCAAAATCGCTAGATCTTTAACCATTTTTAGATAATGGCCTTATTCCGGTTTTTCACATTGACATTTCACATTGACCTCATATGTATATATAAAGTATCATGTACATATGAGGACATAGAGCCCCGATTTAAGACTAATGTACGTCCATATCAACCTACGACCACTCAGAAAGTATTAACCGGGCTCAACGCTGCTTAATTTCCTGCAGCCGTGTGCCCTAGATACTATGGCACAATAGTTCCGGTGATTAGGAAGGGCGAACATTACTGGTTTAATAAAACTCTGTTTTATTGGATTTTAAAACGGTCACGCGGTAGCAGACATGCCCAACACTTAGCTTACTTGTGAGGCCAACTTTGGTTTAGGCCGGTTTTTTTTTTTTTGTGTGATTGCTCTTGTTTTCATGCATCACATTTAGCTTAAGGACAACCTTGCCATTGACCGATTATGTAATGATAGCTTATTGTATGTATTAAGCGACGCGCACTCATCAAATTTGGCCGTCAACCTCCCCCCCCCCCCCCCCCTCCCTTCTCTAGACTAGCTGACGCCTCAGTGTAAAGTCCCCTAGCCCTCCCCCCCTCCTTCTCTAGACTAGCTGACGCCTCAGTGTAAAGTCCCCTAACCCCCTCCCCCCTTCTCTAGACTAGCTGACGCCTCAGTGTAAAGTCCCCTAGCCCCCCCCCTTCTCTAGACTAGCTGACGCCTCAGTGTAAAGTCCCCTAGCCCCCCCCCCCCTTCTCTAGACTAGCTGACGCCTCAGTGTAAAGTCCCCTAGCCCCCCCCCCCTTCTCTAGACTAGCTGACGCCTCAGTGTAAAGTCCCCTAGCCCTCCCCCCCCCCCTCCTTCTCTAGACTAGCTGACGCCTCAGTGTAAAGTCCCCTAGCCCCCCCCCCTTCTCTAGACTAGCTGACGCCTCAGTGTAAAGTCCCCTAGCCCCCCTCCCCCCTTCTCTAGACTAGCTGACGCCTCAGTGTAAAGTCCCCTAACCCCCTCCCCCCTTCTCTAGACTAGCTGACGCCTCAGTGTAAAGTCCCCTAACCCCCTCCCCCCTTCTCTAGACTAGCTGACGCCTCAGTGTAAAGTCCCCTAGCCCCCCCCCCCTTCTCTAGACTAGCTGACGCCTCAGTGTAAAGTCCCCTAGCCCCCCCCCCCCCTTCTCTAGACTAGCTGACGCCTCAGTGTAAAGTCCCCTAGCCCCCCCCCTTCTCTAGACTAGCTGACGCCTCAGTGTAAAGTCCCCTAGCCCTCCCCCCCTCCTTCTCTAGACTAGCTGACGCCTCAGTGTAAAGTCCCCTAACCCCCTCCCCCCTTCTCTAGACTAGCTGACGCCTCAGTGTAAAGTCCCCTAGCCCCCCCCCCTTCTCTAGACTAGCTGACGCCTCAGTGTAAAGTCCCCTAGCCCCCCCCCCCTTCTCTAGACTAGCTGACGCCTCAGTGTAAAGTCCCCTAACCCCCTCCCCCCTTCTCTAGACTAGCTGACGCCTCAGTGTAAAGTCCCCTAACCCCCTCCCCCCTTCTCTAGACTAGCTGACGCCTCAGTGTAAAGTCCCCTAGCCCCCCCCCCTCCTTCTCTAGACTAGCTGACGCCTCAGTGTAAAGTCCCCTAACCCCCTCCCCCCTTCTCTAGACTAGCTGACGCCTCAGTGTAAAGTCCCCTAGCTCCCCCCCCCTTCTCTAGACTAGCTGACGCCTCAGTGTAAAGTCCCCTAACCCCCTCCCCCCTTCTCTAGACTAGCTGACGCCTCAGTGTAAAGTCCCCTAGCTCCACCCCCCCTTCTCTAGACTAGCTGACGCCTCAGTGTAAAGTCCCCTAACCCCCTCCCCCCTTCTCTAGACTAGCTGACGCCTCAGTGTAAAGTCCCCTAGCTCCCCCCCCCCTTCTCTAGACTAGCTGACGCCTCAGTGTAAAGTCCCCTAACCCCCTCCCCCCTTCTCTAGACTAGCTGACGCCTCAGTGTAAAGTCCCCTAGCTCCCCCCCCCCCTTCTCTAGACTAGCTGACGCCTCAGTGTAAAGTCCCCTAGCTCCCCCCCCCCCCTTCTCTAGACTAGCTGACGCCTCAGTGTAAAGTCCCCTAACCCCCTCCCCCCTTCTCTAGACTAGCTGACGCCTCAGTGTAAAGTCCCCTGGCTCCCCCCCCCTTCTCTAGACTAGCTGACGCCTCAGTGTAAAGTCCCCTAACCCCCTCCCCCCTTCTCTAGACTAGCTGACGCCTCAGTGTAAAGTCCCCTAGCCCCCCCCCCCCTTCTCTAGACTAGCTGACGCCTCAGTGTAAAGTCCCCTAGCCCCCCCCCCTTCTCTAGACTAGCTGACGCCTCAGTGTAAAGTCCCCTAACCCCCTCCCCCCTTCTCTAGACTAGCTGACGCCTCAGTGTAAAGTCCCCTAACCCCCTCCCCCCTTCTCTAGACTAGCTGACGCCTCAGTGTAAAGTCCCCTAGCCCCCCCCCTTCTCTAGACTAGCTGACGCCTCAGTGTAAAGTCCCCTAACCCCCTCCCCCCTTCTCTAGACTAGCTGACGCCTCAGTGTAAAGTCCCCTAACCCCCTCCCCCCTTCTCTAGACTAGCTGACGCCTCAGTGTAAAGTCCCCTAGCCCCCCCCCCCCTTCTCTAGACTAGCTGACGCCTCAGTGTAAAGTCCCCTAGCCCCCCCCCCCCTTCTCTAGACTAGCTGACGCCTCAGTGTAAAGTCCCCTAACCCCCTCCCCCCTTCTCTAGACTAGCTGACGCCTCAGTGTAAAGTCCCCTAGCCCCCCCCCCTTCTCTAGACTAGCTGACGCCTCAGTGTAAAGTCCCCTAACCCCCTCCCCCCTTCTCTAGACTAGCTGACGCCTCAGTGTAAAGTCCCCTAACCCCCTCCCCCCTTCTCTAGACTAGCTGACGCCTCAGTGTAAAGTCCCCTAGCCCCCCCCCCCCCTTCTCTAGACTAGCTGACGCCTCAGTGTAAAGTCCCCTAACCCCCTCCCCCCTTCTCTAGACTAGCTGACGCCTCAGTGTAAAGTCCCCTAGCCCCCCCCCCCCTTCTCTAGACTAGCTGACGCCTCAGTGTAAAGTCCCCTAGTCCCCCCTTTTTCTTATTGGCCCTTCAAAACGTGCAGCTGTAATGATTGTTACAGGCTATACTTTAAACACCGTATTATTTAAAATAAGAATTCTGAAGTAAATAAGAAACCAGATATTTTGTGGTAGGCTATTCCGGAAAGGACTACCGATAATTCAAACTGCATATAATGAGGTCAAGCGCAAAAAAATTTCAAAGTTTTCGCATTTTTTCTTAATTTTTCGAGAAATCCAAAAATAGCACTTCGTGGCACAGCTCCAGTACTCGTTCTTTCTAGGTGCAAAAAGGAAATTAAAATCGGTTGAATGGTGCCGGAGATATGGCGCATACAAACTGCATATAATGAGGTCAAGCGCTAAAAATTTCGAAGTTCCCGCATTGTTTTATTTTTCGAGAAATTCAAAAATAAGGCTTTGTCACACAGCTCCACTTCTTTCTGTGTGCAAAAGGAAATTAAAATCGGCTGAACAGTGTCAGAGATAGAGCGCGTACAATAATCGGACGGACGGGCGGACTGAAAGAGGTCAGTCCTATAGATCCCTCCGGGTTCACCTGGTTGGGTCTAAAAAGACTATATCAGTCTGAAACAAAAAATATATGCCCAATTATTTGTTTAAATTGCAATAAACCCACCAGGTACAAAAGAACTGCAATTCAATCGTATTCATAAAAACTTCTGAAGTGCAATCGGTTTGCAAGACAGGATGCTGTTATTAGTCTGAATGGCCCATTTCAGCATCATGTGGCAGGGTAGTCCTGATATAGCGCTGTGATCGCTGAAAGGGACTTAAAGCACCAATAAACCAACTAATCACATTAATATAAGAACTATCACAAAGACTTCTAGAAGATTATTCATCACATTATCACAAAAAAGCGAAGAATTATGTAGCGCAATTAAGAGATGAGTCGTTGTGACCTATTTCTAGTTCTCGGACAACACTGTCACAAAGACTTCCATAAGAATATCCATCCAAAGTAATCAAACACACTTTCAGGGAAACTGTCAGATTTTATGAGCTAAAAATGAGGCAGTTAATAAAGTAGCTGGAAACTTTAGGCAGTTTACAAACTGCCTGACTGAACCAGGCGGTTTACAAAGTGAATGAAATTTTCAGGCATTTTGTAAACTACCTGATTTGACCATTTGGCTGTAACAGGTATATATGTTACCAAGACATCTGTGAAGCCAGCGGATGTATACATCCGCTAAAATTTTCAGCTATTTCACAAATCTGCTAAGCCAGTCAGTGGATCTATACATTCGATAGTGTTTTGTTTTTTTTTTTAGCGAATGTGTATCATTCGATGGTTTTCAGCTTCAAATATTACGCAGATCCGCTGAATGGATTTTGAGGATGATTATAGAGCGTTATCATGAATATAATGGCAAATACAAGATTTGATGTATATTTTCCATGAATGTACGGAATGTCCTTTTTTTGTATTTTTTGTTTTTATATCTCGAATGTGACTAGATGAATGAACTAGTGATGTCTTTTGATCTACTATGAAACAAGAGGTCCACAGCAATCTTATTTGACTTTAATTAATTTCAAACGAACCCATGCTGGCTCAAAGCTAGCCTGACTCTAGACTCATTTTGACTCAAGTTTTGCTTACTGAATGAATGAAGCTCATACTTTGCTCAAATGTTGAGCTTGAGCTTCAGGTTGAATTTGAGCCACGTTACTGACTACGGGCGCTGACGACAGAGCTAAGAATGTCCCCATAATCCTTGTGGCGTCTTTAATCACAAGACGGACGCAACTTGTGCTTTGACGAATATATGTTCCTCCAGAAATAACAGAATATCGAGTGGATGTCATCCCCCCCCCATCCTCCCACCCAAACCCCAAACATGAGCTCGTAAAGTTGAGGAAAAAGAACGCGTCATGTTTGATACTGCTGTAATCCAGTACGAAAGCTGGCGAATTACGCGCGCTCTGTGAGGAACAACCAAGCTGGCGAATTACGCGCGCTCTGTGAGGAGCAACCAAGCTGGCGAATTACGCGCGCTCTGTGAGGAACAACCAATCCGCCCTCCTTCAATCACTTCAAGGCGTATTTGACAGGTTGGGGAGGTGTACACATGTAGAAACGGCTGCACTGTCAAGAAGAAGCATTTGAGTGACAGAAACACAAAACCTATCAAGAGTTGGCACTTGATTACGCTTCCAGCATCGCAGCCCTGTGAACACCATGCACTTGACAACTGGAAGGAAATATGAAGCCATAACTGCAATTCATTTCCCTGCATTGCATCAAACATCAGCTCTTTTGTCCATCTAGGGTCCGATGACGCAAAAATGAGCATTAAAAGAGATTTCCATAGTATATTCAAGGACAAAATCAAAAGAAACAAATATTCGTGGAATGAAAAAAAACGACCATTTTTCACCTTTTCCGAGTTCTGGATAGGGTCAACTAGTGTATAATCAGTCTTTATCAGCTTCCTCCTTGCGCATCAGGCTTTCAGTGAAAAAATGAAAGTTGTTCATCGCCTTTAACAAATCTTGTAGCGCTCAAATTTTGAACATGGCATTGACTTCATTGAGCTTTAAAGTCTCAGGTCTCAAAAGCTCCCATATAACCTCGTAATAACCACACTGTTCGGACCAAGAAAAAATGTCGGCATAACTGATATATCTTAATAACGAAATTAGTTTTAAAGAGCGCAAATCTTATATTGGTTCTGTTAATTACTGCAGGCCCAGCTGTGATTAGACCGCTGTATTCGATCACGTCAAAACGAGTTTGCACTTGGTTCAAGCACCACTTTTTAAAGGGAAATGCGGGTATCTCACCTACAATTGACATTTCCTTCATACTTTCACAGTTTAATGCTTTGAGGGTATACAGTTAAAAATTGAAAAGAAAAATGGGGGTCACCGATTTTATAAGAGAAATAAAGATACTGAAAGGTCGCGTACTTTTACTATGGAAACCATTGAGAAAACCAAGAAATTTCAATCAAAATGCAAAATTCACACATAATCACAATTGACAATTGCCTCATTTTTTCCCTGTTTGAAGAACACGTCATACGAAATGTTTTAAGCAAATAAAAAATATATGTCACCGTATCAATAGCAGAATTATACAATCTTTTTGACAAAATCCCATTGACGCAATGGTTAAATGGTGAAAACAGTGTAATATGCTTTAAATGGGCAAGATATCAACACAGGCCCTTCTAGGAACAAAATATCAACACAGACCATTTCTGGACACGATCCTATTTGTCTTTGAAAAGAATTTTTCGATCTAGACGGATTTAATAGTTATTTATACTGTGTAAACATGGATTCAAACTCTGCGATATTCAATGTAATGCGCATTTCGGTCGCTAGATGGCGCAGAGATACCCGCATTTCCCTTTAAGCTGTGTACTGTACCTGTGTACTTTGTTATACGTGACGTCACCACTGAATGCCAAGGCCGCTTTCCCTGAGAATATGAACGCTTTTACAACCCTGAAGTTTTTCTGGGAATCTGGAGAATATGTCGGTTGCTACATCAATCTGGTAAATGTGTCGGTTACTACAAAAATCGCAGTTAAAAATTTTCGGAATTCTTAAATGAGATCATATCTGATATATGACCTCTACGCTTAATTAAATGAGGTAAAAATTAATTTTGAAAACATCACCAAAATATGATCTCCAAACTAAATACACAAATGGAGTGATATGGATAACGTTGCGATTATACGATTTTATGAGCGTTATCCCAATCCCCATTTTGCAGTAAATGAGCATTACTCTTTTGCTGTCAAAAATCTTGCATATAAAAGTCACTCTGACATTGCTTGTTGCGGATTTTGTGTAAAGTTCCCTTTATGCTGGACTCATATTTCTCGTTTATGAACTCTTCCTGAGAAATTGATAAATGGGTGGTTCGGGCCTTTTTATGTTTAGAATGAAGAGTCCAGCAGGGAGGTCTCCATTTCGGGATACACTGTATTTGCAAACGAATCATGCAAAGTTAAGCTGTCTTTCCCTTTATCAGATAACTTAAAATGACAAGAGCGTGCCACACGGTTTCTAAATTTTACTGACTTTCCGGGCTTTTTCTTTATTTTTTATCTACAGTTATGGAAGTTTTAAAGTAAATTTACAAATGATGCCGAATACTGTACATCAACAACCCTTCAAATTCAAAGTTGTGCACTTTTACTTGTAGCACCGTACATGTTTCTGATTTAGTAGACTGAGTGATGAGCAGGAAGTCCTAGACCTGAAGCAACAACACGAGTGATGAGCAGGAAGTCCTGGACCTGAAGCAACAACACGAGTGGTGAGCAGGAAGTCCTGGACCTGAAGCAACAACACGAGTGATGAGCAGGAAGTCCTGGACCTGAAGCAACAACACGAGTGGCGAGCAGGAAGTCCTGGACCTGAAGCAACAACACGAGTGATGAGCAGGAAGTCCTGGACCTGAAGCAACAACACGAGTGATGAGCAGGAAGTCTTGGACCTTAAGCAACAGCACGAGGGATGAGACTGGCAGCTCCACATGCTCTCCTTGCCTTAGAGAGCCACAATACGATCAAACAACTGATCAGACAAGCCAGTCCATTGCCAAACTGATTGCTTGCATTCCTGACAGAAGAAGAACTTGTTTATGAGTCTTTGTATCACCGACTGGCCATTGGACAGGTTACCAGGTCATCGACCACAGCGCCAAGGGGTCAGCTACCTATGACATTTTCCCTTGGTTTGAGAACACGCTGCTTCTGTTACTCTTATGAGTCTATTATTTATAATTAGAAGGCCCAGTTCATTGATGGCTTGAAAATAGCACCAAGCTGACAGAGAAAAGTGCCACGAGCCCCGGTGTTTCCGATTGCACTGATCTTCTTGTTTTCCCCATTAGTCGCTTCAAGGGGCATTAATGATTTAGAGAAAGTAATATCCTCCATTAATTTGGAAAACGGATAGAACGCAACGACAGCCAACATTGGCAATAATATGACTGAGTTTCCTTGCCCAGCAGAAATTATGGTGTTCAAACAAGCGTCATCAACCCCAATGAAAATCGCATAAATCAGACCCTTCAAAGATACAATAATTCCATCAACAGTTTCAGTATACACTTTTTTAATCTCCTCCTAAATTTTTAAAGCTAGTCATTCGGCCATTTCTTGACGAAATACTAATAAAAAATAAGAATAACTAGACCGAATTTTGCTACACGGTAGCGAAATTACACAAGCTTACAATAGTAGAAGGTCAGAGACGCAATATACTTGGTAAAAAAAGAAATCTGTAACCGTTTTGAGATAATTATCAGCCTCCAGTTTTACTGAGGTCATCGAAGCGCATGTAATGCAAGGCACAAAAAATCAAAATAAGTTCAAAATCGCGCTAATCGTTCTCAAGACAATGATGACCTTGACCTTGAGCATGACCGAGAAGGTCAAGGTCACCGAGGTACCTCTTATGTAATCTCTTTTAAGCACCTAGGGGGGAAATAACCTTAAAATCACTCTATCTCCAACCGTTTTCGAGATAATGGCTAACTTACATAAATTATCGACTTATACGACTACAGAATTGTGTCCGTGAGCTATTCAGAGTTCATTAAATGGAAATATGTGTTAAAAGTAATCCAAAACTAACACCGAGGACAATCCCACAGGTAGCTCCGAGGACAATCCCACAGGTAGCCCCGAGGACAGTCCCACACGTAGCCCTGAGGGCTATCCCATATCCCAAGACAATCCTGTAGGCAGCTCCATATACAATTCCGTACGTAGCCCCGAGAACGATTCCCCAAAACAATCCTATAGGCAGCCCCATAGATAATTCCACATGCAGTCCCCAAGACAATTCTACAGGCAGTCAGATAGACAATTCTATGGGCAGTACGGCATAGACTCACTGAAAAGGGGAAAAGAAGAAACAGGAGAGGTATAAACTAGACGGTCAGTGCACACAAAACATAAGCGGATAGGTTTATATCACATACTTTCAATCGACACCTGTTAATGTTATGTTTTTGAAACCAAAATAAATGTCTCCCCGACCCATAATTCACCAATAACCATTTTAAGTTTTTCTTTTTTCCCAGACAGCCCTGTCACACAGTTGTATTTGAAGAAGTTCGTACTACTTTCAGAATAATAAGAGCTTTCACCTTATATAAATGTATCCAATGTGCGCAGTAGTCGGGTTGTCTATCACCCTTATCCAATTTTTTATGGGGGGGGGGGGGTACGTAACTCAACTTTAAAATAACTTTTCAAGAGAGGACAGGGTAGTGGACATTTATGGAAAATTTGAAGGCAATCACATCAAAACTGCGGAACAAAAAAAAAATCTTTCAAAAATAGGCAACGACAATATTTTAAAATACCCTCATTTAGCCATTTTTGGCGAATCGACCAAAATGAAAATCGGCCCAAAAAAAAAAAAAAAAAAAAAAACAAAGAACAGAAAGAAAGAAAAAAGAGCAAATTTTCAAGTACTAAGCAATCATGCCAAGTTGGAAAGAAATCCGATCAAAATACCCCTCTCCCATGTATTCAATTTCTGACTTATCGCCAAAAAAGTAACTTCTCAAAAGCGGACCGCCTAGTAAACACTTATGCAAAATTTGAAGCTAATCCGAAAAAATAATGAAAAAAACCTTTGAAAACACGGCTACCAAAAATTTTTAAAATACCCCCGTTTTGTGCCAATTTTTGGTGGATTGCCACAAAATTGCAAGAGAGACCTATCCAATAAACATTCGTACAAAATTTGAAAGGAATGCGATCCAAATTATGGAAGTAGAAGCATTTTGTAAATCGGCCCCAAGAGAACAAAGCCTGGTGAACATTTATGCAAAATTGGAAGGTAATCCGATCAAAATTGAGAAGAAGAAGCATCTTGAAAACTGGCCATCAAAATTATACATGCCCACCATATGGCCAATTTTTGGCGAATTGCCAGTAAAAATTATTTTTTAAGGAATATCCGTCTAGGGAATACTAGTTCAAAACTGAAAAAAATTCCGATATAAACTGTGGGAGAAGAAGCATTTTGGAAACTGGCTGCCGATAAATTAAAAATGCCCCCCCACCGTTTGGTCGATTTTTGGTGGTTCACCAAAGTAATTTTTTAAAACAGGCCTAGCTAGTAAATGTTTATGCAAAGTATAAAGACAATCGGATCAAAATTGTGGAAGAAGAAGCGTTTTGAAAATTTGCTGCCATAAAAATCACCAATGGCTCCCCCTTAGCATTTGGCCAATTTTTGGTGGATCACCCAAAAAAGTTCTTTTTCAAGAGATAACCATCTGGGGAACAATCGTTTAAAACTGGAAAGAAATCCTATCTAAATTGTGGAAGAAAGCAATTTGAAAATTGGCTACCGATAAATTAAAAAACACCCCCCATCGCTCTTTTGGTCAATTTTTGGTGGATCGCCAAGTTTTCAAGAGACACCTTCCCAGTAAACATTTAAGCAACGTTTGAAAAAAATTCAATCAAAATTGTGGAAGACGAAGCATTCCGAAAATTGGCAACCAAAAAAATTTTAAATTGCCTCTATTTGGCCAATTTTTGGTGGATTGCTAAAAAAAAACACCAGAGGCCTCACTGGAAAATATTCAAACAAAGTTTGAAGGGAATCCGATCAAAACTGAGAGAGAATAAAAAGTTTACATACGTACATACAGACGACGGAACCCCCTCTACTGACCTGACAAGACCAGCCTGACCCGGTCAGCTGGTCCAAATATTAAATTGCTCAACTTCTTTCGCCCTTAGGCATGACAAAAGAAAATATTTTTGATTTATGCGATATTCGTATTATCTGCAGTCTATTTCGGAACAACCTGCCAAAAAAATCTGTTTTTAAGTGCTTCAGAACTTTAATTCAAATAACTTGGTGTTGTTGTATTCTTTAATTCATATATGCCCCCATCCCATAGATGAATCTGAAGTCAGAATGACACCCTTCTCTAACCTAGAACGACACCTCTACCGCATTACTTCACTCTCAGAATGACACCCCTTCTCTAACCTAGAACGAGACCTCTACCGCATTACTTCATTCTAAGAATGACACCCTTCTCTAACCTAGAACGAGACCTCTACTGCATTACTTTACTCTCAGAATGACACCCCTTCTCTAACCTAGAACGAGACCTCTACCGCATTACTTCACTCTCAGAATGACACGCCTTCTCTAACTTAGAACCAGACCTCTACCGCATTACTTCACTCTCAGAATGACACCCTTCTCTAACCTAGAACGAGACCTCTACCGCATTACTTCACTCTCAGAATGACACCCCTTCTCTAACCTAGAACGAGACCTCTACCGCATTACTTCACTCTCAGAATGACACGCCTTCTATAACCTTGAACGAGACCTCTATCGCATTACTTCACTCTCAATATGACACCCCTTCTCTAACCTAAGACGAGACCTCTACCGCATTACTTCACTCTCAATATGACACCCCTTCTCTAACCTAGAACGAGACCTCTACCGCATTACTTCACTCTCAGAATGACACCCCTTCTCTAACCTAGAACCAGACCTCTACCGCATTACTTCACTCTAAGAATGACATCCTTCTCTAACCTAGAACGAGACCTCTATCGCATTACTTCACTCTCAATATGACACCCCTTCTCTAACCTAAGACGAGACCTCTACCACATTACTTCACTCTCAATATGACACCCCTTCTCTAACCTAGAACGAGACCTCTACCGCATTACTTCACTCTCAGAATGACATCCCTTCTCTAACCTAGAACCAGACCTCTACCGCATTACTTCACTCTCAGAATGACACCCTTCTCTAACCTAGAACGAGACCTCTACCGCATTACTTCACTCTCAGAATTACACCGATACTCTAACATAGAATGAGACCTCTACGCATTACTTCACTCTCAGAATGACACCCCTTCTCTAACCTAGAACGAGACCTCTACCGTATTACTTCACTCTCAGAACGACATCGATGCTCCACCCTATAGTTCATCCTCCGAATTAACCGATTTCATATAGAGGTCATTTTAAGAATCAAATATTGTCTGCAATCGCTCATTCTGCGAATTAAACTCTTCCCGATCACTTTACTGCGACATCTTCTCATACCGGTAGATGGGTCAGTTCCTACAACCCGGTATTACGTATCACGAGGCCCATCTAAGCCCTATTTCTACGATGTGTTTATGACTGGCCGTTATGACGTAAGCAAAGCCCAGAAAATTTATGAAAATAAAGTACTGTATGAGCAAACTGAATGGCATGATCGGATTAGTAAGGCCGGAAGTTCCTCTCTTTTTCTGTGGGCCAATGTCTCGTGGAATTAACGTTAGCATCGCAAATGCCATTAAGCACGCCATACAATCATCCGGACAACCTTGACCTTTAAGCGGGGCAAACGCTAACTCACAGATCTTTAAATTGCCGATATGAAAATATTTCTCATTATGCAACAATTATTCAGTTACTGCGTGTTTACAAGGCTTGTGCAACTGACTTACCTGAAACAAGGCGTGGACTGCGGCTAGTTGATGTGGCCTGAGGATACCAGTTCAGCCCATCAATTCGTTAGCAATATTATTTGTTTAGATATTCTTGGCCACATGTTCAGTTTACCGATATGAATAGACTGGCTCCAAACGCGGTCATCAAATGTACTACTTAACTAGAGCGGCCAGTGCACACAAAACATGGGCGTAAAGGCTTATATTACACACTTTCAATCGACGCCTATTATTTTTTTGTTTTTGCAAACAAAAACAAATGTCTCCCCAACTAAACATATAATTTACCAGTGACCACTTTCAATTTTTCTTTTTAGGTTTTATTTGAACAGGTATGCACTATTTCCAAAATAACAAGTTCTGAAAGAAGTAGACACTTGTTCAAATAAAACTAAAGAAGAAAAATGGAAAATGGTGACTTATGGGTTTATATTATTTAAATGAATCCCATGTGCCCAGTAATTGGGTTGTGTATAACTTTTATCTAATTTTTGAAGGGGAAAGGGGGGGGGGGTACTTAACTGAATCTGTGGGTATTTTAATCGCCTTTTTTGTGCAAGTTCAGGCTTAGGTGTTTTATCTGTGTCTCGGAAGGTGGTCATTAAAGAGGTTTGTCTGTACGTCTTTTTATCCGGTTTCAGATGGTGGTCGCTAAAACAAGTTTTACAGTACGTTCTTTATATCATGGTTTGTAGTTGGTCATTACAGCAGTATTACTGTACGTACTTTATTTATCCGGGTCTGGAAGGTGGTCATGACAGACAGGCTTTACTGTGCGTGTTGTTATCTGAAACTGGAAGCTGCTCATTACAAACAGGTTTTACTGTACGTCTTTTTGTAGGTACGACTCTAAAGGCAACCCTAGCCATTTTAGCCAACGCTACGGTAATTAAGGGTTTGTACAGCAAGTGCAGTTATAGCCATAATGTATACTTTGTCTTCGTACATTCCCATCGCCCAAAAAGCACTAGCAAGACATTCTTCATAACTGTGTCAGACATGACCCACCTCGGCGGGAGAGTGGGGGGGAAGGCATTTTGGTGTCAAAATAGTGTGCTGCTTGAATGTTTCAGATGACCCGCTTTAAAATAGAAAGCTGGTTCCAGGTACTGCACAAACATTGCGATCCGTTACGTAATTACTCCCATGTATGGAACTGCGTGGTAGCCAAATGAACACACGCTAATCGCTGAATGTGAGTAACGCTCAAAAAGGTCCATCACACGAAAGCAAAATAAAAAAAACTTGACTACGTCTCGAGGAGTAGGTCTATCCCCCGTGGGGGGATATGGTGTGTGTAAGGCTGTTGCGTGTTGACAACGCAAAATTTAAAAGTGGAAGGATAGGTAGACGTAGTGTCTAACATTTAAACGAATCAATCCATTAACCAGTAGGCGCGTGAGACTGTAGTAGGTACGCTAAGTACAGCGCCAATTTTCAAAAGTCCACCATTTTGTCAATTTTTTTTCGATCCGGAAAATTCTTGGTCACTGCACTGCGGAAGGATCCAGAGAAGCCGTGTACAAAATTTGAAACGAATCCATGTACTAACTTGACTACGTCTCGAGGAGTACGTCTATCCCCCGTGGGCGATATGGTGTAAGGCTGTTGCGTGTTGACCACGCAAAATTTAAACATGGAAGGATAGGTAGACATAGTGTCTAACATTCAAACGAATCAATCCATTAATCAGTAGGCGCGTGAGACTGCCGTAGGTACGCTAAGAACAGCGCCGATTTTGAAAAATCCGCCATTTTGTCAATTTAAGTCCCATCCTGAAAATTCTTGGTTACTGCACTGCGGAAGGATCCAGAGAAGCCGTGTAAAAAATTTGAAACGAATCCATCCATCAATGTAGCCTGTAGGCGCGTGAGACTGCCGTATATACGCTAAGTGCAGTGCCGATTTTCAAATGTCCGCCATTTTGTCAAGTTCTTGCCGATCCCGGAAATACATGGCCACTGCACTGCGGAAGGGTCCAGAGAAGCCGTGTACAAAATTTGAACTGAATCCATCCATTAATGTGGCCTGTAGGCGCGTTAGACTGCCGTATATACGCTAAGTCCAGTACCGAGTTTCAAAAGTCCGCCATTTTGTCAATTTTGCCCGATCCGGAAAATTCTTGGTCACTGCACTGCGGAAGGGTTCAGAGAAGCCGTGTATAAAATTTGAACCGAATCCATTTATTAATGTGGCCTGTAGGCGCGTGAGACTGCCGTATATACGCTAAGTCCAGTACCGAGTTTCAAAAGTCCACCATTTTGTCAATTTTTGCCCGATCCGGAAAATTCTTGGTCACTGCACTGCGGAAGGGTCCAGAGAAGCCGTGTACAAAATTTGAACCGAATCCATTTATTAATGTGGTCTGTAGGCGCGTGAGACTGAAGCGTGACAGACGGACAGACAGACGAACAGACCGAAAAGTTCAAAACTATATCCCTCCGTTCCACGGGGGATAATCAATAATTGCGCTTCTTATGTTTTCAAGTATGTCTAAAGAATGCAGGAACATTGGAGAATCTTCTGGAAAACGCTGAAATTCCAAGGGTAGTTAATAACTCTCCTTAGCTAACGAAAACAGCCGACAAAAAAGGGGGTAGCAGAGGAGATGTGGGGGTAACGGGGTGGAGCGGAAAGGCCGCTTTGAGATATTTGTACCCCATGGCGTCCCGGCATATATGAGAGAATCTTTTTGACCTACCAAGCAACCTACTCCCCAAGTTTCAACTTTCTCCGATGTTCTGCGGCTGAGAAATGCGCACATATGAGATTTCAATGTAATGACGTCATTCGACTTTCTTAATTCGCTACACCTGTCATAAGTTGAAAGAATCGTCCGACTGATCCCAAGAACACCCATACCAAATCTGAAGTCGATACGACTTTCTATTATTGAGAAATTGCGCACATAAGATCTTGTCAAAAGCATATGCATATTTTACGTGATGACGTCATACGCCTCACTCATTCTCTGTACTCGCGACAAAATTAGACAGAATCTTTCAGAATCACCAAGCCAAAAACCAACCAAGTTTCAAGTTTCTCCAATGAGAAATGTTACATACAAGATTTTTCAAAAGACGTCATACGCAGTATGCCTCGAAAATTGATAAAACCGTCCGACTGATCCAAGGAATATCTAGAAAAAATTTGAAGTCGATGCGACTTTCCGTTATCGAGATATTTTGCACACAAGATCTTGTTCAAAATGTATACATATTTAATGCGATGACGCCGTACGCTGCACTCACTCGTTGTACTCGTGAAAAAAAACACGTGGAATCTGTCGGACCTACCAAGCAACAAACCTCCCAAGTTGGAACTTCCTCGGGTGTTCAGCTGCTAAGAAATATCGCACACAAGATTTTTACGTAATACGCCTTCCCTAATAACGTAACATGTGTCAAAAGTTGAAAGAACCGTTCGAACTACCTAAGGAATAAACAGACCAAGTTTGAAGTTGATCCGACTTTTCGTTCTCAAATATCTTGCACACATTTTGTTCACTTAAGACTGACACACACAAAACACACACACGCGTACGTACATACACAAAATGTACACTTTATGACTCTTCTTGGTCGGGCAGACATAATAACGAAAATGCAAGGTTGGCCCAGTGAAACAATCCTGGCTTGAAACTTCGCAACATTTTCCGGTCGCCCTCTAAGGCCACCTATATCATAAAGTTATTCGACCAACACAAAAAATATCACTCCAAAAAGTTAGTCGACCGAGTTGAAAGCGAGAAATCTCAAGCCTGGAGTTAATCTAATCTCGGGCGTGACGTGGCCCCGAGCGTGATATGACCCCGGGCGTGACATGGCCCCGAGCGTGATATGACCCTGGGCGTGACGTGGCCCCGAGTGTGATATGACCCCGGGCGTGACGTGGCCCCGAGCGTGATATGACCCCGGGCGTGACGTGGCCCCGAGCGTGATATGACCCCGGGCGTGACATGGCCCCGAGCGTGATATGACCCCGGGCGTGACGTGGCCCCGAGCGTGATATGACCCCGGGCGTGACATGGCCCCGAGCGTGATATGACCCCGGGCGTGACGTGGCCCCGAGCGTGATATGACCCCGGGCGTGACATGGCCCCCAGCGTGATATGACCCCGGGCGTGACATGGCCCCGGGCCATGCGTCGCTGAAGAATCCGTGACATTTGGTCAAGTTACAATTTTATATAATCGACCTGGCGTGTAACAAAACTTGGCACTAGCGAGTTGAAAAGTGCGACCCAGAGCCCTGGGAGCGGTGTGACCGCATTTAGCACCGAGCCACTGATACATGCGGTCAGGCTGCTACAAAGGCGTTCGATGCTTTGTGGAACGAAGCATTTCTGTCTTAATGCTCGTTCAAAAGGTGTGATATCAATGTCTCCTATCGAAAATGAACTGTACAAAAATGCATTGAAATGCAACGCTTTGTTTATCCAAACATCAAAGTCGAAACGGTCTCAGAGAACTCAACATGCGAAACACGGAAGGGACGCAAACAAAAGCGCCCGTAGTTTCTGTCGTTGATCTCATCTGAGGCTGTTGCATATTTTTGCTTTGAACAGTGCGACATTGCGTGACAGCGAACAGTCAATCGTGAAGCTAATAGACTTAAAGTGAGGAATTGTTATTATCAGAAATATGAGGCTGG
Source organism: Protula sp. h YS-2021 (assembly GCA_949752745.1). Taxonomy (NCBI): domain Eukaryota; kingdom Metazoa; phylum Annelida; class Polychaeta; order Sabellida; family Serpulidae; genus Protula; species Protula sp. h YS-2021. The sequence goes on along the minus strand of OX457025.1, from coordinate 49,510,837 downwards.
TTAATACAAGTAATGGAAATTCATAGAAAAACTGCTCGGTGTTGTTGCTGGTAGAGCAGCTCGTTACGAACTCCGTCTCTGCACCCAAATATAAGATACGAAGTGCAAATGCTAGAGACAAGTCCGATATCAGTGATTTGACGCGCATAGATTGTTTCTGTCCAGGTAACAGGAAGACAAGTTATACACTTATAGAGTCGCATTTAAGAGATTTGCAATGACATTAACTACCGGAATCCATGACGAAAACACCAAAACGCATTACGTTATATTAGTAAACCAATGCCCCACCATTTACCCCCCCCCCCCCCCCCCTCCTCCTCCACCGGAAAATCTAGAGTCCAACTGCTGGGCAAACGAACAAGTTTTATCCTACACGAACACCAACAAAATAACTTGACGCAAATCTTCATGCACGCAATAGAGCTGCAGTATAAGCTAAAGAGGAGTCTCACGAACATCTTACAAGGCGCAGTGACATACCTGTCACCTAAAATAACACACTTGAGCAGAGAAAATGAAGTAAGAACGGATTATATGACCTGGCAACTGAGGTTGTATACTCAATAAATACGGATCTAAATACAGATCTAACTGCTTCTGACGAGTTACCCTAAATGGTTCAGAGTAATGTCAAGAGAGGACCGCTCTGTGAACAGTTATGCAACATTTGAAGGCAATCCGATCAAATTTGTGGAAGAAAAAAACCTTTCGAAAATTTTATATCAACAAATTTGAAAATACCCCCTACTTTATCAAATTTGGCGCACCGCCAAAATTTTAAATGAACCTACCCAGTATACTTTCGTACAATATTCAAAGATTATCTGATCCAAATTATAGGCCAGGAGCATTTTGAAACTTGCTTACCATTTGTTTAAATGCCTTTCTCTCTTCTCTCCCTAGCCCCTATATTTAGCCCATTTCTGACAGATCGCCAATAAAGTAACTTTTCAAGAGGGGACCACCTGGTGAACTTCATTGATAAATTTTAAGACAACCTAATCAAAATTGTAGGAAAAAAGCATTTTGAAAATTGACAACCAATAAATATCACCGTATTATTTAAAATAAGAATTCTGAAGCAAATAAGAAACCAGATATTTTTGGGAAGGCTATCTCGGAACAGACTACCGTTAATTCAAATGTCACAGAAATCAATAATGCTTCATTTTTCTTATACCAAAGGGTGAAAATGAGTTGAATAATGTAAAGTTTTATCTTTTGGTGAAAAGAAAATAAAAATATTGGAAAATTTAATTTAAATTTGGCTGTTTATTAAAATGTCGGTAGTTCAGTATTGAATAACCTATTGAAATTTAAAATTTTCAAAAATTTGTTGTATTTTCAACTTTTTTCATATTTTTTCTATTTATAAGGCAAGAAAGTAAGTTGTTTGCGAAGTCTGTAACATAAAATAATGAAATAATGAAAAAGGTCGATTTCTGTGACATTCAATTTATCGGTGGTCTATTCCGGAATAGAATACCAGAAAATATCTGGTTTCTTATTTGCCTCAGAATTCTTATTTTTAATAGTACGATGTTAAATTATAAATTCCCCTATTTACCCCTATGGTGTGATCGCCAAAAAATGTAATATTCAAGAGAGGACGCATAGTGAACATTTATGCAAAATTTTAAGGCAATCCAATCAAAATTGTGAAAGAAAAGACCTTTGGAAAATTGGCTATAAAAATGCCCTCCCATTTGACCAATTTTGGCAGGATGGCCAAAAAATTTAAAGAGGTCTGGCCAGTAAACAGTCGTACAGATTTAAAGGTGATCTCATCCAAATTGTAGGAACAGAAGCATTTTAAAAATTGGCTTCCAATTTTCTTTTGGATCGCCAAAAGAAGAAAACCTGGTTACCATTTATGCAAAATCGGAAGGTAACCCATTCAAAATTGTGGGAGAAGAAGCATTTTGAAAACTGGCTATCCCACAGCCCCCACGCCCCTTTTATAGTTGGCAAAGTTTCATTTTTGCAATCATAAGATGTTTACATTTTATATATTTCCAACCAGCTCAGTGCCTGACCACCAATTCCAAATGTGTAACGGGGACGTCTTAGCAGCACCCGGTGATCCACCGTGTCAAACGCAGCGGACATATCCAGATTTACAATTAGTACAGCAGTATTTGGCTTATCAAGTTCAGTCAGTATACCGTTGAGCATTGCTATCACCACCGTTTCCGTACTATGGTGTTTCTTATACGCGGACTGATGTACTTCATTGAGGTGATTTGTGTTTAGACTAGTTTGGACGAGCTGTTTGCAGACTGCTTCCTCGATGACTTATGAACATAAGATTAGAGAAAGGGCGATAGTTACGTAACACCCTGTGTGAAGGCGGTTTCTTTAAAAGAGGCCTGATGGAGGTTTTTTTGTATGCCATCGGAAATATTCCTGACTCTGATGAGAGGTTGACAATTCTACATATGACTGGAGCAAGTCCACCTGTACACTGCAGGGGTCAGGTCCATGATGCACGACTTTGCCGGGGACTCTTTTATCATTTTGATAGTGTCCGCAACGGTAATCTGGGCGAAATCAATCAAGGGATTACCTTTAAATTGCTCGTCGTACTCTTTTTCTGAAACAGTGTCAAACTTGTCACGGATATCGTCAACTTTCTTTTTAAAGAAATTGTTGAAGGCGTTAGCCAACTCCAGCGGATGAATGTGGAGGAAGAGAATTTTTCTTTTTCCTTTTTCATAACGGTGTTTAGCCTCCTAAAAAGTGTTTTGGGGTCTTGCGAATTGGTGTGTTCCAAATAATTTGACTTTTCACGTATCACTAGAGTTTCAAATTTATCCTTTTAACCCCTTGAACCCTTTCATGGCATGGGACTGTAACCTTTCATGGCATGGGACTGTAACCCTTTCATAGCATGGGACTAACCGTTCACGGCATGGGACTGTAACCCTTTCATGGTATGGCACTGTAACCCTTTCATGGCATGGGACGGTAACCTTTCACGGCATGGGACTGTAACCCTTTCATGGCATGGAAATGTAACCTTTCACGGCATGGAACTGTAACCTTTCATGGCATGGGACTGTAACCCTTTCATGGCATGGGACTGTAACCTTTCACGGCATGGGACTGTAACTCTTTCATGGCATAGGACTGTCACCTTTCACGGCATGGGACTGTAACCCTTTCATGGCATGGAACTGCAACCCTTTCATGGCATGGGACTGTAACCTTTCACGGCATGGGACTGTAACCTTTCACGGCATGGGACTGTAACCTTTTCATGGCATGGAACTGTAACCCTTTCCTGGCATGGAACTGTAACCTTTCATGGCATGGAACTGTAACCCTTTCATGGCATGGGACTGTAACCTTTCACGGCATGGGACTGTAACTCTTTCATGGCATGGGACTGTAACCTTTCACGGCATGGGACTGTAACCCTTTCATGGCATGGAACTGCAACCCTTTCATGGCATGGGACTGTAACCTTTCACGGCATGGGACTGTACTGAAAGTGTATTAACATCCAAGATATATACCTGGTCTTCGTACATTTTCATCAGCCAAAAAGCACCAGAAAGACAGTCTTCATAACTGTACAGAGGATGACTCATCCCGGTGGGGAAAGGGGAGGGGAGGAGGAAGGGCCATTTTGGTAATAAATGGTGAGCTGTCTGTCCTAACAAGATAGCAGGTCACCCTCTTAAAAAGTGAAAAATACTTCCAGGTACCACAAACTATGTAACTTGAGTGACAGAACCACTCCTGTATATGGAACAACATGGCAAACAGGTGAAAAAAACTTCAACGGCCACTTTTCATGAAGAAAATATCGTGTCATGCTATTGAGCACTGGTTGACAGAGGTATCGCCTTTACCCACCCCCTCCCCCCCCCAAAAAAAAAACTCATGAAACCACAAACCCGACTCGTTGACCTCGGAAGAGATCTGCATCGGCGACCCCTCCCCCTCCCTCCCCCAGCTCCCATCAATCTGGGTGCTAGCGAACCCCCTTCAACAAACTTCACAGAAGAAGCGGGTGAGGCGCTGGTCTGCATTTGCCTTTTGCCCTCATATGGCCACACGCGTTGTCCAGTATGCGTCCACTACAATAGCAATCGGAGGACCAACTTCAGGCATAATCACACCAAGTTTGACGCTGATCCGGCTTGTCGTCCAACAGTTATCGTGTTCATAAGTCAAGTATCCACAGCACGTTTTAGCGTCATGTGACGTTATGCGTTTCGCTTTATCCGCCAAATACAATATGAAACGTGATGACGCATTTTTCACGTCTTGACGTAATGTGACATCAAAAGTACTCCAATATGTGTAAAAACAATAGCAACCTGTTGACCCACCTAAGATACAACTTCACCAACTTTGAAGCTGATCCAACTTGCCGTTCGAGAGTTATCTCGAACTCTGGTGTCCACAACACGTAATGACGTCATATGGCATCACGCGTTTTGTTATACTCATAAAAGACAATATGAACCGTCGGACACACCCAAGGCATTAATCTTCAGTTTGAAGCTGATTCGACGTTTCGTTCTGCAGTTGTAGTGATGACGAATTTCACGTTTTAACAATCATATGACGTCACGCGTTGTCCAATATGCGTCAAATACAATAACAGTCGGCGAACCCACTCAAGGCATAATCCCAGCAAGTTTGAAGCTGGTTGCTGTCACATAAAGACACGCAATATATGTTAAATACAATCCCAACCGGCGGATTCACCCAAAGCATAATCCCGTCTACATGTTACTGATCGCGCAATGGTAAGGTCAGTATACCAGTTCTCCAATCCACCAAGACGCATTTAAATGTGTACTTACTGATGACTCTACCATAAAGAACAAAGATGCCTACCCAACTCATTAGTCTTTATAGTTTAAGAAAAGCTGTCGAAGCAAAATCTCCACACAAATTTCGTGTAAAATGTGTACAACTGTTGTACATTTTGTTTTTAGCCTATTTCACAACGAATACAACGTTTATATCAAACATCTAAACTCTTTGCTTCGTGGAAGCGCTTCATTCAGTTCAATTATCTGACCAGTTTACAACCATGGATAGCAGGGACGAAATTTTATAACCCAATATATTCTACCAGATAGTATTATTAATACAACATTAGCGGCGGAATCTTAGTTTTTTTGTTTTTTTCTGATCAGTCTGACGAAGAATTGCTTCAAAATACTCAAACTCTTGAAAAACAATTCGAAGGAAAATCGGTTGAGGAGCCGTCGTTATTTTAATTAGGCGGTGTATATTAATACACACCACAAACAAAAGATTACATAATCCGGAAAGGTTTAATTTTAGAGAAATGATCTGGACAGACCATAGTACCTTAATAATAACATGTGGGCGGACGGACGAACAGGCGAACACAGCAACACCTACATGTGCCTCCCCGAAGCGGATGGGGAGACATATACCCCTTTTGTCAATATAGGTAAAGGTTGAAGGTCAAGTGTGAAAGCTAAGTGAAAGAAAAAACCTTGGGCAGAGACGAGGGTCGTTCCCCGGTGTACGGCAAGTCTTCACTGTCTGATCCATAGGCGGAGGCTTCAGAGAGCGACACCAAGGGGCTTATCTTCGGCTTGTGTGACGCCACATGATTTTCTGGCGGCTGTAAGAAACAGAAACTACATATACATTGTACTGAGATCAAACAACTCCTTCCTCAACTTACAATGGCAATACAGATGACAGCCTCGACCTGCAGACTGTGTCAAACTGCTACGTTTTGTTTCTGGTCTTGTCATCAGAAAAATATGAATAAAACAAGACCGTCATGTGACGGTGCCTAGGTTCAGTCAGAACTAGAGCGGCCAGTGCACACAAAACATTACAGCACAGGCTTATATTACACAATTCCATCGACACCTATTTACTTTGTTTTGTCCAAAACAAATGTTTCCCCGACTAAACCAATAATTCCCCAAAAGCCATTTTCCTTTTTTCTTATTACTGAAATTCACTTCCGCAAACATAATCATTAATCAAAAATTCAAAAAAAAAACAAAAACAAAAAAAAAAAACAGATGCCGGTCACTAAAAGAGATGTTACCACTGCAGGTCCTTTTTATCCAAGTCTAGAAGGTGGTCGCTCAAACGCGCTTTACTGTAGGTACTTTTTATCCAGGTCCGAAAGTTGGTCACTACAGTAGTTTTCCTGTACGCTACATTTTTGTCCGGGTCCAGAAGTTGGTCAAGACTGGCTAGTTTTTTCGTACGTGTTTTTATCCGAATCTGAAAGGATTCACGACAAGCAGGTCTTACTTAACATCTTTTTATCCAGGTCTTGAAAGTGGTCCAGGTTTGCTTGTTTGCTTTTTTTTGGCAAACCGTCATCCCCCACCCCCTTCCCCTAGCCATCTAATGTAGGTACGACTGTAAACGCAACCCTAACCTTTTTCCAAAAGGTAACGGTAACGACTCGTACACTAAGTGTAGTTATAGGACTGATATACTACTTTGTCTTCGCATATTCCCATCGACCAAAAAGTACGATAAAGGCATTTTCATAACTGCGCATCAGATGATGCACCTCGATCGGAAAAGGGGGGAGCCATTTCAGTGCCAAAATGATGAGCTGCTTCTTTCATAACACAAGATGTCAGATGACTCACATTAGAGCGAAAAATGCTTCCAGGTACTGCACACAATGCTAACCGATGCAAAATAGCTCCCATACATGGAACAGCCTGGCAACCGAATCAAGTATGCAGTAAAAAAACAATAGACCTACTGAGACCTATAAATACGACAATAGCATTCCATGACATCGTATATAACGACTACATCATGCACCACAACTGACCCCTGACTGAGTGTCATGTTACGCAATAGCCGTAGATGTCTGTTTGTTTGTTTTGTGTTTAACGTCCAGTTCACCAACTAGGATGGGTATATTAGGCCAAACTTGCTAAAGGAACAAGTAGGAAAAAAGAAGGAAGAATGAAGAAATAGTAAAAGAAGAGTTAGAAAGAAAGAAATTCCGATTAATCGCCTCTTACGCCATGCACGGAACAGAACGCAGTGGGTGTACTCTTAAGAGTCCCTCCACCCCACATAGCCGCGGATGAGAAACGCATAAAAAGAATAATTTCAGGCAATAAGAAATAGCAATGGACCGATACTTATGCTGTTGTTGCTTTCAAGTATTCTAAAGAATGAAGGGAAACTCCAGAATCCTCTGGAAAACGCTGAAATATCCAGCTTAGTTAACAATATGGCTTAGTCAACAAAGGAACCAACAAAATGGGGAGGCAGGGGGTCGGAGGGGTGGGGGTGGTGTTGACGTCATACACCTTTCTTAATTGTCTATAAGAGGTAAGCGTTTAATTAAAACAGTGCAACTTATCCGAGGAATAACAACACCAAGTTTGACGTCGATCCGACTTTCCGCAATCGGGATATTTTGCTTAAAACTGATAAATTTTTATCTAATGATGCTCTGCTTAATTTAACTACACGCGTCAAAAGTTGAAACAGTCGTTTGACTGAACCAAGGAATACCCATATAACGCTGTCAGTCGATACGACTTTCCCTTAGCGAGATACTTTGTACAAAGATCTTGTCCAAATTATATGCATATTTTACGTGATGACGTCATACACCGCACTCGTTCGTTGACAGAATCTTTAGACCTAGCAAGCCAAAAATCCATCAAGTTTCAACTTTCTCTGATGTTCAGCGGCTCAGAAATCTCGCGTACAAGCTTTTAAAGTAACGACTTCATACGCTTTTCTTAATTTCGCTACATCCGTGAAAAGTTGAGAGAACCGTCCGACTGAATATCCATATAAAATTTATTTCCGTTATCTCTATAACGGAAAGTCCTTAGGACTTGCCGTTATGTAGATATTTTGCACACAAGATCCAGTTCAAAATACATATACATATTTTACGTGATGACATCATTCCTCCCACTCGTTCGTTGCGACAAAATGTGACAGAATCCTTCCTTATCAAGCAATAGTTCCACCAAGTTTTAGCTTCGTTCGATGTTCAGCTCCTGAGAAATCTTACGCATAAGACTATTTAACGTCATATGCCTTTTTTAATTTTGCTACATCCGTCAAAAGTTGATAGAACAAGATAAAATTTTAAGTCGATTCGACTTTCCCTTAGCGAGATATTTTGCACACAAGATCTTGTTCACATTATATACATATTTTATGAGGTGACGTCATACGCAGCACTCGTTGGTTGTACTCGCGACAAAACTTAACAGAATCTTTTGGACCTACCAACCAGCCAACCAATCGATGTTCAGCGATTGAGAAATTTCGCATACAACATTTTTACGTAATGACATCATACGCCTTCCCTTATAATGTAACGTGCGTCAGAAAGCACTGTCCGACTTTCCCAGGGGATAAACAGATCAAGTTTGAAGACGATCCTATTTTCGTTCTCGAGATATCTTCACACGGCATTTTGTTCACATATATTCATTTGTATGATGTCAGCAACACCCCGACCCCCACCCACTCCTCTCCGCCTTGCCCGCTTTGTCAGCTCTTTTGTTAACGCAGGATAACTGTAAACTGTGCTGGGTTTTCTGCGTTTTCCAAATGATTCTCCTGAAGTGTTTCTGCAGTCTGCAGACTGCTTGAAAACATTAGCAGCTTACTATCGACCCACTATTGAACCATGGTTTTTTCTTTGTCTGTGGCTACGTCATCACCGTGTTGTGCGTTACTCATCGAGACCTGTTACGTAACATGCCACTGAGTCAGGGATTTGTGTTAGTTGTGGTACATTATGAAGTCGTTAACCACCCCAACCCTCTATGTGTTCACGTAGTTATGAAGTCTTTCCAGTGCTTTTTGGCCGATGGAATGCACGAAGATAAGGTAATTTAGCATGGCTTTAACTACACTTAGGGTACAGACCGTTACCGTAACCTTGGGTAAAAGGGTTTGGGTTGTATTAGATTTGGAAGAGGGGATAAAGATCAGCAAAAACAAAACACCTCTTTGTCGTTATCCCTTCCGGATAAGGATAATAAGACGTACGGTAAAACCTGCCTGGGTTGACCAACTTGCAAGCCCGGATAGAAATGTAACGTACAGAAAAACTGCCATAGTGACTAACTTCCATACCTAGATAAAAAGGACATACAGCAAAAGCTGGTTTTGCGATCACCTTCCAGAGTCGGATAAAAAAGACGTACAGTAAAATCTGTTTCACTGATTATGTTTGCAGAAATGATTGTATTGTATTGTATTGGTCTTTAGATCCCTTTCAACTGCTATGGACATGTCTGGATCCCCCTGCCACATTATACTGAAATGGGGCATTCCAGCCCTCCTTCTAACCCTTACATGTGGAGTGCCTCACAGGGTAGCAAGGAGTCCCAATTTTAAAGTCTTAGGTATGACCCGACCGGGGTTTGAACCTACGATCTTCCAGTTCCGAGGCGGACACTCTAACCACTAGGCCACCGAGGCTGGTCTTGCAGAAATAAATCGTTTATTTCACAAAAAAGGAAAAAGAATCTATATACACAAATACAGGAAAGCGGAACAAAGAAAGCGCCCAAACCCCCGCGAACAGACTAGAATTGATTCTGTACGTTACACGCATAGTATATACGCCTTATATATTGTCTTATTTTTAAATACTTCATTATGTTTGGCTCACTGTACGGCATAATATGCCATGAATTAGAGTGGCCAGTGCACACAAAATTTCAGCGTACACGGGTATATCACACACTTCAATCGACATCTATTTAGTTTCTTGTTTTCAGAACAAAAACAAATGTCTCATGGACCCATGCCTATATTTCTTCAAAACACATTTCCCTTTAACTGAAATAAACGAATAATTCTGTTCTTCTCTTAACATAATCAGAGTACACAAATTATTCACTGCCAAAACATTCCAAAAATTTCCAGTGCACAACTATATTACATATGTTTTAATCATAGCACCTCTCCCTCTCCCGCCGCACCACCACTCACCCCCCTCCACACCCCCCATCCTTACAAAAAAACGAGATTGTCTATGGACAATGATCCAACTCACGAATGCTGATATCAAGATTTATGACATATAAGTATAACCTGTAGCCAGGTGCATACATACCACTACCTTCCATCAAATCGTAGGAAAATTGTCACGAAAATTGTTACTGGGTAATATTTCCACCAATTTTATTCGAATCACACACACAAAAAAACGTAACAGCTGGGACGGTACCAAAGCCTACTACCTTTAATCATAATTTCAAGAGATTAGGGCGAAATAAAAGAGCCATCCCATTGTGGGTTGGGGGATCTTGAGAATACGCCCACTACTTTCTGTTCCGTGCATGGCTTAAGAGGCGACTAATCAAAATTTATTTCTTTCTAACTCCTCTTTTACTATTTCCTTATTCTTCCTTCTTTTTTCCCACTTGTCCTTTTAGCAAGTGCGTCCCAACATACCCATCATAGTTGGGGAACGGGACGTTAAACACCAAACAAACAAACAAACCTAGACCCAGTATCGTTTTCAAAAATGTTTTTGGCGAATTACAGCCAGATAGGTACTAAATTCCGCTTCCATAATCAAAATTTTAAGAAGGTAAGATTATTTTCCTAGTAAGAATTGGTTTTTCGCCACTATTTTTTTCGAATTACGCAAAAACGCAATAAAAAGATAAGTACCAATGACCACTCTCTTGAATCAAAATTCAAAGACAGTAAGGCCATTTCTGTGGCGTGAGTTAGGATTTTACTGAATGTTTTTCCTTTTTCGCCAATATTTCCGCTAATTTTTGGCCAATCACAACCAATTAATGGACAGATACCCAATAAATCCTGCTGCCTGTGCATAAAGTTTCAAGACAACAAGGTTATTTTTCTAGAGCCGGTGGAGATTTTACGAATAACTTTTTCCATCGGAAATAATTCGACCAATTTTTGGCGAATAGCTAAAAGAACTAGAGCCTCAGAGAGACACGATCCCCCGTATAACATGGATGACCTATGATATGCGTGTCAAAACTATTGCTGCGACTACCATTAAGTTTTTCACAATTTTAACAAGTTTGCATTTTAAAATTTCGACAAAAGCTAATTTTTGATTCAAATATAATCCACTTTAGCAATTTTCAGTAGCTGTGTTGTTCGTATGTGAAGTGTTATAAAAATCACAAAAACAGTTCCAGAGACACAGCTTGGAAGACTCTGTTTCCAAGTCCGTTCAGTTTCGCAGACAAAATTATATAAAACGAAAAGTTTTACCAAATTTCAAAACACTCTGGTTTTTTTTTTTACAGTTTCCCATGAATCGCAACAAAAAAAAAACGACTTTGAACACTTTCCATATGTGCTCTATCCGTATCTGAAATGCAATAGTTTTGGAGATCTAACCTGGACACGACGTCGAAAATAAGATGTTCCAATAACCGAAAAATACTGTCACTTTGATAAAAAAAAAAGACAAAAAAAAGAAGAAAATACGACGCTGCACACCTTCAATGTTGTTCTTTCCGGACAATCTAATAACTATATTCTGCCGTTACTGGGGGGAGGGGGTTAGAAACTGAAAGACCAATAACAGTCAAATTTGTTATTTGGTGTTTAACGTCCCGTTCACCAACTATGATGGGTATATTGGGACGCATTTGCTACAGGAACAAGTGGGTAAAAAGAAGGAAGAATGAAGAAATGGTAAAAGAAGATTTAAACAGAAAGAAATTCCGATTAGTCGCCTCTTACGTCATGCACGGACAAGAAAGCAGTGGGCGTATTCTTAAGTTTTCCGCCAACCCACAGGGGGAAACAGTCTGGTCTAAGATGCTCAGTTTACCCAGATAATAATGCTACTACATAATTAAATGGTTCCCTAAACACACTTTAACCAGGGTTCATATCAGGTGATAAGTAACTGCTATTAGGGGATCGCCTTTTCAAATCCCCGTTAAATTAAAAAATAAGATGACATATATTTTCACTGCAAAAAATTTCAGAGCGCTGGAAGAAATAGTTTCGGAGAACGCGTCTACACAAAATCTCCGTGCAAACAGGTTTACATAAAAAATATATATTTTGAGACATTTTAGACAATTTTGGTTATTTCGCCCATGTTTCGGCCAATCACAAAGAAGAGAGAATGAGAGAGAGAGAGAGAGAGAGAGAGAGAGAGAGAGAGAGAGAGAGAGAGAGAGAGAGAGAGAGAGAGAGAGCCAGACAGACAGACAGACAGATAGACAGAAAGAAACAATAGCAAAGTAGGTTCCAATTTTCGCTTCCCTAATTCAAAATTTTAACACGTTAAGATTATATAACTTGCGTTAGTTAAGATTTTAGTAAGAAATTGGTTTCTTGCCAACATTTCCCGCCAATTTCTTCCGAATTACGAAAAAAGTAACAACCAGGTAAGTACCAATGAGGCTATCTTTAACTAAAATTGGAAGACAGCATTAACCAATTGGTTAGCAGTCTTTTTCTAAAATTACAATACAATGATCTAATTTCGACGATTTTTTTGGCCAATCACCAAAAAAGTAATAGTTAGTAAGGTGGTATTGCCTGCTATTTTTTCTTAAATTTTCAAGGTAGTAAGACTATTCTCCTAGACTTAAAATTGTACTGATTTTTTTTTTAGTTTTTCGCCAAAATTTTCGGTCAATCACAGCATGTAACAGCCAGTTATGTAGTATCTCCTGCAATTACTTGAAATTACAATGCAATGATCGCATTTTCTCCGAGGTCGCTAAGATGTTACTGAAATTTTTCTGGCTTTTCGCCAAAATTTCCATGCTAAATTTCCTGAAAAACAGCCAGTAAAGTGATATTGCCCGATACCTTTCTTTAAAATTTCGAAACACTAAGATAATTTTCCAGGAGATTTTACTGAAATTTCTTTTTTACTTTTTCGTCAAAATCTTTGCCAATTTTTTACTTATCCCTAAAAACTGTCACAACAGCAAGGTATGAACCTGCTACCTTTCCTTAAACTTTAAAGACAATCAGACTATTTTTATGGAGTTCGTAAAAATTTTACTGAAAACATTTTTGGTTTTTTGCCAAATTTCCAATTTTTGGCGAATCGCGAAAACAAGTAACAGATGGGTGGACACGGATGCACCCTACCCCCCACCAAAATTATAGAATGTTTCCACGGAAATACTAGGAGATACGTTTACAGAATTATGGTTTTGGGCCAATATTTCCGCCAATTTTTTATCAATGGCCCAAAATAAAAATAATCACTTGGGTAGTAATGAGTGCTACTGTTTCTGAAAATAACATGGGATTGACGCTATTTTCTTGGAGTTCGCTAAGATTTTACTGAAATGTATTTGGCTTTCACCGAAATTACCGATAATTCTTTTTAACAAATCACCAAAAATTGTATCAGCCAGGTAGGTAGGAAAGCCTGCAACCTTTTCTTAAAGTTTCAAGACTTTAAGACTATTTTCCCGAGATCGTCAAGATTTCAGTGAAAATTATTTGGTTTGCCGAAAAAATTGTCGCCAACTGTTTTGTCAATCACGAAAAAAACTAACAGTCAGGTATAAAGTAACGCTTGCAACCTTTAGCTAAAACTTCAACAGAGTAATTGTATTTTCCTGGAGTTATATAAGACTTCTCTGAAAATTTATTGGTTATTGCCAAAATTTCCTCCAATTTTTGGCCAATCACTGAAGAAAAGTAGTACCCAGTAGGGTAGTAGTGCCTGCTACCTCTACCTAAAACTTCAAGACAGTGAGACTATTTTCCTGGAGTTTTAACAGAAAAACAATTAGGTTTTTCGCCAATATTTCCGAAAATTTTTGGAGAATCTCCAAAACAAGGAGCAGATAGGTGGACGTCTACGCACCCTACCTTTCATCATAATTGTAGAATGTTTCAATGAAAATCCTAGGAGCTACGTTTTGCAGAAAATTGCTTTTTTTTTGTTACTACATTTACTTTAACTTTCAAGTCACTGAGACTAGTTTCCTGGAGTTGTTTAAGATAATACTGAAAAATGTCTTGGCTTTTCGCCAAAATTTTCGCCAATATCTTGGCCAATCACGCAAAAGGAACAGCAAGATAGGTAATAATGGCTGCTACCTTTACTTCAACTTTCAAGTCACTGAGACTATTTTCCAGCATTTATTTAAGGGTTTACTGAAATGTTCTGTTTTTTCCGCCCAAATTTTCACCAATTTTTGACCAATCACCAAAAATAGAAACAACCAGGTAGATATTAATACTTGCTACCTTTACTTAAAATTTCAAGTCACAGCAGTTATTTAAGGGTTTACTGAAAACGTTTTTGGCTTTTCGCCAAAATTTTGGCCAATCACCAAAAAGGTAATAGCTAGATATGTAGTAATGCTTGTTACTCACACCTAAAATGTCAAGACAGTAAAACTATTTTCCCTGAGTAGGCTAGGGTGCATAGACGTAATTTTTTTTTACCAATGTTTTCAGCAATTTTTGGCGAATCACCAAAAATGCAACGACCAGGTAGGTAGTAACGCCTGCTACCTTCGCCTAAAATTTGAAGATAGTAGGATTATTTTCCTATAGTTAATTACGACTTTACTGAAAAATTTTTTTTTTCGCCAACTTTAGGCCAATCACCAAATTAGTAATATCTAGATGGAAAGTTACATTTGCCAGTCTCACTTAAAATTTCAAGACAGAAAGATTACTTTCCTATAAGTTATTAAGACTTTACGAAAAAAGTTCTTTGCCAATATTTTCGTCAATTTTTGGCAGCTCGCCAAAATAAGCAATGGTCATGTGGACACTTCTGCACCCTAACTTCCACCAAAATTTTGGAATGTTTCCACCAAAACCCTAGGAGGAGATACGTTGTAAAGAATTTTTCGCGATTTTTCAACTTAAAAGATTACAAACGCACATACGTACACAAGCACATACTTTCAACGACTGGTATAGAACCCGCTTCTTTAGAAGCTGGGTTAAAGAAGTAGGGACTCAAATAACAATTGCGTTAATCACCGATCTCTTCCACACGGGTCAAGAAGCTTATTTAACCTTGTCCAATTCACAAACCCTACACAAATATAAACCAAGAATGTCCGGGGAGATGTGACCAGCCGAGATATAGTCAATCGCGTATCAATGAGCTTGTATGGTTGTCAAAAAGGGTTACCATACTATTAAATATGGTACTGAAAATTTGCACAAATCTATAAAGCAATCCGGTCAAAATTGTGAAAGAAGAAAATTGGATACTAAATATTTTTAAATACCCACCATGTAGCCAACTTTCTTTTGGATCGCTAAAAAGTATATTTTCAAGAGAACAAAGCCTGGTGAATTTTTATGTAAAAAATTAGAAGGTGATCCAATCAAAACTGTGGAAGAAAAATTTTTGGAAAATGTGTTACAAAAAAATTTAAAATGCCCCGAAACTAGAGTCTCAGTGAGAAAGGATCACCGTGTAAGGTAAACTAGAGCGGCCAGGACATAAGAGTACAGGCTTATATTATACATTTTCAATCGATACCTAGCTTAGTTTCTTGTTTTTGTAAACAAAAACAAATGTCTTCTCGACTAATTCCCCCCAAAACAAAGAACAAATTTCTTTTTTTTATAATTACTGGAATCAAATATATATTTCTGCAAACATAATCATAATTCATTGTAAAAAAAAATCAAAATAAACAAAACAGATGGTGGTCACTAAAACAGATATTACTGCACGTCTTTTTCATCCGAGTCTGGAAGGTTATCGCTGAAACGGGTTTTACTGTATGACCTTTTATCTAGGTCTTAAGTTGGTCACTACAGTAGCTTTACTGTATGTTACATTTTTATCCGGGTCTGGAAGTTGGTCAAGACAGCAGATTTTACCGTACGCTTTTTGCCCGAATCTGGAAGGGGTCACGACAAACGGGTTTTACTTAACATCATTTTATCCAGGTCTTGACGGTGGTCTGAATTTTTTTGTTTTGTTTTGCTAACCGTCATCCTCCACTCCCCAGCTATCTGATGTAGGTACGACTGCAAACGCAACCCTAACCCTTTTACCCAAGGTAGCGGTAACGGTCTGTTCCATAAGTGTAGTTTATAGCCATGATATACTACTTTGTTTTCGTACAGTGTTATCGGTCAAAAGCACTAGAAAGACATTGTTCATAATTGCGCATCAGATGACGCATATCGGTGGGAGAAGGGGGGGGGGGCATTTGAGTGCCAAAATGGCGAACTGCTTCTCATAACACAATATATCAGATGGCCCACTTAAAAGCGAAAAATGCTTCCAGGTACTGCATACAATGCTAACCGATACAAAATAGCTCCCATACATGGAACACCTTGGCAACCGAATCAAGTATGCAGTAAAAAAACAATAGCTAGGCCTGCTGAGACCTATAAATACGACAATAGCATTCCATGACCTCATAGATAACGACTTCATCATGCACCACAACTGACCCCTGACTGAGTGGCGTGTTACGTAAGAGCCGTAGATAAGAAAAGCACAAAAAGCTCGATTTTAGGCAATAATAAAAAGCATTGGACCGCGAGTAATGCTGTTGCTGTTCTAAAGAATGCAGGAACACTCGAGAATCTTCTGGAAAACGCTTAAATCAACAGTGTAGTTAACAACTATGCTTAGTTGACAAAGAAGCCGACAAAATGGGGAGGCGGGCAGGAGGGTGTTGACGTCATACACCTTTTTAAAGTTTATATGAGTTAAATGCTTAACTAAAACCGTGCGACTTATCTTAGGAATAACTACATCCAAGTCTGAGATTGATCTACTGTCGGCTATCGAGATATTTTGCTTAATAACAACAGATAATGTTTTACGTAATGATGCCCCCCCCCACCAAAAAAAAAAAAAAAACTGGTTCGACTTTCCCTTGTCCATTATCGAGAGATTTTGCAAACAAGAACTTATCCAAATTATGTATTTTTTTTATGTGATGACGTCATACGCCACACTCGTCGTTCTACTCGCGAAAAAATTTGAAGGAATCTCTCGGACCTAACAAGCAACAACAACACCAAGTTTCAACTTTCTTCGATGTTCAGCGGCTGAGAAATTCCTCACACAAGATTTTTACGTAATGGCGTCATGCACCTTAGTTAATAACGTAACTTATGTCAAAAGTTGATAGAACCGACTACCAAGGGAATGAACAGATTAAGTTTAAGTCGTATCCGACTTTTCGTTCTCGAGATATCTTGCACACAACATTTTGTTCACAACAGACTGACACACACACGTACGCACATACGCACACAGAACGTACAAACACTATATGTCTCCCCTTCGTCGGAGAGACATAATTGACGGATTTGCACCATATCTAAAAAAATCGGGACAACTTGGGATCACGCCCTAAAAATCTGGGTTCCGAGGAAGAGATTATTTTTCACCAGAATCCCATCCTTTTCTTTTCCTGTGGAGGCACCGTTTGACAAAAGTGACCCAGAATCTTTTCCAGAATGTTAGAACAGAATGTTAGAACAGAATGTTAGAACAGAATGTTAGAACAGGACTCACGATGATTCTAATGGTGAATATATTTTTATAGGATAAAGGATTTTGAAAATTCAGTGTAATAAAAACCTAGCTCGAATAAAAACAGTCGGTTGCATAGCCATATATGTTAATGTTCAGAAATAAAGAAACAAATGTATAAGTGTATACAGAACTGCAAATAGTAGGCACACTTTCATTTTTGGCATTAAAGGGTTTTTCGAGCTCATGAACACCTAAAACGGACACACAATCGAACGAACAGAGAGACGCTTCAGATTCCTTAAGATGTTGTTTTATGAAAATTAAAACTGACGCCATCAGAAGGGGTTCTCGTAGCTGACAATTTTCATGCAAAGACAATGGGTGACGTCACAATTATGATTTAAATGAAACTCATGAGAACACATGGTATACTGTGTCATACTTTCATTCCATATATGGAAAAGTAATGCCTCTTAAACCGGTTTCTTTTTCTGTATGAGGTCATAGTCAATGGGTCTGAACGAATTCTGAGTAAATCTGACCGTTTTTTCCAGGGGTGTCTTTATTTAATCACTTATTCTGTAACGACAGATCGTCATTGGAGGACCACATTTTTACCTTTCTAAAATACAGTATACAAGTTCATATTCCCATAATTATTAAACGAAATGACACCTGTAATAACTTTTCGGTTAGTGATTAAAATATTCTCAATGGATATAACTTCTGTGCTTTCCTATTACATTGCACTTTTAAAACAAATGATTCGGATGCTACAGATGCCTAAAGGCATCGATCCGCCTGGCAGCGGGTAACAGAGCAGTGTTAGTGCGGGGGGGGGGGGGGGGTGCGGGGAGTGCGCCTCTGCGGAGGGGGCGCAGGGGATCGGTTTAGGGAATGTGTCTGTGTTGAAGTGACGCGAGAGTTTGTCGCGGGAAGTGCACTTGCGTACGGGTGGCGCGGGGCGGCGTGGTGCGGAGAAAGTGCCTGCGCTGGGGCGGCGCGGGATTTAGCGTGAGCAGTACGCCTGCGTGGAGGTGGCACAGGGATTTTGCGCGGGCAGTGCGTGTGTGAGGAGGTTTGGTGTGCGGACAGCGCCCGTGTGGCGGCAGCGCCGGGGTTTGGCGCGCGGGGAAGGCGCCTGCCTGGGGGCACGCGGGTTTGGTGCGTTGAGGAGGCCTGCGTTGGGGAAGCGCAAGGGGCTGAGCCAGGTGTAGAGGTGGTGCGGGGCTTTACGGGGTTACCTTAAGCAGTGTGCTGACGGCGTTCAGGCCGCTGACCACGTGCGGCGGTAGTGTGCTGTCCGCCAGCATGTCAGAGATCAAGCCATGAGCCTCGCTGATGATCGCTGATTCATAACTCGAACTTGTGAACTGCAAACATAACAACATGATCTTCTTTAACGGACTCCGCTCCTGTGTGGTAAATGACAAAAGCTTTCTTAAATTTGTACCACCAAATGTCAATGGATTAAGTCCCCTGCGAACAACTGCAACTAGTAAACACCACACAGCAACATAGATTGTTGTGCCATCAAATTATTCATGATGCAAGGCCCTGGAGTCTCGGGTTCACTGCTGATTGCGCTACGATTACAGTCTGACAAAAGCATGTGTTTTAAACAGAAACATTGTCGTGGTTTTTTGGAGCGGATAACGTCATTAACAAACACATCCGAGGACACTGTCAGCAGTCAACATCTAATGAATAAATAACGAGAAGTGACAATTTTGCAGCAACAATAATTTCAACCCCGTGCCAAACACAACCAAAGTAAACCATATAGG
Source organism: Protula sp. h YS-2021 (assembly GCA_949752745.1). Lineage (NCBI taxonomy): Eukaryota > Metazoa > Annelida > Polychaeta > Sabellida > Serpulidae > Protula > Protula sp. h YS-2021. The sequence goes on along the minus strand of OX457025.1, from coordinate 49,491,610 downwards.
ACGTTCTTGCTCGTTACACTTGGGGATTTTCAATCCCTAGTTTAATGCTCTCGTACGACTCGGTAAAGTGTTTCCGTATGTTTCCTTGGTAATGGTCAATATCAAACACCGGAAATTGACCCTTATCTCGAAAACGGTTAAAGATAGAGCGATTTTGAGTTTATTTTCGACCCTTTGGACCTAAAAGACTATATATGTAAGAGGTACCTCGGTGACCTTGACCCCCTCGGTCATGGTCAAGGTCAAAAACCGGAACCTGGCCATTATCTCGGAAATGGTCAGAGATTTTGAATTTATTTTCGACCCTTTGGACCTAAAAGACTATATATGTAAGAGGTACCTCGGTGACCTTGACCTCCTCGGTCATGGTCAAGGTCAAAAACCGGAACCTGACCATTATCTCGGGAACGTTCAGAGATTTTGAGTTTATTTTCGACCCTTTGGACTAAAAAGACTATATGTAAGAGGTACTTTGGTGACGGTGAAAACCCGTAAGTTGACCATTATCTTGAAAATGGGTAGAGACAGATCTATTTTGGGTTATTTCGACCCTTCCAGCCTAAAAAGCGTTCTATTAGAGGTACCGCGATGATCTTGACCATTTCGATCATGGTCAGTATCAAAACCGGAAGTTAAACAAAACGGTTAGAAGTAGTGCTATTGTAAGCTTATTTTCGCCGTTTTGGCCAAAAGAGAAGCTGAGGTAAGAGGTTACCTTGGTGACCTCGTTCATGGTCAGCTCTGAATTTTAAGAGTTCAGAATCGTATTTTTTGTGGCCCCCAAGTGTAATTTTCGCTACTTGGTAGCGAAAACGGTCTAGTTTGTTATTATTTTCTTTGCCCTTTGTCTTATTTTCTATATTTTAAAGTCGAACAATAACGCGCCACGGCAGAACAATACAGTTGAAAGTCTTGCATAAATCGCCATGGACAAAAAGCGATGGGGCTAGAGCAGATTGAGACTACTCAATTTCAGAATAACTGTCACATTATATGGCAGCTGGTTTTCAGCCACACTCCCAATGGAATTATTTAAGCCGCGGTACAGACAGATAGGGGAGGTTCAATAAAAACAGCCTCCTTTCCTTCTAGTAAAATACAGAAACAAAATTTAGATTTATCTAAAAAAATTATGCATTAAAAACAATGGAGAGTTACAGCCACAAGTAAGCATCCCTAATATCTGGCATATAGAGGAGTCTTCAGGCCTTGGCGCACAAAGAAGCACACTACACTCTGATGGGGATTTACCTACTCAACCTCAAATCGCAAAATAGTCGGGAAACGGCCATTTTAAGTACAATTTATGCCTTATGTAACCCAACAGAATAACAGAATATTGAGTTATACTAGTCTGCCACTTGTTAACGTTGAAATCGCGGCTAAGATGTGAGTCGCCGTTGCGGTCAACGGCTATGCGCCAGAATTTTGCATATATTTTTTATCAATGTATAAGACCACACGATCGGGAGGAATGGTCCGAAAAACCTTGGCTGAGGGAGGGTTTTTGAATCAGTCTAAACGTGAGTGTGGTTTTATTTTCATTTCATAATTTCTTGTACACTTATAAACCTATAAATTATACACATTAGTTTGGATTAGGAACTTGTGAATTATGCACATATCAAATTAGATTTGATAGAATACCTCATGGGCAACACTGCTGTCAGAAGTAAACGGACAGGGTCTGTGGAACGAACAGCATTTTAGAGTTTCTCTTGAAGCTATATCTGGCCAGTTTTTGCCGAACTGATAACAAGAGTACTGCAACTCCACTGAACATCTACCTCGTGATTAATATAGTCTTCGGCCTATCCAGTTGCGCTATTCAACCAAGTGGTTAGGTGACTCGTGGCAAAGCATAAAGTACGCGCACATCGAGAGTTTTCTGCAATTTCAGCATTTTGCATTTCGACCTTTTTTGTGTTTTCTTAAAAGTGCTTGGTTTTAACGTCCCGTTCACCAACCAGGATGGGTATATCAGGACGCACTTGGGAAAGGAACAAGTGGGAAAAAAGAAGGAAGAATGAAGAAATAGTAAAACAAAAGTTAGAAAGAAATCCCGATTAGTCGCCTTTTACGCCATGCACGGAACAGAAAGCGGTGGGCGTATTCTTAAGATTCCCCCATTCCACAAGGGGAAATTCACTAGTAACCATTTTCCATTGTTCTTTTTCTCCAACAGGGCTGTCGCTTAGGGGTGTTACGGTCCGTACCGTAACCGAAAACCGACCGCGGTTCTTCGGTTCGGTTCGGTTAAAAAACTGAAAGAGAAAAACCACGGTATTTTCCGTTTATTTGGCAGTTTATTTCTTTTTCACTGATAGTAGAAGCCATTTACTAAAGTAGTGCTTTTGAGAACTTATCACTCGACATTTTACCGATAATTCGAATGTCACAGAAATCGATTTTTTATTATTTCATCATTTTAATAAACAACTTATTTTCTTTCCTTATCAGGAAAAACATCTGAAAAAAATGGAATTACAAAAAAATAAAGCTTTTATATTTCAATGGATTATTCAATACTGAAATATCGATATTTTAATAAACAGCCAATACAAATTAAATTTTTCAATATTTTTTTCTTTTATTAAAAGATAAGAATTTACATAGTTCAACTTTTTTCACCCTTTGTAATAATAAAAGTGAAGCATTACTGATTTCTTTGACATCCGATTTATCGGTAGTCTGTTCCGGAATAGCCTGTCAAAAATATCCGGTTTCTTATTTGTTTCAGAATTCTTACTTTAAATAATACAGTGTTTTTAACTTAATTTTAAGTTCGTTGATGGAAATTGACATGTATATTGATTGTTATTTGAGATATTTATGCTTAATTGTACTGTAGTTCCTGAGACTTTTTAAATATTTAATAAGAATTCAGGGACATTTCCTGTGAAAAAATCAACACCTTCTTCAATAATCAAAACAAATTTATGATTACTAAAATCATTATTAGGCCTCCTCCTTTGGGCAGACCTGTTTGAGGTGATTCATCACCGAATAAATATTAAAGGACTGATGCTTTATTTAAAAAAAAAATAGTCTCTTATTTATCAATTTGAGCGTTATAAATTTTATAAATTGGTGTTTTTGTTTCAAATCACATGGCTAAATACCATTATTGGCTGTTATACGACAAATAATTAGCTAAATACAAATATTTATCATTTCGGCAAAATTTTAACAATTTTTTGCAAAATCGTACCGAACCAAATAATTGAAGTGTACCGAACCGACCCGTGGGCATGGCGTACCCTCACACCCCTAGCTCTCACAAAGTTTTATCTGAACAAAGTGTGTACTATTTTCAGAATAATAAGAAATTTTACCTTATACAAGTAAACCCCATGCGCCAGTAGTCGGGCTGCGTATCACCTTTATCCAATTTTTGAAGGGGGAAGGGGGTGTGGGTAACTTGATTTGTAGGTATTTAAATCCTCCTTTTTAACAAGGTTAGGCTTATGTGCTTTATCTGTGTCTAGAAAGTGGTCACTTAAAAGGTTTTACTGTATGTTTTCTTGTCCGGTTCCAGATGGTGGTCGCTAAAACAGGTTTTACTGTACGTTCTTTTTATCCCGGTTTTGAAGTTGATCATCAACAATCCCACCATGCTTCAACTTTCTTCGATGTTCAGCGACTGAGAAATTTCGCACACAAGATTTTGTCCATGACCTGATGCCTTCACCCATATCCTACCCCCCATCCATGACCTGATGCCTTGACCGTAACCTGACGTCCTGCCCCACATCCTACGCATTGTCCATGACATGATGCCTTCATCCATATCCTGACGTCCTGCCCCATATCCTACGACTTGTCCATGACCTGATCCCTTCACCCATATCCTGACGTCCTGCCCCGTATCCTACACCTTGTCCATGACCTGATGCCTTCACCCATATCCTGACGTCCTGCCCATATCCTACGCATTGTCCATGACCTGATCCCTTCACCCATATCCTGACGTCCTGCCCCACATCCTACGCATTGTCCATGACATGATGCCTTCACCCATATCCTGACGTCCTGCCCCATATCCTACGACTTGTCCATGACCTGATCCCTTCACCCATATCCTGACGTCCTGCCCCGTATCCTACACCTTGTCCATGACCTGATGCCTTCACCCATATCCTGACGTCCTGCCCATATCCTACGCATTGTCCATGACCTGATCCCTTCACCCATATCCTAACGTCCTGCCCCATTCCCTACGACTTGTCCATGACCTGATGCCTTCACCCATATCCTAACGTCCTGCCCCATTCCCTACGACTTGTCCATGACCTGATCCCTTCACCCATATCCTAACGTCCTGCCCCATTCCCTACGACTTGTCCATGACCGGATCCCTTCACCCATATCCTGACGTCCTGCCCCGTATCCTAAACCTTGTCCATGACCTGATCCCTTCATCCATATCCTAACGTCCTGCCCCATACCCTACACCTTGCCCATGACCTGATCTCTTCACCCATATCCTGACGTCCTGCCACATATCCTAGGCCTTGTCCATGACCTGACCTTTTGACCCATAACCTGACGCCTTGCCCATAACCTGACGTCCTGCTCATATCGTGACGCCCTGCCCCATTGCATGATGCCCTGCACATAACCGACGCAATTAAGCACAATCAACAAATCTTAACTTCAACTATTTCATTTTAATTCCGAAATCAATACTCAAAGAGATAACTCACACTGTATTTCTTTCTGAAAGCAGTTCTGTGAAAGCAATAGTTCTGACAGGCCTTTGTTCTATCTTAGTAAACAATAACAAAGGAAAGGAGACAGCAGCCGCAACCAAACACCCGTACAAAAGTAAACTACAACATGCTAAATCTCATACGCTCTTATTTGCATTCGTTTGCTAATGTTTGCATATGTTGAAGTGAGTACGATTTAGGGCACATTAGCATGCTCTTGTATCCTTTTCTTTGCATTTGTACCAAGTTTATAATTGGCTTGGTTTTTGCAGCACTCCTCAAGCATGTTATTATGTGCTTTGGTATGTATTTGCTTTTGTACCAAGCAGTACGATTTTGACTGCACTGAACTAATTGCGAAGAATGACCAATTACGTCTCACCAGCTAAATTCCAAACTTCAGAACTTCTCAACTGGCCGCTGTAACAAGTGAAGAGTTATTATATACATAACACATGGAGAAACATAAAACAGGTTTGCTTGTACGAATCAGGATCAAGACGTTTGTTTACGGCATACCCCCACCCCTCCCCCCACGAAAAGACCCATACTACAACGATACTATGACTTTTTTCTCCTAAGTATTATGGCAAATATGTCCCGTTATGTCCATAACAATGACCCAAAATTTAACACGAATTTTCCAGAATTCTTAAAAGTTCCATTTTCAAAGTTGCACATCCAAGTCTTAATTTGTGTATATTAAGAACAAAAAAATACGGGTCTGGCACTAAATAAGCCACAAACTTGATGTTACGGCAACAATATGGACCATTTGTGGTTTCAATATTTCTTCGTAAGGGACAGCACAGCCGCACCAAAATATTGGACAAAAACGGGGGTTGTTGGAAGAAAGTTCACCTGTGTACGGATGGGCATAAGACGTCCACGTGTGAAATAATCGAACAACACGTGAAATGCTTTCGTTTTTTGCTCTTGTATGCTTTCATATATAAATTTGTTTTAGATTCAATTGTGAGCATCCAAAAACGTATAAAAATATATAGAAGCCAATTTACCGGACTTGTATACAAATTTCGTATTACACCATTTAAGGTCATATGCGATCTTATTAGGAAATGTCGAACAAAGCATATAAAATTATACGATCTTATGAGTTTTTCGAATCCGCGACAAAACGCCCCGCGACATAACGCCTCGCGACATAACGCCTCGCTATAAAACTCCTCGCGACATAAGGCCTCGCGACAAAACGCCTCAAAATGTAAAGTGCGACAAAACGCCTCACTCGTATAGACTCCCTATTTTCCCCCATTTTTCTTACTTTTTATCGTACACTCATTGTTCTCCTATTACACATTTGTCATTGAACTTGTTTCTGAATTTTTGCTCGTACTGTTTTTCCATTTTTTCTGACATTTTTGCACGCACAATGATTGCCCAGGATGAGATTGGAAATCCGTCCAGGAAAAGGGTTCGACGAGAAAACAAAGACCTACAACAGCGTCTACGTACTCGGAATTATGTGGAATTATGTGTTTTAATTGTTGTTTCAAAAAGTGAGGTGTTTTGTCGCACTTTACGTTTTGAGGCGTTTTGTCGCGAGGCCTTATGTCGCGAGGCGTTTTATTGCGAGGCCTTTTGTCGGGATACCGAGTTTTTCTGCGGACGTTTCCTGCAGACAAGATTTTTAAGTCTATGACTGCCACTTCTATAGCAAGCTTCTACAGTGCAGGTTGCAATGACTTCATATTTTGTTCCAGTCAGCGCTCCCCCCCCCCCCCCCTCCCTGCTAGAAGTGTGGAATTACACTGTTTGAACAGTATACTTCTGATTTCCGGGCATAAATAATGTCCTGAATTCGGTGCCTTGAGTGAACCACTTGCCACGATTATCTTACGACACAGTTTTCCTGCACATCTTTTTCTGAAAAGCCTTTAGGCTTAAAATGTTTGTTCATTTACTAATTCCAGGGAAGGAGATGGCTTGAAAGAAACAACCTAGCGTTGCAATTTTTGTATCTCTCTGACCTCAGTTTCTCATAATTATACTTTCAATATCTCTAACAATTTGAGTTGACAAAGTCTGGTATTTACGTAAGGTGGCGTAAATATAGAAAATAAACCAAACCTCTTATTTTCCTGAAATATACAGCAAAGCTATAACTGCAATATACATACTGCGGCACTGGTCTGGACTATCTTTTTCGAGCGTAATTTCTTGAGGTCGGTAGCAGGCATAGTGACGCTGCGCTTCCGTGAGAACGGCGGGCTATCGTTAACCACGCCGCGTACCGCCTCCCACGAGTGGTAGTGACCGCACGGTAGCGGTATGTCGTACACGCAGAGAGCGGCAGGAAAGCTCTCGCACTCAGGCAGCGACTCCCAGCTGTTGGCCAGCGAACTCGCTTCACTCGAAACAGGCTTCATGTTGGCGCAGTCTTCCTGTCCCAGCAGCCTGTGGCGGGCTTTCCACAAGTGATAATCCACGGACGGAAAAGTTCTACTTCTAACACGTGGTAACGGTATGTCATAAACACATAGCAAGTCCGGTTTTTGTTCACTCATATCTCATATCTTGGGGGTTTCTAACCACACAACTCAGTTTGTCACAATTAGCTGCTTGTTCTTCCCATTATATATGTCCCAGGTTATCCCAAAACAAACTGCATTCTCATTTCAGTTTGTAGAACAGTTCTCGCCCCTTGTTTATGAGTGATGCTGTGGCCTTCAGTGCGGCCATATGCTAATCTGCAAGTTGTTATTGATCACATGATGGGTAGTGCCTTAAAGACATGCCGCGGGCCTCCAAGCTCTCGGCTTACTGGTTTCTTACAGTGATGTAAGCGGCCAGCTATACACCGGTTAATCAAACAGTTTGATTAAAATTCTAAAATACATTTCCCTTTCCCTCTCTCTCCCTTTCTCTTTCGCTCTCTTTCTATATCTTCAACTATATGATCGAATTGATGCTAGTTTCGTACATACTGATCTTTGTGTATAACTTTGTATAATCTACGCAGTTAACTCCACAAAAATGAAGTTTAGTGTTACTGCCTTGCACCATTAATTGATAGTCAATTCGAAGAGATCAGGAATTGCTGTATCTTGCTTTCATCTCTCAGAATTTCACACTTTGACACGCAATGAGCATTCTAAACCTTGTCTCAGCAGATATTGTCCTCTCCTCTACAGAGACAACTTTATTGCATTTACAGTCACATATGCGATGGTATCTGCTGCCACTTGTCAACTGTAGCGAATACACGCTGATTCTCACGAAGTTTTACTGTTTAATTGGAACTTCGTGCCAGTCCAATTCTACCATTCTATTTATGTGACAACTTTTAACTGCCGCTTCAATAATTAGTGGTTACTCAGTTTCTTCGGTCTCAAACTTTAACTGCCTTCACTGTTAAGTGCGCTTTTGACGACGCTGCGTTGAGCACAAGCGCTCTTCTCCAAATCCGGCATTTCGTTGTATTACATACAATTAATTATCCACTGAAACCTAGTGGCTGATTGTTCTAATATACCGCGTTGTCACCTGTTCTCAAAGCAAGTGTCCTTTATCAACACAAAAGTCCTCACAAAATCAGAAATATTGAATACAAGAGGAGCTGCTGAAACTTGTAAGATCTCATCAAACCAAGTAGCAATGGAACACTGCAGTGGGCGAGAAGGGCTTCACACAGTTCACGCAATAAGGGAAGACATAGCCAACTAATTAAAACACATGACAGGGCAAACTCCGTATAAATGATAGTTACATATATTTGGTAATATCGTACGCCACACATGTACATATCCTTTTCGCATTCTCTCCGACACCGACATCCAATGGTATATTATTGGCGCTGCTCATATACATTTAGAATTGAGAACGCGAGAGAGGGATTGTTACCAATGTGACGAAACGGGCGACGAATTGCTACCGGTGTGACCAAATGGGCGACGGATTGCCGCCGATGTGACCGAACGGGCGACGGATTGCGAAAGATGTGACCGAACGGGCGACGAATTGCGAAAGATGTGACAAAACGGGAGACGGATTGCTACCAATGTGACCAAACGGGCCACGGATTGCTACCGATGTCACCAAACGGACGACAGATTGCTACCGATGTCACCAAACGGGCGACAGATTGCTACCGATGTCACCAAACAGGCGACGGATTGCTACCGATGTCACCAAACGGGCGACGGATTGCCAACGATGTCACCAAACGGGCGACGGATTGCTACTGATGTCACCAAACGGGCGACGAATTGCTACCGATGTCACCAAACGGGCGACGGATTGCCACCGATGTGACCAAACTGTAATATATAAGATATACTTGAACACTTAATTGTAAATTCGGTGTTGAGAAATAATACGACCATTGACTGTTATTTGAGATATTTATGCTTAATAGTAGTTTCTGTGATTTTTTTTACAAATTTAATGTGAATTCAGGGACATTTGCTATTAAAAAATGAGCACCTTGTTGTAAATAGCAAAATAAATTTATGATAAATAAAATCTTTATTAGGTCTCCTCATTTGGGTAGACCTGTTTTAGGTGCTTAAATATTCAAGGAATGATGCTTTATTTAAAAAAAGCCTTTAATTTATCAATTTGAGGGTTATAAACATTATAAACTATTCACATAATTTTTGAGATCGAAAATTTATTTAAAGACATAAGAAATATAATTACAGATGTATTAATTCTTAAGTATTAATTCTTGTTATAAAAAAATGCATGTTTGAGAACAGAAATTAATTCTTGGCATCATTAATTACTTAATAAATGTGCAGATGGCATTCATTACAATAGTTTGCAATTTACCTAATTTGCACACAAATTTTGTATAAGACCTTATACGACTATACAATCTTGTACGAAAATTTCTTGTAAAAACATAAAATACGATCTTATGAGCCTTAGTGCGGCCAGGTTTTAGACAGTATGTGACTGCTACTTGCATGACAAGCTAGCGTAGCTTGAAAGCACTTCACATGATGTTCCCGCAACCAATAACAACACTCTTTCTCAAGATGATCTTTCTGGTCTTATACGATATCTATCTTATGCAGCGTCGTCTAGTGCAACGACGGATACGTTTCCCACGGGTAATGCACTCTCAGTAACCGAGTCAATGAATAACTGCCATGCCGTTGCACTGCTCGAGAATTACATTCAGCTGAAGCCTTACTGTGATCTGATAGTTAGAGATGATCATGCCTACTTTGAAAATGATCGCAGCCTCACCGACCTCTGTAGCCATATCGTCATTACCTTGCTGATAGCTTCTGACAGTTGCTTAACTTTTTGTGCGCCGGTGTAACAGTATATCTTACCCCCTGTACAGCTCCCCCCCCCGTCCGGGGGGAAGCTGTACAGGGGGTGGTGGTGGTAAGATAGCCTGTTACATATATTTACAGATCGCCCGAAGTGCCAAAACTAATTAAAAGAAGAACAGACGCCGGTTGCGCATCTCTCATCGAGCAGTTTCGTTTTCCATTGTGGTAACGGCTGTCTGTGTAAGGCTTACGGGTCCTATTCCCTAATTCAAAATTTTCAAAAGGTAAGATTATACAACTGGCGTTAGTTAAGAATTTAGTAAGAAATCGTTTTTTCGTCAATATTTCCGCCAATTTTTCCCCAATTACGAAACTAGAATGTCCAGGGGCATTGTGAATAGCCGAGATCTAGTAAATCACCTATCAATAGGCTTGCATGGTCGCCAAAAAGTGATTGTCATGTTCTTAAATCCGGTTCTAGAAAATTCGTACAAATGTATAAAGGAATCCGGTCAAAATTTTGGAAAGTTTTGAAAATTGGCTACTAAATATTTTTAAATGCCCCCTCATTCAGCAAATTTTCGGCGGATCGCCAGAAAAGTAACTTTTCAAAAGAGGGCAGCCTAATGAACATTTACGAAAAATTTCAAGACAATCCGAATAAAATCGTGGAAGAAGACCTTTGAAAGTTGGCTCCCCCCCCCCCCCCCGTCCCCATTTGGCGAATTTTTGGTGGATCGCCAGAAAAGTAACTTTTCAACAGATGGCAGGGCAGGCTAGTGAATATCTATGCAAAATCTGAAGGCATTCCGATTAACATTTTGGAAGAAAAAAAAACTTGGAAAATTGTTACGAAATTTTTTTTAAATGTCCCCCATTCAGCCAATTTTTGGCGGATCGACAAAAAGGTAAATTTTCAAGAGAGAACCATCTGGGAAACAACCGTTTAAAATTAGAAAGAAATCCGATCAAAATTGTGGAAGAAGCATTTTGAAAATTTGCTACTAATTATTTTAAATGACACCCCCCCCCCCCCTTTTAGCCAATTTTTGGCGGTTCGCCAGAGAAAAGTAACATTGCAAGACAGGACTGACTAATGAACATTTTTATGCAAAATTGGAAGAATAAAACTTTTCTAAACCTGGTTACGAAAAATTTTTAAAATGCCCCGAAACTAGAGTCTAAGTCAGACAGGATCCCCTGTGTAAGGTAAATTATATATCGGTCCAAAATTCCAAGCATCACTTTTTCACCGATTTCAAAAATAAAACGATCATGCACATCTACAATATGTATATTTTCACTGTGCAAGGTTGCAATGGTTATTTGGCAGCCAGTGCGGCAATTTTTTCGCAGTTTGTCATTTTCTGGTTGAATTTTGCCTTTAAAGAATGTAACAACATCGTATAGGTTAACCAGAGCAGTGTGCATAGCCCACATATCCCCCACAGCTCCCCCCCCCCCTCCATCAGTTAAACACGGCCATCAATCGTCAATCAAGAGCTGAAATTTTCCAAGTCCAGTTGGTGCATTTTCCCTGGACGAACCTCGCCCATTTACAATACCGATCTGTGTTTGTTCCCACAGAAGCTACAAACCAAGTTTCATTAAAATCCTTGCAGTTGTTCTTGAGATATCGTGTTAACAAACTCATTCCTATGCTGAATAATTTCCAAGATTTGTTAAAGTCCATTTGGTTCTGTTTCCTTGCGCCAACCTAACTCATTTACAATACCGGTCCTTGTTAGTGTCCATAGAAGCTACACACCAAGTTTTCTTAAAATCCTTGCAGTTGTTCTTGAGATATCGTGTTAACAATAGTCAATCAAGAGCTGAAACTTTCTAAATCCAGCTGGTCCATTTTCCTTGGACGTACCTGGTCCATTGATCATACCGATCTGTTTTTGTTCCCATAGAGGCTACATAAAAAGTTTCATTAAAATCCTTGCAGCAGTTTTACGTTGTCGTGCTAACAGGCTCACACAACAGTCAATCAAGTGCTGAAAATTTCCAAGTCCATTTGGTCCATTTTCCTTGGACAAACCTGGCCCATTTACAATACCGATCTTAAAATTCTTGTAGCAGTTTTTAACTTATCGTGTTAACAAGCTGTTGATGACAGGCCGACAGACCGACACACGGTCGATCGCATATATTCCTTACAGGTTCTACCGGTGTAAAGCTTTATAAAGCGTTAATTTAGGTTACACGTTTTTTTTTCGTTTATGGTCGGGATAAACCTTAACAAAGCGTTAATTCCACAACAAATTTTGCTCTGGGGACGTTTTGGCCCTCAATTCATTTGGGGACATTATGGCCGGCAGTTTATGACCGGTGTAAAGGTTAATAAATCGTCACTTTACGTTACGTTTTTCTGCTTTGGGGACGCTTTGACCCTAAATTCATATGGGGCCCTCATGGCCGGGGACAATATGGCCACGGACATTATGGCCGTGTATTTAATGGCTGGCGACCTTATGGCCAGGTATTTTATTGCCGAGTTAAAATTTAATAAAGAGTTAATTTAGGTTATCATACGTTTTTTAGCTTTGGAGACGTTTTGGCCCTAAATTCATTTGCAGACCTTACGGCTGGGTACTTTGTAACCGGGTAAAACTCAATAAATTTCAAGACAGTAAGAATATTTTCCTGGAGATAGTTAAGATTAAACAAAAAAATGTGGTTTTTGGCCAATATTTCCGCCAATTTTTTGCGAATCGCCAAAAAAGTATCAGCCAGGTACGCACTTATGTCTGCTACCACGATTTCAAGACATTCAGGCTAAAAGCCTAGGAGGAGATACGATTTTTCAACTTACGCGTACATACGCGCATACGCACATACTTTCAACGGCTGCTATAGCCCCTGCTTCTGCAAGAAGCTGGGGCTGAAAAGTTGTTCTAAGACGCGAGTTTTGCCGTTAGGTAATTCGACGCACCATCACCTGTATTTGTTTCCATGAGCTTATCAAAGCAGGAGATTTCTTACTGCCCCTTGGAAAATATCTGGCTTAGTACTATTGAAGCGGGCTGGAGATATCGAACAACGGCTCAGATCACTATAATTTCATTTTAGGGTAGTCTCTCCCAAAGAGCCTTTATTTGTAAGTACATGCTCTTAGTCTGTCCTCAGCGAGTGCAGTTTAGAAGCCCGGCAATCATTTTATGTACAATAGATTTTCGTGCCGTTTGCTGAATGGCTGCAGCAATTACACTTCATTTTTCAAATTAACCAGGCATTTTTTTTTCATAGAGACGTTTTAAGTGGACTGCACAAGCGATGGTGATTTCTAAATGTTTCTAATGTGATTGTCATAATGTATCAAAGCCGCATCATTAGATTTGTTCAATCCTGGAGCCAAAACATGGCACCAAAAGTGTCCTTCAGCTCGAAACTCAACCATGTTTTTGGCACATTTGGTCTATTATTTTCGCTTTTTTTTTTTTTTGTAATAATTTCGACATTAGTGCATATCACACCTAACGAAAAACTTCTCGGTGGACGATGAAGCGCGTCATGGAGGGAACAGATTCGTCGAAAGTGTCACGTAAATGCAAGTCTCTAGCCAGCAATTTTTGCACAAAGCCAGGGTGTGCTTCGACGATTCAGGTCCCAATGTTAAACCTTCTTTGGCAGTATATTTTACCACATCAAAATCACACTGCTATCTATTTTTTTATATTATCATTCAAAAATTTGCAAAGCGCAACTTGTTCATATACTTGGTTAACTACAACCATTGCTATTCTTCCTTCTATAAAGAAGGGGCACTTAGCGTAATAAAACATCAAACACAAAGACGCCGGAAATTATACAAATCTAAGGGTAAGTCCATGAGAATCGCAATATGATCCTTCTGAGCTACCGATACCAGCGAAATTCCCCGTTAATTAGCCGACATGTCGCAAAAAAATTACCAAACGTTCAAATCGAGATGCCAGTTAGAACGTTACCCTGTTTGAAAAAAACTTTGGGTAAAATGAATGATTATAATTTAACGTATAATATGACATGCAAAACCTATGACGGGAGACAACAAAATAGTATATGCCAAGGGCGGGCCTTGAATTCAGGATCAACAACGCTTCTATCAAAAGCAGCCTCACAAATGCAGTTGCTGCACTTCACGCGGATTTAACTTCGCACAGCTTTGTGAATCCCGAGAAAAACAAGCGTGCTGTGAAATTGACCCAATTAGGCGAGCTGCTATATCAATATGAACAGCCCTACTTAAAGCTACTGCTGGATAACAGGCAAAGAAAGAGGACGTGACGAGTAGTGATGGAATTATGTGGCACTTATTTGCTTGGTGTGGAAAAAACCCTGAATCTCATTGTTCATTTTTCCCCCATGGTACTCGAAAAAAATCGCGTCGAGGTTACTTTTAATGAACGTCTTACGTTGTTTCACCAAATCATGATCAATGATTTACAGTGGAAAGCCCTTACTCTGCCATAAACATTCTAAAAGATTTTGTTTAGAGACTGTCTGAGAGCTTCGAATTCAAGAGTGCAAATGTGTGTCATCACATCTATATTTTATCATAATAGGCAGGAATTACGTGTATTATTATATATGTGTTTTGTAAAGAAATGCAGAGATGGCATGTGTCATTACGGCTATACTTTATCGTAAAATGCAGGGGTCACGTGTATCATTACATCTGTACTTTATCGTAAAATGCGGGGGTCATGTGTATCATTTCATGTATATATTTTATCGTAAAATGCAGGGGTCACGTGTATCATTTCATCTATATTTTATCGTAGCAAGGGCCACGTGTATCATTGCATCTGTGTTTTATCGTAAAATGCAGGGGTTAACTTATCACTGTAATTATGCTTTATTGTTATAGTAATAATTGAACGTTGTTAACACTTGACAAGCCTTTGGCTTGCAAGGTGTTTCTGAATTTGTGCGAGCAGCTGTTGGTATCTTTTTTTTTTTCTTGACAGTGAACGGGTTTTTTGTGTCATCTACTCAGCTGACACTACGGGCCCTAGGGCCACGAAACTTAGGACTCGGGTAGAACTTGATATAAACGTGTGCATGACACTTTATTTTCTCCTTCGATTTCGTTTTCTTATTTAAATCGCCATGTGAAAAGAGTGTATTTTTTTTGCAAGTAAATGTGGAGCATTTATCGCACAGCAGCAGAACACACAGTTGCTTAGCTTTGTGCGAGCTCTCACTGCGTAAAAACAGATAACACGGCGTATGCCTGATCAGTCAATAAAACCTTAAGTCAACAAAAACCAATCACTACTCGGCTTATAAGACGTATTCAAGCTGTGTTGTTTGCAATATATTATTCAAGAAATAACCCACTGAAGTAATAATTTTGCGTTTTAATTTTTGTCAAGTGTTTAACATTTCTCTAGCGAAATGGGGTTTGGTGAACAATTGTTTTCCTACAGTTACTTATAGTTTTGACTACTGAACTAGGGCTGAGTCGGGTTATCCCGGGCTCCGTCTGGGTTTAAAAACCCAAGGCTAAATCTTACCCAGGGTCCCATTCTTATATTTTTTCAATTTAAAATACCCAAGTGACGAACGTGTTAAAGTATACAATCACTGTGTGGGGTCTCACATGTTAGCTCCAGCAGATTCTGTAGTATCGTGACTATATGGCTTTACTTTTTTTCTCTATAGACAGCTCGTAGTCTTATCAAAAAACTCTCGCTGCTGAACTCATCACAAAAATGTGAAAGACGGCTAGTAATATTTCCACGATTTTTTCCAAATAATGTTTCAATGAGGAGTTACTACATAACGCGTTATAAAAATATCATAACCACACACATTCACATTCACTCCCAACTGGTAGGCATAACGTATCGATCGTCTGATGAGTAGAAAACTCTCAACTAAACACTCGTGAATGCACAATTCCTTGTAATGTCTCAGTGCATCATGAAACTTTGAACTTTCTGTCAGTACCCAACGTCCCCTGGCGTGACAGCGCTGGAATAACAATGAGGATGTCGCGCCAGTTATGTTCGTCTGTACAAAATTACCGCGCTGCAATCGGTTTAGGAGCTTGTTTCGCGTTTGTCTTTTCCGCTGTAACGTTCTTACGTTACTCCAGGCAAATATTATCTATTAGATAACATGACTTTTCCCCGATTCGAAAGGTCCCAATTTGGTAGAAAAGTCCTGTATATAGTGGGAAATGAATGTACTGGATGCCATCCATGCACCTGCCCGGAGAATCGATTTTAACGAAGCCCCTTTACTAAAACAAAAAACAACGGGGAGAGTTGTCACAATGAAGGCGTGCAGAGTGGCCGGGTCTGAGCCAGACTTCTGATCAGCCATGACGATGTTGTTTTTAATGTAATAAGAGACACTCTGTTTGCCCACGTCTTTAGAGCGCCCTGCCACGTATGAGATAATGGGGCATTAATGTTCAGGGTGTCTTTATTTGTTCGACGCCTCTAGGTAGCAGCGTAGAGTGCGCATCGGACATACAGCTTTCTCAGCTTTCTCGGCACACATCGCTGAGAGTTCCTTCATGCATAGGAAAGGTCCTTTTTGCAGGAAATCCAGAACGAGAGGAATGTCCAACTGAACTACAGTACGAGTCGTGATTGGTCTCTCCAACTTGAAATTCCGAAGCAGCTGGGTTAGGTGCTTGTCAGTCCTAGTGTCAAACCCTGAGAACTTGTTTAGGATAAACGAAATCCCGGTGCGACAGCCTTCGGCTGTGTCAGAGTTGGCAGACCTCAAATAGATACTAGAGGAAATCAGCAATCACTGGTGAAATTGGTGAAATTGCTCCGATAGGGTCAACTTCGCGCTTCTCAAACAACTTCCATTGAGATAAGTACACTGTGGTTGTGGAGTCAGGCTGTACTTTGTCTGGACGGGCCTGCACCTTTTCTGAAAACCCGAGCGATTCGGCTACAGAATGCCGATAGGTAGAGTTGAAACAGGTGTGGGTCGGGGTGCTTGCATTCCCAGTGGGGCTGTCGTAACATACCTGGATGGACTGGCAGCGCGAGCTTTTTATGCATTGGCACTGTAGCAGCAGGGGGTGTTTTTCGAGTAGCAGTGGTGCCACCAGCAGGAGACGTCGTTGTAGATGACGTATTATCTGCTGAATTACGGCCAATTGGAGAGATGTCGGAGGAAAAGCGTACAGCATTTCGTCCGGCTTATCCCACTGCCATGCATGTACTGCTATTGTTTGCTCGTTTGGACAAGGCAATTGCCATTGCCAATGCCAATATAGTACCGTCCGTTTGTGTAGCTGTCGATACAGCAGTGAGCAGGCGTGCTTGACAGCCCACATCTCTGACGTTTATGTGTGTTTATGTTTATGTAGATCGCTGTCCCAAAGCCCTGATAACGTCTGGCGGTGGAAGCACACAACACTCCGTCAGCTACGCATCGTCTGAACCTGGCAGTCGATTGCCAGCGTGGTGAATGGCCCTGAAATGAGGGCTTGAAAATGTCTCAAGTGAATGCGGCCCAGAGTCACCGTCTTCTCCGTGGTGGTGAGTAAACCCAGCATGCTTTTGAGGTGTTCTAGAGAAGAATGGGCATGGCTGAGTATCACCCGGATTTACATTCCCAGTTTCTAGATTCGGTCTTCTGACGGATAGCACAAGCCTTCTTGGAAATCGAAGACATCCCCGACTTGGAAAAATCCACTTGCAGCCCCACTTCTAGGCATCGCGTGACACTGGCTTGAGTTTGCAGCGCGACCAGTTTGCGAGACAGTGTTGCGATGAGCCAGTCGTCGACGTACTGAAATCGCAAGACAGACTGCGTTCGATGAGGTACTTGGTCGCCATGCGAGTGGTTGAGTGAACCGCTCGCAGTGCGATCTGAACAGTAGTTGCTACCAGCTGACTGGTACCATGTGGCTTGGGCGGCTCATCCTGGTACTGTTTCCATGCCTGGGACCGTTGCCGATTCCCCTGGGACGCCAGTCGCTTATTTTGCATGCCCCTGCTGTTGACTTTTCCCTTTGCTGGCGCATGGCCTGTTGCATGAACTTGTCATAGAGGAAGTCTTTGAATTCATTCGTCAGACGAGCTGGAAACAACTCCGGTGGAACCTCGACGGGGTGGCTTTGCAGCGCCGCGGCGTCTTTCACTGGCAACAGGCAGCGGTGGAGTAATGCATCTCGTCGTAATCCGAACATTTCTATCATTCTTTCGCTCTATAGCTGAGTAATGTTGCATGAGGCGCAATCGTGAGATCATCGGCAGGTTAGCTTGCATGCCGATGTCTCGCAGCGCCACCAGAGCAAGACCTTGGAAAGATAAAATTTTCAGCGAGCGACGGGCCATTCCTAAAATTCCCGGGTGTCTGCGTCGACTAATGGCACATCTGTGTCTGTGTGGCCTCTTTGACTCTATGGCAGGCGTTGTTCCAGTAACTGCAGCGCTGCCATAGGTAGGAACTGGTCGTTGGTAACGTAAAGCGTAGCCTTTACGTCAAGCAAACGACATGTAGAAATCCCATTATAGGCATGGTTGCGTTGGAAAATTTTCTCGCCGTGACCTTCCGTTTTAAAATTGAAAATTTCCTTGACGCAATCCGCCGTAAGTAGGGCAAGTCCTGCGGGACACCTCAAAAGCATGCTTTTGAGGTGAATTTTTGAATCGTATATTGCGCAAAGAGTTCGATGAAACAAAAATCATCCCGGAGTATTAAACCCTACTGCAGTCTGCAATTCGGCACCTGATACCTGCAGTAGGTTGCAAGGTGCAGCGAAACTTATTTCGCCACAACAGAGCTCGTTGGTCGCGCGAAACTGGCTCGTCGTGACGAAAGAAAAAAAACGCTCTGCAGAACTCGAGAGGTTGCAGTGACATTTATTTCGTCACCACAAGATATCTGTTGGTCACGCGAAACTTCCTTGTCCTGACAAAGACAACCCAACTGTTCTGCGAAATCCCGGAATGACATTTTGAATCGTATATTGTGCCAAAAGTTCGATAAACGATCATCCCGGGGTATTCTCCCTCACTGCGCTCTTAAAATCCAGCATCTGATACCTGCAGTACGCTTCAGGGTGCAGTGACACTTATTTCGTCACGACAGAGTCCGTTGGTCGCGCGAAACTGGCTTGTTGCGATGAAAGAATAAATGCTCTGCAGAACTCGAGAGGCTGCAGTGACACTTATGTCGTCATGACAAAATACCCGTTTGTCGTGCGGAACATGCTTGTCATGACAAAGACAAGCCAACTGTTCTGCAGAATTCCGGGATGAATTTTCGAATCGTATATTGTGCAAAGAGTTCGATAAAACAAAAATCATCCCGGGGTACTATCCCTTACTACGGTCTGACAATCCAGCATCTGATACCTGCAGTAAGTCTGAGGGTGCAGTGAAACTTATTTTGTCTCTACAGAGCCCGTTGGTCGCG
Organism: Protula sp. h YS-2021; assembly: GCA_949752745.1. Lineage (NCBI taxonomy): Eukaryota > Metazoa > Annelida > Polychaeta > Sabellida > Serpulidae > Protula > Protula sp. h YS-2021. The sequence continues at coordinate 49,472,265 of OX457025.1, read as the reverse complement.
CGAAACTGGCTTGTCGTGATGAAAGAAGAAATGCTCTGCAAAACTCTCGAGTTTGAAATGACACTTATTTCGTCATGACAAAACCCCTGTTGGTCGTGCGAAATTTGCTTGTCATGGCAAAGATAAGCCTCAATGTTTGTTTCGTCATGACGAACCCCTTGGCAGCGCGAAGCTTGTTTGTTATGACAAAAGGAAACAATGGTTCTGCAGAATGCCAGAATGAACGTTCAAGTCGTCTACAATGCTCAGAGATGTTCCCCTTTAACTGTAGGCTGAACATCCATGCATTTGATCCACAGTACTTTCAGGGTGCAGTGCAACTTATTTCGTAGCGCCACAGAACTTGCTTGGCACGACGAAAGAACCAGGCAACTTCGAGTCGATTACTTGCCCAAAAACTGGACTAAGCGAAAGCATCATAGAAAGTGGGCTGAATATGTTAAATATGAGACCAGAAGGCACCTTTTACCCCTACTAGTCCACCACTTGCCCCATTACTCCAGTCGTTTGACACAACAAAACGTCACGTGAGGCCTGACAGGCGAAACAGTACAACTCGAGGGCTGGCGCGGGAAGCGAGCACCTCGCAAAAACCCACGATGTGTGCCGTGTGGGCAAGTTCGGGTGTTGACAGGGGGGTTCTCTAGCCGTACTGCACCTCGACCTCAATGCTTTTTAGTGCACTGGCGCGTCGAGGAGAAGGCCGAGAGGCTCCTGCCTTACCCCCTGGAGTACGAATGAAGGAACAACCGCCAAAGTCCAGTTCTGTCAGGCGAGAAAAAAACTCCCCAAAGAACAATATGACCGCAGTTTTAGTGTGCATCTTGTGGTGAACAGCAAGGCCGGGACGTGGAACACAGTGCCGACGCAGACAGTCCATTCCTGGATGGGGGTGAGGGTGGAATTTGTCATCGTACGCACACTGCCAAGTTTTGGCTGTATGAAGTTAGCTGTGGTAAAAAAAAACACTTCCAGACTCTCCCAGAAACCGGAGCACGGTGCAATAAGCTAACTGGTAGCGTACAATAAGCCAATTTAGATCCAATGGCAGAATGTAGATCCTAGCGAGACAATAGCCCCGAAAAAGCAAACACTTGGATTTGATAGACTTGTAAGCACTAAGTACCGAATTGTGCAACAACCCCGGCAAGAAACCCTAGTTTCCAGCCATCAAACGAAGCAACAAACTAATACAGTTGTAAGATGTGCTTAGCAATCCGTGTAGAATATCCGAAATTGTCGCGAAAAAAGACGAAAACAGATATTGAAGTTTGCGCGCAAAAATTAAATGTGACGTCACCTCTTCTGGTGTACTTTAACCTGACCTCATTTGGTACGAAAAATAAACAGAAACACGTGGAAGTTGTTTCATTGTTTTTATTCGGTTTGCGCGCCGAAGTGCATGTGTACTTCGCAGATCTACACTGGCGGCATTGCTTGTTAAATAAGCTCCAAAATACATAAAAACTGTATAATAGCTTTAGGATATGATAAATGACAACAAAGTGGCAACCGTGAGGTTTAACTGTGCCATTGCATTGATATGTGTGCACACCAACATTTAATTCTTTTCAAATGAATCACCGAAATCACTGAAGACTTTAACTATTATGCGATACATTCACACTTGGGAAGTTTCACTTCCCTAGACGTGTAACTTAGTTCGTACTGGAAATTGATGTTTTTCTTTTTTTCTACAGGAGTGTTGCAGGGGGGGGGGGGCATTTACCTCTACGAAACGCCCGTGCAAAAGCAAAGGAAAGCATACTAAATCTTCTACTGTTTTTCAGTTTTCCGGTTTACTGATGCTGGAATGAGTACGGTAGAGTATGCATTAGAACCAGTCGGTGATTGGCCGGGATCTATTGGCCGAGATCTATTCAGGGAGGGGCGGAGTCTGGGATGAAAACTGCATGCACGCCGCGCGGTATGCTCATTCGCATGGTTGATTTGCCAAAGGCTTTTGCTCTGCTCGCGCTTCTCGAAGCTCAGTGCTTCGTTCCTCCGCCTCGCGCCTCCGTTGCTTATATACATACTTGTTACTCTGTAATTCATGTGTTATTCTTGCATTTAAATTATAGCATTGCTCCTTGTATTGTGAAATTAAACTTTTTCCACCTCTTGCATTCTGGTTTCTGAGAATCGGCGTTATTGTGACGATAGGTCGTTGCTGTTATTATTTTACAGTGACGAAATATTTCTGTGATATGACTATCGCTGTAACAAGCCGCTCTGTGACGAAACGTTTCAGCTTTATGTGTTTTAATAATTAAAATATTTACCTTTTAGATAGTTTAGTTAGCTGTTAAATGACGGAATAATTGTAAATTTATTGAATATTTTATTGCTGTATCAAACCGTAATCAACAAATGAAAGAGGCGTTATTTGTAAGAAATAAATATAATACCACCCAAACGGCTCCTTTTTTACTTATTGCGTGATGGGCTAGAGGTCTGTGTCCTGAGATAACTAGTAAATACAGCGAAAAGTTTTAAGCCTTTGTCAGACTAAGACTTTTCTTTTAATATCTGTCTCATTGTAATGAGTAACGGCCTTGGCTGTACATCTCTTCGTGAGACATTAAGGCGTGTAGTTGCACTTGGGGATCACATAGTTTACTTAATTCGTAGGAGTGGCAAAGTGTTTCCGTGTAATTCCTTTTTTGGCCATAACCTCCTACGAACTCCTTTGAGACGGCAAGAGCTAGGAAGACCTAATTTGGCAGAGACATAATGCAGCATTCCAGTTTTCCCTAAATCTTTCCGCCAATTGTTTGCGAACTGCCAAGAGAATAATATCTAGGTAGGTACTAGTGTCTCCTACCTTCAATCAAACTTTCAAGAGATTTAGACTAAAAGCCTAGGAGGAGATGTGAGTTTTCAACTTAAAATATCGTAATTTCGGTTGTCGCGACTTAAACATTGATTTCACTTTTTAATTTGCCTACCTCGACTTATACACTGGTATTTTTTTTTCTCGAGAGAAATTATATATTTTTAGAAAGCCGTAAAATAAGCAGTCTGCCCTGGTCTTTCAATTCAGTTGTTGTAGCTTTATGGCTCAAATAAATTTTAGATGTTTATTTTTAAAAAGGACAAATTATGTTTAAAAAGGACAAATTTATCAATTTTCTTTCAGGCATTCTATTCTACTCTGGTTCTTATAACGCGCTTATGCCTAAGCGCAACAATCGAGCACGATTAACACTAAAAATATGCTTTACTAAAAAGATGAGTCTTTAGAATTCGCTTACACATATTAAAGTTTTTTGCAGTTTTTATGCTCCCTGGTAATGCGTTCCATAATGTAGGACTCGCATGACTAAAACTTCTTAGTCCATACTTCAGATTACACTTTGGTACATGTTAAATCCACCAAGTTCCATATCACGAACTTTCGTTAAGCAAATTGCTTTTTCGGACGGTTTAAATATATGTACCGTAGTTTTATGGGTTTCAACTTTGTTATCGAAATCCGTCGAGTTTGGTATCGTTTTGTTCATCAGAGTATGCTCTTTACAATACGCCTTTTTAAAACTACTTTAAAATTAATTTCGGGTTATAAATTAAGTTTTAATAATTTCCTGTATTTTTAAATCCGAAAGTTAATTGCATTCATGTTATTGGGATTAACACTTGCCCCTAATTGCAATTAGGCGCACGACATCTCCAGTGTCAGGATCAAGTTCGCCTGCTAGCTAATCCAGACATCGCTTACTCACTCAGCCCCTTAATTGCAGTTAGAGACAGTGTCGCGCGACATCTCCCCTGTTGGGATTAATTTGACCTGCCCGCTAATCTTAATAGCGCTTACTCAGTCAGTGCGGGTGGTATGCCTTACTCGATAACCTTAGCCAATCACGTTCCAGAACCAAATTAATCCCGTGAATCCGAAGCGTATATAAGCGGCGTTTTTTGGTGCAAAAATCAGTACAACTTGAAATCATAAGGATTTATGCTCTACGACGAATCAGCAACGGATTTGAATTCACTTGTGAACAGCGGATAACAGCGATAGTGGAATATTGTTAAGTTATTGTGAAAATAACAAGAATTCAAGTGGAAACTGTAAATTTCATAGGAGACTAAGGAATAGTTAACAGTATTCCAGGCTTGTAGATAGATAGACCGCAATATCTGGTATGTTCGGTCATGCTACTAGTACGCATTAAGGTTAAATTGTAGCATTTTTTGTGGGCTTCCTGTGTTGATTTTAGTCAGAAAACCTTTTGAGTATCGGAACCTCTAGACGGCTTCACCGTAAAATTAGTGCTTGCATTACGCTTAGAATTATATTTTCGCATGTTTCTTAATTGTGGTTTATTCTCTGTTATGACGCAGAGAATCAGTGTCCGAAGTCAACGTCCAACGCGGAATAAAACTTGCACTGCATTACTCAATTGCTAGTCTTTCTTATTTGAAATTAATACATTAGAGCCGAATAAATTCGCGTGGTACAAACATGAGTCCAACGGTGGACTTGGCAAGACAACTAAAAGATCCTGTTCTGCAGAACGGAGTACGCGTCGTGGTTGATATTTGACTTTCATATCTGAAATGTATTCCGGGGCAAGTCCATGCAGGGCCTTATATGTCAATGATATGACTTTATACTGGATTCGCTGTTCGATCGGTAACTAATGTAAAGACACTAGACCAGGTGTTATAGGGGCGTGTTTTGGAGTGAGTTTAACTAAACGAACGGCTGCATTCATGACGGATTGTAATTTGGATAACGTGATCTTTGGTAGATCAACAAGAATACAGTTCGCATAGTCCCAACGGGAAATCACTAACGCGTGAACAAGGCATTTGGCTGCATTTTCGGTAAGGAATTGCCTTATACTCCAAATCCAGCGAATGTAGTAGTGACACTTTCTACATATGTCGTTTATGTGCTTCTGCATGTCCAGGTTTGTGTTTCGAATTGCTAACAGAGGAAGTAGCGGAATCAGTTACCTCTGCAGTTAGCTTTCATGAATACAGGAAGAGACTTTAAAACGCTTATCTCCTGAGTATACCAGATAAGTCAACTTAGTGCACTAGTCAGAAAATGGACTAGAGAGATAACTCGAAGCACATCAAAAGTCTGTCGCTGCCTTCGTAATGTCGCACTAAATGCGCCCAGAAACCGGAGCAGCTTACTCCCTTGCTTTGGGCTGCTACTCCCTTAATGTTTGACAAAAGGTGGAACGGGTACGGTTAATACAACAGTTGACCGACCACGTTTTGCACCACCTTGCCGGTGTCACGCTTTATAGAGTAAGTCTTTATGTGTAATAACAAAGCTTTTCGCTTGCTTGTTATATTCATTGAAAGGCCAATTGAAGACCGTAGGAAATCTATGAAGCCGAAGAAAATTAATTAAAAAGAACCCATTCAGGGTGATTATTGTTGATAAACGAAAGTAAAGAATCGGAATGCGAGCGGATGTGCTCGTGCTGTGAAACAATGAAGTAGGGAGTGGAAGACAATCGGGATCACATGCCTTTAGAATTCGACTAATCCAAACTTCTAAAAATTCATTTTTATTTTCCAGAGTCTAACAGATTAAAACCTTATGCCCATTAATGTACGAGAACGAACGCAGACAAACTTTACTCTATAAATTAACGGGTAAAGAGCATTTTATAGTCACGACACAGAACACAGCACAAACACACCATTGCACATGACTGCTTGCGGGTGGACGGCCAGACAGACTCCCCGCAATTTCTTACATACCTCAACACAGAACTTGTGGAAAAAGGCGACCCCGTCGTCAAACAGAAAATCACTGCCATGACCTGACGAAAGCACATCGACTCATGGGACCAAAAACATTCTAACTCGTCACACTAAGTACGGCTTAACGCTCTCTATTTACTCACAACAGACTCTCTGTAGCAAGGATAAGCAATGTTTCATAGGCAAATTAGTCCTTTGTCTCCTCTTACAAGATCTCACAATAAATTTTCTATATGACTGACAAAAGATTGATAAAAGCTATAGGCAAATCTGAAATCATCACAAACAAGCAGATTACACGGCATTCTCATTTACATGACATTAACACCAGCACGCTTTATTCATACCACGTCCTGTTACTGTGAATAGCCTGTTTCTATTTAGGCACCTTTCATATATTTCACAGCATTGATGAAGCATGTTAACATCAGGTTTCTAGAAAAATACAGTTAGCTTATTACACAGTGGGATTTGGAAATCCACCACAGTTTATTGAATTCATACGGTGCACATCCACTATTTTCTAACACGGTTGCACTAAAAACAGACCTTATCCCCGAGATAAGAAACTGACATTGTGCGCTGTTTGTTTGGGCAGTACAGTGTGTCACAGGTTTGTGCCTTTACCAACCCATTCTTTAAGAACGGGCAATGCAAATGTGTGCGTAAAACAAGTTGCGCCTTATATACCGTTTCGTTTTCAAAATTGGGTGGTCTGCACCTTACACGCTATTAATCAACGGGCATACACGCGTGTATTTTACTTCAAAGCGATGGAACAAGCTGTACCGACATAAGCGACAAAATCGCTCTGACTAAAAAACGAATAAAACGAATAGAGCAGTATTTAACACTTGGCAAGACCAAGTCTTGCAAAGAGTTATATGCTTTGGCATTAGGGCACCCGTGAGATTTTCATCGTTTTTTTTCTTTACATATTGCCCGTCATTTTGTCATCACAACTCGCCAGAAACTGCTGGTCCCATTGACCCCAGGCCTTCGCAGTATATAGAACTTGACGTAAACCAGTTCTATCAATATTTTTTATTTATCATTAAGGTTGTTTTCAAGGTCAAATCAATACGCGAAGACAGGGTAATTTTTCCTTTCTTCTGCACTGAGCAAAAGGCTGATACTCACTGTGCATAGTTTGCTTTTACCTCACAGCTGAGACCTGCTGTAAACACGGTGCAGGCTTTGGCGCATTGCTAAAAATAAGTACATGTGTGTGTATACAATATAGCTCCAGATCAATTGAACTTGTGTGCAGCTGAGCATGGTAAAAAATTAATAGAGTTAAAATTTAATAGCGTGCAGTTCCGTGTGCATCATTTTAATGCATCATTATATACAATATATTATATATATAAATCATTAATATTCATCAAGTTTTCGATGTAGTTTTTGGATGCTACTCAGCGAATTTCAAGTTATAACGGTCAAAAGGTAAAACAGAAGCTTCAAAGGTCTTAAAAAATTACACGCTCGAGAGTTGTAGGATGGAGGGGTGGAGGCTCTGCACCAGGCATGTTAAATGCACGTTTATATGCAGGTCAGTTTTTAGCAGGATACATGGTTATGAAAAGTAAATTATCCTTTTAGAACGGGATTGCGCTACCTCCGAATGTAAAAAATAGAAATTTTAGGTTTTTGAAATTTTAATCTGGGCCAAGGTTTACCGATTTGACTTTCGTCAAATCGCGCTCGTCGCTTATAAACTACTTCAATAATAACCGTGAGAGAACACTTGAACGTCGCCTTGAAGCATTTCATTGTCAAGCCGACTAGTCCACCGACTGACATTGTCCACGCTGTAAGCACTGTACAGGAAATATACTTGTGGACGAGTTCTTGTTCCTGAGCAGGAGTTCAGCCGGTCACATCCAATAAGCGTCACAGAAAATGATGGCTGACAGTAAGCCACTTCTACCAGACTTCTACTCTTGGCTCCACCTAAAACCCATTTCTTGATGCAATTGCCCATCAGCATATAACTGTCTTTTCTCATGCCATCGTAAATCCAGCTTTTTGACACTAAATGCTTTGCTTTGAACTTTTTTTAACCGAATGCCACTGAAACAATTATTCCAGAACCTTTTACAAACACGAGCGATATTCAATTACCACCGCTTTTGAAAACACAGTATTACAAGCTCAATCTAATTTAATATCCCGCTGAGCATGAAGCAGAACAACTTGTTATAGCTGTTGATTTCATAACGGCATCAAGTTAAGGAGCGATTTTGGACTTATTTTCGGATTGTTATCCAAACATACTCTAACTATGGGGTAGTTTCTTGGGCCAGATCACGATCCTGAGCTGTCATGGATCACTTGTAGCTCGCAAACTCGATTAAAATCGAGCGATTTTGACCATTTTCGGACTTTTACAACTTCTACATAGCGTAAATATGACGTCAGTTCGTGATTTAGATCAGGCCTTCCACATTCAATGCCCTGCTCTGGGTGACGTTGTTTATGTATATCAGAAACCGCTGGACCATTTTAGATTTTATTTTATACACAATCCACTATAAGCTGCAACATATAGAACAACTTCGGGATGTGGGTCGTGGCCACGGGTTTCAAGGTCATAGGTCTTTTCACTTTTGCTTCTAGGAAATAGTTGTAAGATTTTGGTCAAGAGATAATTTCCGTGCGGAAAGAGAGTTCTTGTGAGCGGACATTTTCGTTTGGCAATGATAATAACACTTAGCAAGTCGAAGACCTGCAATGTGTGTATTATGTTGTACGGGGCCGATATTTCGGACTTTTTTCCCTCTTTACTGGTCCGTCATTTTGTTTTTACTATTCCTCTGACAATACTGGCCCAAGGACCCCCAAATGTCGCACATATGCAGTACCAGGTACTCATAATGCCACGCCGTAAGGTCTGCAGGACCATTTGCGCACCAGCCTCCCACATCGGTCAACAGCTACACCGTGCGTCACATCAATGATGGGTGCTTTACTTGCATAAGCCAAATAGCTGAACGTACGGAAGCACGTCTGTTGGTGGTATAAGAATGACACATTAATGCAAAATCTGACCTGGTCATTTTAAATATACTGAATATTCGTATAAATTATCAGCTTCAGTTACGCACTTTTATTGGTAAGGGTCGGGGAGGGGGAGGGGGAGGGGGAGGGGGAGGGGGAGGGGGAGGGGGAGGGGGCGCCGTTTCCTCGATTTAGAGAGTACCGGTAAGTGGCAAAGCCATTTTTTTCTGGAAAGGTTTCGAGCCAGCAATAAGTTTTTTTAGAAAGGTTTTGAAATCTGAAAGAAAATTCTTGTTTGTCAAAGGAAGGCAAATCAAAATCAGGCTGAAAAATCTGAAATTTCTACTCGAAGAGAGACAGTGATTTTAAAAACTTTTTTTTTGACAAGTGTTTAATATTTCGCTTTGGAGAAATAGGTTCTCGTTTCATCTGCTTTACAAAATTCACCTTACTAAATTCAACAAAAACTAAATTCAACAAAAAACAATAATAGTATCCGAGTTTGAAGATAATTCCAGAATATGTGTTCACAAATAACCCTTATTATTGTTATTATTTATTATTTATTATTGTTTTTACTGCCTAATTATTATTATTTTGTTTAAGATAAGGTTTGTCACACGAGATCAATGCAGTCATTTATTGGCCGTTGTCCGAGTTTAACAATCTCCTCGTTTCATATAACCACTTTGATTGACAGATATTACATTGCAGGTACACCTTGCTATGCTGCTATATATAATCGCTTTAATGAATTAAATGCTGCACTAATGTTACAGCCTCCAGTGTTTCAATAAGCGATTAACAAATTTCAGACGGTATCACCTATTCACACCCGGTGATTGAAATAAGAACGAACAACGGATTGACCACTTTTCAAACAGTGTTGTATGAATTATTACTTATTTTAGTATTAATAATAAAACTTTGAATAGGCATATGAAATAATAACTGAGACCAACACAAAGACCTCTGATTAATGAAAATTTTCACAGGTTCCATTTAAGGTCAGTTGGAGACAACCGCCCCTGAGTTCCTGAGTTTGACAGTTGGGGCATTAAGGATTAGCAAATTTATCATATCATCTAAGACTGGTGCTCAGGTGTATGAAGAAAATCCTATGAAGCGTTACGCTGTTTTTATTCATTTATTTTTTTCTTGTTATTGAAGTCAATGTCATCCCTAGTTAATCACTTCGTGAGTACCACCCACTGCCCCCCCCCCTCCCGCCCACCCACACCTTATGAAGGAAACGTACACAACGCTGCATACAATGAAATCGTTCGAATGTATGCATGGACAGGTCTTCTCCGTCTGCGAAAGAAGATCATCTCTTCCTTTGATCTCCACCTGTCATCCCGTTGTTCCCTCATTTTTTCTCTCTGCTTTATTTTACCACACACATCCGCCAGGACAGCGGCGACTCCTGTCACAGAAGTGGCAAGCTTCCCATCACGGCTCCGGCCTGTAATTACGAGCAGAGTTCTATGACACAAGGGCCCATCATAAGAGCAACCCTCGCGCCTTTGGCCTTTCATTGCGCTGTGGCTCGAGGCATCTAATTAATGTATTTTGTCAGCGTCACTACTTCTATGATGTGCTTTCACTGACTGGTCTGCTTATCTTCAGGGAAGTTAGGGAAATTCTCTTGACACATATCATATTATCTCCAATAATCAGATACTGAAATTCAAACCAGTCGTCCAGTGACACTTTAGATTATTTTACAACGCCGACAAAAAAATGACCTGCAAAAGAAGGTCGTTCCTGGCAAACTGCAGCTCGGGGCTACATGGGATGCTCCCGTAGACAGGTTTAGAAAATAAAAACCGCCAGTTTTTCCACTGAAACCTTGAAACACGTCTTTACTCTTTAACTGAAATCTGAATGTTTAAATAAATTATAAACGATCACACAGGTTTTTTTGTTAACTAGATTTGTATCACGAGCGGACATCAAGTGCACAGGAAAAACCCGGTGGCCAAAAGACAGAGCGTTTTAAGTCTGTTCCTACCGTATAACTAATGTGTACTGGACATGGGGAGGAAGAAACAATGGCGGCGCACGCCCTGCGAGGAGATGACGCAGAGCAGAGGACGCAGATCGCAGACCGGAAGATGAAAACGGCAGCAGACAACGGCCACAGCAACCCAAGCAACCTTTCGTCCGACCGCCACAAGTTATCCCCACTTTGATATTGCAAAGGTTCAGAATCACTGATTTAACATGCCATATTGCTGTTTCGCTGTCGCATAATTAATTACCTACTCAAAATTCTATTATCTTTATCGAAAATGCAACGCAGAAATGTCAGCAGAAACTCAACACCTACTTGGATATTTGCCTTGATTATCTTTTTTGGCAGTAGTTTCTTCAGGTCAATTGCTGGCATTGTAATGCTTCGCTTACGTCCTAGGGGTGGCAGTTCATCTCCGAGACCACGTACTGCATCCCACGTGTGGAAATGCCCACACGGAAGTGGTATATCGTACACGCAGAGGGCTGCGGGAAAGCTCTCGCAGTCCTGCAGACTCTCCCAGCTGTTGGATAAGGAACTTGCACCACTGGACGCGGGCTTGACGGACGTGTTGTCTTCCTGCCCCAACAGCTTGTGCCGAGCCTTCCATAAGTGGTAGTCCACCGACGGAAACGCGGCACTTCGCTCGCGCGGGAGGGATATGTCGTAGACACATAAGACGGCGGGCAGATCCTCGGCCATGACCTTACCGCCGCCACCGCTGAGCTCGACCTTGACACTTGTGCGATATCACCTGTGATTTGATGTATCACGCCTGATTTTTATGACACCGCCGTAATTTATTGATACAGCACGCGTGACTTGTGCGATGCTGTATGTGACTTGTTAGATATATCCTAGTTGGCCTTTATCATATCGTCAGCGATTTGTTAGATATATCCTATGTGGCCTTTATCATATCGTCAGTGATTTGTTTGATGTATAACGTCTGACTTGTACGATATTATACATCCGAAGTGTCTCGCGCATCACAGTCTTAGTTTTACACAGGTATAACTGATAACGTTTAGAATGGCACATTTCTTCAATAACATGTCTCTGATTTGCTCGTCTTGATCGATTAACTGAGGAGGCCCTAAATAATACTTGGACCTTTAAAATAGCCTCGTGGGCGACTCACCCTGCGCTTGTCAGCTTATCAATAGCGATCAATCGCATTGCTCGCCAAATCACCTTGTTAATCAGCATCATAATGAAATCATTTGACCTTACGTCTTTCTTGAAAATCACCAGAGCTTGGTTTATTTTTTTCTTCTCTCCACAATGTATAATACGACTGCCTAAAAAACCCGTTTAATTAAGTACGCACTTGCTGATATCTTAACATTTATTTTCTTCACCACTTCAAAAATCCTCAATATATTATTGTCTAATGGCTCGTTTTCGTGTTTTTTATTCATTTGATATATCCAGTTATAGTTTGTCTGATTCACACAATCTGAATGCCTCGTGCTGCCTGCTTCATAACTGGTTCATCTTCTGTCATACTAGACAAAATAATTAGTAAAAATTGTTTTTCTAGCTCAAAACCATGAAATACAATTATTAAGACAACAGCAGGCGAAATTTTAATTGCTAATACAGTTGGTCTTTCTTAATCTCCCAAAACAGAATTGTAGGAAATTTACTTCCACATATCTATATCAATATTTACGCAAATTCACAAAAAGCTGCAAATATATCCAGTGTAGCCAGTAAGATACGGATGGGTTTGGGAGATTGTAAAAAGTGACGGAGCCCCGAGAGATGGCTCATGCCCCTCTGGGTGCGGCACCCGACAAGCTAATCAACTGGGTGAGGGCGACCCCATGCAGACACTCACGCAGGAAGTTCTACATAATATCTACTCAGTACCCAGTTATCTGCGTATTGAACATCAGTTTTACTCCACACAGCACTTTTTAATCCCGTTGCACTTTTTCTTTCCATTGTTTGTTGGCAGATTCCCGTAAAAAGCCAAAATAACTTGGCTGCCTCCTCGAGCATAGAAATGTCAACCAAACATGACACTCTCTCATGTGGAAAAGAGAACAAAACATGCATGTCAATCAAACATACCACACTCTCGAGTGGAAAAAGGAGCGAAAAATGAATGTCAACCAAACATGCCACACTCTCAAGTGGAAAAGGAGCGAAACATGCATGTCAACCAAACATGCCACACTCTCAAGTGGAAAAGGAGCGAAACATGCATGTCAACCAAACATGCCACACTCTCAAGTGGAAAAGGAGCGAAACATGCATGTCACCCAAACATGCCAAACTCTCGAGTGGAAAACAGAACAAAACATGCATGTCAACCAAACATGCCACACTCTCGAGTGGAAAAAGGAGCGAAACATGAATGTCAACCAAACATGCCACACTCTCAAGTGGAAAAGGAGCGAAACATGCATGTCAACCAAACATGCCACACTCTCAAGTGGAAAAGGAGCGAAACATGCATGTCAACCAAACATGCCACACTCTCGAGTGGAAAACAGAACAAAACATGCATGTCAACCAAACATGCCACACTCTCGAGTGGAAAAGGAGCGAAACATGCATGTCACCCAAACATGCCAAACTCTCGAGTGGAAAACAGAACAAAACATGCATGTCAACCAAACGTGCCACACTCTCGAGTGGAAAAGGAGCGAAACATGTCAACCAAACATGCCACATTCTCCAGTGCAGAAAGAACCAAACATGCATGTCAACCAAACATGCCACACTCTCGAGTGGAAAAGGAGCGAAACATGCATGTCAACCAAACATGCCACATTCTCCAGTGCAGAAGGAACCAAACATGCATGTCATCCAAACATGCCACATTCTCCAGTGGAAAAAGGAGCAGGTTGAAAATAGAACGAATAACCACCGCTGAAAGCAAGCAGCCTAGACATAGTTTGGTTCGCATTCTAATCTGATATGAGAAGTGAAGACATGTATCTAATCAACGTTAGGCAAGATTGCCTAATTGATGTGAACTTGCTGCAACACAGCACGTAATACCGAAATCATTTCAGAATACTCTAGTTCAATATTCTCTGATAATCATTTTTCTAACGGATCACCTATTTATTATAGACACCCATGGAGGTGAAAGAGCGTCCGCACGGGGCTGATTTTATGGTGAGTGGGTGATGTCATTTTGCGAGGAAAGTTTTAATTTGGCGGGGAAGCGGGCGGTGATGAAAGAAGTGGTTAAGTATTACAGAATTCATACCCTTCCCGCAGCCTCCTACAAGGTCACCTCTACAACACACTACCGGCCCCGCCCTCCCCCCGCCCAAAGCCCCGCCAACTCCATTCGCCCGTCACTCTTTGGTACTCTCCCCGTCCAAATACCCCATTCCCTTAACAACCTTACCATTATTTCACGCGGCATCTCCCGTAACCTTAATATCAACACAAAAAGGAAAGCAGCTGGGATCCAGCCGGTCACAGTGTCAGAGTTGCAATCCCAGCGTGTTACCGGCAGAAGTCTAACAGGATTTAAGTGAAAATTACAAGAATCCCCATGGAAACTAGAGCGGCCAGTGCACCCAAAACATTAGAGAACAGGCTTATATTACACACTTTCAATCTATACCTACTTAGTTTCTTGTTTTTGTAAACAAAAAGAAATGTCTCCCCGACTAAACCCATAATTCCCCCCCCCCAAAAAAAAAAAAAAAAACAACAACAATTTTCCCTTTTTTTTTTTTAGTTACTAAAATAAAATATTCATTTCTGCAAACATAATCATAATTCATTGTACAAAATTCAAAATAAACAAAACAGATGGTAGTTACTAAATCAGATATTACTGCACGTCTTTTTTATCCGAGTTTGGAAGGTGGTCGCTAAACGGGTTTTACTGTAGGTCCTCCTTATTCAGCTCTAAAGTTAGTCACAACAGTAGTTTTACTGTACGTTACATTTTTATTCGGTGTGGAAGTTGGTCAAGACACGCAAGTTTTACCGTACGTCTTTTTACCCGAATCTGGAAGGAACCACGACAAAACGGGTCTTACTTTACATCTTTTTATCCAGGTCTTGAAGGTGGTCAGGATTTTTTTCTGCGAATCATCATCCTCCACCCCCCCCCCCCCCAAGCTATCTAATGTATGTAAAGTTCTAAACGCAACCCTAACCCATTTACCCAAAGTTACGGTAACGGTGTTCACACTAAGTGTAGTTATAACCATCATGTATACCTTGTCTTCGTACATTTCCATCGGTCAAAAAGCACCAGAAAGGCGTTCTTCATAACTGTGCATGAGATGACGCACCTCGGTGGGAGAAGGAAGAGGGAGGGGGGCACTTCGGTGCCAAAATGGTGAGCTGCTTCTCACCATAACTGACACTGACCCCTGACTGAGTGGCATGTTACGTAATAGCTGTAGATGAGTAACGCAGGTCATTTACAGGCAATCTAAGAAGTGGATCGATATCAATCTTGCAACTTTTTTTCAAACAGTCTAAAGAATGCACGAACACTCGGGAATCTTCTGGAAGACGCTGAAAACGCTGAAATCTCCAGCATCCTTGAACAGAAAGTTCTTTGTTTTTCTCTTAATATTATTTCAGCATTTTTAGAGAGCCCAGGTGGATACTTCTGATCGCTAGGTTAATCAAATAACATCAATATTATCCAAGAACTAGGCTCAGTTAAGAAACAACCGACAAAACAGGGAAGGTGGAAGGGGATGTTCTTAATATTCTATACAAGTTTAACGTTTAACAAAAACCGTGCGACTTATCCAAGAAATAACTACGCCAACTTTGAAGTCAAACCGACTTTCACCTATCGAGGCGTTTTGCTCTACAGATAACTTTCTACGTAATGACGCCTTTTTAATTTCAGTACGTGCTCCAAAAGTTCAAACAGCCGTCCGACTAACCAAAGGAATACCCATCTTGTTCAAATTATATGCATATTTTACGTGATGACGTCATGTGCCATTTTGGCTGGTTCTACACGCGACAAAATTTAAGTGAATCTTTGGGCCTACCAAGCAGCAAAAAAATAATAAAATAAAATAAATAAACAAACAAACAAACAAAAAACAGCTAGAGCTTTCTGCGATTTTAAGCTTGTAAAGTAATGACGTCATACGCCTTTCTTAATTTCGCTACTTCGTCAAAGGTGGATAGAGCCGTCGCACTGATCCAAGGAATACCCACATCAATTTAAAGTTTAAAGGATCAGGATTAGGACCAATACGAAGTTCGCGCGAAGCCTATGATGGCTGTTATTATTCCTCAATGTGTTATTCCATTTTTGTCGATGACTCTCAGTTGTACCTCTGTTTAGATCCTAATTCGAGTGTTTCTCGGTTTCAGGTCAAAGGTGCTTTTGAATCGTGTATTCGTAAAGTAGCTGAATGGATGTGTCATAGTTGTGTGAAACTTAACACAACAAAAGCTGAGTTCATTATATTTGGTACACGAACTCAACTTAAACAGATGGAATATGACTCAATTTTAATTGAAAATGAAGAGATTAAAGCAGGTGTTCATCTTGACTCGGAGCTTAATATGAAGCAGCATGCTGCACATCTCTCGAAAATATGTTTCGCAAAAATTCGACAGCTACGGTTTATACGCAGATATCTTTCAGAAGAATCAACCAAAGTTTTAGTGCATGCATTCGTAATGTCTAAATTGGACTACGGCAACTCAATATTATATGGTATAAATGGAGAACTGTCAGATAAGTTACAAAGAATGCAAAATGCCGCAGCAAGACTTAATACAAAAAAAAAGAAAAGAAAGAAAGTAACTGATCATATCACAACATCGTTAAAACTTTTGCATTGGCTACCGGTAAGAAGCAGAATAGTTTATAAAATCGCCACTATTACATGTAAGTGCCTATATGGAACAGCTCCACCTTGTGGACTTACTGGTCCGAAATCGCTGCAAGCGTAGACTTCATCAGATGCTACTTGAGGTGCCTAAATCTAAACTTAAGTCCGCTGGAGATGGGCCCTTTCGTGTTGCGGCACCAAAATATGGAATAGTTATACCCGATGACGCGACATTCATAGAGTCAGAAGACTTATTCCAAAAGAAATCAAAAACCTATCTCTTCAAAACTGCGTACCAAAAATGTACATTTACAATTTTACGTCATATCATGCACTCGCTCGTTCCAAACCTGACAAAATGTGACAGAATCTTTCGGACCTACTAAGCAATAATCACACCAAGTTTGAATTTTCTTCGATGTTCAGCGGCTGAGAAATTTCGTACACATACGCCTTCCCTAATAATGTAACATGCGTCAAAAGTTGACAGAACTGTCCGACCTGACCAAGGAATAGATAGACGAAGTTTGAAGTCGATCAGTAATTTCGTTCTCGAGATAGCTTGCACACAACATTTTGTTCACAACAGACTGACCCACACACCCACACACGTACATACACAGAACGTACAAACACTGTATGTCTCCCGTTGGTCGGACAGACATATTTAAAGCAAAAGAGATGTGCATTCGTCGTCCTAAAGGTATTTGCACAACTAGGTCCCATCAGCTTTCGATCCATACAGATTTCAGGTTGATCGAAGCAAAACCCCAGGACTGGTTCAGTCTAGAAAATCCATATATTTAGATAAATATGCGTTTTGGGAGATTTACGAGGGGACAGAATGAAGTAAAAAAAAATGCGAAGGGGGGAGGGGGAGCTAGCCTGGGTGGGGGAAAGCTGAACAGGGGGCAAAGAATAGCAGGTGGGGGTATATCTACTAGTGTAGCTTTCTGAGAACATTGTTCGCACTCTGGGAATGCCGGATGAACAGTCAATGAACAGGCTGGCAAGTTGATATCAATGCAATATCATACAAAAATTGCAGCGATACCCGTCCTAACATAAAGGATACGGGGGAGGGGGAAATTGTAAGCTTCCATACCCACAACTGCTCCCATCAATGGCGCTGACAAAAAAATCAGCAAGGTTAAAACAAGAACTGGAACAGTCTGCGAGACTCTGAGATGGGACACTGTTGCTGAATATTCCATTCGGTTGTCGTGACGGTCGAATAAATAAAGCATGAAGTTTCTTAATAAAATTGTCAGTTTATGTTTATCTGAGGGATTTATCTGAGGGACCAAACTGCACTACAGTATCTCATTGACAGCAACCTTTTATCCAGTTTTTTTTCAGTAACGGATGTCGGCAGCTTATATAACAACCCCAACACCGGAACTACATGCTGTGAAAACTTGCTCTTGGGTATATTATCCCCAAAATGTAGGACAGAGTCGTTATTCACGAAATATATATACGAGTGAGAATCTATTATACGAGTGAGATATATTATCGAGACTCGTGTTCTCGTTGCTTTAATCGAGTTGACACCAGACCGTTGAAACCGTCAAGCGCAGGAAAACGGAGGTACCAGAGGGTGCCATGAGGCTTACGTAGTCCTGATGCAGGGAAACACGTTCTTTATATACGAAATCTTGATCGGGTATTTCCGCCATACCCGGCAGAAACAGGTTCCCTAAAGGGGAAGGCGTACTCCCAAAGAGAACTGGCGTGAAGGTAGCGGACATGAGTACCTTTCTGGTTATTACTTTTCTTTTCTTTTTTTTTAAATTCACTAAAAAATGGTGGAAATATTGGCCAAAGCCAATTTTCTTTAAAATATATATCCTCCTAGGGTTTTAAAGGAAACATTCTAAAATTTTTGTGGAATGCTTTTGGCCCAAAATTGGCGGAAATATTGCCGAATTTTTTTCTTTTTGTAAAATCTTAATTAATTCCAGGAAAGTAGCCTTACTTTCTTTAAATTTAAACAAATGTAGCAGGCATTTCTACCCACCTAGCTATTACTTCGCGACAATTGACAGAAATCGTTCTAGTAAAATCTCTCTCAACCAGAGAAATGACTTTACTGTGTAGAAATTTTAGTTAAAATAGTGGCCATTGTGTTAAAATTTTGAATTAGGGAAGCTACCCTTTTACTAAATCTTAACTAACTCTTCAAAGGGGTGTAGGAAAAAATGGCAACGGAAAAAATTCAACGGAAATAATGGCAACGGAAAATATGGCAAAGTGAAAAACGGAAAAAATGGCAAAAATAACAAAATAAAAATTTTATCTCATTTGTCAAATTTATTCTTAAGCGTAATATCACGAGCATGTTGCTCATTCTGGACAACGCCCCTAATAAATGCATTGTTGTGATGGCACCCGAACTCCATAGGATTAGCAATACTGTATACACAGGGTTTAAGTTTTGCCTGATGCAGCCCAAATAAATGTTTTGTTACGTTGACACCCGAGCATCCGAAAGATTAACCGCATTGTACACACAGCGAATAAGTTTTGCCTGATGCACCCCAAATAGATGTATTGTTACGTTGGCACCCGAGCATCCAAAGGATTAACGGTGCCGCACACAGGGATTACGTTTTGCCATTTTTGCTTGCACCCCAAATACCCAAGTGGCATTAAGTGGTTTCGATTGGACATTCTTTGATCCTGAGTGGTCAAGGTAGGCGATTTCTTTGTTTCGACTGAACTTCAGTGAAACCTGCAAAATTTGCCATTTTTTCCTTTTTTCACTTTGCCATTTTTTCCGTTGCCATTATTTCCACTTGCCATATTTTCAGTTGCCATTTTTTCCGTACCCCCTTGGAAGGGTGTCCTTGTTACGTCATTGTTAAGGATAATGAGTAATGTTCGAAAGTTATTTGCTCAAACCCTTTTTTCACATAAACCGTTTTTAATTGACGTTTTGTTTTCGTAATTAACATCTGCTTAAAAAGCCCAGTGCAAAAAAATTGCGATACCCACGAAATCTCCTCAGCAGATAGTGTAACGGGCATTCAGAAAGCCATTTCATGAGTTGTGACGTAGTGGGGGGGGGGGTTGAAATATTTTAACTTGAAGAAAAAGCAAAAGCGATCGTCCTCATCGTATTGTTTTATTTCCAATCCCGCATTTATCCTTGAGTGCTATTGGTTTCCTATACATTGATTTTATTTTCCTCACAAAGCCTAAGCAGCGGTGCCTGGCAACGCGAACTTATTTTCTCCTCTTGTCCCACAGGTAGTTGAAAGAACAATTCCAAGGTAAGATCCGCTCTGCACTGTTTTTGAAACAAAAATTGGAGAATGTAGCTCTAATTTTGGAAGCTGTGACACACTTTATAACTAGAGCGGCCAGTGCACACAAAACATAAGAGTACAGACATGTGTCAAAAACTTACAATCTTGATCTATTAAGTTTCTTTTTTTTTGTAAACAAAAACAAAAATCTCCGCGACTAAACCCATAATTCTGCAATAACAAATTTTCCATTTTCTTTGCCCTTCCCCCAACAACAGCTCTTTCACAAAGTTTTATTTGAACAAGTTTGTACTATTTTCAGAATAAAAAGACCTTTTTGACTTATGTAAATGTATCCCATGTGCCCTTTATCCAATATTGAAGGGGGTGGGGATTCGTAACTTGACTTGTGGGTATTTATATCCTCTTTTTTATACCAGTTCAGGCTTACGTGTTTTATCTGTGTCTAGATGATGGTCGCTACAACAGATTTTACTGTACGTACTTTTTATCCCTGGTTCGAAGTTGGGCATTACAGCAGTTTTACCACAGGTACTTTTTTATACGGGCCTGAAAGGTGGTCTGCGAATGGGTTTTACTTTACCTCTTTTTACCCGGATCTTGAAGGCGGCAGTTACAAATAGTTTTTTCCCTAACCCCCCCCCCCCCCCCCCCCTATCTAATGTAGCTAGGACTCTAAAGGCAACCCTATCCATTTTAGCCAATGTTACATTAAGGGTTTCTACACTCGGTGTAGTTACAGCCGTAATGTACACCCTGTCTTCGCACATTCCCATCGGCCAAAGCACTAGTAGGCACATGACTCACCTTCGTGGAAGTGTGGAAGGGGGAGCATATTGGTGTCAAAACAGTGCGCTGCTTGTCGTAACACAAGATATGACCCACTTTAAAAGTGGAATGGTCTTTCCAGGCACTGCAGAAACACTACGAGCCGTTGCGTAATTACTCCCATATAAGGATCAGCTTGACAACCATATAGAAATACGTTGATAGCTGCAGGTGAGTGACACAAAAAGATCAATTACACGAAATGTAGAGAAATGATCGATAATTGTGGTGTTACTCGTGTTTTCAAGTAAGAACGCATTCTAAAGAACATTTGAAAATTTCTGGAAAACGCTGAAATATCAAGCGTCGTTGATAACTATCCTTACTTAACAAAAGAACCGACAAAACGAGGGAGGCAGGGTGGGGCGGGGTATTACATTCAGTGACTGCAAGATATAATACTTTTCGTGCGATCGGAGCCTTTCTTAATTTTCTATTTTCTATTTTATTTTCTACAGTAAATGTAAACAAACTGTGCGACTTAGGCTAAGAAATAACTACACCAAGTCTGAAGTCAGTCCGATTTTCCGCTCTCGAGATGTCGTCATATGCCGTTTTCTTTCGTTCTACCTGGCGCATATTTGACAGAATCATTCGGACCTACCAAGCACCATTCCCACAAAGTCTCAACTTTTTCCGATATTCAGAGGAGAAATGTACACATATAAGATTTAACGTGATGACGTCATACGCCTTTCTTAATTAGGCAACACCCGTCAAAAGTTGACAGAACCGTCCGACTGACCCAAAGAACACCCATACAAAATTTGAAGTCGATATAACTTCCCGTTATCGAAATATTTTGTTCAGGATCATGCCAAAGTACTTGATGGCGTCATACGTCGCACTCGTTCGTTGTACTCCCGACAATATTTAACAGAATCTTTCGGACCTACCAAGCAAAAAACTCCCCAAGCTTCGATTTCCTTGGATGTTAAGCGGACTGAAAAATCTTACATACAAGATTTTAACTTAATGGCGTCAAACGCCTTTCTTAATTTAGCTACATTCGTCAAAACCCAGCGTGACTGACGGTTAAAGTTGCCTTTAACGAAGTATGCGGATCCTAACGTTGTGCGTCGTTGACTTTCAGTTTGGAGGCAAGGCCCATTCAACAAAACTACAGATTGCCGTTTTCTCTTAATTTATTCTCACAGCAGTTTAACAAGATCTACAATTATCGGAAAGTTCCCCAACAAAATCTATCCCAAGATCTCGTTCGATTGCGCCATTGAAACACCACAATGGCAACTTCTTTTCCACCATTAGGACTTACACCCGACGTGTTGCCTCTATGCTGCGCAAAAATCTGCTGCTGACGGTGTAACAACCACGTTCCTTACATAATTGCTGGCAGAACAGCAGCCGCTAATTAAAAATGTGTTTCGCGCCTAAATCAAGAACCAATAGGAAAATACCTGCCCGACTCAAACATGAGTCTAGGTGATTACCCCGCCCCCGGCCCTTACCCCCCGGCCCTTAACCCCCTGAGGTGATTACCCCCCCCCCCGGTCTTTACCCCCCTTAGGCCTTTACCCCCCCCCCCCCGGCCGATACCCCCCCCCCTTCCAGATAGAAAGATGCATAAAGGTTAATATATTTATTCATATTATATATTTATATTAATATTGATGTTTTTAATTTTTAAATGAACACGTTTGTGCGATACTTTATTTCATCAAACGACATCATAGGGCAGTCGAGTTCAATTAATCTTCAGATTAAGGATAAATGTGCATGCATAAAACCGAATCAGTTTATTGCAATTGACTTTGAATTGCAATTTTATAACCAAATCAATCGACTTTTTCATGTTCTTATCATGGAGCGTGATAGAAAGACATGAAAAAGATGAAAGGGATGACCTGATTCGTTTCATTGTACTTTTCAACTGCAATAAAATAAAATTTCATTGCAATCGAAAAAGTCAATTTGCAATTTTGAATGACATCAATATAAATCCCCTTTTGCTTTTATTCATTTCATCGTACCTTATATCTGACAGAGGATGACAGGGATCAGAGATCATATTTCCCTGTCATCTTTTATATCCACTAAATTTCAAATCTCCGAAGCTTGGTATATAAACCCCAGCTTCGACCCACAGTTCATCACAAATTTAAACAGCTAATGGAACTGAGCATAAAATCATGGAATTCTTCACAAGTGCATGTGGCGGCCAGAAAATATTCTACGAAGGCTACGTCTATACCATGCAGAAAAACCTGGCGAACAATGTCGTGTCATGCGATTGCGAAAAACGAAGACAAAACGGACGACGTCAGGGCGAATGCAGAGCATATGTTACGAGTTACATAGGAACAAAAAAGTTATGTTTTTGGAACGATCACAAACTCGTTTAAAAAACGACGATATCGGTTACAAAAACCTCCGGTATTTCTAAATGCTTGAAAATTACATGAAAAGTTTGTGTGCTAAGTAACACAAAAATTTTACTCGTCTCAGAAACCACTAAATCTGAAGTTCCAAAACCGAAATTACTACTGTCCTCCCCATCTCCATGAACCCTTTCATATCCTATATAAAACTTGGAAATCCAAAATCTAGTTCCTGAGATATCCCTGATACTTGACACATAAGCAAATTTTATAATAGCGTAAAATACATCAAGCGAACTCGAAACTAATACCATCGTTTTCCTTGTGACAAGATCCCACTAAATCCCAAACTGCTCGCTGCGGTCCCATCAAACTTTACATTAAACGCGTCACTTCAAGAGTTTCCCTCCAAATTTACTCGCGCAAAAAAAAACTTATTCGTTACTTAACACACATAAAGGGAAAGACTGCACCGAACAGCGCTACTCAGTATTCTTACAAAGCACACGTATCTCATATTACAACTAGACCGAAATTCGCACAGCAAATTAGACCCCACTTGCAATGATAACTTAAAACGGAAGGTAGATGATATTGCAGTTTTTTAACAATTTTCACATGTCTGAATGTAGAAGATCCACCTAAATACTACCAACTATACCGGTATGGTCAAAGTCAAAATTTTTATCAGGTGCACCACGTCAGATGACCCTCCATACTTGTGCATAGTTTGGTTGGTCTAGCTTCAGCGGTCTTGGAGGATGTCTGGAAACCGATTGCTCTATCTCTTACCGTTTTCGAGAAAAAGGCCAACTTCCGATTTGGGGCTCGAAAGTGACCTGTAGGTCAAGGACACCGGAAGTCATACCTTACGTATCGTTGTATAGGGGTGCAGGTCGAAAATGAGGTCAAAAATGTCCTTTCTCTTACCGTTTTCGAGATAAACGCCAACTTCCAGTTTGGAGCTCAAAAGTGACCTGGAGGTCAAGGACACTGGAAGTTACACCTTACGTATCTGTCCGACTTACCCAAAGAATAAACAGATCAAATCGATCCTACTTTTCGTTCTTGAGAAATGTTGCACACAACAATGTTGATATCCCAAGTGCATATGCACTTCGGCGCGCAAACCAAATAAAAACAATGATACAAATTCCACGTGTTACTCTGTTTATTCTTTCACCCAATGAGGTCAGGTTAAAATATACCAAACTGAACGACGTCACATTTAATTTTTGAGCAGACTAAAGCCACTTTGCCAGGTTCAAAGCCGAGAGAGGGAGGCTGGTAGGGCACCTATGCCATTGTCAGCATTGCTTAGGTTAAACTCCAATAACGCATAAAGATGTGTTTATTTTCTGAAAACGTCACCTTTAATGTATTTCGGAGCTATTTTAACCAAGAAATGCTGCCAATGTTGATAGACTTGGAATGACGGATTTCGAAAAATCCGCCACTTTGCCAATTTAAGTCCCATCCGGAAAATACTTGATCACTGCACTGCGGAAGGGTCCAGAGAAGCTGTGCACAAAGTTTGAAACGAATCCATGCATTAATGTGGCCTGTAGGCGCGTGAGACTGAAGCGTGACAGGCGGACAGACAGACGGACAGATCCTAAAGGTCAAAACTATATCCCTCCGTTCAACGGGGGATAATCAGTTATAAATTTCACGACTAAAATTTAAATATAACTTAATTATAAATGTCAGGTACAAATATCGATCGCAAATTAGGTATAAATTGTCTTGAATTTTATCATTATAAATTTACGTGGTTAACTTATAACTACAAAAACTATTTTTTATACTTAAAATTCAGAAGGAAAGATCTGTGAATGAAATAATGGTTGGTCCCTATATACAGAATCTCTCTTTTAATGTTTTTACTGCACAAAAGAAGCAATTCTTGAGCTCAAAAACTGTGATGATATCATTAATTCTGTATTTCATCTCCAAAATTCAATTGACGATTCATTTAATTTTATATAAATGGGTGCCTCCCTTAAGATTTTTTTAAGTTTGTAAAATTGATTTTTTTATCAAAAAAGAATTTTTTGCAATCTGAGATTCAATTATAGATAGCAAAATATAAACCAATGAGCTGTACATTGATTTATTGATATCTTTAATTCTATTTTGATACAAACAGAAAAAGCATCAAATGTTAAAATGGCATTCTATAATTGGTCATCTATGTATGAAATATCATAGAAAACGGATAATCAGGGCGGCTCGACGGACGGACGGACGGCCAAACGGGCGGATAACACCAAACTCTATATAGTTTCCTGCAGGGCTAAAGGCCCAGTTTGGGGCTAAAAATAATAGATTTGGCACCAGCCCAACAAGCAGAACACAAGCAAAAATGTCTGGCAAATTCCGACTGTAAATCTCGATGAGACAACTGTCAAATGTACCGACAGGAGCGGTTTCAAAATTTTTGTGGCGGCATCACCGTGGGATGCCGTCGGTTGAGTGCAGTCACGGTCAAGTTGTGTTCTGGTTTCCAGTTATTCCCACTTGGTATTGAAAATACCAAATGGGGATGGATTGCCTCGAATTCTTCACCTATTTTTTTCCTCGCTTTCTTAATAATTTTTTATCTTCTTGCGCCGAATCGGTTTCCCGACATCTCCAAGACCGCCGATGTGGAATTTCGCCCAGATCCCGTGGGGATTCCCCAATTCTGCATTTTTTCCCTACGGCAGCCGGATATCTCCCATACGCCATGCAGCTCATCGAATATCTTTCCGTGCACGGGCACTAAATATTAACCACACCGGAGTATCATTGTTAAATTTTTATCACTGCTAAACGACAGTGCTTAGAATAAACTGGTTCACATCCCACGATTTTACAGCGTTTCAATTTTTTAATTTTTCTACTTAGCGATATAAACTCAGTAACCGTTTCATGGTATAACTTCTTTAAGAAAATGACAATGGGGAAAACCAAGCTTCTCGTTTGTTAAAATAAAAACATCAATGCTGTTTAATTAAGGTTTACAATCTTTTTGCCATTCAATCCCTTTTTGCCTCTCTTTCGTCCTGAGAGAAGTAGCTTTTACTTAGTAGGGTCGTCTCGGAGGAGACTTACAGGCTCTTGACCATTGTTCACCTCAGCTCTTACCGTGTGCTTAGCATATGTAATCCATAAACCGATACCATCAAATGACATGTGCCTTTTTCAAAAGCAGGATAATCACAAAGGAGTTCAACACCAACCAATGCAAGCGTGGTTCAGATAACCTCAGCCGAGTAGAACACAGCGGAGCTCACAATATCCTGCTTGGTTAACCAGTGATGGACACCGCTCCTCAGCGCTGCGGGGTACGGGTTCGAATCCCGGCCAAGGCAGTATCATTATTAGCCCACACAGCCAAGCAAACAATGCGTAGTACCGGGTGTCTGAACGTAACCTCTCGGTGGCACCCCGTGGCGCAGTGCCGGACAGTCACTTAAGTATTGTGTTAATGTTAACTGAGGATCACTGTCCAAGTCAAAAAGACGTATGGGACCAACGTTACGTTACAATTTCCCAGATATCCGCTAAATGACTGGTCGTCCTGCTGACAAGAGACGGGACGGGCCTAGCTCAACGCACAATATACTGTTTGCACTAGCCGAAGCTGAAGCCACCCCCAAAAGGAAAAAAAAATACATAACCTGCTGCCCTGGTATGCATAACAGTTAACTGTTTAGTCAACTGTACACCACACCACTGACTCAGTTGAATGACGCAAACAAGTTTTAAAGGAACTCACATAATGATACTCAAAAAATGGTGACAGCAACGGAGAGGTGCTTCATGTGACCTCGTGAAACCCTGTAGTGCTGTCAAAGGTCAACAATGAGTTCAGAATCACCCTATCTCTTACGGTTTTCCGAATGAATTAAACATATGATCTTTCCCCTTGACACTCAGCATCAAGGCATGACGCTTTACTTGCAGTACATTTGAACGTTCTGAGGTCGAAAATGAGGCACGATGGGGTGTGTGTATTACCGACTACAAGAAAACTCGGCCCCAAACAAACCCGGCCCCACGCAAACTCCGCCCCAAACGAATCCAGCCCCAAGCTAACCCGGCCCAAACGAACCCGGCCCCTGTATACTTGCCACTGTATACTTGCAATTACGTATGCAATTCAGAAATTCAAATTTAATCCTTGTTGTTAGTTCTAAAGGCGCTTTGATTGCCGAGATTTCAAATCCAAAACCGGATCCCTCCTGTGTAACATACGAAAATATTATACGATACACAAGTCAATTAATCATGGATGGAAACAAACAGGAAATCGACAAAAATTTAGTGGGCAATGACGAAATGACTTGACGAAAATCAAAACGTGAAAAATGAAATGCGGAATGTGGTCCTCTAAAGCAGCTTGGAAAGCTACAACGAATTGGGGCGGTTTGGTCCTAGGGCGGTTTGGTCCTAGGGCGGTTTGGTCCTGGTGCGGTTTGGTCCGTTTCCCACAGCTTCTATGTGACGGCATGCCTTGCCTGTCACACGGCATTAGGTGTTGTTCAAGAAATATACTACAGGTGATCGTCATCGGTCACAAACACCACAAACATGCTGAGGTGAAGTGACCTACGTCATGTGAGATAACGCGCATGGAAGCGATCCGCGTAATGACGTCATGCCCTAGGCCAGAAAGATCTGTCAACAATCTGCATGACCGGCATAATAAAGGTGTGACGAATCTCCCAAAACACTGAGCTGTGACGCCAGCAGTGCCTTTGCTTCGAGGATCTTAGTTCGCCCAAGGCTGTTGTGACTGTGGCTCCCTCTCCTGAACGCCCAAACAGTCGTCCGTGGTAATGTTCAGCTGAGATATCAAGATAAAAATACTGAAATTGCCTTCTTACCGGATTTACAGCTAACTAAGAGACCAGAAGTGACCCAATGACATTATAGAAAACCAAAATTAACACTAGGTGTTCTTGTCACTACGGCAAAACTAAGCAACTAATGCCATTAAATTCTTGTGCCTAAGATGAGCAGAAGCCAATTTTATGTCTTCCTAAATCAGAACAATCCAGCAATAAGAACTCCATGCCTTTCACGATGGAGAAGACAGTAGACTTAAGGTACCCAACGTTGGCATCTGGAAATGGATTATAATATATATATATATATATATATATCCGGAGATCGAGCACGTGCTTTATAATCGCCTTATACAAGTCATATACAGCAGAACCTCATTAATTCGTACTTGTCGAGACCAAGCCAAAAAGTACGAATTAACCAGTTTAAGTGAGTCCATTCATTTACATGAATAAATATAATTAAAATACATTTACATGCAAAAAAGTTCGTGCGGGGGGGGGGGCAAATATACTGGAGGGGGGAAGATAGCCTGGTATAGTTCCCCCTGGGGGGGGAGCTGTTCAGGGGAGAACGAAGCTACTGGTTTCGTCGCTGGGAATGCACGTGGCCAGACTGAAAGCAACACTTGAAATCACGAGATCCCAGCGACGAAGCCAGTATCTTCGGCTTTGACTATCAGAATTGGCCCACTTATTGGCATATTGTGTGCTCAAGCATTAACTACCCATTTATTTAAAGCCTTTTCTAAATCCTGTCTGTCCGGCTCAAATTTGCTACTTTCTGCGTCACTTATAATTACACCTGGGGATTTTCAATCCTCTATTTTATTGCTTTCGTACAACTCGGTAAGGAGTTTCCGTATGTTTCATTTTCTTCGTCAAAACCTTGTCACGCGAACTCATCTGAGACTGCTAGGACTAGAGCGACCAAATTTGGCAGAGGCATAATGTCGCATGTGTAGTTGACCCAGCTGAATTTTTATAAAAAATTTATTAACATTTAATATGTAAAAATATTGAAAAAACCCTGAAATTTTGCCATTCACACCCATTATAAGGGAGGCAAACGCTTTGACTGCGCAGTTAAGGGACCTGGCATGATAACAGTACAGGATATTGATCGCCAACCGTACAGAATGAGACTGTAGCGTTTCAGTTTTTCCCATTTTGCTAAAGAATATGGAGTCTTCACCGTTTGGGCCTAAAAGAAATGAAATTTGGTTCCCCGATGAGACATGAAATCCACAATTTCTTACCATGAAACCATTATCCTGAAAACGGTTAGAGATAGAGCGATTTTATCGACCCTTTGGGCCTAAAAGACAATATGTAAGAGGTACCTCGGAGACCTTGACCTCCTCGGTCATGGTCAAGGTGAAAAACAGGAAGTTGACCATTATTTCGAAAACGGTTACAGATAGAGCGATTCTGACTTTATTATCTATCCTTTGGGCCTAAAAACGATATGTAAGAGGTATCTCCGTGACCTTGAACTCCTCGGCCATGGTCAAGTTGAAAAACAGGAAGTTGACCACTCTCTCGAAAACTTTGGAGATCGAGCGATTTTGAGCTTATTTTCTACCCTTTAGGCCTAAAAGACGACATGTAAGAGATACTTCGGTGACCTTGACCTCTTCCGTCGTGGTCACGGTGAAACACCGGAAGTGGGCCACTATCTCGAAAACGGTTAGAAACAGTGATTTTGAGCTTATTTGCAACCCTTTTGGCCTAAAAGACGATATGTAAGAGGTATCTCGGTGACGTTGACCTCCTCGGTCATGGTCAAAGTAAAAAACCGGAAGTGGGCCATTATCTCGAAAATGGTTAGAGATAGAGCGACTTATAGCTTATTTTCGATCCGATCGGCCTAAAAGACGGTATGTAAGAGGTACTTCGGCGACCTTGACCTCCTCGGTCATGGCCAGGTGAAAAACCGGAAGTTACGGTTAGAAACAGAGCGATTTTGAGGTTAGTCTCGACCCTTGGGCCTAAAAGACATAAGAGGTACCTCGGTGACCTTGACCTCCTTGTCCATTATCGCGAAATCAGTTAGAGATGGAGCGATTTTGAGCTTATTTTGGACCTTTTGGGCCTAAAGGCGATCTGCAAGACGTACCTAGGTGACCTTGACCTCCTAGTTCATGCTCAATTTTGAATTTTAAGAGTTCAAAATCGTATTTTATGTTGCCCCCAAGTGTAATTTTAGCTACTCGGTAGCGAAAACGGTCTAGTTTTACCCTTGTTTTTTTATCCATGATGCAAGAGTGCTTTCGTACCCCATACTCTGTCATTGATTGTGTCCTGGTTTTAGCATCACTCGTTATTTGCTTAAATTTTACATCCATTGAGTAATCATTGTATTTTCGCTTTTTCGATGCCATTTTCACAGTTGAAATGTAATTATTTAAATAATGGTCAGTTTTTATAGCAAACTCCAGTAGTAGGTAGTGTCGCAAGTGACACATAAGACTCTGGACTAGAGAAGCAGCAGCCACGTACTACTCCGGAGCCTTGGCACGACACATGACTGCTGAGTGGGTGCTTTGGTACCAATCCCTAGACAGACGCAGTTAAGTCGTATTTATACCGTAATGTCACTCTTTTATTGAGCAATTAACTAAGCTTGAGGAGTTTGTCAATCTCAGATATTGCAAGATATTTTGTTCTAAAAACTGGCAAAAAAATAAATAAATAAAAAATTGTTAGGTCTCACACTTGGGACGAATATTTATCCGACCCCTCGTTAATTCATACTTTTTCATAGGGACCAATAGGTCCCAAACCTGGGACCGACGAATTTGGTAGGAACAAACCGATGGTACGAATTAACCGAGGACCAATTAACGAGGGACTCCTGTAATTAAATCACAGTTTTTGCTATGCAAGTCTTATCCCTCTTCCTTCTTCTGGTCCTACACTCTGCCCAATGGTCCCACATAAATTCATAATGTTTTTTTTTTGCGAAACTACGGAACAAAGCATTTCACTTTTTTAGGTTAGTGTAGTCAACGTGAGACATGCGATCTTCTGCATGCCAACACAAAGCACACCGTGCTTTCCCGAGGCACACACACGTCCATAAGGCACCCATATAGATGCGACGTTACAAGCATTCTGCGCCTTCGGTCACTTCTTTCCTTAAAACTTGCTCCATCCATTTGTTTGGACTGTTTATCTGTCCTACACTAGCCGTGCAACTTCAAGAACACAAATTCAAGCCATGATTTGACCCATTTTTTCTTTAACGCAGATAATAAAAATACTGAATCTTGTTAAAATGACACCGACTCTGGTAACGACATAACTTTCTGGTCCCACAGTAGAGGATAAATCGACAAACCGGGTCCAAAGACATCATTTCTCGGTCACAGCTGAGTCATTACCGAAACCCACTCAGCAGATGCCGATTCGAGGCACGGGGCGGGGCATAGTCCCCGATGTAGTCACGCAGCAAAAACTAGACAAATTCAAAAGTACGAAAAGGATCATCGCTATCAGTATCGAGGACCCGCTAACAGTAACCCTTGTTTAACGTGGTAAAAATAAATCAACATGCAAACAAATAAAAATTTAACAAAATATAAAAATAAAACATACTTGTTCTTTTTCGGTACCTGAATTTCCATTCCTCACATCTACAAATCGTTGTTCACATTCGGTGTTACATCCCACATGAAAACTGCTTTTCGGGACGTCGGAAAACTACTCACGCACTAAACAAGTAATGGAAATAGCGGCTGTAATAAGTAATAAACAACGGTGTCAATTTTCCTCCAAATGCGACAGGAGACATTGCCTGAGTTACCCTCATTTACGCTGCATTAAAACGAATTATGAAGGCCAATAAACTCCAGTTGCAAGACTTTTACTGCATTTGAAACACCAAAGGGTATAGCAAATCGGTATATTTTTGTCAAAAAGAAATACAGCTCCGACAGAGACATAAGTTTAATTGGGTCCGTGTCATATCCCCACTTCAAACCGACACACCCTGTGCATGATCCCAGCCTACAGGCTACGCACCCACCTACAACCTACAAACCCTATCCTTGATTCCAGCCCACCAGCCATGCCCAAACCTCCAACCCACAAACCCTCTCCATGATTCCAACCTACAAGCTATGCCTCCACCTAAAACCCGCACCCCCCCCCCCCCCCCCCTATGATCCCAGCCTCCAAGCTATGTCCCCATTCCAACCCTCAAACCCTACCCTTGATTCCAACCCACAAATCATGTCCCCACTTCTAACCCACAGACCCTACCCTTGAGTCCAGCCAACAAGCAATGTCTACACTCCCATCCAGAAAATAAAGGTTAAAATCCCAGCCACGCCCACACTTCCAGCCTACAAGCCATGTCCAAGACCCCATCCCACAACTAATATCATCTTCCAAGCCAGCAAGCAAAGCCCACATTCCCAGCCCACAATAAATGCCCACGATCCCAGTGAATAATTGATGTCCAAGCTGTCAGACGTCAAAGAAAAGAAAACAAATCAAAGTGTAACAATAGCGAAAACGCAGCGAATTTCCCGTGAGAGGGACAGATCACGCCCTGTCACGATGGCCCCAGACATTCTTCCCAACGGGTGTGGCTAGAAAAAATATTTACAGGGTATTCGTTTGATACGGATCTGACAATGAAACGTTCGAGATACAGTTCAGCCATATTGGATAATAAACCTGCCAGTGTATGCAATCATCAACAGCATTTCAATCCTTATTTTTGTCTGACAAAAAAACAAAACAAAAAAACAAAAAAACAAAAAAAAAACAAAAACTGTCTTACGCTTTCATAAACTTGCTATCTTGCAAAGTAATATTTTATATCAATTAACGGATTCCTCAAGTGTAATTCTACAGAACTAGTTCTGGGCATGTATTACATAGCCGGATTCGAACCGGGGACCATAGGTTTACAGGACCAACGCTCTACCGACTGAGCTAACCGTCACCTTCCCCCCCCCCACCCCTCCCCCCCCACCTACACTATCGCATATAAAGACGTAATGTCTCGGTCCGAGCCTTTCACTGTCATGAGGGTTTTCTGTACGTATTATGAATTCCTTTTAGTCGACATCTCAATAAAATCAACAAGTTTTTGCGGGACTATGGCCTTTAATTTAAGGAAATCAAGTTAAAGTGGCCCATATTTCTTTAAACCAAATTTTCTAAGTTTAACTCTACCAATATATATGCATACACAAAAATATGACAGGGTTCGAGTCGCAGAGTAGGCACTTGTGTTAAGTTTGACGCATTCAACTTTTCGCTGTGGAGATATTTTGCTGAACGACAGATAAAAAATGACGTCTTTCTTAATTTCACTACATGTGTCAAAAGTTGAAACGGTGGTCCGACTGACCCAAGGTCTTCAATTTTGAGCGCCTCAGAAATCTTACATACAAGATTTCAACGTAATGATGTCATACGCTTTTCTTTCTTAATTTCGCCACATTCGTCAAAAGTTGGAATCCCGGTCATCTGCCCCCCGGTCAACTGCCCCCCCTGTCATCTGCCCCCCCCCCTTTTTGCAACCCGGTCGACTG
Source organism: Protula sp. h YS-2021 (assembly GCA_949752745.1). Taxonomy (NCBI): domain Eukaryota; kingdom Metazoa; phylum Annelida; class Polychaeta; order Sabellida; family Serpulidae; genus Protula; species Protula sp. h YS-2021. The sequence continues at coordinate 49,438,897 of OX457025.1, read as the reverse complement.
CCCCCCCCCCTTCAAAGTGGAGGGGTGGTCGCCTGCCCCCTCCATATACTACTTTTTCTTGGGTTCTTGGCTTACAAAGACACAATAAATAACATTATATTTATTTTAGTGAATGTATTGCACCTCGGTAAATTGCAATTCACCAATAGGAAACTAATTGCAATTAGAATTGCAATTAGTTTAAGGATCAGTCTCTCCTTAGATCAATATTGGTGAATAGATCAATGAAGATCGATTGTTTCAGAGACGAAGTAGACGGTGACATCACAATTGCCTAATTTTTTAAAGATTTTTTTTTCCACTAAAAAAAGAAGGAGGGCAGATGACGACCCCGTCAAATTGCAGGAGGGGGGGGGGGGGGCAGTCGACGGGGTTGCAAAAAGGGGGGCAGTTGACTGGGGGGCAGTTGACCGGGGGGGGGGGCAGATGACCGTTTACCCAAAAGTTGATACAGTCATCCGACTGACCCAAATAATATCCCAGGGGTGCACATAAGACCTTCGCATTTCGCCATGGCGAAGGTGAAATCCATTTGGCGGAGGTAAAAAGATTCACCTTCGCCAATTTGGCGAAGGTGAATTTTAGGCAAAAATTGTTATAATAAAATCAAAATATGCTTTGTTTTTGATTTAGGCGAATGATAAATGAATGCACAGCTATGCTACTGACAAACGCAAACAGTGACGACACTCGTTCAACTTGTCCATTTTTACCATAATTGTGCGCATATCAATTTATATCTAATAACAGTGTACCATTTTTGCAATAAACAAATTAAGTTACAGTTATAGTCAGAGGGTTAATTTGGCGAAGGTGAATTCGGTTTGGCGAAGGTGAGCTGAACGTCCTTCGCCAAATTGGCGAGGGTAAAAAAATCCTTATGTGCACCCCTGATATCCATGTAAAATCTGACGTCGATACGGCTTTTCGTTATCGAGGTATTCTGCACACAAGATCTTGTTGACAATATATACATAATTTACGTGATGACGTCATACGCCTGACTCGTTCGTACTACTTGAAAGACTTAAAAAAATTTGACAAAATGTTTCAGGCCTTTCAAGTAACAATCCCACTAAGTTTGAACTGTCTCCGACGTTCGGTGGCTGAGAAATTTCGCATACAGGATGTTACGTAATGACGTCAAACGCCTTTCCTTAAAATGCAACGAGTCCAGGACAACTGCCAACCGTGCCAATTCCCAACCGTTTCATTGAAAATAAAACTGTATGTTACGACTCTGGACAAATTCATCTGGACTCTGTAATCTATCACAGACCGGAGTCGATGGATAATTGAATATTGCACAATATTTCGGTAATCGATCACATACTAAAGTCGACAGTCCATTGCAATTCGAATGATCTTTCTGTAGCAATTTGCGCGTTCTTAATATAACCCATTATACACCAAAGTCGAACACTAATTGCTTCTAGTAACACATCAGATATCTAGTATTTGAAGCGTGATTGCAATTGAAACGGACCTAGTATAATACGGATAAAACTTAATAGGCTAAAGTACGTGATTAATCATTGTGCCTCCAAAGAAGCAAATTACATCTAATGCAAATTCACACGACTTCAATCGAAAATCGAAAATTCAAAGCTGTAACAATTTCGTGCACATTTACATTTCAAAAAGGGTGGACATTGGCTCGAATGGGAGTTGACACGGGTGAGACGAGTCTAGGTGATTACCCCCCCCCCGGCCCTTACCCCCCGGCCCTTAACCCCCGGCCCTTACCCCCCGGCCCTTACCCCCCGGCCCTTAACCCCCGGCCCTTACCCCCCGGCCCTTACCCCCCGGCCCTTAACCCCCTGAGGTGATTACCCCCCCGGTGATTACCCCCCCCCGGTCTTTACCCCCTTAGGCCTTTACCCCCCCCCCCGGCCGATACCCCCCCCCCCCTTCCAGATAGAAAGATGCATAAAGGTTAATATATTTATTTATATTATATATTTATATTAATATTGATGTTTTTAATTTTTAAATGAACACGTTTGTGCGATACTTTATTTCATCAAACGACATCACAGGGCAGTCGAGTTCAATGAATCTTCAGATTAAGGATAAATGTGCATGCATAAAACCGAATCAGTTTATTGCAATTGACTTTGAATTGCAATTTTATAACCAAATCAATCGACTTTTTCATGATTAATGTGCATGCATAAAACCGAATCCGTTTATTGCAATTGACTTTGAATTGCAATTTTATAACCAAATCAATCGACGGTAATGGCCTGCTTCGGGTGAGACATGACACGGGTGAGAGTTGGCGCGGGTGAGACTTGACACGGGTGGCAGTTGACACGGGTGGGAGTTGGCATGGGTGGGAGTTGACACGGGTGGGAATTTTTACACGGGTGGGAGTTAGCACGGGTGGGAGTTGACACGGGAGAGAGTTGACACGGGTGGGAATTGGCACGGGTGGGAGTTGACACGGGTGAGAGTTAGCATGGGTAGGAGTTGACCCGGGTGGAAGTTGATACGGGTGGGAGTTGGCGCGGGTGGAAATTGACACGGGTGGGAGTTGGCACGGGTGGGACTTGCCACGGTTGAGAGTTGACACGGGTGGGGGTTGGCACGGGTGGGAACTGGCACGGGTGGGAGTTGACACGGGTGAGAGTTGACCCGGGTGGGACTTGCCATGGTTGAGAGTTGACACGGGTGGGAGTTGGCACGGGTGGGAGTTGGCACGGGTGGGAGCTGGCACGGGAGGGAGTTGACACGGGTGGTAGTTGACACGGGTGGGAGTTGGTACGGGTGGAAGTTGATACGGGTGGGAGTTGGCACGGGTAGAAGATGACACGTGTGGGAGTTGACACGGGTGAGAGTTGCCACGCTTGAAAGTTGACACGGGTGGGAGTTGACACGGGTGGTAATTGGCTCGAATGGGAGTTGACACGGGTGGGAGTTGGCACGGGTGGAAGTTGACACGGGTGGGAGTTAGCACGGGTGGGAATTGACACGGGTGGGAGTGGCACGGGTGAGAGTTGACACGGGTGGGAGTTGGCACGGGTGGGAGTTGACACGGGTGGGAGTTGGCACGGGTGGGAGTTGGCGGGTGTTAGTTGTCCTGTTCCCTAACGCAACATAAGCCAAAAGTTGAAAGAACCGTCCGACCTTTGAAGTTTGAAGTCGATGGGCTTTTTGTTCACAACAGACTGAAACAGACTGACATACATACGACACATAGAACGTACAAACACCATATGCCTTCCCTTGGTCGAGGACACGTAATTCTACAACAGATCCTGTTAAAATGCTCAACTTTCAACAGTGACTTCAAAATTGATACCGAATTAAGAATTAAACAGGAAACGACATTCCAGAAATTAATGACTTTTTCCATATGAATGACTGAGAACCAGGCATTCCACACAAACGTCATAATTTAAGAAACAAACAATAAACAAGAATTTCCAGGGACGTTGTAACCAGCCGTATCTAATAAATCACCTATCAATAGGCTTGCATGGTCGCCAAAAAGTGGTTGTCATATTGTTAATCCCACTTGTAGAAAATTCGCATAAATTTCAGGGTTCGCGTTGGCGGGGTTTTTGTCCACTTTTTGGGCATTTTTTACGAAATGACTCACTTTTTCGGAACCCACCGAGTCTTTTTGGACCCAACTGAGTCACACTTTCATTTTTTTACTCGCTTTCGTAAGAACCCAGCGCGAACCCTGAATTTATAAAGGAATCCGGTCAAAATCGTGGGAGAAGAAGCATTTTGAAAATTGGCTACTAAATATTTATAAATGCCCCACCCCCAATTTTGCCCTTTTTAAGCGGATCGCCAGAAAAGAACCACCTAATGAACATCCATGAAAACCTGGAAGAAAATCTGACAACATCGCGGAAGGAAGGCTTTGAAAGTTGGCTACGAAAATGGTTCCCTCCCCCCTTGGACAAATTTTGGTGGATCGCCAGAAAAATAACTTTTCAACAGATGGCAGGCTAGTGAATATTTATGCAAAACGATTAAAGTTTTGGAAGAAAAAACTTTGGAAAATTGGTCACGAAGAAAATCTGAAATGCACCCCCCCCCCCCCCATTTAGCCAATTTTTTGCGGATCGACAAAAAAGTAAATTTTCAAGAGCAAACTATCTAGGGAACAGCCGTTCAAAATTAGACAGAAATCCGATCAAAATTGTGGAAGAAGCACTGTGAAAATTCACTACTAACTTTTTTCAAGCCCCTCCACCCCCCCCCCCCCCCACCATTATTAAGCCAATTTTTTAAAGATCGTCAAACTTTTCAAGAGAGGACCGTCTGATGAACATTTATGCAAAACTTAAAGACAATTAAAATTGTGGGGGGAAATTCTTTAGAAAACGGACTGCCAAAAAATAAAAAAATGCCCCTATTTTGCTAATTTTTTGTGGATCACCCAGAGGTCTACCCAGTAAACATCCGTATAAAATTTGAAAAGAAAACGATCCAGATCGTGGGAGCAGGAGCACTTTGAAAACTGCATAGAAAAAAAGCTCCCAATTCAGTCAATTTTCTTTTGGATTGCCAAAAAATAGGTTTTCAAGAGAAGAAAGACTGGTCAACATTTATGTAAAATTAGAAGGTAATCAGATTAAAAATGTGGAAGGAAAAACATTTGAAAAATTGGTTACGAAAAAAATTAAAATGCCCCAAAGCTAGTTTCAGTAAGACAGGATCCCCCGTGTAAGTTAATTAATATATAGTAAAACCTCAGTGTTTAGTAAACACTTCACAATAGTGAACAACTTCTATGACGGGCAAGTTATCTCGGTCCCATTTTCCCCCATCACTTTTTCATCGATTTCACAAATAATACGACGATGCTTATTTATAATATATATATTTCCACTGTGCAAGGTTGCAGGTCCCTACGAAAAATGGTTATATGCGAAGTGGTGCGGACAACACATCGCACAAGTCCAATGTAATTTCTGCCAATTTTGACAATTTGTCACTTTCTAGTTCAATTTTGGCTTTAAAACATGCAGAAAACATTGTAAAGCTTAAAAAAGCGTTAATTTAGGTTACCATATTTTTTTACCTTGGGGACATTTTGACCCTAAATTCACTTGGGGAACTTATGGCCGGGGACATTATAGCCAGGTACCGTTTGGCCGGGGTAAAGCTGGATAAAGCGTTAGTTTAGGTTATTATAAGTTTTTTGGGATGTTTTGGCCGTACATTCATTTGAGGACCTTATGGCAGGGGACGTATGGACGGTGTCAAGCTTAATAAAGCGTTAATTTAGGTTATACGTTTTTCTACTTTGGGGACGCTTTGGCCCTAAATTCATTTGGACACCTTAGGACCGACAACCTTATGGCACGGTACATTTTGGCCGGGGACTTTATGGTCGAGGACAAGTTGTAATGGATTCCAAGACAAATTGTGATTTGTGGACGTTTTCGCCCTAAATTCATTTGGGGATCCCATAGCCGGGGATATTATTGCCGGGATAAAGCTTAATAACGTGTTAATTTAGGATATCATATGATTGTTTTTAGTTTTAAGGACATTTTGGCCCTAAATTCATTTGGAGACCTTTTGGCCGCGGAATTTATGGCCGAATTCCTTATGGCCGTGGACGTTTTGTCCTGAATTCCACCACGACAAAATTTGCTTTACGGCCGTTTTGGCCCTAAATTCTATTGGAGACTTTATGGCCGGGTAGTTTATGGCTAGGGACCTGAGGGCCGGGTAAAGCTTAATAAAGCGTTAATGTAGGTTATCATATGTTTTTATGCTCTGGGGCCGGTATGGCCCTAAAGTCATGATTCTGTGGACCTTATGGCCGGGGACCATATTGCCAGAGACATTATAGCTAAATAAAGCATTAATTTAGGTTATGTAATGTAAGATTTTCTATAGCGCTTATTCAACCAGTTTGCTCTAAGCGCTGAACATTAAACAATATTAATATATTTAATCTAAGGTATCTAAAAATGTATCTGGAAAAAATACTGATAATAATACTTTCAACTAAAAGCTACAGCAATCAACTAAAACATTCTTTCAACAAGATAATCATAATAGTTCATAAGCGTCTTTAAAGAGATGCGTCTTTAATTTCTTTCGAAAGGTTACTAAGTTTGGAGAGCTCTTGATTTCATCGGGAATATTGTTCCAAATTTTTGGGGCCGATACCGCAAATGCGCGATCACCACACTGTAATTTGGTTTTTGGAATGTCCAGAAGTAATTGGGATCCCGACCTCAGAGATCCTTTTAGTTTATGGATCACTAAAAGCTCTCTCAGGTAGGTTGGTTTATTTGTCGCAAGCACCCTAAACGTCAATACTGCAATTTTGAATACGATTCGAGATCGAACAGGAAGCCAGTGGAGTAGAATTAAGCCATCACGGACATGATCATGCTTTCGTCGCCGTAATACCAGTCTGTCCGCTGCGTTTTGGACTCGCTGTAGCTGACCAGTCAACTGCGAACTGGCACCGTGTAGCAAACTGTTCGAGTAATCCAAGTGTGACATGATCATAGACTGCACAAGTATTTTCGTCGCGTCTGTGGTTAAGTATTTACGAATCGACCACAGTTGTCGGAGATTGATGTAACATATGCGAGTCACGTGCTGTACATGGGCACTCATTTTGAGTTCAGAGTCGAGCCAGACACCTAAGTCGCGCACATATGAACTAGCCTTGATATCCTACTGGTCGATAGTTATATGGCTATATTCCATTTTGGAAAGTTGCTTTTGGGTACCAACAAGCATAAATTCAGTTTTATCACTGTTTAACTTGAGGTTATTCTTCATCCACTTCCCAATGGAACATATAGCACTTTCTAACTTCGCTCGAACATCGTTTTGAGAAAACTACAACTCGCTATGCAAGCGGAATAGAGGTGCGTATCGTCCGCAAACATGTGAAAAGTGACAGCGAGGTGACGGATTAGAAGACCGAGGGGGGCGGTGTACTTTGTGTAACCCCAGGGCCCGGCACCGGATCCCTGAGGCATACCGATAGTCTGCGGTCTTGACTGTGACATGGAGCTGTTCATGCGGACGGCTTGGAAACGATCCTGGAAATATGACTGAAACCAAGAGAGCGCGTTAGTTGAGATTCTGTAGTCGAATTCCAAGCGTTCTAAGAATTTACCATGCGGAATCGTATCGAACGCAGCCGACATATCGAGTAGGGTTAACAGGGTGACTTCTTGGCTATCCATATTGCACAGCAAGTCGTTCATGACGCGCAGCAAAGCGGTTTCACAACTGTGTCCTTTTCGATACGCCGACTGCAGTGACTCCTCGAGACCATTTTCCGAACAGTATTCGGATAGCTTCTCAATCACGATGCGCTCGATAACCTTTGATAAGAATGGGAGATTTGATATGGGTCTGAAATTTTTCATTTCTTTGACATTTGACTTCTTAGGTATGGGGATGATGATAGCTTCTTTAAACTGCTTGGGCATATATCCACTAGAGAGGGATTTATTGATAATGAGGGAAATGGAAGGTAATAATTCATCGACATTTATCATACGTTTTTTAGCTTTGGGAACGTTTGGGCCCTAAATTCATTTGCGGATGTTATCGTCGAGTTCTTTATGGCCGGAGACCTTATAGCTGGGATAAAGCTTAATAAAACGTTAATTTAAGTTATCATACGCTTAAAAAATTCATTTGGGTCCTTATGACCGGGGACGTTTCGTTATAGCTTCCAATACGAGAAATTTTGCTTTGGGAACGTTTTGACCAATTCAAATTGTGGCAGGTGAAGTAATTTGCAAATTGGCTATCAGAAAACTTAAAATGCCCCCTCCCCCATTTAACCAATTTTTGGTGGATCGCCAAGAAAAAAACTAAATTTTCAAGGGACGCCTATCTACAGAACAATCGTACAAAATTGGAAAGGAATCCGATCGAAATTGTGGGAAAAGAAGCATTTTGAAATTTGGAATCCAATAAATAACAAAATGCCCCCCCCCCCCGCCCCAACTTGACCAATTTTTGGCGGATCGCCCAAAAAAGTGATTTTTAAGAGAGTTCTACCTGGAGAACATTCCTACAAAATTTAAAGGAAATCTGATCAAAATTGTGGGTGAAGAACCATTTTGAAAATTGGCAACCAAAAAAATTAAAATACCCCCATTTTTCAATTTTTGGCCAATCGCCAAAAAGTCAGTTTTCAAGAAAGGCCTACCTCCTAGAACAATCGTGCAAAGTTGGAAAGGAATCAGACCAACATTGTGGAGAATTTTAGCAGATCGCCACAAAACTTCTCCAAGAGAGTTACCTAGCGAATATTCGTACAAAATTTAAACAAAATCTGATCAAAATTGTGGGAGAAAAAAAACATTCTGAAAATTGGCTACCGAAAAATTTTAAATGCCCTCCATTTGGCCAATTTTAGGCGGATCGCCAGAAAAGTAATTTTTCAAGAGAGGCCTACCTAGAAAATATTCGTACAAAATTTGAAAGGAATCCGATCAAAAGTGAAGGAGACGAAGCATTTTAAGTAAAAATTTACATACGTACAACGTACACACATAGATACGAACGACGGATGCCTCTCTATTGATGGGATAACATCAGCCCGACAAAGTCGGCTGGTCTAAAAACTGAACTTACTTTGGAGCAAACTATCTTATTTTTCACTGATTTGGTTATTTATATCTGGTGCTTTCGTAATACTGCTTGATTACAAAAGCTTTCTTTTCATTTCAACGCCTTGTAGAGCATTTCTTTGTGATACTCACTACTACCTTTCCGATATCAGGCATTTTTTCTGAGTTCGATACGGAATTCATTACCTCAAATTGGTCGGTCTGCTGAACACTTCAATTGAAACAGAAACATTTATTTTCTGTTGAAAATTTTATGTGGATAGCCAACAAATGCACAGTATCTATTCCCCATGAGAACAGCCCGACTCCGAAAAGTCTTACAGTCATTACGTCTCCCCGACCAAGGGGAGACATGTAGTGTTTGTACGTTCTGTGTGTGGTATTGGCACATAAAATCTAGAAGATGCACAGATCAGCTAGAGCATCAGTATTCTTTTCCAACCAGACCCGGATAAAAATGCAATGTACAGTTAAAGTACTGTAGTGACCAACTTTAAACCTGGACAAAAAGGGCCTACAGCAAAACCCGTTTTCGCAACCACCTTCCAGACTCGGATAAAAAAGACGTGCAGTAATATATGTTTTAGTGACCACCATCTGTTTTGCTTATTTTGATTTTTTTACAATTAATTAAGATTAAGGTCTCGGCGAAAAGGCAAATAATTTTGACCTTGGCCTCAAAGCTCAAGGTCAAAGTGAAGTCAAAATATTTTTCAAACGGCCTCTTTACAACGAAAAATGGTTAGAAAAAGCGCTCAAATCCTTGACGGTCCTGGTCAAAGGTCACGTGACCTCGTGTACCCTTAACGATGGGACGACTTATTTCGAAAACGGTTAGAAATAGGTCTAGTTATGTCTCCCGACCCCTTCCAGATACGGATAAAAAGACGTACGGTAAAACCTGCCGGTCTTGACCAACTTCCAGACCCGAACAAAAATGTAACGCACAGTAAAACTGTTGTGGTGATCAACTCCCAGACCCGGACACAAAGGACAGACAGTAAAAACCGTTTTAGTGACCACCTTTCGGACTCGGATAAAAAGACGTACAGTAAAATCTATTTTTGTGGCCATCATCTAATTTTGTTTATTGTTGAAGTTTTGAAAATGAATTATCATTATGTTTGCAGAAATGAATATTTTATTTGAGAATTAAGAGAAAAAGAAATGGTGATTCAGGAATTATGGATTTAATCAGGCAGATATTAGTTTTTATTTGCAAAAACACGAAATTTCATCGGTGTCGAGTGACAGTGTGTAATGTAAGCCTGTACTGTTATGTTTTGTTTGCACTGCCCTCTCCGGTTTTTGTCTTTACTAGTCTTCTGACCACACTAGCCCCAGGACTCTCAAATTTCGCAGATATGTAGTACTTGATCTGAACATGTGCACCTCGTTTTTGTTTTCGCTTTTGTTATCATTTCCATCATCAAAATACGAAGCACAAAAAAAAAAAAAAAAGTATGACCCAGCCGAGTTACCAAACAAGGAAAGAGAGAAAAACTCTGAAACGAATACTGTTAGGCCAAAAATGAAAAACTGTGTTTCTGAACGTGACTTTTTCATTTTTTTTTACACAAAAACGAGTTTTCCCGGGTTGGAGCTACCCGAAAAGAGATGTTTGAGAGGTTGGGTTTTGGCGATTCACGTATTTACCAACATTTACACAATTGTACAAAATTTAAAAATTCCACCATTTCGGCATTTTGTTTTGTCATTTGCGAAAAAAGCAAAGTCCAGGTGGAGAAGCACCTAAGAAACTTTCGATTAAAATTTTATAACTATTTGAAAAAGACAGAGAAATTAATGGTTTGACAATTCAGTTATTTACTACCATTTATTCCAGTTTTTGCCAAACTTCAAAGTTCCGCCATTTCGGCAGTAGGATGTTATGAAAAAAGTAAATGGAGCGGTAATATAGAAACCGTTGGATTATCACCCGCGTACTGAAAAGGCGCTTTGTCATTGTGAGAAAAAATGGTGCTATGAGAAAGAAGAATCCGCATGCGAATTTAGCCGGCTAATGAAGCGCACCACGAGATGCAGGTCAGGTAAAGAGCAGTGGTATTTGCCTGAATACAAAAATGCTACGTGAGGGCGGTGCTGCGTCCGGATCCGGTTAACTTCTTGGTTCCATGACCTGCCTGTGCTCAATGTTTGTGGTGGCTATATTTGTTATATACGGTGGCATGATAGAAAGTTTTGAAATAAGGACAAAAATAAAAACAAAAAATCCTTTTGTGCCTGTTTTCACCGTGGATTGATCCAAACCAAATGGCTCTTGGATGAGGGCGGTTTATCGGGCACTTCTTGGGCCAGTTTCCCGCCACTAAGATTCGCAGCAGGAGTAAGATTTTGGAAGCTTTTTAAGTTTTTAGGAAGAGTGTGTGTAAATCTCACATTTACGAGAACGGAGCGGTATGTTAAGACATAGCCGTGGTTGGAGCTGGCCAAGTATCCATCCTATTGATTGTTAGAGCTCATGGGGCGTGCCAAATGAAATGCAACATTGAGAGAACAGTTCTTTACTGCAACATGTAATCTTGAAATTCTACCCATGCAATGCTTTGACACAGTCACGACTTTCTCTCATATTTGTTATCTATTTATTTATTTTGCTGAAAAGGAACTTTTTATCCCCCGCCGCTCTCTTGGCGATTTTTCACAATTTGGACTTCGTTGTTTTTCAGACAAATTTGTCCAGGCAGTATCTTTGTTACTATTCACCGTAGAGCAATAAAACTCTACAGCTGGGAAGTATATAAAGTATACTTGTGCAACGCCAGGTTATGCGTCTATTCTGGAATAAAGTTCGAGAGTTCCTGAATTCATTACAACTCATTAAATTCCTTTCTGTCATTTGTGGTGACTGCCAGGGAAGGGAACACTTCGTATTTGTTACTTTCCATTTCTGTTAAAATACCCTTCTTATCCAAAGTAACAAGTTTGTTGCGAACAAAGCAAGGCGTAAGCATGCAAAGGAAGAAAATACCTTAAGGGAAGAAAATATATATATAGTGTAGATGAGTGCGGCGGAGGACGTGCAATCTACGATTGTGCTTTTTTTTTTTTTTTTTTTTTTTTTTGTATCTTATCAGAAATGTGTGGCATTCATCACAACTTGTCCAAATAATAAACTAAATTGTAATTTTTCTGATGAATTTTTAATGCCCAATATTATGTGTGCGAAAGCGGCACCACATACTATCCAAGCAACAAAATGTCGGGATAATATCGGCACCCTGGCTTCCCCGGAAGGGATCATGCGGGGATGCAGCGATTTTTCGGAGTGCTTCCGATCGGAATCCCACTTTTTTATCTCTAGGGATATAATGGATTTGGAAACTCATTGCAGTCCTCATCCAGAACTGACAGCAGCAGCATAAATTGGATTTTATAATTTAACACTGGTAATAAACCATAAGCCATTTGGCACGTACAGGTTTGTCTTGTACACAGCGCGTTGTACTTGTAGTTCTTAATCGGAATAAGAAATTGCAGATTATAACACGCACCGAGTGTCAATACACACTCGTCTAAAGAAATGATAAGCAAACTGTGCGTTATCAACCCGCTTGCGAAACGTCGCTCTCCACATTCACTCGAACGTCATCGGGACCAGCAAAAGCGACGCTGACAAAGGCTTTGTGACTAACCTTTTTTTTTGCGTTACGAAAATTGTCATGTAACCACACATGCGGCGTCACAGTACAGGGGAGTTTCTGAGAGGTAAAAGGGGTTTATTTCTGCCCATCCAATTTGAACTTTCTCCGATGTTCAGCGGCTGAGAAATTTCGCACACAAGACTTTTACGTAATGACGTCATGCGCCTTCCCTAATAATGTAACATGCGTCAAAAGTTGAAAGAACCGTCCGACCTGCCCAAGGAATCAACAGATAAAGTTTGAAGCCATCCGACTTTTCGTTCTCGAGATATCTTGTACACATTTTGTTCACAACAGGCTGACACACACACACGTACACACATATGTCCCCCTTGGCCCGGGAGACAATGAGGGATCAGTAAACAGAAAAAAAAGTTTCGAAACACTGGCACCCTATAACTTCAAAAACACTCTTTGCAAGTCTTTGACCTGCCAAGTGTCAACAATCCATCGTGGAGGGCAAAGTCGCCAACGGGATAGACTTCTGTTGACTGAGGGCAACAAGGGCTTGTAAGCGGAAGTTGATGAATGGCATGACTTGGATTATCTGTATTTATGCGAAGAAAATAAAATTTACCTGAAGTTCTGTTCACTTACAGGAGCATCAAAACTGATCACAAAGTTTGCTAATAAATATCGTTAATTTATTATTCAATAAATGCTAAGGGCTACTTTGTTGAAACAGGTCACCATTAGGCTTTATTTTTAGCAGACAAACAAGCAAAGAATAGACTTTAGCACCGTGGCAGAAATGACAGAGCAGGTTATTACCTGCCGCCAGCAGCGCCGCTCATTCATCATCAGGCTGCATGCAAAGTTTCAATGGTCTTTTCCAAGACCAACAAAAACTTCTTTGCAACACATTGACAGCTTTATCTCGATCCATCCGGCAAATTTGCTTCGATTAAAAAGTAATATTTTCCTATTTCTGAAGTCACTTTCTGAAACATTTCTTCAGGGACAGTTGACTTGCATGGCACTGACAGCTTTTCAGCAGACAAACGCGTGTTTTCACAGAGCCAGTGACCAAACATAAACCTCATGTGTTGTCTTTTGTCGTAATAACGTACCCATATAAATAATGCTCATCCGTCCGACACAATTGCCAGCAGTGTATATTTCTATGTATAATGCTAACCCCGATTTCAATAGATTTCGGTATATATTTTTTTACCATTGCTCTTTTATTCAACTTCTGGAAATGCCCAACTTTGCACACTGATCCTAATGTAGCGTTTTTAGACGAGGTGAATCTGGTCTAAGTCTACTTTTATGATTTATGAAGTAAGTTCTCGACTGGCAACGGCGTTCCTGGACATACACATCTGCACAGGATATGTGAAAACGTTGAGTGTATATGTGAAGTCAGCAACATGGAGAAAACTGAATAATCATGGAAGTAATACTTCGCGCTATGCCCATGTATGACGATCACACCCTGTTTGGAAACATGTTGGTGATTAGACCAGGATCATAGTGTATCCAGGCTGGCATCCCACCGTTAAGCTCCTAGCATCGCCCACCATGTCTCAATTTAACATTATGTTATGTTTAGACGTTCGTAAATGGGTCAGTTTGTTGGTGTATCACCTGACATCGATTGGGCGTACCATCCGCTGGGAGGTCGGAAGGGGACAGTTGTAAGACACAGGAGTATTAACTTTGTCTTAGTCGAGTCATTCCAACTATGTTTGTGTACGCGTGTGTAATTGCTCAAACAACGGAGTCTAGTCTATCCCTCTTTCCAGAGAAAGGGGGAGAGAAGAGTGGACCAAGTAGGCAATAGGTAGAGCTTTTTGAATAATGGTGCTTCCCAAATCTATACCCATGCGCCACTTGGCCCCTGATGGGTAGAACCATTCACTATGAATGGCTTCACCCACGTGGTTGGAAGCACATAGTCTATTTTTTAAGTACTGGAGCCATTTCTGGTTATGGTTCTATATATTTGGATTTTTATACTGTAACTATCGTTCTTTCAGTATTATTCATTTACCTTATTGTATACAGTACATGTCATTGTGCATCAAGATTGTTGACTTGTTTAAGACTCATTTAAACATCACAAGGTACTCTGATGTCTTTTATTTCGCTTAATACATACAGTAAAACCTGGTTAATCAGGGCAACGTTGGGACTGGCAAATTTTGTCCGGATTTGCCAGGTGTCCGGATTTCTCAGGGTCCACTACAATGGCCTGATTTTCTCGATAAATTAAAACAACCACTGTCTATTCGTAGCACTTGTATTCTTTTTCGTTCACTAGCTATAAATTACAATTTCACACTCATATTTAAAGATATTATTTCTTAATGAAATATTGAGTGATATAGGTTTGCTTCTTTGTTGACTCTGAATTTATTTGATCAAACTTGTCCTTCACTAAGAACAGTAATTCAGTCATATGGGGGGGGGGGTGTCCTTGAAACTGGAATACTTTATCAGTTCTTCGAGGTGAGAGCGGGCCTGTCGAGATGACACTGGTCTTGACTCCATTGCGCTGTCACATTCTTCCTCATCGGAATCGATGTTTGACCTTTCACTTGAATAAGAGTTCGATCGCAATTCCTCAAAGAGACCTTCCTCCCAATTGTCGGCCAAACTTTTACCTGATTGAACATCTGAATCGATCAACACGTATTCATGAGGGGTTAAGGTGTCAAAGTCACCAGGCAGGTTATCCGTAAAAGGAGAAAGCTCTTCACAGTTATCCTCGGCAAACTCGATGCATTCGGAAGCACATCCAAATCCATATTTCAGGAAAAACTTAGTCACAATTTCTTTTGCATGTTCTTTACTGATCCGCTAATCCAATAACACGCATCCAGTACGGTAATCCCTTTAGCTACGGACTGCATGGTCCCATCAGGTTCGTCTAACAGCTGAAGAGTGGATCGCAGTACTCGCTTTCTTCATAACTTGAATCACTCCTTGATCCATTGGCTGGAGATAAGTTGTGGTATTGGCAGGAAAAAATACCAATTTGATATTGATTAAATCCACAGCTTTTGGATGCGATGGGGCATTGTCCATAAATAACAAAATGTTTCTCTTCTGGCTGCGCATTTTCGGATCCTGATTTTTTAACCAATCTAGGAATAACTCGCTTGTCATCCAAGCCTTCCTGTTGAATTTCCATGTGACCGGAAGAGATTGTGGATCAAGATTTCGGAAGGCCCGAGGTTTTAGAGATTTTTTTTCAATAACGAGTGGTTTTTCAAATTCACCATTCATATTTGCGCATAATAGGACAGTCAGACGATCTTTTGATGATATTCCACCAGAGCAAGTTTGCCCTTTTACATTCATAGTTTTGTTTCGTAATACCCTAAAAATAAGCCAGTTTCATCCATGTTGAAAATGTCTTTTGTGTCATATCCCTCAGTTATATTTCCTAGACTCTCTTTCCAGTTATTCACAACACCAGTTTCAATATTTCTTCCCTCACCAGACACACACTGAAAGTGGATGTTTTACCGCTTGCGAAAGTTTTCCAGCCAACCATTTGAAGCCTTAAATTCACTCAGTCCTAGTTGCTTTGCAAAAACAATGCTTTCTCTTTAATAAGCAGGCCCGAAATCGGCACGTTTTGATTTCTCATCCGGTTAAACCAGACATAAACAGTCGTATTTAATTCCTCATCTGGTGTTCTGACACAAGGCCTTTTAATTTTTCAAAATGTCAGAAACAGTACTTTTACCGAGACCGAATTCATCAGCTAATTTTCTGATGGTTCTTCCTGTGTTTGCTTTAATTAATTTCACTTTGTCACCAAGACTCAAATCATTCCTTTTTCTTTTTGTCGCCATTTTCAGTTAGCTTTTTTTCAACGAATTTTCCTTTTAATCTATAGATACAATATGAAGCCCAATATGAAGCCCTTATTCTTATTGACATTATCTGAGACAAACTGCAAACAAGCCATAGAGATTACGCAATTAACATGTCCGAATTACACGGGGTATTCAAACAGTAAAACCTACAGTTGTCCCGAGGGAGCTTTTACTGTATATCGGTAAAAGTGTAGTTCGTATTTTGAAAGAACTTTTCAACACGAGGCGTGCCTAGCGGGTTTTAACCCCAACACCGGTTTTTAATCCTGTCTAAAGGTGGAGATAAGCGAACGTTAGCTTTTGCGAAGTTAAACTAGCGTTTTATTTCGTAAAACGGTTTTTACGAGTAAAACCGTAGTTTGCGTTCTCCACCTCAGACCTCAAGTTACCCGCCCGAATCCATCCCCGCTTTTAAAAACCCGCTCCGGCGGAGGGACTCTGAGATAAAAAAAAAGGAATGTGGGTAATCTGATGTCACCAAATCTTAAACACTCGAGTGTTTCCGATATTACCTTTTAAGGCAATCTTTGGCAATGTTTATTTACACTATACGCCTCTACGTGTAGAAAAAGTTCAATTCACAATTTATGTGTCGCTTACCGCAAATGAGGGAAATCCTGTCTAAAGGTGGAGAACGCGAACTACGCTTTTAATCGCAAAAAAGAGTTTTACGAAGTAAAACGATAGTTTTGGCACGTGTATATGTGGCGGCTCCGGCAAGGCGGGCGTCCTGCCTCAGTCCTCGACACGGCATGCTGGCAATGACAAATGCTTGCCACTCGGGGACGGACTGATGCGACTGCCCATATAACAAATCATAAAACCGCCGCACAAAAACACAGGGCGACAACTGACTTAAGTAAACGACATCGTTTTATGGGGAAAAAACACTGGGCATCAATAAATCTCTTGCTATCGTTTTTGTTTCTCTCATTGTAATCAACATCTTCTAGATCGGATGAAAAACACGGCGAGCACCGACGTTTTCTCTTCATGTCACTATCGATTGCTTCATCAAAAGCTTGTTTTTTCGGCATATTACGTACACGACACTAAAACCCTCAGCCCCAGACAAACACACGATTAAGCCCCATGGCATCCAGCCTTGTCAGGTTTGGTCTCCAGTTTAACAGAACTATATGTTTTTGAGCGGTCACCTGACTTTTCCCGGTTGAATATCCTGATTCTATTTGCCTTATAAATTGGTGTTAGGGCACCAACACAAAATAGAGAAAAAAACAGCAGGCTATTTATTTCTTGTTTATTCACCCAGAATGTCAAGGGATATTGGATATTGCCCCTTCCTCCCCCCCCCCCCCCCCCCCCCCCGCCAGCTGAAACAACAGAAAGTGTTCCGTTTAAGATCGTACTGACATACATAGTAACGACCAGAACAAGAAGCATTCGTATCAAATATGGAAGTAATCCTACCGGGAGGGAGGGGAATGTAGAGCTTTAGTATTCTGAAAGTACGGGCATGAAACCATTTGACACTCCATTACTTAAAATAAGAATGCATCAAGCCAAAAAGAATCTGTAGATTTATTAATGAAGGTGAAATAAGGCACTAACGACAAGTCAGTCTATTCCGGAACAGAGTAAAAATCATGTGTAAAATCATGTGAATTCTTACTTGCTTGATATATTCTTATTTTAAATGAAAAGTGTTCTTTTCGCATGATTCGTAATTCCGCAACATCTTTCATACAGGCACATACATTACGATTCCATACAGGCACATACATTACGATTTCATACAGGCACATACATTACTATTTCATACAGGCACATGCATTACGATTTCATACAGGCACATACATTACGATTTAATACAGGCACATACATTACTATTTCATACAGGCACATGCATTACGATTTCATACAGGCACATACACCACTATTTCATACAGGCACATGCATTACTATTTCATCCAGGCACATAGATTACTATTTCATACAGGCACATGCATTACTATTTCATACAGGCACATACATTACTAATTCATACAGGCACATGCATTACTATTTCATACAAGCACATACATTACGATTTCATACAGGCACATACATTACTATTTCATACAGGCACATACATTCCTATGGCAAACTTTTCTGGACCTTAGTAATTTAGGCGTCTTGCTGGTAACTCGTTTGAAATTTTGCAATTCCGAAAATTTCATAGTTAAAAATTAGTAGCATAGTAAACAATTACATAGTAAATGACCATTTTGGAGCAATCCAGGCGTTTAGAAATCCAAGTTATAAACAAAAGCAAAAACAATCACACAAGCACATCAAGGTTTTGTGACCAGCTGCGACTTCGTTAACATAACAACGACATCTGTCGATCATTCAACAATAATCACAGCAAAATCCCAAAGTCAAGCCGCGGCCATATCATTTTGAGAAAAGAAACAAACTGCCCGTGGATATTGGGCCCAGCCGTAAAAGCGCAGAGATTATAAGGGTGAAAGAGGAAATCGACCAATTTTGACAAAATGTAGATTTGGTAGAAGAGCTCAGGTGTAACACTGCCATCAGAAGTAATCGGACTGGATCAGTGGGCGAACAGCGTTGTTTGTGTCTCTCCTAAAGCTTTTGGTCATTATTTGACGAATCTAGAATAAAAAATTTACTACTCCACTGAAGATCTACCTGGAATTGAGAAAAGGAGGGAAAGAAAGAGACAGAGAGAGAGAGAGAGAGAGGAGAGAGAGAGAGAGAGAGAGAGAGAGAGAGAGAGAGAGAGAGAGAGAGAGAAAGAGAGCGAGAGAGAGAGAGAAAGCGAGAGAGAGAGAGAGAGAGAGAGAGAGAGAGAGAGAGAGAACGAAAGAAAAAAAGAATAAAAAAAGAAAGAAAAAAAGATAGTTGTTACGTCTACTGACGTTTTCATATAATTTTTCTCAAGCCGGTCTACTATGTGCCCATATATATATATATATATATATATTTATATATATATATATATATATATATATATATATATATATATATATATATATATATATATATATATATATATATATATATATACAGTCGGACCCACGTAATATGAAGTCGTCGGGACCGAGCAAAATACTTCATATTATACCAGGGTTCATAGCGATCCTTGAAATCCTGGAAAATCCTGGAATTCGGCAAAAAAATCCTTGAAAATCCTGGAATTCGGAATTCGTAATTAAGTTTTTCTAATTTATGAAATATGCGTATTTTTGCTGTGTGTATGATTTAAAAATATAATGTACAGATAGATAATCGAATTTTGTGGTTTAGAAGTACAAATAAACGCCATTCCTGAATTTAAAATGTTTTTAAGTTCTCGGCAAAATCCTGGAATCTCATTTTAAATTATCCTTGAAAATCCTGGAATTTCACCTGCAAATATCCTTGAAGATCCTTTATTTTACCTCCAAATGTCCTTGAAAATCCTGGAATTGAGTCTAGTTTTCGCTATGAACCCTGTTATACGAACTTTTACACATCACACTTTCAATCACCCATACAATCAATAGGCATAGATTCCTTGCTTATTTTGGAACGATTATTGTGTTTATTTTCGATTGTATGGAGTAAGCTCGGTAGTTGTAGCGGTATCCGCCCAAAATGACTCCGCCCAAAATGACTCCGCCCAAAATGCCTCCAAAAACTGCAAGGGGGGACAAAATGACTCCGCCCAAATACCTCGAAATCTTATTTTTTCAAAGTGAAGGGAAGAATGGTTTATTTTAATAAATGAAAAAGACAACTCTTGTTAATTCACATTTTATCAAAACTGATAATCAGAGTTCTTGTTTCTCCAAGTTCACTGCCGCATTTAGCTAATCAACTCAGTTAGCAATCACAGTGTCTCTAAGAATGCCAATCCATCCAGTTTTGCGCAAAAGAGTTTGAAGCCGTCATCCACTTTGTATCGCGCAACCAATCCGAGTTCTTGAATCTTGCGATAGGTGGCTTGCGTCAAATGATAAAAACATGCCTGGATGTTAATGTCGGCACCAAGAACATCATGCACGGATCTGATCACGGCCAGTTCGAAGTCGCACAAAACGGTCATTGGATCGGGAAACAACTCGAGAGTTTCACAATAATCTAAGATCGCCCGAAACATTTCATCGTACGTGTCCTGCGACTTGTTTTGGAGGAGGGCGTACACCGATGTTATGGCCGTGTTCCCAAGCGGAACACGGATGACGTACATTTGTAGGAATCCTCGTGGTGCCATGGCAAAATTCCCATCCATGAACCACATCGTAGCAGTAGATAACTTGCGCAGGGAGGCGGGGGAACCGAAAAGCAGTATGCGAGCGGCAGCGTCATTGCCGTTATCGTAAAACAAGAATCTGTCTGGAACGTTACTCAAGGTTTCGGCCCATTCATCGGGTATAACCAATTCATCCAAAGTGTCTGGAAGTGGAGGGTTGTGTTTTGCGCGGTTGCGGCGAATCATTTTTTTCATTGCTTCGTCCGAAGGAAGGCGCGTGCGGGCCTGGTCATTTACAGTCGTGCGCATGGCGTTAATCATGGCTGCTGGGTTATGGCCCCGATCCACTGCTCTGGACTTCAACTCGGATCTTGCCTTCACGGCATCTACCTCTTCTTGACACGAATCATGATTATGACCATTTCCAAGACGAGGATCGTTCATTTCGGATGACGTTGACAATGTGCCTTTGCAATGATTTGTACGCCGGCAACATCGCCATGAAATCCTACCAGTCTTCAACTCTCTGTTTTTGACATAAAGGAAGCCATTGTGTGAAACTTTCAGTCCACCTTTATTGCTTTCGAACACTTCCATTGCAATATTACCAATGGACATTTGATAACTGCTATGTATCCCACCCCCCATATATATGCATCCTGACCAGAGTCGGGGTAACGTGCGTCTACTCAAGGCACAGATTCTGGCAGATTTATGAAAAGGGCTGCGGGATTAAGTGTGTCTACTCAAAACAGTTTCTGGCAGCTTTGTGGAAACAAAACCACGCTTATCAAAGTCCTCCGGAGTGGGATTAACATGCGTTTCAGGCCGGCAGTGCACTGCAGGGGGATTAAGTGCGTCTACTCAAAACACCGTTACTGGCAGCTTTGCGGAAACGAAGCCACACCTCTCACACTCCCCGTGATCAGGATTAAGCCCGTCTACTCAAAACACATTTTCTGGCACTTTGCCAGAAATAGTTAAAAAAAATTCGAAATAATATTTCGGGGCATTTTGGGCGGAGTCATTTTGTCCCCCCTTGCAGTTTTTGGAGGCATTTTGGACGGAGTCATTTTGGGCGGAGTCATTTTGTCCCGGATTCAGTTGTAGCAGTTTCCTCCATGATTTATAATTAATAAGCAATTTTATGCACGTTTTATAGGGTTTCGTACGCGCAATTAACCGTTACTCCTGAACGCAGTTAATAGATCAATAACCGGAGTATGATATAAAAATCGCTGGAGTGCATTACTACATCAATACCCTGAATTTTGATTACAGCATTGAAACGCAATCGCTTTGAATCAAACGAAGTGCAATTAACAATTACTCCCGAACGCAATTAATAGATCAATGGCCGGTGTAAGATGTAAAATCCCTGGAATGCAATACAACCTCCAATACGCGACTGTTTGATTACGGTGTTGGTACGCAATAGTTTTGAATCAAACGACTGTTTTATCAGCTTAAAGATTCCCAAAGTGCAATTGCGACCCCCTTGTGATCGCCCCAGAATAATACCTTTTATAAACGGTAGCATTCAGTGTTGACACTTACTCAAAGTCTTTTGTGCACTTGTGTTCTCTGCGTTTTTGTTCTTGGCCTTTTATCAAAGAATATCCATTTGCTTTTATGTATTTCATATGGTATCCCGACAAAAGGCCTCGCGACAAAACGCCTCGCGACATAACGCCTCGCGATACAACGCCTCGCGACATAAGACCTCGCGATAAAACGCCTCGCGACATAAGACCTCGCAACAAAACGCCTCAAAATGTCAAGTGCGACAAAAAGCCTCACTTTTTGAAACAACAATTAAAACACATAATTCCACTTTCTAAATCTGATTTTAATTTTGCCATTTAGCCATCGCTAACAAATGAGCGTTTCATTACACAGCAAACAGATATATTTACAAGATATTTACTACTCGAAATCTTCACAATACTGCATCTACATGTCTCTAAGAAAGTTAAAACTGTGCGCCATAGCAAGTACATTCATTTACACCAAATTAATTTGTTTTCTCGTCGAACCCTTTTCCTGGGCGGATTTCCAATCTCATCCTGGGCAATCATTGTGCGTGCAAAAATGTCGGAAAAATGGAAAAATAGTACGAGCAAAAATTCAGAAACAATTTCAATGACAAATGTGTAATAGGCGAACAATGAGTGTACGATAAAAAGTAAGAAAAATGGGGGAAAATTGGGAGTTTATACGAGTGAGGCGTTTTGTCGCGAGGCGTTTTATCGCGAGGCGTTATGTCGCGAGGCGTTTTGTCGCGGATTCACTTCATATTACGCGAACAGATTATCCAGTAAATGTGGCCTATAGGACCTTATGCTGGACTTCATATTACGTGAACTTCATATTAGACGTGTTCATGTTATGTGAATTTCTGTCCATAGAAACCAAGGCATTTACATTGGGACAAAGCAAATCACTTCATATTACGCGAACTTCAGCCATATATATATATATATATATATATATATATATATATATATATATATATATATATATATATATATATATATATATATATATATATATATATATGTGTGTGTGTGTGTGTGTGTGTGTGTGTAAAAGTATGAGTTGGGCTGGGCTTGAACTCAAGACTGAGTGATTATTAGTCCAACGCCATAACCACTTGAGGTGTTCTGTCTCCAACACAAAGACTAGACAAAGCATAAGTACGAGCACATTGTGATTTTTCTGCAATCTGACCGTTTTTGGCCGATATTTTGTCCAATGTTTGTTAAATCGCCCAGCAAAATACACTCCTGATGAAGGAGCTTGAGTGGAACATTCCTGTCAAATTGCTACGCAGCGGGGCCGGATTTGTAGGAACAGGAGTATTTTCAAGAACTTTTCACAGATACACACATAACGGGCGACGGATACCTACACGTGATGAGTATAGCTACTAACAAAACTTGGTAGCTATGGCTGAAAGCTAGATATCGCCTGCCCATAATATTGGAGTAACTGGGCTGCGATGCAAGTGGTTTCTTAGTCTTGGAGGAGGTGCATGCGGCAACAATAGCTGCCATTTTTTACACATTTCAAAGTCATTTTGGTGTTTCTTTCAGAGTCTAATTCAAACAAAGCAGCTCAATGGGGCATTAGTCAAGGGATTTGAAGGTAATCGAACGAAATCTGTACGAAAACCACCTATCTGAAAAAAAGTTTCAACATTTTTTTTTGTACAAAATGATATAATTTTTAAAACGAGAGAGAACCATCGGGAGAACATTCACTGTACATTTGGAAGTAATTCAATTCCATTCAAAAATTGCAGTAAAGCAAAGAGCCTTAAAAGGGGGTTTTTATTACTTAAAAAATTCCACCTAGGAAATATCCATACTTGACTTTCAAGGCACGAATTCACATAAAACAGCCACGTGGGATGATGTGTCTGAATTTAAAAGTTACTAAATAGGTTAAACAGAACGTTATGATTGCCTTTCTGAGAAGGTACGACTTCATTTGGGCAGCCGAGTGATTCTAGGCCGGACTGAGAAGCCTGGTATGATCGGATATCTTGTCCCCCCGTGCAGCTTCTCCTCCCCCCAGTCGGAAGGTATAGTAGGATATCTCCCCCCCCCCCCCCCGGTGGGGGAACCTATCCTAGTATAGCTTCCCCCGCCTGGGATAATTTGCCCCCCCCCCCCTCGTCCAGCGGGGTACGGCCAAAATGGCAACGGACATAATGGCGGCGGACATAATGGCAACGGACAAAATGGCAAGCGGACATAATGGCAACGGACATAATGGCAAGTGGGCATAATGGCAAGCGGACATAATGGCAGAGTGGCAAAGCGGACAAAAAGGCAACTTAAGAAAAAATGAAAAAAAAATGAATGAAAAAATGTTCGATTAACCGCAATATAAAACAACTAGTTTACGGTGCATCCACCTCATGTCTAGGCGGGGGGCGGCTCGAATCTTGCCTACCTTCTAACTGTGTGGTTGCTTGGAATAAAACAAAGGGGGGCCCAAAATTTATGAGCGGATAACTGCCCCACCGGATGACTGCCCCACCAAAAGCCTTCCTAATTATTTCATCTGTCTGGATAGCCTTACTTTTCTTGGCTAAATCTTCCCTTTCGAACCTCCATGCTTTTTACCCCACCCCGCCCCATTTTTGTATTCAATCGACAAGTTGATTGATCAGAGGACTGATTGATAAGTTAACGGGTTTGTTTCAAGTCTCGTAAAAGTAAAACTATCCAGATATATGAAAAATAATAGTGAAGGTTCCCGGTGGGGCAGTGCGCCGGTGGGGCAGTCATCCTAGGCTGCACAAATAGTGGGGTAGTCATCCGGCTGGGCAGTCATCCTGCGTTCCCTACGTTTCTACTGGAGCAGGCCACAACATTCGGGGAAAACCTCGGGGAAATGTTCCACAGCAGTAAATGAGAACTGTGAACTGATTGGTTAAATGACTATCTAAGTAGATGCATTACACATGAATTCAATTATGTTTATTTATGAAGTCATTAAATGCCATTGCGTTGAATAAAAGTTCAGTTGAAATATCGTCCTTTTTATTTCAGTTGCCATTTTGTCCGCCCTGGCACTTTGCCATTATGTCCGCTTGCCATTATGCCCGCTTGCTATTATGTCCGTTGCCATTATATCCGCTTGCCATTATGTCCGTTGCCATTATGTCCCTTGCCATTTTGTCCGTTGCCATTTTGTCCTACAACCCGTCCAGCTACCCCTCACCCTGGCTAACTTCCGATTATATCAAAATTAAAAGGGTTTAATCTCATGGTTTATAGTCATTATCTCCGTCGTATTTATTAATTGCAATTAAATTGCTGCTGTTTGGAAATGAAACGAATCCACATCGCCCTTGTTAGAATTGTTAGCGACTAGCGAGGGATTAAAATAGTTCATATAAGAGATCTCGGGTGATTTTAATGTTGCGGTACAAAATTTACTCCAGGGTGAGTATTCTCAAATTGTTTACTCCACACGGTAAGTATAAACAGGAAACTGTTTCACCACTTCGTATCACTTTCAAAATGGAAGGTCAAGTAGAACATAAAACAAGTCATCAGTGAAACTGATTAATGTCCCTCGCCACAAAAACGCTCGATGGACAGGAAATTTTAGAATGACTAAGTCCCCAGTACTACCCATATATAAAATGTCTTAACAATCGGTCGAAAAATGCAGGCTTGAGTGTGTTAACAAACTCATCCTAATGAGTAGCGATCGGGAAAATTTGTGAAGTTCAGCCGGGCAAATGTCCTTCGACCATCATGGCTCATTTACAATACCAACACTTGTTGGTTCCTATACTATTTATAGTTAAAATATCTTGTCAATCGATGCAGAAATGTAGCCCTGAGTGTGTTAACAAACTCATTCCAGTATGTAAGGGTTGTGAAAATTTCTGAAGTTCAACTGGGCCGATGTCCTTGGGCCGACAGGCTCATTTACAATACCAGCCTTTGTTGGTTCCAATACTTCCTATATGTAAAAGGTTTCAACAATCGAGCCAGAAATGTAGGCTTGAGTGTGTTAACAAACTCATTCAACTGAGTAAGGATTGGGGAAATTTGTGAAGTTCAGCTGGGCGAATGTCCTTGGGCCGACATGGCTCATTTACAATACCGATCCTTATTCGTTCCAGTACTACCCATATATAAAATATCTTAACAATCGGTCGAAAAATCTAGGCTTGAGTGTGTAAAAAAAAGGTGTCGACAGACGGACGGACAGACCCGAAAACTTTAGTCCCAAATCTAATAAGTTTATCAGCTAATAAGTTATCCAGTTTATCAGATTTAGGATTTAATTTTTTACTCATTTTCTTTGATTTATTATTGAATTGTGCTACTAAAGTCATATAAGCAGTGTTATAATCTTTGATCGACTTTAGGACGACTGCTATCACATATATTAGCCAAAAAAAAGATCTGATGGAGGGGGGAGACATACCAGAGGGCGGAAGATAGCCTAGTATAGCTTGCCCCCTCCCCCCAGGGGGGAAGCTGTACGGGGGGGGGGGGGGTAAGATATTCTGTTACAGCGGGCGGAGAAGGTATGACTTCATTTGGGCAGCCGAGCGATTATTCTGACTGAGAAATAGTCCAGTGGTGATTGATATGACCAAAAAACTTTCGATTTCACTTGGATAGTTGAGTGATGGTGGGCTTAACTAAAGGCTTGAATTAAAGGCAGCACATTTCAGAATCGAAGAAGAAAAACGACAAACCCCACCACCCCACCTCCCCCCCCCCCCCCCCCCACCCACACCCTTCCCGAGTTAAAAAGAGAAGGTTTGGTCTGGAGAAAGTTTATAAGTGTAAAGTATTACAATAAACAGCACCTGTTGTTCAGCATTTCACGGTGGACAGACAAAGTGACTTACAGATTCGGTGCACTGCGGGCACTGCCAGGTGACAGTCTTCGATTGTTTGGTTTGTGTGTGTCTGTCCAGTGTGATGAGCGGTATAGGTGAACAGCGCCGTTGGGTTATCCTGATGGCACCAACACCTTCCCCACTGCTGCCCTTATCCAAGCATGTCGCCAGCTGAACTGCACGCAGAGATATCGCATCACTGACGTCATCACGGCCTGTGTAGGAGGAATCGGCGTCACCAAACGTGTTATTATTTCCATGGACATCAATCACCTTCGAATCGTTAAACTGAACCGAACCATTATAGTTGCTATGGACTGAGGGGCAGTCGTTACTGGATTTACGCCGGCCGTAGCAGCGCCCCGCGGGCAGGAAGGGACTGGTTTCGCTGTGGGTGTCGTCGCCAATGATACTGTTACACTCGGTGCCGGAATGACTGGCACGCTTAGCGGATCCCGCACACGATTTCCTGTGCGCGTCGAGCTCGAACTCTTCCTCAGACGACTCGCCATTGTGCTGTCGTGTGCCTAGTAGCGCCTGTAGCCACTTGGGTGCGCAGCAATCGAGATAAAAGCGGCGCTTGTGTGGCGGCAGATGGCGCGTCTCGGCGGCGTCCTCGCGTGGCGCCAGGCGCTCCTGCTGCTGGCGCCTCTTGCACTCACAGCAGCACACATGTATAGTCCTGCTATCCATTCTCCCTGCCTTCTCCCACTCTATTTTATCCATAATTTCTGTGTTCACACCGTCGCATATACTATTATCCGTTTATTGGCTTCATTACATTTTTTGCAATCGTTGATAGCACAATTGCGCATAAACTACAGTAATGGCCTTGTGTGATAATCCTGAATGTGAAACATGTCTGTTGGTTTTAGAAGCACTAGCAGCTAACAACGAGCTGTGTGCATTTGTAACATATGTTGTATGTTGTATTCAATTATCCCAGCTGCTGTACTTTCAGACAATAATCCTTTACTCATAAAGCGTTCCCATCTTTTTATTTCATTCCTCTATATGCGCTGTTGTCATTTTTTTCTTTACCAAACTGAAAAGACGAGTTTATTGTCCGGGAGTTACATTTACTGTGTATTTATGTAGGTCAAGAAACTTTTGAAACCAGTCTTTTTTTGCCATTACTTCGTGCAATCATAGACGCATCAATACACTGCCTATTACTCTGTAAGCTGGTTGTATATGACGTTCGTCAGCACAGCAATATGTCAATGAATTAACATTCTATGTAACACTCGATCTTAAAGTACGTCTAAAATATTCAATTTTCATTATTTATCAATACAGTGCTCAGCCCCTTGTAACATCGATCAGCCGGTGCGCCAGAACATAACCACTACATGAACCTGTTACCTACACTGACCATATTAAATCCATAAGCCACTGCGTACTGGAGCAGAGTCTGACACAAGACGCGGCCGCTCATATCAAAGCCCCCCTTTTGTTAATAACGTGTAATTAGGCACCTTCTTTCTCAGAACAGAATTACTGTCTCCCGAGACGCATTAAAGTAAATGCGGTTCCGGCTGCAGCGGCGAGTTCAATAAGCTGTGCTGCGAACGTCATTCACACACCAAAAGACTGTCAAACAAAATGACACACTTGTTTTGAATCCTTACAGCAACTTCTTGGGACATAGTTTAGGCTCTCAACACTTAGCTGCATTTTCTGTAATCCATGTGCTCCACCGACGGCTAACACACATGTAAGTTACTCTCTAACCTTTGATCAAAACCATACTTACTTGTTGCGGGGGTTGGGGCTGTTTTTGCAACCTACTCTTTAACAGTTAAGGTGACAAAGAATATAAGAAGCTCTCTAGTCTCCATTTTCAATCAACCCCGCTGGGGTTGATTCACAGTTCGTTATTTTTAGCTGATGAAGACACAGCTGCTGATGCCACATGACGTGGCTTGGCCGGCTTCCATCTGGCTGCTTTTACAACAAGACACGGCTTCCAATAACCCAGTCGTTTCCTACACTCTCCTCCGGAGTAATAAACAATCGCATACATGCTTCCATTAGACCCATATCCTTCCCCGCCTTCATGTTGGACAAACTCTCTGTATTCTCGTAGCCGATTTATCCTAAGCCCGAATGCTTACTTTCCTCGCACCGTGACATATCACTCTTTCTATCAAGTATTGTTAAGGTATGAGAAGAATGTTTCACATTTGTTGAGAAAAACAGCTTTTTCATATATCTTTCTTTGTCTACGCTCTTTCGTTCTGACAACTTCTAGTGTTGACCCAGTTGTTTTTTTACCCATAACGGAGGTTATCTGGGCCACAGTTAAATGTCAGGTCACGTACACCGTTATACCATTACTACTACTGGACCACTTATCCCGATACCTATCCGCCGCAATCAATCCTCATAAAGTCATCAAGACGTTCTCTCCCGCCTCTCCACACACCTCTGTCTTTTCTTGTTTTCACTGTCCATAACAAGGGGCTGGGCGGGCGGGGGCGAGTCGTCACCAGCCCACACTACGCAGCACCTTTCCTGCACAAGGCAAACACTTCCACAACTCGGTTTTCGATGAGTTTATAGACAACCGTAAGAACAGTGTAATGGGTGAAATAACTCTAGTGCTTGAAAGAGAGGAGGTGCTGCAAGCCTTGCCACACATTTGCTATGCACACGGCGCTATATGAAGTCTGCCCGAGACCTTGCTGCTTCTCTGTGGCGGGCGCACACCAACAAGACCTAGCTGCTCTTTCTGTTTGAGCAACAGCGTCTTACTCTACATACAATATTAATGCTTACAATTAGAATTTAGAGATATCAGGAGCACTGCCATTACAATGGGTCGGGTCCCGTATAACAAGGGCGCGGGTGCCGCTCTGATGTCAGCTAAGAATGAATGTGAGCTAAATCACAACCGACATAGGGTTTAAGTGGTGAAAGTAAATGCCAATAGCAGCACTAGACTTGACGCATAATGTGCAACCAATAACGGCAAGAAAGGTAAAATAGCCAGTGAAAGCAGTCACAATGCTGTCGTCATGTGTGAACTGTTACACTTCTCAAGCTATAGCTAATGAGTGGATATCACCGCTTTTGAGGTACTATAAATCACAAACATATTAAACATAAACGCTTATCGTCAAATGAAAGAATGATAAATCTGAAGGTTAATCCAGGACAAAATTTGTATTGACAATGTATGTATTGACACAACGCTCCAATTAAACTTCATGTCTTGAGCAAGTCGGATGTATACAGCATGCCGATGACGCAGAAATATCCATCAATAGACTCTTAACTTCACTTTTTACAGAAAAAATTTCTGATCAAAATTTCTGTTACGAGAGATCAGCTTGTCCACAGATTTCTATTTTGATGCTGATGAGTTTATTTTATTAGTTTCTCTCACGAGATATAACAAGCTTCCCTGCAAACAAGACTACGTCCACCCAATGTCGGTCTGTCACGACGGCTCAATGTCGGTCTGTCACGACGTCTCAATGTCGGTCTGTCACGACGGTTCAATGTCGGTCTGTCACGACGTCTCAATGTTGGTCTGTCACGACGTCTCAATGTCGGTCTGTCACGACGGTTCAATGTCGGTCTGTCACGACGTCTCAATGTTGGTCTGTCACGACGGCTCAATGTCGGTCGGTCACGACGGCTCAATGTCGGTCTGTCACGACGGCTCAATGTCGGTCTGTCACGACGGCTAAATGTCGGTCTGTCACGACGGCTCAATGTCGGTCTTCACGACGGTTCAATGTCGGTCTGTCACGACGTCCCAATGTTGGTCTGTCACGACGTCTCAATGTCGGTCTGTCACGACGGCTCGATGTCGGTCTGTCACGACATCTCGATGTCGGTCTGCCACAGATTTCTATTTTGATGCTGATGGGTTTATTTTATTAGTTTCTCTCACGAGATATAACAAGCTTCCCTGCAAACAAGACTACGTCCACCCAATGTCGGTCTGTCACGACGGCTCAATGTCGGTCTGTCACGACGTCTCAATGTCGGTCTGTCACGACGGCTCGATGTCGGTCTGTCACGACGTCTCAATGTCGGTCTGTCACGACGACTCAATGTCGGTCTGTCATGACGGCTCAATGTCGGTCTGTCACGACGGCTCAATGTCGGTCTGTCACGACGGCTCAATGTCGGTCTTCACGACGGTTCAATGTCGGTCTGTCACGACGTCTCAATGTTGGTCTGTCACGACGTCTCAATGTCGGTCTGTCACGACGGCTCGATGTCGGTCTGTCACGACGTCTCAATGTCGGTCTGCCACAGATTTCTATTTTGATGCTGTTGAGTTTATTTTATTAGTTTCTCTCACGAGATATAACAAGCTTCCCTGCAAACAAGACTACGTCCACCCAATGTGGGTCTGTCACGACGGCTCAATGTCGGTCTGTCACGACGTCTCAATGTCGGTCTGTCACGACGGCTCGATGTCGGTCTGTCACGACGTCTCAATGTCGGTCTGTCACGACGACTCAATGTCGGTCTGTCACGACGGCTCAATGTCGGTCTGTCACGACGGCTCAATGTCGGTCTGTCACGACGGCTCAATGTCGGTCTGTCACGACGGTTCAATGTCGGTCTGTCACGACGTCTCAATGTTGGTCTGTCACGACGTCTCAATGTCGGTCTGTCACGACGGCTCAATGTCGGTCTGTCACGACGGCTCAATGTCGGTCTGTCACGACGTCTCAATATTGGTCTGTCACGACGGTTCAATGTCGGTCTGTCACGACGACCCAATGTCGGTCTGTCACGACGGCTCAATGTCGGTCTGTCACGACGTCTCAATGTCGGTCTGTCACGACGACTCAATGTCGGTCTGTCACGACGGCTCAATGTCGGTCTGTCACGACGGCTCAATGTCGGTTTGTCACGACGGCTCAATGTCGGTCTGTCACGACGGCTAAATGTCGGTCTGTCACGAAGTCTATCGACCAATTTCCATCCTTTCTAAAAAATCAAATGGTTGTTTTTCGTCCACACCCAACCACAACGTCTTTGTCCCAACGATGAATAGACCCAGGGATATGGTAATATACCAAAGTCTGAAAAACGTATCCCACCCCCCACCCCGATGTTGTTAAGACGCCGGGGACACAACGAAAAATATGCTGATCATATTATCGCTCACTGGAAATAACAGCCTTGATAGCTCTCTTAGAAAATATGTCATATTGACCATTTAAACTTAAGACTATGAGAAAGCCGCATTTTTTGTCTGCGTTTAGAAATTAAACATAAGAAGTGATTAGCACATATTCTAACATACTGGATGATCCCAGGGCGGGCGGCACTTTAACGGAAGGGTGTCGATTTTCCCATGCATATCAACGAGTTTTCCATGTTCATGCAACATCGCCCTCCCCACATCTATCCGGCATAGATCCCCGACGTCTATCCAACGTTGGGGAAAATACGTTGTTTCGACTTATATATATATATGCAACCAAATTCCGACGTCGATCTCACGTCTGGCCGCCAGGGCTATCCATCGTGTATCGAACCTCGCGTGATCACTGGGCAGCGTCTTCAACCCTCATTGGTTTGCCATTGTCATCTAGTGGAAACCCACTCTCGGACAGGTGAACATCTTACTACGCGCATTGTGCCTCCTGGTATTTTTGTGCCCCATTGCAAACCGCCTAGTCACACCATAACACGGCAGCACGCAATAAAGTCATTAGCTTATACAAATCATACTACTTATTTAGGGGGAAAAAGCTGGATTGTTAATTATTCTGTTTATTGCTTGAGCTTGACGTGGGACTATCTTCGAACTCTTGGTTCACATAATTTAAAAGCAGGGACCATTTTGCAACACTTCGTCGAGCGATATTTCCTCGAGAACGGGTTCAGACGGCATGTCCGTCACAGAGTCATTAAAATGAACATCACTGTCATCATTTTTTTAAACTTTCCTTAACCAAAAGCAACATGTACATTAAAGGCACAAAGTTTACCTTTACATCACCATAAACCACATTATAGACATATGAGGCTTGTTCGCCTCCACCCGAAGACTAGTAATCAACGATATTGAGTTTTTTTTCGTTCGGTTTTGTTTGTGTGTTTGTTTCTTTGTTTGTTTTAGATTATTTGTTGTTATTTTATGATAAGGTTCCACCGTCCAGGCCAAGACCTTCACTTATTTCGCCTCATGCACATGGTTGACAGCTAACTCATCGCGAATGCGCATCATTCAACACAAATTCTGTTAATTAATCAATATAATATCTTACTCCCCCCCCCCCCACCCTCGAGCTGTTTGTTAATGACACGAGGAATCTGGTGAGACCGGTCAGTACTTTTGTATAGAGAAGGCGTATCGTATTTCAGCCTGCGACTGGTTGCTTTTGAACTAGTAAAAACCGCAAAGACATCACAGCGGATTGTGTTTCTAATCATTTGTTTCGACGCCGCGTGGACTGTCGTGACAATAACACACATGTGACTTTACAATACCTGTGAGCTCAAGCAAGCGTGCGCCGCTGTCGGCGTACTGAGTACGGAGCAATAAACGAAACCAGTCATACCTGAAACATACAAAAAAACACAAGTTTATTCATGTGATATATTGTCACTTTTGAAAGTGCATGATAAAACACTGCTAGAAAGTTTTTCCGCACAAACTTATTTACTGTGTTCTACATAAAGGGAATCCCGGACCGAACACCCTTCAGACAGAACACTCTCCGGACCGAACACCCTCAGACAGAACACCCTCCGGACTGAACCCCCTTCTTTTTGACTGCTAAAGACAAAACCCCCTCCTTGGTACAGTCAGGACCCCCTCATTTTTTAAATACAAAATACACACATGTGCGACAAAAACATGCCCGGATTAGCCATGTGTATGGGTCAAATTTTTATGAAATTTAGGGTGTTTGGGTTGGCGGTGTAAATGGATGGTATGTTTTTCTTTCGTATTTACTGCGTATTTACATAACTGAATTGAGCCGGAGTAAAGCTTTCATTGTATGAATCTGAATATGTCCGCGAATCAACAGCATCGACGTTTTTTTTTTTTTTTTTTTGTTTTTTTTTGTTTTTTTTTTTCTTTTTTGCAAAATCGAAGTTGCGTGAGTGGGATTATGTGATATCTTAGCCTGATCCACGAATCCGTCGAGTTAAAGCTGTAAGCTTGGATTATGACGAATGTGGACAAAGCCGTATATATACCACCGTGTCCGCAAGAGAACGGCCGTAATTCAGAAACGTTTGAAAACTTTGTGCAGCGATCGCGCCCAGGGTCGAAAAACGATCGCCGAGTGTCTCCAAGGACTTGGACAGAATATTAGGCTAGACTAGTTCTAGGTGCCTAGAAGACTGATGATGTGAAGAAAAAAACACACAAAAATAAACCATAAACTAAGGTGGTTCTATCTGTCTACTGTAAAAACAGCAAGGGGGTTCTGTCTGTAGCAGTGAAAAAGAAGGGGGTTCAATCCGGAGGGTGTTCTGTCCGAAGGGTGTTCGGTCCGTCCACCACATAAAGGTTATTTTCATATTTACTGTAATTGACAGTGAAAAAGACGCGACTTATATGCTTTCGTTTTCGGTCAGAACACCTTTCTACGGGGTTCCGGACCGTGGCCTTCGGATTTTAACCCCCCCCCCCCCTCCCCCGCAACCATTATCTGCCGTTGCGCCTTAGATGCCGATCTTTTCAAACAAGCGTATTTTGCCATTTTTACCACTTGCATTTATGCGCGGTTCGCATTTCAGACCAGTGCGCAAGTTTATTTAACTTGCGTTGATGTGGGGTACTTATTTTGGACCAGTGCGCAAGTTTATTTAACTTGCGTTGATGTCGGGTACTTATTTTGCGCGGTTGAATTGAATTAACATGTGGTGCCCCCCAAGGATCTATCTACGGTCCGGAAGTATATGAACAATACACGCGACCGGTTGGACGAGCAATTAGTCCTTTTGATATCTTCTACAGTTTTTACGCAAATGATAGTCAGCTACTAGACTCTGCTTATCCAAAGTCCATAAACGACCAAAACGCCAAACTAGACAATATTTCGAATGCAATATCATCAATCAGCTCGTGAATGTTCCACAACAAACTGAAACTGAATGAAACGACAAAAAAAAAAAAAATTTATAGTTCTCGGCGCACAGAAATACGTAGACCGTTGTAAAATCGACAATTTGGTATTGGGCAATGAGACTATACCTAAGTCATTATCGGCAAAAAACTTAGGAGTTACTATGGACCAAACCCTGAGCCTTTCAGAACACATCGACAATATCTGTCGATCATGCTTTAACAGCTTACGCATCATTTTCCGCGTAAGAAAGTATTTAACTGAGGACGCGGCAAAGTCTTTGGTGCACGCATTGCTTATATCAAATCTGGACTATTGCAATGTGTTATTTTTTGGTATAAATACAAAAGAACTGAACAAACTTCAAAGGGTTATGAACTCAGCCGCTAGGATAATTACCTATACCCATCCACATAAACATATTACCCCGGCCCTAGTCTCCCTACATTGGCTTCGAGTAAAAGAACGTTGTGAATTCAAGATTGAACTCTAACTTTCAAAGCTTTACACGGAATGGCACCGTCATTCCTGTGTAACCTTATAACACGTATACACCTTCCCGCACACTCCGCTCTGAGAACCTTTTCCTATTGAGGCAACCTAAGTATAATTTAAAAAGATGTGGATACCGTGCTTTTACAGTTTCTGCTCCAACAGTATGGAACTCCCTGCCATTAGAAATAAGATGTGCAGAAAACTTTCAAAGATTCAAGAAATCTCTAAAGACACACCTTTTCTAGAAATCGCATGGCGAACATTTCGATGTACAGCGCTGGGATACTTCAGTGTGACCACGCGCTATATAAGAACTGTATATGATGATGATGATGATGATGATGATGATGATGATGATGATGATGATTTTGGACCAGTGCGCAAGTTTATTTAACTTGCATTGATGGGGGTTCTTATTTTGGACCAGTGTGCATGTTTATTTAACTTGCGTTGATGCGTGGTGTGTCATTTCGGACAACAGCATATATTAACTTAACTTGCGTCAATGTGCAGTTCGCATTTCCGAACACTGCGAATGTTTGGTTGACCTTTACTGATGCGCATTTTGGATCAGTGCGCATGTTTATTCAACTTCCGTATTTCGTATCACTGTGCATGTTTATTTAACTTGAGTTTATGCGCAGTTCGCATATGTATATTTGCAGTATTTCATGGGTATTTTTGTTTAGGGAGGTAATCGCAATTATCCCGAGTAGGTGTCACAGAGTTCTCAATCGCGTGTTGTATTCAATTCATAATTACACCCACGTCACCGAACTACTCAGTTGCATTTTTGTATTCAAGACTGAGCGGGGTTCTGAACTGCGTATTCTACTCAGGGTTGAGTTGCGGCGGTGAGAAATTGCAATTACCCATGGGTAACCGCTGAGTACGTGTCACGCTGTGCTCAGTCTTGAGTTGAATTTCATGTCAAATTATCGGTATAAATAGGGCTGTTTTTCTAGGGGTTATCATTCATCAAAACCGCGCTTATAGTTAACAGTCTCGAGTTGTTTGCCATACGATTTGAGCTCACTAAAATAAGGATAATATTAGAAATAAAATAATAGTCACTCTGGATAAAACCTCGATAAATTACGGGTAGTTTATGGACATTTCTCGCTTTAGAGTGACTTCATAATTTAGAATTAAACTGTGTTGCAAATAAGGATCATTAAGCGCGTCCGAAGAGCTGTGAAAGGTTGGTTTATTTTTGTTCTCTGTATATAGGACCTTGAATATTATTTTGGAACATGCCAGTAATTAGGATGTTCGTTGTCTTTTAAAAGTAAATAAAGTGCATCACCTAGGACAGTAAAATTAGACAGTAAGGTTAACCCCTGGCAAGCTTCAGCTTAGTGATTATAGGTCTTAAAATGTCACTGGTTTACAGATGTGTTTACGCTTGCCGGTAGCTCCAAAGGTTAATGATAAGCATAATGGTACGCTAGCCTGCGATTGGTCGGAAATCTGAGATGCGTTGGTCTCGATTCTCCTGAGAAATAAACATAATAAAATATGCATGTTTTAAGTTATTAAAAGTAATATTTTCACGAATATTTTCCCAAGATATTTAAGGAGAAATTATTTAGAGGGATTATGTCACTAAATCAGAGCTATATTTGGGGACTATTTTCTCGCGTAGGGTATCCCTGACTTCGCCGCCTCTCGGCCAATCAAAATCAAGTCACGTGTTAAATTATTCCGCGTTTAGGGTTTACAAGGGCATGTTTTAGACAAGTTAAGCAGAATTGAGCTTGGTCTCAACGAGTTCAGATAGCCGGAGAAAGCAAAGCGAAAGCCATAGTCTTGCTTGGTTGGACCAAGCAGAGAGTTATAAGAATTCTGGGAAGTCCTGTTCGGTGATTTCGGTGCTTTTCTTTGGTCAAGCGGTGCCCTGTGAGACTTTAGATCTCTTCACCAATTGACAAAGAACTCAAAATTTTAGGGTTAAGTCAGGAATACGTCGGCACGAAATATAGTGTTGCTGAACTTCTTCAATTGAAAGGTGCCCTGTGAAGCTCGTGATCTCTTCACTTCTTGGCGTTGCCAGTCATTTAGTGCCCTGTGAGACACCAGACCTCTTCACCTATCAATTGAAGCTGTTCCCCAAGTTAGGTTAATTCCTAAATTGAGAGGTGCCCTGTGAGGCTCGTGATCTCTTCACTTCATGGTGTTGCAACCATTGAGTGCCCTGTGAGACGCCTGACCTCTTCATCAATCAATTGTAGGAATTATTCGATTAGGATCACTTAGCTGCGAGGTGCCCTGTGAGGCCTGTGATCTCTTCACTTCTTGGCGCTGCCAGTCATTCAGTGCCCTGTGAGACACTCGACCTCTTCACCGAACGGCGAGGCTGTAGAGTTAGGGAACGGTCCCAGGGACCAATCGGGAGTTAGGACACGTTATAGGAACAGTGAGGACAGTCTAGTATCGGCTAGGGCTATTTAGGACCGAAAGGGTCAACACGCCCTGTTACAGTATTATTATTATTATTATTTAACCTATTTATATAGCGCTTAATATATATAATCTCTAAGCGCTTTACAATACTAAGAAGAGAATATTATGATAATACAAATGAAAATACATGTAAAATTAAATATGATAAAACAGTTAAAACTGGACTTAAAACCCATAATCAATAGACAAACCTTGTAATAATAAATATACTGAATTAGGCAGTCAAGTATACGCTTTTCTAAAAAGATATGTTTTGAGTGCTTTTTTAAAAGAAGCTATTGAGTCAATACTGCGCAAGGCTGTAGGTAAAGAGTTCCACAAACGTGGGGCACAGTTCCTAAACGCACGATCTCCAAATTTACTGCAAGTTCGGAACTCGATGAGTTGAAACTGGTAGTCCGATCGTGTAGTCTTATGAGCTGGACGCCAGGAGGTGAGTTCGGTAAGGTATTCTGGTGCTCTGCCGTTGAGACAGTTATGTGTGAATACAAGAATTTTAAATTCTATCCGCTGCTCGATAGGAAGCCAATGTAAGGATTGTAACAAGGGAAAAGCGTCTTCGTACTTGGACACACGGTAGATAAGTCTGGCTGCAGCGTTTTGGACAGATTGAAGTCGCTTCAATAAGGAACGATTTATACCAAATAACAAGCTATTTGAAAAGTCCAGTCTTGAAATAACGTATGCGTGAACGAGTGTTTTGGTAGCAAATGGCGTGAGGTATCGACGTATCCGGTTGATATTTTTTATGAAATACATACTGCTTTTAATTTTTTCTGAGATAAATCTTTCCATAGACATATGAGTGTCGAAAAATGCACCCAGGTTCTTCACGCAGTCACTTGAGTTAATCGTTATATTGCCCATGTTAAGGGATAGGGATGGTGTTTTGCGAAAACTGTAGGAGGAGCCGAAAAGAATAAGTTCTGTCTTATCTTCGTTTAATTTGAGCATATTGATTCTCATCCAGTTTTTTACAGCAGCTATGCATTTCTGAAGACAGTTTACAGCTTTGTCTGGACTGGTGCGAGGATCAAAGGACACGTATAATTGGCTATCATCGGCATAAAAATGGTGAAGTAAACCAAAGCGACTAGCGATAGCTGCGAGAGGTGTTACGTACATGGTAAATAGCAGCGGGCCCAGGACTGACCCCTGCGGCACGCCGAAGCCAACTGTGACATCGGGCGATAGTTGGCGATTGATCAAGACACATTGAGAACGTTGATATAGATACGATTTTATCCAATTGAGGGCGTGGCCTTTGATACCAAAACGAGTCTCAAGACGGTGAAACAGAATCGAGTGGTCAATGGTATCAAATGCAGCGCTGAGATCTAACATTGCGAGGGCAACCATTTTCTTCTCATGGAGAGCAGATAGTATATCATTTTGCACGCGAAGGAGGGCACTTTCAGTGGAGTGGAACATTCTGTACGCAGACTGGTATTTGTTGAGGAGGGAGTGCGTTCGAAGGTAGTCATTTATCCTTTTGGCCACTAGACGCTCGACGAGTTTTGACACAAAACTTAGATTGGATATGGGTCGATAATTCTTTAGTATATCAGGATCAAGCGAGGCTTTTTTTAGAAGAGGTGTGACTATTGCACGTTTGAGTGTGCTGGGGACCTCTGCTTTCTTAAGTGAGAGGTTGATAATCCGGGTAAGCATTGCCGAGAGCTCAGGCAAACAGGCTTTGAGTAGGCCCGTTGGTACTGGGTCGAGGCCGCAGCTAGACGATGGAGATTTACATATTTACATATTTACATGTACGTATCTGGTGTACATGGTGTAGAGTAAATGTGTAACAGTTTAATGTATCTCTGAAAATTTTCCAACCCCTGTTCTTGTTGTATTTATAAGTTAAGATTATACCAATAAAATTTATTTAACTGTTTTAAAAGTTGCTTATTCTGCTGAGAGGCAGTAGCTTACCCTTCTACTTCACACAGTACCTATTCACAAACAAATACATAAAAAAAGAAGAACCACAGTTTGTTACAGGATCACTGTGCATGATTACTTAACTTACGTAATTGCACGGTTCTTATTTCAGACCAATGCGTATGTTTGTTTAACTTGCGTTGATGTGCGGTTCTCATTTTGGACAAGTGCGCATGTTTCTTTAAGATGAGACGATGCTCGATCCGCATTTCGGAGCAGTGCGTATGTTTACTTAACTTGCGTTGATGCGCGGTGCTTAATTTGGATCAGTGCGCATGTTTATTTAACTTACGTTGATGCGCGATTCCGATTTCGGACCAGTGCGTATGTCTATTCAGCTTGCGTCGATCCGTAATTCTTTTTTTCGTTTATTTAACGTACGTTGATGTGGGGTTCTTATTTTGGACCAGTGTGCATCTTTATTTAACTTGCGTTGATGCATGGTTGGTATTTCGGACCAGCACATATTAACTTAACTTGCGTCAATGTGCGGTTCGCATTTCAGAACAGTGCGAATGTTTGGTTAACGTGCGTTGATAAGGACTAGTACGCAAGTTCATTTAGCTTGCGTTTATGCGAGGTGTTTATTTTGGATCAACACGCAGGTTTATTTCAAAAATTCCCCTATTTCGAAAATTCCCCCCAAAATAAGAAATTCCTAAATCGAGTCAAAAATCACAAGGCGTATGCCCGACTCACCTAGGGATGCCTCATAGCAAATATAAATGGAATCGGATAAAAGCTGTAGGAGGAAATAAATTTCGAAGTTATTACTTCAAAAATTAACCAAAAATGCAAAAATTGTCCAATCGACTAAGCCGCATGCATGAACCCTTAGAGATCTGTGATACCAAAAATAAATGAAATCGGATAAAAACTGTAGGAGCAAATGCATTTTGAATATTTTTGTTTTTTTTTACCTTCAAAAATTACCCAAAAATACAAAAAAATGTCCGATCGACTAAAAAAGGACAATCCTTGTGTGTGACCCATTAGGGGTGCCTCATACCAAAAATAAATGACATCGGTTCAAAAATATAGGAGATACATTTAAAAAAAAATGTTCTTCAAAAATTCCCTAAAGATTCAAAAATGACTCGATCGACTACCCAAGGATAAGGGGTGTGCCCGACCTCCTAAGGATCCCTCATACCAAAAATAAATGACATCGAATCAAAACTGTAGGCGGAGAGATGCTTTTTCAAACAAAAATTTACTTAATAAACAATTAACTAACTAACTAACCAACCAACTAACGGACGCCGTCTCCAAACTGATAGGCATACCCCAGCTTACGTGTAACGCAAGCTTGGCCAAATAAAAATCCAAAAAAGTAATTTTCCAGAGAGGCCCGCCTAGAGAAAAACAGTAAAAAAACTGGAAAGAAATCAGATCCAAATTGTAGTTAAAGAAGCGTTTTGAAAATTGGCTATCAGAAAATTAAGAAAGACAATTTTTGGCGGATCACCAAAAAAATGCAACTTGTCAAGAGAGGCCTACCTACAGAACAACCGTGCAAAATTGGAAAGGAATTCAGTCAAAATTGTCCAAAAAAAAAAAAAAAACGGACGCCAAAAAATTAATTAATGCCCCCCCCCCCTCCCATTTGGCCAATTTGTAACGTATCGCCACAAAAATGATTTTCCAAGACAGGCCTACATAAAGAATATTTGCAAATAATTTCAAGAAAATCTGATCAAAAGTGTGGGAGAAGAAACATTTTAAAAACTGTCAACTGAAAAATTTTAAATACCCCCCATTTGGCCAAGTTTTGGCGGATTGCCAAAAAGTAAGTTTTCTTGAGAGCCCTACCTGGTAAATATTCGTACAAAATTTAAAAGGAATCCGATTAAAAGTAAAGAAGAAGAAGCATTTTAAGTAAAATTTACACACGTACTTACGTATAGATGACAGATACCCCCCTCTACTGATGCTGGACAAAGTCGGCTGGTCTAAAAAATGCCCCCTTCTGATCAATTTTAGGCCGATCGTCAAAAAAAAAAAAACAATTTTTCAAGAGAGACCTACCTAGAGAATATTCGCACAAAATTTACGGAAATTCTTAGCTTCTCGAAATTGTGGGAGAAGAAGCATTTTGAAAATTGGCAATAAAAAAATTTGAATGCATACATACATACTTACACACGTACATACAGACGACGGACGCCATTCTATTGATGTGATAAGACCAGCCCGAAAAGGTCGGCTGGTCTACAAAGTTCCGACCAAGGGGAAAGATAGTGTTTGTACGTTCTGTGTATATATATCAATATTCTATCAATGTTATATATATACACGTGTGTGTGTCAGTGTGTTGTTAACAATGTTGTGTACAAGATATCTCGATAACGAAAAGTCAGATTGATCTTTTTCTGCCTTGTGTAGGTCGGTCAGCTCTTTCAGCTTCTGACGCATGTCACGTCATTAGGGAAGGCGTATGACGTCATCACGTGAGAAAATCTTGTGTGCGAACTTCCTTAGCCGCTGAACATCGGAGAAAGTTCCAATTTGGTGGGATTGTTGCTTGGCAGACCCGAAAGATTCTCCCGAGTACAACGAAAAAGTGCGGCGTGTAATGTCATCACGCAAAATATGTATATATTGTGAACAGGATCTTGTGTCCATAATATTTCGCTAGGGGAAAGTCATAGCGACTTGAAATTTAATATGGATTTCTTTTGTCAGTCGGACGATTCTACCAACTGTTAACTGATGTATCGAAATAAAGAGGCGTGTGACGTCATTTTTCGAAAGCTTTTGTGTGAGATTTCTCAGCCGTTGAAAGTCGAAGAAAGTTGAAACTTGGTGAAACTGTCGCTTGGCAGGTCGGAAAGTTTGTCAAAGTTTCTGCGAGTAGAACGAGCAAGTGAAGCGTCTGACGTCATCAAGTAAAATATGTATATATTGTGAACAAGATCTTGTGTGCAAAATATCTCGCTAGCAGAAAGTCATGTGGAATTCAGATTTCATATTGCTATTCCTTAGGTTAGTAAGACGCTTCTATCAACCTTTGCTGGATGCAGTTAAATTAAGAAAGGCACGTGACGTCATTGCGTTGAAATCTTGTATGTAAGATTTCTCAGCCGCTGAACGTCGGTGGAATTGTTGCTTGGTAGGTTCAAAAAATTCCATCAAATTTTGTCGCTAGTAGAACGAACAACGGAACATGACGTCATCACGTAAAATATGCAGTTATTTTGAATAAGATCTAGTGTGAAAATATTTCGCCAATAGAAAATGGCATCAACTTAAAATTTTATATTGATATTCATTGGGTCAGTAGGACTACTGCTTCAACTTTTGACCCGTGTGGTAAAATTACGGAAGGCGTCATTACGTAACAATTTATCTGTTGTCAAGCAAAATATCTCGATAGCAGAACGTCGGATCGACGTCAAACTTGGTTTATTTATTCCTGGGATAAGTCGCATGATTTTTGTTAACATGAACTCGTGCACGAAATTAAGAAAGGTATTTAACACCGACATCACCACTCACCTCCCCCCCCCCCCCCCCCCCCGTCTTTCCCTTTTTATCGGTTCGGTAGTTGTTGACTACGCTGGGGATTTCACCGTTTTCCAGAAGATTCCCGGGTGTTCTTGTATTCTTTAGAATGGAAAACAGTAGCAACATTGCTGACCTCTCTGTGCGTTGCTCATCTACAGGTATTACGTAACATTCCACTCAGTCAGTGGTCAGTGTCAGTGGTACATTATGAAGTCGCTATCTGCGAGGCCATTCAATGCTGTTATCGTATTTACATGTATCAGCAGGTCTAACTAATTTTTCTTCGCCTTTAACTTGTTTTGGTTTGGTTGCCAAGCTGTTCCATATATGGGAGTGATCATGGGAGTAGCGCTTAGCTTTGTGTGCAGTAGCTGTAAGTATTTTCTACTTTTAAAGTGGGTCGTCTGATATCTTGTGTTACGACAAGGAGCTCACCATTCTGGCACCGAGATGTCCCGCCCTCCCCCTCCCAACGAGATGAGTCATCTGCCGCGCAGTTATGAAGAACGCCTTTCTACTGCTTTTTGGCAGGTGGGAATGTACGAAGACAAGGTATACATGATGGTTATAATTACGCTTCGTGTAAAGACCGCTACCGTAACCTTGGGTAAAAGGGTTA
Organism: Protula sp. h YS-2021; assembly: GCA_949752745.1. NCBI lineage: Eukaryota > Metazoa > Annelida > Polychaeta > Sabellida > Serpulidae > Protula > Protula sp. h YS-2021. Next base: position 49,395,134 of record OX457025.1, on the reverse strand, counting down.
GGGTTGCGTTTATAATCATACCTATTTTAGATGGATGGGTGAAGACGGGGGAACCGGTGAGCAAAAAAAATCCAGACTACCTTCAAAACCCGGATAAAAAGATATAAAGTAAAATCTGTTTCTCGTGACCCCTTCAGATTCGGATAAAAAGACGTACAGTAAAACCTGTCCGTTTTGGCCAATTTCCAGACGTGCATAAAAATGTAACATACAGTAAAACTGCTGTAGTGACCAACTTCCAGACTTAGATAAAAACGACGTACAGTAAAATCTGTTTTAGCGACCACCTTCTAGATTCGGATAACAAAGACGCACAGTAAAATCTGTTTTAGTGATCACCATGTAATTTCGTTTATTTTTTTTTATTTTTGACAATGAATTATGATTACGTTGGCAGAATTTATTTTTATTTCAGTAAAAAACAAAAAGAAACTGCTTATTGGGAGTTATGGGTTTAGTCGGTGAGATATTTGTTTTTGCTTACAAAAACAAGAAATTAAATAGGTGTCGATTTGAAAGAGTGCCATATAAAACTTTACTCATGTTTTGTGTGCACTGGACGCTCTAGTCATTTTTTAGTTAAAAATGTGTTTACTAATTTATAATGTCGAATGGACGAGGGGTGTGTGTCTAGAAAACAAGCACTTTCTATCCCATCCTAAAATAAGTAAGCTGCTCAGTGCAAAATTCCGACCACTACAATAATCTCGACCTTTTCTCGCGATTTTCACTTTCGACCTTTTTTCGTCCAACCTTATGTCGGACTACCTTAATCATGGATAAAGTTCCATGTAGATAAATGAATTATTTAGTTTAAAGAGATATATCTAACTTCATATTTCTACTGTAAAGAAATTGAATTCAACGTATATGCCTAAATGCCTTGTAGATTCTTTAAAAAAAAATAAACATGAGATATTTAAAAATAATTAAATAGCTTAAAAGTTACAAAAGTTCCCGCAGGTCAGAAATGGTATGTAGTTATAGGTCATGCAGGCAGAATATTTTCAGTTCACACAACATCACTGCGCAATTAGAGTGTTGATAAATCTTTCGAATTCAGCATACCTGAAGCCAAACAAGGGTTTATAAAGTGACTTAAAGGATCACCAAAAGTATTCGCAGGCAGAGGATTGTTCATTAAAACACCAAATCTGAAATCAACACACTTAATTGCTGATAACCTTGACGACTTGAAAATCAAGCAATAAACTTTTTTTTAACGTTTCACAATAAAGCCAAAATTTTGCGGATCACAAGAAGAACTAGAGCAGCCAGTGCATACAAAACAGGCTTATATCACAAACTTTCAACCCACACCTATAAAATTTCTTGTTTTTGTAAATTAAAGTAAATGTCTCCCAGACAGAATCTTTCGGACCTACCCAGCAACAATTTCACTAAGTTTTAATTTTCTCCGATGTTCAGTGGCTGAGAAATTTCGCAAAAAAAAAAGATTTTAACGTATTGACGCCATACGCCTTCCCTAATACAGTAACATGCATCAAAAGTTGAAAGAACCGTCTGACTTACCCAAGGAATGAACGAATCAAGTTTGAAGTCGATCCGACTTTTCGCTCTCGAGATATCTTCAAACAACATTTTGTTCACAACACACTGACACACAAACACGCAGACACACGCATATACTATACACACATACAGAACGTACAAACACTATATGTCTCCACTTGGTCGGGGAGACATAACTAGCGAAGATGGAGACTAACACGATTCTGATCAAGTTACCTCATATGTGCTTTGTTCACTCTGGGAACATTCATGAGGCACCTACGCAGAGGAAGCAAAGAAATATGCCCATTGCTTATAGCATTAACACAGACTTCTGCCATTCCTGAGCAAGTTGCAAAACATTGATACTGCTACCCTCTCTTAATCAATATCTCCCTTGGTATGTTGTGGAGCAGCATTTCAAAAATGCCAAATCGTGACATTTTATACATCTCAAAGGGTTCTTTGAGGAGCCTTTGATCTATTACGTACCAGCAACACAGCCCGTATTTTCATGTGATCAAAATATAACCACGGCATAACTTTGTTAGAAACAAGATATACACAGACTGAAGAAACAACCAGAAGAACGAGTACGTGGAATATATGAAGATTAGTAAAATTTCTGCTTTGATGAGAGCTTGTTTTCTACAACTTAACAAAGAACAGCCATATTTCACGACCCGTGCATACAACACATCGACTGCTTGCGATGTTCCCACAATTGTTTCGGGGATAATCATTTACCAGTTCTATGTTTTAACCTCCGTCCCATCTGTGAAGCCTGATTCTGATTTATTCGCAGTTGCCTCCCAAATATTGACGCTAAGAGTTGGTCATAGGGTACTGGTATTAGCAAGTGGTCAGGGCAGTGGAAACATTTACCCCTGTTGCCCCAAACACGCAACCAGTTTGTGAAATATGATCTTTGCAAAATTGGCGGTTGGAAATGTTGGATGGAAAATGGAAGGTTAGCAATTATGCAGTTGGAAAGTGTATCCATACGCGGCACTTATGGAGAAGTTTGACTGTATGACCCTCTAACATCTACTGAATTTATTCCGCACTTCTCATCAAAGGTGAAAAATGCTATTGGTTTAGTCGTTACGACTGGAAGTTTCTCTTTCAATTTTTTTCTAACATTCCGTCTAACTTAGTCGAAACGGCGAAAAGTACCAAGAGAAAATTTTGCACAAGCAAAGATTATAGCATTTAGTTGTGCATCCCGGTTTTATTATTATTTTTTCATTCTTATTTTCTTATTTTTATTTAATTTTATAATAAAATACTTTAAAGAATAATTATCTCGAAAACCGTAAGAGTTACGGCTCTTGGTCAAAATAAGTTATTAGACTACCTTTTCAAGCATAACATTTTACCAAATTACCTTTTCTTCAAGGTCAAGCAATAGCTTTTTGTACAAGCTCTCCCCCACCTTCTTCACATGCTATCTAACGTGACGGATCATGTCTTCCGCTTGAAAATGAGGCATTTTAAAGTTAAACGAAACATTTTAAAAATGAAATCGGCGGCATAAGTTGGGGGGGGGGGGACTTTAACCGCTAACAGGCAGATAGGCCACACGTCAAGCGCACACCAGCCAGTTGTTATGCTCGGAGAAGCGAGTTGATATAGCAACGTGTCCATTACGTGGTATTGACCTTTAGCGCACACCAACGAGTGATGCTTTAATGCCTGTTGCATGAAGTGACCCACACATAATACACTGGGGATGGAAACCACCCGATTCTGTATATTAAAAGTTCGTTACGCAACACTTAAAATGCCCCGAAACTAGAGTCTCAGTAAGATAGGATCCCCCGTGTAAGGCAAATTATATACTGTAAAACTTCCATTACTGAACACCTCCAAATAGTGAACACTTTCTATAATGGAGTTATTTCGGCTCCAATCACTTTTTCACCGATTTCAAAAATAATAAGACGATGCACATCTACAATATATATATTTTCATTGTGCAAGGCTGCATGTCCTTGCGAGAAATGGTTATATGCGAACTGGTGCGGACAAAACATCGCACAACTACTAAATCCAATGTAAATTTTGGCAATTTTCGTCAATTTCTCATTTTCTAAATGAATTTTTCCTTTAATGCACGCAAAAACATTGTAAAGCTTAATACTATTTTTTTTGCTCTGGGGACGTTTTGAACCTAAATTCATTTGGGGACATAGTGCCCGGGGATATTATGGTCAGGTACCAGGTAAAGCTTAATAAAGCGCTAATTTAGGTTATCATATGTTTTAGCTTTGGGACGTTCAGGTCCTAAATTCATTTGGGTATCTTTTGGCCGAGGACCTTATGGCCGAGGTTAAGCTTAATAAATCGTTAATTTAGGTTATCATAATTTTTTCGGCTTTGGGGAGGTTTTGGCCTTAAATTCATTTGAGGACCTTATGGCAGGGGACATATGGCCACTGTTAAGCTTAACAAATCGTTAATTTAAGTTATACTTTTTTTTTTGCTTTGGGAACGTTTTCGCCCTAAATTCATTTGGGACCTTATGATCGGGACCTTATGGCCGGGTATTTCTGGTCGGGGACCTTATGGTCGAGGACATGTTGTCCTGGATTCTACGACAGATTTTGCTTTGGGTCGCTTTGGCCTAAAATTTATTTAGGGACTTATGGCCGGATACCTTAAGGCTGGGGCAAAGCTTAATAACGCGTTAATTTAGGTTATTTTGCTTTTTTATTTATGGAGACGTTTTGGCCCTACAATCATTAGGGGGACCTTATGGCCGGGCACGTTTTGCCCTGGATTCCACTACGACAAATTTTGCTTTTGGAACGTTTTAGGCCTAAAATTATTTGGGGACCTTATGGCTGGGAAAATTATGACCGGGTACTTTATGGCTGGGGTAAAGTTTAATAAAGCATTAATTTTGGTTATCATACGTTTGTTTTCCTTTGGGTGTGGTTTTGACCATAAATTCATTTGGGGACCTAATGCAGGGTTGAGACTTCGTAAAATTTTCTGGTCGCCCTTCGGGTGACCAACTTTAAAAAGTTAGTTGCCCGGCACAAAAGTTAGTTGCCAGGCGCAATTTTTGCAAAATTGTCTAGCCCGATTCACATGAAAAAAAAAAAAACAGCAACAAATTTTGCACAGGAACAATCCTCCTGTGCAAATGCATTCTTTTCCCGTCCAGCTTGAATATTTCCAAAAAATTCGACGCAATATGAACTGTACATTTTGTCATTTTCTTGGCATAGCCAAACGTGTTTTGATTTCCAGTCGCTGTGTATCTGCCTGTGTCGCTTCGACTTCTCATATTCCTTGCTGCTCTCCAAACTTTGCTCTCGACTTCTCTTCTGTTTCACATCTGGTTTTTTTCGCACCTTCTATGTACCTCCACATTTTGGTGTTTTTATCCAACTTGAAATCACTTGTAATCCTTATCTGTTTAGACACTTTTATCCGATTCGAAAGCACTTAAAATCCTTAACTGTTTATATTCCTTCACTTTGAATACTATTTCAACGAAATTTATTTCGAATGTGAAAATCACCATGAAAGCAAAATTTACACAAAAGTCATTTTCACGTAAAATGGTGTTTAAAATAATCAACAGTATTAACCTGAAAGTACTCAGCAAAAATTTAGTCGCCGCTCGGACGACCAACTCGAAAAATCTCAACCCTGCTAATGGCCGGGTACATTATTATGGCTGGTGTAAAGGTTAATAAAGCGTTAATTTAGGTAATCATACGTTTTTTGCTTTGGGGGACGTTTTCGCCCTAAATTAATTTGTGAACCTTATGGCCGGGGACCACGTGGTCGCTAAAAATAGTAACTTTTCACGAGAGGCCTACCTGGAGAACAATCGTACAAAATGGGACAGAAATCCAATCCAAATTGTGTGAAAAGAAGCATTTTGTGAAAAGAAGCATTTTGAAAATTGGTAACCATAAAATTACACATGCCCCCCCCCCCCCCCATTTGCCCAATTTTCGGCGAATCATAAAAAAAAGTAAATTTTCAAGAGAGGCCTACGCAGAGAACAATAATGCAAAATTGGAAACAAATTCAATCAAAAATGTGAGAGAAGAAGCATTTGAAAATTTGACGCCAAAAAATTAAGAACCGCCCCACCCCCCTATTTGGGCAATTTTTGGCGGATCGCCAAAAAAGTAACTTTCAAAAGAGCCCTACCTAGAGAATATTCGCATAAAATTTAAAGAAAATCTGATCAAAATTGGTCGAGAAGAAGCATTTTGAAAATTGGCAATCGAAAAATTTTAAATACCCCCATTTAGCCAATTTTTGGCGGATCGCGAAACAAATAATTTTTCAAGAGAGGCCTACCTAGAGAACAATTATAAAGGAATCCAATCAAAATTGTAGGAGAAGAAATTTTTTGAAAATTAGACATCAAAAAATTTTAAAATGTCCCCCATTTGGCCAAGTTTTGGCGGATCGCCAAAATAAGTAAATTTTCAGAAGACTCCTACCTACAGAATATTTGTACAAAATTTGAAGAACATCTCATCAAAATTGTGGGAGAAGAAGCATTTTGAAAACTGGCAACAACAAATTTTAACCCCCCCCCCCCCCATTTAGCCAATTTTTGGCGGATCGCCAAAGAATATTTTGAAAGAGAGGCCAACCTAGATGACATTCGAACAAAATTTGATTGGAATCCGATCAAAACTGAAGGAGAAGAAGCAGTAAAAGTTTACGGGTTTAGGACAATACCCCCCCCCCCCCCAGACAATACCCCCCGGATGATACCCCCGACAATACCCCCAGACCATACCCCCCCCCCCAGGACCATAACCCTCGGTGCCAATACCCCTCCCCCCCCCCCCCCCCATCATTTTTTTTCCAATTTTCATTTTAAAGGTTTTCATTAACGAATAACAAACTAATACAGTTCTGTGATCTGTAGTTAAAAGCTACGTCATTTCGCTATGATCTAGCTGAAAGGGGTATAATTGCAGTTCTGTGATCTGTGGCTAAAAGCTAAGCCATTTCGCTATGATGTAGTTGAAAGGAGGTATAATTGCAGTTTCACAACACTTACAACTCATCTCATGTGATCCATTGATTAAAGCTATTGTACAAAAAAAATCCTCTATGATCTACTTAAAAGGTTTATAAATGCAATTTAAAGCATACGTTCCGTAACTGCAATTATCAATTCGCACAGGTTTGACTGTGAATGAGACACAGACTCGATATACCGATGTAAAGATTAAATATAGTGTTGGAGAGAAATAAAACATGTCTCTGTACTTTTTGTTTCCATTTTCTTGCAACGTTGAAAATTGGAGAAAAAAAAATGATGGTGGGGGGGGGGGGGGTATTGGCACGGGGGGGTATGTTCCTGGGGGTATTGTCCGGGGATATCATCTGGGGAGTATTGTCTGGGGGGTATGGTCCGGAACAAAAAGTTTACACACGTACACACACACACGTATATACAAACGACGGATGCACCTCTATTGATGTGATAAGACCAGCGCGACGTTACTGAAATTACTGTTAAATGACCAGTTCTCCCCCCCCCCCCAACGATCAAGCTAACAACAAAACGAAGCAACTTGAATCAGTCGCAAGTCATTAAACAGTTCAAGGGTGTTTCGCGTTGGTGTCGGGCTTCCAGCGAATAATATAGACCACTCCTCTAAGAAACTGCTCCACTGTCTTTGTCCCTCCTGTCGTTTCACACACAGTCGGCAGAGCCTGTCCTGCAGTTGCGCCTTGCCCGCTTGCGTGGCGGTTCCCCACAGGCAAGGGCAAGTAATATGTTGCTGACTTAGGCCGCATCCCCTTTCAACCAGTAGATCAGCTTCCATATGGAAGGGTCATGGTCCCATCCAGATAATTTCCATTGTTTATGAGAAAATCTCTAAATTCCCTGGGCTTTTATAGTGCGCTGGTGACACCCGAGTAGTTTAGGGATTAACAACACGAGGTATTAAGGCGCTGCAACTCCTGAGGTTAAGTACATAGGGGGATTAAAAAACTCCTGGTATGGACGCAAGGCCTCGGCATCTTGTGGCATTTCTGACATGGAATGGACTTTCTTAGCTGTCGAGTAAGCATGGAGGTTAGTTTCTTTACTGAACATTAAGCCTGATATATTATCATCAGATGATTCACCGTGTTTTCCGTTTTTCGCACTTCACCTTTTTCCGTTTACCGTTATTTCCGTTACCATTTTTTCCGTACCCCTATGTGACCGGTGCTGACAAACGCGTGCCGTTCCCAAATGAATATGTGGATCCATCCCCGCATTCTATAAGAGGGGAAGAATATTGCTTATGCAACGACACCGTCATTACCTATTGTTCCCTGACAATGGTCTCGTGTTATACGGGGATACAGGGAAAGCATGGGGCAACTACTGCGCAGCCACATCCACCCGAGCATCTGTGCCAGAAGGTGCTCACAGAAGAGCTGCTTTAGCATTGTGTACCAAAAGGTCAAAACTGAAACCTGATGTTGTGTGTATAACCGAGTATATGCTTTATAGTAACGAGTATTGATATATGTTTGAGAAGCAGCGTTTATCTTTGGCAGCTTCATCTTTGCAAGACTGGGTGCCACTCATAACTTTTTGCTCATTTGCAGAGAAGATTTGTGACAACTGATTGCTCATAATTTATACCGCTCCCGGCTAAGCCACCACACTACTGAGGCCTATAGCACGGGCATATACGCAATTAGTACGTGCCGAAATCCAAAGAATACGAAGCGAGAAAGATGCTTGCAGACTGCACGTTAATCACCAAACACGAAAACTGCACTTTAACCCTTCACAGCAGTCCTTGCTTTGTCCCAGTAACGTAAATGCAGGGAACAATGGCTGTGGAGGTAACTACAATGGAAAAACTATATTTGACAAATTGTCACTGAAAACCAGAAAAGCCAGTGTACCCCGTATATGCCCAAACGAAAGGAAAATCTAAGAAAAAAAACGAATGTGATTAAGGCACTTTTCTTTGACAAACTACAAAAAAAGCCCCATTTACGAACCAAAGTACTTTCTGAACAAGCCATCGTCGAAGGCGCAGACCCCAACCGGACACAAAGTCGCCATTTTGGCATTTTTTTAACCGATTTAAAAATCAACACGACATTGCACAACTTCAATATATATATATATATATATTCACTGTGCAATATAGCATATGCCTAGGATAATTAGTTTCGGAGAACTCGCGTGGAAAGCAACTAAGTCTTACATTGCAGTTATCTCAAAAAATTACATTTTTTGACAAGTCACCATTTTAGCAAATTTTTGGCCGATTTAAAAAATAACACGACGTTGCACAACTTCAATATATATATTTTCACTGTGCAAGGTAGCACTTGCGTGGAAACAAAACAGCATCCAAAGTGTGACACACGGACGGACGGACCTACGGACAGACCAGCTCATAACTAGTCTATATCCCTCGATTTCACGGGGGATAAATACGAATCAACGCCAGTTTTAATTCATTTAATTTAATTTCATCACTCCGATCGTACGATTTCTGAGTCAAAGACAAATGATTCCTCGCGTAAAGGGTTAGCGAAAGTTTAATTTGTAGGTTCGTGTAAAATACGGCAGGCTCTTCAAACTGGGAACTGATACTTGCTCACCAAACAAGCGTCTTAACCACTACACCACGCAGATCAACTGACAGAATGAATATTTTATAAATGTTATTCTGTATTATTTCCAATAATCAGTAGCATGCACGAAACAGCCCTAACGACCTTACCCTTGATTTTTAATTAATTGTTTGTCATTTGTGTTTGGCTTTAAGATTTAAAAGCTAAACATCAAAAGTTCATCAATCTTTTCCTGAGAAATTTACATTTCCTGGGAAGTGTTTGAAGAGGTTATTGACCGCCAATACTTAGTTATCAATTGCATGATGACATAACATGAGCAGTGTGTTGTGACACATAATAAGCATCATGCCCATTTAATGGCACAATTACGAGCAGTCTATTGTTATATTTAGTGTGGATTCGTAAAAAATTAAGCGTGGATTCTTTGATCAGAAAACACACTAATTTCCAAAAAGAACCTTGTTTTAAAATCTGTTAAAAGATTCAAAGTAATGTATTCTGTTGTAAGAAAATGCTCGTTACTACGTAACTCCGGATTTTCTGACAACACACTTCACTGTTTTTCATCTTTTAACCGTGACATAAATCGCTATTGGGTGCACAAATTTCACTGACTTTCCCTGTAAATTGTATGCATACGGAGGGCATCCAATCATTTGTTCCTTGAACAAATCATGGTGGATAGCAAAAGAACAAATACTAGGGAACAGATAAAAACACATAAAACAGATCATTCCTAGTCCTAGCGTCTTAGAGTGGCATGCTATGTCAACATCTGCCCTTCCTCCACTCTTCCATGGCCAGTTTAGCTAAGCTTGCAAATTGTGTTCCTTAATCAAACCCAATCTGAAGCAAAAGGTATACCAAAATAGTTATGCGCCGCTGTCTGAAGCCGAAGAACTTCCGTCACCACTGCATCACATGGCTACGGAAGATTACTTTCGTGACGTTAATTAAATAATCATTAACAAGAATGTCCAGGGACATTGCAACCAGCCGAGCCCAACGCAAGAAGAGTAAACCACTTTACCATCTCATTGTTGCTTACAAAACCATACATTCAGCTGTTGTATAAATAAAATATGACTGCACCAAAGATATTTTCGATAAGGTGAACCCCTGCCTGAATATATTACCCTCCCTCCCATCCCCCAACAACAAAATCGGTCAAAAATTAGTTAATTTAATCACTAGACTGGAATTTTATAAATTTTTTTTGAAATGGAGATATTTGTGTTTATGGTCACTTGTCGTTCTATTTTATTGCAAAGACAAAATGACAGGAATTCACCACGACTTACGCACCACCAAAGCAACTGTCATATTTTTATAGATCAAATTTACTAGACAACGGAGGGAGACATACCTTTCTTTCTCCTTATGGATTTAATTGTGACCCGTCACTCAAACATCCACTGACTTCAAGGATCAGACCGGATCCAACTTTTCGTGAAGGAGAAGGAAGTGGGGGAGGTTTCAACTTCTGGCACGATGAGTTTAAAAGTTTCAGAAAACACAAAGCTGAACAGACATTTTTTTAATTTGGGGGGGGGGGGGGGGGGTCGCGACCCCTGAACCTCCCCTCTCCTGGATCCGCCACTGAGAGCGTCTCTTGTATAATCGGTCCTTTTTGAAACACATATAAATATTGATCGACTCCAAAGGCTTAGCATGTATAGGACCTACAATGCTATAGGTCATGGGGAAATCACAAGCTTCTGTTAACAATGCATTAAGAAACGCAAACACAACACGGCTTTTTCTACAGATTCAATCCGGTCAAAAGTAACTCTGTTCATGTGTGTCGGGATGGGGGGGGGAGAGGGAAAAGGGAGGAGAAAGGAGGGGCGACAAAGAGATGTTATATTCAACTACTCCCTCGCAGATATTGCAGATATATCCAAAAAATATATACCAAAATACACAAATTTCTGATAATTTTCAAAGTCCCGTCATTATGGCTCTTTTCGGCAGATCGCGAAAAAAAGTAACTTTCCGGTAGAGAACCACCTAGAGATTGTACGCATGTAATACCAAGAAGATCTAATCAAAAGTGTAGCAGATGCATTTTCAAAAAAAGTTCACCAAAATTATAAAAGTACCGTCATTTCGGATATTTTCGGCCGATCGCGAAAAAAGTAAGTTATTTGTAGAGGACCACCTGGAGATTGAATATGTGCAATTTCAAGAAGACCCGATCAAAACTGTAGGAGGAGATCCATTTTGAAACAAGAATGTTCAGGGACATTGTGACAAGCCGAGATCTAGTGAATCTATGAATAAGCTTGTCTGGTTGCCGAAAGCGGTAGTCACATTGTACTAGCTTGTCCAAGGACAAAGCCCCAGCTAACGAAAAGCGATAAAACCAAATCCGGCGTGCTTGAACAAGGGAATTTCCCTGAAAATTTGGGCTTCAAAGGACGAGATGGCAATGAGCTAACTAAATAATTAATTTAGCAACGGACCCGAACACAGACCGATAAATACATACAAAGATTTTTTTCACGGAAAAATAACTTCGAACAACTTATCGAAATTGTATCCACACGTGTGTACTGTTGACATGTACTGTCGGACATACACAATTAGTTCAAGCAGCAGAAACGATCAGAAACGACCAAACACATATGCCTTTTGAAAAGAAGAAAATGCCGCGTCTAAAACATCATTACTTAAGTTTCATGTTTTGGTATGTATTATTTTGCGGGGTTTGCATTTCCGACCAGTGAGCATGTTTATTTAACTTGCGTTGATGTGCGGTTTGCATTTCGGAAAAATGCGCATGTTTATTTAACTTGCCGTTATGCTGTGTTCGCATTTCGGACCAGTGCGCATGTTTGTTTAGCTTGTGTTGATGCGCGTTTGACTTTTCGGACCAGTGCGCATGTTTATTCAATTTGCATTGATGAGCGGTTCTTATTTTAGACCAGTGCGCATTTTTATTTAACTTGCGTCGATACGCAGTTCGCATTTCAGACCAATGCGCATGTATATTCAACTTCCGTTGATGAGTGGTTCGCGTTTATTTATTTAGCTTGCGTTGATGCGCTGTTTACATTTCGGACCACTGCGCATGTTTGTTTAGCTTGTGCTGATGCGCGTTTGACTTTTCGGCCAGTGCGCATGTTTATTCAATTTGCATTGATGAGCGGTTCTTATTTTAGACCAGTGCGCATTTTTATTTAACTTGCGTCGATGCACAGTTCGCATTTCAGACCAATGCGCATGTATATTCAACTTCCGTTGATCACTGGTTCGCAATTCGGACAAGTGCGCATATTTATTTAGCTTGCGTTGGTGCGCTGTTTACATTTCGGACCACTGCGCAAGTTTATTTAACTTGCGTTGATGCGCGGTTATTATTTCGGACAACTACGCATGTTTATTTAACTTGCGTTGATAAGCGGTTCGCATTTCGGACCACTGCGCAAGTTTATATAACTTGCGTTGATGCACGGTTATTATTTCGGACCTCTACGCATGTTTATTTAACTTGCATTGACGCGCGGTTTGAATTTTGGACCAGATTTTGCATTGACGCGCGGTTTGAATTGGCACATTAATTTAACTTGCGTCGATGCTCGGTTCGATTTGGAACCAGTGCGCATGTTTACTAAACCTGCGTCGATGCGAGGTCCGTATTTCGGACCAATGCGCATGTTTATTCAACTTACAAGTTTTGGCGGATCGCCTAAAAAATTAATTTTTCAAGAGGGGCCTAACTGGAGAAGAATCGTACAAAATTGGAAAGGAATTCAATAAAAATTGTGGGAGAAGAAGCATTTTGAAAATTGGCAACCACAAAATTACAAATGTCGACAATTTGGCCAATTTTTGGCGGATCGCCAAAATGAGCAATTTTTCAAAACAGGACTACTTAGAGAATAATCGTACAAAATTTGAAGAAAATCTGATGAAAATTGAGTGAAAAAAAAGCATTTTGAAAATTGGTGACCATAAAATTACAAATGTCCCCTATTTGGCCAATTTTTGGCAGATCGCCAAAAAGAGTACTTTTCACAACAGGCCTACCGAGAGAACAATCGTACAAAATTGGAAAGGAATCCTATCAAAATTGTCTGAGAAGAAGCATTTTGAAAATTAGGCAACAAAAAAATAAAATGCTCCCCCCCCCCCCCCATTTGCCCAATTTTAGGCGGATCGCCAAAAAAGTAGATTTTCAAGGCAGCACCATGTTAAGAATATTCTTAAAAAATTTGAAGAAAATCTGATGAAAATTGTGGGAGAAGAAGCATTTTGAAAATTGGCAACCACGAAATTACAAATGTCGACAATTTGGCCAATTTTTGGCGGATCGCCAAAAACAGTAATTTTTCAAGGGAGGTCTACCTAGAGAACAACTACCCAAAATTGGAGAGGAATCCGATCAAAATTGTGGGAGAAGAAGCAATTTGATAATCAGATATCAAAAAATTAAAAAAATGTCCCCCATTTGGCCATTTTTTGGCGGATCGCCAAAATGAGTAATTTTTTCAAAAGAAGCCTACCTAGGGAATATTTGTGCAAAACATGAGAAAAATCTGATCAAAATTGTGGGAGAAGAAGCATTTTGAAAATTGGCAACCGAAAAATTTCAAATGTCCCCCATTTGGCCAATTTCTGGCGGATCGCCAAAAAAAAATTAAAGAGAGGCCTAACTAGAGAACATTCGTGTAAAATTTGAGAGGAATCCGATCAAAACTGAAGGAGAAGCATTTTAAGTAAAAGTTTACACACGTACATACGTACGTACAGACGACGGATACCCCTCTATTGATAGGATAAGAAAAGCCCGACATAGTTGGCTGGTCTAAAAAAAGGTTAACACACACACATACACACATTTTTTTTTCAAAAGTGATTGTACAAGACCACCTGACCGAGTCGCTGGTCTAGAATTGTGAGTTTTATACGCACTACCGGGCATGTCTGTTACGATGCAATTGCTGCTCAAAACAGAAGCATGCTAATTCCATTCCAACCTAAGCGTAATGCTATTCGCCATTAAAACTCTCTATTAAGGAGTAAAATATTATAATGAAGACACAAGTATGCGTCGGATTCACAAATCTACAAAGTCTTACGTGGGATACAAGTAGAATAGGCCCCAAACAACAGCCCCATCAAATTTATTGTTTTCAACAAATGAAATAAACTGACGAACTGAATTATTACGGCAGTCGAGACGTTGCCGCGCTGTACGTGACTGAGGCTGCCCCTGAACAAGCAGCCCCAAGACAATTTCTGTGGCTATTTTTGGTGCATACACAGAGAATTTATTCCTTCCCTCGCAGTTTTTTTTCTAACAAGACTATTACTTGGAAAACAGCTTTTGAGGCATCTCACGGAGTGGATAAAAGGCGCTACGACCTGCACTGACAACATGGTAATGACGTGTCACGTGACGGGAAGACAATCTGAACATTGTGATACACGGTAACGCAGCAAAGGTTAATGGAAAGTGTCAGCCTGCGCGGTGAGAGCGCTGGTGGGATCCGCTCCAACGCAACAAATACAAGCCCACACTTCCCAATCTTCTCTACACACTTTCCCAATCTGGCCCCTAATTCCCACTTGCAAACAAGGTTTGCAAATGAGTATGCCGTTTATTCTTTTTTTTTCATCTCGGAGATTTCCGGAAAAACTCTTCCTACGCTATTTGACGTAGGACGATGACATTTGGCACATAGACAGAGAGTGATGAGATGTCGTGAAATCCGCATTTTTTTACCTTGACCTCCAAGGCCAAGGTCAAATTGAGGTCAAATATTTTTGACCTCAAAGTAGTTTCCAGAAAATTCCTCCTACAGGGTTTGACGTAGAAAGACGGCATTTGGCAGAGGTATGGAGGGTAATGAGCTGTTGTAAAATCAGCAAAATTTTTATCTTAACCTTCAAGGTCAAGGTCAAATTGATGTTTAATATTTTTAAAACCTCTATTCATCGCGAAAAATGGCAGGAAATAGCGCTCAGATCCTTGTTTCAACAAGAGTACGGTGTCATTAAGCAGTAACATCGTGGACCGAATCAGGACGTTCGGGGTCAAGGTCATGTGACCTTTGTATATCGCAATCCGTTAGAGAAAGATTGTGCATTATCTCGAAAACGGTTAGAGATAGAGCGATTCTGACTTATTTTCAACCCTTTAGGCGTAAACGACGTTATAGGAGAGGTACCTAGGTGACCTTGAACTCCTCGGTAATGGTCAAGGTCAAAAACCGAAAGTTGAACATTATCTCGAAAACGGTTAGAGATAGAGCGGTTTTGAGCTTATTTTTTACCCTTTGGGCCTACAAGAAGTTATATCAGAGGTACCTCGGTGACTTTGACCTCCTCTGTCATGGTCAAGGTCAAAAACCGGAAGTTCACCATTATCTCGAAAACGGTCAGAGCGATTTTGAACTGAATTTGATTATTTGTGCCTGATAATTATGTCTTAACAGTGAAAGATTTGTCTTTGATCACATATGTTACGTCTCTGGCCGTCTGCCATTGCAAGTGGGTGCTATTTCGCTACGTGTAGCCCGCTGGTTTAGCCCGCTATCACAAGTCAAACTCGAGCGGCATGTGTACATCAGCATTAGTGTGGCAAATCACTGTTTTGTTTTCTCCAGACAGCCCCCCCCCCCCCCCCCATTCCTACTCCAACATCCTTTTCCAACGCTTGGCTCTCCTGCGGTTTACAGAGTTTAATTATGACAACTATTTCAGAATGACTGGACTTTTCGATTCGTATAAACATACCTGAATATACAAACATGTGAGATGCCCAGAAGTCGGGTTACGAGGGGGGAGGGGGCGAAGGGCTACGCAATCTTGATTTTTATATACGCCTTAGTACAAGTTAAGTAATGTCGAATGTGGTCACTGCCACTTGGGCTTATACTCCACGTCCGGGTGTGGAAGGTGGTCACTACAGAGGTGCAACTGTAAGTCTTTTTTATCCTAGTTACGACAGGCATGTTTTACTTTTCGTCTTTTTTATCCGAGTCTGGAAGGTGGTCGCTAAAAACGGTTTAACTGTAAATCTCTTGCTCGGGTCGAGGAGGTGGGAAAGACAGATTTTCTTTACTATACGTCTTTTTGTCCGAGCCTTCAAGGTGGTCGCTAACAAACTGGTTTTACTGTGGTCTTTTTTATCCGGGTCTGGACGATGGGTGCTAATTACCAATAACCTCTTTCATCGGAGAGTTTTTTTTTTGCTTACTGTCAAGCCTGAGTTAGGTGCGGCTCAGTATCGAACCCTGATCCTTTTACCTCTGTCACTATGGGTCCATTTCGCGCAAAATGGTGAGCTGCTTGCTTGTCATAACACAAGATAACATATGACCCACTTATAGATAACACACAAGCGCAGTGTAAGATTACTCGTTCTGCAGATCAGTGACTTTACTTGTCCACACTTTTTGCTACATCGTAAAAGATAGAAACTTTAGAGTTTTCCAGATTATCGATTCGCCTACATACCGAAGCGGTTGCTATCCAGACAGGCTTTAAATAATTATATTTCTGAAAATATTACCGAGAGGCTTCAATACGCGTGTTTTAGGCTGGTCACAGACGAGGAAATCTCGAAAGCTCGTTTTTAGTCTCCTTTTAAATACAGCCAACATCGCCCCTTTCGTGTTATCAATCAGACGCATTTTTCAACTAGCCGTCTCAGAGGAGTTCGCGCGACAAAGTTTTGGCAGAAAGAAAGATACGGAAACATACGGAAACACTTTACCGAATCGTACGAAAGTATATAAACAAGGGGATTGAAAATCCCCAAGTGTAAATATGACATGTCTGAAAATGTGTTATGTGACGTAACCTGGCTTGGTAGCGTCCTTTATGGTCACAATAACAAAGCGAGTTAGTTCAGTCCTTGTGGTACTGGCTACTCACACACTTGCCACTTGAGAGTACAGCCATCGTCTTCTTTCCTGATGGGGTATTTTCTTTTTCGTTCAAACCGACAATTCCTAATCATTTACAAATGTATGGAATGCCATTTTAACAGGTAATGCTTATTTTTGATATCAAAATATAATTAAAGATATCAATCAATCAATAGATCTCCTCAATTTGCATTTTGCTATCAACAATTGTATTTTATATAGCAAAAACTTATTTTTGAGATCAGAAAAATTGAATTTTACAAACTTAGAAAAAATCTTATGAGAGGCACGCATTTATATCAAACTTCACGAACAGTAAATTCAATTTTGAAGATGAAAAATTAAATTATTTACGGAATGCCGTTTTAACATTTAATGCTTATTTTTGATATCAAAATGCAATTAAAGATATCAAGAAATCAATGTAGATCTCAATAACTTATATTTTGCTGTCAATAATTGAATTTTAGATGGCAAAAATTTATTTTTGAGATCGAACGAATCGTCAATTACATTTTGGAGATGAAAACTTGAATTATTGAGATCAATAATAACAACAAAATTTTTTACCTCAAGAATTGCTTCTTTTTTGTACAGTAAAGATTTAAGGAAAGATTCTGTATACAAGGACCAGTCATTATTAATTTACAGATTTGTGCTTCTGAATTTTTTATTTAAAAATACAGACTGATATTTTGATATCAAAAATCAATTTTTGAGATCAAAAAATCATTTGCAGATTTCAAAATACAAATAAAAAAGTCTCATTCTGAAATAATGATATCTGAAATAAATTATTGATATCAATAAACGGAAAATGAATTATTGAGCCTTAAAGTTGTAATTTTTGAATTGAATTTCTTATCAGAAAAACTCAGTTTTAGATATCATTAAATTATTTTTGATATCAATAAATATTTATTGATATCTCTAAATATTTATTGATATAAAAAACTATTTTCTGAGATCAAGAATACACTTAGAGATATCAAAAATACTGTTACAGATAGCAACAAATAATTCTTGATATCAAAATATGGATCTTTTAGATCAAAATTTAACTCTTGACATCAAAAAATCAATTTTTGATATCAAAAATTAATTCTTGATATCAATAATTCCCTAATAAATGTGAAAATGGCATTCCATAAATATTTTGCTATCAAAAATTTATTTCAGAATTACAGGACTTTTACCTCATATACATATACCTGAATATGACGTGCTCAGCAGTCGGCTTACCGGGGGTGGGGGAAGGGCTACGCAATCTTGATTTTTATATACGCCTCAGTGGAAGTTAAGCAATGTCGATTGTGGTCACTATAAACTGGGCTTATACTCCACGTCTTTTTATCCGGGTGTGGGTGAAATTTCTTGAGATCAAAAAAATAATTTGCAGATTTCAAATATAATATGTGCATTAAAAAGTCTCATTCTGAAATAATGTTATATAAAATATTCTTGATATCAATAAAAAGCAAAACACATTATTCAGCTTTCATTTATTTCTTTTTTTTTTTTATAAAGATTTGAACTTTTGATATCTAAAACTCAATTTTAGAGATCAGTAAATCATTTTTGATATCAATAAATTTTTTTGATCTCATTATTTATTGAAATCAAGCATTCAATTTCTGAGATCAAGAATAAATTTAGAGACATAAAAAATAATTACAGATGGCAAAGATTAATTCTTGATATTAAAAACTGAAAATACTGAGATCAAAAATCATTTCTTGATATCATAAAATCAACTTTTAAGATCAAAAATCAACTCGTGATATCCGTAATTGTTTAATAAACGCTACAACTGTATTCCTTACAAATGGGCCCGGATATCTGTCCCCAGCGCAAACTTTCAGGATATAAGCGTGAACCAAGTTACCAACCCCTAAAACGCAATTTTTGGCTTTCCTTGTACTTTCTGTAATTTCCTGGATATCAATACTTTTTATATCGTGTAATTTCTAGCGTGCACTGATTATCTTGCCCATTTAGATCAACTGTCACTAGTTTAGTTCTGGCCAGGAACAGGACTAATGTCGTACATGCCAATCTCGGCTAAATGTCGGGAACCATCATTGCTCGATTGCCAAGGACGCTATTTATTAACATACATACATATATAGCACTAGTGACGGAATTATCAGTGGAGTATTATTAGCAGTGGTATCCGGATAAGGTCCCAGCACAGAGAATTTACGTATATTTTAAAGTGATACCATCGCGCACGAATGGGATTTTCTTTGGAAGCGAAGCCCGGAGGAGGGGTTTGCACAAGGTCTCAGATTTCAGCGGGTGGGGGGGGGGGGGTGTGCAGGTCAGGATTTTGGGCAAGATTGCGAATTTGCATGCCATTTCAAAAGAGATTTGGGGCGTAAAGGCTGAAGGAGCTGCATTCCGCAACAAGCCCATGGGATATATTGCCTTATTATTTGTACAACACCATGCATTTTCAAGCAGTGGAAGGAGAGGGTCGGGGCAGCTAAAGCCCTGGAGAGAGCCCTCCCCAACCGGCTCTACACTCATAACTGTGAAACAAATATTCATCACATTTACATACGATGTTTTACACTTTGTAACCGTATTTTGCTAGACAGATACTCATTTTTTCCTGCACTGGATGGTAAACTGAACAAGGAATTTGTCCATTTGGTTGACATGATATAAATAACATCCCGAAAAGCAGCAAAGAATATTTTATAAAGTTTAATGTTTCCTACTCGCACATATACATATGCCACAGATCAAAAGAACTGATGTCCGGGGAAATTACGGCAACTACGAGGAAAAGCCTGAAAGTTGGAAAAATTGTTCGCGATTCTATTGACACAATGTTAACATCTTCTGACGTGATTCACACACTGTTAACATTTTCTGACGTAATGCACACACTAACATCTTCTGGCTTAATGTTAACATTTTTTGACTTGACAAATACCTTGTTAACATTTACTTGTTTGATGCATACTCTGTTAACATTTTCTGGCTTCGCTTAACATGGCCTTTCAACCAAGGAACAAATGCTTGGAGCATCCAGCAAAAGCTTGCCTGAGATAGTTAGTTATATGATTTGTTTCACGACACGACCGACCCTCAGCGGATTACATGGGTCAAAACATGTCAATAATCAGTGACCAGAAAGCGTGCCAAGTCACTCCGCTGTTGTTTACGCAGGGACAAATAGCGAAGTATACTCTCGTCTCACTGATTTGAAACAAAAGAGATGAAGCTATGAGATGAGTATCAGACAGCATTGCCAGCCTTGTTTCATGGCAGATCTGTGACGACACACGTCATCTTTTTAAATCACAAGACAAGAAGATAGTTTAAGCTTTTTATTGCAGTAACATCACTACGCTATACATCCTAAGCAAATTAGTCCTACCCTTTGTAATCTGTATAGTATACGAGTTCCAGTTAGTATTTTTCATTAATCTCAAAACTATTCCTTCTTCTCATCTGTCTTTTCACCTCCATTTTCTTTTGTTTCGTTTTCTTCTGCTCCTGCTTCCAGACCTGAGCTGAACTTGGCGTTCTTGTTGTTTATTGGCGACTTGAGGAACTTGTCCGACGCCATGTATAACTGGATATTTGGTAGTTCCTGAAAGCAATGAGCAAATTTAGTCACATCAAACTACAAATGACTATTTGCAAGACTAAAGCGATATGATACCGGCAATTGCTGGGACCGACAATATAGATGTAAACTTAACCCACACATCGTTGTAATCGATGACTTCAAACATAAACAAGATAGTCCATGGAAAATGCCCCAGCTCACAAATACTGATGCCCGGATTTGTATAGGCTATATATCTGACGGCAGTCCTGACTTTAATACATAAAACACCGTATAATTTAAAATAAAAATTCTGAAGCAAATAAGAAACCAGATATTTTTTGGTAGGCTATTCCGAAATAGAAAATTGAATGCCACAAAATTCGAGCTTTTTTATTATTCCATCAGTTTATGTTGCAAACTATATAAACAAGTTATCTTCTTGCTTTATAACGAGAAAAAAAAAAGAAAAAAAAAAAGAAATTACAAATGAATTCTTTAAAATGTTAAATTCAATAGGTGCTTCAATATTGAACTACCAACAGTCAAGTGTAAATTCAATTTTTCAATATTTTTATTTTCCTTTCCCAAAAGATTACAATGTACATTGTTCAACTTATTTCCACCCTTTGGTACAAGAAAAATGAAGCAATATTGATTTCTGTGACATTCTAATCATCGGTAGTCTATTCCGGAATAGCGTACCAAAAACTATCGGGTTTCTTTTTTGCTTCCGAATTCTTATTTTAAATAATACGATGTTATAAATGGTTTATCGCCAATATTTCAGCCAATTTTGGGCAAAGCGGCAAAAAAGTAATAATAATGTCCGAAAAATTTAACAAGAATGTCCAGGGGCATTGTGGCCAGCCGAGATCTAGTGAATCACGAATGAATAAGCTTGTATGGTTGCCAAAAAGTAGTAGTTAAATTGTACAAGTGTGTCCAAGGACAAAGTCCCAGCTTACAAAAAGCGATAAGACCAATTCCCGCGTGCATGAAAAATTTGGCTTCAAAAGACGAGATGGCAAACAGCTAGCTAAATAATTTAGCAACGGACGATAACATAGACAGATAAATACATACAAAGATTTGTTTCCCAGAAAAATCGGAGACAGATCTTGTGTATCTCTGGTAGACTGGGTAGTTTACCAAAGATATCTTCGAACAACGTATCGAAATTGTATCCACACACGTGTACTGTTGGTCGGACATACACAAATTACGTCAAGGAACAGAAACGACTAGAGAACTGTGATATGATCAAACACATGTGATTATGTTTGTGTTTCCGTTTTGACAAGAAGAAAAGGCCGCGTCTAGAACAGTACTACTTAAGTTTTAATGTTTTGGTATGTATTATTTTGTGGGGTTTGCATTTCGGACCAGTGCGCATGTTTATTTCACTTGCGTCGATGCGCGGTTTGTCCTTCGAACGAATGCGTATGTTTATTTAACTTGCTGTTATGCTCTGTTCGTATTTCGGACCAGTGCGCATGTTTATTTACCTTGTGTTGATGTGCGGTTCGCAATTCGAACCAGTGCGCATGTTTGTTTAACATGCATTGTTGCGCATTTCGGACCAGTGCGCATGTTTTTTAACTTGCGTTGATGTGCGGTTTTTATTTTAGACCGATGCGCATGTATACTCAACTTGCGTTGAGTTAGCATTTGAAACCAGTGCGCATGTTTGTTTAGTTTGTGTTGATGCGCAGTTCACTTTTCGGACCACTGATATGCTTATTTAATGTGCGTTGATACGCGGTTCCTATTTTAGACCAGTGCGCATCGATGGGCGGGTTCGCATTTCGAACCAGTGCGCATGTTTATTTAACTTGCGTCGATGCCCGGTTGCCATTTCGGACCAGTGCGCATGTTTACTTAACTTGCGTTAATGCGCTGTTCGCATTTCGGACCAGTGCGCATATTTACTCAACTTCCGTTGATGAGCGGTTCGCATTTCGGACCAGTGCGCATGTTTACTTAACTAACGTTGATGCATGGTTCTTTTTTCGGACCAGCGCACATGTTAATTTAATTTGCGTTGATCCAAGGTGTTTATTTTGGACCAGTGCGCATGTTTATTTAATTTGCATTGATGCGCGGTTCAAATTTCGGACCAGTGCACATGTTAGTTTAACTTGCGTTGATGCGCGGTGCTTATTTTGGACCACTGCGCGTGTTTTTTTAATTCCATCGATGCGCGGTTCGCATTTCGGACCACTGTGCATTTTATGTAGCTTGCGTTGATGCGCAGTGCTTGTTATGGATGTTTGTTACAAAAACAAACAAGTTTGCATGTTTGTTACAAAAATTCCCCCAAAAATTAAAAATTCCCAAATCGAGTCAAAAAGCACAAGAGGTATCCCCAACCTACCTACGGTTGCCTCATACCAAGACTAAATGAAATCGGATAAAAAATGTAGGAGGAAATACATTTTGTAGTTGTTTCTTAAAAAATTCCACCAAAATACACAAATTTTCCGATCGAGTAAAAAGGCACAAGCAGTATGCGTGACCCCTTAAGGATGCGTCATACCAAAAATAAATAAAATGGGATAAATACTGTAGGAGAAAACACACTTTGAAGTTTTTTCTTCGAAAATTCTCCAAAACTACAAAAATTTTTCGATCGACTAAAAAAGCACAAGCAGTATGCGTCATACCTTAAGGATGCGTCATACCAAAAATAAATGAAATCGGACAACAAACTTAGGGAGAAATGCATTTTGAAGTTTTTTCTTCAAAAATTCCCCCAAAATACAAAAAATTATTTGATCCATTAAAAAGCATAAATTTTATGTACGACCCTTTAGGAATGCCTCATACCAAAAATGGAAAACAGACCCAACCCCCAGCCCGGTCCTAACCCCCCCCCCGACTAAAACCCTCCGTAGGCCTAACCCCCCCCCCCCCCCCCCCGTTCTCAAATCATTTCACTGTGTGCTATAAAAAACCTGTAAAGATTGCATCATTTATTCTCAATTTCACGTACAAATGCCCTTGGTAGAATATCTTTGGATTCCCTTTAGCAGACGTAATGTATTCCATGATGGTAGGCTGATTTTACAGAACATTTTGGGTCACTTTCATACATTCCTGCAAAACTATTCCGGGCTTCGGAGTCGTTGAAATCGAGCTGACCTATTTAGCACTCGTTAGTATTGAAACTATTCACCAAAATTCCCATTCATACGGATCACAACAATAAATCACATCTATCGCAACCGAAATTGCAATTTGCAAACTCGACTGATCTCGCAACCAGCATATGAATTGCAATTAACACTGCGAAAGAGTCGTGTAAATAATTGCAATTTTTAATGTACACACACTCATCGATCGTAAGAGACATTGCAATTTAAAAAAAAGGTGACTGATCTCATCAATCGATGCATGAAGTGTATTTTATGACACGGATTATCTTCAGAAGTATAGAAATTGCAATTTTAAATGCCGACTAATCTCATCAATAGGTATTTTAACTGTAATTTACAATGTGGACTAATTTTAAGTAAAAGTTAACACACGTACAAACGCATATACAGACGACGGATACCCCTCTGTTCATGTGATGAGACCAGCCCGACTTAGCAGACTGGTCTAAAAAAGTAACAGACCGGTAGGTACTTATGTCCGCTACCATCAACCAAAACTTCAAGACATTCAGGCTAAAAACCTAGAAAGGGATACTTTTTTAACTTAAAAGCCCACGCATATATTTTCAATAATCACTATAGCCCATGCTCCTGGAGAAGCTGGGGCTAACTAGAGCCTTGGTGAGGCAGGATCCCCTGTGTAACAGGACGTGCATTTAACTCGAGCAATTTCATTGAAGAGATCTCATACTAGGGTATTCTCCAGCACGTATAACATCAGAGCTCTTTATAAGCTAAAACCCTTTATACTGTGATGGGCAAGATTTAGACCTTTCACCTTGCAATACATACATGTAACGTTTACTTGTTCTTTATGACTTAGCCAACAAATGAAACGTTTCCATGCTGTTAACTTATATCTACTAATCATACAACTTTTCTGTTCAAAGAAGACTTATCTGTGATAAAGAAAACATTTGGTTGCATGAACCTATTCCAAGTATAATACAATAATATTTTTCATTACGTGATATTCCAAAATAAATATACAATACTGTTAAAATGTATATTAAATATTCAACTGAAACATTAAAAAGCCTGCTACATTTTGCCTCAAGGAAATTTTTATAACAGCATATTTTTCAACCTTGCTCCAATTCTTATTTTTTTAATATTTTTCAACAATAACCTGACGCTGCACATCTACAACTGATGGTCTCTTTATGAATACGATATAAAATGCCTCGGAGATATCGCGCGAACAAAAAAGCGGACAGACGGACGGACGGACAAGTTCATAACTATATCCCA
Source organism: Protula sp. h YS-2021 (assembly GCA_949752745.1). Taxonomy (NCBI): domain Eukaryota; kingdom Metazoa; phylum Annelida; class Polychaeta; order Sabellida; family Serpulidae; genus Protula; species Protula sp. h YS-2021. Next base: position 49,370,178 of record OX457025.1, on the reverse strand, counting down.
CCCTAACACTGGGGATAATAACCTCCCTCCCGTCGCACAACTTCACTATATATCCGTTCTTCCTGTAAGATTTGATTTGCTTCCGATGAATAGTAACGGAGATATCGAAATGTTCACATTTTTTACAAAATTGAAAAATAACCTCTCGTGGCACAACTTCACCATTCATATTTCTTCCTGTAACATTTGGTTTGGTTCCGATAAATAGTAATAGAGATATCGCGCGAACAAAAAAGTGCGGACAGACAAATAGACGGACGGACAAGTTCATACCTATATTCTTCCGTTACACAGGGGATAAAAAGCTTATATGGGAGCCCAAAAACATTGTCACTGTGTTGTCATCGGATGTCGCTGATGCGAGCTTCTACTTCATCATCATCATCATCATCATCATCATCATCATCATCATCATTATTATTATTATTATTATTATTATTATTGCTGCTGCTGCTAAAAAAGTTACATGAACATGTTAAGAGAAGAGCTTACCTCGAAGCGCGTCATGAACGCCGTCAGTTTGGAGAAGTTCCTGAGGCAACCAGGATCCAACACTCTGTGCTGATCTAACAGTTCATACATGAGGAAATCCACAAACGTTATCTGCAATTCAAAATAAATCAACAGGTGACGCATTAAACACACAATTTTAGATATTTCAGTCACTATCTCATTCACTAATATCTTCTAATTTTTGTTAAATACGAATCTGCATTTGTTTACCATTTTTCTTGCAGTGTCCGGAATGAAGCGACGCGAAGGTAAGTGAGAATCCTCAAGAGATCACATGGAACTCCACACCTTCATAACACGCGTAATCGTTACAATCTCACAATATAACTATTTCAGCATTTTTGCGTGTATTTTTTTTTCTTTTTTTATTATACAGCACAATTAATCTTATTAACCCTCCTTCTTCTTCTTCTTCTTCTTCTTCTTCTTCTTCTTCTTCTTCTTCTTCTTCTTCTTCTTCTTCTTATTATTATTATTATTATTATGGCATAGGCTTCGTCTGGGCTAGAAATACAAAGATTGACACAGAGATTGAGAAACCTGGTAACTCTGCCCACTTATTACTTCCAAAACTCTGATTAATTTCATGCCACAATGACACTGACCAGACTCCAGTTAATCATACTCGGCTCACATCATATAAACAGGATGAAATTCTCACCTTATCACCTACTAAAAATCTCTTTCCACCCAGTAATTTGTCAAACTGTTGCAATTTTACTGACAATTCTTTCAGGTAGCCAGATTTTAATTTCTCCTGAAAAAGCGATAGGAAAAATCTGTCATTGCAGTTACTTGTGGTGGTCGGGTTGCGGATGGATGTATGTACTTTTTAATAAACAACCAGTTGAATGCTTCTTTTTTTTATAAAATGAACATTTTTATTGAATTTGTTTCATTTATTCAATGGTTGTCAATACTCTCTAGAGTTCACAAAGGTTAATGGCAGGCTTCATTTTTAACTTGCACCAGTTGCACATTTTGCACATATACCACTACACTTGCACATTTTATCAACACCGCATTATCTTTACAACTACGCTTACTCTCTTCTCCCGTGACACCGCATCTGAATTTTATTTATTTATTTGCTTATTATTATATTGAGCGTTGTTTTTACAGAACAAACACATAGAACTAAGCGCCCGTTTTCCCTTCACTGAATACCCTTTCATTTCCATTTACTTTTTACAATTCCTTTGACTCAAATCAAGCCACTTACAAACACTGGGTTATAGAAGAGTCTAATGGAGGCATTCCTGAAGTCGGTGAGCACGCTTTCTATCATGTCTACGCGTGTCTTCGCTGCTTCATTATCTCCATCTAAAACAACGCTCCTTATCAAGTATCTCCTTATCCCATCTCGTTGTGTTTTTTTTTTCGGTTTCAGTTCAACAACTACGTGAGGGCGACAGATTAATTTCGTATTCTTTTGTTGTCAACAGAATATAACAAACGCTTATCTTGAAGCATATAATAACTAGAAATGTGTCCGTTGGAACACGGATGCCCCAACCGAATTGCCATATGGTCTGGAGAATAGGGATTAGTAGAAGAGCAACTGACTAGATATATTTTTTCAACCACAAAAAATGATAATCAACGTATTAGGCCTCCCACATAAGGGTTAATAAAAACTCGGCATGGGAATTAAAATAACAAAAGTCTCGTAGTGACCTTGAACAACGACACAATGTCACCCAAAATTCATCAGCTCTAGAATATTATATATAGAAGCTACACATCAGGTATGTTTGAAATCCTACCAGTGGAACTATTTATGCCCGACCTTAATCAGATCGGGGCATAACATTAGCTAATACTGCACTAATATATAACTGTGGACACGGGCTTAAAAGTTCACGACGAAAAGCGGCACTTTCGTTTGCCCTCCGAGTCGAATGTCACCTGAGCTGTGCCTCCGGCAAAATTCATTGGTGAACAAAAACAACATATGCAACCTTCGAAACCATGATGCAGATTACACAATGGTTATAGGTTCTTGACCGAGAATTCAAGCTTCGGCAGGGCGACGGTAGCTTTAGTTTCGATACATCATACAACTTGTGGGATCAAGATACTAAAAGTGTGGATGAAGCGGCAAGCACTCGCGGTTACTGACGCTCTAGTGTTTCGTGCATAATTGAGTAATCAAGTTGACACAAATCTGACAAATGGAATCCCAAATGTTTCTTCCAAATTTCCTACTCTCTTAGCTCGCGAGGTGCTTTTGCACACTTATGCACCAAGACGTCTATTAATAGCAGAATTTATGTGTAAAATATGGATGTAGCACAAGCGTTAATTTATCTCAGAGGCCTTACGAAGCACCAAGTTTAGGGAAGCTGGAAAGGACAAAAATTCCTCGAGGAAAAGATTGCCCTTTATGTACATACTTATACCTCTAGAACTCCTCATAAACTTGCCCCAACGAAACGTCCGTGGAAAAGCAAACTAAAGAATACTAAATCTTACATGATCTAACATGCATTAGTTCGCTAATGTTGGAATAAATACGTTTTAGCATGCATTGGAACGCCTTAGTAAGTGACTGTCTTGGTTTTTGCGGCTTTCTCAAAATACGTTTTCTGTGCTAGAGTTTTTTCCTGCTTCTGTACCAATTAGTACGATTTTGCTGCACTGAACGAAATGTTAGTCTACAGGTACTATAGAAAATGAACTAGACCGGCCACTGCACACAAAACATAAGAGTACAGGCTTATCTAACATACTTTCAATTGATATCTACTTAGTTTCTTGTTTTTTGTAACCCCAATGTAATTTTTCGCAATTTTTTGTCAATTTGTCATTTTCTAAATGGATTTTTATAATGCATGTAAAAAACATTGTAAAGCTTAATACTTTTTTTTGCTTTGGAGACGTTTTGGCTCTAAATTCATTTGGAGACCTAATGGACGGCGTCATTATGACCAGGTACCTTATAGCTGGGGTAAAGCTTAATAAAGCGCCAATTTAGGTTTTCATGTTTTTTAGCTTTGCGGAAGTTTTGGTCCTAAATTCATTTGGGGACCTTATGCCGGGTACTTCATGGCCGGGGACGTTATGGCCGAGGCAAAGCTTAATAAATCGTTAATTTATGTTTTTTTTTTACTTTGGGGAGGTTTTGGGCCCTAAATTCATTTAAAGCTTAATAAACCGCTAATTAAGGTTACAGGCTTTGGGAGAAAAAGCGTTTTTGAAATTTGGCAACCCAAACATTATAAATGCCCTCCCCCCCACTTCCCCACACCCCATATTTCCACTTTTTGGAGGATCGCCAAAAAAGAAGAAAATTTTGAAAATTTTGAAGAGAGTGCTACCCAGAGAACAACCGTACAAAATTGGAAAGGAATCCAATCAAAATTGTAGGAGAAGAAGCATTTTGAAAATTTGATGATAAAAAAATTCAAAATTGCCCCCCACCCCACCATTTCACCAATTTTTGGCGGATCGCTAAGTAAATTTTCAAGAGAAGCCAACCTAGAAAATATTTGAAAATTAAAAAAAAATGATCCAAATTGTGTTTTGAAAATTAGCAACGAAAAAAATTTGGCAATTTTGGCGCATCGCCAAAGAAAGTAACTTTTCGTCTTCCTAGGTAACAATCGTTCAAAATTCTAAAGGAATCTAAAAAAAATTGTGGGAGAAAAAGCATTTTGAAAATTTGAGGCCAATAAATTAAAAAAAATGCCCCCCCCCCCCATTCGGTCAATTTTTGGCAGATCGCCAAAAAAGAGCAATTTTTCAAGAGAGGCCTATCTAGAGAACAATTGTACAAAATTTGAAAGGAATCCCATCAGAATTGTGGGAGAAGAAGCATTTTGAAAATTAAACACCATAAAAATTAAAAAAAAAAACGCCCCCCCCCCCCGATTTGGCCAATTTTGGGCGGATCGCCAAAGAAGCATTTTTTTTAAAGAGGTCTGCCTGGAGAATATTCACAAAAAATGTAAAGAAAATCTGATCAAAATTGTGGGAGAAGAAGCAATTTGAAAATTGGCAACCGAAGAAATTTAAATGCCCCCCCCCCCCCCCCCCCCCCCCCATTTAGCCAATTTTTGGCGGATCGTCAAAAAAAATTCACGAGAATACCTAGAGAACATTCGTACAAAATTTGAAAGGAATCCGATCAAAACTGAAGGAGAAGAAGCAGTTTAAGCAAAAGTTTACACACGTACACATACGTACATACAGACGACGGATGCCCCTCTACTGATGTGATAAGACCAGCCCGAAGTAGTCGGTTGCTCTAAAATTAGCTTGCGATGCGTTTCATCTGCACGCGCACACTTTCCCAGATTACCATCAACAAGGAAAAGTTAAAATATTATTAAGCAGTAATTTAGCGCAAAGTGGATTAGTAACTTAAATATGTACCCCTTCATTAAAACTTCTCGTTTACAATGCAGAGCTCCGTTAAGGCCTCGGATATAACAAGACACACATTACAAGGGCATAATTATCTGTGCCGCAGAAGCCTTTATATATTTAAATCTCGCGGTTAAATCGACACTGCAGTTATAACGAGATATTTTATTGGTCTAAACCACGCGTTATGACCAAGTTCGAATGTTAAAAATTTTCAAGTTTTTATAATTTGGTTCAAAGACTAAATCAGAATGAGGGTTCATTAAAACATTAAACACCGTTTGTTTGTTTGGTGTTAAAGGTCCAGTTAAGCGACTATGATGGGTATATTGCCAAAGGGTGAAAAAAGTTCAATAACGCAAATTCTTATCTTCGAAAGGTAAATGAAAATATTGGAAAACTGAATAGTTATTAGTCCGTTTATTAAAATGTCGATGGTTTAGTATTTAATAACCATTGAAATTTTGAATTTTCAGAAATTTATTTGCATTTTTTTTCATATTTTCTATTTCTAAGGCAAGAAAATGACCTGCTAATATAGCCTGCAACCTAAAATGATGAAATAATTAAAAGGTTGCAATTTCTGTGACATTCGATTCATCGGTAGTCTATTCCGGATTAGCCTCCCAAAAAATATCTGGTTTCTTATTTGTTTCTGAATTCCTATTGTAAATACTACGGTGCTACAAAATTATCAGAGGGGGGAGGGTCTGGAGATCAGGGGCAGGCATCCGTTGATCCAGCAAGTCCTACCCAGGCTGTGTTTCCGCGCGATGTATCGTAGAATGGCGTTTGTCTGTGTTACTGTCACTTCCCCATCGATGAAGTACGGAAGCTACAACGTAATGACAAACTGATTAGCAGCCATATCCACATGCACCAGCACAACGCATAATCGCATTCATCAACACAATGCAATATCGCATTCATCAACACAACGCATAATCGCATTCATCAACACAACGCATAATCGCATATATCAACACAACGCATAATCGCATTCATCAACATAACGCATAATCGCATTCATCAACATAACGCATAATCGCATTCATCAACACAACGCATAATCGCATTCATCAACACAACGCATAATCGCATTCATCAACACAAGCACACATCGTACAAGGATATTTTTTAAATGTCACCTCTTCTTCTCCTTAAGTTTTACATTTCTGCTCTTTAGCAACGCACTATAACGGCAAAACAAAACTGAAAAAATTCTGCCAGATGACCCAAATTACCCACTTGGAAAAATCCACAAGCAAAATGGTATCTGCTACACTTCGCCCGAGAAGGTGTAACCGAATGTAACGTAACCGAAGTACCACTTCCGTAACACCGGCCCAGTCTTTCCCGATAATGGTCCACTTCCCGTTTTTCGACAATAACCTTGACCAAGGTTAAGAGCACAGAGATACCTCTGATGTAAGGGTAAAAAACGAGCTCAAAATCATTCAAAATCTCTAACCGTTTTCCATATAATGTTCAACTTTATCTACTCTGACAAAAATGAATATCACCGAGGTAACATCCATCTAACGATGTTTGGGCCTCAAGGGAAGAAAACCAGCAGAAATCGTTCCCCGAATGTTGTTGAGATAATAGTCAACTTCTGGTTTTCGACCTTGACCGAGAACCTCAAGGTCACCGAGGTACCTCTTATGTCATCGTTCGGACCTAAATGATCGAAAAGGAACTCAAAAACGCTCTCTACTCGTTTTCGAGACAATGATCAACTTTCGATTTTCGATCTTGATCATAACTGAGAAGATCAAAGTCAGCAAGGCAGCTCTTATGAAACGTTGTTTAGATCCAAAGGGTGGAAAATAAGCGGAAATTTAACTGTAACAGTTTCGAGACAATTGTCATCTTCTAATTTTTGGCCTTGACCGAGAAGGTCCTATCGTTAACGGTATATGAGGTCACGTGACGTTTGATCTAGACCCTCAAGGTCAAGTTTCAACTTGTGAGGATATCAAAAATATGTATGTATTTAAACTGGGATCTGAGTCCTTTTTCGTGATACACGGGCACTTTGAAAAACATTTTGACCACAATCTGACCTTGCGCGTTGAGGTCAAACAGAAATTTATCATCTGTCTCTGTTCCAAATTTGAAGCTCCTCCGAGGAGCTTTCTTGAAAACATTTCGAAGAAAAAATCACTTTGGCCTCAATTTGACATTGACCTTGACGGTCAAGGCCAACAAAATTTGTGGATTCAGCGATACAATGTCGATCTCTAAAAGTGTGCCAAATTTTGTCTTCTTGTGCCAAACAGTGTAGGGGCAGTTTTCTGGAAACTATCCAGACGAAAAAAAAAAGAATAAAACAGGCAAAAATTTCCAGAACAACTATAAACGAAGTTTACACATGGGACTTAACATGCGTTTTTAAATGAATTTATATTTGTTGCTTCTCTTGATTTTAGCAAATTAAGGCAATGGTCTACAAAACTGGGGGTTTTATAAAGCTCGGATCGATAAAACGGCCGCCTTGTTTTCATTGTTATCGCCCAAAATGAACTGATCTTGATTTCTACTCAACCGAAGATAGGCTGAAAGTCAAACTAGAGCGGCCAGAGCACTCAAAACATAAGAGTACAGGCTTATATTACAGTTTTTCAATCGATACCTACTTAGTTTCTTGTTTTTGTAAACAAAAATAAATGTCTACCCGACTAAACCCAGAATTCCCTCCCCCACCAAAAAAAAAAAAAACGAAAAAAAAAAAACAACAACTTTTTTTAATTACTGAAATAAAATATTCATTTCTACAAACATAATCATAATTCATTGTAAAAAAAATCAAAATAAACAAAACAGCTGGTGGCCACTAAAACAGATATTACTCCACGTCTTTTTATCCGAGTCTGGAAGGTGGACGCAAAACGGGTTTTACTGTTTTCCCTTCTTATCCAGGTCTGAAGTTGGTCATTACAATAAGTTTTACTGTACGTTACTTTTATCCGCGTCTAGAAATTGGTCAAGACAGGCAGGTTTTACCGTACATCTTTTTACCCGAATCTGGAAGGAGTCACGATACACTGGTCTTATTTTACATGTTTCTATCCAGGTCTTGAAATTGGTCTGGATTTTTTTCTTGCTTACCATCATTCCTCCAACCCCCCCCCCCCCCCCCCCACCCAAGCTATCTAGTGTAGCTACGACTGTAAACGCAACTCTAACCCTTTTTCCCAAGGTAACGGTCTGTACCCTAAATATAGTTATAGCTATGATATACTGCCTTGTCTTCGTACATTCCCATCGGCCAAAACGCACCAGAAAGGCATTCTTCATAATTGCGCATCAGATGGAAGAAGGGGGAGGCATTTCGGTGCCAAAATCGTGAGCTGCTTCTCATAACACTAGCTATCATATGACCCACTTTAATAGCGTAAAATGCTTCCAGGTAATGCAAACAATGCTAACCGATACAAAATATCTCCCATATATGGAACACCTTGGCAACCGACTAAAGTATGCGGCGAAAAAAAAAAAATAATAGCTAGACCTGCTGGGACCTATAAATACGACAATAGCATTCCATGAATTCGTAGATAACGACTTTGACATGCACCACAACTGACACTGATCCCTGACTGACTGGCAAGTTACGTAATAGCCGTAGATGAGCAACCCACAAAAAGCTCAGTTTCAGGCAGTAACAAATAGCAATGGAAAAACAGTAATGCTGTTACTGTTATGAAGCACTCCTAAGAATACAGGAACACTCGAGAATCTTCTGGAAAACGCTGAAATCCCGATCGTAGATAAGTATGCTTAGTTAACAGAGGAGCCAAAGAAATGGGAAGGCGGGGAGGGGGTACTGACGTTATGCACCTTTCCTGACTTTCTATACGAGTGTAATAATGTTCAATCAAAACCATGCGACTTATACGAGGAATAACTACACCAAGTTTAACGTCGATCAGACTTTCCGCTATAAATATTTTCGGATATTTTGCTTAACAACATATACATATTTTAGGTGATGACGTCATACGCTGCATTCGTTCCTTCTACTCGCGACAAAAATTTCATAGAATCTTTTAAGGACCTACCAAGCAACAATCCCACTAAGTTTCAACTTTCTCCGATGTTCAGCGGCTGAGAAATTTCGCACAAAAAGACTTTTACGTAATGACGTCATACACCTGCCCTGATCATGTGACATGCGTCAAAAGTTGACAGAACCATCTGACCTAACCAAGGAATAGATCGATAAAGTTTGAAGTCGATCCGACTTTTCGTTCTTGAGATATCTTGCACACAGCATTTTTTGTTCACAGCAGACGGACACACACACACACACAGAATGTACAAACACTATATGCCTCCCCTTGGTCCGGCACACATAATTCCTTGTATGTGGTGGAGCCAGAAATGAGATCAGCATCGCTTAATATCCCACGGTTACCGACATAAATAAACAAGTTATGTGGCCTGTGACTTTGGAAATGTAGGTCAAAGTTCAGATAAAAAAATACGTCTAATGCAATTCTTTATGTGGGACGGAGTCAGAATAAGGTCAAAATCTCTAATAATTTCCTTGCTAACACAGGTAACTCCGCAGAGATGATGGAGTCGAAAGTAAGGCCAAAATCTCTACCTGTATCCGAGATCACACAGGTTAAGTGACCAGTGCCTTGAAAATGTAGCTAAAAATTCAGATCATAAAGTTACCTGTAATGTAATTCCTTACACGTGGTGGAATACGAAGATAAGGCCAAAATCTCTGTTACGGATACCGTCAAACTTCAGATCACCAAGTGACCCCGTATGTAACTCTGTACAGGGGACGAGTCCGAAACTCTCTAACGGTTCTGTAGTCTCTAATGCCAGTCACGTGACTAGTGACCTTGAAAAATGCAGGTCAAAGCTCAGATCACCAGGACATCATTGATGTAACGTAAGAACGTTGTGGGGTTCCAAATTAGGTAAAAATCGCTTTATCTCTAACATTTTCCCAGAAAACACAGGTCACGTGACACGTGACTGAAAATCTAGGTCAAAGTTAACACCACGAAGTTACCTCTTATGTAACTACGCAGAGGGGAAAAAATCGCTCTTTCTCTAACGGATTTCGGAATAACACATGCATACATTAACACAGGTATAAAATCCTGAACACCTGCCTGCATACTAGATGACATATTGGGAGTCTTCGAAGAATATTCATCTATTTTATTTATAGACAAGGGAAACACAAGCCGTGGTTTTTACATAACCGAGTTGAATCTTTAAAAAAAATAGATTTTACATGTTATCCTACCAAAAACGTGTTTGTGAGTGTAAGCCATTTGAAAGGCATAGCTTATGGGAATTCCCTTGGTATTGCTGTGACTCGGTTCTGAAAATCAACTTGCACTATTCCACGTCTCGGATCTCTGCATATATTTTTTAAAACTTTATCATTGATCTCTCTCTGTTTCATTATTTAGATTATTGAACCGATGCGTTCTTAATATTATGTTGTGAAATAAGAGCCGGCATTTTGAAAGAACAAAACTATACACAGGCATATATACACGTAGCCCATGGAAGGCAGAACTATAAATATTGCTTTTTAAAAAAGATAAAAGGAGACAATGAAAAAGGAGCACATTGTAATTTCACCCACTGAACATTCCTGCCAAATTTCGAAACAAACGGGCCATACATCCACGAACAGTTGCAATTTGAAAAGTTATTAACACACATACCCACACACACACAAACGCATATACGCACACACGTAACGGACAACAAATTCCCCATAAGTGATGAGTATATCCCAGTGACAATGGTCGGCCGAGCTAAATCATTGTGATCCTAGAATTGATGGACAGTCCAAATAAAACTCAACCCTTTCTCACCAGTACCCACACGTGATATGCTTAAAGCACACACCCCAACGCCTTCCCCGAATTCACTCATTCCAATCATAGAATAACTCAAACTTCCCATCGCTTAAAATATTTCCTTTTCGCAACTACTTATTATGAATTCGAAACTTATCCTCCGATTTGTATACAAGGTAAATTGATTCGACATCAAAGCAATTATCTCTGAGGTCATTTGCTGAATCTGCGCTTGTCTGATGTGGCACGATTCGTGGCCTCGTTACAGGGACAGCTGTCAAGGCCTTGTCTCTATGCACTGCTCGCTGCTTGTCTGGCACAAGCTCAAAATTACATTAGAGCATCCAGTTGATTTCCTAAAACAATGTACGTAATTGAAACAAAATGAACCCGGAATATGGGAAATCGTAAAAACCAACTTACACTGGGAAACTCCAATCCAAGTGAGCCCTTGTCCGCCAGCCAACTGTCTCTATTATATTCCGGTGCTGAAACAAAAAGAAATGTTGGAAATTATGTAGCAACAACAACACGAAGCGAAACGCTTGGAAACGTATAAACTTTTCTACACTCTTAATATTAACATAAAACAAATAGCATGGATTAATGCTGTTGATAATTAGTGCAATAATTAGTGCGCTGGGGAACAGGGGTGGCCACGTAACCCGACTCCTGACTTAATTCTCACTTTCCATACACGTCCAGATACAAGCTAAGCAAAGTAGTCGCTATGAATTGGGAATATAACTACGTCTTTTTAATCGGGCACATATTTGTGCCAAAAATGGTGAGCTGCTTGTCATAACAGAAGATGCCAGATGACCCATTAAAACTGAACAATATTTCCAGGTATTGCAAGCAAGTGTTACATAACCGCTGACATATATGGAATAGCTTGGCAGCGAAGATAACTTTCTTTTTAGCCAGTAAAATCAATAGTCAGTCATGCACAGGCCTGTAAATACAACCATAACAGAAAAATCCTACAGAAAATGCTTTGTCATGCTATGCCCAGCCAGCTGCGAAAACTTGTACAGTGGTTAACAAGGGTACAGCTTACCTTCTCTCCCCCCCCACCCCCGCTCTCATCAAATTCCACTTGCTCACCTGCTCACCCCTAAACAGCTCTGCATTGCTACTCCTCCCTACCTTTCCTCACTCGCTCACCAATCTGAGTGCTACCGAACCCCCATTCCACAAAATTCACTGGAGAAGCGAGTGAGGTGCTCTTGCAATCACGTTAATATAGCGTCAAGCGTTGCGCTATATACGCTAACTACAATCCGAACCGTCAAACCCACCCAAGTCATTATCCTACCAAGTTCAAAGCTGTGCAGGTACAGTGACGACGCACTTTTCACGTATTTTTGACGTCACGCGTTGTCCATATGCGTAAAAATACTAGCAGCCGGCGGACGCACCCAGCGTCTCACAAATTTTGAAGCTGCTCCGACTGGTCGTCCAAGAGTTATCCTGTTGATAGAATCTAGTCTCCATAACATATAATGACGTCATATGACGTCATATGTTGCGCTATATACGCCAAACACAATCTGAACTGTCGGAAACAACCAAGGTACTATCTTACCACGTGTGAAGCTGATCCGATATTTTGTCCTGTCTTACTGCAAACAGCCCGCAACGATTTTTTTACTGCACGCTAAGCATTACAAAAACAAACACTGGTTGTTTAGGCAGCAGCGAACTTGCTATATCTAAATGGCCACACTAATGCTTTATTATCGTTTATGTGCAGTATAAAATTATTATACATAAAAAATCAAAGTGAGCTTTCGCCTCAAAATTTATAACAGCACCAGAATGGATACCCACCCCACCACCCTTAAAAGTTCGACTTTCTGGCTATTCGCGTTTTGACGAGTTGCGCGGAAAGGTTTTGTGGAGTAAAAAACAGAAATTTCTCTTATAAATACTAACAAACTTTCCAAGTGCAACATTAACGACCTATTGCCTTCAACAGATCATCAGGAAAAAAGCGTCAATTCAGATTTGGAAATTTTTTCATCAAAGCACTGGGGAAAAACAGGCTCAAGTGATTACATACATGCATACATTTATACGTGATTACATACATGCATACATTTATACGTGATTACATACATGCATACATTTATACGTGATTACATACATGCACAGATACATCGCCACACACACATTTTACCTCCAAAACTTTCTGAACCAACCTCACAACTTTTCTTGCATTTAAAAAAAAAATCACCTTTTCATGTTACCCCTCACTGTGGCAGGTCAATGCCAAAACTCACCGCATAACTATTCGAATCTACAACAACCTTTCCCTTAACATTATTTACAAAATCTTATGGGTTTTTCCTAACCATCTATCAACGCAACTACTAAGTCCCTAGAGATGTGTCCATCATTTTTATACACACACTGTTAGACACAGGCACTGGTAGATATTCACCCAGTTAGATCTAAGCAGCAATGGGCCTAAGCAGGATTTAAGGGACCGTTTGGCGTCAACTTCATGAGGCCAACGTGTTTGTTAACGTACTTAAAATGAAAGAACAATTTATAAAATTGGTACAACTATTATGTAATTAGAAAATCAGCTAAAACCAACAGGTTGATCATTTGTTTATACGCCTATATTGTTTGGCAACTTTGCCAACTGACTACCCGAATCAGCGATAAAGCCAGTTTCTTTCATTCACGTCAACGAAAGAGTCAGTTTCTTGTAAAATATGAAAGCATTATGCATATGAAAAAAACACACAATTTTTACTTTATTTTACTACAATTGCAACTTTTTAATAAACTCTAATTTGAATGAGTACAATCCTAATTTAAAATATCCAGTTTAAGCAGGGCCAACTAAATGAGGTGAATCGCCTGCAACAACAGAAACGCCTTCTGTCGTGAAGGGCACACCGCCAAATAACAAGCAGATTTAGCAGTACTTGTGCAGCCTCACCAAAAGTACTAAAGCCAAAACAAACAAAACAATCCTTTTTTAATTTGTTTTGTTCAGCAAAACGTAAGGTGAAATAGGATTTGGCAGACTTTTGTGCAATGTTCTCTGTCATGTGTACCAAAATGTAGAGACCTCATGTTCGTTCATTTATTTAAAACTTCCTTATGTACCGTTATATCACATTTAAAATAACTTGTGAAAAATTGTGGGAAAAATTGTTTACATAAAAACAACCGTAACAACAACAAGGTGTGCTGAAAAGACTGAATATCTCGCAAAATTGTATTGTATTGCTCTTTAGATCCCTTTCAACTGCAGTGGTCATGTTGGGATCCCCCTGCCACATTATACTGAAATGGGGCATTCCAGTCCTCCTTCTAACCCTTATATGTGGAGTGCCTCACAGGGTAGCAAGGAGGAGACCCAATTTTAAAGTCTTAGGTATGACCCGACCGGGGTTTGAATCCACGATCTTCCAGTCTCGAGGCGGACACTCTAACTACTAGGCCACCGAGGCTGCTCATCTCGCAAAAGATCATCGACTAGAATTATAATGGGCACTAATCATGAACAGCGTTCGGAAAAAATGCAGTTATTTTGGCGCATTTGCGAAGTTTTTTCCGAACCGTACATAGTTTTTTTTAAATCCATTGTTTCCCGCGACGCATATTTCCTGACCCTTTCATTTCCCAATGCTTCAACAAACTTCAACGCACTGATCAATTCATTCAATTATAAGTTGTGAGGCTAGACAGGCTAAAAACTGCTTAGTGTTTTGACAACTAAGATAAACGATCCCTCCATTCATGTTTGTGTGCACGAATTAAATGATCGACAGCGTTTATATATTTCGTAATTCCCTTATTTATTTCACAGAACGACTAGTCGCGACTACTTAGCAAGTCATCGACTACCTTACAGTTAACGAATAGTCGACTAGTCGCTGTCGACCCAGTGGTTCTGTAGTCGACTTACAGGTTACGTTTTTCTGAACAACCTCCTGTAATAATCATTTTGATCCTTCACAGAACTGTAAAAATGCACAGCAATGTTATGGATCAAGGACATTAGCCTCTTCGCATAAAAGCCGCTTCATTTCGACGCACACGGAGAATATCTCTTCATAGGGCGCAAAATACCCCCTTCGGTCAAAACTCATACCTTGCTTATATTTTAAGTCGTATTGGCTAAAAAGTACGGCGAGTGAGTAAACAGTCCATGCCAATCCTAAACGTCATAATCTCACGTGGCACAGACGATATGAAAGCGGTCTTTAACAACACTCTGCCTAATTGTTGACACATGCCTACAAAGTATTCCCTTATCTCCGAACCACCCAAACACTAGAGTATTTTATTAGCGAAGCAAAAGGGATTATCCGTGTGCAACAAAATATGAACTGGCTTTTCGCCGCCGCTACCAAACTTAAAAGATACTTTGTGGAGGGTCCAATCTCCGTCCACGTTATGTACGAGTTCGCATCACAGATGCACAACAATGTTATGTAGCAGTTCCCATCACCGATGCACAGCAATGTTATGTGGCAGTTCACATAACAAATGCACAGCACTGTCATGTAACAATTCACATCACAGATGCACAGCACTATCATGTAACAATTCAAATCAGAGAAGCACAGCATCGTCATGTAACAATCTACATCTCTGATGCACAGCAATGTTATGTAGATTGCAGATTCATACTTCATGATGTACTTTCACTACAGATAACCTGGTACGCTTGTGAGTACGCTAAGGTAAAATATTTTTTCAACATCGTGGCATCGTGTAACTTCATTAATAAAATCATCCAAATTTATTACGTTAAGGTGTATAATGCGGATGTGCCATTTTTAACCTATTGAGGTTGCGTGAAATTACTGATGACTTTACACTCTACAAATTTCAAGCAAGTACCGTGTTTGTATCAAGCTATTTTACCAAATCGACGTAGTCATGAACAGCAATTTACACCATGTAGGGCTGCATGTTGTGCAACATCACTGGCCAACAATTGTCGATTTAATTTACCATCCATTTGTAAAATATTTGTAAATTCTGAGCAACATATGTGTAGTATAAAGGCAATATGTGCAATTTTAGCCTGTTTTTATTGAGATTAAAACATTCAAAAGTGGTGTAACAAGGACGTTTCAATACCTTTAGTGTCTTTTGGAGTTTCGGAGTTTCATTTTGCTGATGGTAAAGATATATTTAAATTCCTATTGATATTAAATAATTCAAAATGGTACGATGAGGATATATGTGTCGCAGATATGCAAAATCGCATTATTTTTGAAACCAATAAAAATATACAACTACGGCTTTTCAAACTTACACAAATTTCTTGTGTCCTGTGTGTCATTTTTGCTGTCACCATGACTCAATGTAGTTCATTGAAAGATAAAATTATTGCCTGCAGTGAATAAATCTTTAGTTTCCTGTCAAATTTCGGAAAAGGAATTTCGAAACCAAAGACACCAAATACAAAAATAGTACTGATAAAAAAAAAGAGTACTGATGAAAACCACAGATCAACGTCTTTGACACAACGTTGAACAGATGTTGGCTAGGGATAAGCAACGATAGGGGGACAGTGATTTTGCACGCAACGACATCCACAACATTAAATCCGATTGTAATCGGTTGTGATCGCATGTGATTATAGATCATCGCCTACTCAACGTATTTAACAACCACTGAACATACGTTTAACAAAAACAATCTTTAGATGTGATGTTGATCTTCGTTATAGAAAATCTAACTTTTTCGATGCTCAGTTAAGGTCTTTCACAAATATATTTAGGAAAATCGATTTATATAGGCGTCGAAAAACAAACAAACAAACAAAAACATAAATACATAGTCGTTTCAATGCTCACAGGAAATGTAAGTTTGGTACTGATAATGACTGGTTACTTTGAAAATTGACTAAAATCAGAAAATAAAGTATTGGACATTCAGAAACGCGCCAGGCTTTTACTGTCTACTTTTGAAACATATTCATGAAAATTGTCTGCATATGCTGTGTTAGCCGGTGACAGAAAGAGAACAAGTCAGTAGGTAGACGTTGTGAAGTTGATGATCGGTGGTATGGACGCCATTTTTTGCCATACCCGGAATTTCGCCATGTAGAATTCATCGAAAACGCGATGTCAATGAAGCTTAAAATGTTTCTGGGATGACTAAATTATAATGACGTCATGAACATTAATCTGGCGTTATACTGTAACAATCGTTCGCGTGTTATTTAATTTTTACGAGCTAAGGAAACACGAAATTGTATTTATAATGTGAAAATAACGTAATAGTAAGTGTGGAGGTCAGCATTCCCGAAACGTTCAGCCTAACGACGAAGATACAGCACATTGCACCTATTTGCTCCCTCTTTGTTGGTAGCGGAGAAATTAAGTTTGTTTGCACTGTTAGATATAGGAAATGCATGCGCCCTCTTTATAACTTGCTCCAGTGGCAAAATTTCAATGATCATTTTCCCATTTCTAAAATAACTGAGGTAGATCAATCAGAATGCTACATACGTCTCTGTCAAATTTGGTTTTCCTAGCATTAACCGTCTCAGAGAAGTTCGCGAGACCAGGTGGAAAGAAAGAAATCATACGGAAACGCTTCACCGAATCGTGCGAATTTAATAAACTATGGGGAGTTAAAATCCCCATGTATAATAAGCCAGATTATAACCGAGTTTAAATTGATGTGATGTTCTTGATATAGGTTCTATTCTAATTTCACTAATCAAGAGGTTTTTGTTAGTTGTCAATTGCAGTTTCTGATTAAATTCTCCAAATGGGAAACTGTTCACTGGAGAAGCAATAAATGATCCTTTAAAGGTTCTAATTACAATTGTTAATTGGATCCTTTTTCGTTTTGGCAGACAGATCATAGGTTACAACTCAACTCTATATAACATGAAACCCAACCAAATTTTCTGATCAAGCAAGCTAAAGTTGTACGATTTGATATAACTACAAAAACTTTATAACTACAAAAATAGCAAAGAGTTAACAAGTCGGTATGATTTCGTTACGCAGTGGTCAAATGAGGTGTAGTTTTCTTATACATTACCTGGCCCAGTTTCGTAATGCTTGTCTTCAAAATCTTCCCCGACATATCTCAGCAATAATCTGATTGGCTGCGCAAGCTGCGAACGATATTTACAAAGAGAGCACATTTAGTTAATCAAGAACATAAGTACGCTAAAAACCATGCATGACTTTCAAAAATCTTTACACCCGTTATAATTGTATAGAGTACAATAACTTAATAACAAAAAAAGGCAAGTAAGAAACTCAATGCATGAACGACTTTAAGAAATCTTTAGAACCCTAGTAATTGAAACGCTCAATTTACTCTTTAGTAGTTACAATAAAACATCTGTTCAATATAACACTTTAGTGAATGTTCATAACTGTTATTTGTTATTCATCTGAAGAAAACATAACTGCTGTGGGCGCAATTGTCTCAGCCAGTGCCAACAAAGAAATTATCAAAGTGGCAACAAAAGCATACTTAACACTTTCAAAGAGGTTATTTGTAATGCGTTAAAATCCGCAAGTGTCTTTGGTTAACATTTTTATATGAGGTGAATGTATTACTTATTGCTTATGTATGTTTAAAAAGAGTATGGAATCCGAAAAATCGCTCTATCTGTAACCGTTTTCGAGGCATACTGATATTCAAGTGTCCTTGGCCGTAACGGCGATGATCAAAACCAAAAACTATATGTAGATCAATGAACAAAAAACAGTTTTAAAAGAAGCCCTTATCGGTTTCGACAGAATCGATATTCTAAAGAAGCAGGTTTTTCGTCAATTTGACCCATCTTGAAGGGTCATGGTTAACCATTTGAACGGATTTTTCAAATACTCATCCCCTTATACGTATAAAATAGATGCTCGAGACGTAAAGACCTCGGACATTACACATCGAAAACTTGCCCAGTGTAACTCGAAAGAGCAAACATTTTTTTCCCCTGTAAATCATTCCATATGGTGCTACGTGAAATATTACGACAAAATTTGGTTTAAATGTTGCGATTTATAGACCATAAGTTTATAAAGCACATGGACAATGAGTACGGCTTAATTCGCTTAGTTGAGTGAACTGGTATATTAACATCCAGCATTTGTTGCTGGCGCACTGCATGGCTTTGTGTTGTAATACAAACCAGTAAGGGCTGTTCCGACACCAAATGAGAAATCGATAAAAGGCATAGCTTTTGTGTCCTGACGGTTTTATGCACTAATTATATTCTTGAAGGCAGAATTACCGAAAACAGCTAATTGTTTAGTTTATTGAACCCTTTCAATTTTGGTATTCTGTTAACCCATTGCGTTACACTTTCTAAATAATTTTCTACCATTTTTTTTACACTGGTTCGAATATGTCTGAATATTTCTAAATACAGAATCCAATTTTTAAGCTGAAAAAACATAGGTCAACGAATTTTTCGAATTGCAAAACTTAGTGACATTTTTTAGTTATGTTTTACTTCGAATAAACCGCCTTTTTAGAAGTGGTTTGTTTTAATTACGCAACTTTTTAAAGGATCCTTTCTACTCCGTGCGGGCTTTAGCCGAACACATTTCCTATCATTAAAATGCCAATTGTTTTATGTAAATATTACCAATGTAGAACGTTTTATCTTATGCTAATTACAACCTTGATGAGAAGGTGGACTATCCATACTATGAAGTGGTGAACATGTGCATTAAAAACACAAACGGAACGGGAAACAGAATCAAGTGTGACTTTTGAGGCCCACGTGTCATAGCCACTCTCGATTTATTATGGCCCAATCTGAAAGCATGCTAGCACCTTATACATATTGCACTACATTTTGATCTTATGCAATGTGTGTCTATCACCAAAGAACCCAAAAGCCGCAATAAGCTGTTAAGATACTCTAATAATTAAAACTGTTTTATAATGGACTTGCTACGAAGATACAATGTGGGTCTGTTAAGTGCCAACAATATTCAGCATGCCGCTGAAGGCTCAACTAGGAAAAAATCAAACCACACTAGAGCGGCCAGTGCACACAGAACATCAGTGCACAGGGATATATTGCATACTTTCAATTGACATTTATTTAATTTCTTGTTTTTGTAAACAAAAACATGTGTCTCCCCGACGAACTACACGGATCTGCAATACCCATTCCCCGTATTTTCTGCTAAAGAAATAAAATAATAATTTTCATTTTCAGTAAATATAATCACAATTTATAACTACAGCGGCCAGTGCACACAAAAGATAACAGTACAGGCTTATATTACACACTTTCAATCGACACCTCGTTTCTCATTTTTGAAAACAAAAACAAATGTCTCGCTGACTAACCCCATAAATACTCAATAACAGTTTTCTTTCTATTTTTTTACTGAAATAAAAGATTATTTTTTCCAAATATAATCATAATTCATTGTCAAAAACTTAAAAATGAAAAACTAGTGCGGCCAGTGTACATAAAAGTACAGGCTAATGTCACAAACTTTCAATCGACACCATATATCCCATGTGTCCAGAAGTCGGACTGCGTAACACGTTCATTCAATTTTTTAAGGAAAGGGGGTACGTAGTTTAACGTAGCGCAACTTAACTAAGTCTTTTTTATATCGCAGTCCTAAAACTTTCTCAATGTACCACAACTGGCACTGATCCCTGACTGAGTGGCCTATTTGTAGGCATAGATGAGCAACGCACAAAAGTCAATTACAGGCAATGTGAAAAATAGCCATGGATCGACCGTTATGATGCTACTGTTTTCAAGTATTCTAAAGAATGCAGGAACACTCCAGAATCTTCTTTAAAACGCTGAAATCCATAGCATAGTTAATAACTATGCTTCGTTAACAAAAGAGCTGACAAAACGAGGAAGGCTGGGGTGAGGGTGGTGAAGGGGGTGGTGCTGTCAAATTCGGTGACTGCAAAATATAAAACATAATATCTTTTACACCTTTCTTAATTTTCTATACGAGTTTATTGTTTAACAATAACTGTGCAGCTTATCCAAGGAATAACTACACAAAATTTTGAAGTCGATCCGACTTTCCGCCACCCAGATATTTTACTCAAAAATACATAAATTCTTATGTAATCACTTCTTAATTCCACTACACGCGTCAGTAGAACCCCGTTTACCCGAACTCCCGGGATTTTGAAATCAGTTCGCGTAAACCGGGTGTTCGAGCTAACTGGAAATCGGGGTGCACCATTATTTTTCAGTTTTTCGTGTACGTTGTGTAACCATATATACGATGTATAAGTATTGGATATTGTTACATATTGTTATACATGGATATAATGTTATATGTGGATAAAAATGGAATTTAAACTGAGTGATAAACTAAAGGTAACAATCACTGAGTGATTAAGTAAAGGAAAAGCTGTTCTGAATGGATACTTATGAAATTTTTTTTAAACCAAAGACTACCTTTCAACTGCCGGTTTCCAAAACATTCGGAATTGATTTAGAGAAATGCATCTCAATAGTCCCTTATGATTTGTACTATGGCAAAGTGCTATGAATGAGTTCTGAAGCACAGATTACCTTTAAACCAACGAACAGCTTTTTCGATTGACCGCAGGCATAATCTTCAGAACTGCAATTGAGTTTGCATCGGATTAGTTTAAAGGGATTCAAATTTGTACGGAGTATTCCACCACGAAAGGATATTAGTGACTTTTGGTTTGACTCGATCACGATAACAAAGCCGAAGTAGTTATTGAAGATTTGCCGTGATCATCATAAGTTTTTAATTCCAAAAAGACTGAAAATGTGTGTGTTTTGTCACTCATTTTGAGCACAAAAAAAAATTCTGTCAAAATTAGTTCGAGTTAAAAAAACTTCGAGTTAACTGGGAATTTATAAGACGTATATAAGTAAAAAAGTCGGGACTTGAAAAATTGTTCGAGTTAACCGTGTTCGAGTAATCAAGTTCAACTTTAGGGAAGTTAGTTAGTTAGTTAGTTGATTGGTTTAACGAGACCGCCAACCTATTGCAGGTCATACTGTGTCATTCCTGGTAACTTTGTCGCATTTATACTTTACTGATTAAAAGTCAGTATAAGATAAAATCTTAAATACACTTAAACGCTAGAATTAATGGTAATCTACACATACGAATACAGGTTTATCTCTTTTAAAAATTCTAAGACCTTGTTAGAATTTACCTTTTCAAAGAGCTCTCGCATACAGTCAGCTCTATAATAACGGGAACGAATGTGATTGAAGTCTATACAATCTATCAAGATGTGTTTCACTGTATACCGTTCCTGACAACTTATACAGCTTCAAGCAAAAAGTATTTTAAACAATATTTGTACTGAAATTACACCGGAGCTTTGATCCGGTTGTGAATCTCAAGTCAGTGTTCAGGTAAAAAATTTGGTTTTATGTGAATTTCATATGAACAAAAGTAATATAAATGTTCTATGTACTTCATATGCAGTGCCCACCTACTTCTTTCGAACTTCATATACAATCTTACGTACTTCATATGTACTTCTTGTGTACTACACATGTAGCATTGAATTTTGAAGTATGAAACTGAAGTATCCCTCCTTCTCATCCGTGCTAACCTGCAGGACTTGCAGGGGTTACAACAACTAGTCATTACTACCACTTGGAAGTTCACAGAGTTTACTGCTATGGACAAAGGTAAATCCCCTTAGTTTCTTTTAAAACGAAGGGTTGCCTTACCTCAGTCAAAGGACTGGGTCAATAATCTTTCTTGCAGTGATATGAAAGAGATAGTTTTGTGAAAGACAAAGAATGCCCAGGGACATTGTGACAAGCCAAGATCTAGCAAATCAAGTATAACTACCGCCAGAAAGTCGTAGTGATATTTTAAAAACAGGTCACTGAAAATTTTTCAAAGCCCGGCCTTTTCTTAATCTCTGGTGGATCTCAGATAAGAAAATTTCACAGATCAATAACATTGGACCACATATAAAAATGAAAGCAATTTAACTAAAATGACTTGCAGAAGAACTATTTTGAAAAATTTGATCTTCAAAATATTCAAACGGCGACAAGAGTCCAATTTGAAAAGAAAATTCTAGAAAACATCACATGAAGAGTGATATTCTAAACTTCGAATAAATCCAATCAAACTCCATCAGGCAAAACATTTTGGAAAAGAAAGAGCTTTAAAATGCCGCCGATTGGCCAATTTTTGCAGAATCAAGAAAAAAAAAACCAAGCATCAAGGCACATTCGTACAAAATTTTAATGCCGACACCCCCCCCCCCCCCCCTCACCATTAACTCAATTTTTGGCGCTTCACCAAAAAAAAAAGACTTTTGAAGAGAGGACCGAGGAAAATTTGAAGGGAATCCAATCAATATTCTGGGAGAAGGAGAATTTTGAAAATTCGATACCAATTTTTCTTTAAATGCCCCCTATTAGGGCAATTTTTGGCGGATCCCCAAAGAAGTAACTTTTCAAAAGATTTTTTCTTTGTTTAGTACTTAACGTCCCGTTCACCAACCAGGATGGGTACATTAGGACGCACTTGCTAAAGGAACTAGAGCATCAGTTAGGCAGGATTCCCCGTGTAACACATAATGTCACTGGATGTTAGTAAATTCAATGAAATTGAAAACCCTGCATTACCTAACAATTTTGGTCGATTTAAAAAATAAGACGACATTGCACATCTACAATACACACACACACACACACACACACATATATATATATATATATATATATATATATATATATATATATATATATATATATATCTATATATATATATATATATCTATATATATATATATATATATATATTCACTGCAAAAAATTTCCCAGCACTGGATCGAGTAGCTTCGGAGAACTCGTCTGGGTAAAATCTACCACCGTGCAAACAAGTTTCTATAAAAATTTATATTTTTGACAAGTCGTATTTTTCACAATTTTTGGACCTACCAAGCAACAGTCCCACCAAGTTTATACTTTCTCCGATATTCAGCGACTGAAAAATTTCGCACACAAGATTTTTACGTAATGACGTCATACACCTGCCCTATTTTAATGAAAACTTATTGTTTTTTTTTGCCAATTTTTTCGCCATTTACTAAAAAAGTAATAACCATATAGGTAGTAATGCTTGCTACT
Organism: Protula sp. h YS-2021; assembly: GCA_949752745.1. Taxonomy (NCBI): domain Eukaryota; kingdom Metazoa; phylum Annelida; class Polychaeta; order Sabellida; family Serpulidae; genus Protula; species Protula sp. h YS-2021. The sequence goes on along the minus strand of OX457025.1, from coordinate 49,346,358 downwards.
CTCACTTAAAATTTCAAGACAGTAAGATTACTTTCTTAGAATTAGTAAAGATTTTACGAAAAAATAGATTTTTCGCAAATATTTTCGCCAATTTTCGCGAATTGCCAAAAAAGTAATAGCCAGGTGGACACTTATGACTTCTACCCTGCACCAAAATTTTAGAACGTTTCCACCAAAACCCTAGGAGGAGACACGTTTTGAAGAAATGTTGGTTTTGGGTCAATATTTCCGCCAATTTTTGTCGAAAAAGTAATAGCCACATGGGTACTCATGTCCGCTACCGTCAACCAATATTGCAAGACACTCAGGCTAAAAATCTAGGAGATACGATTTTTCAGCTCAACAGCGTACATACAAACATACGAACATACACACACATTTTCAACGATTGCTTCTTTGGAAGCTGGGACAAAAAACCAAACGGGAACTCACCCCTCTTATATTCCAGTATCCGAGTACTGCAGGCATGTTAGCAAGTGCAAATAAGCTTTTAGGAGGGGATCGTCGACCACAGCGCTTCCGATAACCTGTAGAGTTATGTTCCAAATTTAGTGGATGCTCTACAAAATGAGAAACATTTCTTGAAGCACCAGTATTACAAAATACCACTGAAAGTTTTGAAAGCAATGAGGCTGAAATCGCAAGCTTGCATACAGCAGAAAGATGAGTAATTACATTTTTTTTGTACTTAACTGTTTATCCAATATTACCGGTACCAAAATGAGTTTGCAATCTGCCAGGGCCCGAAACATACCAAAAGCGTTGTTACTAAATGTCTGTTAGTCGCGGAAGCACTCCACCTTTTCATTCAGAATGCAAGTTCGCAGAATGAAGAGGTAGTCTAAGGGATCTAGAAAGACTGGTCAATGAAATGTATAGTAAAGTATAGCTCAGTCTAACAGGGTTCGCGTTGGCGGGTTTTTTTGTCCACTTTGTGGGCATTTTTTCGAAATGACTCACTTTTTCGAAACCCACCGAGTTTTTCTGGACCCAACTGAGTCACACTTTCCTTTTTTGACTCATTTTCCTGAGAACCCAGCGCGAACCCTGAAGTCTACGTAAAGTATGTGTTATCAGAATAGCCGTGAGTTATTTTCCAACACTGTATGATATAATAAACAAGATGCTAGGCAGAACCTGGATATGTAAACAGGCGTTTATCGCAAGAGAAGATAGAGAGTTGCAAGAGGCCTTACCTGGCACGGCAGCCTGGCCGCAGCATTCCACATCTCACAAAGCTGCTTCTTTTGCCGCTCCAAGGTGTGTAAAAACATGGGAACAGTCTGAGAAAGCCCAGCGCCGCATACATATTGCCAGGCATACACATGCTCAGCTGTGCCAAGCCCAGCGCCGCATACATATTGCTGGGCACATACATACTCAGCCATCCCTCCCTGCATGTATTACTTGTACATGCAAAATAAAGCGCGGTCAGGGATAGACAGATAAACGCAGTATTAACAAGAATGGCCTTACCATATAACTTTCAAAAGATGGGTAAGAAAAAATATCATTTGTGTATGATTTAAATGATATTCCCCTCTGAGATACCCTGTTGGTTTGTAAACTGCCAAAAACAGCGAATCTGTATCTGACAGCGAATTAAAATTGTCTCAGAAGCACCTCATCGCTGGTGGCTAGAACCCAACTCAATTATAACATTCGTCTGCAAACAAATCCAGGAAGTAAAACACTGACAGTCCTGCCTAAAGATAGAGCAATCGTTTCTGCACTACCTTGCCGAGAAATCTGAAACAATTATCTAGATTGGACGGTCATTTTTTTTAATGTTTGGATTTCATTAGTGTGATTGTTTTACTTGAATTTAATAGCCACAGAATATCAATAACAAGGCCAAAAAATATTAAGTGTCTCAGCTGAGAAGTTACCAAAGTCATCCGATAGTCTGACCTAAAACAGACTACGGCCATGGAAAACTATGAAATTACAAAAGACGTCCGAAGAAAAAGAGTGCGTGACACTAAGTAATTTCGGTATGGCTTGCGTAGAAGCTTCTTTTGACCAAAAAAGCTCGTAGAAATAGAACACTTAAGTAAAATGAGAATACACCAGACATCTCATGCAAGGACTCTGCCTTAAACACAGTCACATCAATGTCACAGCAAGCATCGGAAGACCAAACCATTAAAATCTGCCTGACCAAATGCTCACAATCAGTTTTTGTTACCTTGACGGATATCAACTTACGTACTTCAATTTGGGCTTAAAGTGTCTGTTCTGTGCAAGAGCGCTTTGTTTCGGTTAGCTCTGACAGGACCGCTTTATCCCAGGCACCTCTGTATAGGCCTGCTTTGTCACAGACACCTCTGCCTAGCGCTGCTTTGTCACAGACATCTATGAATAGGGCTGCTTTGTCACAGACATCTCATAATATGGTTGCTTTGTCACAGACATCTCTGAATAGGGCTGCTTTGTCACAGACATCTCTGCCTAGTGCTGCTTTGTCACAGACATCTATGAATAGGGCTGCTTGGTCACAGACATCTCTGCCCAGGACTGATTTGTCCCAGGCACCTCTGTATAGGTCTGCTTCGTCACAGACATCTCTGCCTAGGGCTGCTTTGTCCCAGGCACCTCTGTATAGGTCTGCTTCGTCACAGACATCTCTGCCTAGGGCTGCTTTGTCACAGACATCTCTGCCTAGGGCTGCTTTATCTCAGGCACCTCTGTATAGGTCTGCTTTGTCACAGAAATCTCTGCCTAGCGCTGCTTTGTCACAGACATCTCTGAATAGGGCTGCTTTGTCACAGACATCTCTGCCTAGTGCTGCTTTGTCACAGACATCTCTTAATATGGTTGCTTTGTCACAGACATCTCTGCCTAGTGCTGCTTTGTCACAGACATCTCTGCCTAGGGCTGCTTTGTCACAGACACCTCTGCCTAGGGCTGCCTCTGCCTTTTCTCAGACACCTGTGACAGGGCTGATCTGTGATGATGATGATGATGATGATGATGATGATGATGATGATGATGATGATGATGATGATGATGATGATGATGCGATGATGATGACATAATGATGTTATTATTATTATTATCATAATTACTGTTATTATTATTATTATTATTATTAGTGAGAACAAGAAAGTCTTTGGACACTGTGCCCAGCCATTAAAGCGCAGACATTACAAAGGTGGAAGTAGAAACCTACCAACTATGGCAAAATATAATTTGGTGCCAATGAGGAATATTGCTGTTACGAGGAATCGGACAGGATCTGCAGGAAGAACCGTACTGTTTGCGTACCCGTTTTTGCCAATATTTGAGCAGCTGTAGGTGAGCAACTCACAAAAGGTCAATTACACGATTGTGTTTCTAATGTTTTCAAGTGTGTCTAGAGAATACAGGAACATTGGAGAATCTTCTGAAATCCGCTGATATCCCAAGCGTAGTTAATAGCTTTCTTTAGTTAACAAAAAAGCCGATAAAACGGGGGAGGCTGGGGTCGGGGTGGAGGGGGAGTATTACTATTATTAGTATTATAGTATTACTATTATTAGTATTATATTATTACTCACTTAGGGGGAGTATTAGATTCAGCGACTTCAAAATATATCACATAATACTTTTCACGTGACTTGAGTCTTTCTCAATTTTCTATTACTACAGGAGCCCCTCGTTAATTCGTCCTTGGTTAATTTGTACCCCCGGTTAATTCGTACCAAATTCGTCGGTCCCAAGTTTGTATTTCTATAAGGCAACTAACAAGTGGTGCTAAAACTAGGACATAAATAATGACAGAGTATGGGTTACCAAAAAAAAAAACAGTCTTGCATCATGGATAAAAACAAGGATAAAATTGTTAAACATGTATTTTTATGAATGCCTGTGACATATAAATGTTTCTGTGTATATGTATTATTTCACTGGTCAGAGCAGACAAAAAATGCAACAAATCTTGTACAGTACATATCTGGTTTTTGTAAGGTCGAAGATTTGACCCCCGTTTAATTCGTACCCCCGGTTAATTCGTACTTTTTGGCTTGGTCCCGACAAGTACGAATTAACGAGGTTATACTGTATTTCTATTTCAATGTTAAACAAAAATTGTGCGACTTATCCAAGGAATAAGTACATCAAGTTGGAAATCCGATTTTCCGCTCTCGAGATATTTTACCCAACGACGGCATATGCCGCTTCGTTCGTTCTACTCAGAATGTGCTTGACAGAATTTTTCGGATTTGTCAAACAACATTCTCAGCAATTTCCAACTTTCACCGATGTTCAGAGACATTTTCCGCCGTACCGGACAACCACCTACAGTTGACAGCAGGAAGATCAACCTCGGCAAGATAAACTTATCGCGTCCATTCCATCCTCCTCCACCTTGTTTTGAAATTCAATGACATTTTCAAAGTTAAACTAGACACAACTGAATTCTTGTCACCTGAGTACAAGCACAAAGAGGCAACCGTATCCCCACTACTGTCTACTGGCAATTCACCGAAGTACCTCTTACATGTGTCTTTAAGCCTATATCTTCGAAAATAGGCTGAAAATCGAGATAATGGTCAACTTCCGGTTTTTGGCTAAGGAGGTCAACGTCACCGTGGTGCCTCTTACATACCGTCTTTTAGGCCCAAAGGCTCGAAAATAAGCTCAAAATCGCTCTCATTCTAACTGTTTTCGAGATAATGATCAACTTCCGGCTTTTGACATTGACCATGACCGAGGAGCTCAAGGTCACCGAGGTACCTCTTTCATATCGTCTTTTAGGCCAAAAGGGTAAAAAATAAGCTCAACATTGCTCTATCTCAAACCGTTTTCGAGATAATGGCCCTTCCGGTCTTTTACTTCCACTATGGCGGTCAAGTCACCTAAGTACATCTTACATATCGTCTTCTAGACCCAAAGGGCAGAAAATAAACCCAAAGTCGCTCTATCTCTAACCGTTTTCGAGATAATGGCCAACTTCCGGTTTTCGTTTCAGACCGTGACCGAGGAGCTCAAGGTCACCGAGGTACCTCTCAGCTATCGTCTTTTAGCATCAAAGGCTCGAAAATAAGCTCAAAATCGCTCTTTCTCTTACCGTTTTCGAGATAATGGCCCACTTCCGGTTTTTGATATTGACCATGACCGAGGTGGTCAAGGTCATCGAGGTATATCTAATCGTTTTCGAGACAATGGTCAATAGTTCTCTAAGGTCGTTGTTAAAAAATGTGGATTTGACGACGTCTGATCATCCTCTATCAGTGAGCCAAATTTCATCTCTCTTTAGCAATTGGGAAAAAACCCACAAAAACTGCAGCCAAATTCAGCTCGCACACGCATGCTGTGATGGCTCTTATTGTAATCAGGCGATCAATACGCATGGGCTGATATGCCAGTTCCTTTAACTGCGAAAACAAAGCCTTTGCGTGCTTATAAAGACGTAAGTGACAAAATTTCGATGTCCATTTTTACATATTAAATATCAATGAATTTCTACAAAAACTGAGCTGGACCAACTACATATCCTACATTATGTCTCTGCCAAATTTAGTCGTCCTTGCCCTAGCAGTCCCAGAGGAGTTCACGTGACAAGGTTTTCAAATTTTTAATTTCAATGTCCATTTTTGCATATAAATATTAATACATTTCTTACAAAATTGAGCTGAATCTACTAGGCGTGCTATACTATGTCTCTGCCAAATTTGGTCGTCCTAGCCCTAGCCGTCTCAGAGCAGTTCGCGTGACAAGGTTTTGGCAGAAAAAAGCAAACATACGGAAACACTTTCCCGAATCGTACGAAACCAGTAAATTACGGGATTGAAAATCCCCAAGTGTAAATAGTGTGCTGCTTGTCATAACACAAGATATTTAAAAGTGAAAGCTAGTTCCAGGTACTGCACAAACCTTGCCAGCCATTACATAATTATGGAACAGCTTGGCACCCAAATGTCCCATATATGGAACAGCTTGGCACCCAAATGAAAACAAGCTAATAACTGCAGGTGAGTAACGCACAGAAAGGTCAATTCACGAATCTAAGAAGTGATCAATATTTGTTCGGTTAATGTTTTCAAACATGTCTAAAGAATGCAGAAACATTGGAGAATCTTCTGGAAAACCCTGAAATCCTAAGCATAGCTAATAACTATCCTTACTTAAGAGACGAGCCGACAGAAGGAAGGAAGCGGGGGTTAGAGGGGGAATATTCGGTTCAGCAACTGCAACATATATCACATAATACTATTCACGCGATTGGAGCCTTTCTTAATTTTCTACGAGTTCAATGTTTAAAAAAGAATGTCCACGGACATTGTGAACAGCCGAGATCTCGTAAATCACGTATCAATAGGCTTGTATGGTCGCCAAAAATGGTTGTCAAATTGTATCCGATTAAAGAAAATTTGTACAAATTTATAAAGGAAGCTGGTCAATATTATGGGACAAGAACCATTTTGAAAATTGGCTGCTAAATATGTTTAAATGCCCCCCATTTAGAAATTTTTGGCAGATCACCAGAAAAGTAACTTTTCAAACGATGACAACCCCCCCGCCAGACAACTCCCTCCCCCGACAATCCCCCCCCCCCCTCCGAACAATTCCCCCCGTAGGACAATTCCCTCCGAGGACTATTCCGCCCCCCCCCCCACTTAATTTTTATTTTTATTTTACTTTGAATGCCAAAACAAAAATAGAACAACCAGGTATCTGTCATTTCTTTATTGGTAAAACACCTTAAAATCAAAAATGCAAAATTCTTTTATCTGGAACGAAAGTCTTTTCTGCCATTCAAAACCTGAGGTTGTGGGCAATTCTACCAAAATAGTCAACAATCTATCGGTTTTCGAAGTCGCGGACTATTTGAGGAATGCGCTGCGCAGAGTCGGCGTACTGGCGATGTGGTGGCTCGGGCAAGCGGCCACCCATAATTTAACCACATGTACATGTAAAAAACCAATGACTGCAGAATTTCCAGCTTTGATTCGTTTTTGCTGGCCCTGAGGTGGCCAACTTAAAGTTCATTGGTTTGGATAAGGCATGTAAATTGCAATTGCGATAATGTTGAAAGGACAATTACACGGTCTCCAATCAGAAGATAAAAGGGCAATAATTTGTAAAAAAAAAAAAAAAAAAAGGGGAGGGAGGGAGGGAGGGAGGGGGAGAGACAGAGAGAGAGAGAGAGAGAGAGAGAGAGAGAGAGAGAGAGAGAGAGAGAGAGAGAGAGAGAGAGAGAGAGAGAGAATACAAAGAAAACAAAAAATAAGAAAAATAAAAATGAATTGGGGGGGGGGGGGGGTAGTCCTCGCGGGGAATTGTCCTACGGGTGAAATTGTTCGGGGGGGGGGGGATCGTCGGGGGGAACTGACTGGGAGGGGGGGAATCCGATCAAAATTGCGGGAGAAAAAAAAACTTTGGAAAATTGTCTACAAAACAAATTGAAAATACCCCCTATTTGGCCAATTTTTTGTTGATTTAAACAGAGGCCTTTTCCAGTTAATATTCGTACAAAATGTAAAGGTAATCTGATAGAAACCAGAGCGGCCAGTGCACACAAAACATAAGAGTACAGGCTTATATTATACACTTTCAATCGATACATACTTAGTTTCTTGTTTTTGTAAACAAAAAAATGTCTCCCCAACTAAACCCATAATCCGCCCACCCAAAAAAAAATCTGTTTTTTAATTACTGAAATAAAATAGTCATTTCTGCAAACATAACCATAATTCACTGTAAAAAAAATCAAAATAAACAAAACAGATGGTGGTCACTTATACAGATTTAAATGGACGTCTTTTTTATCCGAGTCTGGTAGGTGGTCGCTAAAACGAGTTTTACTGTAGGCCCTTCGTATCCAGATCTGAAGTTGGTCACTTCAGTAGTTTTACTGTACGTTACATTTTTATCCGGGTCTGGAAGTTGGTCAAGACAGGCAGGTTTTACCGTACGTCTTTTTAGTCGAATCTGGAAGGGGTCACGATAAACGGGTCTTACTTTACATCTTTTCATCCAGGTCTTGAAGGTGGTCGGGATTTATCATCTCCACACGCCCTCCCCCCTCCCCCCTCCCAGCTATTTAATGTAGGACCGACTATACACGTTACTCTATCCCTTTTACCCAAGGCAACGGCAACGGTCTGTACCCTAAGTGTAGTTACAGCCATGATATACTACCTTGTCTTCGTACATTCCTAAAGGCCAAAAAAGCACTAGAAAAGCATTCTTCATAGATGGGAGAAGGGGGGAGGCATTTCGGTGCCAAAATGGTGAGCTGCTTCTCATAACACATGATATAAGATGGCCCACTTTAATAGTGCAAATTCCTTCTGCACACAATGCTAATCGATACAAAATAGCTATTATATACAGAACACCTTGGCAACCGAATCAAGTATGCGGGGAAAAAAATCAATGGCTAGACCTGCTAAATACGACAATAGCATTCCATGACCTCGTAGATAACGACCTTATGCACCATAACTGACAGACCCCTGACTGAGTGGCATGTTACGTAACAGCCGTAGATAAGAAACGCACAAAAGCTCAATTTCAGGCAACAACAAATAGTAAGTGACCGACAGTAATGCTGTTACTGTTTTGAAGCTTTCTATAAGAAAATGCAGACACTTAGGAATCTTCTGTAAAACGCTGAAATCCCCAGCGTAGTTAACACCTATGCTTAGTCAACAAACGAGCCAAAAATGGGGAGGCGCGGGGGGGGGGGGGTGTTGACCTTATGCATCTTTCTTGATTTTCCATACGAGTTTAATAAAGTGTGCTTAATGTTTTCAAGCAGTCTAAAGAATGCAGGAACACTTGAAAATCATCTGGAAAACGCTGAAATCCCCAGCGTAGTTAACAATTATGCTTCGTTAACAAAAGAGCTGACAAAACGGGGAAAGCGAGTCGAGCGGTGTTGTGGACAGCAAACATCTTTCTTAATTTTCTGTAACAGTTTAATGTTTTGCACCAAAAAAGCTTGCGAGTAACTACACCAAATTTGATGTCAATCCGACTTTTCGCTATCTAGATATTTTGCTTAACAACAGATAAATTTTCACGTAATGACGTCTTTCATGATATCACTACACGTATAAAAGCTGAAAAAGAGTCGTCTTACTGATTCAAACGAATACAGATTTTATTCAGATTATGTGGATATTTTACGTGATGACGTCATGTGCCGTTTTCGTTTCTTCTACTCGCCACAAACTTTGAAAGAGTCTTTCGTATCTGCCAAGCAATAGTCCCATTAAGTATTAACTTCCTTCGAAGTTCAGCGGCTGAGAAATGCAATATTTCAACGTAATGACGGCATACGCTTTTGTTAATTTCGCCACATCCGTAAAAAGTTGACAGAACCGTTTGACATACTCATGAAATACACATATAAAATTTGAAGTCGATAGACTTTCATTTAGCAAGATCTTGAACTTGCACACAGAATCTTTCGGACCTAGCCAGCCAAAAAGCCATCAAGTTTCAACTTTCAGCGGGTGAAAATTCTAATTTATTTGAGTCAAGAAATCTGATATTAATATTAATTAAATACACATTACATTGTTCTCTTTAGAAATCAAAGGGATAGTCAACAGATCAGTACGGCAAATGTATCCAGGGAAATCTCAGTTTGTCATTCAGGCATATCGAGATGCTACATGCAAACCTCATGGTTATTTATTTACTGATTTAAGACCAAATACAGAAGATAAGTTACGTATTCGCACAGGAATTCTACCAAATGGTGCACATTACGTTTATGTGAATTATATAGTGCATGAAGAAGAATTACAATACGTATTGAGCGTGAAGATGTATAGACGAATTCAACTATTTATTCATTTATTAGCACGTAGCAGTGCTAAACGACGTAAATCCTTATTAAAACAAGCCACAAAAGATGAATTAGCCAGTTTATTTGAAATATGTTTGAATATATGGCATGGGCACTTACCGTTGAAGTCTCACATGTGTAAAAAATTAAAGCGTGAACAACAAACCATTCGACAACTGGCTGATAAGAAATTTTCCTTTAAGCGTAAGAAGAAGTTGATTAATAAAAAAGGTGGAGTTATTGGAACAACTGCAGGAATTGCACTTCCATTATTAGCTCAACTGTTATTAAGATTAAGCATGCATTGAAAAATAGTCCATACTCCTGAATCAGAATATAGGAAATTGTTACCAGGTCAACCTTCAAATGATGGTATTAAAGCTACTAAAATGAATAAACTTAAAAAAAGAAACAAAATTGTGAAACTGCTGCAAAAATGTGTCAACTTCTTGTTCGTCATTTACGAACAATTCAATCATAACAAAAGGTTGCTGTAACATCTGCTGCAGAAAAATAAGAAAAGTCACAACATTTAATATTCTTAAACCATGTTAAAGTAAGGGGGAGGGGGGAGTTATTGCAGTGATATACATTCCAGACCCGTTGTGCACGACCACAATCCTTATCACTAATTTCTTCTTCAGACAATTGACTGTAAAAGTCTTTGTGGTGGAAGCTTGCTTTCTACAAATTTGGAAGGTTCATCAGCATAGTCACAGAGATATACTCCTTTTCTCAAAAGTAACTCTTGCTGCTGATTGTCACGTACATGAGCAGTCATATTCTGAAACTTATCTTTGCCCTCAGCCGCTAAGTTGGCTGCTAATTTTTGCAAGAATGCTCCGTAGGAGTCGATGAATTTCAGATTGCCCATGATAATTGCACTGTATTTTTCAACATTGTTGGGAATAACTGAGAGCCTCAACTTTTTGAATTTTCCTAGACTCTCCATAAGAAGATATCCTCGTAGGTTGTGGAATAGGACATGGATAACGAATGAATCCCCCTTTCCTTGCTGATCCTTTCTCAAGCAAAACTGTAGGTTGCATTCACTGTGGGCTGCTCCTCGGTATTTTGCACTGATGTGATCACACACGATCAAACACGATCTACTCCCATCAACTCATGGCATATGTAGCAATGTAATAGCTTGAACAAACTGTTTCTTATCCTCAGAAGTCATCTCAATGGGTTTTGGATTGCTCAATCGATTCACAATGTCATCACGTTCATCCAACATTTTCTTTAGAAATTTCTGAACAGCATTGTCTCCACAGGATCACGCTTCCCATATTCGGTGAACATCACAAGCAAAACTATTAGTCTTACGATGTTGGAAACGATCACCTCCTATTTCTCTGTACAGCATTCAAAGTCATCATAAATGACAAAGGGTGCCTTTTGTTGTTTTGCAATGTCCTTGAATCGAATGATTGCATCCTCTGGAAATGATAATCGTTGTGCGCCATGCTTCCCAGAAACTTCTAGATCTTTGTCCAAAATGTCTTGTCGCATAAATCCATGCAGACAATTGAAGCAGTAAAACATTTTGCCATGACGTTCTGTACGATACTTCATGAGTCGAGTAAAGTTCTCAATCAGACAATAATGATGAACAGTAGGTTGATTTCAGTGTCACTTTCATGTTGACTTATGCGACTCACGTGGATGGGTACCACAACTTGATTTTCTCAACCAAAAACATTGCTGGTAATGTTGTTCCTCTTCTCTAATTTAGGAATTTCATCAATTGGTGTTGGAAATGTCATATCTTCCACATTCAGCTCAAGTTCGAACATTTGATACTTAGATGAAATACATATATTTTCATGCATCGGACGTAGATGAGCTAATATAGACCGTAAGAAGCACTTGTTGTCTGTGTTCTTGATGATGATAACACCTTTAGTATTCTTTATCTTCTTTGGTAACTCAATGTAGCTGGAGGTCTGCAAGAGTTCTACGGTAGCTGTATGAACTTCTGAAGAATCTTATCTAACACCCATCCAGATCCTTGACGTTCATGCTCATCAAACGTGTTGAATAAATCCTTGAATGCATTTGGCAAATCTTTGTCAATATCTCTTTCACTGAATACTCTAAAGTGCTCAGATGAGTGTTATCCACACGTTCTTCCAACGCTCCCTGTTCATTTTTTGTTATTTTCTTGAATCGAGCTAAAACGATTTTATTCAATTGTCTAATTTATCATTCAAATGTCGTGTGATGCAATTTTCTTGCTGTTGCATTTCCAGTAGCAAGTCGGATTCATTTTCAGGTTTAAACAATTCTTGATGTGCATGTCCAGCAAGGCTTATTCTTCTACCTTTACCCACTTGCATTACATCCTTCTTTGTTTGTTTCTTAGTTGTGTCTCAGTTTTTCTCTTCCTTTGTTTCTTTGCAGGAGGTCGAGCTGACTCATCAGCTAATCTTTTTATATGTATGTTTTACATTGGTGTTGCGTGAATATCATCACATGTATTGATCTGGATATTGTTCAGCATTGCTGAAGACATGGAACCAAACGCGGCAAGTAATAAGTCCTCTTTTTCATGAAATGTAATCAGGTTTTCACATAAATGTCTCTCAAATTCATCTATATTTGGCAGTAATGCATGAAACCATCCACATTTCACTTCTTCATTTGGGATATTCATGTTACTGCTTCACTGTCTTGATGGTAAATGATGAAAATTGCAGTAGTTTTCACGTCACAGTCGCTTGAAATTTGGATAAATGACGTCATCAATGTCATCATGAACAACAAGAATGTCCAGGGACATTGTGACCAGCCGAGATCTATTGTACAAGTTTGTCCAAGGACAAAGATCCAGGCTACGAAAAGCGGTAAGACCAAATCCGGCGTGCTTGAATAAGGGAATTTCCCTGAAAAATTGGGCTTCAAAAGACGAGATGACAATGAGCTAGCTAAATAATTAATTTAGCAACGGACCCGAACATAGACCGATAAATATATACAAAGATTTGTTCCCCGAAAAATAACTTCGAACAACGTACTGAAATTGTATCCACACATGTGTACTGCTGACATGTACTTTCGGACATACACAATTAGTTCTAGCAACAGAAACAACCAGAAACGACCAAACACATGTACCTTTTGAAAAGAAGAAAACGCCGCGTCTAAAACATCATTACTTAAGTTTATATTTTGGTATGTATTATTTTGCGGGGTTTGTATTTCCGACCAGTGCACATATTTATTTAACACTTGACAAGCCTTTGGCTTGCAAGGGTTATATGAATTTGTGCGAGCAAAATTCTTCTTGACACTTTTCCCGATTTTTTGTGTCTTCTTCTTCTCTGACACTATGGGCCCTACGACCATGAAACTTGGGGCTTATGGAGAGCTTGATCTGAACATGTGCATGTCACTTTTTATTTTCGTTTTTGATTTCGTTTTCTTTGTTAAAACGCCATGTGAAAAGAGGGTATTTTTTTCAAGTAAATGCGTAGCATTTAACGACAGCACAGAATACACATTTGCTTAGTGAGCTTTGTGCGAGCTCTCACTGCGTAAATAGATAACAAGGCGTATGCCTGATCAGTCAATAAAACTTTAAGTCAACAACAACCAAACACTACTCGGCTTATAAGACGTATTCAAGCTGTGTTGTTTGCAATATATTATTCAAGAAGGAAGTATTCCATTGAAGGAAGTATTTTTGAGTTTTTAATTTTGTCAAGTGTTTAACATTTCGCTAGCGGAATGAGCTTCTAGTTTAACTTGCGTTGATGTGCGGTTTGCATTTCGGGAAAATGCGCATGTTTATTTAACTTGCCGTTATGCTCTGTTCGCATTTCGGACCAGTGCGCATGTTTATTTAGCTTGCGTTGATGTGCGGTTCGCAAAGCGAACCAGTGCGCATGTTAATTTAATACGCATTGCTGCGCATGTGTACTTAACTTGCGTTGATACGTGGCTCGCATTTCAGACCAGTGAGCGTTTTTTTATTTTAGACCAGTGCCATGTTTATTTCACTTGCGTTGATAAGCGGTTCGCATTTCGGACCATTGCGCAAGTTTATTTAACTAAAGTTGATGCGCGGTTATTATTTCGGACCACCACGCATGTTTACTTAACTTGCATTGACGCACGCTTTGCATTTTGGACCAGTGCGCATATTTATTTAACTTGCGTCGATGCGCGGTTCGTATTTCGGACCAATGCGCATGTTTATTCAACTTACAAGTTTTGGCGGATCGCCCAAAAAATTAGTTTTTCAATAGGGGCCTAACTGGAGAAGAATCGCACAAAATTAGAAAGGAAATCAAGCAAAACTGTTGGAGAAGAAGCATTTTCAAAATTAAACGCCAATAAATTAAAAAAAACTAGCCTCATATGGCGAATTTTTGGCGGATGGCCAAAATGAGTAATTTTTCAAAAGAGGAATACTTAGAGAATAACCGTACACAATTTGAAGACAATCTGATCAAAATTGTGTGAAAAAAAGCATTTTGAAAATTGGTGATCATAAAATCACAAATGTCAGCAATTTGGCCAATTTTTGCCAGATCGCCAAAAAGAGTAAATTATCAAGATAGGAAATTGGAAAGGAATCGGATCAAAATTGTGAGAGAAGAAGCAATATGAAAAGTTGACACCAAAAAATTAAAAATATCCCCCATTTGGCCAATTTTTGGCGGGTAGCCAAAATGAGTAAATGTTCAAAAGAGGCCTACCTAAGGAATATTCTTGCAAAATGTGAAGAAAATGTGATCAAAATTGTGGGAGAAGAAGCATTTTGAAAATTGTCAACCACAAAATTACAAATGTTCCCCATTTAGCCAATTTTTGGTGGATCGCCAAAAAGAGTAACTTTTCAAGAGAGGTCTACCTAGAGAACAACTATCCAAAGTTGGAAAGGAATCCGATCAAAATTGTGGGAGAAGAAGCAAATTGAAAATTGGACACCAAAAAAATAAAAAATGTCCCCCATTTGGCTAATTTTTGGCGGATCGCCAAAATGAGTAATTTTTCAAAAGAGGCCTACCTAGGGAATATTCGTGCAAAATTTGAAGAAAATCTGATCATAATTGTGGGAGAACAAGCATTTTGAAAATTGACAACCGAAAAATTTCAAATGTCCGCCATTTAGCCAATTTTTGGCGGATCGCCAAAAAAAATAATTTTTAAAGAGAGGCCTACCTAGAGAACATTCGTGTATAATTTGAGAGGAATCCGATCAAAACTGGAAGAGAAGAAGCATTTTAAGTAAAAGTTTACACACGTACATACGTACATACAGACGACGGATACCCCTCGATAGGATAAGACCAGCCCGACATAGTCGGCTGGTCTAAAAACTGCAATATATACTGTATAGCCATGAGGGAGGGGGGAGGGGAGGCGAGTCCATGGGCAAAAACACCAAAAATATTCAGAATTGCTTGTAACATGTAGAAATGCAAAAAAAAACTTTTATCGCCCCTAGGGGGGTCCAATAATTGCTCAGAATTGTCTGAAACGTGTAAATATGTAAAATGCCTATTATCGCCCCGGGGGGGGGGGGGGGGGGGGAGTCGTTGGTTCAATTTAACATTTTACTCAACAAGTTCACTCAGGGAAATGCAGGGCGAGTCAATATGTTGTACCGTGGGAATGCCGACATCAATGGTCCGAACGCGAGATGATTGACGGTACTACAAAGGCCTATATAAGCGCACCGCATTAACTTTCCCAGTATCACTGCACATACAGCTTACAGTGATGAGCGCCACAATAAACGCAGTTTTCAGAGATCGGTCGATGACCAGGGTCCGAAAATGAAAAACGATCAGAATTGTCTAAAAAAAAACCCTTTTATCGCCCCTAGGGGGGTCCAAAAATTGCTCAGAATTGTCTGAAACGTGTAAATATGCAAAATCCCTATTATCGCCCCAGGGGGGGGGGGGGGGGAGTCGTTGGTTGAATTTAACATTTTACTCAACAAGTTCACTCATGGAATGCAGGGCAACTCAATATGTTGTACCGTGGGAATGCCGACATCAATGGTCCCAACGCGAGATGATTGACGGTACTACAAAGGCCTATATGGGCGCACCGCATTAACTTTCCCAGTATCACTGCACATACAGCTTACAGTGATGAGCGCCACAATAAACGCAGTTTTCAGAGATCGGTCGATGACCAGGGTCCGAAAATGAAAAACGATCACAATTTCTAAAGCGTAAAACTATCTCATGATCACAATTTATCGCCCGGGGTGACGGGTCTTATCCAGAAATTATATCCAAAAATCTAGTTATTTACCCACTAATCACCATAAAAGTAATAGCCACACAGGTAGCAATGCCTGCTACTTCTATTTAAAATTTCACGACAGTGAGGATATTTCCCTGGCATCTGTTAAGATTTTAAGGAAAAAAGAAAAAGATTTTTCGCCAATATTTCCACCAAACCGAATCAGCAGAAAAGTCATAGCTAGGTGGCTAGGTGGCTGGTTTTTGGCCGATATTTCCGCCAATTTTTCGCGAAATGCCAAAAAAGTAATAGTCAGGTAGGTACTAATATCCGTCCTTCAACCAAAATTTCAAGCCATTCAAGCCAAAAACCCAGGAGGACATTTTTTCACAAGCGTACATAAGCACACTCGCACATACTTTCAATGATCGCTTTAGCCCCTGCTTCTATAGAAGCTGAGGCTAAAAGGGAATTCAGTATGCCAGTTTCGTAGTACATAAAAATGTCACCTTTTCTATCAGTTCCTTTCATACACAGACTGAATGCGGACAATTCTGAGAGAAACTACGGACAGACATCAAAATAATGAAAATAATGTAAAGTAAGGACAGCCGTGACAAGACCTGTGAAACATTTTGATAACCTCTGCAGTTGACGGTGTAACGACGTCCAAGTGCTTACATCCTCTATTTTATATGAAGGAACATTTAGTTATTATGTGAGGAAACTGAGCTATAAATGCAAGGTGTAGCTGAAGAAATTGCCAACATAATAACAACAGGAAGCTCTAAAAGCCCATAAGCCGATCATTACTCGTTAACATTGACTTGCCATCTCAGCAACAAGGCTGGCGCGACCAAGCAAAAGTGTGCCTGTGGTTGACAACCTGTTGTTCTGTAAGGCGGCTTTTATGTGGAGGATGAGAAAAAAGTGATCCCCATAAACGAGTAGCAGCGCTCGTTTCTTCCAGTACTCTCTTTATTTACTTCTTTAACCGCACCCCAGTGCGTAAAATGTGACTCACAAAACAAATGCCTATACCTGCCATCTCTAGGGGTTTGGCAAAGGATTAAATCCCGTGTGCTAAAATCCCCGCGACTTTCATCAGTCAATAAGATAATGAGTCAAACTTCAATTTTGTCAGTTAAATGCAACTTAAATACTTCAGAGAGTTTTAAAATTTGATTCTGCAACATGTTAGTAACAGATCTAGTACAGAACATGGAGCCATTAGACATAATGGAATGGATTGGGTTTGCACAAGGGTTGGCTGTTCACGTTTTTCCGCCGTACCGGACAACTAGCTACAGTTGGTTGAAAGTAGGAGTATCAAACTTGGCAGAGATATATTTATAGTGTCTATCTCATCCTCCTCTATCTTGTTTTGAAAGTTAATGACATTTTCAGAGTGAAACTAGGCACCACTGAATTCATGCCACTTACGTACAACCACAAAGAGGCAGCCGTATCCTCACAACTGTCCACTGACGATTCATCCACATCTCATTATCTACACCCGTTTGGTCGTATGACCTTTATATGAATCTGGCTAGCGTAGTTGTATAAGTGAGTAAAGAACGAAAATTAACTTATCATTCCGTTTCACTTGAGTGTACCTGTAAATGATTAAAAGTTCAAAGAATTTAAAGTTAACTAGAGCGGCCAGTGCACACAAAACATAAGAGTACAGGCTTATATCACAAGCTTTCAAATGACACCTATTAATTTTTTTTTTGTTTTTGTGAACAAAAACAAATGTCTCCCCGACTAAACCATAATTCACCAGGAACCATTTTACATTTTTTCTTCCCCTCCCCCCGACCCCTACAACCCTTTGACAAAGTTTCATTTCAACAAGTTTGTACTATTTTACCGTTTAAGACCGTTTACCTTATATAAATGTATCCCATGTGCCCAGCAGTCCAGCACTACGTGTAGTTAAAACTATAATGCATGCCTTGTCTTCGTACATTCCCATGGCTAAAAAGCACTCGAAAGTCAGTATTCATAAGTGCAACACATGACTCACCTCGGACAGTGGGGAAAGGCATTTTGGTGTATAAATAGTGCGCGGCTTGTCATAACACAAAATATTTAAAAGTGAAAGCTAGTTCCAGGTACTGTACAAACATTGCGAGCCATCATACTCCCACATATGGAACAGCTTGGCACCCAAATGAAAACACAGGTGAGTCGCGCACAGAAAGGGCACGAATCTAAGAAATGATCGATAATTGTTCTGCTAATGTTTTCAAGTGTGTCTAAAGAATGCAGAAACATTGGAGAATCGTCTGAAAAGTGCTGAAATCCCACGCGTAGCTAATACCCATTGTAAACGCCTGACGCGTTTGTAGCAAAAAGGTGTATTTATGTTATGTTTCTATGTGTATGCTGTGTTCAAATGTAAACTACGCATTTGCCTCCCAGAAAGCACTGTTCTGAGTGTACTTAGTTTTAAAACGTTTCGTCTCGGGTGCGTACGGCGCGAGAAGGAAATGATATTTCCTTCTTTGGTTGAGTAACTCGATTTAGGGTTGAAGCATGTATGTGTATTTTTTCGTTTTTTCCGTGCTCAAAGTCAACTTTTTTCTCGAGTATATGTGCTGAGGGCTTTCTCAGTGTCACTCTGCTGTTTTAAAGGTTTAACTCTTAAAATAAATTAAGTTTTGAGTGTTTTAGCGTTCGCTTCCTTCTGGCTTTTTGTGTCAGAAAGGGAGCGAAATTTTTAATGAGGTTGATAATCTAGCCAGTAGAAAGACGCCCGTAGTGACTCTCGCTATGTTTTGTTTGTTTGCCTAAGATGGGCTAAGCTTAGTGCCTTTGTCAGCCATGGAACCCATTGTTGGAAAACAAACGTGTTTGCAAACAAGCTTTACAACGGTGCTACGTCACCCGGCTTGCATATAAATATAGTTTCGGGACAAAGAGGCTGCCGAAAGTTTACCGATCAGAGCGTCGCGTTTAGGGGGATCACGAGGGGTGTATACATATATATATATATATATATATATATATATATATAGTCGGGTTTTAGCGGTGTGGTCAAGCATTGTGAAAGCAACAACTGGAGTGCTAAGCACACAAGAGTACCAGAAGCTATTGAACGAGAAAAGAGGGTGAAAACAAAGGGTGAGAGCGACCATAGTTCGGTTCGTTTTATGGGAATATACTAGCATTTAGTGAAGCATTACGGAGTAAAATGTGGAATCTTTGAGCAATTTAACGTCAAGTTTGCAGTGTTATTTATATTGTCTGAAGAAGCATTTGCATGTTATTTTTATCTGGAGATAAAGGCCGTCGTGATTAAGGTCATGGGATTGTATCGAGAATATTTAAAGGACTTTAAAACACTTAAAGGGCTGTGAGTGCATTCAGTTTTGCACTGTGATAGAACGTGTAATTTACCATTCCTTTTATTTGTTTATCTGTTAACAGAGAATCGTGTTACCGACAGCGTAGTGTCAGAGAGTTTGTTGCCAGAGGGGCAACCGGCCACATTCGCGTATTACTCGTCATGTCGTTATCTTTTCGTGCGTATGTTGTTCACCTGAAACTCTGGAATAGTGTAATAAACATCAGTTCCAAGCAAATTTGAAGAAACGCTAGTCCTTACTCCAGTTGTCGCGTGAAAGTTGTTGTTGGAGTGAGACTAAAGTGTAAACAAGCCACTTGTTGTTTCACTCATTCCTCCCTTAGCCAAAAAAAAAGCACACACACACAGCACGTCGAACGTTCCTCCCTTTTCTCACGTCACGTAGATGACTTACACCTATCCTTAATTTAAAAAAACATCCGACAGAAGAGGGAGGGGAGGAGCGTAGGGGGTTAGAGGGGGTATTAGATTCAGCGACTGCAACATATATCACATAATGCTTTTAACACAATTGGAGTCTTAGTTTTTATGAGTTCAATGTTTAAAATAACTTATCCAAAGAATAACTACATAAAATTTAAAATCTATCCGATTTTCCGCTATCGCGATACTTTTAACCAATAACGTCATATGCTGTTTTACTCCGGGCATATTTAACAGAATCTTTCGGACCTACCACGAAACATTCCCACCAAATTTCAACTTTCTCCGATGTACACACACAAGATTTTAATGTAATGACGTCATACGCCTTTCTTTAGTTTGCTACAAAAGTTGCAAGAATCGTCCGACTGACCCAAAGAACAAGCATACAAAATTTGAAGTCGATACGACTTTCAATTATCGAGATATTTTCCAAACAAGATCCAGTCTAAATTAAGGGGCTGAGAAATGTACACACACAAGATTTATCGTAACGACGTCATACGCCTTTCTTAATTTCGCAACACCCGTCAAAAGTTGAAAGAACCGTCCGACTGATCCAAGGAACACCCACACAAATTTGAAGTCGATACAACTTGCCGTTATCGAGATGTTTTATACACAAGATCCAGTCCAAATAATATGCATATTTTACGTGATGACGTCATACGCCGCACTCGTTCGTTGTACTCGCGAGAACATTTGACAGAATCTTTCATACTTACCAAGCAAACAACGTTTCAACTTTCTCCTATGTTCAGCGGCTGAGAAATGTACACATATAAGATTTCAACGTAATGACGTCATACACCTTTCTTAATTTCACTACACCCATCCAAAGTTGATCAACTGTCTTACTGACTCAAGGAACAACCAAACAAAATTTCAAGTCGACACAACTTTCTGTTATCAAGATATTTTGTTCGCAAGATCTTATCCAAATTATACGCATATGTTACGTGATGACGTCATACGCCGCACTCGTTCGTTGCACTCGCGACAACATAGGACAGACTCTTTCGGAAATACCAAGCAACAATCCCACCAAGTTTCAAATTCCTTCGATGATCAGCGGATGAGAAATCTCACATACAAGATTTAAACGTGATGATGCCATACGCCTTTCTTAATTTCGCTGCATCTGTCAAAAGCTGACAGAACAGTGCGATTAACCCAAGGAATACCCATGTAAATTTTGAAGTCGATACGACTTTTCCTCATGGAAATATTTTACACACAAGATAATGTTCAAAAGATATATTTTACGTGATGGTGTCATCGTTCGTTGTACTCGCGAAAAAATAGAAAGATCAGGTTTCCCGTAATCGTTGACGCTAAAACCCTCTGGTTGGGAACAGTCGTGAATAAGTCTTGCGGTGCCGTTCTTTATTACGCAGGATATTGGGCTAATTATGTCCGGTTTATAGTTAACTTTTACGTATCGTCCAAAGGCGAGTTCGCGTCGGATTTGTTCTTCTACCTGGGCGCGATGAGGGGTTTCGGCTTTGCGACTGTTCGGGAGTTCGACATGCGATAGTGCGATTCCGGGGGTGATAATATTAAAGCCTTCCTTGAGACCATCTATTATGAATGCATTGTCCGTATCCGTGTCCAGTTCCGTTTTCCAATGAGCTAGATTGTCCGTAAGAGGGCTAGAGACGCTTGCTTTTCAATGATGGTATTGAGGATGGGGCCTGTAGCATCCGGAAGTAATGCACACGTGTGCAAATTTGCAGTCGCTGCGCTTGCAACCCGATTGCGTTTGGTAGTTCTTGCAGATCTCCCTACCGCTGTTTGGGTCGGTGGGGGCCCCGAGAACGTGGCTTAGGGTTCAAATCCCGGGGCTGTCTTGGGTGCATGTGATCATGGACGCTGTTTGAGGAGAGATATTTTAAACCGAGATGGAACGAATCTTCGCGCTATTTAATTTGCCCGGCGGCTTGTTGCAGACGGTATTCCTGGACTAACAGCATGACCCGCTCGCGGTCGTAAGTCTGAAGGTATTCGCCGATTTTTGTCTGGTATTTCAGGTAGCCTGCTACGGAGGCCTGGGTGAATGGGAGCTGGCCTGTGCGCAGGAGTTCAGCCAGGATTCGGGATGATCCAACTAGGTATTGGGCCATGGAGGTTTCGGAGGGTTTCGGTTTAGGGTTGCGGTTAGAGCTCGTAACTCGCATACTGCCAATCGATACGCTTTCTTCCTCTTGTGGCGTGACCACAAGACCACAAAAGTTCTGGATAAGCAGGGCTTTGTTACCTGTGGGGCGGGCGTTTAGCCATGGGTCCGGTATCTGCGTCTCCGTCGGTCCCAACAGCCTATCTGCTTCTTGCACGGAGTTAAGGAGTTCTGTAATATTTCTGTCCTGCAGAGTATTGGCGTCCACAAGGGGAGCTGATTCTGCACTTGTGTTATCCGACTGCACGGTGTTTTGGTTGTCGCTCCTAAGCTGTTCCACGACTTTAGTGAGCGCAATCGTCTGTCCTGCTGTAAGCTTCAATTTGCTTATAATACCACTATCCAATTCGGCCAGGAGCGTTAGATCATCTGGTTCTTTTTTAACAAGTTTTTCGATAGTCGCCTGCCTCACTTTCCTGTCCAACATATACTTCACAAACTCGTCGTTATCCGCCATCGTTAAGTTATTTTATCAGGAAATCTTTGCAATTATTTTGAAATTGTGTTTTCGCTTTGACCGCTCGCTTGCTAATGCGAGGTACAACTGGTTTTCCGGGTTTTATAATCCCCCTCCGGCATACCAGACGGCATAAGGGCAGGCTTGCAGCTGTGCAAACACAGGGTGGCACGGAGCACTCCGGTCTGGGGATTAGGGGATGGCCAGTTTGTTGACAAAGCATTGAGATACGCAAACAAGGGGCAGACCGTATTGACTGTTTAAACAAAATTAACCATTAATTTACCAAAAAAAAATAGAATCTTTCGTATCTACCAAGCAATAATCCCACCAAGTTTGAACTTTCTTAGATGTTTATCGGCTGAGAAATTTCGCACACAATATTTTACGTAATGACGTGTTATGCCTTCTCTAAAATCTTGTGAACAAAATATTTTGTTCACAACAATATTTTGTTCACAACAGACTGACACACAAATACGCACACACACATACATTTACATACAGACACAGAACGTACAAATAATATATGTCGGGGAGACACAATAATTACATTTTTAAACGTTTAATATTACAGCGAAACCTCTATTGGTGAACACCTCTCGTTAGTCAACATTGTAATGAACGATTTCTTCGGTCCCAAAAATTGTCATTGGTTTAACCACGGGTCTTCTATTGTAATTTCTCGTCAGTGAATACCTCTATACTCTGAACAGTGAACACGTGCTGGGGTCCCAAATGGTCAATGTCAGCACAAACAAACCTCTTATTAGCGAACACAAGATATTTTATCGATACATTTTCTCAGTCTGTGTATACAATTACTGGCCCCTCATCTTGCCCCATATGCAGTGTAACTCATATTAGTGGGGGGATTAGTTATGTTTACTGCGTTGCAACCTGAGCTATGTGCTCATCGCCTCCAAGTGCTTGGGGACAATAGGACAAAAGGGTTTAAATGATGACACATTACGCGTAGTGGTGGGGATCATGCCTTGAGTTGAATGAGTAAAAAGCTCACAATAGCAGACAAAAGTGTTTTCTATGCTGTAGTGAACATGGAGTCGCTTATCGTAGAAATGATTCTTGATCAAGGGCGACATAAAAAAAAAACCTGTGCTACAGACTTTTTCTCTCTCAAAAGTGCGTCTGTGTAAATGATTTACACGCACTATGAACAATGGACAAGAATTGCGTGGACATAATTATTTCAAATTAATTTCAGTCACACTGTAACTTGTAAATAAATGCGTACCTTACAAATTTTGTGTATGGTATATTATTAAACTGTGAAGTATAAACAAATGTTTTATTTGAATTAAAAAATCACCTTCTGGCTAAATTAGTGAACACCTCGAACATTTTGCTTGGTCCCGAGAGTGTTCATATGGAGGTTTTGCTGTATTGTTTTGACATACCCTAGTGAAATGCCTCAGTAGCATTTTTTCTCTTTCCTTATCCACTTTTTAAATCTTTGTCTTTGTTTCGACATTACGTCCCTTCCTTAAAAAATACCATTCTTGGAATGGTATTTTTAACAATACTACACGTATGGTTAATTATTCTGCATCCATCAGAAAAGATAATAGCCATAGCCAATAATCTGACGAGAGCAAGTTAAAAATCAATGATTACAATACGGATCTGTCACTTACAAGATCATATATCAAAAGAATTAGGTTTAGAAACTTGCTCCTTAATTAGCTCTGGAACTGATCTGCGTCAGATAAACTCCAGACTGAACAAATCATAGTGTTATGTCGTGTGGTGTCTCGTACGTCATGGAATAGAGGCTATACCATGAGAATAAGTTCTCAAGAGGCATAACACCTAAAGCTTCCTTGCCAAATCTTAAAAAATAAACGTCCGTGGACACTGCGTCCAACCGTTAAAGCGAAGACAATGCAAAGGTGAAAGGAGAAACCGACTGGTTTTTACAAAATTTAGATTTGGCACAAGGCCTCATGGTCAACATTGCTGTCAAAAATAAGCGTATTAGATCTGTGGGACGAACAACATTTTTGTGTGTTTCTCTTAAAGTTATCAATTTATTTGGCCAGTTCTTGCCCAACCGATAACAAATTTACCTCCACAGAACATTTACTTGGGATCAGCGAAGGAGGGCGGAAAAAAGAAAGAAAGAATGAAAGAAAAAGAGTTTTTATGTACTAATATTTTCATATCATTTTCCTCAAGCCGGCGTATCCCAACATTATATATATATATATATATATATATATATATATATATATATATATATATATATATATATATATATATATATATATATAAACTTAACTGAACCTCTCTTGCCTTGCTTTAAATTGCGATCACTTGGCAAAGCTTATATTGTTAAATAAGATTAACAATATAAGCTTTGCCAACTGATCTTTCAATGCGTTATCTTCACATCACCTAAATTGTTTAAACACCGCCAAAAAGAGGTTTAAGATCTCGACTGCCTTATTTATAGTGGATATGAAAGCATCAGTGAATATTCAGTTATGCTTTTATAAAAAAAATAGTTCCCTAATTTATTAAAATCCTGATTTTGAAAGGTGACAATGGAAGGTCTTGGTGCGTGAGATAACTTGAGCCTAATTTATAAGCATAAATTGAGTACAAGTTCAAGCTCCAACTAGTTAAAAATTGGTATAAATTGTGACTATAAATTAGGTGCAAATTAGTTACAAATTTCAGGAGTAATTTATAACTATAAATCAGTTACAAACTGCAGGTATAAACTGCGATAGCAAATGAGGGGTAGACTGTCCCACATTTTATAACTATAAATTGAATTGTTTATTTATAACCATAAATTAATAACAAACACAAGTATAAATTAGGTTTTTTCTTTTTTAAATCTTTTTAGTTTGGGTTAATTTAGTCTATAGACCTTACACTTCTGAACCACTAACATCAAAAAATGTAGTATGGACCAAATTTTTTCTGTGAGAGACAGAAGCATAAATATGGTCCACAAAAACATATAAAGGGAGACACTGAATAAGTACCCCGTAATTCCCAAGCCACTGCGCTAACCACTAGCACAATAACCACCCGACGACTAGTGAGGAAACGTCAAGGAGCACAATCTGACTTTTCTGCAATTTGACCGTTTTGGGCCAAGTTTGGTCAAAACGCCAAACACAATACAAGCCTGCTTCGCGAGCTTGAGACGAACATTCCTGTACAATTTTTGCCAAAACAGTATGGAGGCTTGCCCAGGGAACATTCCTGCCAAATTCAAAACAATCTGACCAGAAGTGTCAGAACAGTAGTATTTTGAAAAAGTGTCTGCACACACACATAAGCCCACAAGTGATGGGTACAAGCCCACCGACGAAAGTCGACTGGGCTAAAAGCGGGTGTTAAAAACACAAACTTTGAATGCTTGCACATCCAAAAGCATTTTTTATCAATATAAAGGTAAGGTTTGCTTCGGTGCGTCAGTGAAAAGAACGTCCGTTGGCATTGTACCCAGCCGTAAGAGTAAAGGCATCACAAAGCAGCACGCTTCCAATTTTGACATGGGGCGAGCAGCATTTTTTTCTTAATTTTATCCGTTTTTTTCTTCTTTTCTGTGGGTCAATAGTTGGCCAATTTTGGCAGAACGCATACCAAACTAGAGCGGCCAGTGCAAATGTCAAACGTTTTTATTAGCTTGCCACTGGCGTTTTGTTTTTGCAAATAAAAATGACCCCCCCCCCCCCCATCGTTTTCCGTCGATTCCTTGCCTTTGGTTTACTTTGACAAAATTTCATTTTGACAATTTGGTACTATTTCGGACTTAAAGAAGAGCAGCATGTGTGGTTTTCTCAAATTTAACCGTTTCTGACCAATTTTATAGCTGATCGTACAGACCTCACAATTCTGAACCACTAACAAATTAATTAATTTACCGGTAATATAGGATTATATGTAAGTATCGATTGCTTCTGGGAGAGGCAGAACTCCAAAATCTTTAAAACCTGGCCAGCAAGACACTGAAAAAGACGCGGACCTCTCGCTTCTCATGCATTGTTGCCACTCCGTCACGACCTCCCCCCCCCCCCCCCCCCCAACTCCTTGGTTGTGGAGCTTCTAGTAATAAAATTCTGTGAATTCTGTCATTTGACCGTTTTCGCCAATATTTTGGCCAATTTTGGGAAAATCGTTTTTTATTTTTATTTTTTCTTAAATCATACCGTTTTTGGTGAAAAGGGAGTAACATTTTGAAAAATCTTTCACACACAAAAAGTCTGTGAAAAACTGCAACTTAATAAAGCTCAGCGTACAACGGGTACTGTGCCTACTTTAGTCAAATATCTACAGCTCACACATTTTTCTATAAAATCCAGCTAAATTACAAATATTACATTTTCCGGACTCCCAAAAGGTAATTCTTGCGGCAGTGCCACGACGCACGGCGTATGCACGCGTGACGGAACGCGGCATGGAAAGAGCTCTACTGCATCAGCCATGTCAGCGGTGAGCAGAACCGCAAGGAATGTCAGCGGTGAGCAGAACCGCAAGGAATGTCAGCGGTGAGCAGAACCGCAAGGAATGTCAGTGGTGAGCAGAACCCCAAGGAATGTCAGCGGGTGAGCAGAAGCGCAAGGAATTGCTAAACACCGTGATTTCTTGGGAAAGTCATATCGTAGGACAAGCGGGCCGTACGCCAATTAAGAATACAAAATCGTAGGCGAGCTGGGCTGTAGGCCAACAGAGCCGCAGGTCAACACGGAAGTCGCCGTGTCAATGTGACCACAATAAGGAGTAATGATATTAGGGATGTCTCTTACATATACATTCATCTTCATCACATAAAATTGCAGAGTAACAAAAGCTTTTTTTCTCCCATAGACGGTTTGACAGAGGTGGCAGTAACGGCTCCGATGCTGCCTTGCCAAGTAGCAGCGCCATGTCACCACCAATAGCAGCGCCATGTCACCACTAATAGTAGCGCCATGTCACCACCAATAGCAGTGCCATGTCACCACTAATAGCAGCGCCATGTCACCACCAATAGCAGCGCCATGTCACCACTAATAGCAGCGCCATGTCACCACCAATAGCAGCGCCATGTCACCACCAACAGCAGCGCCATGTCACCACTAATAGCAGCGCCATGTCACCACCTATAGCAGCGCCACGTCACCATTAATAGCAGCAGCCTGTCACGCCGCTTTCTCCCTCTTTCCCATATGTCCTTATCTCGTCTTAATCGTGATTTGAAAATTACACAGTGAATCTTTACACGTCATACGGTCTACAGTTTGATAAATACAAAATGTCACTTGAACTAGGACATAAGGAATTCTGCGCTCATCTACTGCCAGACTGACGATGATGAGGAATTGCGAGAGGGTATAACTGTAAAGGCTCATTCGCTGCGGGTAGACTAGTCCTCCATGACGAGGCAGCACCCATATCGTTGCTGGCAGAAAAAGCAACTACATCTTATGGCACATTCACTTCGAGGTCAATTTAATCACTTCCAGAAACATCAGCAGAATATTGAAACCCTTGCTTGCTATATAGAACAGAATTTCAAAGGTCTCTGTTTAGAACTACTGTCCTTCTTTGTCGGGCGTTGTCATGAACAGAAAAAAATTATGTTTCTCACCTTTAAAACTGGGAAAGCCTTTTAACAGTCATTTTTAAACTTTGTAGTACTGTACCATACAAACAAACATTAAGATATCAAACCATGTCAACTTATATCAACCTTGTTATCAAACTAACTTCAAGCAGCATTTCGGAACGACAGATTTATTTCCAATTTTTAAATGCATCACATAAAACTTTTAAACACCAGATATCGAAATCGTCTATAATACTTAATTTATAACAACAAACAATAAATAAAATGTTTGAAAACTAAAAATCTTCTGCCACTAGCTGTAGATGATAAAGTTTCCGTTCTATGTATTTTTCTCAACTGAAACCGAAAAGATTACCTAATCTTCCCACACAATTTGAAACGAAAAATATATTCTCTGGCGAACAGCGCTCGTGACCGGGGTTTTAAAAACTGCATCCTGGCACGTGGAATGTTTAAGAAAACTGCGACTCGAAACGCAGGCTTCTCAACCTGCATCCCAAAAATGTGTGAATACGCAAAGCAACTGCGCTAAGGCGAATGCAGGGGCAGATATCATAGAAATCCAGAACAGGGCACAGCATGGTCGTTCTGGTTACAAAGGTCACAAATCTACAGCAAATACATACACAAGCGCCACATTATAAACATTAAAAATCAATTATTATAAACCGTTCGAACTTGAAACAGTAAAACTGTTCAAAAGGGGCTATTTTTACTTATGACAGATTGGGAACTATCATTCAAAACCTACCCTGCTTTGCAGAGAAGGTTATAAAGTATAAATACCACATCAAAGATATTTGCAAAAAAAATACAGACATCACAGTGTTAACGTCGCCTTTTCATAGCATTTCTGAAACGGGCAACTCGGCTGATTTCAAACAGGAAACTGCATTGCCATTGGGTCCCAAAGAAAATGCTTATGAAATAGAACACGATGAGGACTGACAACGTCGGTCCATTAATATTCAAGCAAAATCTCATCTCGCCTATAAAGTCCACTTGTAGGAGCCTGGGATGTATACTTTCAGTGGTGAAGAAGTTTTCTGTGTGATATAAAACCAGCAATAACAAAGTTGCGAGGCCGTTTTCGCTGAACTCGTGACAGAACGCCAGGCTGAGAAATAAGCACCACCCTGCATATCCCTCAGATTCTACACGAGGACAAGAATTCCCAGGCTTTCCCTCTGAATGAATGGCATAATACGAAACGGTCAAGAATCAGGCTATTGGAATACAGGCACGTTAAATCAATTTGGTTGTCTCCAACTTAATATGTTACCTGCAAATATTTATTTCCGTAGATGGGAACGTGTTTTCTAGCCATGGAAACAAGATCACTCACCTACAACAAAGAAAAGAAACAAGTCAAATTTCTGACTTCAGACAGGACTTCATTACACACCACTTCCTGTGTTTTGCGTAACTAGTAGAAATCTGTTTTTAATTCTTTTCTGGCATGCAAACTAACCTCCTTTTTTAAATCCACCTCTAAAGCCTCATAAAAGGCTGGGCAAGCGAACGCGGGGACTTGTGATACATTCATCACTGCCTCGATGTGAACATACACTATCCGAACTATGTTATGAATGAACGTGTTAACTCCAACGGAACACAAAATTGAATAAGATTAAATTTGATGCCAAGGTGCTTAGGCACTTTAGTTCGTATTTACTGTTTTACTAGCGCCACGATGAGAAAGTGTATGGAATGCCATTTTCACATTTACTGATATCACAAATTCATTTTTGCATATCAAAAACAATTTTTCCTGACTGTAATTATATTTTTGATGTCTCTAAATGTTGCCAGAAACATCAGCAGAATACTGAAACCCTTGCTTACTATATAGAACAGAATTTCAAAGGTCTCTGTTTAGAACTACTGTCCTTCTTTGTCGGGCGTTGTCATGAACAGAAAAAATTGTGTTTCCCACCTTTAAAACTGGGAAAGCCTTTTAACAGTCATTTTTAAACTTTGTAGTACTGTACCATACAAACAAACATTAAGATATCAAACCATGTCTAACTTTGTTATCAAACCAGCTTCAAGCAGCTCTAAATAAAGTTTAGTTTCTTTAGCAGCTCTAAATAAAGTTTAGATCTCAACAATTACTTTTGATATAAAAATATCCGTTTATTTTTTGCATTCAAAATTCAGAGACAAATGTCTGTAAATAAAATACTGACTAGCCATTGTATATTGAATCTTTCTTTTCATTTCGTACGACGCAGAAATGAAGCATTTCTTGAGCTTAAAAACTGCATTGCTATTATATATAGCAATAATTAAATTTTACAACCCAAATATTTAATTGATGATTCGTTAAATTTTGTGCAAATGTGAGCCTCCCTTAGGATTTTTGAGAAAGTGATTTTTTGACAAATTGATTTTTGTATCTCAGAAATAAATTTCTGCTATCTAAAATACAATTATTAATAGCGAAACACAAACAAATGTGATCTAAATTGACTTATTTATATATTAAGTTATATTTTGATATAAACAATTAGCATTAAGTGTTAAAAGGGCATTCCGTAAAAATGCGCTAAGCACATTAGATGGCGAAAATACAAGTGAACAAGACAATCGTAGATTGCACATCCCCCGCCGCGCTCATCTACACTATATATACTTTCTTCCCTTAAGGTATAGTAAACAACAAAGTCTAAACTGTGAAAAATCGCCAAAATTACATTTTGAAGAAATCGAAACATAACTTTAATTTGCACAACTATACGTTATATATTTCTACATGTAGGGTGTCAGAATATCTTTGGACCTGTTAGGGCATTTCTCGGATGTACATGTAGTTTGATTTTAGTGTTAAGGCTTTCTCAACACTTTCAACAGGTATCAGGGCATATCTCGACAGAATATGTCGTTTTGGTTATGTTTAGCTGTTTAAGTACGCAAAAGTGAGTTTTTGTGAATTCATGTGTTATTGCCGCTGTCAGAATTTCGTGTTCAGCGTTTTGAGTGTTCTGAGTGTGTTTGTGATTCTGTTTGTGCTCCACACGGTTTGTTGTGGTGCGGAATGCATGTGAGTGTAAAGCCGCGCCCTTCGGTGCAGTGTTTCCCTTGAAGTGACTGATGAATGGACGAGTGCATTTGTTGATGTGCTACTTTCATATAAAGCCTGCTAGGACAGTGACGATCGGTTTAGCATTTGGGGGAATCTCGATGTAGTGCACACGATGGAACTAGTTTCAGGTTCGTTTGATGTCGTTTTGTTAGATTTTGGGTCATCTAAAAATTTACTTATATATCAAGTATACCGGTTGTCTACACGATTCGATATCGAAATTTCAAGTTTCACATAGCATTGTGTAGAACGCGCCAAAATTGTGCACCTGGCAGTATTTTTGTGTTTAAAAATTTTCATGTTGTTGATTTTTGAGACGAGTGAAATTTTTGTGCTACCTAGCACAAACTTTGCGTGTAGTTTTCAAGTATTTAGAAATACCAGAGATCATACCCGACAAAGCCTTTTTGTAGAAGAGTTCGCGATCTTCCCAAAAATATCATTTTTTGGCCCATATGTCACTTGTAACATATGTTTTTGGGCAGCTATTTTCTTATTGGTGTTTAGTTTAGGCGGGAAGCTTCATGATTGGTTGCATTTTTAATTAGCGGCGGCTGTTCTGCCAGCGAGTATATAATGAACACGCTTGGAAAACATAGAGGCCACACGTCAGGTGTGAGTCCTGGTGGTGCACAGGAAGTTGTTATTTGTGGTGCTGGTGCACGGATAGTTGTCATTATGGATAGAGTAGAATAAGAGAAATAAAAAGAAATATTCAAATGAGAGATTAGTTTGTTTCCACTGCAGTTTCACTGGATATAAATAGAAACGGAATTTCAGAAATTATAAAACGTTTCAATCTTGCTCCGTCGAAAGTCACGCGACACCTTACACGAGGACCAGCTAATATCGTGACATAGGGTTTTATTTGTCTACGATGAATAGTAACAAAGATACAACCTAAACAAACTTGTCTGAAAAACAACAAAGTCTAAAATGTGAAAAATCGCCAAAATTACATTTTTTGAACAAATCGAAAAATAATCTGACGCTGCACAACAACACTATATATGCTTTCTATCTGCAGGGTTTTATTGGCCTACGATAAACAGTAACAAAGATACAGCCTGGACAAACTTGTTCTGAAAAAGACAAATCAAAATTTAAAAAAAAATCGCAAAAATTACATTTCTTTTAAGAAATCGGAAAATAACCTAACGGTGCACAAATACACGTTAAATATTTTCTACCTTTGGGGTTTTATTGGTCTACGTGAATAGTAACAAAGATATAGCCTGGATAAACTTGTCTGAAATACAACAAAGTCTAAATTGTGAAAAAAAAATCGCCAAAATTACGTTTTTTTAAGAAATCGAAAAATAACCTAACGCTGCAAAACTACACTTTATATATTTTCTACTTGTAGGGTTTTATTGGTCTTCGATGAATAGTAACAAAGATACAGTGTGGACAAACTTGTTCTGAAAACGACAAAGTCCAAATTTTCAAAACATCGCCAAAATTACATTTTTTTAAGAAATGCAAAAATAAGCTGAAGTTGAACAACTACACGTTATATACTTTCTTGCTGTAGAGTTTTATTTATCTCTGGGGCGGCGGGGGATAAAAAGAAAATAAAACCAAACTTAGAGATCTAGTTCTTAGAGATCTTAGAGATCTAGTTACTGTCAAAGTGTCACAGCCATTGTGGTTGGAGAATATTATTGCTTATTACTGAAGACTACAAGCTATAGGAGCAGATACGGTTTGGACGATAGTCATATACGAATTGGTCTCGATTTTTTTCATGTTTCATTTTTGTTGAAAGAAAAAAAATAAAGCAATTGAACATTTTTTTATCTTCTTATTCGCCTTTTATGGCGCGACGCAATCAATATTTCAACAAAAAGTAACAAGAAAAAAACTGAATCAAAGTTCCATCAGAATGTCAAAACTTGAGTCTAACTGACAGAGAGCATCTAATGCGACGAATGATTTTATGACACTTTCATGATTCAAGTTGTTGTTGTTGTTGTTGTTACTGTTATTGTTATTGCTGTTATTATTATTATTATTATTATTATTATTATTATTATTATTATTATTATTATGTCTCCCCGACCTATCGATTCATGGCTGTTTCTTAGTTTGGCTGTAATTGACCTTTTTGTTCATTACTCATCTACAGCTATTACGTAATATGCCACTCAGTCAGGGGTCAGTGTTAGTTGTGGTGCATGGAATGCTACTGTCGTATTTACGGGTCTCAGCAGGTGTTACTATTGTTTTTTTTTCGCTGGAAACTTGTTTTCATTTGGTTTACAAGCTGTTCCATAATAATCATTTTATAACGGTTAGCATTGTTTGCAGTACCAGGGAGATTTTTCACTTTAAAGTGAGTCGTCTGATAACTTGTGTTTTGACAAGCAGATCACCATTTTGGCATCAAAATGTCCGCCCTATCCCTTCCCGTTTCTCCCAGTTAGGTAAGTCATCTGCTGCACAGTTATGAAGGATGCCTTTCTATTGCTTTTGGGCCGATAAGAATGTACGAAGACAAGATAGTAGATCATGGCGATAAGTACACTTAGGGTACAGACCGTTACCGTAACCTTGGGTAAAAGGTTTAGGGTTGCGTCGTACCTACATTAGGTGGTCGGGGAGAGAGAGGTGTTAGGAATAACGGTTAAAAAAATCTAGACCACCCTCAAGACCTGGTTAAAAAATGTAAAGTAAACCTTGTTTGTCGTGACCTATTCCTGATTCTGATAAAAAGACGTACGGAAAAATCTGTTTGCCTTGACCTATCTAGGCACGGGAAGTTAGGTTCGATTCGAGTGAATCAGAATGAATGACCAAGTTTTGTAAATATATGTTTCAATAATTATCGAGTGTTATTGTGTGAATCCATGGATTAACAAAATGATTCTCAATTGATTAGTAATTAATTGACATCAATGACTGATAGTGATGTCACTGTCACTTGTGACATCACGTATCTAGGCACGGGAAGTTGGGGATTCGATTCGAGTGAATTAGAATGAATAAACAATTTTTGTAAATATATGTTTAAATAATTATCGAGTGTTATTGTGTGAATCCATGGATTAACACCTTCCACCCTCACCCCCCCCCCCCCCCAAGTTTTGTCCGCTTATCTGTTAACTAAGGACAGT
Organism: Protula sp. h YS-2021; assembly: GCA_949752745.1. Classification (NCBI taxonomy): domain Eukaryota; kingdom Metazoa; phylum Annelida; class Polychaeta; order Sabellida; family Serpulidae; genus Protula; species Protula sp. h YS-2021. Next base: position 49,312,150 of record OX457025.1, on the reverse strand, counting down.
TATCAACCACGGTTGTGATTTCAGCGTTTTCCAAAGATTCTATAATGTTCCTGCATTCCTTTACACATAAATGAAAACATTAGCAGCACAATTATCGATCATTTCTTACATTTCGTGTAACTGGCCTTTTTATGCGTTACTCATCTACAGCTATTAACGTGTTTTCATTTGGCTACCAAACTGTTCAATATATAGGAGTAATCACATAACGGCTCGCAATATTGTGCAGTACCTGGAAGCAGCTTTCACCTTTAATGTGGGTCATCTAATGACTTGTGCTATCACAAGCAGCGCACTATTTTGACACCAAAATACCCCCTCCTCCACCATCCAACACCCCCCCCCCCCCGCGAGGTGAGTCATGTTTTGCACAGTTATGTTTGTAACTGCCACCTTCAAGATCCGGATAGAAAAACGTAAACCTGTTTGTAGTGATCACGTTCCAGTTTCGGATAACAAGACATACGATAAAACCTGCCTTTCTTGACCACCTTCCAGACCCGGATAAAAAAGTATGTGCAATAAAACTGCTGTAATGACCAAATTCAAAGCCGAGATAAAAAGGACATACAGTAAAACCCCCTTTAGTGACCACCTTCGATACCCAGATAAAACATCTAAGCCTAAACTTGCATAAAAAAGAGGATTGCTATACCAACAAGTCAATTTACTTATCCCCTGCCCCCTTCAAAAACTGGATAAAGGTGATATACAACCCGAATACTGGGCACATGGGATACATTTGTGTACGGTAAAAGGTCCTGTTATTCTTAAAATAGTACAAACTTGTTCAAGTAAAACTGAAAGGGCTATCGGGGGAAAAAGAAATAGGAAAATGGTTATGGGTAATTATTGGTATGTCGGGGAGACATTTGTTTTTCTTTACAAAAAACAAGTAATTTACTAGGCGTTGATTGAAAATTTGTGATATAAGCCTGTACTCTTATGTTTTGTGCGCACTGGTCGCTCTAGTTGTTCTAGTTATTATTATTATTATCATTATTATTATTATTATTATTATTATTATCAGCGAAATTACTTTTGGTGAAAAACTGACCTTTTGTTCGAAAAGTAGTGCGTCGAAATGTTTCCTTTCTATGGCGGAAACTTAATAAGCATAGCCTGCAGGGCCATTCCGTCGCTAAACTGACGCAAGTTCTTCACACAAAAAATAACCAATATGTTAAGAAGGAGTTATTTTCGCGTGCGTCGAGAAAACCATTTATTTCTTTAATATATTCAGTTTATGTTAGTCATTACGCCATCAAAATTGCTTCACAACATGCGACATCTCTAGTCCCAGAAACACCTCTCTTCTTTTTTTTTCGCCCAACAACCCACGTATTCCTTAAAGAATTCGATTATACATAATTAGGGAAATAATAGCTTCGGCTGATCAAACTTTATGACATGCAATAACAATGAAGTAAATTTTTTTGGGGCATGACCAGGGAGGCTATCACTGTGTGTTGTGTGGTCTACACAGTAAGCTACTGCATCAATCAAAAACTCCTAAGCGAAACTCTATTTCAGAAATGAATACCCGTCACGCAGATACCAGATGATGTGTCTTCCAAGTGCACTAAATCCCTGATGTAATTGATGACGTTTTACGTTCACACCTGAACGGCACAAAGACAGCCTGCTCCGCTGACATACAGACAGAACAGAGCGGCCAGTGCACACGAAACATAAGAGTACAGGCTTATATTGCATACTTTCAATCGATACCTGCTCAGTTTCTTGTTTTGTAAACAAAAACAAATATATCCCAGACTAAACACATAATTCCCTATTCCCCGTGAAAAATTCTTATTTTTAATAACTGAAATAAAATATTCATTTCTCCAAACATAATCATAATCAGCCATGTAAAAAAACTAGATTGGCCAGTGTTTTTATTAAAACAAAAACGGATATGTCTCCCCCGCCCCCAATCAGTCACGTGGAAAAAAATCGTCAAAAATACATTTTTACAGAAAACGAAGAAAAACTTCGCAGCAAACATTTGCACAATATATGGGTTCTTCTTGCCATGTTTCAGTCTAATCCAACAAACTCTTTCGGAGACATCGCAACAATTATGGCCAAAAAAGTTAAAGATCAAAAATTGAAAAATTCGCCAAAAATACATTTTCAACGGCAATGAAAAGATACTTCGCAGTAAATATTTGCACTACATGTGGGTTATTCTTGCCACGTTTCAGCCTAATCCAACGAACTGTTTCGGAGATATTGCAACAATATGGTCAAAAAAGTTAAAAATCAAAAATGTAAAAATTCGCCAAAAATACAGTTTCAAAGGAAATGAAGAAAAACTTCGCAGAAAACATTTACACGTTTTGTGTGTTCTTCTTGCCAAGTTTCAGCCTAATCCAACAAACCGTTTTGGAGATATCGTAACAATATGGCCAAAAAAAGTTGAAAATCAAAAATTTAAAAATTCACCAAAAATACATTTTTAGCGGAAATGAAGTAAAACTTCACAGTAAACATTTGCACTATATGTGTGTTGTTCTTGCCACGTTTCAGCCTAATCCAACAAATTCTTTCGGAGATATACCCTGCCAAAGTGAAAAAAATGCTCGAAAACCCCCTCTATGTTCAAAAATTTGACAAAAATAGAATTTTTGAGGAAATGAAAAAAAAAATACCACGGGCATCATCTAGACATGTACCCCAATATGTATGTATGTTTTAAGAAAAATCGGCTCATTAATTTCATAAGAACTCACTGCGGACAGACGGACGGACTGGCCAACTAGAGGTAACTTATGTAGTGGCTGCATTATGTGATAGCATTTGATATGCCTGAAATGCATTTAAGTGGTAGGTCACGGACAAGATTATTTGGGAATAAAAAATACTTACGTGGTGGTTTATATTTGCCCGTGCCCTTATGTGGTTCCCAGCAGGCGTCATTTCAGTGTCAATAATATTTTATGCTTTGTGTGTGTCATTTGTAAATCAACGGAATTCTGTATGTGGTACTTTACTGTATAAAGATATATCACAACTTATCTTTCACAACTGTTTTGTATAATTCCCACTTGCAAACTTTGTTCGCAACTGGGCATAAGTTTTTAGCTTTTCTGGAAGTTTCTGCCCTTTTTTCGTTTTTTTTTTCTTCCGTTTCCAGAAAACTCCTCCTACAGAGGGAGATGAAATTCGGTACACGTGTAGACGGCGACGAGGTCTCCGTGAAACCGCAATTTTTTTGGACCTCAGCGGTCAATGTCAAATTAAGGTCACTGACTATTATCTCGAAAACGATTAGAGATTGAGCGATTCTGAGCTCATTTTCGAACCCTTGGGCTCAAAATACCGTTACATAAGAAATGCTCGGTGAGCGATTTCGAGCTCATTGTCGACCACCTGGGCCTAAACAACGTTACATAAGAACTACCTCGGTGACCTTGACCTTCTCGGTCACGATCAAAGTCAAAGACTGGAAGTTGACTATTATCTCAAAAACTGTTAGAGATAAGAGAGATTCTAAGATCATTTTCGATCCTTTGTGCGTAAATAACGTTACTTTAGAAATGGCTCGGTGACCTTGATGTTCTCTTTCACGGTCAAGGTCAAAAACCGGAAGTTGACTATTATCTCGAAAACGATTAGAGATACAGCGATTTTGAGGTCATTTTCGACACTTTCAGCCTAAACAACGCCACATAAGAGGTACCTCGGTGACCTTGACATTCTCGGTCACGGTCAAGGTCAAACACCGGAAGTTGACTATTATCTCGACAGCGATTAAAGACCGAGCGATTTTTAGTTCATTTTCGACCCTTTCCGCCAAAATAACGTTACATAAGAAATTCCTCGGTGACCTTAATGTTCTCTGTCACGATCAAGGTCAAAAACCGGAAGTTGACTATTATCTCGATAACGATGAATACAGCAATTTTGAGGTCATTTTTGACCCTTTCAGTCTAAACAACGCCACATAAGAGGTACCTCAGTGACCTTGACCTTCTCGACCACGGTTAAGATCAAAGACCGGAAGTTGACTATTATCTCGATAACGATGAGATACAGCAATTTTGAGGTCATTTTCGACCCTTTCAGTCTAAACAACGCCACATAAGAGGTACCTCAGTGACCTTGACCTTCTCGACCACGGTTAAGGTCAAAGACCGGAAGTTGACTATTATCTCGACAACGATTAAAGATAGAGCGACTTTAGTTCATTTTCGATCCTTTCCGCCCACCTCTCGAAAACGATTAGAGATAGACCGATTTCGAGCTGATTGTAGACCCCTTGGAGCTAAACAACGTTATATAAGAGGTACCTCGGTGACCTTGACCTTCTAGGTCACGGCCAAGGTCAAAAACTGGAATTCGACTATTATCTCGAAAACGGTTAGAGATAGAGATTTTGAGCTCATTTTCGACCCTTTGTGCGCAAATAACGTTACTTTAGAAATGCCTCGGTGACCTTGATGTTCTCGGTTACGGTCAAGGTCAAAAACCGGAAGTTGACTATTATTTCGAAAAAAGATAAAGATAGAGCGATTTCGAGCTGATTGTCGACCATCTGGGAATAAACAGGCTACATCAGAGCTACCTCGGTGACCTGGACTTTCTCGGTCACAATCAAGGTCAAAAAATGGAAGTTGACTATTATCTCAAAAACAGTTAGAGACAGAGGGATTCTGAGCTGATTTTCGACCCTGTGTGAGTAAATAACGTCACTTTAGAAATGGCTCGGTGACCTTGATGTTCTCTGACACGGTCAAGGTCAAAAACTGAAAGTTGACTATTATATCGAAAACAATTACAGATAGAGGATTTTTAGTTCATTTTTTACCCTTTCCACCCAAATAACGTCACATAAGAAATTCCTCGGTGACCTTAATTTTCTCGGTCACGGTCAATGTCAAAAACTAGAAGCTGAGTATTGTCTCAAACACGGTTAGAGATTTTGTCCTCATTTTCGACCCTTTGAGCCTAAACAACCTTTACCTTAAATTTCTGGGTCACGGCAAAGGTCAAAAACCGGAAGTTGACTTTTATCTCGAACAGGGTTATAGACAGAGGGATTTGAAGTTCATTTTGAGCCCGTTGTGACGAAAGCGATGATAAAGAAGGGGTAATGCTTGACTTTTAGCTTTTTGGTCATAATGTAATACAAATATTTTCTTTGGTGGTTTTTTCAAGTGAGCCAATTCCGCTATGGTGCGGATTCTTTCTAGTTTTAAACAAATTGTCTGTCTGTTTGGTGTTTAATGTTTGTTTGTTGTTTAACGTCCCATTCACCAATTAGGATGGGTATATCACGATGCACTTGTTAAAGAAACAAGTGGGGAAAAAAGAAGGAAGAATAAAGAAATGCACGGAACAGAACGCAGTGGGTGTATTCTAAAGATTCTCCCCACCCCGCAGCGGGATTAAAACAAATGCTGCTCTTCTTATTTGCTTTAGAAATTAGCTTTATAGTTCCATTATTTACCAACAGATGGTGTTACAGGACAGTTGATCTACGGACTTTGACGGACTCCCTTATGTGGTTTATTTTGTGCTGAATGGGTGTTTATGTAGCTACCTCATAAGAACCACCAAAATAAGGAACAAAAACCACATAAGTGACTGATGTACCGAAAATTCACCACATAACATAATCATTGTGGGCACGGACGGACAGACGGACGGACGGACACACCAAATGCTATATATGTCTCACTTAGGGGGAGACATACAATTCAAAATAACCAAAACAGATGGTGGTCACTAATACAGATATTACTGCACGTCTTTTTTATCTGGGTCTGGAAGGTGGTCGTTAAAACGGGTTTTACTGTAGACCCTTCTTATCTAGGTCTGAAGTTGGTCACTACAGTAGTTTTACTGTACGTTACACTTTTATCCGGGTCTGGAAATTGGTCAAGACAGACAGGTTTTACGTCTACAGTAAACGACCAAAAAGCGATGAACATTTATTATCGCTCACCAGAAATGAAAGTCATTTTGAAAAAGAGAAAGAAAAAATGTAATTTTTACATGAAAATTTTAGAATTTTGATGGCGCGTCGGTATTTTTCTCCCTAGATTGTAAAAATTTACATGGAAAATGCTTTCGTATGTATTTCACAACTGCAGTTGAATGATTAATTATCTATTAATTATATAACTCTAGACTCTATTTTTGTAAGATGTGTCTGAGACTGGTCGTTTCCAGGTGGTAAACCCGACAACGACAAAATTTTACGTCATACGCCTGCACTAATCACGTAACAACAAAAGGTCATACGCTATGACGTCATACGCCTGCACTAGCCACGTAAAACCGTCCGACTGACCTAAGGCCGTCCATATAAAATTTGAAATCGATATAACTATATCTTATCGAGATATTTTGCACACAACGTCTTGTTCAAAATATATTCATATGTTACGTGATGACGTCATACGCCGCATTCGTTCGTTCTACTCGCGAACAAATTGTATAGAATCTTTCGGATCTACCAAGCAGCAATCTCACCAGTTTTCAACTTTCTCCGATATATAGCGGCTGAGAAATTTCGCACACAAGATTGTTACGTAATGACGTCATACTCCTACCCTAACTATGTGACATGCTTGAAAAATTACAAGATCCGTCCGACGGACCAAAGGAATGCCCATTTAAAATTTGAAGTCGATAGAACTTTCCGTTATCGAGACATTTTGCACACAAGATCTTGTTCAAAATATTTTCATGCTAAACGCGATGACGTCATACGCCGCATTCGTTCCTACTATTCGCGAAAAAATGTTAGAGAATCTTTCGAACCCGCCAAGCAATAATCTCACCAAGTTTCAACTTTCTCCGATGTTCAGCGGCAGAGGAATTACGCACACAAGATTTTTACGTTATTACATCATACACCTACCCTAATCATGTGACATGCGTCAAAAGTTGACAGAACCGTCCGACCTAACCAAGGAATAAATCCATCAAGTTTGAAGTCGCTCCGACGTTTCATTCTCGAGATATTTTGCACAGATTTTGTTCGCAACAAACTGACACACACGTACACACATACACACACAGAACGCACAAACACTATATGTCTCCCCTTCGTCGGGGAGACATAATGACGAATATGGCAGAATCGACATCTCTTTAAAGGGCTTTCGCACGCGCTACCATCTCCCCATTAGGGGCACAAAATGTGGCACAGTACAATATACTTAAAAAAAAGAAACACACACATCAGAGATGCAAAGCCCTCAGCCATGGGGAATAGACTCGAAAAAAGAAACAGTAAAGCTGGAAAGGACCAATCAGTGCAATGAAACCTATGACAAAAATGCATAAGTACTTAGAGCACCTGAAATAGGATGACACTGCTTTAAGATGAAAAAATAACCAAAAACATTTACCATGACACATTGTCCTTTTCAAAGTCATTGGGTGAATATGGCTCATATACAATACCGATCTTTATTAGTCCATACACTAGCTATATCTCAAATATCTTGACAATTGTGAAAAAATTGTAGGATAGAGAGTGTTCGCAAGCCAAATGTTAAGGACAATTGATAATGGTACAAATAAAAAAATTCCAGCTGAGCAGCTGTCCTTGGGCGAATATGCAAGACCGATCTTTATTAGTCCATAGACTAGCTATATCTCTATTAGCTTAGCAATTGCGAAAGAATTGTAGGCTAGAGAGTGTTCACAAGCCTAATGTTAATGACACTTGATAATGATACAAATGGAAAAGAAGAGTGACTCAAAATACGAAAACCGATTTGCGACATGTTTGGCAAATTCACCAGCAAACTGAGTAGTGGGGACGGGTTGAAAATTTTCAACCAGATGTAACACAAATAATTATTGTGGCTCGTCTGCCCGCTTGAAACGGCCAGGCATAAGCAAAGCAAGAATGCGCTCATTTAGCGCGGCAAACGACCAAAGAGTACGGGATTAATGCACACATTGCAGTTGTTCATGAGGTCAGATCTGGGTTGGGAAAAAATGCAATTAATACAATAAATGCATCAATAGTTTTCCTATAACAAGGAAGTTCCCAGCACTGTGCTACACAAGTGTTTCATTATTATCATTTTTTAACCACAGGAAAGTTTGCTCTTAACAAATTCACTGTGTATATATGTTTATTTAAAATTAATCATGTCTCCCCGGCCAAGGGGAGACATATAGTGTTTGTACGTTCTATGTGTGTGCATGTATGTGTGTGTGTATGTGTGTTTGTGTGTGTGTGTGTGTGTGTCAGTCTGTTGTGAACAAATGTTGTGTGCAAGATATCTCGAGAACGGAAAGTCGGATAAACTTCAAACTTGGTCTTTTTATTCTTTGGGTAGGCCGAACGGTTCTATCAATTTTTGACCGCGTTACGTTATCAGGGGGGCATTTGACGTCACTAGGTAAAAATCTTGTGTGGGAAATTTCTAGGCGCCGAACAGCCGAGAAAGTTGAAACTTAGTGGGTTTGTTGCTTGCTGGGTCCAAAAGATTCTCTCAAGTTTTTTCGAGAGCACAACGAACGTATGACGTAATCGCGTAAAATATGTATATATTTTGAACAATATGTTGTGTACAAAATATCTGGGTGATGGAAAGTGCTATCGACTTCAAATTTTATGTGGATATTGCTTGGGTAAGTCGGACGATTCTGTCAACTTTTTACGCACGTTCAATTACTTACGAAGGCGTATGACGTCATTACGTACAAATCTTGTGTGCGAAATTTCTCAGCCACTGAACACCAAAGAAAGTTGAAACTTGGTGGATTTGTTGTTTAGTAGGTCCGAAAGATTCTCTCACGTTGTTTCGCGAGCACAACGAATCAGTGTGGAGTATGACGTCATTGAATAAAAGAAGTATATATTTTGAACAAGATCTTGTGTGCAAAAATATCTCGGTAATGGAAAATCGTATCGACTTCAAATTTTATGTGGATGTTCCTTGGGTCAGTCGGACGGTTCTACCAATTTTTGACGCATGTTACATTCTTCGGGAAGGCGTATGATACGTAAGATTTCTCGCTCGCTGAACATCGGAGAAAGTTGAAACTTAGTGGGTTTTAGACTTGGTAAGTCCGAAAGATTCTGTTATATTTTGTCGCGAACACAACGAACGAGTGCGGCGTATGACGTCATCAGATAAAATATACATATAATTTGGACACTATCTTGTGTACACAGTATCTCGATAACCGAAAGTCGTATCGACGTCGAATTTTGCATGGGGTGTACTTTGGATCAGTCGGACGGTTCTGCCAATTTTTGACGGGTGTAGCAAAATTAAGCAAGTCGTATGACGTCATTTAGTTAAAATCTTATGTGTACATTTCTCAGTCGATGAACATCGGAGGAACTTGAAACGTGGTAGTATGCTACTTGGTAGATCCGAAGGATTCTGTCAAATATCACCGGACGTCATTGGCCAAAAATATCTCGACAGCGCAAAATCGGATCGACTTTCCGCTCCACGCCGCCTCCGCAATCCCCCCCCCCCCCCCAGCTTCCCCCCTTTTGTCCGTTCTTTTGTTAACCAAGGATAGCTATTAACTACGCATAGGATTACAGCGTTTTCCAGAAGATTATAAAGTGTTCCTGCATTGTTTAGACATACTTGAAAACATTAGCTGAACAAATATCGATCATTTCTTGCATTTCGTGTAACTGATCTTTTTGAGCGTTACTCACCAACAGCTATTAGCGCGTTTTCTTTTGACTATGAAGCTGTTCCACATGTGGGAGTAATTACGTAACGGCTTCTTTATAATGAACACTTTCCAAACGGAACATACATCATCAAATGTGTTCGCTGACTAGAAATGAACTGAAGGACAAAATCGGACAAAAACAGTATTCGGCCAAAGTTCCTTTATATGAAGCATATACACTACCATAATTCCTGGGCCCTTACAAATCCCATATAAAAAAAACTTTTTAATTTGGGACAAATTTAAGACTAATTTGATTCTAATTAGAGGTGTTTCTGCCTCGCATTTTCATCTTACATTACTCGCAAATCAACATCCTACACTGACCTCAAATAAAGGGATCTCAAATTCACCTCGGATTAAAACAAGATTGCCCATAGACAATGCCCCAGCTCCAGAATGTTGATGTCAAGATCTATGACATAAGTATAACCCGTAACCCAAATGCCAAAACAGAAAGGGTAGCGTCAGTCAAGATTGTAATGCAAAAATGGTTATTGCCAATACATCCGCCAATTTTAGTGAATCGCCAAAAAAAAGTAATAGTCACGTTTTTTTCGCCAAATCGCCAAACAAAGAAAAAAGTAATAGCCAGGTACATATATACCAGTATCTTCCATCAAAATTTTAGGACGTTTCCATTTAAATCGTTGGAGGGGATACGTTGTCACGAAAATTGTTTTTGGTTAATATTTCCTCCAATTTTAAGCAAATCACAAAAAAATACAATAGTCAGGTAGGTACCAAAGCCTGCCACGTCTTATCAGAATTTCTAGAGATTAAGAACAAATAACTGGAGCCAGTTGCGTTTTCAATAACGTTTTTGGCGAATCAACAAAAAAGTTATAGCCGATAGGTACTAATTTCCGCTTAATAATTCAAAATTTAAAGAAGGTAACACTATATTCATTTTTCGTCAATATTTCCACCATTTTTTCCGAATTACGCAAAACCGTAATAGCTAGGTAAGTACCCATAACCACTATCTTTAACCAAAATTCCAAAACAGAAAGGCCATTTCTGTGGTGTGAGTTAACATTTTATCTTTTTTTCGGCAACATTTTCGCCAATTTGTGGACAATCACTAAAAATTAATGGACAGGTAGGTAATAAATCCTGCTACCTGCAAGTAAAGTTTCAAGATAATAAGGCCATTTTTCTGGAATTGGTTGAAATGTTACGAAAAAACGTCTTATCGTCAATCTTTCGACCAATTTTTGGCGAATAGCCAACCCCCCCCCCCCCCCCCCGGCCAAAAAAAAAAATTAAGGCCAGGTGGACACTTATGTGCACGTTTCCACTGAAACAATAGGAGTTATACATTTTAATTGCCATTTGACCCACATTTAAGCCAATTTTTGGCAAATTACCAGAAAAAGTCATAGCCAGGAAAAGTCATAGCCAGGTAGGCAGTAATGTGTGCTACTATTACGCCAAATTACAAGACAATGAGGTTAATTTCCCAGGCGTTAGTAAGCTATGATTATATAACTGGCGATAGTTAAGATTTTAGTAAGAAATTGTTTTTTTTTTTTGTTTTTTTTGCCCATATTTCCAGCCAAATTTTCCGAATTGTGAAAAATAGAGTACAGCCAGGTAAGTACAAAACTGGAAGACAACAATAGCAAATTAGGTAGTAGTGCCTGCTATTGTTACTTAAAGTAACAATGCAATGATCTTATTTTCGCCGGGTTTTTGGGCCAATCAATAAACAAGTAATATCCAGTAAGGTGATATTGTCTTCTATTTTTCCTTAAAATATCAAGACATTAAGACTATTTTCCACGAGTTAGATTTTACTGTTTTGTTTTAGTTTTTCGCCAAAATTTTCGCCAGTTTTCGGCCAATCACAGAATATTGTAAAAGCCAGATAGATACGTAGTGTCTGCTACTGTTACTTATAATTACTATGCAATGATCTTATTTTCCTGGAGTTCTTTAAGATTTTACTGAAAATTTGTTTGTTTTTAGCCTTTACGCTGATTTATGGTCAATCACCAAAAAAGTAATAGCCAGCTGGGTAATATTGCCTCCTATCGCTACTTAAAATTTAAAGACAGTAAGGCTATTTTTCTGCAGCTGGTTGGGATTTTAAGGAATCAGATTGCCAAAAAAGCAAATTTTCAAGAGATGACTATGCTAAGAACATTCGTACCAAAATTGAAGAAAATCTGATCAAAATTGTTCGAGAAGAAGCATTTGGAAAATTAGCAACAAAAAATTTTAAATGCCTCACATTCAGTCAAATTTTGATCGCCAAAAAAAAAAAAACAAAAAAAAAAAAAACCAATTTTCAAGAGAGGCCTACCTGGAAAACAACTGTTCAAAATTGGAAAGGAATCCGATCACAATTCAGAGAAGCATTTTGAAAATTAGAAACCAAAAATTTTAACAATGACTCCAATTTGGCCAATATTTGTAAGAGAAGCCTTCCTAGAGAACATTCGCATAAAATTTAAAGAAAATCTTATCAAAATTGTGTGAAAAAGAAGCACTTTGAAAATTGGCAAACATAAAATTATAAATGGACCCCCCCCCCCCCCCCATTTAGCCAATTTTTGGCGGATCACCAAGAAAGATAACTTTCAAAGAGAGGCCTATCTAGAGAACAACCCTGCAAAATTGGAAACGAATTCAATCAAAATTATCAGAAAAGAACTATTTTGAAAATTAGACACCAAAAAAATTAAAAATGCCCCACTGTCCATTTTGGTCATTTTTTGGCGGATCGCCAAAAGAAATAAATGCTCAAGAGAGGACTACGTTAAAAACATTCGTACATTTTCGAAAACCGGCCTACCTAGAGAACATAATTTGAAGAAAATTTGATCAAATTTGTGGGAGAAGAGGCATTTTGAAAATTGGTAACCAAAAATTTTAAATGCCCCCCATTTAGCCAGTTGTTTGGTAAAAAGAAAGTCTTGAAAATTGGCTACAAAATTTTTTTAAATGCCTCCATTTAGCCAATTTTTAGCGGATCGCCAAAATGAGTAATTTTTCAAAAGAGGCCTACCTAGAGAATATTTGAAGAAAATCTGATCAAAACTGTTAGAGAAGCATTCTGAAAACTGGCAAACGAAAAATTTTAAATGCCCCCCCCCCCCCATTTAGCCAATTTTTGGCGGATCACCAAAAAATGTTTTTCAAAGAGAGGCCTACCTAGAGAACATTCGCATAAAATTTGAGAGGAATCCGATCAAAACTGAGGGAGAAGCATTTTAAGTAAAAGTTCACACACGTACATACGTACATACAGACGACGGATACCCCTCTATTTATGTGATAAGACCGGCCCGAACATTGTCGGGTGGTCTAAACAGAATGTCCAGGGACATTCAGACCAGCCGAGATCTATTGTACAGGTTTGTCTAAGGACAAAGATGCAGGTTATGAAAAGCGATAAGACCAAATCCGGCGTGCTTGAATAAGGGAATTTCCCTGAAAAATTGGGCTTCAAAAGACGAGATGGCAATGAGCTGGCCATATAATTCATTTAGCAACGGACCCGAACATAGACCGACAAATAAATACAAAGATTTGTTTCCCAGAAAAATAACTTCGAACAACGTATTTAAATTGTATCCACACATGTGTACTGTGGACATGTACTTTCGGACATACACAATTAGTTCAAACAGCAGAAACGACCAGAAACTACAAAACACATGTGCCCCTTGAAAAGAAGAAAACGCCGCGTCTAAAACATCATTACTTAAGTTTAATGTTTTGGTATGTATTATTTTGCGGGGTTTGCATTTCCGACCAGTGCGCATGTTTATTTAACTTGCCGTTATGCTCTGTTCGCATTTCGGACCAGTGCGTATGTTTATTTAATACGCATTGCTACGCATGTGTACTTAACTTGCGTTGATACGTGGCTCGCATTTCAGACCAGTGAGCATGTTTATTCAACTTACGTTGATAAGCTGTTACATTTCGGACCAGTGCGCATGTTTCTTTAGCTTGTGTTGATGCGCGTTCAACTTTTCGGACCAGTGCGCATGTTTATTTAATTTCCATTGATGAGCGGTTCTTAGTTTAGACCAGTGCGCATGTTTATTTAACTTGCGTCGATGCGCAGTTCGCATTTCGGACCAATGTGCATGTATATTCAACTTCCGTTGATAGTGGTTCGCAATTCGGACAAGTGCGCATATTTATTTAGCTTGCGTTGATGCGCTGTTCACATTTCACAACTAGCGTTGATCAGCGTTTATTATTTTAGACCAGTGCGCATGTTTATTTAACTTGCGTTGATAAGCGGTTCCCATTTCGGACCACTACGCAAGTTTATTCAACTTACAAGTTTTGGCAGATCGCCCAAAAACTTAGTTTTTCAAGAGGGGCCTAACTGGAGAAGAAACGCACAAAATTAGAAAGGAAATCAATCAAAATTGTTGGAGAAGAAGCATTTTCAAAATTAAACGCCAATAAATTAAAAAAATACCCCTTATATGGCCAATTTTCGGCGGATCGCCAAAATGAGTTATTTTTCAAAAAAGGACTACTTAGAGAATAATCGTACAAAATTTGAAGAAAATCTGATCAAAATTGTGTGAAAAAAAGCATTTTGAAAATAGGCAACCACAAATGTCCCCCATTTGGCCAATTCTTGGCGGATCGCCAAAAAGAGTACTTTTTCAAGAGAGGTCTACCTAGAGAACAACTATCCAAAATTGGAAAGAAACCCGATCAAAATTGTGGGAGAAGAAGTAATTTGAAAATTTGACACCAAAAAATTAAAAAATGTCCCCGATTTGGCCAATTCTTGGGGGATCGCCAAAATGAGTAATTTTTCAAAAGAGGCCTACCTAGGGAATATTCGCGCAAAATTTGAAGAAAATCTGATCAAAATTGTGGGAGAAGAAGCATTTTGAAAATTGGCACCTGAAAAATTTCAAATGTCCCCCATTTAGCCAATTTTTGGCGGATCGCCAAAGACATTTTTTTTAAGAGAGGGCTTCCTAGAGAACATTCGTGTAAAATTTGAGAGGAATCCGATCAAAACTGAAGGAGAAGAAGCATTTTAAGTAAAAGTTTACACACGTACATCCGCACATACAGACGATGGATACCCCTCTATTGATAGGATAAGACCAGCCCGACATAGTCGGCTGGTCTAAAAAGGTGCGTACGTACTTTATCAATGGTCCCTAGGGACATGCAACTCAAAATTATAGATTGAAGTTATTGAAAATCATTCAAGAAATAAAAACTACTTAACATCATTTAGAATACTGGATATTTCACAGTGTGATAAGATATTGATTACGTTTACGAAGAATACGTTTCAGTTCCATGAAAAAATACCCTTTTTCTACAGATGTGTTGATTTTAACAATAGACGCTGCAAAAAAGTTGGAAATTACATATACATACAATGTAAGAGCGGTTAATATTATGGCCTAATAAAGGATTATGACTAGAGTGAGAAAAAATTCTAGCAGAAAAAAAACTTATATCTTATTAGGAAAAAATAGTATTTTGAACGAAAAAACTGAAAAAAGTATCAAAATAGAAAAAAAGGATGAAAAGCGAAAAAAAGGCTAAAAAAGGATGAAAATTTTAAAAAAAAGTATAAAAAAAGTATTTAAGGATAAAAAAAGGATAAAATCGGGCTTTTTTTTTAAAAAAAAGGATAATCCTTTTAAAAAGGATGATGTGGCAACACTGTAATCAGGCTACAAACCTAGGGGCAGATACGATTTACAACTTCAAAACGTGCATACGCACATACTTTCAACGACTGCTATAACCCTGCTTCTGTAAGAAGCCCTTGCTTCTGTAATAATAGTGCACACTACACTATTCAACTGAATTGTTTACATGAAGAAATGGGTTGTTCTCTTTACCATTTACTTATACACCTTCCTGAACCAGATATTCCTTAGTATCGATCTACCCCTACCTTGTTTCCCAAAACACAGGCAGGTTGCGCCTTACACAATGCTGGCCAAGGAATTAATTACCTAATACCATTCAGTGATTCGAGAACACAGAAAGGCCGACATTGAGTTATATAGCATCGATATATTACCTGTCCTGTATTGTCACTCTTGAATTCGAATGCCTCAAGAATGGAGGCATGATCGATAATCGTCTGGAAAAGGCTGTAGTCCTCAGCGTAGTGAAATCGAGAAATTTTGCACACAAGATTTATTTCAAAATAAGTACATATTTTACGCAATAATGTCATGTGATACCCTCATTCGATCTACTTGCGACGAAATCTTGACAGACAATTTGCTAGAATCTTTCGGACTTACTCAACAACAATCCCACCAAATGTTGAAGTTGCCTTTAACGAAATATGCGGACCCTAACGTTGTGCGTCGTTGACTTCCAGTTGGGAGGCAAGGCCATTCAACAAAACTTCAGACTGCCGTTTATTCTTTCAATTCTCTCCAATAGTGAATATACTCGACTTGACTCAACATTTAAGATTCAATAACATATTTCCAACGTTTAATTTCAGTGTGTCACCAAGACGCCGCAATAGCACCTCACTTTGCACCATTTGGACTCACATCTGATGTGTAGCCTCTATGCTTCGCAAAAATAAACTCGTAACGTAATTTATCCCAAGACTTCATTCGATTGCGCCACAATGGCAACTCACCTTGCACCATTTGGACCCACACCTAATCAACCACCGAAGGTGCAACAACCACGCTCCTTATATAGTTGCTGGCAGAACAGCAGCCGCTTATTAAAAATGCGACCAATCAAGGTGTTTCGCGCCTAAATCAAGAACCAATAGGAAAACACCTACCCGAAAACATATGTTCCAACTTACATAGGAACGAAAAAGTTATGTTTTTGGAACCATCGCAAACTCGTTTACACAACAGCAATAGTGGTTACAATCTAGCGTATTTGTACATGCTTGAAAATTACATGAAAAGTATGTGCTAACTAACACACAAATTTTACTCGTCTCAAAACCGGAAGTTCCATCTCAATGAAATCTATCATATTCTATATAAAACTTGTAAATCCAAAGTCTAAGAAGAGATATCCCTTAATGGCGTAAAGTCTATCAAAAAGATCTCAAACGAACTCGAAACTAATACCACCGTTAGATCTCAAAGTGATCGCCGCGGTCCTATCAAGCTTTGTACTAAATGAGCCACTACAACAGTTTCCCGTCAATTTACAAAGCTTATTTGCCACTTAACAACACATAAAGGAAAAACTCAAGCGAAGGGCGCTACTTGGTATTCTTACAAAGCACACGTATCTCATATTACAATAAACAGAAAATCTACCCATTTGGGACCAACTTTTGGCCCATCCACATAGGGGTGGCGATATTTATCGATACAGCGATATATCGCGATACTTTTTTTCACGATACATATCGCGATACGAATTTGAAATATCGATATTTTCCGATATTTTACACTATATGTTTTATTCAACATATGCAATAATTTTCCAGTGTATTATTTGTGCGTGATATCTGCAATACTGCTGTTCGTCACTTTTCACACCATATTTTCTGTTGTTCAGATTTAGTTTCACATTTTTTAAGTTACTTCTTTTTCAACGGCAGGTTATGCCATGACTAAAGAAAGATCTCAGATGTGTGATGATTGAGTGGACAGGCTGTCTGTCTGTCCGCACTTTTTTTGTTCTTCTCACTATATTTTCTCAGTTGCCATTTATCGGAAGCAAAGCAAATATTACAGGGAGAAAATATATATAAGAAGTTGTGGAACGGCAGGTTAATTTTTTGATTTTGTAATGAAATGTAAAAATTTTGACGTTTTACGTTTTTGGACTCAAGTCATTTTTGCATCCACTTTTGTTCGTGCGATATAGCTGTAATTATTTACCGGACCCAACCAAACTTTCCATGCACTATGTATAGTCAAGTTGTGCAACGGCAGGTTATTTGTCGATTTTGTAAAAAAAAAATGTTAATTTCCAACGTTTTTTTTTTTTTTGACTTCGTAATTTTTGCATAAACTTTTGTGTGGGTCATATCTCCGTTACTATTTAGATGAGGAAAACCAAATCCAACAGGAAGAAAGCATATATAGTGAAGCTGTGCAACGGAAGATTATTTTTTGTAAAATGATGTGAAAGTTTCGACGTTTTTACGTTTTTGACTAAATAAAATAGGTAGCGGAATTGCCTTTGATAGTACTTTGCAAATGACGAATTTGCAATTACAGTGAATCTATCAAAACCAATATGTCCCACACATGGGATCTTGCCTCATTGTGGCCCTAGTTGACAGTCGAAATCATAATTAAGAAGTTACTGCCAACATACTTTTCGTATTCTGTTACAATGCCCTTACTTCAATGCGCTACACAAGTATTAACATGTCTAGAAATGAAGCCATCAGCAGTTGTATTTGTCCCTTTTTAAACATTTAAAATATCGCGATATATATCGCGATACGTGGTTAATATCGCGATACGTATCGCGATACAGAATTCGCCGCGATACCCAACCCTACATCCACAAAATACAAACAGGCCCAGTAAAAGACCACTTGGCAAACACTCCTGCCAAATTTGCAGTCAATCCAACAAGAACAAGAACGGCCAGTGCACACAAAACCTAAGAGTACAGTTTATATTCCACACTTTTAATCGATAACTATTTAGTTTCCTGTTTTTGCAAACAAAAACGAATATGTCTCCCCGACTAAACCCATAAATTCCCCACAACCATTTTCCTTTTTTTCTTTTTTACCGAAATAAAGGATTCATTCAAAAACTTTCAAAAAAATAAACAAAACCAGATGCTCACCAAAAGATGCTATTGAACGTAGTTTTTATACGAGTCTGGAAGACGGTCGCTAAAAAGGTTTTACTATTAGTCCTAGTATCCAGATTTTAAAGTTGACCACAACAGCAGTTTTACTGTACGTTACAATGTTATCCTGACCTTGAAGTTGGTCAAGACAAACAGGTTTTACCGTACGTCTTATTATCCGAATCTGGAATGGTTCAAGACAACAGATTTTCTTTATATCTTTTTATCCGGGTATTAAAAGTGGTCGTTACAAACAGGTTTTACCGCACTCTTTATCATCAGGACCTGCACGCTGCTCGTTACAACACTTCCTTGTTGATATTTTTTTATTTTTCGCTGACCGCCACGACAACTGCCCCCTTACCCTCCCGGCCATCTGATGTAGGACGACTCTCAACACAACACAACCCTAACCCGACTATGCGAATACTGTTGCAGACAGAAAATTGATTTTTGGTCTAAAATGAAGCGAAATGGTCACCCTTTATTATTTTTAAAATTTGAAGTTCCATAACATGTTCATCAATGTAACAGATCCCAATCCCCCCACATGGACAGACCTTTTGTCCTTATGTTTAGATACTGGCACCTTAAATCCTCTTTACATTTACATTTACATTCCCATGGGACAAAAAGCACTACAAAGGCATTATTCACAACTGCGCAACACATGACTCACCTCGGTGACAGAAGGACGGAAGATAACGACTTCATAATGCACCACAACTAACAATGACCCCTGATTCAGTGACATGTTACGTAAAGATGAGTACTACGCATAAAGGTCAATTACAGGCAATGAAATAGCCACAGACAAAGAAATAGCCATCGGTTGACAGTGGGTCGATAATGTTCTGATTTCAAGCAGTCTAAAAAATGCAGCAACACTTGAGAATGACCTGGAAAACGCTGAAATCGCCAGTGTGGTGAACAATTATGCAATTAACAAAAGATCCGAAAAAACGAAGAATGCGGGGGAATGGTAACATCATGTATCTTTTATTAATTTTCTCTTAACAGAGGTAACTGTTCTGCAAAAAAAAAAAAAAAAAAAAAAAACTAGATGCTCGAGAAGCATGAATCCGCCGGGTTCGCGCAAATTGTATACCTGATTATGATGTTCCTGTGAACAACTGTTCCAAAGAACACCATACAGCCTTGTGGTCAGTGAAGTAGAGGTTTGTAGAGCCAGTGGTACATGGTTGATTTGGTGTGAAGATAATATCGATACATCGACCAGATGGCATTGTTGCTTCAAACGAGGTTGGCAGAAGATGAAATGAATTCATAAGATCTAGTAATGGCGACTGCTTCTGTGAAATGTTTATGTTGAAGTCACCAAGCACGATTGTTCTTTTCAATGGAAGTTGGACGAGAAGTTCCCGAAGATATTTACAGAACTTGTTTACCGGATAGATTGGCGACTTGTAGATGACACAAATTACAGTATCAGAGGTTTCTTGTGGAAACCTTATGTTCACACAAAGAGCTTGAAGCATTGTGTCAACGGTAATTTTTCCACCTTTCAGTAACGTATCGGTATATAATGCAACACCGCCTTTAGTGAAGCCATCGTTTCGGAAAACATCATGTGACGGAATGTAGAAATTGCTGTTGTCATGATGTGTGTTATGCAAAGTCCTTATTCAGTTTCTGCAATTTTTTAAAGTTTTGCCATTTTGGCAATTTTGCTTCGATCCCGTCGAATCCTGGTCACTGCACTGCGGGATGCTTAGGAGCACCCCTGGGTAAAATCTGAAATCAATCCACCCACTAATGCGGGCTGTAGGCGCGTGAGACTGAAATTGCACAGACGGACAGACGGACGGACGGACAGACAGACAGACGGACAGAATGAAAACTATATCCGTCCGGTTCCCGGCGGATAAAAATGTGTCCGTTGGAGCACGTATAGCCTGCCTGCCCCCATTTGTCACACCTTGTGAGAACTTTTTTAGGCACATTCTTGACAAAAGTTAATGACGCAAAGCTCTACACGTGTGCATGTACTGAAAACGTGTATTTTGAGCCTAATTTCGGGCGACCCTCATGGACTGAGGGACAGGCCGACGCTGACCCAAAGGAGAAGTACACAACTACTACCCATAAGCTTTCAATCAATATAGGTTTCAGGTTGATTAAAGCAAAAACCCTAGGACAATTTCAGTCCACAAAACTTAAAATCTGCGCTAATAGCCGTTCTGTGCCAAAGTTCAGAGGACACTCACGGACCGACGCCGGCCCCAAGGGGAGGTGAACAACTACGACCCATAAGCTTTCAATCCATATAGGTTTCAAGTTAATTAATGCAAAACCCTAGGACAAGTTCGGTCGACAAAACTTAAAAACTGCAATGATAACCGCTCAGTGCCTAAGTTCAGAGGTCACTCACGGACCGACGGACAAAACGACGCCGGCCCAAAGCAGAGGCGCACAACTACAACCTATGAGCATTCAATCCATATAGGTTTCAAGTTGATTGAAGCAAAATCCTAGGACAAGTTCGGTGCACAAAACTTAAAAACTGCGCAAATAGCCGTTCTGCGCCTAATTCCACGCATGTACGAAGTCATAACAGAGCCCAAATTTTGTCACCAAATTAGGCTTATTTTAGCATAGAAACACGTTTCTAGGCCTAATATGAAATTTTTGTCTTGGGTCACGCACGCACGCACACACACACGCACAAGTCAAAAACATAATAGCCCTTCCGTCGGGCGGGCTACAAAAACAAGCATGTCCAAGGACATGACCCAGCCGAGTTACCAAACAAGGAAAGAGAGAAAACGAATACTGCTAGGCCAAAAAATGAAGAACTTTGTTCCTGAACGTAACTTTTTCATAATCTTAATACACAAAAACAAGTTTTCCCGGGTTGAAACTACCCGAAAAGGGATGTTGGAGAGGTTGGGTTTTGACGATTCACGTATTTACAGACATTTACGCAATTTTACAAAAATTGTTAAATTCCACCATTTCGGCATTTTTTTGTTTTGTTTTTTTTTGTTATTTGCAAAAAACGCAAATTCAGTTGGAGAAGCACCTAAGAAACTTTGGATTAAAATTTCATAACTATTTGAAAAAGATTCAGAGAAATGAATGGTTTGGCAATTCAGTTATTCACTACCATTTATTCCAGTTTTTGCCAAACTTCAAAATTTCGCCATTTCGGCAGTTTTTGGCGAACCGCGAAAAAATAATAGCCTGGTAGGCGAACCCCTGTGGAACATCCCTGCGCAACATCTAAACGATTGGAGTAAAACCGTAGTAGGAGTAGCATTTTAAAAATAGGTCAAAATGGGCATAAAAAGTGCCCCATTTTGTCAGTTTTTCGTCACTCATCAAAAAAGTAATAGCCAGGTGGGGGACCACCCAGGGAACATTCCTGCCTAATATCAAAACGATTGGAGCAAAACTGTAGGAGGAGTAGCATTTTAAAGAAAAAGTTTAACATACGCACATACACACACACATATACGAAATCAATAGTGATACTATTAACCCAGTCCGCCAAATCGGCTGGGTTAAAAACGTGCAAGCAGCTACACCAAATTTGAAGTCGATACGACTTTTCGTTATTCAGATATTTTGTACACAAGACCTTTTTCAAAATCTATTCGTATTTTACGCGACGACGTCATACGCCGCATTCGTTCGTTGTACTTGCGAAAAAAAAAATCTTTTGGACCCACCAAGCACCAATCCCACCATGTTTCAATTTTCTCCCATGTTCAGCGGCTAAGAAATTTCGCACACAAGATTTTTACGTTATGACGCCATACACCTGCCCTAATCACGTTATATGCATAAAAAATTGACACAACTGTCCGACTGAACCAAGGAATATCTATATAATATTTGAGGTCGGTACGACTTTCTGTTATCCAGAGATTCTGCAAACAAGATTTTTTTCAACACATATTCGTATTTTACGCGATGACGTAAACGCGGCATTCGTTCGTTCTGCTCGCGAAAAAAAAAATTGTAGAAGCTTTCGGGCCTACCAAGCAACAATCTCACCAAGTTTCAACTTTCTCCGATGTTTAGCGACTGAGAAATTTCGCAAACAAGATTTTTACATAATGACGTCATACCTGCCCTAATCATGTGACATGCGTAAAATGTTGACGGAACCGTCCGACTGAACCAAGGAATATCCATATAAAATTTGAAGTCGATAGGACCTTCCGTTGTCGAGATATTTTGCACACAAGATCTTGTTCATAATATACACATATTTTACGTGATGATGTCATACGCCGCATTCGTTCGTTCCACTGGCGAAAAAAATTTACAGAATCTTTCCGATCTACCAAGCAACAATCCCATTAAGTTTCAACTTTCTTCGATGTTCAGCGGCTGAGAAATTTAGCACACAATATTTTCACGTAATGACGTCATACGCCTAATCACGCGACATGGGTCAAAAGTTGATAGAACCGTCCAACCTAACCAAGGAATAAATCCATGACGTTTGAAGTCGATCGGACGTTTCGTTCTCGAGATATCTTGCACACAAAATTTTGTTCACAACAGACTGACACACACATACACACACACAGAACGTACAGACACTATGTCTTCAATTGGTCGGGGAGACATAACAACAGCCAGGTAGCTTCTTATGTCTGCTGTCATAATTAAAATTTTAAGACAGTAAGAATACATCAATAAGAATTTTTTTCGCTAATATCTCTGCCAATTTCTTGGCCAGTTACGAAAAAAATAACACCAACGTAAGTACCAATGACCCCTATTCACAACCAATACTTAGACAGTAAGACTATTTCTCTGAGATCAATTAAGATTTTGAGAGAAAAAAGTTGTTTTTTTCGCTAATTTCCCTAAATTTTTGGCTAGTCGCGAAAAAAAGTAATAGCTAGATTGATACTTATGCACCCTATTTTCCTTCAAAATTTTATGACGCTTCCATTAAAATCCTAGGAGGAAAAACGTTTTGAAGTAAATCGTTCTTTTGCCAATACTTCCACCATTTTTTTCCGAATTGTCAAAGAAGTAATAGCCTGGTACCAAGGTTCGCTACCTTCAACCAAAATTTAAAGACAGCCAATCTAAAAACCTAGCAGGAGATACGGTATGACTTAAAAGCATGCATGGGAACATACGCACATACTTCTAACGATGGGTTAAGCCCCTGCTTCAGTAAATATTGGGCCTAAAAGTGGTTTGTGAAAATGCTGCTCATTACGAACCCCGAGCAAATACTCCCCAGTGAGTCTCAGCATCAGGCGTCCTTTCTCATGTAATGAAAGTTTAGCATGTGTAAAGAAATGTACAATAAAAGACGCATTCTGGTCCGAGCGCATTACGGCCCAGTACACGGGCACCTAGTCGGTGAGTATGCTTGACTGGCCGTAAAAGCACTACCCACGTGTCCACAGCAACAAGTGGAAACAGCCGATGTGTCGTTAATATAAGTGCATCAGAGAGCCCTTCAGTGAATTTATTCAGCAAATATACAGCAGTGCTGACAATTAAATGGCTGTCTGTCAAATTTGTCTTGTTCATTGTCTCTATTACAAAGCCGCTTGACAAGTTTGTGCAAACGCTTTATTGTTTTATGCATTTTTTATCACCATTTGAGCAGCACATCCACTTGACATGGTGTTGTCTCGAGTCACAAGCAAGGAAAGCTCCCATAAAACTGACATTCGCCTTGTTTTCACCCCCATCAAGTGACCGTACGGGCACATAAATTAAATATAAAATTCAAACGCAAAATGAAAGCTAGGCCGACAAGTGCCAACGAACATCGTTGTATGATCGCATAGCAGACACGTTCAGTTTGCTTAGACAGTGGAATGTTGTTTGGGTTATCAAACACAAAGACATATCTCCTGCCAACCCTTACTCCTCATCAATAAAATATCTTCGACTGAATTATTTTACCACATTATTGTTTTAGAATAAGGCCATAACAAGATAAACCGGAGGCAAAATGCCCGTTATGATTTAACATTTCAGGACATTGCGATTATGATAAAATACTGTCACTTCATCCTTTAAAAACAGTCTACCAAGCACAAGGGAAATAAGGGACCCTTTCATGGGCCGTTAACTATACCTATTCCTGCACAGTTTTCAGATGAGCGCCGTGATTTTCAAAGGACCTATTTTTAAGAGGAACGTAACTTAGATCATGATACAAAACATCCATTTTTTCAATGAACGCTTGTTTTAATCATACATTGGGTCATCGTCGTTTTCCCAGTTTAATTCTGAAAGCAATCGGCCAAGAACTGAACCCAGAGTATAAACCACGATCGGTTCTTTATCCAACATAGCTCCACTGATCACATGGTCTTTTCAATACAAATTTGGTATTATTTTTAACAGTTATAACAGTATCTTGAAATACACAAACTACACTAGCCAATGCAGTCCGTTTATCACAAGTTTCATTCCACTGAAACAGCGCTGTTAAAAGTTCACAGATGCATTGTTTGCGTCAGGGATAAAATAAAATGTCAGTGCTCGTACTATTCTACCTGTCTTTGACATTATAAGTCACGACATTCTGATTAACAGACTTTTTAGCCGCTTCCGAGAAAGAGGTACTGCGCATAAATGATTTTGCACGTGCCTTACGTTTCGTACACAGAGATTAAAGGCCGGACAAACCTCCGGCCCAAAATCACTTGATTCTGACATCCCCCAAGGAAGTATTTTAGTCCCGATACTCTTTGACCTTTACACAGCCCCCTTAGCAGATATCGCTGCTCGCCATGCCATGTCTGTGCATTTTCACGCCGATGGCATTCAATGTTCATCTGTAATAGTGATAATGCCCTTCAAGCCATACAGGACTGCATCTCGGATATTAAAACCTGGATGTCTATCAACCAATTTACTACAACTTAATGCCAATAAAACTCAAGTACTTTTGATCGGCTCACCACCCCAACTGAGAACAACGTCTGAAATTAATACAGTTGCTGGTGGCCACACGGTTAAATCTACAGAATATGTGAAAAATCGTGGTACACCTTTGACAAATTTATGAATACGGAAACATTTATTGATCTTAAATGCCAGAGCATAGTATATATAATTAGGCATTTTCGGTCTAGAAGAGCAACTGAAATAGTTGTTAATGTATCTATAACCTCAATTTTTGACTAGTGTAATTCTATGCTATATGACTTACCAAAAACTCAAATAGCCAGGTTACAAAAGCTGCAAAATATGTTTGCACGTTTAATTAGTTATAAATCCACATATGCTCATATCACTCCAGTTTCAATTGACTCCCTTTTGAAAATTTTAGTTCATATGGATAATGGTTTGAATGGTACTGCTACTGATACTTGTCAGATATGCTAGTTAAATACGAGCCAGCTCTTAGCCTTAGGTCGTCTTCTCAATATCTAGTTACAGAAAATAAAACCGGAACAAAATATGGTCTTTTGGGTTTTTCAACAAATTCGCCCACCTTTGGAATCTTTTCCCTCAGGATATTAAATGCTGTTGTACACTCTTTGTTAAAAAGAGGAGATTTGAAACTTTTCTTTTCAGGCAGATCTATTTTAGTTAACCATTTATTTCTTGTTTTAGTTATATTTACTGTTAACTTTTTATGCATTGTTAGTCTGTTTATTAACAGTATTATTTTCTGTAAGTATTATCTTTGTAGCCACTTGAGATAACACTGAGAAAGGGCTTTATAAATTTTGCATTATTATATTATTATTTAAAAAAAAAACGCCAAAATTTCAGCCGACAGAACCCCCCCCCCCCCCCACCCCACCCTTTCCACCGCTTGCCCTTCCTTTCAAAGTTTAATTTTGACAGGTTTATACTATTTTTTTTGAATAATAAGAATTATATAGCTGTTTCTGAACACATATATCTCATGTGCCCAGAAGCTGCGTTACGTATCACCTTTGTCTCATTTCTGATGGAGAGGTGGGGGATGGCATCTGACTTGTGAGCTATCTCAATCCTCTTTTTTCTGTACAAGTCCAAGTATAGGTGTTTTATCTGGATCTGGAAAGTGGTCAACACACAGATTTACGGCACGCCTTCTTACCCGAGTCTGGAAGGTGGTCACTAAAAGAGGTTTTAGTACACGCCTTTTTTCTCCCGATGGTGGCCACTAAGTATAGGTTTTACTTTTTCTGAGTCTGAAAGGCGGCACTAAAACAGGTTTATTGTACGCCTTTTTACAATCCGGATCAGAAAGGTGGTCACGACAGGCAGGTTTTACTGTGCATCCTCATATCCGTGTGTGGGATGCAGTCACTGAAATAGATTTATTGATTTATTGATTTATTCACTGAAACATATTTTTTCCACGTCGGGTAGTTTGTCACAACAGCAGTTTTACTGTACGTCTTTCCAGGTCCGGAAGGTGGCCAAGATAGGCAGGTCTCCCATAGGTCTTTCAATCTGAGTGCGGAAGGTTATCATCACAAACAGTTTTTGATTTACGCCATTTCATCCCTCCCGGTCTTGAAGGTGATCGTTACGAAAAGGTTTTACCGCAGTCTGTTTCATCTGGGCCTGGAAGGTGATCGCTACATCGCCAACTAGATAGATAAGAGCAAATAAAACATGAAAGTACGGGCTTACTACAATCACTCACTTACTCATGACGAGGCTTGGTACCTCGGCCAGCGATGGTTCTCCACTAGTGGCGCTGCTTCATCACGGCCGATTGCTCGACTGCTACCAGGCAGGTGTCCCTCTCCAGCTGGTCGATGTACGACATTGCTGGTCGGCCTCGCCCTCTTTGACCTTAGTTTGGGCTCCACAACACTCACTTGGATGCCATTTCTTCGGGATGCCGGAAACAGTGGCCCACTAGCTTTAACTACCTAGTTCTGATTTTGCTGGTTAGTTTTTGGATGCCACCGCACAGCTCTTCATTCGTTACGTGATCACTGCACCATCTAAGTTTGATTCTAATGTCATGTTCAGAGGCCACCAGTACAGCCGTATATCAGTACTGATTCGACAGTGCAGGAAAAGAGCCGCATTTTCCATTTTCTTGACAGGCTTGACTTCCAGATTTTGGTAAGGGAGTTGCAGGCCGCCCATGTTAATGCAATTCTTCTCTTTATGCCTGCTGCTGGGCTGCTCATCAGGGATCTTAGGTATGTAGACTACTTCTAGGCACGAACCGTCGAAAGTCGACAGCTTTACCTCATCGTGTTGGTTGAATGCCATAAGTTTTGTTTTCTTTCCATTGGCCATCAAGCCCACGCTGGCTGCCGCGGTTTCCACTCGCTTGAGCTAATAAGCGCTATGCAGTCGGCGAAGATGAAGTCAGTGATAACTTCAGGCCCTACTCTTCGACTTTTCCTGGGACATAACTGGAACCCAAGTTCTTCTTCCCTGTCTTCTATACCTGATCGAAGAGCATAGTCTAATGCTATAATTAAGAAGTATAGTGCATCTCCATGAAGTACTTCCGCCTTGGTTTCGAATAATTCGGTCTTCCCATCTGGAGATGTAACTTTTGCTTTCGTTCCTGTGTATGGTTCACTGACAGCTTGTGCTATTATTGGTGGGATTCTACATGCTTCTAGAATTGTCCTCTGTGTATGGTATCGAAGCTTTCTTGAACTCGATGAATATGATAACCGCAGGTAAGTTTTCGGCGTTTAATACCTTCGATTTTTCTTCTTAACACTAAAATTTAGTTTACTGCAATTCTACCTGGTCTAAATCCAATTTTCATTGTTACGAAGTAATGGGTCTATAGCCGGTCGGATGCAGTTTAATATCATCCTGTTATAAGTCTTCAAGACCAGACCATAAACTTATTCCCCTGTAGTTTCCGACTATGGATAGGTCTCCCAATCTGGCCATTGGTATGATATTAAGAACGGGCTCTTGCTCTGGTTTGGTGCCTTGTAATAAGGCATCG
Source organism: Protula sp. h YS-2021 (assembly GCA_949752745.1). Classification (NCBI taxonomy): domain Eukaryota; kingdom Metazoa; phylum Annelida; class Polychaeta; order Sabellida; family Serpulidae; genus Protula; species Protula sp. h YS-2021. The sequence goes on along the minus strand of OX457025.1, from coordinate 49,283,808 downwards.
TTAAAAAATTCGAGGTTTTCCTCATCTAGGCCACATCTTTTTTAGTATTTCCGGAGTAATGCCGTCCTCTCCATTCGACTTTTTTTGCCTTTTTCGCACTCCTCAGTTGTGAAAGGACCATAGGTAATACCCGGGTTTTACAACACTTTTCTTACGTCTTCCTCTTCGCTCTTGATATCGGGAGGGTATTCTACCAGATTTTTGAAATGGTTAAACCAGTTTTGAATTCGTTCCTCTTGGGTGTTACCATCTAGTTGGCCTTTCCAATCATAGTTTCCATCCTAGTTTGTACTGATTATCTGTATGTGCTCTCTCAACCTGTTCGACTTTGTCTACTAGCTCCCTTTCTTTGACACCGTCGTATTTTTATATAATTTCATTTTAATGGATTCGGAACTTGCCTTGCTTTCTTGGTATTGGCAAACTCGTATTTTAGAGTAAGCGGCTTTTACTTCTTTGTGTATTTTGTGGATTTATGGATCATTGGATATGTTTGCCGTTTTGATTTTACGTATTACAGGGACGATTTCTTCAGCAGGGCTTTTGTTGGCATCTATAAATCGTTGGTATTTTTCAGTAGCCGTTTCGTCTTCTTGTAATACGCAGAATCGGTTTCTGGTGGCTACTGTGTATCTTTCTTACATCTCTGGATCTTCTCAGAGGCGTTTCCAGTCGAATCTCGTTATCCGTGATTGGTTCTTATTGTTTGCTCTTAAATTCAGTTTTATTACCGCCGATACAATACTATGGTCTGATCCAGTACTTGCAAAGCTGTTATATGCACTGGAATTTTGACGCTATTCCTCCATTTCTTTCTTATCAAGATGTAATCCAGCTGTGACCTTTCACCCTTTGGAGAGGTGTACGTCCATGGTCTATTTACCGGTTTTTGGAAGGAGATACTGCACATTGCGAAATTATTTCCTGTACAAATTCGATTAACAGTTCACCATTTTTGTTAGCCTTTTTGTTGAATGTAAAGCGCACATCGTCTTTGCCAATTTTGCATTGAAATCCCAAACAGCGATCAGTACGTTGTGTGCTTGTATGCTCTCCACAGCAGACCTAAGACTGTCATAGTAGGTAATTGCTTGATCTTTGTTCGAGCAGTTGGTTGGTGAGTACGTGTGCTTGGGTTTCCGCTAAATTGGGCTATCTTGACTTTGGTCAGCGTTTTTCTAGTCCTTGAGTTCAGTAGTATTCCTACTCCCCCATTTGTGCCTCCACATTTGTTTCTCCAGGCTGATTTTGTTGCCAGTAGGTTTCCATTTATTTCTTTATATCTCACTGGTTCGTCGTGGACTATTCTATGCTCTTGTATTCTATCACCGTAAGGTGATATTGTTGGATTTCGTCAGTTCTTTTTCAATAATAATACCCGGCATCTCCACCAATTTTCACCACCGCTTGGTGAGGGGGTTGGTAAATAAATATGTGTCCGCTGTTTTTTGCTTATTTATTAACATAATCTCTCCTTATTTACAGTTCGTTTTTACACTTGCCCGTAGCTCCTTTAGTTACACGTCTTTCAGTTACATGTTATTATCATTTATTACATGAATAACCTCGTTACCCCTTTCAGGTAACCTCTTCTATTGCTCCTTCCAGTTACTACACTCTATCGCATTCTAATCCCTTCTGCCTGCCTCTAGCAGAGGTCCCCAATATATATACCATTGGGTTGCTAAATGAGACAAGCTGAATGCTGATCAGTTAACAATTGAAGTAACCGTTCAAACTCATGCAATAACAATTAAGATTTAGTAACATTCATTCATTTAACGCCGTGTGTAACAGTAGGATTAACAATAGGATTACGTAATTAGCTTGATCCCTAAAGTTAGGAATTGTCACTAATCTCAGTGCCACTGTGAGAAGAAAGGCTCATTAACAATGGGATACCGTTATAATTATTCATTGTCCATTTTTAGACAGAGTATGAATAAAATATAGATCCCTATTTTTATTCCTCTTACTCAGTAATAACAATAACAGGCTGAAGTATATAATGGAATAATAAACGCCTTTGTTATTGAAAAAGAACTGACGAAATCCAACAATATCACCTTACGATGATAATTCCCATTATTTTGATGTTACTGTCTACGAAATTTTTCACTTATTCTTCTTTTCTATGTTTCTGCAAAAGTGATCTTACGTTTAAAGTTGAAAGGTTGTTTCTTTCTGACAGTTAATTATTTGCCTCTTTGCCCTTCAGTTGTAATCGACTATGTCCCCTCCTTGCGGGTTTAGGAACGTAGTGTCATGAGCTCGTTTGTGGTTAACAGAGCTTTGGCAGGCTGTAGTGTTAGGGACTTACTGAACCGTAGTGTTCCTTGTGTTTTGAACCATTGCTGATTTTTTAGCTAAAATGGCGGTGTGGTTCGCTACGTCCACACCTAATAGGGGTCATTGCTGGCCGCAGAGGTCCTGAAAATCCTCCTCTGCCCTTTGCCGCTGGGAAATAAATTCTCCTAAGCCGAAGAGTGCAATCAACCTTCGCAAGACATAAGAATACATGCTCCCTCCTGCACCTAGTTTAGTCTGCACGCAAGGCAGTTTACCAGTTTATGGCCGGGATTTCACTACATCCCTGCTAGGAGAGAAATGGGCGGGGCTAGAAAAAAGGTGAGCTACTTTACGTGCTGCTTCTTCTTGGTGTGGTTGCGCAAATGATACGTGTTAGTCCACAACTACAGTTACGTTCTAGGCAAACTACTAAGCGACTACAAAGCACGTCAAAAGTAAGTAAAGCATGCCTGTCAACTACCGTAAGGTCCCACTACTACTGGTCCCTATTGCACACTTTCAACCGACACCTAATTAGTTTCCTGTTTTCGTAAGCAAAAAGAAATATCTCCCAGACTAAACCCATAATTCCCGAGTAACATTTTTTTTTCATATTAGAAGTAAAGAATTCATTTTTGAAAACATAATCATAATTCATTGTCAAAAACTCGAAAATAAACAAAACTAGATGGTGGTAACTAACCCAGGTTTTACTGTACGTCTGTTTTATCCGAGTCTGGAAGGTGGTCGCAAAACGGGTTTTACTGTATGTCTTTTGTATCAGGGTCTAAAAGTTGGTTGCCACAGCAGTTTTACTGCACGTTAGCATTTTATCCGGGCTTGGAAGTTGATCAAGACAGTCAGGTTTTACTGTACATGTTTTGATCCGAATATGGAAGGGGTCACGACAAACCGGTTTTACTTCACATCTTTTTATCTGGGTCTTGAAGGTGGTCGCTACAAATAGGTTTTATCGCAATCTTTTCTCTCTGGGTCGGAAGGTGCTCTCACCAAATCCCCCTTTCTTTGGTTAATTTCCTTTTAGCTAACCATCATCCTCCACCACCCCATCCCCTGACCACCCCGGCCATCTAATGTAGGTACGACCCTTAATGCAACTCTTTTACCCAAGGTTACAGTAACAGTTTGTTCCCAACGTGTTGTTATATCCATAGTAAATTACCTTGTCATTCCCATCGGCCAAAACGCACTAGAGAGGCATTCTTCATAAGTGTGCAACACATAACTCATCTCGGCGGGAGAGGGGGCAACGACTTCATAATGCACCACAACTGACACTGACCACTGACTCAGTGTCACGTTACGCAGCAGCTGTAGGTGAGTAACGCACAAAAAGGCCAATCAAAGGCAATGAAATAGCCACAGGCAAAGAAACAGAAATGGGTGGATAATAATGCTGACAGAATCTTTCGGACCTATAAAGCAAAAAATCCACAAAGTTCGAACTTTATGCCTCATTCAGCGGCTGATAAATCTTACATACAAGGTTTTAACGCAAAAACTTCATATGCTTTTCTGACTTATACCACATCCATCAAAAGTTGATACAGCTGTCCGACTGACCCAAGGAAAACCCACATAAAATTTGAAGCTGATATGACTTTCCATTATCGAGATATTTTGCACACAATATTTTACTCAGAATATATACATATTTTACGTGATGACGCACTCACTCTTTCTACTCGCGACAAAATTTGACAGAATCTTTCGGACCAAGACAGCAACAATCCCACCAAGTTTGAACTTATCAAGTACTTTCTGTTCTCGAGATAACTTCCACACAACGTACCAACACGATATGTCGAATTGGTCCGAAATTCCCTACTTCCATGATTTTTTTCGCTAATCGTCAATGTCTAATGTAGGTAGGGCATGAAACCCTAACTCTTTTACCCAACGGTGCAGTAAGGGTCTGTACCCTAAACGAAGTTACAGCCATGATATATACCTGGTCTCTGTGCACTCCCATCGGCCAAAAAGCACTAGAAAGGCATTCTTCATAACTTTCAACAGGTGAGTCAGTAAGGGTTGGGATTGAGAGGGATGCAGACATTTTGCTGTCAAAATTGTGAGCTGCTTGTCATGCCATAAAATATCAGATGACCCACTTAAAAAGTGAAAAATAATTCCAAGCACTGCAGACAATGCTAACCGTTTCATAATCACCCCCCCCCCCCCCCCCTATATATATGGCATAGCTTGGGAACCAAATAAAAACAAGTTCGTGGCAAGAAAAATAAAATAGCTAGACCTGCTGAGGCCTGTAAATATGACCATAACATCCCGTGATGCGTCGTTTTATTTCTGAATTGTGGGTGAGGGCATTCGTTTACCTCCGCCATGTTCCAGACTTATGACTGGAAGCCGACTCTGGAAAATGTTTGTTAAAAACAGGTTCATCTCTACGTTTTAGCTGGGTCGAGGACGTGGATACTACAAACAGGTGTTATGGTACATCTTTCTGATAAATGTTTTAAAAGTGGTCGCTGTATCACAAATTCCTCATTCCACTGATTTTTTTTCTTTTGTTCCCTCTGACTTCTAATGTAGGTACAGCCCTGAACACTACGCTAACACTTTTACCCCTTTCATGGTATGGGTTTTTTATGCTAAAATGGCAAGCTCCTTTCATAACACAAGACAGCAAATGACCCACTTGAAAAGTGAAAACAATTTTGCTGTCAGCTGAGTAAAACCAGTAGTTAGTCCCGACGAATGTTGCGTCATGCTATTTCCAGCCCGCCGCGATACTTGTGTTGCCGAACACCCCTCCCCGAAAATTCTTAGTAGAAGTGGAGTAGATGCAGGATTACAATGACGTTTTAACGTCATATGGCGTTGTCCAATATGCGTTAAATACAATAGCAACCGGCAGTCTCACCCAAGACACAACCCCACCAAGTCTGAAGCTGATCCAAACTGTCGTTAGAGAGTTACCGTGTTAACAAAGTTACGTTCTCACAACACGTTTTGACGTCAAACGACGTCATGCGTTGCGCTACATACTCCAATACAATATGAACCGTCGGACCTACCAAACGTATATCCCTACCATGTTTGAAGCCACGTTTCATTCTGAAGTCATAGTGACGCAGCATTTTTACATGTTTTGAAGTCATAAAATGTCACGCGTTTTCAAAAAATATGCGTCAAATACACTGACAACTGGCGGACCCATCCAAGATATAACCCCAGCTAGTTCAGTTCAGTGTCAAAAATACGTTATGACGTCTAATGATGTCATGCGTTGAGCTTTATACATTAAATACATTACGAATCGTGAACAAACGCAAGGTGTTATCGTACCAAGTTTGAAGCTAATTCGACGTTTAGCTACAGTAATGACGAAACTAACACGTTTTGACGTTCTATGACGTCACACGTTGCTCAATATACAATAAATACAATCCCAATAAGCGGACCAATCGAAGGAATAATTCTACCTGATCCTCTTATAGAATTTCAGCATTATTCTCGAGATGCTTTCCAGAAAACCACATCTATATTGTTGACAAGACAAGACCCGTGTGCAAAAGACCCCTGTGGATTAGACCCACCACATACATATAAGGTTTTGCCTTACCTTACAATAACTGTTATTAGAATTGTACTGTGCAGTGCATTTTTTTTTGGCCACGGCAGGGTGTTCACTCACCTGCAAACAGAAACAAAATAAAAAAAAAACATTATGAATCGTGAACAAAAACAAAAATAATTAACAAGACCGTCAAGTGACGGTGCACAGGTGCCGTCAGAGCAACAAGACACGAACTGGAGCTGCACTATTTTAAAAAACATAGCGACAATTTTACGCTATTATTAACTATTTTATGTTCTGCTTTAGGTTTATGTTTTAGACTACAAATTCTAGCGTGTGTTCATTCCGAAAACGTCATCATAGCTAAATACTAAGCAAAGACGCCTGCCAGTGCCGATACAAAATTCGTCACATTTTATCGTACTAAACACGCCGATCCGTTAATTGTTGACCTATGTCAATGGTAACAGTTTGGCCTATCTGTAATATATGTATTTTTACTGAGTTCAAGGTGTTTTCCAGGTTTTCCTAGGTTCAATTCAAAAAAATTCCAGGTTTCTTTTAACATTATATTTCTTTCAATCTGGCACCGGAATATCCTCAGAAAACCTTGGTCAGATATTCGAGTACAATTCCACTCAATAGAGGTCAAAGTATCCAATTTCATCACAGCAAAGGTTCGAATGCGATTAAATGTAAACAGCATGAAAAATATTATTGCTCACCTTATTCTTTACAATTTTCGTCACTCCTCGAATATCTAACATTATTCAGACAAATGAGTTTAATTAGGATACATATCAATTAAATGTATGATTGCTTCTTCATGGAGCTTAAGTTAAATATCTTCGATATCACCTAACTTCTGTCGATCCGTTATTCGTTGATCGGTTTTTAAGATTTATCAGATACAACAGTTTCATCGGAGTAAGCATGTTATCAGGTGAACCTATAATACCATCATATTCTTGAGAGTGAAGTTTTTAGTGTGCACACCGAAAATGTTAAATGAATGTTTCTTTTAATGACAGTCATAAAAATATTAGATATAAAAGAGGAAACAGAATGAATAAAAATTAAAAATCAGAAACATGCTTCTTTTCGAGAGAAAAGATAGCATAGACCTAGAAACTCAAAATGTGAGTCAAAGTAAAAAGGGTCCCCGACTCAGGCCTTTTAACGTCGCACCCAGGACCTCAGAATTTTGAATTTGATATTTGATAACGAAAAGCTGCAAAAGACGAAAAAATAATATTGCACAATAAAAAGGTAATCCAAAACTTGACTACGTCTCGAGGAGTACGTCTATCCCCCGTGGGGGATATTGTTTGTGTAAGGCTGTTGCGTGTTGACTGCGCAAAAAAAAATTTACAAGTGGAAGGATGTAAGTCGACGTAGTGTCTAACATTTAGACGGATCAATCCATTAACCAGTATTCGCGTGAGACTGTCGTAGGTACGCTAAGTACAGCGCCGATTTTGAAAAATTCGCCATTTTGTCAAGTCCCATCCGGAAAATGCTTGATCACTGCACTGCGGAAGGTGCCAGGGAGCCCGTGTGCAGAATTTGAAACGAATCCATTCATTAATGTGGCCTCTAGACGCGTGAGACTGCCGTATATATAAAGTCCAGTGCCAATTTTCAAATGTCCGCCATTTCGTCAATTTTTGGTCGATCCGGAAAATTCTTGGTCACTGCACTGCGGAAGGTTCCAGAGAAGCCGTGTACAAAATTTGAAACGAATCCGTCTATTAATGTGGCCTGTAGACGCGTGAGACTGGCGTATATACGCTAAGTCCAGTGCGAATTTTCAAATGTCCGCCATTTTGTCAATTTTTGGCCGATCCGGAAAATTTTTGGTCACTGCACTGCGGAAGGTTCCAGAGAAGCCGTGTACAAAATTTGAAACGAATCCTTCTATTAATGTGGCCTGTAGACGCGTGAGACTGCCGTATATACGCTAAGTCCAGTGCCAATTTTCAAAAGTCCGCCATTTTGTCAATTTTTGGCCGATCCGGAAAATTCTTGGTCACTGCACTGCGAAAGGTGCCAGGGAGCCCGTGTGCAGAATTTGAAACGAATCCATTCATTAATGTGGCCTGTAGACGCGTGAGACTGCCGTATATACGCTAAGTCCAGTGCCAATTTTCAAATGTCCGCCATTTCGTCAATTTTTGGTCGATCCGGAAAATTCTTGGTCACTGCACTGCGGAAGGTTCCACAGAAGCCGTGTACAAAATTTGAAACGAATCCGTCTATTAATGTGGCCTGTAGACGCGTGAGACTGCCGTATATATAAAGTCCAGTGCCAATTTTCAAATGTCCGCCATTTCGTCAATTTTTGGCCGATTCGGAAAATTCTTGGTCACTGCACTGCGGAAGGTTCCAGAGAAGCCGTGTACAAAATTTGAAACGAATCCGTCTATTAATGTGGCCTGTAGACGCTTGAGACTGCCGTATATACGCTAAGTCCAGTGCCAATTTTCAAAAGTCCGCCATTTTGTCAATTTTTGGCCGATCCGGAAAATTCTTGGTCACTGCACTGCGAAAGGTTCCAGAGAAGCCGTGTACAAAATTTGAAACGAATCCGTCTATTAATGTGGCCTGTAGACGCGTGAGACTGCCGTATATACGCTAAGTCCAGTGCCAATTTTCAAAAGTCCGCCATTTTGTCAATTTTTGGCCGATCCGGAAAATTCTTGGTCACTGCACTGCGGAAGGTTCCACAGAAGCCGTGTACAAAATTTGAAACGAATTTGTCTATTAACGTGGCTTGTAGACGCGTGAGACTGCCGTATATATAAAGTCCAGTGCCAATTTTCAAATGTCCGCCATTTCGTCAATTTTTGGCCGATTCGGAAAATTCTTGGTCACTGCACTGCGGAAGGTTCCAGAGAAGCCGTGTACAAAATTTGAAACGAATCCGTCTATTAATGTGGCCTGTAGACGCTTGAGACTGCCGTATATACGCTAAGTCCAGTGCCAATTTTCAAAAGTCCGCCATTTTGTCAATTTTTGGCCGATCCGGAAAATTCTTGGTCACTGCACTGTGAAAGGTTCCAGAGAAGCCGTGTACAAAATTTGAAACGAATCCGTCTATTAATGTGGCCTGTAGACGCGTGAGACTGCCGTATATACGCTAAGTCCAGTGCCAATTTTCAAAAGTCCGCCATTTTGTCAATTTTTGGCCGATCCGGAAAATTCTTGGTCACTGCACTGCGGAAGGTTCCAGAGAAGCCGTGTACAAAATTTGAACCGAATCCATGTATTAATGTGGCCTGTAGGCGCGTGAGACTGAGGCGTGACAGACGGACAGACAGACGGACAGACGGACGGACGGACGGACGGACAGACCGAAAAGTTCAAAACTATATCCCTCCGTTTCACGGGGGATAATATGAACTGATGCAAGGTAAAACATATCTTCTAGCTTTGGAGTGAAATGCATTTTGAAGTTTTTTCTCCGAAAATTCCCCAAAAATACAAAAATTGTCCGATCAACTAAAAAAGCAAAAAACTTATGCATGACCCCTTAGGGATGAATCATACCAAAATCAATGACATCGGATCAAAAATGTAGGAGAGATGAATTTTGAATTATTTTTGAAATTTTTCTTCAAAAACTCCCCAAAAATACAAAAAATTGTCCGATCGACTAAAAAAAGCACAAGCCGTACGCAAGAACCTTCATACTAAAAAGAAATGACATCGGATAAAAACTTGCATTTTAAAATTTATTCTTAAAAAATTCCCCCAAAACTCATAATTCACCCGATCGAGTAAAACAGCACATACCAAAACTAAATGAAACCGGATTCAAATTGTAGCAGCACATACAATTTGAAACAAAACTTTATTTAATAAACAACTCACTGATTAACGGATGCCGTCTGCAAACCGATAGCTATACCCCAGCTTACGTGTGACATAAGCTGGGCTAAAAATGGCTTTCCTTTCACCCAATTTTTGGCGGATCGCCAAAAAAAGTAATTTTTCCTGATGGGCCTAGCTAGAGAATAATCGTACAAAATTCGAAAGCTATCAGATAAAAATTGTCGGAGAAGAAGCATTTTGAAAATTAGACAATAAAAATGCCCCAAACCCCCCCATTTGGCCAATTCTTGGACCAAAAAAAGTAAATTTTAAGAGAGGCCTGCCTAGAGAACAATTGTACTAAATTGGACAGGAATCCGATCAAAATTAAGGGAGAAGAAATTTGAAAATGACACACCAATAAATTAAAAAATGCCCCCCGTTTGGCCAATTTTCGGGGCACCGCCAAAAAAGATAATATTCCAAGACAGGCTATCTAAAGAACATTCGTAAAAAACTTTAGAGAAAATCTGATCAAAATTGTGTGAAAAGAAGCATTTTGAAAATGGGCAACAATAAAATTATAAATGCCCCCGATTTTACCAATTTTTGGCGGATCACAAAAAAAAAAAAAAAAAAAAAAAACTTTTCAAGAGAGGCCTATGTTAAAAACACTCGAACAAAATTTAAAGAAAAACTGATCAAAATTGTTCGAGAAGAAGCATTTTGAAAATTGGCAAAAAAATATTAAATGCGCCCCCCCCCCACATTTAGCCCATTTTTGGCGGATCGCCAAAAACATTCAAGAGAGGTCTACTTTAAAAACAATTGTACAAAAATTGAAAGGCATCTGATAAAAATTGTAGGAGAAGCATTTTGAAAATTTATGCAACGCAGGGGAAGATATTGGCCTCTGTATTTTGGAACAGAAAAGGAATAATCACGATTGACTATGCTAGGTCTAGACACACAATAATACACCTGCCCCATTGTTTTACTGAGCATTAACGTGATTTGATGCCCGCTGCCTTTTTTCATTTGAAGCTTGGCATGTGGCATTCGAGGCCCTTGTTTACCTCAAATGAAAAAAAGAGGGTCTAAACTCACACCGACGGCCCAGCAATACAATCTGAACACAACCGGGTGTTTAAGTCGCAACTTATACACTGATTTTACTTCTTATTTTGCCTTGCTTCGGCTTATACATTGGTAATCTTTGTTGTTGAGCAATTCTATTTTTTTTTTAGAAAGCCGTAATATATCTAAACGGTCAGAAGGTAAAAAGTCAATCTTTCGAGTAAACAAAACACATAAACTTGGTACACTAGTCACAAAGTGGACTAGGCTGCTAACACATCAAAAGCACATCAAAAAGGCTGTTCCTGCACTGCAATGTCGCAAGTACATCAGAAAGCGGAGAAGTCTGATCCTTGCTTTGGACTGCTGTACCCTTAGTGTATGACAAAAGGCGAAAGGGGTGCGGTTGCTATAGCAGCAGACAGGCCGCGTTTAATACTGTGCATGCATGTTGCTGATGTCACACCCTGTGCAATAAGACGTTGCATATAACAAACAGTCACTGTGTTTTTCGCTCCCGTTTTATAATCATTGAAGAGACAATGGAAGTCCATAGCAAATCTATGAAGGCGAAGAAAATGTTTAACAAAAGCCCATTCAGGGTTACCGCTGTTGATAGAATAAAAGAATAAACCTGAACGAAAGTGGCTGTGTGAATTGTGAAACAAAAAATGGATGGGTGTCACCGGAATGACGTGCCTTTACAATGGTATCCCAACAATTCATCTGAAAGTGATGGACACCACAATTCATCTAAATTTCTATTTTATCCAATTAACATTTCTTGCTACGGATCGAACTTAAGTGTGTGAGGGTGGGTGTGTGGGGGGGGGGGGGATTAGTGATTTGGGTTGGGGCTCGTCCTAATGCTCTAGAAAAAAGTTCGTTAGTCAAACTTCTTCCTTCATTGTAAAGTAATAAGCATGAGTGCACTACCCTAGACTCAGTTCTCAACGCTAAGTTCTCACCCTTCAATTCTCCAGAGTCAGTTCTCAAATACCTCTTGATTTACGCGGTTTATTGTTTTCCAACTGATATTGTGTCTTATCCCGCAAAGAAAGTCGCCAATACACCTTTGGCCTTTAGCGCGCTGGCGACAGAGGGTGCACAGGTGCGCTTGTAGCTCTTGGTACTCCCAGCGGTCACGCTTTGATGGCGGAATTCCAATGGCATCCTATGCGACAAAGCTCAGACACACGGGTGGGTGAGCCCCACCAGGTACGTGAACTCGTGAACTTCTTGCTCCATTCTTCAAGTTCATTAGAGGTCCGTACTTGGTTGTGGAGTGTGGATTCGTGTACGTCCCACAGTAGCGGCGGGAATCGCGGAGGGATTATTAATCTTTCCGTAGGTATCACCTACGTAGGGGAACTAAGGCTTTCCTTAGTGCGTGAGGATTACGGGGCGCACGGCGGACACACAAACTCCAGCAATGGACACATCCTTTGGAAATTGCTTTTGATCCTGAGTAAGCCAGAATAATTTTCTTTAGTTGGTGAGTCAGGACGACATAAAAGAGATGGGTTTATTTCATGATCTGCAACAACCTCAACCACTACACACACTTTATAAAACAGTTAAATCAAGTTTAGATTTATTATCGCACCTATATCACCTGGACGAATTATCGCCAGATTAATTGCCGTCAGATGAACTGTCGATTTAAACACAGTGTGTTACGTATTTTCAGTCATTTTAAAGCAACCTCGCCACACGGATCGACTTACAAACTCGAATTTACGGGTATTATTACAATGTGATGCACTTGAAAAATACTGCTTTATTCATCTTTAAAAAAACTGTTACCCTATGAGTCTATTCTTTTTTCATGGGCACAGTGTTTGCATTTCGGCCCATAGATAGTTTTAGAAAATGTACTGTGTGGTGAGCCACATCTTTTAACGTACATTTTACCTGACAAACGTATGGTTTTGCGATCATCCAACGTCTTTAGATTGTATGCGTGTTGTTAAGAATTTCAACGCTCTTCCACAAGTTCAATTTGAAGTTCTTAATAAACAAAATATAAATTTTAAATCAATTTACAATTTCTCTTCACAAGGCTTTGTACAAAAGAAGTAGTCTTGCAACGCCCGTACATACAAACTGTGTTCTTCGAACTATATAAAAATTCTATTTGTTTATTTTTGAGGCACTCCAGTCTTGATATGAAGCCCAGTGTCTCACATGCTGAACATAATACCCAGGAACTATGTCAACTCAGACACCCAATTAAAGTGAAGCGCAGGTGTTGGATGCAGGCTTGTTTGATGTCCAGTTATTTATGCTAACAGAACTGAAGAAAACTTTAAAATAGCCCCGATAAGTAAAAAAACTAGTGGTGGAATTTTACTCATACTTACCCCCTATTAATTCTCATTGGATAAAAGAAGTTTATTAACCACCAATGATGGTGGTGTGTTCCTGTTTATTTAAAGGATTTCGCATTTTCCTACATATTTTCCCTATGCACAGTTGCGTCCTCCCTGCTTGAGAACCCCTCCCTCGTTATAAAGGGATATATAGTAAAAGGGCGCAACTGTGCATACACTCAACTGTGCATACCACACCGGGGAAGTTAGCCGCTGGAGTGCTGCATCCGCGGGATAATGGACCTGCGTCTGCGTCACATGCCGCGGCCTCCACAAAGACCGGTGTAATGAAACGTTTTGACCCCCAAACAAATCGACCCCCGGTCGATTTGTTTTAAAATAAACAGACCCCCCGGTCGATTTTTTTTTTTTTTTGGAAAGCCCGCCATAACAAACAGACCTCCCCTATAATAAAACGACCCCCTCTAAATAATCATGTTTAAATATAAAATAGGAGTAAAAAAGGTGCATATGGTTTTTAAATACTATTTCAGGCATTTTCTACCTCTTGATGTAGAAAATTATTATTTTGAGCCTTTGAAATGCCATTATTGAGCTTGGACATATTTTTTGGTGACTGTATGTTAGTGGTGTTGGAAGTGTTTTCGTGTTTGAAAGTGTAGATGTTAGTTGCTAAATAAATTGTTATTCATGGATATAGTTTTTATTTCAATTAAAGAAACTAATAAGGTGGTCATATGTGCAAAGAAATAAAGAAATCAACAAAAAATAAGAGGGTTAAAACATTTCAGGGGGGTCTGTTTGTTTTAAAACAAATCGACCGGGGGGTCTGTTTGTTTTAAAACAAATCGACCGGGGGGTCGATTTATTTTGGGGGTCAAAACGTTTCCTTACACCGGTGCTGGAGTCTCGACTGAGTCTCGAGCCGAGAGGAGTCTACTCATTTCGGACTGCACCTGGCGCAGTTCGGATTTGTTGAGTCCCGGGCCAGGGTGAGTCTCTTAATCCGTTGAATATACAACCGTTGAGCACTTTTTATTTGCTCCGCGATCCTGCCCCCCCCCCCCCTTTGTGTGTGTTTGTGTAAGTAGATGGCTGTCTATTAACCAAATTGCCTTTTCGTCTGATATAAAAAAGGTGTAAAATGGTACTTTAAGAACGTCACATTTTATTTCATCTGATAAGATCTCATACATTTAATTGTATTAAACAGGACTTTTTCACGTTTTTTTTTTCTCAAAATGAAGAATCTTCAGTTGAATGACAGTAACATATCCCTACCCATGACTCATTTTTAATCCAACCTTCCGGTTTTTACATTGATTTTTGCAGTTATGTAACATAAGTCGCACACAAAAGATTTCCTCTGGTCACTACAACGCATGTTGGATAGAAACATTCCTTGAGTCAATATCCATCACTAAACACTTCGTATTTTCTCGTTAATTTACTCCAGACCCTCCTTTCCGAAACACTGACCTCATTACAAAGGAATGTATTTAACAAAAGGACTAAAATCGGCCCGGGCTCAACTGGGCCAACAACGCCGGCTTCGCAATACGGTACTATTACACCAGCTCTGATCGTCAGACTCCCCGACACTACCATTTAGTCTTAAAATAAAATCAATACTACGGTTAAATAAATTGTTAACGGATGAGGAAGCCTTTCTGAAGGACCAAATTTTGCAGTTTGCACCATCAGTACAATGACGGTATAGCTGGAGAACCGGTGAAACAAGTGTAGAAGCTGGACAGATTACGTTGAAAAAATGAATAATTGAAACGTTTCTATCCAGATCGTTTCTGGGTCAGGCCGCCAACTTCTTGAATAACACCCGTACGTCCCATCTTTTATTTCCCACAGGTAGAACCTGTGGGGAATATATGCCATCGACCGTGTATATGTTGGTCTGTCGGTCCGTCTGTCATCAAGAGCTTGTTAACATGATACCTTTAAAACTCCCACGAGGATTTTCATGAAACTTGGTATGTAGCTTCTATAGGAACAAACACAGATCGGTATTGTAAATGGGTCAGGTACGTCCAAGGAAAATGGACCAGCTGACCTAGACAATTTCAGCTCTTAACTGACTATTGTGTGAGCTTGTTAACACGATAACTTAAAAACTCCTAAAAACATTAGAAGTCAAGGAGAACAAAAGAAAAAAAATCAGTGGAATGAGGAATTTGTGATATAGCGACCACTTTTAACACCCGTATTAGAAAGATGTACCATAACACCTGTTTGTAGTATCCACATCCTCGACCCAGCTAAAACGTAGAGATGAACCTGTTTTTAACAAACATTTTCCAGAATCGCCTAAATAGACGAACGGTGTCTGTCGTGACTCAGATAAAGAAGGCTTGCAGTAAAACCTGTGAAGTGACTACCCTTCAGATCACGATAAAAAATAAGTAGTGTGTAAGCCCAGTATATAGTGACCACTTGTCCCACTTAAGCCACGCGTCATAAGCTTGAAACATGGGGGAGGTAAACGAATGCCCTCACCCATAATTCAGAAATAAAACGACGGATCACGGGATGTTATGGTCATATTTACAGGCCTCAGCAGGTCTAGCTATTTTATTTTTCTTGCCACGAACTTGCTTTTATTTGGTTCTCAAGCTATTCCATATATGGGGGTGATTTATTTATTTATTCCCCACAGGTAGAACCTATGGGAAATATATGCGATCGACCGCGTGTCGGTCTGTCGGTCGGTCGGTGGGTCTGTCGGTGTGTCATCAAGAGCTTGTTAACACGATAATTTAAAAACTGCTGCAAGGATTTTAATAAAACTTGGTGTGTAGCTTCTATGGGAACAAACACAGATCGGTATTGTAAATGGGCCAGGTTCGTCCATGGAAAATGGACCAGCTGGACTTAGAAAATTTGTGCTCTTCATTGACTATTGTGTGAGCTTGTTAACACGATAACTTAAAAACTCCTGGAAGGATTTTAATGAAACTTGGTATGTAGCTTCTTTGGGAACAAACACAAATCGGTATTGTAAATGGGCTACGTTCGTCCAAGGAAAATGGACCAACTGGACTTGGAAAATTTCAGCTCTTGATTGACTATTGATGGCCGTGTTTAACTGATGGGGACCTGTGAGGAATATGTGGGCTATGCACACTGCTCTAGTTCACATCAAGTAACGTATTGAGGAGAGTAACGGATCACTGTACTCAAGGTTAAACTGGATTACTCCTGATTAAGAGCTCCAATACACATAAAATGCCTACTCAGTTTTGCAAAACGATAACTGACTAAATCTCATCACATCCAAGAAAAACTAATTTATGTAATTGCTTGGAAAAGGCCGTGTTTTGACATTTTCGCTAGAATTCAATGACGGCATGCTTCGTGGTGCTTGCCTTGTGGCGGCTTCACCTAACTGCAACTTCCACCTGCCTGATGAGAATTCTAATGAGAAATGTTTTACTAGTCTTTCTTTTATTTTGGGTATATGTCGCAGGACCCCACGGTCCAGGCATTTCGCTCTTCAGACAATGCGCAGAGCTGATATGTGAAGGAAACGTGACGAGAATATTCCCGCCACGCGATGTAGCAAAGTAATTACACTGGCCTATTGTTTTCAACTGAGGCGTCTTTTAAGTTACTGAACCTTTTTTTCGCAAATACAAGACTCTAGCATCACATGAATAACTCCTCACATTTACAGAACAGAACAGCGCAGCGCGAAGTCTCAGCATTGAATTAATTCCAAGACACTTTCGGGCAAATTTTATTCCGTTGCAGCTGTTGCCGGTCGGGAGCAATGGACAAAATACATTGAAGTTCGTTTTTACTGTGGTGGTACATCAGAGTAGTCCGGCGCCCTCTCCCAGTCTGACGCACGACCAGCACTGTTGCGCCGGAACCCCCGCCCCCCCTCTTCCCCCAAGTGCCACAGTTCAGTAAGGATAAACACCTTAGCTATTCCAGGGGCATCTGAGCACGTACGCCCAACAATACGATTGCTGCACGCCAATCAGTAACTAATGATTTTGCCGTTAAATGCCAGTGCTAACAAAAAGGGAATTCCTAGAACACTTTTGCTGTTGTAGACCTGCGTCAAAAAGAAATGTTAGCCCTACATTAATGCCATGACGTGAACGCAGTAAAAGATCAGGTGTGTTATAGTAGCACCTCGATCACAGGCATGCAACGGTGTAAAAAATGTCAGGAAATAAGTGCAAATTAACATGGCTTTTGCTCATATTTTTCTCCACTTACTCGAAAGATAAGTCAGCCAAACAAGACGCTTCTGTAAACAAGGCTAATACAAGATCAGGCCTTTACGTCAATACGATGCAGCAACAGGCCCACATTAGATGTTTCCAAAAGCACCATCACAAAAGAACGTTAAACTAGAACGGCCAGTGCACACATAACATAACAGGACAGGTTTATATAAGAAATTTTCAATCGACACCTATTTAGTTTCTTGTTTTTGTAAACAAATTCATAAACCGATCACAACTGAAGGAGAAGAAGCATTTTAAGTAAAAGTACATACGTGCATACAGACGACGGATGCCCCTCTATTAGATAAGACGAAGTCGGCTGGTCTAAAAAGCACAAGCCGTATGCGCGATCCCTTAGGAGTGCCTCATACCAAAAGTAAATGACATCGA
Source organism: Protula sp. h YS-2021 (assembly GCA_949752745.1). NCBI lineage: Eukaryota > Metazoa > Annelida > Polychaeta > Sabellida > Serpulidae > Protula > Protula sp. h YS-2021. The sequence goes on along the minus strand of OX457025.1, from coordinate 49,266,091 downwards.
TTTAAAAATGCAAAGATGCAATTTGAAGCAAAAGTTTACCAAATAAACAACTAACTAACGGAGTCTGCAAACCTATAGGTATACCCCAGCTTACGTGTAGCGTATAACGTAAGCTGGGCTAAAACCAGATAAAGTTTATTAAACTTTATGCTCCTCAAGTTGTTTGCAATGAACATATTTGCTTTTTCAAATCACAGAAACTGTTCGGTAACCTGAGATTATACTCGATCCCTAGACCTTCAATAAATCTACAGCTGAACCCCTCGACACCGTTGCTATGGTGTGAATGCCATTTCTAAGAACTCTGAAGATCATACCTTTAATCGTATGTAAACACTACTCTCCTCAGTGTACATTATTATACCAACTAGAGCGGCCTGTGCACACAAAACATAATTGCACAGGGATATATATACTTTCACTTGGGACCCAGTTAATTTCTTGTTTTAGCAAACAAAAACATGTGTCTTCCTAACTAAATTCATAGTTCTGCAATACCCAAGTCCCACTTTTCCTTTTACACAAATAAAAAAATTCTTTTCTGTAAACATAATGACAATTCATAATGAAAAATTCAAAGAACACACAAAATGATTCACAGGTATGACCCTCAAAATACAACAAAAAACTCGCAATGTGTAATTATACGCAACATTTTTTCAATCATGCGATTCCTTTCCAATAACCCCCACCCCCCCCCCCACCCCCCCCCCCCCCGCCAAACAAAAAAGACGTTGCCTTCTCGTATTTCTCCACAATGGATCCACTACTTATTTAACTTAACCCACTTTGGCAGCCATGCACACCACATTATTCACTGATAAATTGTTTACGTGAGAAACGGGTGCACTGCCATTTTATGGATATTTCGACAATGTAACATCATCTAAACCTATAGCTCCCTTATGGACAGACAGATTGATAACATCGTCTAAACCCATAGCTCCCTTATGGACAGACAGACGGATAACATCACCTAAACCCATAGCCCCCTTATGGACAAACAGACGGATAACATCATCTAAACCTATAGCTCCCTTATGGGATCTGAAGACCCGACTAAGCTAAGAAATGAGAAGAATATTTGGAAGAGGGGAGGAACAGGGGCGGTTCGCTCTACACTGCCATTTCGGGGGATGAGGGGTGCTTAGGGGGCAACTGCCTTATAACATACACCTACGATTTCCGGCTCCACAGGTGTCCATTCTATGGCAAGCAAGAAGTATCCGAAAACACTACCATGAACAAATTAATGTTTCTACTGGCACAACTAAGAACTGGGCGATGTTGCAAACCGTTACAGCCTCGCAAGACGGAAAGGGCGTCAAGCACGACCAGCGGCTTCCACCTGTCACCGCGTTAGTGCCACGTAATGTGATTACCGTCGTTTCGGGGTTTTCCTGTAATTGAACACGAGAGACGCCATTTCACTCATGTAACAATCTTTGATCTTCCAGCTCTTAATATTTATAGCGAGTCCATTTGTAAAGAAAATTTAATTATGCGTTCCTGAGTGTCGCAGTGCAATCAACGAAGCTAAGACGTCTGGTTTTGTATGACATGATCAGTAAAAAGAATAAATGTTTCGTGTTTTCTCCTTTTTTTAAATTTTGGACAATGTGCTCCTTTATATGCCATTGAAATTCGCCTCCGGTGCGGGCGGTGTATTTGCCTGGCATTCCCTTAAGCCAATCCTCACACTTGGCTGTCATCTCTTTCAAAACCAGAAAACAACAAGCTCACTGAAAAGTCACCAGTGATAATTTCCTGTCAAATTTTTAAATTATTAAACCATAAGTGATATACAAGCAGCACATTTGTCGTTGTTTAGTTTATTTTTTATTTATTTACTTTGGCCGTTATTGCCCAAATCACCAAACAAAATACAAGCCCTTCAGAGATATTTCTGTAAGACATTGTGAAAGAATTTCAAAGCGATCCTGCTGATGATCAGTCTGGGATCTTCCCTGTCAGATTTGAAAACAATATAACCATTAAGACAGAAAAAAAAACGAGTAGTATTAATGTGTTTCTGAAATTTGGCTGTTTCTGGGTAAATCACCAAACAAATTTAGGACCAGTGGAGACGCTCCCGCGGGACACTCCTGTCAAAATTCTAAGCGACCTCACAAGATATGGAATGAACAGTAGAATTTGTGTTTTTTTTTTTTTAACTTGGCCGTTTTTGGCCAATGTTTTTGAGTAATTATGATCAAATGCCCAAACCTGGTCGGGGAGGGGGTGGGAGGAGGGGGAAGGCTCCTGTTGCACATTCCTTTTGGGCACACTGTGTTCTCCATCTCCGCCTTCCTGTGTTTCGGCCGATCTGACCGAGTCCCAGACCAACCAGGGCATTTGTAATTAAATGATCAGCAGGTAGGTGTAATCCCACAATTCGGGAACGCCTATCTCAACTGTCTATACCTAAAAATCCATACTCAAGTGATTCAATATCAGAAGTCGGGTTTTGGGTTGGGAAATTCCGCGAGGAATACCAGTCCTCTCCTCGCTAGGAATCGGCCAATCACTCCGTTAGTATTTCGTCGATGAAAAAAAAATCCAGGTTCATTCTTGCCTGAGACATTCTTCTTCAGAACAATGCGGTATTTTTGCCTATCTCCTAGACTATTATGCTCACAATTCCTCCAGCCAATTGACTGAAATATCACTTAACAGTTATCGTGCCAGAGACACAGCTAGGCTAAATTGAGAGGAAATGAAGTATGGGCGGAGTGGTAGTGGCAAGACTTGACATGTGAAATTTACAATAGTACCTTCTTTTGCAAAGAGAAAGAACAAAAATTAATAACAATTTTCAATTTTGATACAATGAACTGCAACTGTAGACACTTAAAACATGACTTAATTCGGGAGATCATTTCATTCGAATTCAAATATGATACGTTCTACCAAAATAAAGAATTTATTTCTGAAAACATAATCATAATTCATTGGCAAAAACACGAAAATAAACAAAACTAGATGGTGGTCACTTAAACATATTTTACTGTACATCTGTTTTATCCGAGTCTGGAAGGTGGTCTTTTTATCCGAACCTGGTGAATTGGTGATTTTTTATTATTTTTTTTTTCAACCGTCATCTCCCGACCATCTAATGTAGGTTTGACTCTTACCCGTTTAACCAGGTTACGGTAATAGTGTAGTTATATCCATGATATATTTATTACCTTATCTTCGTACATTCCCATCGGCCAAAAAGCACTAGAAAGGCATTCTTTACAGCTGCGCGACACATGACTCACCTCGGGGGAAGGGGGGATAACGACTTGAAAACGCGCCACAACTGACACTGACCACTGACTCAGTGACATGTAACAGCTGTAGATAAGTAACGCACAAAAAGGTCAGTAATAGGCAATGATATACACACAGGCAAAGAAATAGCCATGTGTCAAAAGTACTGCTGTTATACTCTTGATATTTCCAAGCATTCTAAAGAATGCAGGAAGACTTGAGAATCTTGAAAACGCTGAAATCCCCTCCCCAGCGTGGTTAACAACTGAAATCGGTTAACAAAAGAGAGACAAACGACGGGGGGGGGGGGGGGGCGTGTGTGTTGGTGGCATCATACACCTTTCTTATTTTTTTTTCTATAAGACTTTAATGTTTTTCAAAAAACGTGCGACTTGTCACAGAAATAACTACACCAATTTTCAAGTGATCCGACTTTCCACTATCGAGATATGTTGCTTAACAACAGATAATTTTTTACGTAATAACGCCTTATTTAAATTTGACTAAACGTGTCCAAAGTTGAAACAGAACTCTGTTCAAAACTGACCCAAAGAAGAGCCATCTAGTTCAAATTATGTACATATTTTACTTGATGACGCGATATGCCGTTTTCGTTCGTTCTACTCGCGACAAAATTTGAGACATGTGAAGCAAAAAAAAAAAAAACCAAGTTTGAACTTTCTCCGATGTTCAGCGGCTGAGAAATCTCGCGTCCAAGACTTTGACGTAATCGATTCATATGCCTTTCTTCATTTCGCCACACCCGTCAAGAGTTGACACAGCCGTCCAACTGATCCAAAGAATACCCGCATAAAATTTGAAGTCGATACGACTTTCCGTTATTGAGATATTTCGCACACAAGCTCTTGTTCAAGACATATTTTGACCTGATGACGTCATACGCCGCACTCGTTCCGCTCGCGATAAAGTTTGTCAGACTCTTTTGGACCACCGAGTAGCAATTCCACCGAGTTTGAATTTTCCCCGATTTTCAGTGGCTGAGAACCTTCGCACACAAGATTTTTACGCAATGAAGTTTGAGGTCGATTCGACTTTTCGTTCTTACATTGCACACAACACGTTTGTTCACAAGACTGACACACACAAAAACGCACACACTTCACACATGCACAGGCAGAACATACAAACACTACACGTCTCCCCTTGATCGTTGAGGCAATAACTAAACACGCCAGTACACAACATAAAAGTACAAGCTTATATTACGCACGTAATGACATCATACGTCCACAATTTTAGACTGTATTCACTGGCTCAAAATGGACGCAGATGTTCGATATGCACATGCATTCCTCGGTGTCGGAAAGTGGCGCGATCGGCTGTAGGTCGTTATCCGGAGGGCAAAGAAGCCAGCTGTATTTAGTTGTACATTCTTCTCGCTGCCCGAAAGGCCCGTATATGTAGACTGGGGTGGGTAAGACATAAAGTGCTCTGGACTGATAAGAGAGGATACGGCATAACAGGGTTTCCTAATTGCAACTGGGACATCACAGGGTCTGACAATGCAATTCATAATTGACATTAATGGCTCTGAACTGACCAGATTTGCACATTAAAAGCCTGGTGAAGTGAACGGCCTCCCTTGAAGCAAATACAGGGGCCGGTGAAAAATGATTTTGGAATTTTGGGTGGGGTGGGGGTGTCAATATTTGATGGCGGGGGTCAATATTTGATAGGAAAATACTGACCCCCTGGTCAATATTTGTGATTGAATTTGACATTGAAAGAACCGCCCGACTTACCCAAGGAATGAACAGATCGGGTTTGAACTCAATCGGACGTTTCGTTCTCGAGATATCTTGCACACAACATTTTGTTCACAACAGACTGACATACAAACGTACATACATACACGCACATATAACATACGGAAAAAGGCCCAACCCCCCCCCCCCCCGACCGAACCCCCCTACCCCCCCCCCCGTCAACCCCCCCCCTCCCCCGACAAAACCCCCCGGCGGCCTAAACCCCCAATCCCAAAACCCCCGGTTCTCAGGTCTATTTTATATTTTGTAATTGCGATACATTCACATTGTTAATTACACTTCAAATGCCCATTGAAGAGACCACACGGCGTTTAAAATTGCATTTCTGAACCACTGAAGGAATTGATCATCATCATAAAAGAAACTTCATGCATCCATTGATGACAGCACTCAAGTTTTTGAAATTGCAATTGGTCTTACGATTGATGAGTGTGTACACATTAAAAATCGCAATTCATATGCCGGTTGCGAGATCAGTCTAGTTTACAAATTACAATTTCTCTTGCGGTAGATATATCCATAGTGATTCACTTGAATGGGCAATTTAGTGACCCAGATTGCTGTGAAAAATCATGCTACCATCATGGAGTACATCACATCTGCTAAAGGGAATCCAAAGATATTGTACCAAGGGCATTTAAAGCAAAAAAATCTAGCAAATGGCTATGTTTTGTACGAGTGCGAAAACAGGCGCCAGAACAAATTATCATTACACATATTCTTTGAGAACGGGGGGGGGAGGGTTGGGTCGGGGGGTTTAGGCCGCCGGGGGTTTTAGTCGGGGGGGGGGGTGACGGGGGGGTTAGGGCTGGGGGGAGGGGTTTCGGTCGAGGGGGGGTTTGGGCCTAGACTCAACATACAAACATTATATGTCTCCCCTTTGTCGGGGAGACATAAATATTACACGATGCAGAACGTTATGTATCTTTGCTTTCTGATACTACTTTTAAATTCAGTGTAAAAACTTTCCAGATGCTCTTCATTGTTCTGAGACACATATCATTTGGCGTTGAACTTTTTCGATGAGGTATTGGCTCAGGACTTTCATTGGAATTCTTTCAGGAGCCCAAGAGCTCCCCCACGACTATGAACCTGTACTTTTCAGATGCATGGTTATCTACGGAAAAATAATACACAGTGAGGTCCCTTTTCAAAGTAACAACCTGTGTGGCTTCAGCGCAAGACCAAACGTGTTCCATTCGCCGACATGCCATTTCATAGACTGCTTGCTCTTCCAAGCAACCTGTCTCAATCAGATATTCATCCCTGGGTGGGCAACCGCTGGTGCGCTCTTCACTAGTAGACCCGCATACTTTCAGTTCGGCAATTGTTGATCTGTCCATGTTACAGCATCGTTACCGTTACCCAGGTAGCCGGGGGAGGATTATGACAATCCCAAAGTTCGACCGGTGTGAGATGTAGAATTGACCTCCATGGAGATTTGACCCCCCGGTCAAATCTACATAGCTATCAGCCATGTAATATTGACCCCCTCTATGTAAGATTGACCCCCTATATTTTTGTCTTTGAATATGTGCATTATCTTGTTATTATTTGTCGTATGGTTTTCTCAAGTTACTATTTCAATTATATGATAGTTTTGCCAAAAATTTTCTCTGCAGTTTTGTTGATGCGAAGATGACCAGAGGTGGGTTCAGAATGAGAATCCTGATTTCAGTCTCGGAAATCACTCGGAGGAGTCCGTATTTCTTGTGTTAATAGTGCACCGTGCCATTCACTACACAAAATGTTGCACATTTTCTTCTGAAATTTCTTTTAGCGCCTTTTATGTCTTTTGTGAAAAAAACTGATTTCGGCCAATACTTGTTGCTGTGACTGGAAGCTATGAATATAGGTCAAAACGAGTCGTTCCTTATCATACACACGTCAATAAAAATGTAATCAAGACTTAAAAAACAGTCAAAATTTATTTCCTTGAGTACTGAGTAAATAATTGCAATTCGAAAACCAATGAAACCCAATCAAAATTAATTTCCTTGAGTATTGAGTAAGCAATTGCAATTCGAAGCATTACACATAAATTGCAATTGCAGCGCGGCATGATCGACTCTGCGCAATGCATGAAAGATGTATATAAGTCTTTGATTCAAAGAATTCACATGGGCCCTGTTAAAAATATGGTAATTGCAATTTTAATGCGACGTGTTCTACTCTGGATATATAAGTATAATGGATAAAAGAACTGCTCCCGTTCCGTTTGATTCAAAGGATTCACATGGGCCCAATTGAAGATGTGGCAATTGCAGTTTCAATGCATAGAATACATAAAACAAGTGTTCCGGTTCCCTTTGATTCAGTGGATTCATATAACTGCACGGGGTGATGTGCAATTAACGATAATAACTGAAAAACTTAAAAATTACAGGGGGGGTCAAAATTCCATAGAGGGGGTCAATATTACATGCCCAAAATTGTGACCCCCCGGTCACATCTACATATGTAGATCTGACCGGGGAGTCAACATTTAGAGGGGGTCAAATCTACATATCACACCGGCATTTGTGCGCGTTTAAGAAAGGCAGTCAAATTTATTATTCAGTAATCATTTATTTCAGGAGGACAAATAGAAAATGCGACGCTGCACATTTCACACATACGAAACAAATAAAAATCATACCAAAGTCGTGTGCGATCTCATGACACTGAAACCCCCACAGTTTATTCGATTCGTGGAACGCGTTTCCGTCTGGGCTTCAGTGACGTATTGAGTTCCACTATCCATTGCATGTGAGCACTGCAGCGCGTGTTTGTTGTAGGCTTCTTACGTCATGATGCGACTTCTTAATGTTATTATATTAAAGTGATAAAACTTCCAACAGTTTTCACTATTCTGATGACTTGTATGAAATTAACCGGCTTTTAAATATCTATATTTTAAATGCATCACTCGTCATTTTTAGTTCAGTCACACTAGTGTTCGTTACACATGAGGATTTTCAATGCCCATAGTTTATTGAATTCGTACAATGCGACAACTTTTCCATATCATTCCTTTTTCTGCCATCACAGAAACACAGAAAACTAGACTGCCCAGTGTTTTTTGCTAAAACAGAAACGGCTATGTCTCCTCCGCCCCCCAAATCAGTCACGTGGAAACAAATTCCTTACTTAAAAGTACAACATTGGCGAGCCAAAAATTTTTTTTAAAAATCGCCAAAAATACATTTTTACAGAAAATGAAGAAAAACTTCGCAGTAAACATTTGCACTATATGTGGGTTCTTCTTGCCACGTTTCAGGCTAATCCAACAAACTGTGTTGTTCTTGCGACGTCTGAGCCTTATCCAATGAACTGTTCATGAGATTTAGCATGCCAAGGTGAAAAAATGCACGAACCCCGCCCCCTCCCTATGTTCAAAACTTTGCCAAAAATAGAATTTTTGAAGGAACGAAAAAAAATAACACGGGCATCATCTAGACATGTACCCCAATATGTATGCATGTTTTGAGAAAAATCGACTCATTAATTTCATGAGACCTCACTGCGGACAGACGGGCGGACGGACACAACTAATCGTATATATGTCTCCCTTAGTTTCAACTTTCTCCGATTCAGCGGCTGAGAAATGTACACATATAAGATCTTAACGTAATGACGTCACACGCCTTTCTAAATTTTGCTACCCCCGTCAAAAGTTGACAGAACAATCCAACTGACCTAAGCTAAACCAATACAAAACTTGAAGTCGATACGACTTTCAGTTATCAAGATATTTCGCACACACGATTTTTACGTGATGACGTGGTACGCTTTCCCTAAAACGGAAACCGAAATAAAAGTTAATAGAACCCTCCGACCTAACCAAGGAATAAACAGGTCAAGTTTGAAGTCGATCTGACTTTTCATTCTCGAGGTATCTTGAATGCAAGATCGTGTTCAAAATATATATATATTTAAGTGAAGACGTCACACGCTGCACTCGATCCTTCTACTCGCGACAAAATTTGACAAAATCTTTCATATCTACCAAGCAAAAACCCACCAAGTGTGAACTTTCTCCGATGTTTAGCGGCTGAGAAATTTCGCACACAAGAGTTTTACGTAATGACGTCATAACCTCTTCCCTAATAATGTAACGTGCGTCAAAAGTTGATAAAACCATCCGATCTACCCAAGGATCTATGAGCAGATCAAGTTTGAAGTCGATCCGACTTTTCGTTCTAGAGATATCTTGCACACAACATTTTGTTCACAACAGACCGACACACACAGCCACGTACACACATGCACATACGCACACGTACTAACATACACACACAGAACGTTTCGGTCCGGGAGACATAATAAATCAATGCAGATCTCATTAATTTATATTTTGCTATAAACAATTGAACTTTAGATGGCAAAAAATCATTCCTGAGATGAAAATGTAAATTTTACAAGCTTAACAAGTTTATCCAAGGACAAAGTCCCAGCTTACGAAAAGTGATAAGACCAATTCTAGCGTGCATGAGCAAGGGAATATCCCTGAAAAACTGGGTTTCAAAAGACGAGTTGGCAAAGAGCTAGCTAAATAATTAATTTAGCAACGGACCCAAACATAAACCGATCAATACATAAAGGAATTTGTTTCCCAGAAAAACTGGAAACAGAGCTTGTGTATCTCTGGTAGACTGGATACTCTACCAGAGATACCTTCGAACAGCATATCGAAATTGCATTTACACACTTGTACGGTTGGTCGGACATACACAATTAGTTCAAGAAACAGAAATGACCAGTGAATGGTGATACAACCAAACACATGTGATTACGTTTCCGGACCTCTGTGCATGCTTATTTAATTTGCGTTGATGCGCGGTTCACATTTTGGACCAGTGTGTATGTTTATTTTCCTTGTGTTGATGCGCGTTTCTTATTTTAGACCAGTTCATATGTTTCTTTAATTTGTGTTGCTGCTCGATTGCCATTTCGAACCACAGCACATGTTTATTTAACTTGCGTTGATAGCCGGTACGCATTTAGGACCGGTGCGCATGTTAATTTAACTTGCGTTGATGCATGGAGCCTATTTTAGACCAGTGCGTATGTTTATTTAACTTGGATTGATGCGCGATTGGCATTTTTGACCAGAGCGCATATGAACTAAACTTGCGTCGATGCGCGGTTCGCATTTCGGACCAGTTCCCATATTTGGTTAACGCACGTTGCTGCGGGGTTTGCATTTCGAACCAGTTTGCATATTTATTTAACTTGCGTCGAAGCGAGGTTCGCATTTCGAACCAGTGCGTATGTTTATTTAACATGCGTTGATGCGCGGTTCGCATTTCGAACCAGTGCGCATGTTTATTCAACTTCCGTTGATGAGCTGTTCGCATTTCGGACTAGTGCGCATGTTTATTTAATTTTTGTTGATGCGCAGTTAGCATTTCGGACCAGTGCGCATGTTTACGTAACTTGCGTTGATGCTTGTTTCGCATTTCGGACCAGTGAGCATATCTATCCAAATTACGTCGATGCATGTTTATTTAACTTGCGTTGATGCGTGGTTCTTATTTTTGCGGGGTGTGCATGGTTCTTTAGGTTACGCTGATGTGCGGTTCGCATTTCGGACCAGTGTGCATGTTTATGTAACTTGCGTTGATGCGCGGTGCTTATTTTGCACCAGTGCGCATGTTTACTTAACTTGCGTTGATGCGCAGTTCACATTTCGGACCAGTGCTTATGTTTTGGACCTAAATTCAATTGGGGACCTAATGGCCGAGGACATTATGGCCAGGCACTTCATGCAGGCCTTCCAGTCCTCCTCGGGAAATATAGGTTATCCTTAATTAAAGAAACTTGGTTTTTATAGGTTTTTTGGCGCAAAAAATCGGCTTTAATAGGTTGTTGGGGCGTTCAAAAAGTAACTTTTTATAAGGTTTGACATTCTAAAATAATAGTTTAAATAGGTTTAATGGCTTTTAAACATATTTTAATAAGTTTCGATTTTATAGTTATAATTCATATACAGTCAAGTTGTAAGTCCCAAGTTGGGACCGACGAATTTTGGGACTAAGAACGAGTTGGGAATTATAACGAATATCGAGTAGTTCGATGCAAATTGGTGGAATTTTCATGGGCAAAATCCACAATAATTTAGACTTAAATAGATGATACAAATTCATTTATATTTTAAGCAAACATGGTACAGCTTATCTCTTTATCGTTTACTTAAAACGACAAACAGAAATAATATTTATGAATTTTTAATTGAGTGCAAATTAAAGTCCTTTAAACCTGTAAATAAAATAATGAATTTTAAAGTTCACTGTTAAGTCTTGTCTGAAAGAACATGAAATCGACATCGGCATGTTTGGCTTTGCAGTTTTTTTTTTTTTTTTTTTTTGTTTTGCGATGTGGTGATCCATTAACTTCATTTTCTTTCCATTTTTCCTTTTCGCTGATTATTCTGCTCACGGATCTCCGATTCATTTCGAGATCCCATTTTCCAGAGAAATGATTAGCAATATCCTGATGCGATTTGCTACATGTTCGTTACCGTAATTCATAAGTTCTATTTTTATCGCAGTCAAGAATAGTCCTTTTTCTTTTACGATCCATTATAATTTTGCTATTTTCCCCATTCACAAATCTTTATCGACAATTAATAATGAAATAAAACTCTAATTGCTATCTTTATAAATCGAGAACGATTTAATCCCTAGTGGCTCAAGACAATGCGCTATTTGCTGAAATACATATCTTTTAAATAAATAAAACTCTTAATAAACACCCCATAGCTATCTTTACGCAATTGTAGATGCTTTGATCTATTATCTAGGTGATAAAAATATCCTTGATTTTATCGAGCTGCCTGTTGGGACTTAAAATGCGGCATAAATTAACTAAAAATGACCATTTGTTCAAGAAAACTCTTGGACTTGTACATTAGCGAATTTGGACTTATAACGCGGCAACTAAATAAGGAAAAAAACGGAACTGTGCAGAGTTGGGAATTATAGCGAATCGGGACTAACAACGGGGGAACTTATAACGCGGCTTGACTGTAAAATACAAATATTAATTTAAACAATACAGATATTCTGTGAAAGTAAACTAAGACTGCATTGTTCTTTTGTTTTTTTGTTTTTTTTTTTTGTTTTTTTTTTTTTTGGTAATATTTTGTGTAAGAAATGGATAATATTAAGAAAAATAAATTGGCAAAAAAATTAATTGGCAGGTGACAAAATAGGTTTTAAAAAATAGGTCCACTTTGAAGAAATAGGCTTAATAGGTTCCGCTGGAAGGGCTGCTTATGGCCGAGGAAAAGCTTAATAAAGCATTAATTTAGGTTATCATGTTTTTTTAGCTTTGGAGACGTTTTGACTCTTAATTCATTTGGGAACTTTATAGCCAGGTACTTCATGGGCGGGGATCTTGTGGCCTCTGTAAAGCTTAATAAACCGTTTATTTAAGTCACGCGTTTTTGCTATGGGGACGTTATGGCACTAAATTAATTTGGGGACCTTATAACCGGGGACCTTATTGCCAGGTATTTTTAGGACGGGGACCATATGGTCGAAGGCATGTTGTTCTAGATTCCACGAGAAATTTTGCTTTGGCGACGTTTTGGCTCTAAATTCATTGAGAGACCTTATGGCCAGGGCATTTTGGCTCTGAATTCATTTGGGAACCTTATGGCCGGGTACCTTCTGGCTGGGGTAAAGCATAACAAAAGCGTTACTTTAGGCATCGTATGTTTTTAGATATGGGGACATTTTTGCCCAAATTCATTTTTGGAGTTTATGGTCGGATACTTCATGGCCGCAGAGCTTATGGCCGGGTAAAGCTGACTAAATCGTTAATTTAGGCTATTTGTTTGGCATTTGGGAGGTACTGGACCTAAATTCAATTGGGGACCTTAATAGTTTTGGCCTTAAAATTATCTGAGAACCTTATGGTCTAATGACCTAATGACCGGGGACGTTTTGTCCTGGATTCCTGCTTTTCACCCATTTCAAAAATAATAAGACGATGCACAACTATAATATATAAACTGTATTTTCATATTGCAAGATTGCAGGTTCCTACGAGAAATAAAAATATGCGAAGTAGTGCGGGCAAAACATCACACAATTGCTAAGCCAAATGTAGTTTTTGGCAATTGTTGTTAGTTTGTCATTTTCTAGTTGAATTTTGCTTTTAAAGCATCTAAAAGTATTGTAAACCTTAACATGTTTTTTTTTTCTTGCTCTGGGGGCGTTCTGGCCCTAAATTCATTTGCAGATATAACGGCCGGAGACATTATGGCCAGGCACCTTATGGAAGGGTTATGCTTAGTAAAGCGCTAACTTAGGTTATCAGTTTTTTAGCTTTGGGAACGTTTTGGCATTAAATTCATTTGGGGACTTTGTGGTCGTGTATTTCATGGCCGGGTACCTTATGGCCGGCTAAAGCTTAAAATAAATCGTTAATTTAGGTTATCATAAGTTTTTTTGGCCTTGGGGAGGCTTGACCCTAAATTCATTTGGGGACCTTATGGCAGGGGATATATGGTCGATGTAAAGCTTAACAAGTGGGTCAGTGAAACTGACTATGTCCCCGCCGGCGTACAATCCCAGTAAATAATTTTGTTAGGTTGGACTTGATAAAAAAAAGTAAGTTTTTTTGTGTGTTAACAAACTCATTCCAGTACGTAAGGGTTGTGAAAATTTCTGAAGTTCAGCTGGGCCAATGTCCTTAGGCCGACAATTCTCATTTACAATACCGACCTTTGTTGGTTCCAATACTTCCTATATGTAAAATATTTCGACAATCGATTCAGAAATGTAGGCTTGAGTGTGTTAACAAACTCATTCAAATGAGTAAGGATTGGGAAAATTTGTGAAGTTCAGCTGGGCCAATGTCCTTTGGCCGACATGGCTCATTTACAATACCAACACTTGCTGGTTCCAATACTACTTCTAGTTAAGATATCTTGTCACTCGATGCAGAAATGTAGGCTTGAGTGTGTTAACAAACTCATTCCAGTATGTAGGGGTTGTGAAAATTTAGGAAGTTCAGCTGGGCCAATGTCCTTGGGCCGACAGGGCTCATTTACAATACCGACCTTTGTTGGCTCCAATATTTCTATATCTAAAAGATTTCAAGAATCGATCCAGAAATGTAGGCTTGAGTGTGTTAACAAACTCATTCAACTGAGTAAGGATTGGGAAAATTTGTGAAGTTCAGCTGGGCCAATGTCCTTGGGCCGACATGGCTCATTTACAATACCAACACTTGTTGGTTCCAATAATACTTCTAGTTAAGATATCTTGTCAATCGATGCAGAAATGTAGGCTTGAGTGTGTTAACAAACTCATACAAATGAGTAAGGATTGGGAAAATTTGTGAAGTTCAGCTGGGCCAATGTCCTTGGGCCGAAATGGCTCATTTACAATACCGATCCTTGTTCGTTCCAGTACTAACCATATATACAATATCTTAACAATCGGTCAAAAAATGTAGGCTTGAGTGTGTTAACAAAAAAGGTGTCGACAGACGGAGAGACGGACGGACGGACAGACAAACCCGAAAACTATAGTCCCCCGGCGGGGGACTAATAAGTGTTAATTTAGGCTAAACGTTTTTTTTCTTTGACGACGTTTTGCCCCTAAATTCATTTGGGGACCTTACGGCCAGGGATATTATGGAATGGTACCTTATGGCCTGGCCAAAGCTTAATAAAGCTTTAATCGAGGTTATCATACGTTTTTTAGCTTTGGGATCGTTTTGATCCTAAATTCATTTGGGACACTATGGCCGGACCTTATGGCCGGGGACGTCTCGTCCTCGATTCCACCAAAAAAAAACTTTTCCTTGGGAACGTTTTGAAAATTGAAAACCCTACATTACTTAACAATTTTTGGTCGATTTCAAAAATAAGATGACGTTGCACATCTACAATATATATATATATATATATATATATATATATATATATATATATATATATATATATATATATATATATATATATATATATATATATATTCAATGCATAAAATTTCAAAACGCTCGATCCGTGCGAACAGGTTTCGATAAAAATATACATTTTTGACAACTCGTATTTTTGAGAATTTTCAGCCGATTTCAAAAATAAAGCAACGTTGCACATGTACTATATATATCTATATATATATATATATATATATATATATATATATATATATATATATATATATATATATATATATATAGTACATGTGCATATATATAGCACATATATATATGTGTGTATATATATAAACTTCTCAGACAAAAATAAAACTAGTTTCTTAATGCTTCTTAAAACTAGTTTCTTAATGCTTCAAAGATTCTTATTTTAAATAATAGGGTGTTATCTTATTTTTTTTTCAGTTATCAAACAGCCAGTTAGAGATAATGTTTATATTTTGAGTTAGACCCGACGGAACTTGCATTATAACCACATGCGTTTGTTTATGTCGCTTACTGGCGACTGCAGCGCCACCCAAATTTTCATTTTGGACGAAATGTGGAAATGTGAAATTGCTGTTTCTTGTTTTTCAATTTCCGTTTTAAATGAAAAAAAAAGGGAAAATCGAATCGATTTCCTATTTTCCATTTCGCATATGAAATGAAATATTGAAAGGGTGAATTATATACGGACCAGGTCGACTATGGGCTCCTTATTGCATTGGACCGTTCACCACTATCGGACCTGAACGAGCATTTCCAATTGTAACTTTTGGGGTCTTTCGTTTGGGAAGGAAGATGTACATCTGAAAATTGGGAATGCTATATGGAGCTCTTCTGTCAAGAATCAATCATAACGAAAACACAAACAGCATTCGTTTCATGCTTAAAGAGTTTTGATTTTTTTTACTTCCGGCAATTCACCAAATTTTTATTGCTCCTTCAGTCGCTCTTTGAAAGGTTGCCTAAAGCACATATAGTCACTCGACGGATCAACCGCTCTTGTCGCACTACACTAGCGCCACAGAGTCGGCTGGTCTAAAGAAGGCATCATATTTTAAACGAAGTAGCATCAAATTTTTACCCCCATCGGTACCTCGTCCCCAGTGAAAATTTAACATCTAATTCTCACCCCGGCGAAAATTTGACGGAAATTTATCTATCAATTATTCACCCACCTCATGCCCTCCCCGCTGAATATTCGATATCAAATACCGGGGAGGGGGGATGAGGAGGGGGGCACTCAGAACTCGGAATAATTGTAGATGCTAACTAAACAATTTTAGATGCTTTGGATAGACTTTTTGACAGTTTCTGATACTTGATAATTTTAGAAACACTTTAGAGATGCCTATCGATACTTGAAGGTATTTCACAGATTAATTTTTACTTTGAGATACTTTGAGCACTCGTGACAAATAAAGTGCAACATAAATTATCAATTTATGTGTTGCGTAATTATTGTTTGTATTTCACAAAAAACACCAACAACGGCATTTCATACCTCCGCTTACTCTCTATTTCTGCAGTCCAAAAATATCTAAATCATATTGAAAAGGCTTGAACCAAAAAGTATTCAACATTATTACTCCTTTTCGGCTCAAAAGTGGCCTTTGATTTATGGCACATAAATTATTGTTGATATAAAAAGGAAATGATAATTTGATAATGTGGAGTATCGTGTGACCAAACTATCTTCAGCTTGTAGTAAAGGCCAACTTTCATCATAAATCTCGTGAACAAGAGCAAAACGAAGAATCTGGCGTTATTTATGGCAGTCTAAGCAACGTTAACCACACTCTTCTTTATGGTGAAGCTGGGGCGGTCGATTGAGGGAAAAGTAACCAACTAAAGTGCTAAATTGCGTCGTTTGCCCCTTTTCTGGCAATCTTAGCGATCCGACAAAAACTGTGTGCAATATTGCGGTTTTTACAGTTTTGTCGTTAATATCAAATATTGGTACAACTGTCGGTCCCACTTAAAGTGCGTGGTAACAGTACGCGAATAAACACGAACTAGAGCGGTAAGTGCTCAATACAAAACAGCACATAAAACGGTTTCAACCAAAGTTGATATATCAAACGAATTTAATTTACGCAATGCAAGTCAAAATACGGGATTGACTGACTGTGCTCCTAGTGGAAGGTTCTATTCTGAATACATTCATTTCGGTAAAGTTCTTCACGTATCACTTACTTCTTTTTCTTCTTTTTTTTAGTGCTTTCAGATGGCACATGGCTCCGAGTCAACTCTGACTCACGTAACTTTGTAGATATCTCTGTACGCCGAAGTTAAGTATCGGGCCGCTTCTTGGAGCTAGATGGCACAGAGCTTTTAAAGTAGCTGTCCTAGAGTTTGCTCGCTTCCCACAAAAAATGCAGGACTGAGGTGAAATTGTAAAAAAACAAGTAGGTAAGTGAAACTGGCTATGTCCTCCGCGGCGTCCCAGTATTTGATTTTGTGAGGGTGGACTAGAACCATTAAGCAATTCGTATCATATTCGTAAATTTTTAAAGTCCAGCTGGGCCAATATCCTTGGGCCGACCTGGTTTATTTACAATAACAACTCTTGTTAGCACCCATACTACCTGTATGTGAAATATTTCGCCAATTGATTACGAAATGTAGGCTTGAGCGTGTTAACAAACTCACTCAAGTGCTCAGGGACCGTACAAATGCTTAAGGTCCAGCTGGGTCAATGTCCTCAGACCGACCTGGCTCATTTACCACACCAATTCTTGTTAGCGCCCATACTACCTATATGCGAACTATTTTGATAATCAATCAAGAAATATAGGCTGAGTGTGTTAAGAAACTCACTCAAGTGCTCAAGGACTGTACAAATTTAAAAGTCCAGCTGGGTCAATGTCCTTGTGCCGACCTAGCTCGTTTACAACACTAACCCTTGCTAGCACCCACACTACCGGTGTCTTTGTGTTGGCTTGACGGTGTTAACAAACTCACTCCAATGCACAAAGACTGTCTAAATTTTTCAAGTCCAGTTGGGCCAATGTCCTCGAGCCGACCTGGCTCAATTACAATACCAACTCTTGTTAGGACCTATGCTACAAACATGTAAAATATTTCGCTAATCGATCCACAAATGTAGGCTTGAGTGTCGACAGACAGACCCGAAAACCAAAGTCCCCCAAGCCGTGCTACGCGGCGGCGGGGGGGGGGGGCGAAATATCGAATGTGCACACGTGTAACTAAAAGTCGGAAACTGCAAGTGTAATTCAAATATCAATTGTATGAGGCACTCTCTTCCAATATATCAGTCATTACTTGTCCGATCCGCAATTTAACTTTTGGACATAAATATGAGAGACCGTAAAAAAAAGCAGGAGCACTCTGTTGACATCCTAGGGATACTTATTTTAGGAAGCGTTTCGCCAAGACAAGAACGATTTTCAAGAAGTAATATGAATATTCTCATCAAAGATCTATGATAGACAGCCTCTTCTGTTTACAGCTCAAACACACACACGGCAAATACAGTCATACATCACTGCACACACAGACTGTTACTCTTAAAATTGATGGGACCTAGTCCCAAGCCCTCATCCAACCCACCGGCACATGATTCTTATTTAATTGCTGGTTCCTTTTACTGATTTCAACAAAATTTGGGCCCACTGTATATCTTTATTACTATTTTTTCCACTCCGACAAAAGGTCACGGAGATTTCATACGAGGCCCAGTACTTCACGAACACAGATATGTAATAGAATGTTCGTATACAGGCCAGTTCTGATTACTTTTACCAATACCTGCATTTTTCACTTGACTTGATTTCTTTTTTTCTCTGAGAGTTGAGAAGGAAAAACAATCTTGGGTGAAAATCCATCCCTTGACTGAATTCATGAAAACCTTGCAAAGATAACCAATGCCTCTACTGTGGCGCTAACCGGAGAAAGTCTGCAGAATTCCTTTATGAAATACCTAAGTAGTAACGCGAAGCAATTTGCTTAATGAAGAATCACCGAGTCTAAGGAGATACAACAGAGACTGAAGCCACAGAAATTTATCAGTTGCGTTGTTTTAGACCATTAACTGCGCTCTGTGATGTAAGAAGTAACGTTACAGCTTTTGCAAACGAGTTGTTTTTGTGGTTGATGGTTTCAATTTTTACACTTGGGGATTTGCAATCCCCTAGTTTATTGCTTTCGCACGATTCGGTAAAGTCTTTCCGTATGATTCCTTTTTTGCCAAAAACTTCACTCGAACTGTTCTCAGACGGTTTAGGGCTAGGACGACCAAATTTGGTAAGGCATAATGTAGCATATCTAGTTGGTCCAGCTCAATTTCTTTGGAAATACATTAACATTTTATATGCAAAAAAGGACACTGAACTTTGAAATTTGAAAACATTGTCATGCGAACTCCTCTGAGATGACATGGGCTGGGACGACAACATTTGGCAGAGACCTAATATAGCATGTATAGTTGGTCCAGCTCAATTTTTTTCAGAAATTCATTGACATTTCATATACAACGAGAAGCTCATTCCGCTAGCGAAATGTTAAACACTTGACAAAAATTAAAACGCAAAAATACTTCCTTCAATGGGTTATTTCTTGAATAATATATTGCAAACAACACAGCTTGAATACGTCTTATAAGCTGAGTAGTGTTTGGTTGTTGTTGACTTAAAGTTTTATTGACTGGTCAGGCATACGCCTTGCTATCTATTTACGCAGTGAGAGCTCGCACAAAGCTCACTGAGCAAATGTGCATGCTGTGTCTTCGTTAAATGCTACGCATTTACTTGCAAAAAATACACCCTTTTCACATGGCGTTTTAACAAAGAAAACGAAATCAAAGACGAAAATAAAAAGTGACATGCACATGTTCAGATCAAGCTCTTCATAAGTCCCAAGTTTCATGGTCGTAGGAGCCATAGTGTCAGAGAAGAAGAAGACACAAAAAATCGGAAAAAGTGTCAAGAAGAAAAAAAAGGACGAATTTTGCTCGCACAAATTCATATAACCCTTGCAAGCCAAAGGCTTGTCAAGTGTTAAAAATGGACATTGAAATTCTGCCACTGAAACCCATTATAAGGGCAGCAAACGCTTTGATTTCGCAGTTTGAGGGACATGGCATGATATCAGCATGGGCATATTGTTACCTAACTGTTTACAATGAGAGCGATTACCAGCATGTGTGCATGTTGACTGCAACACTTCAGTTTTTCCCATTTGCCAAGACGTACAATATATATATATAACACTATTATTTAAAATAAAAATTCTGAAACAAATAAGAAACCATATTTTTTGTGTTAGGCTATTCCGGAATAGCAGAATAGACCACAGATAATTCAAAAGTCACAACATTCAATAATGCTTCATTTTTCTTATTCCAAAGGATGAAAAAAGTTGAACAATATAAACCAGAGCGGCCAGTGCACGCAAAACATAAGAGTACAGGCTTATACCATACACTTTCAATCGACACCTATTAATTTTTTTCTTTTTGCAAACAAAAACAAATGTCTCTCCGACTAAACCCATCATTCACCAGTAACCCCTTTCCATTTTTCCCCCGACAGCCCTTTCACAAAGTTTTATTTGAACAAGTGTGTGCTATTTTCAGAAGAAATTTTACCTTATATAAAAGAATCTTCAGTGGCTTAGAAAGGTTACATACAAGATTTTTACGTAATGACGTCATACTCCTTCCATTATAATGTAACGTGCGTCAAAAGTTGAAAGAACCGTTCGACTTACCAACGGAATGAACAGATCAAATTTGAAGTCGATCCGACATTTCCTTCTCGAGATATCTTTCACACAAGATCGTGTTTAAAATATAAACATATTTTAAGGGGTGACGTCTTACGTCGCACTCACTCGTTATACTCGGGACAAAATCTTATAGCCGTTTCGAACCTACCAAGCAACAATCCAACCAAGTTTGAACTTTCTCCCATGTTTAGCTCCTGAGAAATTTCGCACACGAGATTTTTACGTAATGACGTCATACGTCTTCTATTATAAAATAATGTGCGTCAAAAGTTGATAGAACCGTTCGACCTACCCAAGAAATGAACAGGTGAAGTTTGAAGTCGATCCGGCTTTTCGTTCTCGAGATATCTTGCACGCAACATTTGTTCACAACAGACTGACACAGACACACATACACAAAACATACAAACATTATATGTCTCCGCTTGATCGGGGAGACATAATTCCTATCTTTTGGCGAAAGGAAAATAAAAATATTGAAAAATTGAATTTACATTCGGCTGTTCATTAAATGTCGGTAGTTCAGTATTGAATAAAGTATTTGTATTGAAAAATGTTTAAATTTATTTGTATTTTCATTTTTTTTTCATATTTTCTGTTTATAAGGCGAGAAAATAATTTGTTTATATAGTCTGCAACAGAAAACGATGCAATAATGAAAAAAGTCGATTTCTGCCATATTCGATTTATCGGTAGTCTATTCCTGAATAGCAGACCAAAAAACATCTGGTTTCTTATTTGCTTTGGAATTCTTATTTCAAATAAGACGGCGTAATTGCATATATATATAAAATTTTGATACCAAGAGTTCATTTTTGTTATCTGTAATTGTATTTTTGATATTCTAAATGTTTTCTTGATCTCAAAAAATAATTTTTGATATCAATAAATATTTAGAGATATCAAGAAATATTTATTGATATCAAAAATGATTTAATGCTGTCTAAAATTGATTATTTGAGATCAAAAATTCAATTCAATTCAATTCTCAAATGAAATATTTGAGAGCAAAATATCAATTTTGAGCTCAATAATTCATTTTCCTTTTACTGATATCAAGGATTCATTTCAGATATCATTATTTCAGAATGAGACTTTTTTAATTTGTATTTTGAAATCTGCAAATGATTTCTTGATCTCAAAAATTGATTTTGATATTAAAATATCAGTCTATTTTTTAAATAAAAAATTCAGAAGCACACATCTGTAAATTAATAATGACTGGTCCTAGTATACAGTTTACAGAATTTTTTACTATACCAAAATGAAGCAATTCTTGTGATCAAAAATTGTGTTGTTATTATTGACCTCAATAATTCAAGTTTTCATCTCCAAAATGTATTTGACGATTCGTTAAATTTTACGTAAATGTGTGTCTCCCTTTAGATTTTTAAGTGTGTAAATTTGATTTTTCTATCTCAAAAAGTAATTTTTGAAAAAATTCAATTATTGAGAGCAAAATATAAATTATTGAGATCTACATTGATTTCTTGATATCTATAAGTATATTTTGATATAAAAAATAAGCATTAAATGTTAAAACGCATTCCATATATATATACACACACACACACACACACACATATATATATATATATATGATTTTCTTTTTTTAATGGTTTACGCTATTTGACGCAGGAAGATCAAATCTGACTCGGCAATAGAGGATGATAAGACGCATTTTTGCATTTTTTTCACC
This sequence comes from Protula sp. h YS-2021, assembly GCA_949752745.1. Lineage (NCBI taxonomy): Eukaryota > Metazoa > Annelida > Polychaeta > Sabellida > Serpulidae > Protula > Protula sp. h YS-2021. The sequence goes on along the minus strand of OX457025.1, from coordinate 49,243,684 downwards.
ACGACACCTCTTCGGTCATGGTCAAAGTCAAAAACCGGAAGTTGGTCATTGTCTTCAAAACGGCTAGAACTAAAATGAATCTGAACTTATTTTCGACCCTCTGGGTCTAAAAGACGATATGTAAAGGGTACCTCGGTGAGTTTGACCTCTTCGGTCATGGTCAATGTCAAAAACCGGAAGCTGATCATTACCTCGAAAACGGTTAGAGATAGAACGATTTTGAGCTTGTTTTCGACACCTTTCGGCCCAAAAGACGATATGTAAGAGGTATCTCTGTGACCTTCACCGCTTCGGTCATTGTTAAATAAAACATAGGCATCGGAGATCCACAGCCCTCAGCCAATAGCGGTTACATCACTGTGGTACAGTTACTCTGTTGAAATACCGCCCAGACAAAAACAGTATACAAGGAGCAACGGAAGGAGCTATACACTATATATACTTTCTTCTTGTAAGGTTTGGTTAAGATCCGATGAATACTTTTTGAGATATCGCCCGGACAAGAAAAAGTTTAAAGTGCGACGGATAGACAGACGGATGAACACGATCCAAATTGAACCCCCCCCCCCCCCCCCCCTCGTTGACATCTATGCTATATATACTTCGTTCCTGTAAGGTTTGGTGAAAATCCGATGAATACTTTTTGAGATATCGCCTGGACAAGAAAAAGTTTACAGTGCGACGGACGGACAGACGTACAGACGAGACAAACTGAACCATCGTTGCACATTTACACTATATATACTTCCTTCCTGTAAGGTTTGGTGAAGATCCGATGAATACTTTTTGAGATATCGCCCGGACAAAAAAAGTTTACGGACAGACAGGCGGACAAGCTGAAAACTACATCCTTCCGTTACACGGGGGGGGGGGGGGGGAGGGTAATTACAAAGAGAAGAGACGAAAACATCCTGTCGTGGAAAATAATGACACGTATAAGGTCACGTTAAAATACACCCGTTTTTGCAATCTTTTTGATTACTAATTGTTGTTTTTGCTGTTTTAAAGAAAAGAAAACACAGAAAAGAAACAAGGCAGAACAGTATTTATAGTACAAAAATTATTTTCAAAACATACTTTATATAGGACGAGGAAGGAATGGGAATCATACATTTGGAAGCCCTCATTCTACTTTTAAATAAAATTAACCGACATAGATAATCACAACATCACTTCTTTTTGAGACTCTGCGTCGGAAAAGAAGCCCTTCAGAACAGACCTAACACGGTACTTACTATACATATATAAATAACTTTGAAAAGATGCAACATGACTTTATATATTCTGCTACAGCAAGAAATAAAAAATGTTCAGCCATGCAGGAAAAGTCACAACGTTTTAACAAAAAAAATAAGTTAAGGTTATTAAAAATGAAAAATGTGCTTAAAAGAAGAGCCCCGGTGGATGGGACTACTTAGTACCGTATATGCCATAATGCATGACCAGAAAAAAATGAGGAGAAAGGGGGTGTAATTTTGGGGGACAGACGCGGTCCGTGAAGAGTGGGCATTTCGTTTGAAGTAGGGGGTTAGTTTTATTCAGTACTCCGCATTTCCAGCAAAAAAGGTTGGTTCTTTCAAAATTAAACTCGTGTTTTCTTAACATGAATGCCCATGGACATTGTGCCCAGCCGTAAAAGAGAAGAGGCTACAAAGGTGAAACGAAAAACCGACATTCTGGACAAAATTTACATTTGGTCGAAGGCCTAATGGGCAACACTTTTATAAACAAATTAAGCGGACAGGATCTGTGGCACGAACAACATTTTTGTGTTTCTCAGTCATCAAATTATCTGTTTGGCTGATTTGGCCAGTATTTGATGAACCGATAACAAAACTAGAGCGACCAGTGCACACTAAACACATGCGTACAAGCCTATATTACACCCTTTCAGTCAATATCTATTTAGTTTCTTGTTTTTGTTAAGAAAAACAAATGTCTCCCCCACTAAACCTACAATTCTCCAACAGCCAGCTGTTGCCTTTTTGTTTTGGTACACAAACTATCTTTGCGACAACAGTCCTTCGGACTATTTTCAGAAAACTCCGACCTTTTACCTTATCTACACCTATCTAAATAAATATGTCTCCTGAGCCCAGAAATCAGGTTGCGTATGACCTTTATCAAATTTTTGAGCAGGGAGGAGAGGGGAGTGGGGGTACGTAACCTGACTTGTGGATATTTCAATCCTCTTTTCCTATACACGTCCGGTACAAAGTGTTTTATCTGGGTCTAGAAGGCGGTCACCAAAAGTTTTACTGTACGTTTTTTTATCCGGATCTGGATGGTGGCCGCCACGAACATGCTTTACTGTACCAACTTTTTTCGGGTTTGGATGGTGGTCACAAAAACGGAATTAACTGAATGTTTTTTATCCGGGTCTGGAAGTTGGTTACTACAGCAGTTTTACTGCACGTCACTTTTTTATCCGGGTCTTAGAACTTAGTCAAGACAGACAGGTTTGATCGTACGTCTTATTTTTTGCAAATCTATCCACACTCACCGCCTACCTAGTAATGTAGGTGCGACTCTAAACGCAACCCTAACCTTTTTATCCAAGGTAACGGTAACTGTCTTTACCCTAAGTGTAGTTATAACCGCAATGTATACCTTGCTAGTGCCAAAGCTAGTGTGCAGAGATCCAAAGGTGAATTTCATTGTACTGAACTTTCTTTCTTATCCCGCACTATTTTCAATTGCCGTCGAATCCCATCCGTCTACCTGCCGTCCACCAGGTGAACGGTTCAACGTCGTTACTGAGCAAGGCAAAGTCGTACGCTGATGTTCCAGCTAGTAGGAGGGTGATGCCAGGTTTCAGCATCAGAATCAAGTTCTTCAATAAATTTCTTTAATAAATTTCAAACAAAGAGTGAAAACAATTCAGAAAAAATATCTTTATATCAGGACTACTGTTTACATAATTACGCGCATTTTAAACCTGAATGTAATGGGAACAGAAACAGTACATTAAAGTGCTTTCTCAATATCCGACTCAAAATCACTATCAAATGTTTCCCTGTGGACTATTATTACTCTCTGACCACAGGTTAACTTTCCTGCAAGCACAAACTGTTTGCTCAAAAGCCAGTTCATTTGTTTGAAGTACCCTGATGAAGAAGGGGACAGAAATCGTGATAACAACTTAGCACCGCGTGGCACCATAAACTGATTCAAACCAAAAATATAGCAATCAGATACACAAAACTACTAGTAGATAATAAAAATTAAAAAACTGGGTTTTTTTTTAATTTATGTGATTTAAATCATACCAGCCCTGAGACAGGCACGTTTTGCCGTATCTCCTGTTCTCCTAAACTAGAAGTTGGTCACTACAAACAGGTTTTACTTTATATCTTTTTATCCTAACCTTTAAGGTGGCAGTTACCAAAATAGGTATCCGGTACAACTCTCAAGGCAACCCTAACCATTTTAGCAAACGTTACGGTAAGGATTTGTACATAAAGTGTAGTTACAACCATAATCTATACCTTGTCTTCGTACATCCCCATTGGCCAAAAGCACTGGACAGACATTATTCATAACTGTGCAACACATGACTCGCCTCGGTGGGAGAATGGGGGAAGGTATTTTGGTGTGAAAATAGTGTGCTGCGTGTTGTAACACAAGATATTTAAAGGAGAAAGCTGGTTCCAGGTAATGCACAAACACTGCGAGCTGTTACATAATTACTCCCTTATACGGAACAGCTTGCAGCAAATGAAAATATGCTAACAGCTGTAGGCGAGTAACGCACAAAAAGGTCAACTCCACGAAATCTACAAAATGATAAACACTTATGCTACTAATGTTTTCAAGTAATTCAAAGAATGCAGGAACATTGAAGAATCTTCTGGAAAATGCTGAAATCCCAAGAATAGTTAATAACTTAGTTTACAAAAAAGCCGACAAAACGGGGGAAGCGGGGATGGAGAGGGAGTATTAGATTCAGCGACTGCAACATATATCATATCATACTTTTCACGTGACTGGAGCCTTTCTTGATTCTGTATCAGTGCAATGTTTGACCAAAACTGTGCGACTTATCCAAGGAATAACTACACCAAGTTTGAAATTGATCCGACTTTCCGCTATCGAGATATTCTGCTTAACAACTGGTAAATTTTTTACGTAATGACGCCTTTCTTAATTTCATCACACATATTAATAGTTGAAACAGCCGTCCGACTGATCCACGTAAAAATTTTAAGTCGATACCACTTTCCGTTACCGAGATATTTTGCACACAAGATCTTGTTCAAATTAACTTCAAATCTTACGTGATGACACCATGTGCCGTTTTGCGACAAAATTTAATAGAATCTTTCGGATCTACCAAATCACAATTCCACCAAGTTTGAGCTTTCTCCGATGTTCAGCAGCTGAGAAATTTTACACACAAGATTTTAACGTAATGACGTCATATGCCTTTCATTACATCCCTCAAAAGTTGATAGAACCGTACAACTGATCCAAAGATAGCAGTGTGAAATTTGAAGTCGACATGACTTTCCGTTATCGAGATATGCTGCACACAACATTTTACGTGATAATATCATACGCCGCACTAGTTCCTTCCACTCGCGACGAAATTTATAAGAATCCTTTGGACCTACCAAGCAACAATCTCACCAAATTTGAACTTTCTCCGATGTTCAGCGGCTGAGAAATGACGTGATACGCCTTCCCTGATAATGTGACATGTGTCAAAAGTTGATAGGACCGTCTGATCTATCCAAGGAACTACCAGATCAAGGTTGAAGTCTGTCCGACTTTCTCGAGATGCCTTGTACATCGCATGTTGTTCACAACAGACTTGACACACAAACACACACACACACGTACATACAGACAGAACGCACAAACACTATATGTCTCTCTTTACTCGGAGAGATAGAAATAATCGCAAAAAAGTACTGAAGACCACACATATCAATCTGGCGCAACTTTGTGTGAAGCTTGGGATCACCAAACCAGCGGTTTTTTACCGTTGTTTCGGGACGGACGGACAGACGACAGAGGTCCCACACGATGGCCATCTGTACTAAATACCTGGTACGGAATACGACGAAATAAACCCAACAATCCTTTAATAAGTTGAAATATTGGATGTCAAACAGATGTAATTATACCGAATTTCGCTACACGTATATATCTGGTCAAAGACAACTCTTAAAGTGTTTATAAATAATTATCAGCTTCCAAATTTTTACCTTGAACGACGTCATCGAAGTAAATATCACGCAATTTCTTTTAGATACAAATAAATGAAATAAGTTCAAAATCGCGCCAACCGTTTTCAAGATAAATAGCTAGCTTCCACTTTTTGACCTTCCTATGAGGGAGGAGGTACCTCTTATATAACGTCTTTTCGGCCCAAAGGATCGAAAATAAGCTCAAAATCGTTAATCAAAAATCTCTAACCGTGTTTGAGATAATAGTTAACTTCCGTTTTCTGGCCTTGATCATAACCTAGGAGGTCAAGGTCACCGAGGTACCTCTTATATATCGTCTTTAAGCCCAAAGGGTCGAAAATAAGCTCTAACTCTAACCTTTCGAGATAATGGTCAACTTCCCCTTTTTGACCTTGACAAATGACCAAAGAGGTCAAGGTACCGAGGTACCTGTTATACGTCTTTAGGTCCAAAACGGTCGAAGATAAGCTCAAATGGCTCTATCTCTAACCGTTTTCGAGATAATGGTCAAATTCCAGTTTTTGACCTTGACCTTGATCGAGGAGGTCAAAATCAATCTTTTTCTGAGGCTATAATCCCTGTTATTAACACTTAGTAAGACGAAGTTTTTCGAAGAGTTATATGCTTTGGTATAAGGACACCCGTGAGATTTTCACCGTTTTTTTCCTTTACAGTCGCCCGTGATTTTGAGCGTCATTTTGTCACCACAACTCGTCAGAAACTACTGGTCCGATTGGCAAAACTTTGAAATAATATAGAACTTGATCTAAACGAGTTTTATCAATATTTTTTCCATTATTAAGCTTGTTAACATTTGGCAAGACGATGACTTGCAGAGTTAAATGCTTTGGTATGAGGGCACCCGTGAGATTTTCATCGTTAAACACTTGGGATTTGTCCCAAGTTTTTGGCTGAATTACTACGAATTCTGGAAGTTTCTCTTTTTTTCTCACTTCTTTGCTTTTTGCTTTTTTCACAACCGTGTCAGGACATCTCCGACGAGACGGCTACCGCTAGGAAAACTAAAGCAGTGTGCATACCCCACATATTCCCCACAGGCCCCAATTAGTTAAACACGGCCATCAATAGTCAATCAAGAGCTGAAATTTTCCAAGTCCAGTTCGTGCATTTTCCTTGGACGAACCTGGCCCATTGACAATACCGATCCTTGTTAGTGCCAACAGAAAATACACACCAAGTTTCATTAAAATCCTTGCTGTTGTTCTTGAGATAACGTGTTAACAAACTCATTCCGATGCTGAATAATTACCAGGATTTGATAAATTTCAAAGTGCATTTGGCTCATTTTCCTTGGGCCAGTCTAACCCAGTCACAATACCGATATTTGTTAGTGTCCACGGAAGATACACACCAAGTTTCATTAAAATCCTTGCAGTTGTTTTTGAGATATCGTGTTAACAATAGTCAATCAAGAGCTGAAATTTTCTAACTCCAGCTGGTCCATTTTCCTTGGACGAACCTGGTTCATTTACAATACCAATCTGTGTTTGTTCCCATAGAAACCATATACCAAGTTTCATGAAAGTCCTTGCAGGAGTTTTCAAGTTATCGTGTTAGCAAGCTCACACAATTGTCAATCAAGAGCTGAAATTTTTCAAGTCCAGCTGGTCCATTTTCCTTGGACGAACCTGGCCCATTTACAATACCGATCTGTGTTTGTTCCCATAGAAGCTACATACCAAGTTTCATGAAAATCCTTGCAGGAGTTTTTAAGTCATGGTGTTAACAAGCATTTGACGACAGACCGACCGACACGCGGTCGATCGCATATATTCCCCCTGTGGGGAATAAATGAAACTTGGCACATGTATAGGATATGTGGTAAATTCGATCCAAGTGAAAAATTTTTGACGTATGGCGTCATTATCCGCATCATATGACGCCATGAATATTTTAGAGCTTAATATCTTCAAAATGGCTGGAGCTACAGATCTGGCGTCAAATACGTTGGGAGACTACTTTTTGACATCGTGGTAACCTTAATTTTAGCATATGACATCATATTGACGTCATTTTCGGTTTTTTTTTTTGTTTTGGTCCGCTGGTCGGTTTTAAAGCGAAATTTTTGTACACACTATACAGAACGCTTAATTGGATACCAATTGACGGATAAAAATTACTTAAAACTCTCCAACGCCCTGTAAAACGCCCCCCTCCAAACGCATACAAGTGTTAAAACACGCACATCTCACAGTACAGGGTGCCTATTGTGCACACGCGATCATGTATAATGCAGATCAATACTGCTGTATGTGGCTTGTGGCCTCTTTTGTAATGAAAAGCTACTCTGTGGCCACGTGACCATGCAGTACTGTTGTTTTTAAGTAGCTGGCTGTACTGAACTCGGCTTTTACAATGCTGCAATCAGTGAAAAGTTGATCACGGACAGCAAATGCTGTATTTTTATGAAACTTTGCTTTACAAATAATTGTGGTAGTGATAACTTGTAGTGTTCAGAGCGATTTTCAGCTCATTTCTGACCCTGTGGGCCTAAACAACGTTAAATTATAGCGGCCTCGGTAACCTTGACCTTCTGGGTCACGATCAAAGTTAAAAACCGGAAGTTTACTATAATCTCGAAAATGGTTAGAGATAGAGCGATTTTGAACTCATTTTCGACAATCTCGACAGTCAATAAGTATTTTTTAGTATCCATAGTGTTTGTTTCGAAACTCTAGTTTTTTTTTCTTTACAGTTAGACGTCATACTATCATCACAACTCGTCAGAAACTACTGTTCCGACTGACACCAAACTTTCTCAGTATATAGAACTTGACGTGAACAAGTTTTTATTTATCATTAAGGTTGTTTTTAAAGTCAAATTAGTACGCAAAGACGGGGTAATTTTTCCCTTCTTCTGCACTGAGCAAAAGGCTGATGCTCGCTGTTTGCTATTACCTCACAGCTGAGGCCTGCTGTAAACACAGTGGAGGCTTTTAATTGGCGCATTGGTAAAAACTAGAACCGTATTTCGCTAGCGAAATGTTAAATACTTGACAAAAATTAAAATGCAAAAATACTTCCTTCAATGGGTTATTTCTTGAATGATATAAAGTATTTCACAACATGCATACAGTGTGTTATATAACTATGTACAGAGCTTATGACACAGCATGTATGCGGCTTATAATATTCTAAAAAATCGCACCAATGTTAAGAAAAGAACTCCATAGGTTGATAACTTAATACCAGCTTAATATATTTGCAAACATCATAGCTTGAATACGTCTCATAAGCCGAGTAGTTTGACTGACAGATCAGGTATACGCTGTGCAGGGTTGGCATGTTTCTTCCATGAAGGGAAAAAACCATGGTTTTTCCGGGTTTTTCCCATAGGGAAGAAATACTTTCTTCCCTCCAATTTCAGGGAAGAAATGGAAGAAACCTTGAAAGGAGTAATATTTGGAATTTCTTTCAAGTAATTTGCTCAAGCTGCACTCGGAGTAATTCTTAAATAGGTGCGAATTCACATACCAAAATTCCATGTAATAAATAGGATTAACAGAGATTAGATAAAGGGTCGTGGGGTGCCATCATCTCCGCTTTTTATATACTCCGGAAACATGTGCAATTTTGCGCACCGCGATTTAGAAAGGGACACCAATCCACATCTTTTACTTTCATGCAAAGAAAACAAAGGGGACACGAATCCACACATCAACTGGCCAATGATAATTATAAAAATTTAGACTCGTGTTTCAATGTGTGTTGGAAAGCTGGGTACGCTGTAATAGCCTGAATACTTTTGGTCAAGTGTTTAAACTTTGACTTTGTGTATGAGAAATTAGTGTATCATTTGTGCCAGTGCCAGTGAAAACAAAAGACAAAGGCTGTGTTTATCTTAAATGGGTAGATTAAGTATTAAGATTAAAAGGGGGTGATAAGAAAAGGGTGTGGCATCAGCACATTTCTTCATTGTGTTTTGGTGCTCCCATGTATTTTTTTTTTCGTTTGTTTCTTTTTCGTTTTTTGTTTGTTAGTACATTAGAACACACTAAATATCGGTTCTGTAAAATCAGTAAATAGATGGTACGTTGCATTGAAGTTTTCTTGGCGAAGTACGTTTCTTCCCATTTTCTTCCCACTTTCTACCCTACCGGGGTAGAAAGGTATTTCTTCCCGTTTCTTCCCAGTTTCTTCCCTATTTCTTCCTAGGAAGGAAAGAAATACTTTTCTTCCCGGAAGAAAACCAACCCCGACGCCGTGTTATCTGTTTACGCAGTGAGAGCTCGCACAAAGCTCAGCAACTGTGTGGTGTTCTGAGCTATATGTTAAATGCTCCGCATTTAATTGCAAAAATACACTCTTTTCACATGGCGTTTTAACAAAGAAAACGAAATCGAAGACGAAAATAAAAAGTGACATGCACAGTTTCAGATCAATCTCTTCATAAGTCCCGAGTTTCATGGTCCTAAGGCCCATAGTGTCAGAGAAGAAGAAGACGCAAAAAATCGGAAAACTGTCAAGAAGAAAAAAAAGGACGAATTTTGCTCGCACAAATTCATATAACGCTTGCAAGCCAAAGGCTTGTCAAGTGTTAATAAGTACATGTGTGTGCGTGCAATATAGCTCTAGATCAGTTGAACTTGTGTGCAGCTGAGCACGATAAAAAAAAATTAATAGACTTTAAATTTAATAGCGTGCATTTCTGTGTGCATCACTTTAATGCACTATTATATATAAAATGTTATATATATATATAAATTATTAAGTTTTTCATGTAGTTTTTGGATGCTACTTATCGAATTTCAAGTTTTAACGGCCAAAATTTACAACAGAAGCTTCGAAAGTCATTAAAAAATCACACGCTCGAGAGTGGTTGGATGGGGTGGGGTGGTGGGGGCTCTGCACCAGGCATGTTAAATGCATGCCTATATGCAAGTCATTTTTAGCAGGACACGTGGTTATCAAAAGTGAATTATCCTTTTAGAACGGGATCGCACTAAATCCCAATTAAAAAACAATAGAAATTTTAGGGGTTTTCTAAATTTTAATTTGGGCCAAGTGTTTACCGATTTGACTCTCGTCAAATCGTGCTCCTCGTTTTCAAGGTCAAATTAACACGCAGAGAGGGTTTTTTCTTTACAGTCGCCCATCTTTTTGTCATCACAACTCGTGAAAAACAACTGGTCCGATTGACACTTTGGAATTATATAGAACGAGATCTAAATGAGTTCTATCAATATTGTTTTTCATTATTATATTTGTTTTCAAGGTCAAATTAATACACAAAGACAGAGTACTTTCGCTGCCTTTACAGCCTGCATAGTGAACGCTCAGCACAAAACAAAAGCTTACTGTGCACTATTGCAGTTACTTAACACTTGAGGCCTCTTGCTGTAAACACTACGGAGGCTTTGGGGCATTGCTAAAAACTATCAATATTTTTTTTCATGATTAAGGTTGCTTCCAAGATCAAATCAATACGCAAAGACACGGTATTTTTCATTTCTTTTGTCACTATAATCGTTGCGCACCTGCCTTAACTTGCGATTTATCTGTGAGGCAAGACGCCAGTTGAACAAGAACCTAAATATTGGTAATGAAAATGAACTGTTCAATTGCCAAGTATTGATTTCGCTGATAGTTTGCGAAATCGGTTCTCGTTTGGTACAATGCCTTTCAATAAAAAACAGAGACTTTTGGAACCCTCTCCTTTTAAGATATTTAGACAGAGACTGAGATCGCAGATGAAGCAAACACTGTTCCCCAATGTTACTTTTACAGCACCAGCTCCCCCCCCCCCCACCCCCGCATTAGGATTATTGAATGGCAGGTTTAATTTTTTTTTAAATTCAACTGCTTTTATGGAAATGTCGCTCTTGCAACTGTCTGCACAGACTCTTTGCATCCAATTCCAGTAGTGACTTGGAAAGTATGGGCCAAGCGGTGTTGTCACTTAACTGAATCAAACAGTCATCTGAGTACTGACTCCTTTATTACACTCGGGGATTTGCCAAAATCCCCTAGCGTATTGAATCTGTACGAAAATTTTAGCCACAGCTGTGGCATGTTTTTTCGTTTTTTTTTTTTTGTTTGTTTGTTTGTTGCTGTTTTTCTTTTCTTTTTTTAGTTTGTCCGTGGAACTAGTCAGAAAGATGAAATTTGGATATGATAAACTTCAGTATGTCTGGTTGATCCTCCTGTATTTTTTTTTAATTCGCGTAATTTTTCACTTAAAAAACGACAAAACAAATTTGTGAAACAGGCGGAAAGAGCTGAGAGCAGTAGTTTAAACTGGCATGATATCGGTCTCGGTGTATTGATCGGTGTAACTCTCAACGAAAGCCATCACAGCATGCGTGTGCAAGTTTAAGTTGGCTGCGGCGCTTCAGTTTTAACAGTTGACAAGTCTTTGACTTGGTCAAGGCTTATATGAATTTGTGCGGGCAGCCCTAAACTAAACTAGAACCTCACTTCGCTAGCGAAATGTTTAACACTTGACAAAAATTAAAACGCAAAAATACTTCCTTCAATGGGTTATTTCTTGAATAATATATTGCAAACAACACAGCTTGAATATGTCTTATAAGCTGAGTAGTGTTTGGTTTCTGTTGACTTAAGGTTTTATTGACTGATCTAGCATACGCCGTGTTAGCTATTTACGCAGTGAGAGCTCGCACAAAGCTCACTGTGCAACTGTGTGCGATGTGGGTTAAATGCTACGCATTTACTTGCAAAAAATGCTCTCTTTTCACATGGCGTTTTAACAAAGAAAACGAAATCAAAGACGAAAATAAAAAGTGACATGCACATGTTCAGATCAAGCTCTTCATAAGTCCCAAGTTTCATGGTCGTAGGGCCCATAGTGTCAGAGGAGAAGAAGACGCAAAAAATCGGAAAAAGTGTCAAGAAGAAAAAAAAAAGGACGAATTTTGCTCGCACAAATTCATATAACTCTTGCAAGCCAAAGGCTTGTCAAGTGTTAAAAATATTTCCTTCAATGGGTTATTTCTTGAGTAATATATTGCAAACAACACAGCTTGAATACGTCTTATAAGTCGAGTAGTGTTTGTTTTGTTGTTTTGGTTTTTGGCTTAAGGTTTTATTGACTGAGCAGGCATACGCCGTGTTATCTATTTACGCTGTGAGAGTTCACACAAAGCCCAGTAACTGCGTTCTGTGATGTACGTTAAATGCATTGCATTTACTTGCAAAAATAGACTCTTTTCACATGGCGTTTTAACAAAGAAAACGATATCAAAGACGAAAATAAAAATTGATATGCACATGTTCAGATCAAGCCCTTCATAAGTCCCAAGTTTCATGTTCCTAGGGTCCATAGTGTCAGAGAAGAAGACATAAAAAATCGGAAAAACTGTCAAAAAGAAAAAAAAAAGGACGAACGGCTGCTCGCACAAATTCATATAACTCTTGCAAGCCCAATGCTTGTCACGTGTTAATACAGAGTATTTAAAAGCAAAGTAACGGTTGAGCAAAACAGCACAGCTGATGGGCGTTACGCGAGCTCTGTCTGCAAAGAGAAAAAGTGCTAGTCCGTCCGTTCAATGAAGCCGTTGAGTTAACATAAAACAAGCAGATGTACAACTGACATACTAATAAGTCCAAAATATCAATATTACTTGAGAACGAGGGGGGTAGGGGGGGCTCCAGGTCGTTTCCGCGGGACGGGGGAGCTTTAGAGTCATTGAGGAGCACATGCCAATATGAGTTTTGCTTTTTAACTTTTAAAGTTTGTCAAGTGTTGAAGATTTCGCTTGCGAAATACAGTTCTAGTTCTCAATTGCTAAAGAGTGATGAAATTTGGCTCATTTATAGAGGGTAATTAAACGCCCTATAATCCGCATTATAACCTTAGAGAACGATTGACATCTTCAGCCATGGTCAATGTCAAAAACCGGAAGTGGGCTATTATCTCGAAAACGGTTAGAGATAGAGCAGCTTTGAGCTTATTTTCGACCCTTCGAGCTTAAAAAACGATAGGTAGGTACCTCGATGACCTTGACCTCCTCGGCCATGGTCAAAGTCAAAAAGGGAAGTTGACCATTATCTCGAAAACGATTAGAGATGGAGCAATTTTGAACTTATTTTCGACCCTTGGGCCTAAAGGATGATAGGTAGGAGGTACGTCGGTGACCCTGACCTCCTCGGCCATGGTCAAAGTCAGAAACCGGAAGTGGGCCATTATCTTGAAAACGGTTAGAGATAGAGCGATTTTGAGCTTATTTTCGACCCTCTTGGCCTAAAAGACGATGTGTAAGAGTTTCAGAATCGTATTTTTGTGACCCCCAAGTGTAACGGTCAAGTTTATTTCTAGCTTAGAAGACAATGCGTGTCTTTACTGAAATGGCGAGTCCTTAAATCAACTGATACTTAACAATCAACTCCTTCAGTTACTTCGTATATAGGAAGAAAACCAATCCTGCAGCGCGAACTCGTATAAACGGCTTAAATTATATACCTTTTTAAAAGCCCCGAGTCATTGTCATTAAAACACACGGGATAATCGTATAAACCCAATAAGTGCTTTGGAAAATGGTTATGCAGTCAACCGGTTAAGACTGTATTTCACTAAAATATTTACCAATTCTGAAAAACTGAGATAAAACTTAATGAAAAAAAACTGGGTAGCACTCATTACAGTCTGCGTCATAACAGTCGATTGTTTTTATCACGCTACCAGCCAAATTTTCAGGATTTTTTTTTCTCTCTTTTTTTTCAATGGCGCAACGTAACTATGAAGTTGAAGCATTTCAGGGCTATGATTCAAAGTGAAAAAAATGCTGCCAAATCATAGTGTATTTTGTTGTGAAGGAAACGCCACGCCCGTATCGTAGCACTAGGATACTCGCTAATCTAGGAAGTTTTTGAGACAATAAAGGATTTTAATTGTGACTAAAAATATGTCCGTCGGATCCTGTCTGACCCGTCCGGATTATCAGTTTGTACAGTGGAGACTCAGAGGATGGGAGTTTAGGAGGCTCACAGCGGGTGTGCCGAAAACATCTTATTTGAAGGATGTTATAATCATACAACAAATCATAACATAAAACCAACATTTACGTTTGAAACCTGTCCCTCAGCCATGTGGCACTGTTCACACTCGCCTTTCAGGCAGTTGCTGCCAGTGCTATAACCTACAGGGCTTTTAGGATCAGTCTAACCGTTCCTATGACTTAATCACTATATAAGCCAATTCGCACTTTTGACTTTTGCCGAAAAGTTTTTGCCTTTCGGCTGAATTCAGGTGGGATAAGGATATAAAGAAATGATAGGAAAAAAACGGCAAAAACTAGATGCTCGAGAAGCATGAATCCGCCGGGATCGCGCAAATTGTATACCTGATTATGAAGTTTTGTCATTTTGACAATTTTAGTCGGATCCGGTCGAATCCTGGTCACTGCACTGCGGGATGCTTAGGAGCAGCCCTGGGTAAAATCTTAAATCAATCCACCCACTAATGCGGGCTGTAGGCGCGTGAGACTGATGTGTGTTATGCAAAGTCCTTATTCAGTTTCTGCAATTTTTTAAAGTTTTGCCATTTTGGCAATTTTGCTCGGATCCGGTCGAATCCTGGTCACTGCACTGCGGGATGCTTAGGAGCCGCCATTGGTAAAATCTTAAATCAATCCACTCACTAATGCGGTCTGTAGGCGCGTGAGACCGATATGTGTTATGCTCATTCCTAATTCATTTCTTCCATTTTTTTTAAGTTTTGTCATTTTGACAATTTTGCTGGGATCCGGTCGAATCCTGGTCACTGCACTGCGGGATGCTTAGGAGCAGCCCTGGGTAAAATCTTAAATCAATCCACCCACTAATGCGGGCTGCAGGCGCGTGAGACTGATGTGTATTATGCAAAGTCCTTATTCAGTTTCTGCAATTTTTTAAAGTTTTGCCATTTTGGCAATTTTGCTCCGATCCCGTCGAATCCTGGTCACTGCACTGCGGGATGCTTAGGAGTACCCCTGGGTAAAATCGGAAATCAATCCACCCACTAATGCGGGCTGTAGGCGCGTGAGACTGAAATTGCACATACGGACAGACGGCTCGACTGACAGACGGACGGACAGACAGACGGACAGAATGAAAACTATATCCGTCCGGTTCCCGGCGGATAATCAATAAAATTCCATTTTGCCAGAAATATAGTCACATGTTGGTTATTAAAGGGACTGAATAATATGTAAAATAGTTTTTAAAAGATCATATGATGGTTTTATAAATTCGAAAGTGTGCATGTTGAAAGAAAATTAGAATTTTGATGTTTTTCCCTTATCATTTCTTTATAATTTATCCCCCAACATTTTCAGTCGAAACAACACCTCCACCGGAAAAATCCGAAAGTGCGAATTGGCTTATTCGGTATCTGAAATGTGGTGATGCTGTAAAAACTGAGTACCACTGGTACCATAATACAAACAAGATAGCGCAAGGACAATACCCCAACTCAGGAATGCTGATATCAAGAGTTATGATATATATATATAAATATATATATATATATATATATATATACATATATATATATATATATATATATATATATATATATATATAACCTATAACTCAAATTTAAAGACAGAAGGCGGGGGGTTTCAGTCAAGATTTTAATGAAAAAAAAATGGTTTATCGCCAATATATGCGCCAATTTTGGCGAATCGCCAAAAAAGTAACAGTCACTGTTTCGGCCATTTGTTTTTCGAATCGTCAAACAACAAAAGCCATAGCCAAGTGCATATATACCACTACCTTCCATCAAAATTTTAGGGCGTTTCCACGTAGGAGGACATAAATTTTCTTGAAATTGTTTTTGACTAATATTTCAACTAGTTTTAGGCGAATCACGATAAAAAGTAATAGCCAGGTGGGTACCAAAGCCTGACACCCAGAATTACGTTTTTCTTCAAAATTCGCCAAAACAAGTAATAGATAAGTCTAGACCGATGCACCCTACCTTTCATCAAAATTTTAGAATGTTTCCATGAAAACCCTAGGAGATACGTTTTACAGAATAATGGTTCTTTGGTCAATATTTTCGCTAATTTTAGGCGAAGCGCCAAAAAAAGTAAGAACCATTTCGTAATAATGTGTGCTACTATTACTTAAAATTGCAAGGAATAAGGCTATTTTCCGGAGTTCGCTAAGATTTTGCTGAAAATTTGTTGGTTTTTCGTCAAAGTTTACACCGACTTTTTGGCCAATCACCAAAGAAAGTAATAGCCAGTTAAGTAATTGCCTGCTGCTGTTCCTTTAAATTTCAAGACAGTAAGACTATTTTCATGGAATTAGTTAAAATTCTTAAGGATTTTTTTTGCCAATTTTTCGCCAATCCCCAGAAATTGCACCAGCCAGGTATAATATATAGGAAGGCGTGCTATCTTTACTTAAAATTTCAAGACTCTAAGACTATTTCCCCGGACATCGTCAACATTTTGCTGAAAAATATTTGGTTTTCGCCATATTTCCGCCAAATTTTTGGCCAATCACAAAAAAGAAACTAACAGCAAACAGGGTTGGCAAGTTTTGAACACGATGGTAAAAACCCCTGGTTTTCACTGAAAAAAACGCGTTTCTCTGTTCATTCATACATATCCGTGTTTTTTTTGTTTTTTTTAACTTAACGTTTCTGCTTATGAAAACACTTTCAGTCCGCATTGCGAGTAGCAAATGTCCCACCAGCAAACAGTCCACCCCACCACTTTCCAAATAATGTGTGCCTGAAGAGTTCCATTCTGTTATTTAACGCCCAAAATTTAGAGCGCGCTTTAATCCTGAAGCCACTGGGTACCTCTCAAGAGAGGGGAGGGGAGGGGAACTCGGCATCTACATAATCTCTTGATGCTCCGGCTAATTCTTGGAAACATGGTGGTAATAACTTTTCCGGAGTTCAATCACGTTGAAAAAGCACAAAGAATTTCAAAAATGCATATTCCTTTACTGTCGCTAAGCGCCTAATCTGCCACTCCATTGGCTTCTCTCGGAGTGACTCTTGCGTGATATAATCCCTTTGCTACCGTATACTGCTCCAGTGTCGTAACTATTGTATATAAGGTGAGTATCTTTACTGTGAAATTATACGACTGATGCACAAACATTGTGCAAATATTGTGTACATAATAAACAATTCAAAGAAATATTAATGGCAAAATTACCGGGGTATGCATAAATGCATCAAGTTTAGTTTTTATTAATTGATAGCAATAAGCACCTCTAATAAGTGTCTTTTGTCCATAAAAGTTTAGTTGTTTTAGTTTCGGACTGTTTCCGACACGTAAAAACAATTTTGGGCGGTTTTTAACACGTTTTGGACACTATCCGGTCCGAAATACGTTTCGGACCGTCCAAAACCCAAGCCTGACAGCAAGGTATATTAAAATTTCAATAAATTTCAATAAATTAATACTATTTTCCTGGAGTAATTTCAGTTTTTTATTATTTTTTTTTTTTTTTTGCCAAAATTTCCGCCAATTTTTTTTAGCAAGCACCAAAACAAGTAAAGCCAGCTAGACAGTAACGTCTGCTACCTCATTTAAAATTTCAAGACAGTACGATTACTTTCCTAGAAGTAGTTAAGATTTTACCCAAAAAAAATATAGTTTTTCGCCAATTTTTGGTGAATCGTCAAAAAAAAAAAGTAATAGCCAAGAGCATCGTTATGCACCCTACCTTCCACCAAAATTTTAGAACGTTTCCAACAAAACCCCAGGAGGAGATACGTTTTAAAGAAATTTGGTTTTGGGCCAATATTTAGGACAATTTTTGGAGAATCACCAAACAAAAAAAAAAAAAAAACAAAAGAAATACCGGGAGTTTCCTACAAGAAGCCCTGCACTTCTAAACTGAAACTCGAAATTTTGAGTTTCTCATATTGAAACCAAACTGAAGGCCCGGGGGCTTCTATTCGGAAACCGTTTCCAAATAGAAGCCCCGGGGGCTTCTATTATTAGGGCAATGAGCGTAGCAGTAGTGCAAGTAAATATTTATTAGTACTAAAGATGTCAAAGGTCGGGGGGTATTTAATTTGAAAACGATTTGTTACTGTGGCCACTTTTAGCCCAAATAGAAGCCCCGGGGCTTGTACATGGGGGAAGCTTCTTTGCGGAAACTCCCGGTAACAGTCAGGTAGGCACTTAAACTCAACTTAAAAGCGTACATACGCACATACTTTTAACGACTGCTACAGCCTTCGCTTCTGTAAGAAGCTGTGGCTAAAACCGGGTTGCTTATGCAGGAACACATTGCTGGAGTATGTGGTAGACATAGGAAATGCCGACATAAGATACCGGCCATATAACGTAGTTTTTGTGAGCAGAAAGGTTCGCCGTCATCACTTATATTTTAAAAATTGATTTGGAAAATCTGAATGATGTGGGATATGTACTCAGAAAGCATTCACTTTCAGGCGAAATACAGATTTACAATTCTACCCAAAAAAAGTAAAAAGACCTTTTTAAGTTTTAGGCTTGGAATATTTCATAAAATATTTCGAGGTGGGATATGTAATCAGAAAGCATTCACATTCAGGCGAAATAAAGATTTAAAATTCTAGCAAATAAAATAAGAAAAGACTTCAGTTTTAGGCTTGAAGTATTTCACAAAACATTTCAAGAAATATCTGACTTGAATACTCAGTACCAACCCTGACTGTGGGCATGTAAATTATTAACTTTTTTATTCTGTTGAATTTAGGACATCTGGCATTAGTTTAACATTTAGCGCTCTGCTGTTGTTCAGACTAAGCATCTAAAGATTTCTAAACTAGCCAATGTAAAGGGTTTAATCAGAATCGTTTGTGTTTAAACTCACCTTATGAATCAATGCTGGTAATGATGTCCTGCGGTCTACGCGGTTGGTAAAACTCTGTGGAGCAGTTGAATTTGATCTGCGACGCCGAATCGAAGGCAGTTGAACCTCTTTCTTTGCTTTTCCGTTTGTTCTTTGAAATAGTACCTCTATGTATTTTGCTGCTACAACTCCACAGAATCCACTTAAATAAGCTAAAAATGGCCTCAGGGCCTGTGGTAGATCTAACAACGTTGAACATGATAAAATACGGATTAAACTGGTGAGACAAATAAAACAAACACTTACAACTGGCTGTACATTAAACAGCAACGTTGCTATACTAACAAATGAAAGAACCGTCAGAAACATTGCTGGTTTTATAATAAAACCATTCACTGAGCTGTTGGCCCAACATTGTGCTAAAAATTCTCCCGCGAAACAAGAACAAAACACGGCATATACAGAAGTGTTATCCAATGTCTTCCTAAAATATACAGCGAAAGAGTAGCACACTGTCGCAATACATGTCAGAGAAGTTGTGACAATACACATTTTGTGAAGTATGTTTCCGAAACTTATAACAACCAAGTGATAAAACAAGATGCTCAGGGCACAAATAAGAAACCCTTGCAACATAAAAAGACAGGGGTGAAAAAATATTTTCTCTTTGACAGTTTGATAAAACGAAAGAAATCGTTCTTCCTTTATGTGTAAAACCTCTCTTATCCATACGTTTTCTTTTTGTACTGCCATTTTGTTATTTTTCTCAAACCTCACAATATTTGATTTCGCCTCCATTACACAATGTTTTGACAGGCGCATACACTCGATCAAGCAGTATCAGTGAGGTCTCCCGAGTCATTGTGTTTCCACACGATGGGCACCTATGTGATTTATTCTTCAATAAAAAGCCAGCAAGTTAGCAAACGGAACAAATATTCTATTATCGGACCAAAGTTCTCGATGTTTTATTATTTTTTTTATAAAATTACAACACAGAAAATATGAATCTGAGAGTAAAAAAAAATACAGAACACAGTAAAGTGCAGTATTTAAGTAGATGGGGAAGACTCCTTCTGGCCATCAGATTACAATCTTTCTGTATCTTGGCCATCCCATCAGCGACGAGGATAAAACAAACATCAAGAAGTTAAAATACACATACACAAAGGACTAATACAAGCATGGCAGAAGCTTTACAGTCTTTTGCTCTTTTCAGTGTTCATGCTGACGGTGCTATAGCACAGCGATGGGAAAAATTGATATCCAAGTTTGAGAATCTATTTATCGCTATGAACATTTCAAGCAAAAAAGGCAACAAGCATTATTGTTGCATTACGCTGGACACGAGGTATATGACATTTTTCAAACTCTTGAAGGGACGGGGAAAATTTCGACACAACCAAAACCAAACTGACTCATACTTCGAGCTTAAAAGAACGTAGCATTCTCTGTTTACAACTTTCGCCAAAAGAAGCAATCGTAGGATGAAACGATGGATACATGTGTTACTAAACTACGCCTAATGGCTCAGAATGTGAATTCGCTGATGTTGACAGTGAAATTAAAACATCAGATCATCCAAAGCTGCACATCTCAAGGCATCAGAAGGAAAGTCCTCCGTGACCCAGATTTAACGTTGGATAAACTCATTGGAGAGGCACGTTCGCTGGGGATACCGGAAAGTCAGGATAAAAATTGAGAGCAAACCTGTAAATGCTGTGCAAAAAGGAAATAAGCCATCCAGAACTAATCTCAACAGAAAACCGATCCGTATTCACTACAAAGGGGATGAGAAAAGGTGCTACAACTGCGGTTGAAATTACCCGCATGTCCATTCGGAATGCCCTGCTTAAGGAAGAACATGCAATTTCTGCAAAAAGTCGAATCACTTTGCATAATACTGTCGTGCAAAGAAAAGGAATAGCAGTCAACAGAAAGTAAATCAGGTCAGTGTACAGAACGGTACATCTGTGTCTCAAGCTTACAGCTCCTCTGAAGTTGAATACACATTTGGTGGTGTACAGAAGCAGAAAAAAAAAGAATTTGCCTAAAATATAGATAAAAATAAGCAATTTTTGGCAAACTGTGTTGGTGGATAGCGGTTTTTGTGCCAACACAGAGAACAGGGAAACAGTAGAAAACTTAGGCGTCAAAATTACCCGCGCAAATGCACACCTATTTGCATGTGAATCGAGCACGCCTTTGGATATCGAAGGTGAATTCACAACATCCATACAATCAAAATGCAGGCTTGGAGTGGCAAAATTTGTTGTGGTGAAAAATACGCAAGTAATCCTCAGATATGAAACAGCATGTGAATTAGGAGTGCTGAAAATCGCAAACAGTGTTGATACTCTAAAAGACTAACTTGTGTGCGCCAATATCCAATATCTGTTTACAAGCCTGGGAAAAGTCAAGCACTTTGAAATAAAGCTACACATTGACAAAACAGTGAAACCTGTTAATCAGACTCTTAGGCGCATCCCATTTTACAAATGGCGTGCATCCGAGAATTATTTTGACAAGCTACTCAAAAATGATGTTATAGAACCTGCCTCACCAGATGGGTAAATTCAGTTGTATTAGTGCCAAAACGCAACGGTGAACCTAAACTTTATATAGATATGCGCGAAGTCAACCGAGCAATGGAGAAGGAGAGGCACATAACCTCCACAATCGACGGTATAAGACATCAGTTGAACGGAGCGAAGGTGTTCAGTCACATTGACATGAATCATGGGTACGATCAGTTAATTCTCGATAGTGAATTGCGAGACACTAGATCATTCTCAGCTCACAAGGGTTTATTCCGGTAAAAGCGTTTATTTTTCGGTGTAAACGGAGCAGCTGAGTTATTCAATGACATGGCCAGAAACCAGCTCAGCGATATTTAGGGGACACATAAACATAAGAGATGATTTGTGTGTGTACGAGTCTAGTGAAGAAGAGCACGATAAAAATCTTCACACCGTTTTGAGTCGGTTTCGGGACAGAAATTTAACCCTAAATCCTGTAAAATGCGAGTTTTCTAAAAAAAATCAATCGGTTTCTACAATATGGTATTTAGCTAAGATGGCATCTAGCCTGATCAAAAAAAATGGAGGCAATAAAAAATGGTAGTCCGCCCCAGAATGTATCTTAGTGACGTAGGTTGGCAAGGAGGATGGCAAATTACGTATCTCGGTTCATTCCAAATTACTCGACACTAACAGCCCCCATCAGGGAGTTAATCAAACAAGATTCAGTTTTTTTCAATGTGAAGAAAGGCAGGAAAACGCACTGAGAAGCATCAAGAACAGCCTAACCTCTGATTTAGCCATGGCGTATTTCAGTTCCGGAAAGTGCACAGAAGTAGTTGTGGACGCTAGTCCATTCTCGGTTTCAGGCCTGCCCTTGCAGGAGAGTCGAGTGGTTTCTTACGGCAGTAGAACTTTAACTGATACGAAGAAGCAGCACTCTCAAAACCAGCTGCAAGAATTGAAATCTGGCTGTTGCAAGGGTTTGAGTTTGAAGTATTGTACCAAAAGAAAGTGAAAACCCAGCAGATCACTTATCGCGGCATAAACAAAACACAAGCTCTGGCACCCGTAGTGGACAGTGCAAATCAGTATGTTAACATGGTGCTGGAAATATCAAAACCAAAAGCTCTAACTATGGAAGAAATAGAACGCACAATCAGCAAGAATAAAACTATGCAGCGTGTTTTTAAGTGCGTAGCTTCTGGAGAGTGGGATTTTGACAGCCTATACCCAATGATGTGGATCTTGAAGCACTAAAAGCGCTGGCAAATGTGCGAAATGAGCTCACATAGGTGGAAGATAGCTGCTCCTGTGAGGAAATAAATTGTAATTCCAAAACGTTTACAACAAAGGGTAGTAGAGCTTGCCCATGAAGGCCATCAAGGCCAGGTAAAAACGAAACGATTATTAGGTAATAAGGTCTGGTTACCAAAAATGGATAGATTATATGAAAATAGGGTCAGGCCTTGTATATATGTCAAGCTGCAACTAACAGCAGAAACTACCAGATAATCCAAGGAAAAAAGTAAGCGTCGATTTTTATGACATAGGAAATGAATGCGCATTGATAGTAATCGATGATTATTCGAGATATCCGGTCGTGGAAATCGTGTCTTCTACGTCCTCAAATGTAGTTATTTGCAGGCTGGACAGTATTTTTAGCATATTTGTTATTCCCAAAGCGAGAAAAAACGGACAATGGCCCACCGTTTAATGGAGAAAAATTCCGCAAATTTGCAGAATACATTGGCTTTGAACAAGGAAAATCACACCTCGTTTTCCGGCGGCTCAGAGTGAGATTGAAGGTTTTATGTCAACGTTTAAAAAGATGTTACATGCTTTGAAACATTGGAAGCAAGACATGTTTCAGTTTTTCAGAAAAGATCACTCTACCCGACACTCAACTGCACTTTTTGGCAGACCAATAGGCATCAAAATTCCTTCATTCAGTGCAAAACACAATCAAGGCCAAAATCAAGAAATTTGCTGAAGACAGACGCTGCATAAAGTAGTCAGATATAAATATTCGTGACAGTGTTAGTAAAACAGCAAAAAGTAACTAAATTCACAACGCCATTCAGTCTCAAGCCGTTGACAGGTGTAAGCAAATACCACAGTATGATAATTACACAGTCAGATGAGAAAAAATCACGCAAAATTCATCACACTTCAAAAAGTGTGAAAGGCTTAGCACAACAGTAAACAACCACGTTGTTGATCCCTTTAGTTCAGATGTAAGACACTCTGTTGCACAAAAGTGCCACCAATTAGGCTTATTGAAACTACGTAAATCTTCATGCATATTTTGTACTCGTGTGTTTATGTAAATCAAGAGTTGCTTATCAGTTACTGCTTTAAAAATCGCAAGGTCAAAATTTTCCAGTCTAGATGTGCTATGAAATATGTTTTGGTTCCATGGTATAGCGTAGCTATGTTTTATTCGGAGGGGGGATAATGCTGGAAATCAACTCAATTATATTTTTTAGAGAGGATAATGCTGGGAATCAACTCAGTTGTGTTTTTTTTTTTCGGTAAAATACACACTTTAGAAGTCTCTAAAGAATAACCCTTTATGTAACGCCTTAAAACGGTCATATAATAGGAAGTACGTCATGCCTTTGAAATAGTAGCACAAAAAGTGTATTTGGTTAATTCGTAAAGTTACAACACGCTTCTCCTTCATGTGCTGTTTAATTAGGGCTAGAAACATTATACTGAGAAAAAAAGAGTTGTGATGTTCTCAGTTATGATATCAAGTAACAATTTTTGTGCGAGCATGTTATACCACTGTATTTCTGGTTATCGATTCCGTCATTATGTAAAAATAGATCCGGATGTAAAAAAGCATTCTGGTTAATCGAGCATGGTCCAGCAAAAGCAGAACAATAAACAACCGTAGGAAGATAAGACAATCTTTCTGTATCTTGGCCACCACAACAGCTGCATTAGAACCTCTGCAAGCTTCCAGCTACATTGAGTTGCATAAAAGACAAAGAATAATCAGGGTGTTATCAGCATTGAGAACACGGACAACAAGCGCTTGCTATCGTGTGTATTTTCTCATCTACATTAGATGCATGATAATATAAATGAGTAATACAAGTATGAGCTGACTGTGGAAGCTAAAACATTTCCAACACCACTTCCTCAAATTCCTATTTTGAGAAGAACAACTTTGCCATCAGTATTTTTGGTTGAGAAAATCAAGTTGTGGTAACCATACACCTAAGTCGCATGAGCCAACATACGTTTGACACTAAAATCGACTTACTGCTTATCAGTGACAATGAGAAGAGACATCATTACCTGATTAAGAACTTTAGTCGATGCATGAAGTATCGTACAAAACATCATAGGGAGAAGTTTTAATACTTCGATTTTCTGCAGGGTTTACGTGACAAGACCTTTTGGACAAACATCGTGAAGTTTGTAGGAAGCATGGAACACAGCAATTATCATTTCCAGAGAATAAAATCATTCGGTTCAAGGGCATTGCAAAACAACAAAAGGCACCCTCTGTCACTTGTAATGTCTTTGAATGCTGAAAAAAGAGGGGGGAACGTGACCAACATCACAAGACTAATAGCTTTCCTATGTTGTCGTCAGGCAAATATGGGAAGCGTGATTCTGTGGAAACGATGCTGTTTATATATTTCTGCAGTATATGTTGAATGAATGTAATCGCATTGTAAATCGATTGAACACTCCAAAATCAATTAAAATTACTTCTGATGATAAGAAACAGTCTGCTCAAGCTACTCATTGTTACATTTGCCATGAGTTGATGGGAGTGGATTGTGTGGGAGATTATGATCACAGCAGTGGAAAATACTGTGGAACAGCCCATAATGAATGCAACAAACAGTTTCGCTTAAGAAAGGATCAACAAGGAAAGTGGGATTCATTCACCATCCCTGTCCTATTTCACAACCTACGAGGATATAACAGTCATCTTCTTTTTATGGAGAGTATTGGAAAATTAAAAAAGTTGAAGCTATCAGTCATTCCCAACAATGTTGAAAAACATATTGCGATTACCATTGGTAATCTGAAATTCGAAGACCATTACCAATTCATGGGAGCATTCTTGCAAAAATTAGTAGCCAATTTAGAGGCTGAAGGCAAAGATAAGTTTCAGAATATGACTGCTTATGTGCGCGATAGTCAGCAGCAAGAGTTACTTTAAAGAAAAGAAGTATATCCTTATGACTATGTTGATGAACCTTTACAGAAACCAAACTTCCGCCACAAGAAGACTTTTGCAGTCAACTGACTGAAGGAGGAATTAGTGATGAGGACTATGCTCATGCACAAAGGGTCTGGAATGTATTCCAGTGCAACAACTTTGAAGGGTATTATGACATCTACCTGAAAACAGATTTGTTGCTGTTGGCAGGTGTGTTTGAAAGTTTTACAAATATGTGTCTCAGCGCGTATGAATTTGATCCTGCTCATTACTATACAGCGCTAGGTTTGACATGAGATGCTATGCTAACACATAAAAGGGTTCAATTTAAATTGATAGATGATATTACCATGTATCAAATGGTGGAGCAAGGTCTTCGAGAACGTATTTGAGTCATTACATTCAAGTACGCAAAAGCCAACAACCCCTACATTTCAGACTATGATTGGACCAAGTCAACAAACTACATCTGGACTTAAACGCCACCAATCTCTATTGGGGGAGTATGTCATAGAGTTGCCAGAATATGCATGGGGAAGATCCAGAATCGCTGGACTACATGAAAGTGAGATTGCAAGCGACAAAGGTGCATGGAGCCAGTATGTTCCAGCAGAGTAAATGGATGTCAATACAGAGAACTGAAAAGCGGCAAAAAAATTTGAAAAAGACTTTTACAAACTGCTGAATAATGTCATATTTGGTAAAACCATTAAAAATGTGAGGCAACGAACCAATGTAGGATTGGTTCACAACGAGAAACGTTTCGAAAAGATGGTGGCCAAGCCTACATTGTACAAATTCAACATTTTAATGAGGATTTGACAGCAGTACACTGCCCTAAACAATATCTAGTTTTGAACATGTGCATTCAGATTGTTTTTACTATTCTGGATCCCAGCAAAACCCTTAAGCATGATTATCACTACTATTGCATGAAGAAAAAATATCGAGAGGCAAAACTGTTCATCAGTATCACAGACATTGCTATAATGTACCAACATTTACAATGATATGCAACAGGATCTTTTTGATATAAGCGATTATCCAAAAGACACTTTCCTGCATTCTACTGTGAACAAGAAAATGTTGGGGAAAATGAAAGATCAAACTGAGTACCCATTTAAGAATTTATAGTAGGGCTTCGACGAAAGATGTACAGAGTACTTTTTTTAAAAAGAGAAGCGTACAGAAGGGCTTTACAAGCGCCTGTCAAAGGCGACTGACACATGCTCAATACAAGGACAATTTATTTAGGGAAGAGCAATCATATATTGTGGGAAACTTCATTTAAGGCTATTAACATCATTTTTTTTCAGAAAAATTTGAGAAGGAATGGACAAAATTGTTCGTCACCTTGTACGAGTTCGCGTTGGGTACCGCATGTGTTCTATATTAGGGCGTTGTATTTTAATACTTGACAACGTAATTGTTACGTCATGAGTGACTGTATCCATAGTAAAATCAATGCAGATTACGTTCTTATAAGTATTGTGACAAGTTATTTTGATTTTACATGTAAAATTTTAGCATATAAAGATGGCTCGGGTAGGAAGGAATATGAGAGTGAACTAAAACAAAAAGTTGTAGAAAGTTATAAACACAACAGAAATACTTCAGAATTGGCAAGAATTTTTAATATACCTCGGACTACAATTTGTAGTATTTTGAAAAAATTTGAAAAACAAAAAGGTGTTGAAAATCGTACTGGGAGAGGAAGGAAAAAATTATTGACTGAAAGAGACAAAAAACCAACTTTCCCGGATCATTAAAGCAAATAGAAGACAAAGTTTGGTGGACATAACTGATG
The DNA here is from genome assembly GCA_949752745.1 of Protula sp. h YS-2021. NCBI lineage: Eukaryota > Metazoa > Annelida > Polychaeta > Sabellida > Serpulidae > Protula > Protula sp. h YS-2021. Next base: position 49,216,207 of record OX457025.1, on the reverse strand, counting down.
TATTTGATGAACAAAAATCACATAAATTTTGTACTAGAACTATCAGAAGAAATATTAATAGTTTAGGGTATCAACGGAGGTCCAGCAAAAAACAATGCTCAGTTACAGATGTCAACAAGAAAAAAAGAATTAAATGGTGCAAAGAAAGAAAACATTACTCAGTTGCTGGACAGTGGAAAAATTTGATTTTTAGTGATGAAAGTCAAATAGTTTTGGGAAGTGATAACCGTATTTATGTTTGGAAAAAAGGCGACGAAAAGTACAACCCCCAACTCGTATGCCCTACACCTCGTCACAGAATTAGTTTAATGGTCTGGGGATGTGTTACCTATCAAGGGGTAGGAACAATTACCAAAGTTGAAGGTACAATAAATGGTCAAAAATACATGGATATACTGGACGAAAACATTTGGCCTGTAATTGCACAGCATTTTCCTCAAAAAATTATGTATTTATGGATGACAATGCACCGGTTCACAGGGCTCGAATTGTACGAAATTTTGTAATGGAAAACAATACCAATACGACAGAGTGGCCAGCAAAATCCCCAGATTTAAATATAATAGAAAATATGTGGTTATATATCAAAAGAAATCTGCAAGAAGCCGTAAATCGAATACACAACCAGTCAGAGCTAATGGCTGAAATCAGACACATCTGGGAAAACACACCACAAACCCGAATTCAAAGTTTATACAACACTATTCCCGATCGTATTTCGGAAGTAATAAAAATGAAGGGCAATTTGACCAAATATTAAGATAAGACAATTTTCTATTGCATTACCAGAGGATATTGAATTCAGAATGAAAACAATACCAATGGGCCGCCATTTTGTAAAATGACGAACAATTATGTCCATTGACTGTATATGTGTTATGCCTTAATTTTAATGACACTTTACAACATAAGATGTTACGCAGCCTTACCTCTGAGTCAGGGTCGGTGGCTTCGGCAACATCACGGCGAAACTCGGTCCCGTCGGCCACCACTACGACCGAACCTTCGTCACCAAAGGATGCGCAACAACTGCAGCTTCCTCTGCTTCCTCTCGCTGCTCCTATTCAACAATTGACGGACAATTCGTCTGCAGGCAGTGTGTGACTCTTATTCCGCCTCTTCAGCTGACATTTTTTCGTCGGGGGAAGATGAAACTGCGACGGCTAGTGAGAATGAACAGACTCAAACGCGTATCACTCAAACTACTGCGGTAAGTGTGCCTGCGTCATCACTCAAGGCTGCGATTTTGCGTTCCGCTCCGATAGTTTTTACTCACTCTACTTTCTCAGAGACTTCGCATTCTGTGACACCAGGACTCACCGCGGGATGAGTACAAGAAATTTAGGGTGTTGAGGTTGCACCGCAGGAGTGGGAAGTGCATCAACTGTTTATCTTTCTGCAGGACTTTCTGTTTGAGAACATCTTGAAATTCATTGCTGATACTTCGTCTGAGTCTCTAACGTCTTTGCAGCCGCAGGTTAGCAGGCCGTCTCTGTTTTTTGCGGCTCAGTCCTAACCGACACCATGCAAGGATTTCATGACTTTGTCAACAGCTCCCTGTGTGGAAAACGTTCTGCAATCGTGAATGGGTGAACTATATTTTTTGCAAGAAGCTCGGCCACGTCATTGGTCACGATTACTGACTCAAATGTTTTGCACGTGAGGGCGGTGTCTTATCAGCAAATGACGGGTTTTACAAATTCAACCACTCACGTATCCCAAGGACATGGCTCCCTGGCTTCCCAACGTCAATCCTGTTAGCGTGTTTTTTTGGAGAAGGTATTTAAGAAGTATTCTTTCCTTCCAAGATGCGGCTTTCCTAGCGCTCCGAAAGTTCGTCGAGTCCGGGACCAACCCGTTGTTTTATCGGGTGTTTGATTCCGTGGTAGCCGCCTCTTCAGATTTGCTGAAGTTGAATGCATACTTACTGTCGTGGTTCTGCCGCAGGGATCAAGTTCTGCCACATTCAAACATCAAGCCAGAGGAGGCAAGGAAGCTTTGTTTCGGCTCTTTTGATAGGCAACAATCGGATTTATTTCCTGTGGAGTTACTCAAGAATGTGATTTAAGCGGCACGGGTTAGATCAGTTTCTGATAGACAATCAGACGATGGTGTCGTATATGTCCCAGTAGGGGGGCAGGCGCTCACCCATGTTGTCTTGTCTCACGAAACAGGTCCTGTGATTTACTTGGGATTGTGGTTGTTTTTTTTTTTCATTCAACCCTCTCACATTGCAAGCAGTTTGAATGTTCTCGCATGGGTCAGGTTGTTCACACCGAGTGGGCGTTAGTGGATGACAAGTTTCGCTGGATCGCTTTGCAGTCTCCGTGATGTCCACCTCAGTCGATCTATTTGCCAGTCGTTTAAATCATCGTCTTCCGGCGTACATGTCTCCATGTTCGGATGTGGCGACAACAGCGGTCGATGCGTTGCTGTGCCAGTGGTCCACACATTTGCTGTTTGCATTTCCACCGTCGTCTCACGTTATGAATGTTCCCATGAAGATCTGTCACGAGAGGCCCCTGTATCTCCTGCTGTTAGCTCCTGATCTGCTAGAACTGCCTTGGTTTCCTTTATTGATGTGGTTGCCGTGCGTTATGAGTCTTCCAATTCCCCTAGAGTATGGCAGTTTCACCAATCTCATTGGAATCATTATCATCCAAATCCTCAATTGTTTCGACTGAAACATTGGTGCAGAAGTCTTCTTTCCTGAAATCTAAGGGTTTCTCTCAGCGAGTAGTACAGAGAATAGACAGAATTCATAAGGACTCTACGAGCAAGGTGTACTTGTCATATTGACATTTGTTTGAATCATGTTGTCTGATTGTGGTGACCCCGTGGCTGCTACGGCAGTGGCAATGGTCGACTATTTGTATTTTTTGAGGTCATAAGGGTGTCGGTTAGATCGATTATGACTTACAGCTCGGCTCTCACATTTATTTTGAAGCAAGCATCAGGTTATGATTTGTCATCCTGTGAGGTGTTGTCGGATTTGGTTATATCTTTTCAGTTGGGACGATCTATTTCTGATAGAACAGTGGTGCCTTGGGAATTGTCACTGGTTATGAGGTATCTCGCATCGCTACTTTTCAATCATTCTGTCATTTCGGACAAGCTGCTTACCCTGAAGTATGTGTTTCTCGTGGCGTTAGCGTAGGGTAAACGTCGCGGTGAAATACACGCATTGCAAAATTCTGTTAGTTAGGTCAATGGCTCGTGAGAGGCGGTAGTTATGAAACCATTGCCGTCCTTTTTGGGTAAGATGCACATTGCGACTAAGTGCTTATATACGTTTAAGCAGATTGTGATAGCAGCCTTGCCGGGATACGGCGGTGTCGAATGTCATAATGTTTACATCCAATGCTTTACTTTTTTATGTTTAACTGTGTAAAGCTACAACTACGAATAGAGACTACTACTTTTATTTGAACTTCATCAAGCTATATTAACGATAGCCATTATCAGTTCAAAGCAAGTATGAAAACTTTACACCAAATTTAATATACGGTTATACATATTATTTGTCCCTCTTTTTTTAATTTCCAATTTCAGATGTCGCTAATCGCTCTGGTGGTTTTATCAGTCTTCTATATCTGCTGATGGTCACAGGCTTATCTGGTAATGGGATCGTTATCATTGCGGGTTCGACGGGCGTAATGTTATTGTTTTTCTCAGCATATTTGGAGAGGGATCTTCGATTGCATCTGATGGTGCTTTGAGGAGTGTTAATTATGTTGGGGCGTTTTTCGCAGGTGACTGCACCACACCATCGCGATCTAAATCTTTGACAAACACTTTATCTCCTGGTTTCAACGTTGGGAGGGGTGTTGCTCTGTGTGCAATATAGAAGTTTTCCTTCATTTTGTCGCGATAGGCTGTTTCCTTTTCCTCAAAACTGCAATGTTCAGCCATGGGTTTTAACTGGCTGTGTGCTGTTGGCAGTGTTGTCCTCAATCTAAGTCCCATAGATAACTAGGCAGGACTATATCCTTTGAAAGTGGGGGCCATGTATGAATCTTTATTTTTCTTCAAAAGATGTTTCAGTACACCGACTGCGCGCTCAACGGCTCCGTTCAATTGGGATATCGAGGAGTAGACGTCGTGTGCACACATCCGTACTGTGCGCTGAACTCGTGATTCGCGAAATGTGGGCCGTTATCTGTTAAAAGTCTATTCCGTGACGGGCGAACATTGATTTCAGATGGGTGATAAGTGTAGAGGTTTTGGTGACATGTAGTAGAGCCATTTCAATGTATCTTGAGTAATAATCCACTACCACTAGGTAACTTCGTCCGTATGACTCGCACAAGTCTGCTCCGGCTTTCTGCCATGGTCGGGCAGGCGGGACAGACGGTATGAGCGGTTCCGCCTTATCAGGCTTGTTTGTGGCGCAATTATTTACCATTGACTCTATTTGTTTGGAAAGCCCCGGTCACCAAAGCGCTTTGCAGCGCACGGCTACGGCATTTTGTGATACCCATGTGCCCTTCATGCATCAAATCTAGTACCTGAAGGTGCAGACAAACCGGCATTACAATTCTGTTGTTTTTCAATAGTAAACCGTCTGGTACCGAGTATTCGCTGAAGAATTGATAGTATGGGAATAACACTGTGGGAATGACACACTTTGCAGGCCATCCTTCTTTTGTGTACTGTATGAGTTTAATACAAATTTAATCTGTGTGCTGCAGCTGTTTTATCTCGTCAAGCTTTCTGTCGGTGCATGGAAGATTTCCTAATACTGCTTGCACATAAGCTTCGGCCCCGTCGTGAAGATGTGACGTTTGCTGGTCAGTGATTGATGCTCATGGCAAACAATCTACGGTACAGAGAAATTTTCCCGGTACGTGGGAAATCTCGTACTTGTATTTTTTCCACAATAAGACCCTATCGATAGAATCAAACGCTTTTTTAGAATCAACAAACGCACAAAAATGTTTCTTACCGCCAAATAAGTATAGTTTTATGATGACATCGAGGGCGAAAATGTGATCAATTGTTAATAATTTTCCCTAAATCCCGCCTGTTCTTCCCCCATAATACCGTACTCGTTCAGATATTTACCAAGTCTTATATTCAATACCGATGTGAACAATTTACCAACACAACTTAAAAGGGTGATGCCTCTATAATTATCTGGGTTTTTCCTTATCACCTTTGTTTTTGTTATGTCTTTGTAAAAACAGATAGAGAGAGACGTCTTACTCCTTTGGTAACTTTATTCAGAACCCCGTTGAATCATTCAAATCTGATCACGTGATAAAGTAGTAGTGCCAAGGTGTAAGCATGAACAATAAACCTATGCATATAAACATCTCCCCCTTTTTAAGAAAAAAAAAAAAACTCCATATCTCACCTTCACACATGTGAGCGAAAATATGATATCCTATTCGAAAGTTACATTTATCAATATCCATTCATGTTTTATCAATATATATCCCCAAATATCATTATTTTAATTGAACTTTACATATTTAACTATACAAAACTTTAACTTATGCACAAAATATTCAGCAATCCACTATCAACTTTTGTTGCTTCCCTCGTGTATGTCATGGCGGCACTAACATACTGGCTGTATTCATACGCACTTCAAATATTAAACTTCACATTGATAATTTAGTATTACATGTAAATAAGCTTTTAAACATTACTTTAACAAATTTCATTATATGATTTTGTTTTTACATAGAAATTTACACATTTACAATGAGCCAGTGTCAACGATTCCGACAAAGTTTATAGAACTATTTAATCATGTTGTAGACAGCCGAGCTGGAATCTTCCTATTGGTCAAAAATAATGGAACGAGAAATTTTAAACCAATAACTTACGTGGAAATCGAATCTTTATGTTTAACATTATCCCAAGCACATGCACTGCATAACTAAATGGGAACTATTTCAGACTGATATATAAATACCTCACAAAAACAGAGTTAGGAATTTATTTTCGTAACAGCAAATGCTATTTGTATTCATTTTGAAGAACAAAAAAAAATCTTTATATTTTAATATTTATATAAAATACCTACTAGTTACTTTTAACAAAGCTATTTACATCTACAATTCTAATTTTTACGATGAACATAAGGACAACTCTGTAGGGATTCTACTGGTTAGTGAATCAGGATGAAACAAAAATCGTCCCAACTGGCAACACAGGAGAAATTAAACTGGTGAGTGTCTTACAAATCTAACTTTTTAGGTTTCACTGACACTCTACCTGAACGAGTTGCTACTACCGTTTTATCTTGCACCAGCATGGGTTTTGGTTTAACACTTGCAGAAGATTTTATTTGCACTAAAGGAGATGGGAACGACACAGGCACAGTTTTATTTTGCACAGATTTGTCTTGTGGATCTTCACTTTCAGGTAAGTTTACAGTCTTATTTGGCAAGGACGGTTTTTTCAAATTTTGCATTCTTCGATCGAGAAATTGCTTCCACAAAGCAGACCTATTGTCTTTTTGATAGGCATTGGAGTGAAACTGGCTATTATTTTGGCTATGACTGGGAAGGATATGCTTGCTGTTTCTCCTATACTGTCTGCGATCAGGCGTCTGGACTGTATAGGACCTTGGATAGTCTGTCTTACTGATGATCCTTGCTGGTTTCCATATTGTCTCCTTGTCTGTTTTGATACGGACACTTTGTCCGTCGGGAAATGGGGTTTGTGAAACACATCCATGTCGTTTGTTATAATTTCTAGCCATTTTCTCCTTGTACTCAGCATCATTGTTTCTAACCAAAGCATCCTTTGGCCAACAAGGAGCGAGATTTTTCGGATTGGTTGGCACCACTGTCCTGAGTAATCTGCCGAACAAAAGCTTTGATGGTGGTTGTCCCGTGGCTGAATGTGGCGTAGTGCGATATAACATTAGTGCAGTGAACGGATCTTCTTGTTTAAGACATTTCTTCGCAATTTTGACCGCCGCTTCAGCCTCACCATTACTTTGGCTGAAATGTGGGCTGCTGACATTATGAAGAAAATTGTAGTGATCACTGAATTCAGCAAATTCCTTGCACACAAATTGCTTTGCGCCATCTGTTCGGCATTCCAGGGGTATGCCGAAACGCGCAAAAATTGATTTTAACTTCAGAATCACTGTTCTGCTGGTGATGTCAGGCAAGTACACCACTTCAATATATCTGCTGTAATAGTCAATTATGACCATGTACTGACTTTGTTGGAATTCAAATAAGTCAATGCCCACTTTTTGCCACGGACCTTGAGGAAGCTGTGTTGGAATTAATGGCTCATGTCTTTTTGAGGGCCTAATTTCCTCACAAAATGCACAGTTCTGACACATAGCTTGTATGTCGGCATTAATTCTTGGCCACCACACAGACTGAGACGCAAGCTGCTTTGACTTAACTATGCCCTGGTGACCTGCATGTAACTTCTGAAGCACATCACCCTGCATGGATTTCGGAATCACAATTCTGTCGAGGTAAGTAAGAACACCTTTATTCACAGAAAAGCACTGTCTACTCGCAAAATATGATTGAATTGACTCCGGAATGTCCCTTTGATACTCTGGCCAACCATTTAGAGTAAACATCATCACGATCGATAAGTCCGGATCTTTGGAAGATTCGTTGGCGATCTCTTCCAGCTTTTGATCAGAAACTGGCCATGTGCTTTCAACCATCGCTACATACTCTTCCACTAGAATGGCGATGTCTGATTCAGACTGACTTTGCTGAATGTTTCTACTGAGTGTGTCGGCCACAACCAAATGCTTTCCAGCAATGTGTTCAGCGATACAGTTGAAACGTAGCAGTCGCATCAACAACCTCTGTATCCTGATCGGTGTTTTGTCAAGATCTTTCGTGTTGATGATTGGAACTAGTGGCTTATGGTCAGTGATAAGTTTGAACTCTGGAAGTCCCAACAGATAGTGCCCAAACTTCTCACAGGCCCACACCAAAGCTAGACATTCTTTGTCTATTTGAGCCCAACGCTTTTCCGTCGGTGTGAGACAACGTGACGCATATGCTACAGGCTTCATCTGGCCATCCATCAGCTGCAACAAACACGCACCCAAACCATACGAGCTGGCATCGGCTGTGACAAAGATTGGTTTTGTCATGTCGTAGTACGTAAGTACACTGTCAGAAGATAGTAACTTCTTCACGTCCTCAAACGATTTCTTCTGTGGCTCATCCCAAGTAAAAATGTTGTCTTGTTTGAGTTGTTCTAGCATCGGAGCCATCACTTGCGATAAATTTGGTAAATATCTCGCCAAATAATTTACCATCCCGATGAATCTTCGAAGTTCTGCGACATTCGAGGGCTCCTTCATGTTGCAGATAGCGTTCAGCTTCTCCGGATCTGGAGACATTCCGTCAGCTGAAAAGACTTGGCCCTGGTATGTAACTTTCGTCATTCGAAAACGGCATTTTGACTTATTGAGCTTCAAACCGGACTCCCTTATCTTGTCCACTACCTTCCCTAGAATCTCGTCATGCTTGGTAACATCAGGGGCATAGACTAAGATGTCGTCCACATCAACAAACACTCCATCTATGTTCGCTAGGAGTTGTTTCAAGGTGCGTTGGAATATCTCCGTGCTGGAGTTTAACCCATACGGCAAACGATTGAAGACATATCTGCCAAAAGGTGTGATAAAACACGTGTAATGTCTGTCATTTTCATTGAGTGGTAACTGCCAAAACGATTGTGAACAGTCTAAAGTTGAAAATACTTTAGCACCAGATAGCTTGGAGGCAATTTCGTCCACAGTAGGCATCACAAAACGCTCTCGTTGCACGGAGTTGTTTAGTTTCTTAAGATCAACACAGATCCTGACTTTTCCATTTTTCTTTTCCACCGGCACCATGGGCGCGCACCACTGGGTTGGTTCCGTAATCGGTTGAATGATACCATTAAGTACCATACGGTCCAGTTCTTCCTTCACTGGTTTTAACAACGGTTCTGATATACGCCGTGGAGTTGCAAGGTTGTAAGGCACTGCGCCATCTTTTAGTCTGATCCTCACCGGTTCACAGCTCTTCATCAGACCAAACTCTCCAAATATATCGCCACTGATATGTTCAACGAACTGAACAAGCCCCATGGCTGCTGCAACACCTCTGCTAAGAAGACTCGCTTGAAGGTTTGATGAAATAACATACACAGGAAATTTGTATTGCTTCCCCTTGTGTAGTACCGTCGTATTAAATTGTCCCATAGCATTCACTGGGCCCGATGGACCTGACAACAGTGCAAAACTTGGCTGAAGTTCTGGCCTTGGTTTGATCTTGTTAAATACTGCTTCTGGAATGCACGTGACATCTGCGCCAGTGTCCAGCTTGAATTTAACAGGTAAGTTGTTCAAATTCAACAATACTTCCCACGGTCGAACATCAGGGCAATCAACAGCTCCAAGAAAAAATGCTGGGGTTTGAACATCATTCGCAAAGTCACCATCATCTTCAGTTACTTCATGTAGATTCCTTTTCTTGGCTCGGCAGGCTCTTTCAAAATGATTGAATTTACCACAGAATCGGCACTTTTTACCTTTTGCAGGGCACGGCTTGCCTGCATGGAAATATCGACAGTTCCCACATTGCGATCCTGTTTGTGGTTGTTGCATCTTTCGGGGGTATTGTTTACTACCTCGCCCCGAAAACTGTTTCGGTCTGGGATCTTGGAATCCCTTCCGTCGCACCGCATCGAGGTTAGACGCAGCTTGTTGACTTGCCATTTGAGACTTTACCATTTCAGACGTCCTGCATATCTCAATGGCATCGGCAAGGCTGAGATCATCCTTCAGTTGTAGTCGTTCTGAGCATTCCTTGTCTGAAATACCCACGACCAGAAGATCACGGATCTGCTCTTCTTTTGCTCTCGCCTCATATCCACACGTTTCAGACAGTTCATACAGCGCACGGATGTAAGCCTCAACGTTTTCTCCCGGCTGTTGTTTACGTGCATGGAACTTGGCGCGTTCGTGGATTTTATTCACTGACGGCACAAAATGAGCGTCAAACCTTGCAATTACAGCATCGTGATTGTTTCGCTCGCGGTCATTTGCAAAGGCAAATGAACTGTAAATCGTCTCAGCCTGCATGCCCATGGAGTATATAAGACTGGACACTTGAATTTCTCCCTCTTCTTCTCTCAGCTTAGAGGCAATACGGAATCTCTGCCAACGGCTTCTCCACTCTGGCCAGTGCTGTGGCTTACTGAAGTCGAAGGCTGTTGGTGGTTGAAACTTTGCCATTATTAAACCACATCTGACACCATGTTATGTCTTTGTAAAAACAGATAGAGAGAGACGTCTTACTCCTTTGGTAACTTTATTCAGAACCCCGTTGAATCATTCAAATCTGATCACGTGATAAAGTAGTAGTGCCAAGGTGTAAGCATGAACAATAAACCTATGCATATAAACAGTTTTTATATATTGGTAATATATAACCTAGGGAACATTCTTCTGGGACCAAGCCCGTTTTTAGCACCAGGTTAAACAGTAAAGTAATTACTCTTGACATCTTGCAGTAAGCACTTTTAATAAACTCATTTATAATATTATCACATCCTGGGGATTTACCGTTCTTTAACACGGACAAAGCTTTAACTATCTCCTTTTCCGTGTAATCGCTATCTAACATAACATTACCTGGGATATTGTTATCACTAAGGGACCAGTTCATTGGGTCTGTAACATTTTCGGAATTACCTAATTTCTTGAAATGCTCAATGAAAGCATTCATGTTTAAATTTGCGGCGCTTTTACGCTTAATATTTTCATTTTTACTTAACAAATCCCAATATTCTTTGGAGTTATTACTCCTCAAAGATCGCAATTTTTTGCTTATATTACGTTGGTAAGTTTTGTAACTATCTTTAAGTAATTTGTTGTACTCTTTACTCTTTTCTTTAAATTCAGCACCACCAATTAGGCCATTGTTTACCCTATTTTTAACAGCATTAAACTCTTTTCTTTTTGCATCGCAAAGGTCGTTATACCACGGTTTAGATGGGGTATTACGCGGCTTTTTGCCTTTTTCTTTTTTGCGCTATTGAGCTAGTTTTAATACCAGCATTGATAAATACATTTACAATTTGAGAATAGGGAAGTAATGGGTAACCACATCTTTGACACACGTATTTTATAACAACGACGTAATACCCACAAATTGTCCAATCAGGTTCTGTTTTACAACATGCTCTGCCAATCAAGATGATCAATACATGTACCCTTTAATTGTACGATTTTCGAAAGGTGAGACCGGAGTGAAAATTTTTAACCGGCAAATTACCAGTTAATAAGAAGACTTAGGTGAGTTTCTTTTTGGTAAAATGACCGCACGTATTAGTGATATAGAACCCAACGTTTCCATACACTTCCCTTAAAGACTTCCCTTTAATACTTTCCGCCAAATTTTCCATGCTGACTTCTGCACCCTCGTTTGACACCTCTAAGAGCAGTTTTGGATAAGTTGTTTTCCAAATTTGAAACCAATCCACCGTTTGTAAGGACTCTTTGCTGCCGGGTCCTCAATGAGCGCATGCAAGCCTTGACTGCATCTAACTGGTACGAGGGAGAATAAATTAAACCTAATCAGACTGGGTATTTTGAATAAAATGCGCAAGAATGTGAAATTTCGACTGCAATGCAACTAGGTAAAAATGAAAGAAATGGTACTGGTAGAGGAAATATAGCGAAAAAGTTCATACTCAGAAATAGCCCCGAGTCCGCTGTAGCTTTAATAACATCGTACAGGGGTTTACGTAGTCCTAGATGACTCTTGTGGTCTTCCAGCAAGAGTCATCCTTTCTGTCCTATGAAGATAGAAAGGGTCCGCTGGGACTAGGGTTTACGGGACGCGGATTTGCGCGTCAATATCGCAAAAAAAAAAAAAAAAACAAAAAATAGCCCGGACGCAACAAAATTTTGGGATGGCGTCCCAAGGGACGCATAAAAAATCTGTCTTCACACATGCATTTTTGCTGAAAAAACTATGCAGTTTAATCACTTTGCACGGTCTTACAAAAACACGCTGACTTTTGAGGCTTTTACAGGGTTCGAAATTAACCATTTTTACCAAATTTCTTGGGGCCCGGGCGAAAATCCATGGGTCCAGATAGATTTAGGCTATTTATTAGAAAAATGATATTCCCATAAATGTAATTTATTTCTCTTAACAATTTCTCGTACACATGCCTTTAATACAAAGTCTTCAGTTTGTCTTTTTTATTGTTTTTATTATATCTTGACTCCCGAGTTCTTTCCACACCCCTATTTCCTCTTCTGTGAAAATCATTTATATTGACGATTAATATAGGCCTTTCCGAAAAAAAAACCGTGGGGCTCGCCGCGTCCCAAGTCTCGAAAACCATAGGGCCCGGCCAGAATTATGGGGCCTCAGGCCCCGGCTAATTTCCAGGCCCGCTTTTACAAGAATGCTCATTAAAGATTCCATATTCAGTTTCCCGATCTGCGTTGCTGTGCAAACTGGTCCTGGTTTCGTCTGTTTAATGTGAAAGAAAATTTTTGGTTTAAAACGCGTACTAAACCCTGAGCGGTTGAACCGTTTAATGTTCATTAAATTGAAAGGACCAGCCATAGAACAATTTGATTTTCCCGACGCTGCCAGATTGTGTAACAATATGAAAAGCAGACCTGGATAGATGAGAATTCATTGCTTTTAAAATTTACTTGGTTTGATAATAAAAGATAATGTGAACTGGAACTGTACGCGTTACCTCTTACCCCCCCCCCCCACACACACCCTTTGTTCTTATTCAAATGAGGGGACGCAAAAATACGAAGGCTTGGCGTCCCTCGGACGCAAAGATTATGAAGCTGGGGGTAAAACCCTGCATCGTATATAGATAGTTCTGCAATAGAACATATAGTTCAGTGGACCACAAACAACAACATGAGAATTAACCCCGCAAAGACCAAAGAAATGATTATGACCTTTGGCAAACATCACCAAGACAAGGTGCCAGAACCTCTACAAATCGCAAACTCAACCCTTAGAAGAGTCATTTCCACGAAGCTAGTCACGATCCAAGACGGCCTCAAATGGGATAGCCATATAGAATCCAAACGAATAAAGCGCGAAGTAAATTGTTCTTCTTAACGCACATGAAGAGATCAGAGGCAGACAAAGACGATTTACTAAACTTCTACAAAGCCGTTGTAAGATCCCAGCTGGAATACGCAGTACATGGATGGGGAACAAGTATTGCGAAAGAACAGACAAATGATCTAGAACATATCCAGAAAAGAGCCCTACAAATTATCCACCCACAACTAACATATGACCAGTCATTGCTACTACTCAACCTTGCAACGCTTGAGGAAAGAAGAAGAGATATCTGCAAAAAGTTCTGCAGGAAAATTCAAAATAAATAAACTTCCACTAAGTCCTAGACAGTCGTCGAACACATTGAGGACAGTCAAACAATACCCAATCCCAAATGTAAACACAAGACGATACAAAAATTCTTTCATCCCCTTCTCGCTGTTCAACTTTCAGTGACTTTATATTTTAGACTATAGAAATCTCGATGGGAAAGACAGCACAAAATTCTTAAGCTTAAAAAGTAATGCATGCCAGGGTTCGTGTTGGCGGGGTTTTTGTCCACTTTTTGAGCATTTTTTTTAACGAAATTACTCACTTTTTCGGAACCCACCGAGTTTTCTGGACCCAAATGAGTCACACTTTCTTTCTTTGACTCATTTTCCTGAGAACCCAGCGCGAACTCTGAATACCGAACAACTAACAACAAGAAAAACAGATAACAATAGATATTTTGAAATATTTGATAAGTGATCACAATATTCGTTGCATATTTAGTCTGTATTTTCAAACGCAATTCAACCTTAACGGTTGCAAGTTTCGACAAAACATATCTTATCTTAAAATATCTCTCAGATCTACGAGCTTTACATGGTTTCGCCATAGGGGTCAACTTCATATGTTCTCAGGTACGAATTCTGCATAACAGTTCCAATTATTCAAGCATTTGCAGAGAAAATTCATGCCCAATAGTCCCTTTTTGCAAAACAGGCACATTTTTAATTGGCAGTAATATCTTTTATTTGTTCATTTAAGTGCAGAAAAGTTGGCTTTCACACTCACCTGCCAAAAGTTTCCCTTTCGGTGATATTGCTGCCCCTTAACGGGCTGCGGGCATTGAAATCGCCCAAGAGGTACAATTGGTTTAATAAATCGTTTGTTTCGTTTGGTTCCGGTTTGAGAGGTGGCTGGAGGTATATGTTACAAATAGTAAACCTTTTTCCTATTGTAACGCAAGTTGTCAGCACCTGAAGGATTGTATTTATTGGAATTTTAGTTTGGATGATATCTGTTCGTATAAATGTAGATATTCCATGATAACTCGGTCATTGGTAAATATGCTGTTGTAAATAACGTAGCGTCTTAGGTTGGGTGGGTTGTTTTCTCTGGGTCTAGGACAGAACCCTCCGGGACGGAACCCCCCCCACCGAACCCCCCGTGCCAAAACCCCCCGATCGGACCAAACCCCCCCCCCCCCCCCTCTCAAAAAGCCAATATAATATGTCAAATTTAAACCCACGTTTATTGAATCATGATTTTATAACTTGAGATGTAGTTCATTTGTACAACATTTTGCAAAAGCTGTTTTACTACGATGACTGCAACGGACTAATGTCAACAGTCACTGTTGGTTTAAAACTGAATATTGTGAGCTATTCCTCTGAAAAAAAAAAAAAACCAAGATGTTTCTGTTGCGAAAGTCACGAACAATGTGCGCTATCCTATTTCCTGTTTGGACACTTTGCTGTCGTCGTGGTTCTGGAAGGTGACCTCCTATAATTTGGTTTATGGTGACATTGTTTAGGCTCTGTTCTCGTCGAAGAATGTCCAGGAACCGCCATAGATTGGGGTGTTGAGCGGCAACGGCAGCTTGCATTTTGCGGCGCCACCCTTCAATAGTGTTGTTGGTCCTCGGTAGTTCCTCTTCAGTCCGATTGCTCATATTCCACAAGCAATGGTCAAACTTTGGAGAAATTCTCTGGTTACGTCGCACCCGACCGATGTAGGTACCCTCAAAATATTCCGCAATCGGGGTTATTTCATCGGACAGTTCCAGTAGGTATCCTCAAAATATTCCGCAATCGGGGTTATTTCATCGGACAGTTCCTCTTGGAGCTCCTCTAAAGCGGGGGGGGGGGGGGGGGGGGGGTTTGGTCCTCTCCATATGGGGGGGGGGGGGGGCTTTGGCATGGGGAGTTCGGTCCCATGGGGGGGGGGGTTGGTCCCGGGGGGTTCTGTCCGGAACCCGTTTTCTCTACCGTAAGTTTCTTGGATACAGAAAACGGCTGGACTATGGACATGTATTAAAGCTAGTACATCAATCAGGGCTGGTAAAAATTTCGAAATTTTTAAAAATTTCATGAAATTTGAAATTTTTGAAATATTTCAGAAATATTGAAATTTTTGAAATCTTTCAAAGCACATTAGAAAAAACACACATTTCTAGGCTATGCGTAATATCTGTTTGTTTAAGTTAACAAATACCAATGTCAAAAATGCACAGACAGATAAAATGACAGAATCGCATACCCGTTGAACGCATAAATCGGATGATTGAATAAAATTATGTTCAATTCAATGTTCAATGCCGTTTTTAACCGGATTATTGCATACCGCTTTATCGTAAAACCGGATAAGGGCAAAGCCTTTTCTCGTTTAAATGGGAACTCGGGAGTGAGTTGCTCCCTGTTTGTTTAGCTAAGATATTGTCTGCTATATTTTGGACCTATTGTGTACATGTCCGACCTCCTTCCCCTGTGCCGTTAACAGTGAGCACCCTTTCAGCAATTACTATAAACCCTCCTGCCTCTCTCCCCACCCCTTAGAAACACCCGCTCAGATACCCGGAGTAGATGTGTCAATGGTGCTGCAGGCCAGCAACTGCTAGCTTTGTTACTCAACAGTCATAGACTGCACAGGATTTCTGTGGCTGCACTGTTTATTGGTACAGTTATGCCAACGCAATGTGTTAACTGACAACTTGGGATGAATGTCCGTGGATGGGTATCTGTCAGTATTTGGTATTCTTGATGTCCAACTTATTTCTTATTTAAAAATTTCAAAAATGTGAAATTTTTTGAAATTTTTACAGTGAAATATTTCGTGAAATATTTCAAGAAATATTTCATTCGAAATATTTCATACCAGCCCTGACATCAATATAGTTGGTCCAAAAACCTCTATGTTTCCCTGAATTATAACCATGTTATTTGCTTTTAGCCCGTAGCCGATGTAACAAAGACCTGTTTAGCCTGGGGCTGAGAGGTAACCTACCCGAATTCATCAAAGACTTCCTAAATGAACGTCCAGTCCGAGTGCGACCTAGTGCTATTTTTTTGGACAACTTTGAACAGGGAGGTTTCCCACAGGGTGTTGTTCTTTCAGTTCTTCTTTTCCTGATAAAACCAATAGCATCAAAGATACCCTAGAACAGGGTATACATTGATCTCTCTTCATAGACGACTTTGCAATGTCTTGTAGAGGAAAAAGCTTGAATCTGATACAACGTCGTCTCCGGCAAATTATACACTCCCTTTAAGCTTTGGCAAACGAAAACGGTTTTAAATTTTCCTAATCCAAATTAGTTTACATGTACTTTTTGCAACAAACGAAAACCCCATCATGATACAATTTTCTAGCCGGGGGCGGGGGATATGGAAACGCCTCGTGTCCGCCTGTCCGCAATCCTCTTTGCCCAGGCTATATCTTTGTTACTATTCATCGTAGACCAGTAAAACCCTACAGGTAGAAAGCATATAAAGTATAGTTGTGCAATGTCAGGTTATTTTTCGATTTCTTTAAAAAATGTAATTTTGGCGGTTTTTCACAATTTAGACTTTGTTGTATTTCAGACAAGTTTGTCCAGGCTGTATCTTTGTTACTATTCATCGTAGACCAATAAAATCGTACAGGTAAAAAGTAGTTGTGCAACGTCAGGTTATTTTTCGATTTCTGTAAAAAATGTAATTTTGGCGATTTTTACAATATGAACTTTGTTGTTTTTAGGCCCCAACCCCTCGGATTGGGGCCTATAGGTTTGGGGTGTCCGTCTGTCTGTCCGTCCATCCGTCCGTCTGTCCGTCATCGCTTTATAACCCTAAGAATTTGGGGGGCGGTTGGGGCCTGCGTGTGTTTCACAAATACTTACTTGTTCAGACAAATTTGTCCAGGCTGTATCTTTGTTACTATTCACTGTAGACCAATAAAACCCTACAGGTAGAAAGTTTATAACGTGTAGTTGTGCAATGTCCGGTTATTTTTCGATTTCTTAAAAAAAATGTAATTTTTGCGATTTCTCACAATTTGGACTTTGTTGTTTTTCAGACAAATTTGTCCAGGCTGTATCTTTGTCACTATTCACCATAGGCAAAATTCAACTAGAAAATGATATAGTGTCAAAAATTGCTAAAACTTACGTTGGACTTGGAGCAATCGTGGGCATATAACCATTTGTCGTAAGAACCTGCAACCTTGCACAGTGAATATGTTGGGCACAATTTTTAAATCTGCACAATTTATAAATTGTGCTGCACAGTTTTTAAACTTATAACCTGGCCAACCATTTAAAAATGGGTTGCCCGTTTATAAATGGGCGACCCCTTTTTAAATGGTCGGCCCGTTTTTAAATCCAAGTTGCGGACAATTTTTAAATATTTTCAGTTTTTTTTTTAGCTTTTTTTCTTAGGTTGTTTTGTTTAATATTTTGTAGGGATAGGGGAAAAAGATCGACCCCTTCTGATCTCGCTCGCAAAAATTGGCTAAATGGGGGGCATTTAAAAATATTCAGTAGCCAATTTCCAAAATGCTTCTTCTCGCGCAATTTTGACCGAGTTCCTTTATAAATTTGTACAGATTTTCTACAGCCGCGTTTTACCATATGAAAACCATTTTTTGACGACCACACAAGTCTGTTGATACGTGATTTACTAGATCTTGGCTGGTCACAAAGTCCCTGGACATTCTTGTTAATTTGTCTTGTTTTGTGGTTGTTATTGTGTTACGACATGTATTTAATTTTCCTTTGTCAGCCAGGTTAATCCAACTGCAAAACAAAATGCCTGGAACAGTGGAAAATCGAATGAGGACATACAAGAATAAAGGCAAAGATGCAGATGTAAGTATGAGCATGAGATGTAATTCTTTTTTTTGTAAAGGTCATATGTAAGCAGTGGGAGTCAGTTGACTCCTCGCTTGGATCAGTTGAGAGTTAAACTTGATTTGGTTCATCTGTTAGATTTTTTCTTTATCTCCACTCCACACTTTTCTAAGCGAGGTATACAAATCTCGGCATGCTGCAGAAGAAATTTATTCAATTTTCCAGTGTTGCAATTGGATAAGACAGATTTGTTTTACAGGATATGCGTAGGCGTCGAAACGAGACTAGTGT
This sequence comes from Protula sp. h YS-2021, assembly GCA_949752745.1. Taxonomy (NCBI): domain Eukaryota; kingdom Metazoa; phylum Annelida; class Polychaeta; order Sabellida; family Serpulidae; genus Protula; species Protula sp. h YS-2021. Next base: position 49,197,775 of record OX457025.1, on the reverse strand, counting down.
GGAACTGCGGAAAGCAAAGAAAGACGACCAGTTGACAAAAAGACGAAACCTGGCGACCCTGGACGATGACGCCATCAGTCCACTGAAAGAAAACAATAACAAACAAGTATGATAGACAGTTGGTAAAATATAGAAGTTTAAAAATGTGCAACATATTAAGTTGTGAACGGCTTCACATTCAAAGCACAGTGTATCCAGTCGTTTGCCATATTGAACAGCATGTATCTGTAATTTGTTTAATCGGGGAGTTAGTGGAATCCTCAGGGAGTTTTGGTGTGAAAGAAAAAAATCAAAACCTCTTTATTCGTTGTGTAATTCCCGTTATTCCTCCTGTAGAAGTTTTAAACATTTACGTACAACGCGATATCTTTTCTAGAAAGTATAACTTTTTTAACTTCTGAAGTACAACTCTAAATTTTACCTTTTACTTCGGAAGGAAAATAGCGTCATACATGCACTCCATCGTTTCATAGATGCCGATACCGCATGCTACGCCGATTCTTGCACTAATGCTGTGTGTGTAACTGTTCACCAGTCTTTCATTATTAACAAAATTTTCTTTAAGAATGGACTAGATCTCCAAAGATATCACTCAGTTAGAAAATTTAACATGTTTCAATTCATTGAATTACGTGAGGCATTTCAATGTATCAGTCTGATCAATTGCGTTTCTTGTCGATTCAGAACACGCTCATGAGCCTAGATGAAATAATCCGCGGCGTGCAGTCGAGTGACGTGTCAGTGCAGCAACAAGCAACGCAGTCCTGTCGCCGCATCCTGTCACGTGAACGCCAGCCACCCATCGATGACATCATCCAGGCCGGTGTCGTGCCAAGACTTGTCGAGTTCTTAGCCAAGACCGACAAGTGGGTTTTCCTTTCAGCATTTCAGTTAAACCAAAAATGGTTAACGGTAGAAAACAGTTCTAGATTATGTCGTGAAATCTATCGGTAAATAAGCACGGGTATGGTAAAGAAATAAAGCTATAGCACAGCGGAAGCAACGTGAAATTTCAGCCATGGACATTGTACCGCGAATGATGGATGAAAAGGGGTTTGATCAACTCGTACCTTTGCCAAGTCGTACTCCTACCAAGTCGTACCACTTTGGTCAATTCATGCCCTATTTTTTGGTCAAGTCGAACCCCTACCAACTCGTACACCGCGTTAATAGCCTATATCACATTTTTTAGCCCTCAGCCAACATTGGCTGAAGGCTATTGCTATCTGTCTGTCTGTCCGTAAGCTTTTTTTGTCCGGGCGATATCTCAAAAACTGTTTATCGGAACTTCACAAAACCTTACAGAAAGAAAGTATATATAGTGTAGATGTGCGGTGGGGGTTCAATCTGTCAAATGTCCGTCCGTCGTTTTTTAGACTTTTTTCTTGTCCGGGTGATATCTCAAAAACTATATATCGGAAATTCACCAAACCTTACAGGAAGAAAGTATGTAAGCTATAGTGTAGAGGCGCAACAGGCGTTCAATTTGTCAAATATCCGTCTGTCCGTCCGTCGCCCTTTTAAACTTTTTGTTGTCCGGGCGATATCTCGAGCTATTTATCGGATCTTCATCAAACCTTACAGGAAGAAACTATGTATAGTGTAGATGTGCGACGGGGGTTCAATTTGTCAAATATCCGTCCCTCTGTCCGTCCGTCGCACTTCAAACTTTTTCTTGTCCGGGAAATATATCAAAAACTATTTATCGGAGCTTCACAAAACCTTACAGGAAGAAAGTATATATAGTGTAGATGTGCAGTGGGGGTTCAATCTGTGAAATGTCCGTCCGTCGTTTTTTAGACTTTTTTCTTGTCCGGGTGATATCTCGATTTGAAAATAAATTGTCAAAATGACAGCATTTTGAAAATAGATAAAAATTTAGATGGAATGTGCAAAGATGTGACATTCTGTCCAGGTCGTAACCCCATAACTCTTCATGTTGATGCTTTTTCGTTTTGCATGCGAAAGGTTTGATGAGAGACAAAATAACAATTAAAAAATAATTTGTTTGAAATTGAAAGAAGGTACAATAAAATTTAAAATGTTTTCTCCTTGTTTCTTTGATATGCTTTATATACTTGGTAATATAAACTATTGATTAAGTTATGCAACAATATAAAACATAAATAAAATAAATAGGGTACGACTTGGCATAAAATAGCATACGACTTGACTTTCACCAGGGTACGACTTTTTTAGGGTACGACATGGCAAAGGTACGAGTTGACTAAGAACCGATGTAAGGGTTAAATTTTTTTCCGCGTCCAGGTATGAACAACAAAAATGAGTCATGATTACTGTAATTTATTTGCCGGGCGTCGATATGGCCCCCCATGAAATATAGAACGTTTGTTGAATTGTGCTTTCTTCCTGCAATAACCCAAGTGTCTCACGGAGAGGTAGCCCAGAGTCTTGAAACTGTTTACCCGGGCTTCCGTGTTTAGCGACAGACGTACCTTTCTACATTTTTTTCAGTCCAGACCTGCAGTTTGAAGCAGCCTGGGCCTTGACTAACGTGGCTTCAGGAAGTGCAGAGCAGACGCGAGCCGTGGTTAAGGCCGGTGCGGTACTGCCGTTCGTTCATCTCCTGTCATCCAAGTTCAACAACGTGGCCGAGCAAGCCGTGTGGGCGCTGGGCAATATTGCAGGTAAGGTAGTGCCGGTCCATGTCAACTTGACCCTTTTACTGTTTACCCCATAGGTCTGTTGGTCACATGGGCTATGGCACATTGTGCCTCTGTCGTCTGTCCGTCCGTCTGTAAAGGTGTTTTTTTTGTGTGTTTTTTTTTTTTGCTGCTCCTATTTCAGTTTTCATCGGAATGCAGTAAAATTTCGTGGAAGTATGGTTCAGTTAAGGGGACAAGTGCACATCATTTTATTTTCTGAATTCGCCAATTTGGCGAATCCATCACCGCCTTTTCGAAAAAAAGCCTACTCATGCTACAAATTGTGTTTAATTTGCTCGGAATTTTGCATGAAGGTAATGTGGGTCAGGGGTAAAAGAAGTATCAGAGTCGATTTTTGATTTTCGTCAATTTGACGAATAGGCGAAATTCTAAAGTTGGCCAAATTTTCGCCAAAAATGTACTTTTTAATATTTTTTTGTATTGTCTGTGAAATTTTTAACGCCAGTTCCTCCAGTACGTCTGAGTAAAATTCTGTCATTTTTTTTTTTTCATATTCTCATAGCAGGAACAATTAATCGCAATTTCGAGAGCTAATTCGATGTCATCGAGAATGTTGTGCTACAATTGCAGTTATAAAGAAATAGTTAATTGGAATATAACTGACAAAAAGTGTTTTTGCCGGGCGGTAAAAACCGCGTTTTTTTTTCAACCCTGGCTTTGCATGATTCTGTGTTAATGTTCAGGCTACTTGATCGGTTCCCTTCTGTATTATAGAATGCTAAAATAAATAAGGAAATGGGCCAGTTATCCGTGGTTTTTGGCTGTTATTAGTACAATCGCCACGCCATTAAATACAATTTCTTTTAAGTGACGTAGCGATTGTATAAATGAGAGACATTCAATGCCATTTTACTTCATGATGCTTCTGCTAGCATCGTGTCCTGATCGCTGCGGTACTGTACATGGGTGTTACTTGTGTATTTCTCCTAGAACCTATTACTTTTTCGGCAGTAACCGGTATCTTTGAAATTCTATAATCATTAGTTTTCCGGGTGGAATCAGTTTAAAATTTGCCATTGTTTGTCGACTTCCACCAGACCCAGAAAGCGAAATGGAAATGAAACCATTCTCCTGTGATAAGATTTAAAAATTTGAATGAAAGATAAAACATTTTTTTTTGGTTGTTATTGAAGGTGATGGGCCGGAGCTGAGGGATTTGGTGATTAAGAATGGCTGCGTGGAGCCCTTGATAGCGTTGGTGACATCGGACGCGCCGTCGCCCTTCCTCCGTAACGTGACGTGGACGTTGTCGAACCTGTGCCGCAACAAGAACCCGCCGCCGCCATTCAGCGCCATCAAGCAGTGCCTGCCTGTTCTCGCCCACCTCGTGCACCACACTGACAAAGAGGTCGCTCCCGCTCACGCCTTTGTCGAGCTGGTCTTATCACATTAGTGGGGAGGGGGGGGGGGGGGGGTGGGGGAGGTGGGGGGAGCATCCGCCGTATGTATGTATGTATCTGAACTTTAACTTAATATGCTGAAATCCCGCAAAATTGGTCCTGTGGAGGGTTATAATTTGTACTAGCTAGTTTTCAATGTGGTCTTTGACAGTTTTGATTACCTTTTGATTACCTTCAAATTTTGCATGCAAGTTCACAGGCTGTCCTCTTGAAATGTTACTTTATGGCGATCCCCCAAAAATGATGGCTAAATGGGGGGAATTTTTAGTCCTCAGCCATAAGATGGCTTAGGGCTATTGCTATAGGCCGTGTTCGTCCGTTTGTCCGTTAACATTTGGCTTGTGAACACTCTCTAGCCTACAATTCTTTTGAAATTGCTAAGATATTTCAAATATAGCTAGTGTATGGACTAATAAAGATCGGTATTGTATATGAGCCATATTCGGTCAAGGACAGTGGCTCAGCTGGACTTCGGATTTTTTTTTATTTGTATCATTACTAAGTGTCGTTAACATGTGGCTTGTGAACACTCACTAGCCTACAATTCTTTCGCAATTGCTAAGATATTTGAGATATAGCTAGCATATGGCCTAATAAAGATCGGTATTGCATGTGAGTCATATTCGCCTAAGGACAGTGGCTCACCTGGACTTTCTTTATTTGTAGCGTTATCAAGGGTATTTGCTCGGTCGCGGGATCGAAACTCGCTTGGTGACTGTGCAACCGTTGAATTATGACACTTCGCCAAATTATTTTTATATATCTCCCCTTATGGGATGCATATGTATTTGGACTTGGAAAAGCACAGTGTCTCATGGTATATGTTTTTTTTTTTCGTCTTAAAGCACTGTCATCCTATTTTAGGTGCTCTAAGTACTTGATGCATTTTAATCATAAGTTTTATTGCATTGATTGCTCTCCTCCAGTTTTAATTTCTTTTTTCGAGTATGTTCCCTATGGGGGTGGGGGGTGGGGGGGGGGGTGGGGGTGGGGGGGCATTAAATTTTTTCGCAAGCGTTCAAAATACTTTTTCTCCCACATTTTCAAACAGATTGTCTTAATCTTTTGCATAAATGTTGACTAGGAAGGCCTGTCTTTAAAATTTACTTTTGTTTTTGGCGAGTCACCAAAATTGACCACTTTCCAAATGCTTCTTTTTCCACATTTTTGATTGCATTATCTTCAGCTTTGGTTTAGTTATTTCATAGGTAATCCTGTCTTGAAAAAATACTCTTGTTTTGGATGTTCGCCTAAAATTGGCCAATGGCGCAATTTTCGACTTTTTTTGTTAGCCAATTTTCATTATGCTTCTTCCACATCTTTGATTGGATTTCTTTCCAGTTTTGTACGAATATTCTTTGGATGGTTTTCTCTTGAAAGAAATTGGCCAAATAGCGCCATTTTGTTTATTTAGTTGTTAAGACGATTTTCAAACTGTTTCTTATCTCAAATCTTGACCGGATTCCTTTAAAATTTTTCCCTAGATGGTCCTCTTTCAACAAAAAAGTTACTTTTTTTGCGATTCTCCAAAAATTTCCCAATTTCCGGCATTTGAAATGTTTTCGTTTTCCAAAATGCGTTCCCGCTGCAGTTTGTGTAGATTTATCCGGAATTTTAGAATAATGCAGTTCGTGTGATGTTTTCTTTAAAAATTACTTTTTTTGCGCAACTCCAAAAATTCGATCCGGTTTTCAAAATATACTGATGCGCAGAAAAAAAAAAGAAGTCCAAAAACGGTCACAGTTTTTTTTTCTTAAAAAAAAAAATTCGCCTAAACAGTTCGGATGTTGTCAATATCGGGTATCCACTCCTTGTTGTGGTCAGAGCAGCTACTCTTCTCGGCATAGACGTAACCAAAGGATTGATTCGATGCTGAGGAAAGTTCCACTCGTCAGTGACCACCTGTCGCGGCTGGCTTAAGTTCTTGGGTGCTGGAATTCTGGATCGCAACCAGCGAACCTTGACTATAAGGTGGCCAGTGAAGAGTGGCAGTGTTGTTGGTCTGTAGATTAGCTGTGGTAGCCGGGGCTACATGTAGTTTAGCGTTATCGTGCATAAACATACTATTGGGGTTGTTCCGGAAGTGGGGTGGCACGTGTGGTGTCAAGACTTCATCGACGTATCGCCGGGCCGTCAAATTGCCTTCGATAACAGCCAATTGAGAGCGCCAACCAAACTGGTTGGCTCCCCAAACCATTAGGGATCCACTCCGAATCGATCAACTTCACTTACGTTGTTCCCGTGAAATCGCTGGTTACGTCGCCGATAGACCCTTTGACGACCGTCACCTTGGAAAAGACGATACCGGGACTCATCACTAAACACTGCACGCCTTCAGGTCTATAATCCCCACTGCGTTTGTCCGTGGTTAGCGGCCCGGTGTGCTCGGTTTTGATTTCTTTGTTGGTTCAACACTTAAGGTCATTAGGCACGAGTTTGCCTTGCATGACGACGTCTGAAAACCGTATACCGACTTATTCGTGGGTTGTTGAGACCTGGTATCTCTCTGGCTGTTTGGGTGGCAGCCCTGAAGGGGTTTCAAAGGTGAAATCGCGCGATTCTGGCGCTCTGATGTCACGCGTGGTCTGCCACTTCGTGGGCGGTCGTCTGTTGTTCTTGTGGCTTGATGGCGGCCTTGCAGGTTATAAACCGTCATCCGACTACGTCCAAATCGCTCAGCCGCACGTGTTGCTGATATGCTACTTTCCAACATACCCTTCGTTTGTTCCCTTTCTTCTTTAGTGAGGCGTGGCATGTTTCGCTGAAATTTGGGCCAAAATGTTCAATTTGCCAATTAAGTCATTTCTGTTTTCAAAGAGTCTCAAGGGTGAACAAAAGGTTGAATCAGTGTTCGTTTACCTAGTCAGGTCAGTGGGGTTTTGGTCGACTAGCGATACTGTTTCTCGAAGAAGTGTGGCATGGTTGAATTAACATGCCATGATACTGCGGAGTGACAAGGCATGTTGTGTTTGACAGTCGATAAATATCGGCTTCTTAGATCTTAAGTTATTTTCAGAAGATGTGATAAAGTTTCTTTTGCGCGTCAGTATAGTTCTTCGGCAAGTAATTTTAGTCCGATTGTTTTCATTTTTTAGGCGTAGTACAGCGTTAGGGCTTCTGTGAAATTTACTTTTCTGAAATCTACCAGAGGTTGAGCTAATGTCGGCCTTTGAAAGACTTTTTTCTTTTTTTTTTTGAGTATGAATACCACTTTTTTTGCGACAATACATGCCTATTGATACTTGATCCAAGTCCCAGCTGCTCACAGTGTTGTTCATGGGCATGCTTGTTTATGCTGTTATCCCCCGTGCAACGGAGGGATATAGTTTTGAACTTTTCGGTCTGTCCGTCTGTCTGTCCGTCTGTCACGCTTCAGTCTCACGCGCCTACAGACCACATTAATGCATGGATTCGGTTCAAATTTTGTACACGGCTTCTCTGGATTCTTCCGCAGTGCAGTGACCAAGAATTTTCCGGATCGGGCAAAAATTGACAAAATGGCGGACTTTTGAAAATCGGCGCTGGACGTAGCGTATATACGGCAGTCTCACGCGACTACAGGCCGCATTAATGCATGGATTCGGTTCAAATTTTGTACACGGCTTCTCTGGATCCTTCCGCAGTGCAGTGACCAAGAATTTTTCGGATCGGTCAAATATTGACAAAATGGCGAACTTTTGAAAATCGGCACTGGACTTAGTGTATATACGGCAGTCTCACGCGCCTACAGGCCACGTTAATACATGGGTTCGGTTCAAATTTTGTACACGGCTTCTCTGGATCTTTCCGCAGTGCAGTGACCAAGAATTTTCCGGATCGGGCAAAAATTGACAAAATGGCGGGCTTTTGAAAATCGGTGCTGGACTTAGCGTACCTACGACAGTCTCACGCGCCTACTGGTTAATGGATTTATTCGTTTAAATGTTAGACACTACGTCTACCTATCCTTCCACTTCTAAATTTTGCGTTGTCAACACGCAACAGCCTTACGCGCACCATATCCCCCACGGGGGATTGACGTACTCCTCGAGACGTAGTCAAGTTTAACCTTGTTCTCGTCTTGACAGTTAATTTCGTTTTGGAAATGGGACAGCGTCGCAGCTTACTACTTAATCTAGTAATTTCTCGCACGGCATTCATGTTTATATCCAGTGAAACGGAGGGATATAGGTTTGAGCTTGTCCGTCTGTCTGTTCGTCTGTCCCACTTGATGGTCAGTACCTTGTGGAGTCCACTTGCATATTAACTAAAGTGGTTAGAACTTTTTATCATTCATATAACTAATAATGAGGGAATGTAGGTGTGCAACGTCCAGTTTACAGTTTGATCGATCAAAAATAATTATTGTCAAAATTACAGCCCTGTGAAAATGGGCTAAATTGACGCTTTCGATGGTGCCTTGTGGAGTCCACTTCTCTATTAAGGAATGATGTAAGAGCTATTATCTTTCATATATGCAGTCTTTAGTGTATGTATATGTGCAAAGTCAAGGTTTCAGTTTGATCGATCAGAAATTGTCAAAATTACAGTCCTGAAAATTGCCTAAATTGACGCTTTCGAGGGTAGCTTGTGGAGCCCACTTCTCCATTAAGGAATCATGTAAGAGTTATTATTCTTTCATATATGCAGTCTTTACTGTATGTGTATATAAGGTTTCAGTTTGAGCGTCAAAATTTGTCAAAATTGCAGCCCTCTGAAAATGGACAAAATTTTCTTGTGGAGTCCTCTTCACTATTAAGGAATCATGTAAGAGCTATTATTCTTTCTTATATCAAATAAATGTGGAATGAAGATGTGCAACGTCAAACTTTCAGTTTGATCGATCGAAATTACAGCCCTCTGAAAATTGACTCTTTCGTGTCACAAAGGGTACCTTGTGGAGTCCACATGCCTAGAAAGGAATCATGTAAAAGCAATTATTCTTTCAATTATGCAATAATTAGGCAATAAAGATTTGCCACGTCCAGTTTATGAGTTTCACGGGGGATCCTGCTACTCGCTAACAGCGTCTAGTTTTAGTATTGTGATCTGAACAGGTAGAGATGTCTTTATAATGTGCTCATTTTGCAGGTTTTATCGGACACGTGCTGGGCGCTATCTTATCTGACTGATGGCACCAATGATAAAATACAAAGTGTCATAGATGCCGGGGTCGTACCGCGGCTGGTTGAGCTGCTGGGACAGGACGAGCCGTCAGTTATCACGCCCGCCCTCCGTGCAATAGGCAACATTGTGACTGGCGATGACGCTCAGACCCAGGTGAGCAAACATGTCTTCAAATGGCCAGCGCTTTCTGATGTGTCTAAAAACACATTCCGTAAATTTACGAAAATACGAGCGATATGTTTCAGACCTCACTTCCTCAAAGAATGTTAATGTGTTTTTTTTTTTTTTTGCCAAAGACCCAGTATTATGGTTAGATCACTTAATATGTGTGGGTTATGGTCAACTCATCCAAATACCAACTCATCCAAATACCAACTCATCTAAATTTGGTCAACTCATCCAAATACCAACTCATCCAAAAACCAACTCATCCAAATATGGTTAACTCATCCAAATGAAATTGGTCAACTCATCCAAGTTATTTGTTCTCTTTTCGAGACTTGAATAAAATCTTCAAAGAAGCTTTTGATACCCCAACTTTTTAATACTGCAGCTTCTCACAGATTAAATTGAATTGGATTATATGGAGATTGCAATTGTGAAATCACGCGAGTACCGCCGCCTGTGTATTTATTCTGAGAGTATTACCACTTCAAGTGAAAGCGTAAAATCTTTTTATGTATGGATTGCATTTACATTAATTTAGTCGACTGCAACTGAATTACATGGCAATGGTTTATAGGCTGTAATTGTTATAGAGTTGTATTTGCAATTGTAATCAAAAGGGTTGCAATTACATTCAGTACGATGAGTGGAATTTAAGTTTATTGTAATTTCTACGGAGTTGTGAGAAGCTTTCGAATTTTAGTGCGTAATTGCAATTGAAAGAGTGAGTAATTTGTACATCCAATAATTGAAACATTTTTAAGATGCTTTGTTTTCATTGGTTTAAACTTAAGACCCGCCAAATCCTGTATGAGTTGACTATCTCCCATTACAATTAACTCTTTGATAAAATCAGAGAAAAGGTTTATCAAAGCATTTTTACTTTCAAAAGAAATGCCATTGAAATGTGTCTCGAAAATCTGAAATGAACTCTTTTCCTAATACATGTCGAATAAAAAGACGATTTATATTTGAAAAAGAACAAAAAGAAAAGCCATTAATTTGGGTGAGTTGACCAAAATATTTGGATGAGTTGGCGAAAAAATTTGGATGAGTTGACCAGGGAATTGGGATGAGATGACCAAAGAATTTGGATGAGTTGGTATTTGGATGAGTTGACCATCTCCCAATATGTATGAGACTCACCGGCACAGGCTCACATCGCCACTCTGGAAGATGTGATATTCTTTTCATGTTTCGATATTTCGTGTTTTAGTTCTTTATATAATAACATAATAAACTGTCGTTAAAAACAAATAAAGAGAAAAAAATTGGCGCATGGGATTTAAAAAGGAAATGCTGCTAAAATAAAAGAATATTCATAGATGTTTAGATGATTTGACTAAAGCTATGCTTGGTTTGTTGCAGCATGTGATAAACTGTCATGCGCTGGGCGTCTTTCACCGCTTACTCACGCACAGTAAGAACAGCATAGTGAAGGAGGCCGCGTGGACCGTGTCCAACATCACTGCTGGCAACCAAGAGCAAATCAAGGCTGTGATTGATCGTGGACTTATTCCTCTCATTGTTGACGTCTTAGAAAAGGTTTGGGATTTTAAGCCATTGAGAATTGTCATGTTTCATCATTTTCTGTAACTATTTATATGCCGTATTGTTAATTTCAACTCAGGAAGTTGTGTTATAATTATCTTCCGTGTAACGAGGGGATATAGGTTTTAGCTTGTGCGTCTGTCCGTCCGTCCGCCTGTCTGTCCGCTTTCGTGTATTCTCGCGTCCGGGCTCTGTCTCCGAAACTATTTGTCGTATAGCTTTTTCCTTTGGCAGACGGTTAGAACGTATATTGAAGGTGTGCAGCGTCGTATTATTTTTGGAATCGCTCAAAAATTATCAAAATACGACTTATCAAAAATGGCCGTTTTTAACCCAGTCGACTTTGTCGGACTGGGTTAGTCGTATCACTTTCGGGGGCTTGAATGTATGTGCGTGTGTTAAACTTTTTCTTTAAAATGCTACTCCTCCTGAAGTTTTGCTCCAATCGTTTGGATATTGCGCAAGAATGTTTCCTGTATGGTCCCCCCCGTGGCTATTACTTTTTTGGCGATTGACGAAAAACTGACAAACTGGCGGCACTTTTTGTGCCCGTTTTGACCCATTTTTAAAATGCTCCTCCTACAGTTTTACTCCAATCGTTTAGATGTTACGCAGAAATGTTCTCCAGGGGTTCGCCTGCCAGGCTATTATTAATTTTTTCGCGGCTCACCAAAAACTGCTGAAAAGTGTAGTAAATAACTGAATTGTTAAACCATTCATTTCTCTCAGTCTTTTTCAAGTAGTTATAAAATTTTATTCGAAAGTTTCTTAGGTGCTTCTCCACCTGGACTTTGCTTTTTTTCGTAAATGACAAAAAATGCTGAAATGTTGGATTTTAAAAATCTTTGTAAAATTGTTTAAATGTCGGTAAATACGTGAATCGTCAAAACCCAACCTCTCCAACATCACTTTTCGGGTAGCTTCCACCCGGGAGAACTCTTTTTTGTTCATTAAAATTGTGAAAAAGTTACGTTCGGAACAAAGTCCTTCAATTTTTGGGCCTAACAGTATTCGTTTCAGAGTTTTTGTCTATCCTTGTTTCGTAACTCGGCTGGGTCATATCCTTGGACATGCTTGGTTTTTTTTTTTAATTTTAATTTACTGATAGCCAGTTTTCAAAATACTTTATCTCCCATAACTTGGATGGGATTCCTTTCCAATTTCGTACGATTGTTCTCTTGATATTTGATATATAAGTCACTTTTTTGGCGATGCGCTAAAATTTGGCCAAATTAGAGGGCATTTATAATTTTATGGTTGCCAGTTTTGAAAATGCTTCTTCTCAAACAATTTTGATCAGATTTTTTTTTACATTTTGTGCGAATATTCTGTAGGTAGGCCTGTCTTGAAATATAACTTTTTTTGGAGATCCGCCAAAAATTGGTTAAATGGGGGTAATTTTAGCGCCAGATTCTAAAGAAACAGGAGCTATAGCAGTCGTTGAAAGTATGTGCTATGTACCCTCTTCTTATCGCGGCTTCTTAAAGCTTCTATTTTGGACAGTCCTAAATATAATTCATGCATGTATATAAAGTAACCTGCAGTTGTGGCTAATTTGGCGTACCGTGTGATAGGGAGATTTCAAGAGTCAAAAAGAAGCGGTGTGGGTGATCACGAACCTGACGTCGGGCGGCACGACACATCAGATCGGCTACGTGGTGCAGGCTGGCGTACTCAAGCCGCTCTGTAACCTGCTCGTTACCAAGGACGCCAAAGTCATCATTGTCATTCTCGATGCCATCATCAATATTCTTAATGTAAGTCGTTCTGAGGTTTTTTTGTGGAAATCTTTCGGAAATAACTGGTTCTCCTCACAAGTCTCAGCGTAAAAATCAGCATATATGTAGCATAAAGCTAGACGTCGAAAAAAAAATATATATATTTTGAAGCCTAAATGTGACAAGCAAACGTAGCAACACGTGACTAGTAGTAAAGGGGATGTTGATTTCAGGCCGCCGACAAGGAGAACGTGACGGAAAATATCTGCGTGGCTATTGAAGAAGTCGGGGGTCTGGATAAGATTGAAGCTCTGCAAGAACATGAAAATACTCAAGTCTACGAAATGGCGCTCAATTTGATCGAAAAATACTTTGGTGGTGAGGTATGTCAGCCTTCAGTTTGCGATCCAGATATGCATTGCCGCGAAATGTTTTGGGAGGAGGTACAAAGAAGGTATAAACTCGCCCAGCATTTTACGGGTGGGAATTAATGCCAGGACGCAAGGCGTAACAGTAACACTTACGAATCGCGAACCCGTTTGGCACTGAAATGATGTTGCAGTGAAGTGGCGTCTCAGATCTTGCATTGAGGGGGGCGGGGGATGGAAGGTATAAGTTCTTGCATTGCGGACTTATTGACTGACCGCATAGGAAAAAAATGATTTGGCCTTGGCGAGGTGCCGAGTAGATAGGCGCCGAGTTGGCAGGGTGCCAAGTTGTCCCAAGATCTTTTTAACGACTATTGTTGACTTCTTTTTCGTGTAGTGCAATTTCGCTCTTCGAGAGGAGTTCCAAATGCGATAACTTAGAAGTTAATGCTGTGCCCTGAAATGGACAGTGCCTGATATTCTCGGTTTTTCTGTACCCCGGTATTGTGGCGTGGTCGTGCTTAGTGATTGACGGTTTACCGTTTGGGACGGTTAACCGTGAAGGTGGCGGTTCGGTTAAACCGAACCGTGCTCTGTGGAAAACCGCGGTTCATTTTCGGTTTTTAATTAGCATTATTTTTGCTTTTTCTCAGGAGCATTTTTAACTGCTATGAATGTTTCAGCGCACTATTTTAGCGCAGCATTATTTTACACTTCCAGATGGGTTCCTTTTTTAGTTAAGCAATGTATTTACTTATCACATTCTAGAATAAAAACAGAAAATTAATTGGGATATCTTTAATTTATATATATTTGCAAAGTCTGAAAGAAACCGAAACCGAACCGAAAAAACCGCGGATTTTTCTTTAAAAATCGAAATCAAACCGAACCGGACCCATCAGTGACGCATCACAGCACTAGTCGTGCTATACATTGAGTGACATGGACGTGCTTTGTGTTGCCAGGAGGAGGAGGACACGGCCGTAGCACCACAGGCTGCCACCACTGGCCAGTTCCAGTTTGCCGCAGCTGCTGATGTGCCACAGGGAGGCTTCTCTTTCCAGTGAAAGCAGGCTCAAGGAGAGTGCCACAGCTCATGACTAGGCGGACCAAGTCCCAAAGTCACTGTCTCGTCTTTTAAGTCTTTCATTCATAGGACTCGTTTATGCGTTTGTAGCATGTCAGTTTGCCGAAGAAAAATAATCTTTCGAACCTTAACCAATAATTATGGTGCGAATTGGCGAGAAGTTTTGGTTGAGATTTAAACGATTCTTGGAAAACCTTACTTCAGGTTGATTTTCTGTGCAAAAGGATAAATCGGCTTAGTTATGTTGTGCAGATTTCAAAATCTTGCATGTTTAACGGTCTCAGTATCGTGCCACTGGATGTGTTCAAATGACGATCACCGAGTGTGTGTTTCTGTGTCTGTTTTAGACAATAATGTTATATTTTAATCACTATTAGTAAAATTGCTATGGTATAAAAATAGTAATCGTTAACCTTTTCATCAGTTAATACTTTCTTTTCCAAATATTCATTTTTCGCTATTTTTATGATTATAATAATTCAGTGCTTATCGTAATTTTTTTCGATGTTTTCCCCTTAGTTTGGATAGCACATACTTAATTGATATTTATAAAGTTTCGGCCCAATAATACATGCAACAACGGGAGCTACAGCGGAAATACAGCAGGTTTTTCACACCTCGAACCTCGTTGGAGCGGCTAAAACTGTCACCGAATAACTGAATGGGACATAACATATAATGATAAGGCGTGGGGTCAATAGCAGAGATTCCAGTTATGAGTGTTCTGTCTTAATGAATGTCCAGTTATCGTATATCAGCTGTATGCAATAAGCAACTCATATATTTACTGTAGAAATTCACTTTATATCTTACCCTTCTCAGACTTCAGTATGTTGGAGTCTGAAGTTTTTTTTTTCTTTTACAGTGGAAATTTAAACTTAGAAGTGCTAACGTAATGTGCTTGATATGTATTTGTAATTGAGGCAGTGCTTAGTTTTGAAATCCATTGTTGCCAAAACCGATTTGAAGTTTATTTTGCAAGGCTGAAAGATTGTGCTGATGAATGTGCTGCAGTGTGTGAAACTGACTGATAGATTCACGTTTTCAGGGCGACTATGGCATCATTGTCGCAGGGGATGCTTAATACGGGATATTTTAAGCGCCCTTCTTTTTGAGTCCGACCGACTTTCATCAGTGGGCTATACTCACCACGTGTAGGGTGTGCGTTGCACAGCCCTCTTTCTTTGTTGTTGCAGTGTCCAGCCGCCTAATGTTGATAAATTTCAACTGGCAGGACAAAGGACATAGGCACTAACAACATTCCTTGTAGTCTATAAGCAATCCACTTATTGTGAAATCTTGTGCCCACTTTCCATAGTGACAGCTTGTTCCTGTCTATATAATACAGTTACTAAATTAAATAGCGGCATTCTGCCGCGGCCACACTACTTTGGTCACTGCAAAAAAACCTGTAGCTGAAACCGATTTTTTTCCAGGGTTGCGAACTTTAATAAGCTGCACTTGTGTGAAGATAATTGCATTTCTTTCTGTGTAATAAGGTAATCCTTCACGGCATAATAAATAAAAAGCTTGTTCATTGATAAGTTTGACTTTAATTTGTGTTATAAGTTGTATGAGCAATTACATATGATTTTTGCCTGTGACACCACTTACGCATACTAAATTAGTGTTAAGCCAATCATTTCCAAAATTGTTATTATATGCCTCCCCCCTCGGTAGGCATAAGGCCTGTATTGTTTTTGGTCTGTTGTTCCGTACGTCCGTCCGTCAGCAGCGATTTCTCAGTAACGAGGCAGCCGATTGCAACCAGGTTTTACACACGTGTTGCCTACAGATAATGAACATTTTCTTATTTCTCATATCCAGCCATTTTTCGACTTCGGCGATTTTTTTTTTAATTTGTTACATAATGTGGAGTTGTTTCGAGCTAGAAGCGTGTCCCTTTGACAGACTGAGCTTTAGCAAAAACATAAGACTTTCTAGGTTTATCGCAGGAACACCAGAGTAATTACGTTTTAATTAGCCCAGCTTACGTTACACGTAAGCTGGGGTATTCCTATCGGTCTGCGGATGGCGTCCGTTAGTTAGTTAGTTCGCTGTAAACTTTGTTTCAAAATGCATCTCCTACAATTTTGATCCCATGTCATTTATTTTTGGTCTGAGGCATCCTAAGGGGTCGTGCATACGGCTTGTGCTTTTCTAGTCGATCGGGTGATTTTTGAAAGAAAAGAAATTAAAATGTATGTCCTCCTACATTTTTGACCCGATGTCATTTATTTTTGGTATGAGGCACCCCTAAAGGGTCGTGCATAATGCTTGTGCTTTTTTAGTCGATCGGACAATTTTTGTATTTTTGGGGATTTTTTAAGCAAAAATTTTGAAAAAAGTGCATCTACTCGTACAATTTTGATTCGATGTCATTTTTTTTTTTTTTTTGGAGTGAGGCATTCCTAAGCGGTCATACATACGGCTTGTGCTTTTAGCCCAGCTTACGGTACACGTAAGCTGGGGTATTCCTATCGGTTTGCGGGTGGCGTCCGTTAGTTAGTTAGTTAGTTCGCTGTAAACTTTGTTTCAAAATGCATCTCCTCCTAAAATTTTGATTCGATGTCATTTATTTTTGGTGTGAGGCATCCCTAAGGGGTCGTGCATACGGCTTGTGCTTTTCTAGTCGATCGGGTGATTTTTGAATTTTTGGCGAATTTTTAAAGAAAAAAATTAAAATTGTATCTCCTCCTACATTTTTGACCCGATGTCATTTATTTTTGGTATGAGGCACCCCTAAAGGGTCGTGCATACGGCTTGTGCTTTTTTAGTCGATCGGACAATTTTTGTATTTTTGGGGATTTTTTTAAGCAAAAATTTTGAAAAATTTTGATTCGATTTTGATTCGATGTCAATTTTGATTCGATGTCATTTATTTTTGATGTGAGGATTTCCTAAGCGGTCGTGCATACGGCTTGTGCTTTTTTAGTCGATCGGGTTATTTTGGAATTTTTGGGGATTTTTTAAAGAAATTTTAAAATGTATCTCCTCTTACATTTTTGACCCAATGTCATTTATTTTTGGTATGAGGCACCCCTAAAGGGTCGTGCATACGGCTTGTGCTCTTTTAGTTTGTATTATTGGGGAATTTTTTAAGCAAAAATTTCGAAAATAATTCAAAGTGCATCTACCCCTACAATTTTGATTCGATGTCATTTATTCTTGGTGTGAGTGCATACGGCTTGTGTTTTTTAGTCGATCGGGCATTTTTTTTTTTTTGGTTTGAGGCAACCCAAAGGGGTTGAGAATACGACTTGCGCTTTTTAGTCGATCCGACAATTTCTGTATTTTTTGGGAATTTTTGAAGAAAAACTTCAAAATGCATTTCCTCCTACAGTTTTTATCCGATTTCATTTATTTTTGCTATGAGGCATCCTTAGGTAGGTCTCGCATACGGCTTGTGCTATTTGACTCGACTTGGGAATTTTTGATTTCGGGGGGAATTTTTGATGAAAATACCTCAAAATGCATTTTCTCCTGCAGTTTTCATCAAACATCATTCATTTTGTGGCTGAGGCATGCTTAGGGTGTCGTGAATATGGCCTGTCTTTTTCAGTCGATGAGAGAATTTTTGAAGAAAAAAATTCAAAATGCATTTCCTCCTACAGTTTTTATCAGATTTCATTTATTTTCGATATGAGCCGTCTCTAGGGGGTCATGCATACGGCTTGTGCTTTTTGAGTGAATTGGAAAACTTTTGAATTTTTTTTCGGAATTTTTGAAAAAAAAATTAAATAAATCTCCTCCTACAGCGCATAAACGCAAGTTAAATGAACTTGCACAGTAGTCAGATTTAAACACCGCACATCGACACAAGTTAAAATAAACATTCGCAGTAGTCCAAATTAAGTACTCCGCATCGATGCAAGTTAAATAAACATGCGCATTGGTCCGAAATGTGAACTGCGCATCGACGGAGGATAAATAAAGATGCGAACTGGTCCAAAATAAGCACCGCGCATCAACGCAGGTTAAATAAACATGCGCACTGGTCCGAAAAAAAGAACTACGCTTCGACGTAAGTTGAATAGACATGCGCAGTGGTCTGAAATGCGAACCGCGCATCAACGCAGCCTAAAGAAACATGCGCACTGGTCCGAAATGCGAACCGTACATCGAGGCAAATTAAATAAGCATGCGCAGTGGT
Organism: Protula sp. h YS-2021; assembly: GCA_949752745.1. Taxonomy (NCBI): domain Eukaryota; kingdom Metazoa; phylum Annelida; class Polychaeta; order Sabellida; family Serpulidae; genus Protula; species Protula sp. h YS-2021. Next base: position 49,179,540 of record OX457025.1, on the reverse strand, counting down.
CCGAAATGCGAACCGCGCGTCAACGCAAGTTAAATAAATATGCGCACTGGTCTGAAATGAGAACCACGCATCAACACAAGTTAAATAAACATGGGCTCTGGCCTGAAATGCGAACCGCGCATCGACGGAAGTTAAATAAACATGCGATCCGGTCCAAAATAAGAACCGCACATCAACGCAAGTTAAACAAACATGCGCACTTGTCCGATAAAAAGGACCACGCATCGACGCAAGTTGAATAGACATGCGCAGTGGTCTGAAATGAGAACCGCGCATCAACGCAAGTTAGATAAACATGCGCAGTGGTCCGAAGAAAGAACCATGAATCGACGCAAGTTGAATAGACATAAGAGTCGGGCATCGACGGGACTTAAATAAGCATGCGTTCTGGTCCGAAACGCAAATCGCGCGTCAACGCAAGTTAAATGAACCTGCTCACTTGTCCCAAAATGCGAACTGCGCATCAACGCAACCTAAAGAAACACGTATACTGGTCCGAAATGCGAACCGGATATCAACGCAAATTAAATAAACATGCACACTGGTCCGAATTGCGAACCGCACATAAGCGTAAGTTAAACATTTGCACCGGTCCAAAATAATTACCGATCATCAACACAAGTTAAATAAATATGCGCAGTGGTCCAAAATGCGAACCACGCATCAACACAAGTTAAAAAAAAACATGCGCGCTGGTCCGAAATGCGAACTGCCCATTAACGCAACTTAAATAACATGCGCACTATTCAAAATAAGAACTGCGCATCAACGCAACTTCAATAAACATGCGCACTGGTCCAGAATAAGAACCGCGCATCAACTCAAGAAATATGCGCATTGGCCTGAAATAAGAACCGCGCATCGACGCACGTTAAATAAACAAAATGCGAAATGCGAACCAGGCGCCAACGTAAGTTAAATAAACATTTGCACTGGTCTAAAATAAGCACCGCGAATCAAAGCAAGTTAAATAAACATGCGCACTGGTCCGAAATTCGAACCGCGCATCAACGCAAGTTAAATAAACGTGCGCAGTGGTTCGAAATGCGAACCACGCTCCAACGCAAGTTAAATAAACATTTGCACTGGTCATAAATAAGCACTGCGCATCAACGCAAGTTAAATAAACATGCGTAATGATCCGAAATTCGAACTCCTCATTAGCGCAAGTTAAATAAACATGCGCACTTCTCCGAAATTCGAACCGCGCATCAACGCAAGTTAAATAAACGTGCGCAGTGGTTCGAAATGCGAACCACGCTCCAACGCAAGTTAAATAAACATTTGCACTGGTCCAAAATAAGCACTGCGCATCAACGCAAGTTAAATAAACATTTGCACTGGTCCAAAATAAGCACTGCGCACCAACGCAAGTTAAATAAACGTGCGCAGTGGTTCGAAATGCGAACCACACTCCAACGCAAGCTAAATAAACATTTGCACTGGTCCAAAATAAGCAATGCGCATCAACGCAAGTTAAATAAACATGCACACTGGTCCAAAATGCAAACCGCGCACCAACGCAAGTTAAATAAACATAGGCACACGTCCAAAATAAGCACCGTGCATCAACGCAAGTTAAATAAACATGCAAACTGGTCCGAAATGCGAACCGCGCATCAAGGTAACCTAAGGAAACTTGTGCACTTGTCCAAAATAAGTACCGCTCATCAACGCAAGTACAATAAACATGCGTATTGGTCTGGAATAAGAATCGCGCATCGACGCAAGGTAAATCAACATGCGCAGTCATCCGAAATAAGAACCGCACATCAACACAAGGTAAATAAACATGCGCATTGATCCGAAATAAGAATCGCACATCAACACAAGGTAAATAAACATGCGCACTGATCCGAAATAAGAACCCCACATTCACAAAAGGTGAAAAAAAACATGGGCGCTCGTCAGAAATGCGAACCGCACATCAACGCAAGTTAAATAAACATGTGCTCTGTTCCAAAATGAGAGCCGCGCATTAACGTAAGTTAAATAAACATGCGTAATGATCCGAAATTCGAACTGCTCATCAGCGCAAGTTAAATAAACATGCGCATTTCTCCGAAATTCGAACCGCGCATCAACGCAAGTTAAATAAACGTGCGCAGTGGTTCGAAATGCGAACCACGCTCCAACGCAAGCTAAATAAACATTTGCACTGGTCCAAAATAAGCACTGCGCATCAACGCAAGTTAAATAAACATGCACACTGGTCCAAAATGCAAACCGCGCACCAACGCAAGTTAAATAAACATAGGCACACGTCCAAAATAAGCACCGTGCATCAACGCAAGTTAAATAAACATGCAAACTGGTCCGAAATGCGAACCGCGCATCAAGGTAACCTAAGGAAACTTGTGCACTTGTCCAAAATAAGTACCGCTCATCAACGCAAGTACAATAAACATGCGTATTGGTCTGGAATAAGAATCGCGCATCGACGCAAGGTAAATAAACATGCGCAGTGATCCGAAATAAGAACCGCACATCAACACAAGGTAAATAAACATGCGCACTGATCCGAAATAGGAACCGCCCATCAACACAATGTAAATAAAGATGCGCATTGATCCGAAATAAGAACCACACATCAACGCAGGGTAAATAAACATACGCACTGATCCAAAATGCAAACCGCGCACCAACGCAAGTTAAATAAACATAGGCACATGTCCAAAATAAGCACCGTGCATCAACGCAAGTTAAATAAACATGCAAACTGGTCCGAAATGCGAATCGCGCATCAAGGTAACCTAAGGAAACTTGTGCACTTGTCCAAAATAAGTACCGCTCATCTACGCAAGTACAATAAACATGCGTATTGGTCTGGAATAAGAATCGCGCATCGACGCAAGGTAAATCAACATGCGCAGTGATCCGAAATAAGAACCGCACATCAACACAAGGTAAATAAACATGCGCACTGATCCGAAATAAGAACCGCACATCAACGCAAGGTAAATAAACATGCGCACTGATCCGAAATAAGAACCGCACATTCACAAAAGGTGAAAAAAACATGGGCGCTCGTCAGAAATGCGAACCGCACATCAATGCAAGTTAAATAAACATGTGCACTGTTCCAAAATGAGAGCCGCGCATCTACGCAAAATTAAATAAACATGCGCACTTGTCTGAATAAGAACCGCGCATCAAGGCAAGTTACATAAATATGCGCGCTGGTCCGAAATGCGAGCGTTGTTTGAAGGTATCTATGGCAGACTATCCAGTCTACCAGAGATACAAAAAATCTGTTTCCCATTTTTCTGGGAAAGAAATCTTTGTATGCATTTATCGGTCTATGTTCTGGTCCGGTGCTAAATTAATTATTGGGCTAGCTCTTTGCCGTCTCATCTTTTGAAGCCCAATTTTTCAGGAAGATTCCCTTGCTCATGCACGCTGGAATTCGTTTTATTGCTTTTCGTAAGCTGGGACTTTGTCCTTGGACAAACTTGTTTAGTCGATCGGGTGATTTTTGAATTTTTTGGGATTTTTTAAAGAAATTTTAAAATGTATCTCCTCTTACATTTTTGACCCGAAGTCATGTATTTTTGGTATGAGGCACCCCTAAAGGGTCGTGCATACGGCTTGTGCTTTTTTAGTTTGTATTTTTGGGGAGTTTTTAAGCAAAAATTTCGAAAATAATTCAAAATGCATCTACCCCTACAATTTTGATTCGATGTCATTTATTTTTGGTGAGTGCATACGGTTTGTGCTTTTTAGTCGATCGGGCAATTTTTGTATTAAAGGGAGTTTTTGAAGAAAAAAACTTCAAAATGCATTTCCCCCTACGGTTTTGAACCGATTTCTTTCTTTTTTTTTTTTTTTTTTTTTTTTTTTGGGTTTGAGGCATCCCTAAGGGGTTGAGCATACGACTTGCACTTTTTAGTCGATCCGACAATTTCTTTATTTTTTGGGAAATTTTGAAGAAAAACTTCAAAATGCATTTCCTCCTACAATTTTTATCCGATTTCATTTATTTTTGCTATGAGGCATCCTTAGGTAGGTCTCACATACGGCTTGTGCTATTTGACTCGACTTGGGAATTTTTGAATTCTTGGGGAATTTTTGATGAAAATACCTCAAAATGCATTTTCTCCTGCAGTTTTGATCAAACATAATTTATTTTGTGGCTGAGGCATGCTTAGGGTGTCGTTAATATAGCCTGTCTTTTCCAGTCGATCAGAGAATTTTTGAAGAAAATTCAAAATGCATTTCCCTTACAGTTTTTATCAGATTTCATTTATTTTCGATATGAGCCGTCTCTAGGGGGTCATGCATACGGCTTGTGCTTTTTGAGTGAACTGGAAAACTTTTCAATTTTTTTCGGAATTTTTGAAAAAAAAAAAATTAAATGAATCTCCTCCTACAGCGCATACACGCAAGTTAAATGAACTTGCGCAGTAGTCAGATTTAACAACCGCACATCGACTCAAGTTAAATAACATTCGCAGTAGTCCAAATTAAGTACTGCGCATCGATGCAAGTTAAATAAACATGCGCATTGGTCCGAAATGTGAACCGCGCATCGACGGAAGAGATGCGAAGTGGTCCAAAATAAGCACCGCGCATCAACGCAAGTTAAATAAACATGCGCACTGGTCCGATAAAAGAACTACGCATCGACGCGAGTTGAATAGACATGCGCAGTGGTCCGAAATGCGAACCGCGCATCAACGCAGCCTAAAGAAACATGCGCACTGGTCCGAAATGCGAACCGCACATCAAAGTTAAATTTGAAAAATCCGTCATTTTGTCAAGCTCCATGAGGAAAATGCTTGATCACTGCACCGCGGAAGGGTCCAGAGAAGCCGTGTATAAAAATTTGAAACTAATCCATGTTCTAATGTGACCTGTAGACGCGATAGACTGCCGTATATACGCTATGTCCAGTGCCGATTTTCAAATGTCCGCCATTTTGTCAATTTGCGCTCGATCCGAAAAATTCTTGGTCACTACACTGTGGAAGGGTCCATAGAAGCCGTGTACAAAATTTGAAACGAATCCATGTACTAATGTGGCCTGTAGACGCGTGGGACTGCCATATATACGCTAAGTCCAGTGCCGATTTTCAAATGTCCGCCATTTTGTCAATTTTTTTCCGATCCGGAAAATTCTTGGCCACTGCACTGCGGAAGGGTCCAGAGAAGCCGTGTACGAAATTTGAAACGAATCCATGTATTAATGTGGCCTGTAGGCGCGTGAGACTGAAGCGTGACAGACGGACAGGCAGACGGACGGACAGACAGACGGACAGACCGAAAAGTTCAAAACTATATCCCTGCGTTTCACGGGGGATAATAAATACCTCACTGGTCCGAAAAAAGAACCGCGCATCGACGCAACCCAAGGAAACATGCGCACTGGTCTGAAATGAGAACCACGCATCAACACAAGTTAAATAAACATGGGCAATGGGCTGAAATGCGAACCGCGCATCGACGAAGTTAAATAAACATACGATCCGGTCCAAAATAAGAACCGCACATCAACGCAAGTTAAACAACATGCGCATTTGTCCGAAAAAAGAACCACGCATCGACGCAAGTTGAATAGACATGCGCAGTGGTCTGAAATGAGAACCGCGCATCAACGCAAGTTAAATAAACATGCGCAGTGGTCCGAAGAAAGAACCACGAATCGACGCAAGTTGAATAGACATAAGTGTTGGGCATCGACGGGACTTAAATAAACACGCCTTCTGGTCCGAAATGCAAATCGCGCGTCAACGCAAGTTAAATGAACCTGCTCACTGGTCCCAAAATGCGAACCGCGCATCTACGCAACCTAAAGAAACAGGTGTACTGGTCCCAAATGCGAACCGGATATCAACGCAAATTAAATAAACATGTACACTGGTCCAAATTGCGAACCGCACATCAGCGCAAGTTAAATAAACATTTGCACCGGTCCAAAATAAGTACCGATCATCAACACAAGTTAAATAAATATGCGCAATGATCCAAAATGCGAATCACGCATCAACACAAGTTTAATAAAACATGCGCGCTGGTCCGAAATGCGAATCGCACATCAACACAAGCTGAAAAAGCAAGCACACTGGACCAAAATAAGCACCGTGCATCAACGCAAGTTAAATAAACATGCGCACTATTTCGAAATGCCAACTGCCCCTTAATATAAGATACGCACTATTCAAAAAGAGAACTACGCATCAACGCAGCTTAAATAAACATGCTCACTGGTCCAGAATAAGAACCGCGCATCAACTCAAGTTAAAGAAATATGCGCACTGGCCTGAAATAAGAACCGCGCATCGACGCACGTTAAATAAACATACGCAGTGGTTCGAAATGCGAACCACGCGCCAACGTAAGTTAAATAAACATTTGCACTGGTTCAAAATAAGCACTGCGCATCAACGCAAGTTAAATAAACATGCGCACTGGTCCGAAATTCGAACCGCGCATTAACACAAGTTAAATAAACATGCGTAATGGTCCGAAATTCGAACTGCTCATCAACGCGAGTTGAATAAACATGCACACTGATCCAAAAGGCAAACCGCGCACCAACGCAAGTTAAATAAACATATGCACACGTCCAAAATAAGCACCGTGCATCAACGCAAGTTAAATAAACATGCAAACTGGTCCGAAATGCGAACCGCGCATCAAGGCAACCTAAGGAAACTTGGGCTGTCCAAAATAAGTACCGCTCATCAACGCAAGTAAAATAAGCATGCGCATTGGTATGGAATAAGAACCGCACATCAACACAAGGTAAATAAACATGCCCACTGATCCGAAATAAGAAATGCACATCAACACAAGATAAATAAACATGGGCACTGATCCGAAATAAGAACCGCACATCCACACAAGGCAAAAATAACATGGGCGCTCGTCCGAAATGCGAACCGCACATCAACGCAAGTTAAATAAACATGAGCACTGTTCCAAAATGAGAGCCGCGCATCTACGCAAAATTAAATAAACATGCGCACTTGTCTGAATAAGCACCGCGCATCAAGGCAAGTTAAATAAATATGGGCACTGGTCCGAAATGCGAGCGTTGTTTGAAGGTATCCATGGCAGACTATCCAGTCTACCAGAGATACAAAAAATCTGTTTCCCATTTTTCTGGGAAAGAAATCTTTGTATGCATTTATCGGTCTATGTTCTGGTCCGGTGCTAAATTAATTATTGAGCTAGCTCTTTGTCGTCTCATCTTTTGAAGCCCAATTTTTCAGGAAAATTCCCTTGCTCATGCACGCTGGAATTGGTCTTATTGCTTTTCGTAAGCTGGGACTTTGTCCTTGGACAAACTTGTTATACACCTGACCGGGCACGTACGAAAGAATGATAGAAAAAAACTGAGGTCAGTATTTTTCCGTATTGCGCGCTCCCGCCCCCCTGATAAGTATACTTTTTTCAGGAGTGAAATACACTGACTCAAACTTACAGTCAGTGTTGTAACTAACATGTGTGAATGTTTGTAAACATTATACAACAGCAAACGTCATATAATTACAAACGTCATTTTGCGTTTTGTTGCGTTGTTATTTCGCGATTTGAGTTGAAATGGGTTACTTCCGTTGAACTGTCAAAATAACAAGAAACATTCGTAAGAAAAAAAAAACTTGTTTAGTGGGCGTGCTCGTGAGGTTAGTTCTTAAACCACACGAGTCTGAAGGCATATAAATTAGTGTAGTTGTAATTTCCCTGATGGCAAAAAGAAAGGTAAGTTTTCGTTTTTAAAATTCATTGTTGTTTGCAAATTTATACTTTCTTCGGGTGATTTATTCCATGGAAACGGGGACAAGGTGGTGGTGGGGGAATAATATTCAATATTTATTTTCTTAATCGTAAATATAAAGAAATCACGTCCAATATCAGTATCAGCTGGCCGCAGTTGTAATAGCGCGTCGCCCCAACTGAGCATAAAGAAAGCAAAAAATAGTGCCCCGTAAAATTTGTAAGAAAACCAAAAATATCGCAGAATAGGTGTATAATAAAAGTAATACATCATGACAGGTGGGCAATATGGCTTTTTTCTTTTTGCCTTCAGGCCCGGGATCCAATTGACCTCACCCTTCAGGTTCTTGCAGGGTTTCAATTTCAATGAATTTACTAACATCCAATGACATTACGTGTTACATGGGGGATCCTGCCTCAATGAAGCTGTAGTTGAACAATTCGGCATTTTGTGCTGACGAACCTGCCAGATCCAAGTGTTTGCTTATTCGGGGCTATTGTCTCGCTTTGAGCTAAATTCTGCCAATGGATCTATGCTAGGCTCGAATTACGTTGCCAGGCAACGTAATGCTTTGTGATCCGGGGTTGTGAGAGTCTGGAAATGATTTTCTTCACAGCTGTGTGACAGCTCACAGCGCCAAAATTGGCGGACTCGCGTACGATGTTATTTTCCACACTCATCCCCACCAGGTTGGGCATCTTGTGTCAGCATTGTGTTGTACACATCCTGGCCCTGCTGTCCACCACATGATTCACACAAAAAACTGCGGTTATCCGCCATTTGTTGCGTTTGTTATGTCGCCTGACAGTATCTGGGTCACGGTTACTGTCATGGTGGCATCATCCGCTGCGAGGGAAAGGGAATTTCCCAGTCTTACAGACAGGGCCAGTGCTGCTGACGCACTGCCAGCAAGGAATGAGACTGCGTGCCCCCTCTCGACTGTCCACAGGCGAACTCGCTCCGATGGACACGCTTTGGGCGTTTTATCGTGGGGATTTCCCCAAGGAATGCGCTGCGGGGTTTTCCCAATGTCTGTACGGCATCACGTGACTTGCTGTATTAACAACATATTTCACTACCCCTGGAATGCCCTCGTTGAGTTACGGTTTTAGCGAGTAAACTACGAGGAGCTTTACCTCCAGGCTTTGCAGGACATTGCTCTCTTCGTCACGACAAGTAGGTTCGCGTGACTGGAGGACTTTGGCGTGTCGAAACAAGTTTATGTACAGTCAATTTTACTGTGAGTATTTAGTACATGATTGATCGGCCGCAGTAAGAGGACATGTCGACGGAAGATTATCGTTTCACAGATCTCTAGATACCTGCTTGATTCGAATTTCTATTCCGGAACTCTACAAAATTGCGCATGATTGTCATGACAAACAAGGTTCGCGTGTCATCGGGGTTTGATCATGACGAAACAGGTGTAGCTACAGGTTAAAGCTTACCATGGATAGTATATGCTTGAACTCCAATTAGCAGTAAGGAGGTGAGGCCTACCTAGAGAACAGTCACACAAATGGTGAAACGAATCCGATCAAAACTGAAGGAGAACGCATTTTACTGTACGGTTTTTTTTATCCGATTCTTGAAAGTGATCCCTACTAACAGTTTTTACTGCACGTTTTTTAACCGCGTCTAGAAGTTGGTCGCTACATCATTAAGTACCAATTTTATTGCCAATCGCTTTTTTTTTCTTTTTTTTTTTTTTTTTTTTTTTTTGCTTACAGTCACCCCCCACCGCCATCTAATATAGGTTCGGCTCTGAACGCAACCTTAAACCTTTTACCCCTTTCACGGTATGGGTGTATACCCAAAGTGCAGTTACATCCGTGATATTGGTATGGTATCACTCCCCCGTCCCCCTACCCTCCCTCACCAATCTGGGCGCTACCGAACTGCCTTCCCCAAAATTCTTGGGTGAAGGAGATGAGGTGGAAGTTTACAACTAGAGCAGTATGCATAGCCCACATATTCCCCTCAGCCCCCCCCCCCCCCCCCATCAGTTAAACACGGCCATCAATAGTCAATCAAGAGCTGAAATTTTCCAAGTCCAGTTGGTGCATTGTCCTTTGCCCATTTAAAATACCAATCTGTTTGTTCCCATAGAAGCTACATACCAGGTTTCATAAAAATCCTTGCAGCAGTTTTTAAGTTATCGTGTTAACAAGCTGTTAATGACAGACCGACAGACTGACAGACCGACACTCGGTCGATCGCATATATTCCCCCTGTGGGGAATAAATAAATCACGTTTTGACAATCACGCCTTGTCCAATATGCGTAAAATCCAATACAACCGGCAGTCCCGCCCACGGCATAAACCCTCCACGTTTAAAGCTGACCCATCTTGTCATTAGAGAGTTAACAAAGCCAAGTTTCTCCACCACGTTTTGACGTCATATAACGTCAATGGTTGCACAATAAAGGCAAAATACAATATGAACAGTTGGACCCCCCCAAGGCATTATCCCAAGTTTGAAGCTGATTCGACGTTTTCTTCTGCAGTTAGTGATGACGCAATTTTCACGTCAGGACGCCACTATGACGCCACACGTTGTAAAATATGCGTCAAATACAATACCAACCATCCCAAGGCATAATCGCACTACCTTCGAAGTTGATTCGACGTTTCATTTATCGTGTTAACGAAATCTAAGTGTTTACAAAGATACACTCATTCACACAGTCCTTTCAAAAACAAAAGATTCCCTTTTATCGAATAAACAAAGTTGGAAGCAAAACGTCTTTTCGAATTATGCTTCTTGATCACCTTCAAACCAAGTGCCCCCCCTTCTTTCGGGTTTAGTTTACTGCGCTGAAAATTTAATTGCTAATGTTTTTTTTTTATTTTAGTCCTTTGAAAATTTGTATTTTATGTGAATGTTAACCATTGCAAGTATTATTTGTTTGAATTGCCTTGGAGGGTTTCTTTCGTTTTATTCCTGAGATAATGTCAGTATTCAGCGAATAGAACCAATTTTTTCAACATATGAAGAAAAGGTTGAGGTAAACTGCTTTGACTGACTTGTTTGTGTTCATAACAGTTTCCAGACGCTTCAGTAAAGACGAGAGTAATTTTGATCTTTTGACCATTTGCTTAACATTCCTCAATTTATTTCTCACTTTAAATTCTTGTTTTAAACATTATGAACATAAATGCACACCTAATATCCTGCCATTCTGCGAGCCCGTTCCCACATGAACTACACTGCCCCAGCAACCAAACCCCGCCCACACGCCCACACGGCGTCATGCGTGACACATCACTCCCTGTGACGCGCCATCAACCCCGCCCACACGCCCCCACGGCGTCACACGTAACACATCACTCCCTGTGACGCGCCACCAACCCCGCCCACACGCCCCCACGGCGTCATGCGTCACACATCACTCCCTGTGACGCGCCATCAACCCCGCCCACACGCCCCCACGGCGTCACACCTAACATCACTCCCTGTGACGCGCCACCAACCCCGCCCACACGCCCACACGGCGTCATGCGTGACACATCACTCCCTGTGACGCGCCATCAACCCCGCCCACACGCCCCCACGGCGTCACACGTAACACATCACTCCCCGTGACGCGACGCCAACCCCGCCCACACCCCCCCCACGGCGTCATGCGTCACACATCACTCCCTGTGACGCGCAATCAGCCCCGTCCACACGCCCCCACGGCGTCATGCGTCACACATCACTCCCTGTGACGCGCCATCAACCCCGCCCATTCGCCCACACGGCGTCATGCGTCACACATCACTCCCTGCAACGCGCCATCAACCCCGCCCACACGCCCCCATGGCGTCATGCGTCACACATCACTCCCTGGGACGCGCCACTAGCCCCGCCCACACGCCCCCACGGCGTCATGCGTGACACATCACTCCCTGTGACGCGCCATCAACCACGCCAACACGCCCCCACGGGCGTCATGCGTCACACGTCACTCCCTGTTACGCGCCACCATCCCCGCCCACACGCCCCCACGGGTGTCATGCGTCACACATCACTCCCTGTGACACGTCACCAACCTCGCCCACACGCCCCCACGGGTGTCATGCGTCACACATCACTCCCTGTGACGCGCCATCAGCCCCGTCCACACGCCCCCACGGCGTCATGCGTCACACATCACTCCCTGTGACGCGCCATCAACCACGCCCACTCGCCCACACGCCGTCATGCGTCACACATCACTCCCTGTGACACGTCACCAACCCCGCCCACACGCCCCCACGGGTGTCATGCGTCACACATCACTCCCTGTGACGCGCACTCAGCCCCGTCCACACGCCCGCACGGCGTCATGCGTCACACATCACTCCCTGTGACGCGCCATCAGCCCCGTCCACACGCCCCCACGGCGTCATGCGTCACACATCACTCCCTGTGACGCGCCATCAACCCCACCCTTTCGCCCACACGGCGTCATGCGTCACACATCACTCCCTGCAACGCGCCATCAACCCCGCCCACACGCCCCCATGGCGTCATGCGTCACACATCACTCCCTGGGACGCGCCACTAGCCCCGCCCACACGGCGTCATGCGTGACACATCACTCCCTGCAACGCGCCATCAACCCCGCCCACACGCCCCCATGCGTCACACGTCACTCCCTGTTACGCGCCACCATCCCCGCCCACACGCCCCCACGGGTGTCATGCGTCACACATCACACCCTGTGGCGCGCCATCAACCCCGCCTACACGCCCCCACGGCGTCATGCGTCACACATCACTCCCCGTGACGCGCCATCAATCCCGCCCACACGCCCCCACGGGCGTCATGCGTGACACGTCACTCCTGTGACGCGCCATCAGCCCCGCCCACACGCCCCCACGGGTGTCATGCGTCACACATCACTCCCTGTGACACGTCACCAACCCCGCCCACACGCCCCAACGGCGTCATACGTGACACGTCACTCGTGTGACGCGCCATCAGCCCCGCCCACACGTCCCCACGAGCGTCATGCGTCACACATCACTCCCTGTGACGCGCCACCAACCCCGCCCACACGCCCCAACAGCGTCATACGTGACACCTCACTCCCTGTGACGCGCCACTAACCGGAGGACTTATCACAGGCTTCAGCAAACACATCTAAATGCCATGTCGTTCCCAAGCAATTCGTTTGATTACACACGAAATCTAGTGTTCACTTCTTGACGAGTCACACTTCTTGTGTAGATAACGAATTGACAAAATCATCGAATTCTTGTCCCTGAGCCTCAAACTGTAACAGTTGATCGGTGATAGAATTGAGCAGTTGGGCAGGGCTGGGCCGTTGCGGGCTGGCATGCTGGGTTCGGCTGCTGCCTTTCGTCGCTGGCGCTTCACTATGGTTAAACATGGTTAAAGCTGGCGCCTCCTGGAACTCCCGGTAAAACTGGCCCAGCTCCGGGTTCTCGTCCATTCCCGTCAATGCCGATTTCTGGTATGAACAGAAAAATAGCATCAGCTGTTATCATTTGTACTGGGATTAGCCAATCACAAGGTTACCTGACTTGCCATCCTTCTCTTATATATGGATGGCGCCATGCAAACAAAGCATCAGTTTGACCAAATTATTGTTAACAACTGCTTTTGCCGCCTCCAATACGAGCACTACACACAAACACCATAAGCAAAACAAATGCAGTCTCACTGCCGCCTGATATTAACTATCAAGTCTATTTGCGTAGAATAAGAAATCATAAGATTGTAATATAGATATCTCGCCAGCTCCCTTGGTTGTTTTCTGGTCGAGCAAAAAGAAAGAAAAACACTCAGCAAATTTAGAAATTCGTTGTGCTCAGCATGGACGTGGACAAAAAGCGACAAGGAGATGAGTGCGGGAAGACGAGCGGCCAATCCACCCCTGCAGCTCGACAGCCCACCAACACAGTCAGTGCAGGAGTGTGCCAGAACGAGCACTGGCGAGTCCTACATCCTGCCATGCAATCCATTTCTCCAACAATCGACTGCCAGACAGTAAATTTATGTTAACCGTTAAAACTGCCAATTTCAAGCAGGCTTCTGTCATGACTGAAGTTTTACACACAATAATGGACTTCTCTGCCAGGAAACCCGCTATTTATCTTGTTAATTAAACAAAATTTACCAAGAAAAACAAACTGCGGTGGATGCCTATTTGCTTTGTCACTAAATATTGATTGTATAAAATTTAATACCCATATCAAAAGTGTGTCGAAACTGATATGTAACAAAAACAAGTGCTTTCCTCTTTCATACACGAAAAGCTGAGACAGTGAAAACAAAGCTTCTCATCATAGCTGTAACACTTGAAAAACAATTATCTGTCAAGTCCATCAGAAAACTGACGACATTACATACTGACATGTATTTGAACTGAAAACTCTGTAATATCCATTCACTAGCGGCTAATCCGACTCGCCCACGCCAACGGTCTGTGATTTAACTCGGTTGTTTATATCTAGCAAATTTTCCCCAAGTGAAGCATCAAAAGATCACAACTGTTTACATATTTACAACTACGAAAAGGTGAAACACAACCACAACAGAGCACGAAGTACTCCAATGCCCAGTGGATTAACTGAAAACATTTACCATGTCAATCATGACGTAATCTTCCGCTGCGGAGGCTCGGCTAGATGCACTCGATTCGCCGCTCGCGTTTCGCAGCCTTTCCACGGCAGAGGGCGCTTTGGAGACGCCAGGAGACTGTCCATTTGCATCAGCAAACCCATGAAGACCGTTCTCACACGCGGCAGTCTTCCAGTCGTGCCCATTTGTTTTATTCGCGTTCTTGTCTATATCCATTTTGCTTATATTTTTCACGAGCTGCACAAAGGGTATTTCTGTCGAGTCTTGCTGACCCGTAGGCCCATCGGGCTCTTCCCCGCTCTCGCCGTCTGACACGAAACCGCTGATCTGCTCAAAGTTGATTTTATCTTCATTTATGTTTATCCCATTTGTTCCATTTTCACTGAAACACGTATGACATGCATTTAGATTCTACACAGAAATGTCACGAAAGTCTTACAGATCTGTATGATAAATTAAAATTAAATATCCTTTGGTCCACCTTGGGTTCACCACATGGTCGAGAAACCGAACTGCCGGTAAGGGAATCAATGTACTTTCGGGCACAGTGTTAAAGTGAAATTTGTGAAACAGTAGAAGGAAAAACCAGCAGTGAGACAATTTACAAAATTTATCCGAAGAAAAATCCATATAAGCACGCACAGGCCCCTCCCCCCCCCCAAAAAAAAAAGACTGTCCATGGACAATGCCCCAGCTCACAAATGCTGATGTCAAGACTTATGACATATAAGTATAGCCTGTAACTCAAATTTCAAGACAGAAAGGATGGCGTCACTCAAGATTCGCCAAAAAAAGTAACAGTCACGTGTTTCGGCCATTTTTTTCGAATCGCCCAAGAAAAACAAAAGTAATAGTCAGGTGCATATATACCACTACCTTCCATCAAAATTTTAGGACGTTTCCATTTAAATCCTAGAAGGAGATACTTTTTCATGAATATTGTTCTTGGCTAATATTTCCACAATTTTATTCGAATCACGAAGAAAAAAAACGTAACAGCCAGGTTGGTACCAAAGCCTGCCACCTTTAATAAGAATTTCAAGAGATTAATATATAACTGGCGTTAGTTAAGATTTTAGTAAGAAATTGGTTTTTCGACAATATTTCCCGCCAGTTCTTTCCGAATTACGAAAAACAGCAATAGCCAGGTACGTAACAATGGCGATCTTTCTCTGAAATTGGAAGACAGCAATAGCCAATTAGGCAGTAGTGTCTGCTACTGTTACTTAAAAATTTACAATGGAATGATCTTATTTTCGCCGATTTTTGGCCAATCACCAAAAAAGTAATAGCCAGCAAGGTGATACTACCTGCTAGTTTTCCTTAAAATTTCAATACAGTAAGACTTTTTTCCTGGAGTTAAGATTTTACTAATTTTTTAGTTTATCGCACAAAACTTCGCCATTTTTGGCCAATCACAACATATTGTAACAGCCAGCTACATAGGTAGAGTGTGCTACTGTTACTTAACATTACAATATTTTCCTAGAGTCCGTCAAGATTTTACTTTTTTTCACTTTTTCGCCAAAATTTTTGCCAAATTCTTACCAATACCCCAAAATTGTAACAACAGGAAGGTATGAAGCCTGCTATCTTTCCTTAAAATTTAAAGACAATCAGACTATTTTTATGCAGTTCGCCAAGATTTTTTCTGAATTTTTGTTGGTCTTCGCCAAAACTTTCGCCAATTTTTGGCCAATCACTAAACAAAGTAATATCCAGGTAGGTAGTAACGCCTCCCACCTTCAACTGAAACTTCAAGACAGTAAGACTTTTTTCCCGGAGTTATTCTAGATTTAACAGCAACAACAAAGAAAAAAGTCTTCGCCAATATTTCCGCCAATTTTTGGCGAATCGCCAAAACATGTAACATATAGATGGACACCTATGCACCTTATTTTCCAACAAAATTGTAGAATGTTTCCATGAAAAATCTGGGAGATAAGTTTTACAGAAAGCAGGTTTTTTGGCCAATATCTCCGCGAACTTTTGGCGAATCGCCAAAAAAGTAATAGCCAGGTAGGTACTTATGTCTGCTACCATCAATCAAAATTGCAAGGCATTCAGGCTAAAAACCTAAGAGAAGATACAATTTCTCAACTTAAAAGCGTACATACGCACATACTTTTAACGACTACTATAGCCCCTGCTTCTTTAGAAGCTGGGGCTAAAAACAACTGAAACATTTTATAGCATAATTCAAGCTCAGTCTAAGCTCATTAAGCTGGGAATTTACCTGTGGAAGCCATTTACACCATTGGTAGGGTTGTTCGATTTGATTACTTTTGGTCCCAAGTCACAGTTTGATTTAGCATTGCTTTCTGCTTCAGGGTTCTCCTGTGAGTTGGACATCAAAGCAAAGACAACAATTACGGTAACAAATTTTAGGCCTTTTTTCGTAAACTTCGCTCAAATATAATCGTGCTTTGCCGTTCCCTTTAATTCGAGCACCTAATACTGCCGCGATGCACACAAGTTTAAAATTGCACTTTAACAAAATTGAAGACATAAGAGAGCAAAACTTGCCCTCTGATGAGGCAGGGCGTGTCCGTCCCGCGGAGAAGGCGCCGGGTACTGCGTGTAGTAGTCGCACTGGTCAGGAGGCGAGGTGGAAAAGGACGACGCACTGAATTCAGATTCCCCCAACGTGAATCCTTCCTCTGTGACAGCAGGTCTGTATAACATCAACCATGGGAAACCATGAAAATAAAAATGCAGGCCAATTTAATGTCCAAGAATTAGAAAAACTTTCACAACCGAGTGAAAAAAAATCAAATTGTGAAGCTGAACGTGTTGGCACTGAAGGAGGGCAGCTTGAAGCTGGCGTCGCGGGCGACAATCAAGTTTTCAGCATTTTCATTTTGCCAGGTTTTTTCTTCATTCTTTTCCGGTTACCAAACGTTTTATGCATGATAGCTAGTTCTACATTTGAAAACCTTTTTCTAAAGAGGTCAATCTTTAGCCGACATACCTGGCTTCTCTGTTGAGCAGGCAGCATGGCTTTCGTAGGGCATGACCACCGCTTGGAGTCGAATCGGATTTAAAATGATCGTCTTTCAAATCTTCCACCAGTTCTTTTGAAGAGTAAGGTGATATCAACATTTTTGTTCTAAACGTAACCGCAAGATTTATTGTTCCCAATGGTGTTGGAACTTTACCAACTGACTTGGTCTCATGACCAGAACCTAATAAATTTGTCTCCGGTTCAGAGTTGTAGATTCTATAACACAACACATACGTATCGGGTCCTTGTTTCCGCGACAGTCTGTACGCCGGTGTCGCCCTTGTCACGCAAAATAACGACTTCAGCATCAAACTCATACGATTGTACACAGTGTAAAATATCCGCGCATATGGATCTTTTTGCTCAGTCATATGTAAACACCAAGTCTCCAAAATCATGGACTCGCCTTCAGTCGTTTTCAATGATATTTCCACACAAACGTGTTGGCCTAAAGCGAAAGATCCTGAAAAGGAAGAAACTTATCAGTCTCCAACAAAAATAAACTGAAGACAAAGTTACAAGATAAAAAACAAGAATGTCCAGGGACATTGTGATCAACCGAGATCTAGTGGATTAAGTATCAATAGGCTTGTATGGTCGCCAAAGAGTGGTAGTCATATTTTAACATTCGGGTATTGATCGGGTCAAAATTATGGGAGAAGAAGCATTTAGAAAAATGGATACTAAATGTTTTTAAATGCTCCCATTTCGGCGGATCGCCAAAAAATAAACTGTTCAAGACAGAACCGCCCGGTGAACATTTATGCAAAATTTGAAGGCAATCCGATCAAAAGTGTGGGAGACAAAACATTTTGAAAACTAATAACCAACACATTATAAATGCCAACCAGCCCCCCCCCCCCCTCAAAAAAAAAAAAAAAAAAAAAAAAAAAAAAAAAAAAAAAAAATAGCCAAATTTTGGTGGATCGCCAAAAAAAAAAGTTCAAGAGAGGACAGCCTAGTGAACATCTATGCAAAACTTGAAAGCAATTGTGGAAGAAAAAACTTGGAAGATTAGCCACCAAAATTTTTTTAAATGCCCGTTTTGCAAATTGTTGGTCAATCGCCAAACAATTTCAAGACAGGACTATCCAGTAAACATTCGTACAAAATTTAGAGGTATCTGATCCAAACTGTAGGACTAGATGCATCTTAAAAATTGCCCATCAAAAAATTATAAATATTCCCCCCCCCCCCCCTCTCTTATCGGTCAGCATGAAAACAGTAAAATTTCAAGAGAGAACACAGTGGGAAACAATCGTGCAAAAATGGAACGAAATCCGATCAAAATTGTACGAGAAAAATGATTATAAAATCTGGCTACTAAGTATTTTTTAATTGCCTCCATTTAGCCAATTTCTGGCGGATCGCCAGAAAGACAACTTTTCAAATGATGACCGCCTTGTCAACATTTAATATGAAGGCAATCCGATCCAAATTGTGGGGGGGGGGGGACCTTTGGAAAACTGGATATCAGAAGTTATAAATGCCCCCATTTGGCCAATATTTGGCGGGATTGACAAAAAAGTGCCATCCAGGGAACAATCGTACAAAATCTGACAGACATCCGATCAATATTGTGGCAGAACAACCATTTTGAAAACTGACTATTAAATTTTTGAAATGCCCAATCTTAAGCCAAATGGCCGTTCACCAAAAATATACCTTTTTAAGAGAGGGCAGCCTGGCGAACATTTGTGCAAAATTCGAAGGCAATACAATCAAAAGGGTGGGAGGAGAAGGGTTTTAAAAAAACTGACAACCGCAAAATGCCCTATGTGGTCAATTTTTTGTGCAACGCAAAAAAAAAAAAAAAAAGAATTCAACAGAGGATAGACCAGTCAACATTTATGCAAAATTTGAAGACGATCCCATAAAAATCGTGGAAGAACAAGGATACCAGTGAACTGGTTAAGTCACCCGCCGCACCCCCGTCTTTGAAATGAACAGTTCTTTCCTCAATTGCGACTAGCAAAGGGAATTTATTTTGGAAAAAAAGCGACAAATAACCACAGTACGCAGAGCTCCAATGCATCATCTGCAATTGATATCTGTCAAAAATTACAGTTAATGTTGTCTGGTATGCCACCTACAATTAGTCACAGATGATTTCCAAACTTGTGGCGAAATTTAAAAAAAAATAATAATCTCGTGTTGCACATCTTCAATAAACGATCCCTCTGTGCTCTCTCGATATGCAAGAAAGAAATTAAATCGCTATATTGGTCACTAAGATATGGTGCGCACAAAGTTACCGCTATATATCGGGGATACTACACATTTTGATACGATATAAAAAATCTGGCCATTTTTGTTTTTTTCAGAAAAACCAAAAAATAACCTCGCATTGAACACCTATATATGTTCTCTCTCGACGCAAGAAATAAATGAAATCACCATCTTAGTCACTAAGATATGGCGCGCACAAAGTTACCGCTATATATCGGGGATACTACACATTTTGATACGATATAAAAAATCTGGCCATTTTTGTTTTTTTCAGAAAAACCAAAAAATAACCTCGCATTGAACACCTATATATGTTCTCTCTCGACGCAAGAAATACATGAAATCACCATCTTAGTCACTAAGATATGGCGCGCACAAAGTTACCGCTATATATCGGGGATACTACACATTTTGATACGATATAAAAAATCTGGCCATTTTTGTTTTTTTCAGAAAAACCAAAAAATAACCTCGCATTGAACACCTATATATGTTCTCTCTCGACGCAAGAAATAAATGAAATCACCATCTTAGTCACTAAGATATGGCGCGCACAAAGTTACCGCTATATATCGGGGATACTACACATTTTGATACGATATAAAAAATCTGGCCATTTTTGTTTTTTTCAGAAAAACCAAAAAATAACCTCGCATTGAACACCTATATATGTTCTCTCTCGACGCAAGAAATACATGAAATCACCATCTTAGTCACTAAGATATGGCGCGCACAAAGTTACCGCTATATATCGGGGATACTACACATTTTGATACGATATAAAAAATCTGGCCATTTTTGTTTTTTTTCAGAAAAAACAAAAAATAACCTCGCATTGAACACCTATATATGTTCTCTCTCGACGCAAGAAATAAATGAAATCACCATCTTAGTCACTAAGATATGGCGCGCACAAAGTTATCACTATAGATCGGGGATATAATCCATTTTTACAAGATTTCAAAAATCTGGCAATTTTTCATTTTTTGAGAAAAACCAAAAATAACCTTGCGTTGCACACCTCCAATATATGTTCTCTCTCGAGGCAAGAAATAAATGAAATCATTATATTAGTTACTGAGATACGGCGAGTACAAACTTACCACTACAGATGGGGACAGACAGATGGAAGCGGCCCGTTTCACGACTCCCCCGCTCCGCGCTGCGCGGGGGCGGGGGACTAAAAACCTTTCGAAAACTGGCTACCAAAAAGTTTAAAATGCCCCTCTATGGCCGGTCGACAAAAAAATTTCAAGATAGGCACGCCCAGTAAACATTTGTTCGAAATTTGGAAGAAATAAAATCCAAATTGCGACAGTGGAAGCATTTTGAAAATTGGCTACAGACAACACTCCTTCCCATCTAACTAATTTTTGGTGGATCGCCAAAAAGGTAACTTTACAAGAGAGGACAGCCTAGTGAGCATTTACTCAAAATTTAAAGGCAAACCGATCAAATTGTGGTAAAAAACCTTTGAAAAATAAACTACTAAAAATAAAACATAGGCATCGGAGATGCAGAGCCTTCAGTCAATAGCGGTTACATCACTGTGGTCCAGTTACTCTTTTGAAATACCGCCCGGAAAAAAAAACAATAAACAAGGTGCAACGGATGGAGCGACAGACGGATCCTTGCACATCTCCATTACATATACTTCCTTTCTGTAAGGTTTGGTGAAGATCCGATGAATAGTTTTCGAGATATCGCCCGGACAAGAAAAAAGTTTAAAGTGAGATGGACGGACAGACGGACGGACAAGAGACAAATTGAACCCCCCGTTGCACATCTGCACTATATATACTTCCTTTCTGTAATGTTTTGTGAAGCTCCGATAAATAGTTTTTGAGATATTTGCGAGGGCTAAAAAGTGCACCCGGTTTCGCCATTTCTATTGGATCGCCAGAAAAAGTATTTTTTCAAGACGGAACCGTCTAGGGAACATTCATACAAAATTACAAAGGAATCCGATCTAAATTATGTTATTAACATCATTTTGAAAAATTAAAAATGCACCCCCCCCCCCATTTGGTTAATTTTGATGGATCGCCAAAAAATAACTTTTCAAAAGACGACAGGTGAGTGAACATTTATGCAAAATTCGAGACAGAATGTCTAGGGACATAGTGACCAGCCCAGATCTAGCAAATCACCTATCAACAGGCTTGCATGTAGGGGTGCGTATCGCGAAAATTTTTATATCGCAATACGTATCGCGATATAGCATTTCATATCGCGATATATGGCGATATTTCCACGTAATAAAAAAAAAACTTATTTGATTTTTGTAACATTTATTCGAAACGTATATAACAGTCCTGAGTAAACAAGTCGAAGGCTAAGTGACACAGCTTAGTTTAGCTCTTAATCTAACTGATTACTGTGTGATTACCGCACAAATTTCGTTGTGCATGCAAGCAAGTTTTTGTAGCAAGATCATACTATTAAACAGTCGGCCATGAAAAGTATTCACACTTATTCTTGTGTCTCGACTTTAAACTGCTTACAAACAATGTTCTTAATTATAAAACTAAAACTCTGTCTTGCGGTAAATCATGACCACATTTGAAATATTCAGTGTCTAATATTTACTGTAAACCACCACTCATGAAAATAATAAACCGCTCATTTTGATGTGGTAAAAACGCCACTAAACAAAATTATTCTCCAGATACCGTAATTGTTTTCAGAATATTGGTAATTTATCAAGTAGGTCAAAACTAGATCTGAGAATTATCTGTGCTTAACGTCGCTAAACAAAGCTGTTCTTATAACACATCACATGTTTTTCTTAAGAAAAATGAGCATGTCTACTTTGTCTGGAGTGATGCCTTCTCATATGATATTGGAGAATAGAAGTACCCCCAGAATACTATACATCCATTTGGCAATGCTTGCATACTGCAACATTTTTCTCAACTTTCTTTCGTCACTGGATTTGAGTCCAAAATGTTTCCAAATGGAAGCTTTTCCGCTCTTGTTTTCCACTATTTTGTGCATAGTTTTTCATCCAGGTCATTTGTTATTATCCCTGTTTGATCACAATCTAAATATTTGTCCTTATTTGAACACAATGTTATTTACTTATCTTATTGCAATGTCCGTATCCATTTGTATTATCCTGTATATTTATTTATTTATTTTAAAGATGAACTGGCGCCTTCAACCGTTTGTGTACGCGAAACCAATGTAAATGTAAGACTTACAACAGAGACAGTAAAAAAAAAAAAATAAAAAAAATCGAAAAAAAAAACGGTATTTCGAAATTTATATCGCGAATATCGTATCGTGAAAAATAATTGCGATATATCGCTGTACCGGTTAATATCGGCAACCCTACTTGCATGCTCACCAAAAAGTGGTTGTCATATTGTTAAACCCGGTTGTTGAAAATTCCTACAATCTACAAAGAAAATCGGTGAAAATTGTGAGAGAAGAAGCATTTTGAAAATCGCTACTAAATATTTTTAAATGCCCCCCCCCCCATTTAACCAATTTTTGGCCGATCGCCAGATAGTTAATTTTCAAAAGAGGAGTGCCTAGTCATTTGTGAAGAATTTGAATAAAATCCCATCAAAGAGAGGCCTACCTAGTAAATATCCACACAAAATTTTTAACGAATGCGATCCAGATCGTGGATGTAGAAACATTTTGAAAATTGGCCCAAAAAATTTTAAATGCCCTCCGAAACTAAAGTCCCCGTGAGACACGTTCCCCCGTGTAAGGTAAGTTATATACAGTAAAACCTCCATTACTGAACATCTCCCAATAGTGAACATATCTTCTATAATGGACGAGTTATGTCGGTCCCAAATTCCCCCCAAATCACTTTTTCGCCGATTTCAAAAATAATACGACGATGCATAGCTACAATGTATATATTTACACTGAGCAAAGTTGCAGGTCCCTACGACAAATCATTAGATGCGAAGTGGTGCGGACAGAACAACGCAAAATTGTTAAGCCCAATGTAATTTTTCAGAAATTTTGGGCAATTTGTCATTTTCCAGTTGATCTTTGCCTTAAAGCATGTAAAAACATTGTAAAGCTTAACATGTTTTTTTTTTTTTTTGCTTTGGGGCGTTTTGGACCTAAATTCATTTGGGGACCTAATGGCCGGGGACATTATTTCATTTGGGGACCTAATGGCCGGGGACATTATGGCCAGGTACCTTATGCAGGCCTTCCAGCGCTGCTCAGGAAAAATAGATTATTTTAATAGGTCCTTAGTTTAAAAAATAGGTTTTACAGGTTTTTGGCGCAAAAAATAGTTTTATTAGGTTGTTGGGGCATCCAAAAAGTAACTTTTTACAAGGTCTGACAATCTAAATTAATAGTTTCAATAGGTTTAAGCGTTTTTAAACATATTTTAATAAGTTTTTCGATTTCAATACTTACAATTTATATACAATAAATATATTAATTTAAACATTACAGATATTCTGTGAAAGTAACCTAAAACTGTGAGATTTTTTGGTAATATTTTTTGTAAGAAATGGATAATATTAAGAGAAATGAATAGGCAAAAAAAAAAATAATAATTGGCAGTTTAAGAAAAGGTTTAAATAGGTTTAATAGGTCATTTTCGAAAAAAAATAGGTAAAATAAGTTCCGCTGAAAGGCCTGCTTAAGGCCGGGGTAAAGCTTAATACAGCGTTAATTTAGGTCATCATGTTTTTAGTTTAGGGGAAGTTTTGACTCTAAATTTGTTTGGGGACTTTATGGCCGGGTACTTCATTGTCGGGAACCTTATGGTCGGGGTAAAGCTTAATAAATCGTTAATTTAGGCTGTCATAAACTTTTTTGACTTTAGGGAGGTTTTGGACATAAATTCATTTAGGGACCTTATGGCACGGGACATATGGCCAGTGTAAAGCTTAATAAATCGTTTATTTAGGTTGTTTTTCTGCTTTGAGGACAAATTTGGCCTAAATTCATTCGGTTACTTTATGGCCAGGTACTTTTTGGCCGGGGACGAGTTGTCCCGGTTTCCACCGAAATTTACCTATGGGACATTTTGGCTCTAAATTCATTTGGGGACCTTACGGCTGGGTGCCTTATGGTCGGGGCAAAGCTTAATAAAGCGTTAAGTTAGCGTTTTTTAGCTTTGGGGACGTCTTGGCCCTAAACTCATTTGGGAACATTATGGCCGGAGACCTCTTCCTTATGGCCGGAATCTTGTCCTCGATTCCACTACAAATTTTGCTTTGGAGACGTTTAGGCCGACCCAAATTGAGGGAGATGAAGTATTATGAAAACTAGCTATCAGGAAATTAAAACACAGGCATCAGAGATGCAAAGCCCCCAGCCAGCGCCTTTATGTTCAACGCCTTATATCAAACCGTTCATGTCGAAGTGATGCGTACAAAGTCGCCTGTATGACAGTGCAATACACGAAACTTTGCTTAAGTTCAGAGGCCCATAATTTCGACAACTTTTGGTTGATCAAACTGAAACCTTGACGCTGCACATCTTCAATATATATTCTTTCACTGTGTAAGGTTTCATAGCTATTAAAGCGTTCATGTCGAAGTGATGCGTACAAAGTCGCCTGTATGACAGTGCAACACACGAAAAATTGCCTAGTTCAGAGGGCTATAATTTCAACAATTTTCTTTCACTGTGTTAAATTTGAAAACGATCCGAGCACGGAAACTTAACGTTTTGATGCGGACGGACAGATGAGCGATACTTGCCCCATCTGTATAGTCCTGTTGGCTGAACAGTCAACTGGGCTGAAAAAAGAAATAGTTAAGACCTGCTGAGACGTGTAGATACGACCACATGCGTATCCCTCCCTCATGTCCCCCAAATCCTGACATGCCTCTGACTAAAGCGTAAGTGGGACAAGTGAGTGTGGATGCAGAAGCGAGTGCAGGGTTGAGACTTCGTGAAATTTCCTGGTCGCCCGGAGGGCGACCAACTTTAAAAAGTTAGTCGCCCGGCACAAAAGTTAGTCGCCCGACGCAATTTTTGCAAAATGTACCTGAAAATGCTCAGAAAAAGGTTAGTCGCCACTTGGGCGACCAACTCGAAAAAGTTGGTCGCCCGAGCCAAAAGTTGGTCGCCACGGGCGACCGCGAAATCTCAACCCTGCGAGTGTTTCCACAAACATCTCCGTGAATCAAATGCGTTTTATGTCTTGACTTAAATGATTAAATTTACAACTTAGGTGCTCAACTTTCTCAAACTCCAGTCTATTACAGCGATAAAAACCTCATAATGCATCACAACTGACACTGACCCCGACTGAGTAACACATTTCGTAACAGCTGCAGATGAGTAACGCACAAAAAATCAAACGAAATGTAAGAAACAGCCATGAATCCGTATTTGTGTTGCTAATAGTTTAAAATATGTTTAAATGCTGGAACATTGGAGAATCTTCTGGAAAGCTTCGGGAGAGGGGGAGGTGGTCTTAGATCCAGGGATTCAGCTAACTTTTTTACCTGACGATATCATAAGCCGTTTTCGTTTGTTCTACTCCAGGAAAAATTTTACAGAACTTTTCGAACTTATCAAGCAACAATGCCATCGAGTTTTATCTTTCTCCGATGTTCAGTGGCTGAGAAATTATACATACAAGATTTTAACGTAATGAGGTCCGCTACCATTAAGTCAGATTTCAAGCACGTAAGTCTATTTACCAGGCATCAATTACGATTATAATGAACAAAATTGATCTTTTGTAGCCAATATCTCTGCCAATTTTTCAATGGCAAAATTACGAAAAAAGCAATAGCCAGGTAAGTACTAGCCATCTTTAACCAAAATTTCAAAAAAATTAAGGCTACCTGCCTGAAAAAAATGTTTCCGCAAACTTCTGGTGAGTCACTGAAAAAAAAGTCACCAGTCTTATACGCACACGACTAAACCCATAATTCACCAGTAACCCTTTTTCCATTCTTCTTTTTTCCACCGACAGCACTTTCAAAAAGTTTTATTTGAACAAGTGCGTATTATTTTTAGAAAATTAAGAAATTTTACCTTATATAAATGAATCCCATGCGCTCAGTCGTCAGGTTGCGTATCAAAACAGGTTTCACTGTAAGCCCTTTTATTCCCGGTGTTGAGTTGGTTAATTTTTAGTTACACTGTATATGATTTGTTTAACGACACGAAGTTGGTCATTACAGCAGCTTCACTGTACGTACTTTGTCTATCTGGGTCTGAAAGGTGGTCAAGACAGGTAGGTTTTACCGTACGTCTTGTTATCCGAAAGCGGAAGGTGGTCAAGACAGGCAGGTTTTACCTTACGTCTTGTTATCCGAAAGTGGAACTTGATCACTCCAAACAGGTTTTTACTTTACGTCTTTTTATCTGGATCTTGAAGGTGGACCGTCCGACCTACCCAAGACATGAACAGATCCAGTCCGAAGTCGATCTGACTTTTCGTTCTCGAGATATCTTGCTCACATTTTGTTCACAACAGAACTAACACACACACAGAATATACAAATACTATATGTCTCCCCATTGGTCGGGGAGACATAATTAAACCGGGAGCAAATTTAACGGTTGTAAACTCGAAGGTTTAGCAGTAAAATACACCTGAAGGTCAGTTTGAA
Source organism: Protula sp. h YS-2021 (assembly GCA_949752745.1). Taxonomy (NCBI): domain Eukaryota; kingdom Metazoa; phylum Annelida; class Polychaeta; order Sabellida; family Serpulidae; genus Protula; species Protula sp. h YS-2021. The sequence continues at coordinate 49,152,448 of OX457025.1, read as the reverse complement.
AATTTTCTTATTACATTTACTTCAGGTGATCGGATCTATGCAGCTTCCTACAAGCACTACATGCAACATCACCGATTGTATCGACTGCAGATTCCCGGAGCATGCCGTATCAGTGATAAACCGGTTTTTTTTTCATTAAATCCTAGGAGGACATACTTTTTTAAAATTAGGTTTTAGCCAAAAAATGCAATAACCAGATAGGCTCTAATGACCACTGACTTAAACCAAAATTTCAAAACAGTCCGGATAAAATCCTAAGGGGAGAAACGATTTTTGACCTTTAAAAAAAAAAAAAACGCACATACTTTCAACGATCGTTATAGTCCCGTTTCTGTAGAATCTGGGCATAAAAAAGGAGACGATTTTTGTGTCACACTACACTAGCAATTTATGTTAAAGTGTTAGTTTCGAGGAGGTTACAAAATAACGCGCATAAACTGCCTACCTGCCGAAACAACTTTCTTCGTCTCTGCTAAAACTTCTGGCAGATCTTTTATTGCTAGGTTAAACTGGAACAAAATGTATTATCTGTTTCATATGGTGGCAAGTTATCATTTTTAATTCTCATGAAAATACTCATTCATAACTGAATGGGATATATATTTAATTATTGATTTACAACAAAATTGTCCAGGGACATTGCAACCAGCCGAACCCAACGCAAGGAGAGTAAACCACTTTACCGTCTCATTGTTGCTTACAAAATCACATATTTCAGTGGTTGTATAAATAAAATAGTGTTGCCACGGAGTCGTCAAGAAAAAAAAAGGATAAAAAAAAGGATAAAAAAGGATAAATTTCAGAAAAAAAAGTATGAAAAAAAGGATAATTCATATTTTGCTGAAGATCGAGAAAACATTAATGTTAATCATATTGTATCATTTTTTTGTAATTTACAAGGTTCGCGCTGGGTTCTCAGGAAAGTGAGTCAAAAAGGGAAAGTGTGACTCAGTTAGGTCCAGAAAAACTCGCTGGGTTCCGAAAAAGTGAGTCAATTCGTAAAAAATGCCCAAAAAGTGGACAAAAACCCCGCCAACGCGAACCCTGTAATTTATAATGCTCGTTTTCACAGCGATTAAAAAATATTTGCATACCTGATTGTACTTTACAAATTTATAAAGGAATCCGGTCAAATTGTGCCAAAAGAAGAGTTTTGAAAATTGGTACTAAATATTTTTAAATGCCCCCATTTAGCCAATTTTTAGCGGATCGCCAAAAAACAAGCATGTCCAGGGACATGGTGACCTACAGAATACATATCCAAGAATCACAGACAAAATCATGATCAATTTGGCAGACAGCGCTTACGAAAAAAGCCGTAACTGAATGGAGAAAATATTCGCTCACTTGCTCGGTGTAGTTGTGGCTGATAAGGAGTCATTCTTTCAATTCTTTCATACGTACATACAAACGACGGATACCCCTCTATTGACAGGATAAGACCAGCCCGACATAGTCGGCTGGTCTAACAAGTATCCAAAATTGGAAAAGAATCCGATAACAAGCATGTCCAGGGACATGGTGAGCAGCCGTGACCTACAGAATATATATCCAAGAATCACAGACAAAATCATGATCAAATTGGCAGACAGCGGTTACGAAAAAAGCCATAACTGAATGGAGAAAATATTCGCTCACTTGCTCGGTGTAGTTGTGGCTGATAAGGAGTCATTCTTTCAATTCTTTCATACGTACATACAAACGACGGATACCCCTCTATTGACAGGATAAGACCAGCCCGACATAGTCGGCTGGTCTAACAAGTATCCAAAATTGGAAAAGAATCCGATAACAAGCATGTCCAGGGACATGGTGACCAGCCGTGACCTACAGAATATATATCCAAGAATCACAGACAAAATCATGATCAAATTGGCAGACAGCGGTTACGAAAAAAGCCGTAACTGAATGAAGAAAATATTCGCTCACTTGCTCGGTGTAGTTGTGGCTGATGAGGAGTCATTCTTTCAATTCTTTCATAAGGGGACAAGAATACCAAGCGTGTGGTGAAAAGACCAAACACAGGGAATAATTTTGGGAAAAGCAGTGGTAGAAGAGGCAAATGCAAGATCTAATGTCGTGTTAAGAGTGTGTGGTGGGATTACATACAATCTGATTAGTTGAAGGAAAATACTCTAATGTGTAAACACTCAAAGAAAATTACTTTGAAAATTACTCTAATGTGTAAACACTCAAAGAGTGCAGTTGAAATGAACTCCTTGGACAACACTTCATGTATGTTTTTTAGATCAAAAGCAAGGCCATGCGGAGGTCGTCGACATTCTGTTGAAACGAACTTGCCACATCTCAGTATGGGATGAAAGCCATCTATTAAAAATTTTTTGTTATCATCGTCGGCTGTTAAACGGCTTTCAGCCAATGCGATAATGTCACACGCAAGATAGTTGTCATCACAGCGTACCAAATCAAAATGAGCGGCCATACTCAAAATTGTATGAGAAGAAGCAATTTGAAAATTTGACACCAAAAAAATAAAAAATGTCCCACATTTGGTCAATTTTTTTCGGATCGCCAAAATGAGTAATTTTTCAAAAGAGGCCTACATAGGGAGTATTCGTGAAAAATTTGAAGAAAATTTGATCAAAACTGTAGGAGAAGAAGCGTTTTGAAAATTGGCAACCACAAAATTACAAATGTCCCCCATTTGGCCAATTTTTGGCGGATCGCCAAAAAAAAAACAATTTTTCAAGAGAGGTCTACCTTAAGAACAACTATCAAACATTGGAAAGGAATCCGATCAAAATTGTGGGAGATGAAGCAATTTGAAACTTTTACACCAAAAAATTAAAAAACGTCCCCCATTTGGCTAATTTTTGGCGGATCGCCAAAAAGAGTAATTTTTCAAGATAGGTCTAGCTAGAGAACAACTATCAAAAATTGGAAAGGGATCCGATCAAAATTGTGGGAGAAGAAGCAATTTGAAAATTTGACACCAAAAAATTAAAAAATTTCCCCCATTTCGCCAATTTTTGGCGGATCGCCAAAATGAGTAATTTTTCAAAAGAGGTCTACCTAGGGAATATTCGTGCAAAATTTGGAGAAAATCTGATCAAAAATGTGGGAGAAGAAGCATTTTGAAAATTGGCAACCGAAAAATTTCAAATGTCCCCCATTTAGCCAATTTTTGGCGGATCGCCAAAAAAAATTTTTTAAAGAAAGGCCTACCTGGAGAACATTCGCTTAAAATTTGAGAGGAATCCGGTCAAAACTGAGGGAGAAGAATTATTTTAATTTAAGTAAAAGTTTACACACGTACATACGTAGATACAGACGACGGATACCCCTCTATTGATGCGGACCAGCCCGACATGGTCGGCTGGTCTGAAAAAAGGTGCGTACGTACTTTATCGATGGTCCCTAGGGACATGCAACTCAAACTTACAGAATGAAGTTATTGAAAATCATTCAAGAAATAAAAACTCCTCAACATCATTTAGAATACTGGATATTTCCCACTTGCAAAGTTTGCAAATGGGTATAAGTTTGTAGTTTTTCTCGACATTTCTGTCATTTTTTTTCCTTTTTTTCTTCTCTTTTTTCCGTCACGGAGGTTTCCAGAAAACTCCTCCTAAGCTATTGGACGTAGGACAATGAAATATGGCACAGTGATAGAGGGTGACGGTCAAATCCGCAAAAATATTTGACCTTAACCTTAAAGGTCAAGGTCAAATCGAGGTCAAAGTTTTTCTGACCTCAATGTGGTTTCCAGAAAACTCCTCCTACAGCATTTGTCGTAAAAAGACGGCATTTCGCAGAGACATACAGGGTAATCAGTTGTCGTCAAATCCGCAGAATTTTTTTGACCTTGAACCTCAGAGGTCAAGGTCAAAATGAGGTCAAAATATTTTTGGAAACTCCTATTAATCACGAAAAGTAGCCATAAAGGTGCTCATATACCAGTCTGAATACATAAAACGTATTCAGTAAAGGGTAAACTTTCATCACTAACCTTGACCTTGAGGGTCAAGGTCAAAGCTCACGTGACTTCGGCCGTTAACGACAGGCCAACTCATCTCGAAAACGGTTAGAGATAGAGTGATTTTGAGCTCATTTTCGACCCTCTGGGCCTAAACAACGTTACATAAGAGGTACCTCGGTGACCTTGACCTGGGTCACGGTCAAGGTCAAAAACCGGAAGTTGACTATTATCTCGAAAAAGGTTAGACACAGACCGGTTTTGAGCTTATTTTCGACTCTTTGGGCCTAAACAACGTTTCATAAGAGGTACCTCGGTGAATTTGACCTTCTGGGTCACGGTCAAGGTCAAAAACCGGAAGCTGACTATTATCTCGAAAACGGTTAGGGATAGAGCGATTTTGAGCTCATTTTCGACCCTTTGGGCCTAAACAACGTTAAATAAGAGGTACCTCGGTGACCTTGACCTTCTGGGTCACGGTCAAGGTCAAAAACCGGAAGTTGACTATTATCTCGAAAACGGTTACAGATAGAGCAATTTTGAGCTCATTTTCGACCCTTTGGGCATAAACAACGTTGCATAAAGGTACCTCGGTGACCTTTACCTTCTGGGTCACGGTCAAGGTCAAAAACAGGAAGTTGACTATTATCTCGAAAACGATTAGAAATATAGGGATTTTGAGCTTATTTGCGACCCTTTCGGCCTAAAAGACGTTATGTAAGAGGTTCCTCGGTGACCTTGACCTCCTCCGTCATGGTCAAGGTCAAAAGCCGGAAGTTGACCATTATTTCGTAAACAATTAGAGATAAGGCGATTTTGAGCTTATTTTCAACCCTTTGCGTCTAAAAGACGTTATATAACAGGAACCTCGGTGACCCTGACCTCCTCCATCATTGTCAAGGACAAAAACTGGAAGTTGACCAGTATATCAAAAACGGTTAGAAAACTGAATTTGATTTAGTTGTGCCCAAATGAGGTTATATTATATTTACTTCGATGGCCTCGTTCAAGATAATAATCCGGAAGGTGACAATTATGTCGAAAAACTGAAAAATGTGTCTTTGACTAAATATGTTGTGTTTCTGCCCTTGCCAGTGGGTGCTATTTCGCTACGAGTACCGAAATTCGGTCTAGTTTACAGTGTGATAAGACATTGAATTACATTTACAGAATATATGTTTCAATTCCATGAAAAAATACCCTTTCTCTACAGATGTATTGATTTTAACAATAGACGCTGCAAAAAAGTTGGAAATTACATACACATACAGTGTAAGAGCGGTTAATATTGTGGCCTAATCATGAGTTATGACCAGGGTGAGAAAAAATTATAGCAAAAAAAAAAGCATATAACTAATTAGGAAAAAAATGATATTTTGAACGAAAAAAGAAAATGAAAAAAAAGTATCAAAATAAAAAAAAAGGATGAAAAGCGAAAAAAAAAGGATAAAAAAAGGATGAAAATAAAAAAAAAGTATAAAAAAAAGTATTTCAGGATAAAAAAAGGATAAAATCGGGCTTTTTATAAAAAAAGGATAATCCTTTTAAAAAAGGATGATGTGGCAACACTGAAAATATGACCCAACCACAGATATTTCTCAGTAAGATGGACGCCTGTCTGAATATATTACCCCAAAGTGCCGCCATTTTGTCAGTTTTTCGTTGGTCGCCACTTGGGCGACCAACTCGAAAAAGTTGGTCGCTGGAGCCAAAAGTTGGTCGCCACGGGAGACCAAGAAATCTCAACCTTGCATGTTTCTCTCTCCTTATTCCTTTTTAATGTGACTTGTCACTCTTGTCACTGTCACACAAACTGGAATTTATAGACAGAAATCGCTAGCACAAGTTCACTACACAAAACTTCAAGCTGTTCATTAAATATGACTGAAAAATCGTCTAAGTTCAGACACTCACCACGGCCTGACCCATCAGTCGATTTCGGTCAAAAGGGGAGGTGCACATCTTCATTGTATACCTTATCATTTCCAATGGCTTTGGGATTTATAGGTGCAAATCCCTAGCACAAGTTCATTACACAAACTTGAGCACCCAAAGGTTTACGCACGGACGGACGGACAAGACAAAAACTATATGACTCTCCGACTAATGTCGGGCTTGTCATAAAATATACACCAACATATAGCAATTTCTGACAATTTCCAAAGTCCCGTCATTATGGCTTTTTTCGGCCGATCGCGAAAAAAAGTAATTTTCCGGTAGAGGACCACCTAGACATTGTACATGTATAATATTAAGAAGATCCAATGAAAACTGTAGGAGGAGATGCATTTTGAAAAAAAAATCACAAAATTTTTTTGTCCCGTCATTTCGGCTATTTTCCGCCGAACCCGAAAAAAGTAATTTGTGGGCAGAGGACCACCTACAAATTGTACATGTGTAATTTCAAAATTTGTTTATTTGGTGCTTAACGTTCCGTGCACCAACTAAGATCGGTATATTAGGACGCACTTGTTAAAGAAAAAGTTGGAAAAAAGAAGAAAGATTAAGAAACAGTAAGAGTTAGAAAGAAATTCCAATTCTTACGCCGTGCACGGAACAAAACGCAGTGGGTGTATTCTTAAGATTCCCCCCACACGCAAGGAGGGGGGGGGGGGGGGGGGTAATTTCAAGAAAATCTGATGAAAACTGTTGGAGATGAATTTTGAAACAAGCAGTCCAAAGGCATGACCTAGCCAAGTTACCAAACAAGGAAATAGAGAAAAACTCTGAAACGAACACTGTTAGGCCAAAAAATGAAGAACTTTTTCCTGAGCGTAACTTTTTCATAATTTTAATACACAAAAATGACTTTTTCCGGGTGGAAGCTACCCAAAATGTTGGAGAGGTTGGGTTTTGACGATTCACGTATTTACCGACATTTATACAATTTTACAAAATTTTTAAAATTCCACCATTTCGGCTTTTTTTTTTTTTTGTCATTTGCGAAAAAAGAAAAGTCCAGGTGGAGAAGCACCTAAGAAACTTTCGATTAAAATTTTACAACTATTTGAAAAAGACTGAGACAAATGAATGGTTTGACAATTCAGTTATTTACTACCATTTATTCCAGTTTTTGCCAAACTGGAATAAATGGTAGCAAATAACTGAAAAAGTTCCGCCATTTCGGCAGGTTTTGGCGAATCGCGAAAAGAACAAAAATAGCCTGGTAGGCGAATCCCTGCGTAACATCTACACGATTGAAGTAAAATTGTAGGCGTAGCATTTTAAAAATGGGTCAAAACGGGCACAAAAAGTGCCGCCATTTTGTCAGTTTTTCGTCAATCGTTAAAAAAGTAAGGGCCAGGTGGGGAACCACCCAGAAAACATTCCGGCGTAATACCAAAACGATTGGAGTAAAACTGTAGGAGGAGTAGAATTTGAAAGAAAAAGTTCAAACCCCTATAGTGATACGGCTACCCCAGTCCCACAAAGTCGGCTGGGTTAAAAAGGTTACCGGTAATACACACGCATAAACCGCCGACGGCGAAAAGTGATGGGTAAAGCCCTTCGTCGACAAAGTCGAAGCTGGGTTACAAAAGGTAAACACACACACTTTTTTTTCAAAAGTGATTGCACAAAACCACCCGACAGAGTCGGCTGGTCTAAAAACGGAATCAAAATTCAGTACTTTATTGAATTTATTATTATATGACTGGTTTTCCTTTCCTCTTGATCAAGTCAACAACAAAACTAAGTAAATTGAGGATATAATGTTCTGGCGACACCTGAGCATAATGTTCTGGCGACACCTGAGTATAATGTTCTGGCGACACTTGAGTATAATGTTCTGGAGACACTTGAGTATAATGTTCTGGCGACACCTGAGTAGTCTAGGGATTACCTACACGATGTATTAAGGTGCTGCTACTCCTACAGCAAAGAACACAGAGGGATTATAAAAACTGGTATGAGCGCAAGACATGGCATCTTGTGCCATTTCAAACACCCAAGTGGTCTTTCTTTGATGCTATAACTGCAATGAACATCGAATGCAACCTGTTGAAATTGAGGGGTGGGGGCAGACCTAGTACTGCAAATTTATGGGGGGGGGGGGGGGGAGGGCACATTACATGACGGGGAGAGATTACCGTTCGCATGTCAAAAGTTATTACCCGTTATTACACTACTGTGATTTGCCGGCTACCAGGACTGGTATGAAATATTTCAAATGAAATATTTCTTGAAATATTTCATGAAATATTTCACTTTAAAAATTTCAAAAATTTCACATGTTTTGAAATTTTTAAATAAGAAATAAGTTTGACATCAAGAATAACAACTACTGATGGATACCTATCCATTGACATTCGTCTTAGGTTGTCAGTTAACAAACTGCGTTGGCATAACTCTATCAGTAAACAATGCAGCCACAGAAACCCTGCAGAGTTTTGAGTAACAAGGCTAACAGCTGCTGGCCTTTAACAACGTTGACACATCTACTCGAGGTTTCTGAGCGGGTGTTTCTAAGCGGTGAGGAGAGAGGGAGGGGGGTTTATAGTAACTGCTGAAAGGGGGCTCACTGTTAACGACACAGGGGAAAGAGGTCAGATATGTACACAATAGGAAAAAAATATAGCAGACAATATGTTAGCTAAACAAACGGGGAGCAACTCACGCCCGAGTTTGCTTCAAATTTAGCACTGTTTGAATAGTCACCCTTGTTTGTTTAAACATAAAAGGCCGGGAACTCCTTTCCGTTTAAAGCTTCAAGATTCTCCGAGCTTACCCGTTGTGTCGTCTTTAATCAAGTACATAAAGATCAGAGGTCCATCCCCGGGGCCGCTTTTCCTTCTGAACACTAAGCCTGGGTCACGTCTCGCATTTATGACAGCCCTAAACCAATGTCTTACCCATGCTCAGTTGTCAAACATGCCATACAAGTCCCATAGTTTTCGAATTGGAGCGTCACAAATGCAATTGCAAAGGGCATGTCACTGGAACAAACTAGAATTCTTGGTAGGTGGCAGAGCGCTTCGGCCTTTCAAAAATACGTCCGCGTTTCATGCCCTCAGTTTACTTGAACGTGTAACAGTCTGGTATGTTGAAACCTGGTGGACCGGTGGACTGGCCATCAAGGTTAATTTGTGTTCCCATTCGCCGTTGACCGGCGGCAGAATTCGCGTATGCCTGGTCATTGTTCTAATTGGGTAACATTCACTGTAATTGTAAATAGGCGGTACCACCGTGGACCGAAGGATCAACCATCACGTAGTACTCGCCACGGTCGCGTGTGTCTTCATTAACACTCCATGCCTTTTCGTAAGCAATAGCATGTTTTTGCGTTCCCCTGCCCTCTGCCGACTCGTCTCCCTGGCCTCTGGCCGGTAGGTGGCGGTAACTGTTAACAATTTCCGTTAACAGTTTTGGCGCGATTACCGCCACCTAAATGAATATCTATATTAGGTTGTACATCATTTAGTTGTAACATAATTCAATTATGTTATATATGTTTGTAAAGGACCTTTATAGTGTAGCACTAATGAAATAAACAGGCAAGCTATCGCTTGCCAAAATCACACCCAAGTCGTTATGCTTTGCGAGGCTGCAAACAAAAATGGTATTTTAAATAAACAGTTTAAAATGTATTTTTGTATGATCCGAGCAACCTTGCAGGTACTCGAAAAATGTTACGCCTGAGTACACAGTGTTAGTAACTAAGCTACATGAGTACATTGTGATTGGAATGGTCGGAATCGGATGGAGCAGTTAGCGCATGCGCATTGGAAAGCATCATTTTGGCTTCCAGCAACAGTTTACAATTTGTAAAAGTTTTATGATTAAAATCCCACCCTCCTCTCCCCTAATGGTAATTTTATATCTTTGTTATCTAATTCACATGTTATGTCTTTGTCCGGGCGACGGTTATCTATTACTGTTTGGCGCGATTACCGCCACCTAAATGAATATCTGTATTAGGTTGTATATCATTTAGTTGTAACATAATTCAATTATGTTATATATGTTTGTAAAGGACATTTATAGTGTACCACTAGTGAAATAAACAGGCAAGCTATCGCTTGCCAAAATCACACCCAAGTCGTTATGCTTTGCGAGGCTGCAAACAAAAATATAGCAGACAATATGTTAGCTAAACAAACAGGGAGCAACTCACGCCCGAGGTTGCTTCAAATTTAGCACTGTTTGAATAGTCGCCCTTAATTCTGCAATTAAGCAGTGTTTCCCATTTAAACGAGAAAAAGCTTTGCCTTTATCCGGTTTTACGATAAAGCGGTATGCAATTATCCGGTTAAAAATACATAATTTTGTGCAATCAACCGATTTAACCAGAATGCGATTCTGTCATTTTATCTGTCTATGCATTTTTGACAGTGGTATTTGTTAAATTAACGAACAGATATTACGCATAGCCCGGAAATGTATGTTTTTTCTAATGTGCTTTGAAAGATTTCAAAAATTTCAATATTCCTGAAATATTTCAAAAATTTCAAATTTCATGAAATTTTTAAAAATTTCGAAATTTTTACCAGCCCTGCCGGCCATCATCGCAACCAATTAAATGCTCTCCACTTCATTAGTTATTATCCTTGGGCCAAGCGCGACTATTCTAATTTTGCTGTTATCATTTTCAAGACCAGAAAATCATCCTAGAGCAGGGCTCGTATAATTAAAATTGACGTAACAAATCATCATTTTTTTATTTTAGACAAAAGTGGTTTGTCATTATGACTCTATGTGCAATAAAGACACTCCGTAATCATTTGCAAACGCTTTTGTTTAAACAAACCATTTCAAATCTTACGCTTATCAGTGTACATGAGCTTCAGAGGTGGGGGATTAGCAGTGGCCAGCAGGTTACGACAGAGCCAGTGCATGTAGCTGCACCTACTTGGCTATTAGTCAAGCATGTCTATTCCCCGTGTGCTTATAAAGTATTAGTGTAACGCACTTAGAAATGACTTACAAGAAGGCGTTGTGACGTCTGCAATAAACTGTTAAAAACTTGGTATCTTTCCTGCATTTATTTTTTTAGTTTGATTTAAATGAAAAAAAATCCTGAATTTTTTTAGTCGGATTTTTTCCCAGCCATGTGCTGGAGTGTGCTTGTTACTATGTATAGGAAACTGACAATTGGCGAATTGTTCATCAATTAAAATCTCCACCACAATTACAAAATAAGAAATACCACACTTTGGACCTTCCGAATAAAATGCGCAAAAATTCTGCGTTTTGATTACAAACTAACTTGGTAAAAATTAGAGAAATGCCAGAGAAATTTCGACTAACTGTAAAATTTCTCTGCATCAAAGAACAACTGCGTTTTAACCAAGAGCATGCTATTTTAAAAACTTTTTAAAAGAATTATTAACAAGTAAGTATTTGTGAAACACAAGCAGGCCCCAACCGCCCCCAAAATTCAAAGGGGTATAAAGCGATGACGGACAGACGGACGGCTCGACAGACGGATGGACACCCCAAATCTATAGGCCCTAATCCGAAGGGTTGGGGCCTAATAAATGGTAACGGAACTAACGGTACACCGAAATAATGGTAAACGGAAAAAAGGCTAAGTGCTAAAAACGGAAAGTATGCAGTGTTGCCACGGAGTGATCAAGAAAAAAAGGATAAAAAAAAAAATATAAAAAAGGATAAATTTGGGGAAAAAAAGTATGAAAAAAAGGATAATTCATATTTTGCTGAAAATCGAGAAAACATTAATGTTAATCATATTGTATCATTTTTTTGTAATTTATAATGCTCGTTTTCACAGCGATTAAAAATATTTGCATGCCTGATTGTACTTCTAAATCGTCACGAATATTATCAAAAGAGCTGTCTCGCATTTTTTCAGATCATTTTAATTCGTACAAATTTTTAAAGGAATCCGGTCAAATTGTGCCAAAAGAAAGTCTTGAAAATTGGCTACTAAATTTTTTTAAATGCCTCCATTTAGCCAATTTTTAGCGGATCACCAAAATGAGTAATTTTTCAAAAGAGGCCTACCTAGAGAATATTCGCACAAACTTTGAAGAATATCTCATCAAAATTGTGGGAGAAGCATTTTGAAAACTGGCAAACGAAAAATTTTAAATGCCCCCCCCCCCCAACATTTAGCCAATTTTTGGCGGATCACCAAAAAACTTTTTTCAAAGAGAGGCCTACCTAGAGAACATTCGCATAAAATTTGAGAGGAATCCGATCAAAACTGAGGGAGAAGAAGCATTTTAAGTAAAAGTTCACACACGTACATACAGACGACGGATACCCCTCTGTTTATGTGATAAGACCAGCCCGAACATAGTCGGGTGGTCTAAACAAGAATGTCCAGGGACATTGTGACCAGCCGAGATCTATTGTACAAGTTTGTCCAAGGACAAAGATCCAGGCTACGAAAAGCGGTAAGACCAAATCCGGCGTGCTTGAATAAGGGAATTTCCCTGAAAAATTGGGCTTCAAAAGACGAGATGGCAATGAGCTAGCTAAATAATTAATTTAGCAACGGACCCGAACATAGACCGATAAATACATACAAAGATTTGTTTCCCAGAAAAATAACTTCGAACAACGTATTGAAATTGTATCCACACATGTGTACTGTTGACATGTACCTTCGGACATACACAATTAGTTCAAGCAGCAGAAACGACCAGAAACTACCAAACACATGTGCCTTTTGAAAAGAACGAAACGCCGCGTCTAAAACATCATTACTTAAGTTTAATGTTTTGGTATGTATTATTTTGCGGGGTTTGCATTTCCGACAAGTGCGCATGTTTATTTAACTTGCCGTTATGCTCTGTTCGCATTTCGGACCAGTGCGCATGTTTATTTAGCTTGCTTGGAGTTTCGGTTCGCAAAGCGAACCAGTGCGCATGTTTATTTAATACGCATTGCTGCGCATGTGTACTTAACTTGCGTTGATACGTGACTCGCATTTCAGACCAGGGAGCATGTTTATTCAACTTACGTTGATAAGCTGTTCGCATTTCGGACCAGTGCGCATGTTTGCTTAGCTTATGTTGATGCGCGTTCGACTTTTCGGACCAGTGCGCATGTTATTTAATTTGCATTGATGAGCGGTTCTTAGTTTAGACCAGTGCGCATGTTTATTTAACTTGCGTCGATGCGCAGTTCGCATTTCGGACCAATGCGCATGTATATTCAACTTCCGTTGATCAGTGGTTCGCAATTCGGACAAGTGCGCATATTTATTTCGCTTGCGTCCATGCACGGTTCGATTTCGGACCAATGCGCATGTTTATTCAACTTACAAGTTTTGGTGGATCGCCCAAAAAATTAGTTTTTGCAAGAGCGGCCTAACTGGAGAAGAATCGCACAAAATTGGAAAGGAAATCAATCAAAATTGTTGGAGAAGAAGCATTTTCAAAACAGGACTACTTAGAGAATAATCGTACAAAATTTGAAGAAAATCTGATCAAAATTGTGTGAAAAAAAGCATTTTGAAAATTGACAACCACAAAATTACAAATGTCCCCCATTTGGCCAATTTTTGGCGGATCGCCAAAAAGAGTAATTTTTCAAGAGAGGTCTACCTAGAGAACAATTATCCAAAATTGGAAAGGAATCCGATCAAAATTGTGGGAGAAGAAGCAATTTAAAAATTTGACACCAAAAAATTAAAAAATGTCCCCCATTTGGCCAATTTTTGGGGGATCGCCAAAATGAGTAATTTTTCAAAAGAGGCCTAGCTAGGGAATATTCGCGCAAAATTTGAAGAAAATCTGATCAAAATTGTGGGAGAAGAAGCATTTTGAAAATTGGCAACCGAAAAATTTAAAATGTCCCCCATTGAGCCAATTTTTGGCGGATCGCCAAAAAAAAAAAACTTTTTAAAGAGAGGCCTACCTAGAGAACATTCGTGTAAAATTTGAGAGGAATCCAGTCAAAACTGAAGGAGAAGAAGCATTTTAAGTAAAAGTTTACACACGTACATCCGTACATAGGCACATACGACGGATACCCCTCTATTGACAGGATAAGACCAGCCCGGCATAGTCGGCTGGTCTAAAAAGGTGCGTACGTACTTTATCGATGGTCCCTAGGGACATGCAACTCAAAATTATAGATTGAAGTTATTGAAAATCATTCAAGAAATAAAAACTACTTAACATCATTTAGAATACTGGATATTTTACAGTGTGATAAGATATTGATTGCGTTTACGAAGAATACGTTTCAGTTCAATGAAAAAATACTCTTTTTCTACAGATGTATTGATTTTAACAATAGACGCTGCAAAAAAAGTTGGAAATTACATATACATACAGTGTAAGAGCGGTTAATATTATGGCCTAATCAACGATTATGACTAGAGTGAGAAAAAATTCTAGCAGAAAAAAAAACATATACCTAATTAGGAAAACATGGTATTTTGAACTAAAAAAATGAAAAAAGTATCAAAATAAAAAAGGATAAAAAGCGAAAAAAAAGGATAAAAAAAGGATGAAAATTTAAAAAAAAAAACTATAAAAAAAGTATTTAAGGATAAAAAAAGGATAAAACCGGGCTTTTTTAAAAAAAGGATAATCCTTTTAAAAAAGGATGATGTGGCAACACTGAGTATGGTAAACCATCTAATCAGAAAATATCAGGGTTGGCAAGTTTCTACCGAATTGGGTAAATACCATGGTAATTACCGGGTAAAAACCCGGACGGTAAAAAGGGTTTTTACCATGGGGTTTCTACCATGGAGTTGGCGGCGCTTATTTCTCAGATCTTTGCACACAAACTTGTGTACTGTTGGTAATTATCTTTCATGCGATTCATATCCACCACCACTGTTTACTTTACTCACGTGAAGCCACATCCCTTTGTCAAATATTTCTTCTTATGTATGCTGTGCAGTTGCTCTTATGCAATGGTCTTGTGATATTAACGAACAGACTATTTATGTAAGAAGTAATACCTGACAAAGGGATGTGTTTTCCCTGGAGTAATCGGTAAACATCAGCGCGATACTACTTTGATGTTAGAAATGGTCACATCCGTTTGTTAGTTAAACATCTTAAGAGGGTCTATATAATACATGATTTTTGTGAAATCCAAAGTATTGTATTTTGAGGCTTCTAAACACAGTTAAGCTTTTGAATGTATTTAGTGGAAATTAAATAAATTTAGAAAACGTTGAAAATAAATTTCAACATGAATAACGGTGGCAGACCAAGGGATTCAGTATGGCAACATTTTACTCAATTCACAAAGGATACCAAAGTCTATGCTAAATGTCACAGGTGTGGAAATACACAATTAGCAAAGGCCGGTCGCTGTAGATATAAAATATGGATGTAAACTTACAAGTAGATCGGATAGATACCCAAAGGTGTTGTGGTAAGTTGTTGTTAAGGGGGTTTCTACCCTATTTCTACCATTTCTACCGGGTAAAAACCCTTTTTCCCGGGTTATTACCCTAGTTTTTACCCACGGTAGGGGAAAAAGGGTTTCTACCTGGTAGAAACCCAACCCTGCAATATATGAGGGTTAATTCAGGGTTAGGTTTTTTCCACACTGAAATCCTACGAGTTCCCTCTACTGCGCACTTGAAACCGTGAACTGGCTTAAAGTTTCTGCATTCTCATAAGGTTTGGAGATTTTGTATATCTGTAACGACAGAGCTCACTATTGCATTTTCCTTATTTCACTCTTAATGTTTCACCCCCACTACGATCCCAAAAAGGTAAGAAAAAAAACTACCACTGATAAAAACTATTTACTCAACCAAATGGTAAAACATACCCAATCTGATCCTGTGCTGAACGGCCTAGACTGTGTTTTAACTCGTTCGCCAAGTCTTGACTGGACAATAATTTGAATACATTTATAAACCAAGTACTTGGTAAATTTATCAAGGTCCCTTTTGTCGTGGCTGCTTAGCTTGTTTGGGGAAGCCATTGATGACGTCTTCACAGCTTTTACTTGCAACAGACTCGGTGATTCAATGTCTATGCTCTTGTGTAGTCGATGAATCTTCAATAAGTCGAATGTCCTCAGCCTACGTAATCGACATGCAAGCTAAATAAGTTTCTGTCAGCATATTGTTTTGGACCATGACTGCATAACAGAACTTGTATTTTATATGCCTGAAGCTGCCGAAGACCTTAGACCTCTCACTGCTTTATTGGGGCCAAGGTACACCAACCTATCATGTGTTATTTTAGTTTTCTGCAATGCAACATGCATGCATATGATTTAAAACATGTTACTCATGTCGATAAAAGAAGTGGTAGTTGATATGCCAAAGTTTTTCATGTCCTGTTGAAAAATAACACAGCGAAACCAACTTTTTTGTTTACCAAAAAATACCAACGGAAGTACATCACCAAACAACACTACTTTTAAATTGCCCTGCTTTAATTTTAGCGCTGAATATGCGTTGTTATAAAACAGCTGACCTCTGTAGAGATCTATCGGTTTTGTACAAACACAGAGCGGATGGATATTTGGACATTTTATGGGTATTACTTTCTGGGAATCCCCGGTGGATCCCAGGAGTAAAAAACTATTATACACAACCGACACAACAGTCGTATAGGTTGGTTGTTGACCCTATTTTAAAAAGTGGTTCATCTCTTTTGTAAGTACTATTTTAGTAGTAGAGAAGCGAGAGTTGTACCACAGGAAGTGACGTCATAGGCGGCGTAACCAAGGTGATAAAGTAGTAGGGTGAAAACGAGAGAATCACCGCACTTTGTGACGTCATACTGTCTGGACCGGAAGTGACGTCATCACCCCCCTGGTCAAGAATCATATACCATGGGACCCCCCCAGGACATACTATCGACCGACCCCCCCCCCCCCCCCCCCCAGGACATACTATCGACCGACCCCCCCCCCGGTGAAGAAGTATATCATATCATGGGACCCCCCCCCCCCCCCCCCTAGGATGTGATTCAACACTCCTATAAGAGCACATTGTCTGTGCACATATGCATCATTCATGCTCTGACTGCCGTTGGATACACAGGGGAAAAAAAAGTGAAACATTAGTTATTCTTTGGAAAAGGAAAGTGAACGATTGGTTATTCTTTGGAAAGGAAGTGAAAGATTGGAGACGAATTGGCAAAACAGTCGTGATAAGTGACTTTTTTTTTTATTATTATTATTATTATTATGATAATATTTAATTAGTCATATTTCAATGGTTTCCCATTACAGTAACCACACACACAGCATAAGTACATGTGTACAGAGTGTGGGGGGGGGGGGGGAAACCGACTGAGAAATTTCAGAGTGCACTCGTACAGAGTGTGGGGGGAAAACCGATCGATAATTTCAGAGTGCACTCGTACAGAGTGTGAGGGAAAACCGATCGATAATTTCAGAGTGTGGGAACGATCAATAAATTTGAGAAGGAATGGGATTTTCCCTACGTTAAGTCTAATGTTATGTTTTAAGTTATAGTAGTTGGAAAATGACACTTCTAAAACACATTTAACAAATGTAGTTTTTAACACCATATAATATATAAAATAAATTTGAACATTTTAGCATGCTACTTATTTGAATGTTCTAAAGTTATAGTAGTGGGAAAATGGTGGTTCTAGGCCAACTTTAACAAATTTAGTTTTTAACACCATATGATATATAAAATAAGTTTGAACATTTTAAGCACGCTACTTATTTGAATATTCTAAAGTCATAGTAGTGGAAAAATGGTGGTTCTAGACCAATTTTAACAAATTTTGTTTTTTGACAAAATATGATGTATAAAATAAGTTTAAACATTATACAATGGTGTAGTAGAGTAAAAATGAGGGTTCTAGACCAACTTTAACAAATTTTGTTCCTTTGACAAAATATGATGTATAAAATAAGTTTGAACATTTTACCATGGTGTAGTAGGGTAAAAATCAGGGTTCTAATCCAAAATTTAATTTTTTTTTGAAAACATATTATGCTTTTCTTTTCTTAATGCATTCAGGTATCGTCAGAACACATCGCTCTCCGCTTTCACCTGATTATTAACAATGTCAACACTACTTCTTCACCGATGTGTAGAGACCATGGATGACGTCTTCAAAGTGAACTATGTTGACTATGTGTTTGAAAGCTTCCTGCTTTTGAATCTAATTGGATTTTACAAGTGAAGAATTTGCATAAGCATTGGGAAGCTGTTGGAAAGATAATTCCAAGAGATGAATTCATCCACTCATTTCTACAGGAATGTGAAGAACTACTTTTACCATCAACTTACGACATTGATTCAGCATTTATCCGCGCGAATACAACTTGGGCAGCTGAACTCATGCTAGTTGTAGCTGCTAGAATTATTTTACATTATGATGATGGTGTTCCATTGACGACGAATGCATCAGAACTTGTTCGATTCAACAATGAACGAGTTGAAGTGAATTCAAAGCTTTGTAAAATGTTTGAAGAACTATAAAAAAGTTGACTCTGCAATTTCTAATGACATAAAAGGAGAAGGGTGAAGTGAAGTCATCATTCAACGCGCAGCCATGGAGAAGACAAGCAGCTTTAAAATTAGTGCAAACTTAACCATTACTGTGGAGCATGGAGAATTTGGGCTATTTCTTCGAATCAAACGTGGAGAGAGATGGCTTGCTTTATCACCATCCTTGTGGAAGATTGTGTGTCAGAACTTGACAAGATTACGCAACATTGGCTTCAAACTGTACTTAACGCAAACGAAGTGGCTTGAAGTCATTTCATACTTGGATATGCGCTATGTGAGTTTTGTGCAAACATCACTGTTTGAAGGGAAAGAATATACGCGTTACATCAACATGAATGATGGTGAATGGGGGACATTGCTTCAGGAAATCCATAGCATAACCTCAACCTTACTGCCATGTACGGAATGTCATGGGAAGAAAACTCCTGTTAAGCTGCAAAAGGACAATCGAATGAAAGTGTCAAAGCTATCCAAGAAAAGACTGGCTGAAGTTCAATTGGAGAATATGGATGTGCAAAATCAACTTGGACTTACCTGTGAATATTGTGGTGCTTACGGATATGCTGAGGATTATGATTGTCACTGCAATAAGTACAATTGCAAGTTGTGTGAACCTGACAACTTCTGCAACAAGTGCGGCTCACTAACAGTATCTGCCGAGTAAGACTGCAAGTCATTTGCTTGCCAGTCGTCAAAGTGTGTAGACGTGTCATATGGATATGTGAAAGATGGATGTAGAAACGTTTTTCAAGGAGACGTATGTGGACTACATGATAAGTGAACTGGCGCGTTTTGGATCTATTCAACAACAACTGGAACACTTTGACATCTATTGGGAACTTGCTCATTCCACGCTGAACGTACCAAAATTACGTGAGGATTTCATCAAAGAGTGTGTGCTTTCAAATATTGCCGGAGCTGAGGAGTTTGATGTGGAAGCAGCATATCACTTTGCTCGATTTGATCCAAGACTGTTTGATGAAGTGAGAGAGTGGCTAATCTACATTGCAGTATAATGGCAGACATTACATTGACACAATATATTGTACAAAGAACATATTGTGAAGAAATGTTATTAGCTGTAAAAAAGTTTGCATGTTTAGTATGTCCTGCTTGTCAAAATGAAGAGTGTTCAGAACATACTTGTCATTCTGCATGTGTCTATACATATTGGAATGAAGCTAAATATTACATTCATTTAGATAAAGTGTTAGATAATGCAAATCAACGTTGTGAAAAATATGGTGTAGATGCTATCACATTTGATGAATTAAGTAGTTGGTTAATGTACATTGAAGATCAATGGACTCCAATTATTCACACCATTGTATCAATACTTGATTTGTAAGATATGTTGATTGAGTTATAAAACATGTTGATTGAGTTGTAAGACAAAATAAAATACAAGATATGTTGACAAGTGTTAATCATTTAGTGTTAACATGTCGACGTGGAAAGACTACTTAACCAATATTTACTTTAAACCTGGTCAACCCGGGGCATTTGCTGGTCCTTACAAACTTTATCATATATTAAAAAAACATGATCAACCAGTCACTCATTCGCAAGTGAAGAAATGGTTACAGGATCAAGATGCCTTCAGTTTACTACAACCTGTAAAATACAGGTTTAAAAGGCAACGTGTCATTACGCGTGGAATTGATGACATGTGGGATATTGATTTAGCTGACATGGGAAACATAGCTTCCTATAATGATGACACCCACTTTTTATTGGTTGTCATTGATGTGTTTTCCAAATATTTATGGGTGCAGCCAATACCTAACAAATCACATACCAGCGTCATAGAAGCCTTTCAAAAGATTTTTCATGAAACACAACAAAGACCACGAACTCTAAGGTCGGATAAGGGAACTGAATTTAAAAACAGATGGGTAAAAGCTTTTATGAAGAAGGAGGGAATACATGCCTATACGACAAAGAATGAAACCAAAGCCAACTATGCTGAGAGAGTCATTCGTACTCTAAAGGGAATGATGTATCGATATTTCCTACATAATCAAACGTATCGATATATGGACATTCTTCCAGACTTAGTGTATAATTACAACCATAGACCACATGGCTCCCTCCCTAATAAGTATGCTCCTGCAGACATTCGTAAAGGCATTGAATCGAAAGTGTGGAAATATATGTATGTAGACAAATTGAAATTAAAACCGAAGAAGAAAAAACCCTACAAATTTAAAATTGGTGATCAGGTTCGCATTTCTCACATAAAATATGTATTTCAACGAGATTATCATATAAAGTGGACGCAAGAAGTCTTCATTATCACACATCGTTGTAAGAAGCAAGGAGTACACTTGTATCGTGTGAAAGACTTTTTGGATGAAGATATTGATGGACATTTCTATGAAGAAGAACTACAGAAAGTGACAAAAGATATTGAATCAGTCTACAGAATTGAAAAGGTTTTGAAAACACGAAAAAGACGAGGTGTTAAAGAATTATTTGTGAAGTGGTTAGGTTGGCCAAAGAAGTTTAACAGTTGGGTGAAAGAAACAGATATTCGAAAATGAAGCATCCATTCACATGTTTGGTCTCTGGACCTACAGGCAGTGGTAAAACTTCTCTAGTTAGAGAAATTCTAGAACAAAAGTTAATTAAACCCTCTCCAAAAACCATTTTATGGCTCTATGCAGCAGATCAACCTTTGTACAAGGGAATGAAAGGTGTGGAATTTTACCAAGGCATTCCAGATGACATTGAAGAGCGCTTTAACCCGAAAAAGCCAAACTTACTCATCATTGATGACTTAATGACTAAATGTCATAGTGATGAGTGTATGACACGTCTCTTTAGTGTTGGTAGCAGTCATCAAAATCTTAGCATTATTTTTATTGTACATAATTTGTTTCATCATGGTAGAGAAATGCGAAATATTAGTTTGAATACGCATTACATCATTCTGTTTAAAAATCCTAGAGACAGTCAACAAATAAGTACATTAGCGCGACAAATGTATCCTGGAAAATCTCAATTTCTCATAGAAGCCTATCAAGATGCTACGAGCAAACCTCACGGCTATTTATTCATTGATTTGAAGCCGAAGACAAATGATCAACTACGTATTCGTACAGGCATTTTACCAAAAGATACACATTACGTATATGTTGATAAGGTGGCGTATGAACAAGAACCAAGTCACTTGACCATTCGCAGCCAAGATGTCTAAACGTATTCAAGCGAATCAACCATTTCTTCACTTGCTCGCACGCAGCGGGCCTAAACGACGTAAAACCTTGCTACAACAAGCTACTAAGGAAGAATTAACTAGCTTGTTTGAAATTTGTTTGAATATATTGCGAGGACATTTACCCTTAAGCTCAAAAAGGTATAAGGTATTCAAGCGTGAACGTCATACCCTAAGCACACTGGCAGATAAGAAGATATCACTTCAAAGAAAAAAGAAGTTGGTTAATCAGAAAGGAGGATTCATTGGAGCTATTGCTAAATTTGCATTACCATTGTTAGCTCAGTTGCTGTTAAAATGAAACATACTATGAAAATGGTCCTCATTCCTGAATATGAATATAAAATGTTGTTAGAAAAGAAGGGAAAAAATAGTGAAATCAAAACGAAAGTGAATAAACTTTTACGTGGGAAACGAACTCGTGAAAAGGCAATAGAAATGTCTCAAGTTCTTGGCCGTCATTTACGAACAATTCAGTCGCAACAACAGCGACAAAAGTCTGTTACATCATCCAAAGCAGAAAAATCAGAAAAGTCCCAACAGTTTCTAAGCCATTTTCAACCTATTTATCATGTAAAACTAACACAACTTCTAGCAGAACTTAAGAAATATGGTACGAGATGGACAGATAAAAATGAACTTGTTTTAAAAACGGGTACTGTCATTACAAATTCCAACATTATTGATTTGTTGAAAGAAGCATTGGTTGCTACAAGAAGAAAAGAACAACGAGAACCACCGCATGGTTGGAAGCAGTTTATTGAGGAAATTGTAGATGCTAATATTCCAAAAACTGTTTTTGGTAAAAAGACAACTCGTGAAGATATTACAAAAGAGATACAACAACGTCAACAAAGCTTGTTTCCAGAAGGATGGGAAACTTTTTAACATGGATTAAAGAGTTATGGTGTTGTTGTTGTAAAGAAAATGGAAATAAAAATACTATTCCTGTAAAAATTAGGTGTGTTAGTGCTTGTTGTCAGGGAGAAGTAGTAGATACCAATGTAGATCATGTAGATAGCAATTTAGACGACAATGTAGACAACAATGTAGAAAGTGAAGATGAAGAGTGTCAAACATGAAGTAATGTATATACACATCTAGTCTATCTACATCACATAAACGATTTAGCTGTCATGGAGTCAACAAGTTTTTACATTACTTTACCCAGCAATGCTAGTATGAACTCTTATCCCAACAACAAGACTTCGAATTATCAAATTCGTATGCCTCGAACCATCTATCTGAACGGAAAATATGAAGTGGCATTAGCTGAAATTCAATATCCACATACATGGACAACCATGAGACATGGAATGGACTATTCTATTCAGTATCGACAACAACCACTGAATGATATTGTTCTTGACACAATCAATATTCCTTATGGTTACTACAGATCCATACAAGAGATATGTCAGGCAGTCAATAAAGAAGCAACTAATTCTATGAAAGATGACCTTAAAGAAGCTATTCAGATAAAGTATGATAAAATTAGACGACGTGTTTTTCTATTTCTAAATTATGGTTTTGAAGTGTCATTCTCAAATGGATTAGCTGAGATTTTAGGATTTATCCCAGATCAATGGTATACTGAAACGTGTACAGCTGAACATAAAGCTGATGTGAAACAGGGATTTTATACACTTTATGTGTACTGTAGTATTTGTGAGCCACAAGTTGTTGGTGATTATTATGTTCCTTTGCTACGTTCTGTTGGAATACAAGGACATGATGGAGACATTATCATGAAAACTTATGGAGAACCGCATTATGTTCCTGTAAACACATCCAAATTTGACGTGATAGAAATGAATATCAAGGACGACACAGGCCATAATGTTCCATTTCAAACTGGAAAGGTGATCTGTAAACTTCATTTTCGACCAAAAGCATTATGAAAGCATACACACACAATCCATCTATATATCGCAACCATTTTCTTCGTCAAGTGGGTGGAGAATTACCAGGATTTAAAGGAGTGCGAATACAATATGGAGATGGTATTGGTTCAATACTGGGATCATTGGCTCGAAAAGCTATTCCACTGCTTAAGGCAGGGGCTAAAATCGTTGCACCACATCTTAAAAAGGCTGCAAAAGATGTCGCGAAAGATGTTACAGGTCGAGTAGCACAACGTATGTTTGGTGATGAGTTAGGAGGACAAAAGAGAGCGAAACCAGCAAAACCTGTCAGAAGGCGAAAGGCAGCTAAACGGATAACATCAACAAAATATAAGAAAGATATTTTTTAATCATGTCTTTAATTCATAATCATTCTTGTGAATGTAGTCTTTCTCCATTAGAATGGTTTCACATACCACCAACGCAAACTGCTGTAGAAAAAGGTTATAATGTAGACTATCAACCAATGACTACCATTAGAGAGGGTGCTCCAATAGAATTCTACATTCCTGCGAGTACCGAAGAATATCTAGATTTAAAGAACAGTAAACTCCATATTATATGTCGCATTGTCAAGGCTGATGGTACACCGTGTGGTGTAGATGATAACGTGTCATGTATCAATGATTTGTTTAATGGGTTATGGTCCAATATTGAATTATTTCTAAATGATCGTTTGATATCACATAGTAACAATACCCATGGTTATACCAGCATCATATCTCATCTCATTCATGACTCGGAAGAAAGTCTCCATTCTGAGCGCTCTATGCGTCTCATCTATAAAGATACTGCCGGATCATTGAATACTTATGAGGTGAAAAGACCTAATCATGAAAGATATGTATCAGGTTTTCATGTAAATATTGAAGGTGGTGATATAGCTGAAACAGGAAATAATGGTTTACATAATCGCTCTTTGTATACACGTCTAAGCCGTGAGTTTATGCTTACAGGTGGTTTAAGGGTAGATTTGTTTGAGCAGGATCGTTATCTTCCCAATGGTGTTAGTATGAAATTACGTTTACATAGACAAAAAGATGGATATGTATTAATGGCTGCAAATAATGGTTTTAAAGTAGAAGTGAGAGAAGCGTTTTTAACCATTCGCAAAGTGAGGGTTAGTCCAGGTATTCAGTTGGGACATGCAGATGCATTGATGAAAAGTCCTGCTAAGTTTATTGTTAATAGAAAAGAATGTAAAGTTTTAGCTATTCCAACTGGATTTCAATCTTTTGTGAAAGATAGCATCTTTTTAGGCCAATTACCAAAACGTATTGTCATTGGAATGGTTCATAATGAATCCTTTGCTGGAACAGTATTGAGAAATCCATACAATTTTGAACATTTTAATCTTAACTTTATGCAGCTTTACTCTGATGGTGAACCAGTCCTATCCAAACCTCTCAAGCTTAATATAAATGAAGGCAAATATCTTGATGCTTTTGAAACTCTTTACAAATCTTTTGATAGATTGGATGGCGAGAAAAGTTCCATTATAAAACGGGAAGATTGGCCTAGAGGTTATTCGTTGTTTTCTTTTGACTTAACACCTGATTATGATGGTGCTGATCATTATGCCCTTATCAAACATGGGAATTTGAGACTAGAAATGAATTTTGCTGGTGCCTTGCAAAATACAGTCAATGTTATAGTGTATGCTGAATTTGATAACATTGTTGAAATAAGTGCAAATCGTAGCATTCAATTCGACTACCAGTCATGAACACGAAGCAGATAGAAGCCATCCTATCCCATGATGCCACGACAAAAGACTTGTTTCAAGGTGTGTTTGCCATGGACCAGTTACCATCTTTACAACGCGGTGCCTATGTCATCAACACAGACGATCATGATGAGCCAGGAGAGCATTGGGTGGCAGTATATTATGACGAAGACCCTGCAGAATATTTTGACTCTTATGGACTTTTACCTATAGACAGTCGTTTGAATAAGTTTTTAAAGTTTAATTTCATTTATAATTCAGTTCCATTACAAACACCAATATCCTCTACATGTGGATTTTATTGTATATATTATATAATTCAAAGAGCTCGAGGACATAGTCCTTTTGAAATCATTGATGTATTAAGAAGAAGTGATGGTGATTTTGTTGTAAAGGATTTTGTATATAGACAGTATAAACCATTATTTTATTGATGTTGTATTAGTTAAGTTGTATTAGTTAAGTTGTTGGTAATTGTGAATTGTATTATGAATATTGTAAATAAACAAGACAGTTTTATACAACATTCTTTTTTATTGTGTTATACATTATTTACATTTTAACAATTATTTCACATTAAGCTTTTATTTTACAAATACATTCAATACATCGATAAACACATGCCATTCATACCAATCTAAATTAATATATGTATCATAGACATTACATCCACGTTTGTAATTGCTATGAAAACTAGCATAACACTGTCCATTACCAAACTTTATTATTTTAACATCTTTGTGTTCAGACAGTTTCAGTTCATATCCATGATCATTCATGTCAATGTCCATCACCATAACACACATGGGATGCGTCAGTTCAATGGACTTGGTGACTCGCATGAGTTGCACTCCTTCCTCTTTGAATTCAAGCGTCAGGTTCTTTCCAATCCAATGCTTGTAACAGAGCGTGCCATTCCACTGTGTTGAGGGTGATGTAGTCGTAGCATTTTGTAAGCTCGTCATATTGGCGAAATCGTACAAACACGTCTAAATAGTTCTCAGTCACACGCACTTCTAAATCCTCTGAGAGTTTCAGGAGAAAGCCAGGTATCCTCAGCTTCTCTAGATGGTCTTTCAACACAGATTGTTCATCAGTTGATAGAATGATATACTTTCCAAAATGTTTTAGCACGATGTCATCATATACGTTTCTCAGATATGAGAATCCATGCGTAATGGGTTCATATTCCGATAAAAAGTCTTCCATCTCGTTCAACAGTCAGATGAACTATGAGCTGTCTCCTTGTCTGCAAAGACGTTTTTTTATGCTCGCAAGATGGTGAAGAGTGGATGATGTATCACTTCTAGGAATCGTAAGACTGCGCGCCAGTTCTTCATATCAAAGATAATCAAATCTGTATATGGTGTATCTGGCACAACTCCCTTATAATCCTCTGGATAATCCTGTAAAAGATTTCTACAGATTTCTACACGTATGTTAGAATCATATTCAGCCACCGTCACTTCCACTTTATTTTCAAGTCTACGTTTAAACCCAGGTTCAAGTGGTATGTTTTTAAAGTCTTTCCACACTTCAGGTTTAAACCGATGATAACTTCTCTGAGAATCTAGTATCACTTCATTCCTATCATTTACAGTAAGGTAAGCACCACCGTTCAGCATGATTGCATTCATGTTTTTACCTTGTTATGAGCTGTCTTCTTGTCTGCGAAGCCTTTTATCCACCTCTTTCACTTGCTTCTTCAGCATTTTCCATTCAGGTATTGTCAGCAAAATTCCCTTTTTCGTTGGACGGTTTTTTCCAGTCCCCTCATCTCTCAGGTACTTGCGAATGTTTACCACTCCTTCATTGCTTTGCTTCATAATCTTGATATACTTTCCATTTCCTAGAGAAAGCATTCCATCCCACGACTGTGGTGTTGGTGCTGTCTCCACTTTCAATTTCTTGATGATAGTGGTAGGATTTTTCATTTTTAAGTCTTTAACTGCATCTGCAAGAGTATCCATATCAGTTGTAGATCTCTTACAACTTTCACGTTCCATGTTAACACTTCAATGTTCACACCTCAAATAACTCTTCCGTTGGAGGACCTCCCCCTTTTATACCACAGCCTTGTAATGTCCATGCGCTAAAGGCGAATAGGCATCATTCAGCACATATCGCTTGTCGTCATATGGGGAGAGGGCTACCTTCCTAATCTTCTCCGAGAAAAGCTGGTGACTATGACTTCGAATAATGTGTCCTGTAGCCATCGTTTGAGTTTGGTTGAACAAACTGTCTCTATACTGCACATGTTTAATACGTCTTTGACAAGCTCGAGTGATGCCTTTAGCTGTATGTTTTTCTTTCCCACCGCACAATAAACTGTACATTTTCGGTCTGAGTCCAACAAACTCTTCAATAGGGACGCCTGCCGTCTCATCCTTCATTTTCCCAAGCACTTTTTTGTTCACGTTGGAATGTAGGAAGTGATCTGGCGGATAGTCACTTGTGTCGAACAGGTCAGCATCTTGCTGCATATCCTTGTAGATATCTTCCGTTTCTATGTTGTAACATAGACTGTCGGTGTCGCTGAACAACAACTTGGCATTGGGATACTTGACCATGATGTAGTTGTAATGAAAGTTGAACATAAGCACTTTGCTGAGGTCGAGAATGGTAAAACCAACTTGAATGGGTTTATCCAGAAGCAAATCCACTTTGCGTAAATGTACTGCGGTCAAATCTTCGTTGAAAATTTTGAATTTGTGGAAAGAAGGTTTGGCTACAAGTTTCTTGAACCGCTTTTCCTTGTGAACAAGTTCAACATTGATTCGCTTTCTCACATTTTCCATGGTTTTGCCAAACACCGAGTTGTTCATCAGTTTGAAGAAGTCTTTCTCAAATGGGTTCTTGGCCAATTTTCTCTTTTCCGTGTTCAAGGTAATGTATTTTGCCAACCATTTGCTCTGTTCAAACATGATGGCGCGATGAACTTTAGTGACTTTCAACCCCAGTGAGACGTACTGTTGTAAATTCCTGTAATGAAGTACATATTTCTTCTTGTCAGACAAGTTAGGAATGAGCTTTTCACTGGATTTCTCTTTCATGTTTAGATCTTTCCGCAGCTTCTGACTGTACTCTGACAATTCTTCAACTTTGACACATTTCCGTTCTGGAGCCACTGGGTAGTGATTATGATGATCATGGATTGAATTTGGATATTCTAAATCCACTTCCAAAATGAATCCAATGTCGTCATCTTCATCCACATCCATGAAGTCGAGGGATTCTGGCTCGCTCACCCACATAAATCCTCTTTGTGGCATGCTTTGTGACATGGCCCAACCATACAAGTTGTTTGCGTCGAGGTACATCAAATAGTTGTTTGGTATCTCAGAATTGTAATCTGCTACGTAGGGATTATTCGCTTTCGCATACTTGTGCGTGATTACGGATATTCCTCCACGTATGCCTTGCTCAACCATTTGGTACATGTCGATGTCATTGATCAATTCCAACTTCACCTTTGTCGCTTTCAACATTGCATCCCACGACAGTCCTGGTGCTGTATAGTAGTGAGCAGGATCAGATTCATACGTGTTGAGGCATACTTGACGAAAATTTTCAAACACGTCAGCTAGTAATAACACATCTGATTTCAGGTACAGGTCGTGGTATTCACCAAATGTGGTACAGTTGAATGTATCCCACACCTTCTGCGCATGGGCATAATCCTCATCGCTAATGTCCTCTTCGCTAAGCTGACTATGAAACTTGTCCTTTGATGGTAGCTGTGTTTCAGCAAACTTGGATGGTTCGTCCACGTAATCGTAGGGGTACACGCCCTTTCTCAGCAGCAAATCTTGTTGATCACTATCGTGAATGTGAGAGGTCATGTTGTAGAAGTTATCTTTCCCTTCTGCTGCAAGGTTGGATACCAACTTCTGTAGAGAGGTACTCATGAACTGAAAGCTGTCTGTAAATACGATCACGTTCATTCAACTTATGGTCTAAAAAAACCTTTACAGCATTGTCTCTTCGATACACGACTGGTGCACGTGTGTTGTACTGACTCACAACTACATAGGCAAAGCTGTTTGGACGATGATGTTGATACTTGTCTCCTTCTTCATGCTTTTGCGTGAAACATTCAAAGTCTGCATAAATCACAAACGGTGCTCGCTGTTGTTTGGCTACATTCTTAAACTTAACGAATGGTTCCTTGGGAAATGATAAACGTTGCGCGCCATGCTTGCCACACACTTCACGATGCTCATCTAAAAGCTCTTGTTGCATAAACCCGTGAAGACAGTTGAAACAATAAAAAGCTGCACCATTATGCTTTGATCGATAAGACATAAGTCTGCTGAAATTCTTGATGAGGCAGTAATGCCTTTTCTTGTCATTGCTAATCAAAAGCAAGTTGATTTCTCTCGCACTGGTGTTTCGACTGAGTTGTATGGGAACAACGACATCATGTTCATATCAAAACACGTTAATGGACACATCATTCTCCTTTTCAAACTTTGGAATGTCTGTAATCGGTGTTGGAAATGTCATGCCTTCCACCTTCAATTCGTTCTCAAATAGCTTGTATTGATGCACACGCTGTGGGTCATTGCTTGTTGAAGGGTGAAGGTGAGCCAGTACAGACCATAAGAAACATTTGTTGTCTTTATTCTGAATGTTTAACACACCTAATGTATTCTTCACTTTCTTCGGCAGTGGGATAAAACTGCTTGCTTCCAGAGGCGCTGACGTAGCTGTATGCACTTCAATGAATAATATGTTATCCAACACCCAGCCAGAACCTTGTCGCTCATGTTCATCAAACCTGGTGAACAATTCTTTATAGACTTCTGGTAAGTCCTTCTCAATATCTGTTGGATTGTATGCTGCATATGTCGGACTACTGATGAAGGCATTATCCACCTGTTCTACCATCACACCTTCAGCATTTGGTGTCATTTTCTTGAAGCGTGCATGTACCACAATGTACCATTTCATGCCACGGTTTAACGTTTCTAGCAAATGTCTCTTGATTCTATTCTCTTGTTGTCGCATTTCAAGTAGCAAATCCGATCCATCTTCAGGCTCAAACCGTCTTTCCTGTGCGTTTTCACCAAGACTCACTCTTCTGCCTCTGCCTACTTGTCCTGTCTCTTTCTTTCTTTGTTCTTCATGAGACACATTTTCCATCTCAGCTGGTATGCATGCATGTGCCTCATAAGTATCCATAGATGGAAATATTTTAATGCATTCACAGCAGAGGAACGGATCAGGTCTGATAACACCATCTTGTACCGTCTTTCGTCTCTTGGCTTCAATCATCTCAACAAGCTCTTCATTAGCACGTTTCATCTTAGCTTGTTTGCATGTATGTGCTACGAACAATTCCAGAGATGGAAATGTCACATTACAATCATGACAGACGACTGATGTGTCTGAATTAGATGCCATTGTTGTTGTCACGTCAATTGCTTAAACTGATATGATGAAATGTAGGTCTCACTCATCCTATTTATACCGCCTAGGCATGTATTGCAGAGACATCTAGCGGAGAGCGATGTGTTCTGACGATACCTGAAAGCATTAAGAAAAGAAAAGCATAATATGTTTTCAAAAAAAAAATTAAATTTTGGATTAGAACCCTGATTTTTACCCTACTACACCATGGTAAAATGTTCAAACTTATTTTATACATCATATTTTGTCAAAAAACAAAATTTGTTAAAGTTGGTCTAGAACCCTCATTTTTACTCTACTACACTATTGTATAATGTTTAAACTTATTTTATACATCATATTTTGTCAAAAAACAAAATTTGTTAAAATTGGTCTAGAACCCTCATTTTTCCACTACTATGACTTTAGAATATTCAAATAAGTAGCGTGCTAAAATGTTCAAACTTATTTTATATATCATATGGTGTTAAAAACTAAATTTGTTAAAGTTGGTCTAGAACCACCATTTTCCCACTACTATAACTTTAGAACATTCAAATAAGTAGCATGCTAAAATGTTCAAATTTATTTTGTATATTATATGGTGTTAAAAACTACATTTGTTAAATGTGTTTTAGAAGTGTCATTTTCCAACTACTATAGCTTAAAACATAACATTAGACTTAACGTAGGGAAAATCCCATTCCTTCTCAAATTTATTGATCGTTCCCACACTCTGAAATTATCGATCGGTTTTCCCTCACACTCTGTACGAGTGCACTCTGAAATTATCGATCGGTTTTCCCCCCACACTCTGTACGAGTGCACTCTGAAATTTCTCAGTCGGTTTTCCCCCACACTCTGTACACATGTACTTATGCTGTGTGTGTGGTTACTGTAATAGGAAACCATTGAAATATGACTAATTAAATATTATCATAATAATAATAATAAAAAAAAAAAAAAAAAAAAAAAAAGTCACTTACCACGACTGTTTTGCCAATTCGTCTCCAATCTTTCACTTCCTTTCCAAAGAATAACCAATCGTTCACTTTCCTTTTCCAAAGAATAACTAATGTTTCACTTTTTTTCCCCTGTGTATCCAACGGCAGTCAGAGCATGAATGATGCATATGTGCACAGACAATGTGCTCTTATAGGAGTGTTGAATCACATCCTAGGGGGGGGGGGGGTCCCATGCTATATGATTGTTCACCAGGGGGGGTCCCATGCTATATGATTGTTCACCAGGGGGGGGTCAGTCCCGACTGCCGCCTAGGGGGGGGGGGGTCGGTCCATAGTATGTCCTGGGGGGGTCCCCATGGTATATGATTCTTGACCGGGGGGGGGGGGTCGGTCCATAGTATGTCCTGGGGGGTCCCCATGGTATATGATTCTTGACCGGGGGGGGGGGTATGACAGTATGACGTCACAAAGTGCGGTGATTCTCTCGTTTTCACCCTACTTAAAGTGACGACCTCCAACCCCCTAGGTGGCAGACGGGTAAGGACAGACCCCATGGTGATAAAGTGAGGACCTCCCCCCCTTTCCTAGGACATACTATCTGCCGACCTCTCCTAGGACATACTATGTACCGACCCCCCCCCCCATGATCGTGATATGGCTGATTTCAAGAGTGTATAACTTTAAAACTACTTGACCGATTTGCATGAAAATTTCATCGTTTGATTCAATTATAAGTAAAATTTTGTTATAAAGTGATCACAGGCTATTTGTGCATGTAGCTGTATGCATAATTGTAACATGCCGCCATTTTAACTTTGTAAAAAGTGGGAAATGTCCATAACTTTCGCTATGCTTGGTCGATTTGCATGAAAATTTCACTGTTTGATTCAGTTTTATGTGAAGTTTTGTTATAGAGTAGTCACAGGCTATTTGCATCGGTGGCTATATGCATAATTGTGACATGCCGCCATTTTAACGTTCTAAAAAATGGAAAAATTCGAATAACTTTCGTTATGGTTGACCGATTTGAATGAAAATTTCACCATTGGATATTCAGTTTGATGTCCTAGTTTAAACAGGCTATTTGCGCATGTGGCTATATGCATAATTGTGACATGTCACTATTTTAACTTAAAAGTGAGATAACTTTCGTTATGGTTGACCGATTTGAATGAAAATTTCACAATTTCATTCAGTTTGATGTCTTAGTTTTGACATAGGGGACTATTTGCACTTTGGTTGGAGCACACGTCTTCAAGACGAGGTGATGGAATGGCGCGCCTCCCATTTCAAACATGTGTTTGAATTTTTTTATTTTTTTGGAAGAACATATTATTCATGTAAATGCATGAGCGAGGAGAAAAAACCCTTCACAATGTTAACATCACTTCTTCACAGATATGCAGAAACTATGGATGATGTCTTCAAAGTGAACTATGCTGACTATGTGTTTTCAAAAGCTTCCTGCTTTTGAATCGGATTGGATTTTGCAAGTGAAGAATTTGCATCAGCATTGGGAAGGCAATTCCAAGAAAACGTTTCATCCACCCGTTTCTGCGCGAATGTGAGGAACTGCATTTGCCATTAACTTACGACATTGATGCAGCATTTATCAACGCCAATACAATTTTGGCAGCTAACCTCATGCTAGTTGTAGCTGCAAGAATCATTTTACATTATGATGATGATGTTCCATCGACGACGAATGTATCAGAACTTTGTTCGATTCAACAATGGACGAGCTGAAGTGAATTCAGAACTTTGCAAGATGTTTGAAAAGGGAGCTGACTCAGCTGATATGTGGGTATAAAAGGAGTAGACCAAAGTCATCATTTCACTGTGCAGCCATGGAGAAGACAAGCAGCTTTAAAATTAGTGCAAACTTAACCATAACTGTGGAGCATGGAGAATTTGCACCATTTCTACGCATCACACGTGGAGAGAGATGGTGTGCTTTATCACGATCTTTGTGGAAGATTATGTGTCACAGCTTTAAAAATTTACGTGAAATTGGTTTCAAACTGTACTTTACGCGAACGAAGTGGCTTGAAGTCATTTCATACTTAGATATGCGTTATGTGAGTTTTGTGCGCACAACACTGTTTGAAGGAAAAGAATACACGCATCACATCAACATGAATGATGGTGAATGGGAGACACTGCTCCAGGAGATGGATAACATCAACTCAGTCTTGTTACCATGTATGGAATGTCATGACAAGAAAACTCCTATCAAACTGCAAAAGGATGATCGGAGGAAGGTGTCAAGACTTTCCAAGAAAAGACTGGCTGAAGTTCAACTGGAGAATATGAACGTGCAAAATCAACTTGGACTTACCTGTGACTATTGTGGTGCTTGCGGATATGTGGAGGATTATCATTGCCACTGCCACAAGTACATTTTTAAGATGTGTGAACCAAACAACTTCTGCAGCAAGTGTGGGGTTCTTTAAGTCTGCGAAGCAAAGTAGAAGTGACAAGACACACTGAAACAAGATGGACGCATGTTTTAAAAAGGCTTATGTTGACTTGATGATTACTAAACTTGCTTGCTGTGGAACTCCAGACTATCAACTTTATCATTTAGACGCTTTTTGGGATGTTATACATCAGTCTTGATGTGATTGAACTGCATTCAAGATTTCTTGGAGAATGTCATCAGATTGGAATAGAAGATCCTGACTTTGACTTTGATTCTATGTTCTATTTTGCTCGCACCGAGGTAGAAGTATACTTCCGCGTGATTGATTATTTGAGAGATTGCTGTGGACTAGAAGAAGAAACTGAACAGCTTTGTCAGGTAAGAGAACCTTTTGTTTTTAACAACAACAAGACATAACAATGTTTTTCTTACTAGCAAATTTAATCTTATGTGAGTGGTTTCAAAGTAAGCAAAGAAAGAAAATGATAGAAGAGGTAGCAGACATTTTAAAAGATATTTTATTACAGGAAGAAACCGACATGTCAGCGTCAGAATAAACAAAAGAAACAAAGTCATGGAGAATGCTGTATTATTTCCCTGACTAATACTTCTGCAACAAATGTGCGGCTGTTACTCACCATGATGTACAGACGTGTTTTTAACAAATATATGAACATGTAAAACATGGAGAAGTACGTGGACTACATGATAAGTGAACTAGCACGTTTTGGAACTGTTTAACAACAACTGGAACACATCAACATCTAGTAGCTCATTTCGCGCTGAACTTGACAAACTTGCGTGAGGAGTGAAGAGTGTGATAACATTGCTGGAGCTGTGGAAGCAGCATATCACTTTGATATAAGACTGTTTGATGCAGTATAATTGGAGACATCACATTGAGACAATATATTGCAAAAAGCCTATTGTGAAGAAATTTTATTAGCAGTAAAAAAAATTGCATGTTTACTGTCCTGCTTGTCTACATAAAGAGTGTTCAGAACATACTTGTCATGCTGCATGTGTCTATACATATTGGAATGAAGCAAAATATTACTTTCATTTAGATAAAGTCTTAGATAATGCAAATAAACGTTGTGAGAAATATGGTGTAGATGCTATCACATTCGATGAACTAAGTAGTTGGTTAGTGTTCATTGAAGACCAATGGTCTCACGTTATTCACACCATTGTATCTATACTTGATTTGTAAGATATGTTGCTTAAGTTATAAATACATGGTAGTTAAGTTATAAAAACCATGTTGAGTGATAAAATAAAAGTGTTCTGTTAAGAAGTGCTTCTCATTTGTGCGAACATGTCGACGTGGAAAGACTACTTAACCCATATTTACTTCAAACCTGGACAGCCTGGGGAATTTGCTGGTCCTTACAAACTTTATCACATCTTAAGAAAACATGATCAACCAGTCAGACATTCACAAGTGAAGAAATGGCTACAGGATCAAGATGCATTCAGTTTACTACAACCTGTAAAATACAGGTTCAAAAGACAACGTGTTATTACACGTGGCATTGATGACATGTGGGATATTGATTTGGCTGATATGGGAAACATAGCCACCTATGATGATGACACACGCTTTTTACTCATTGTCACTGATGTGTTTTCCAAATATTTGTGGGTACAGCCAATACCTAATAAATCACATACCAACGTCATACAAGCTTTCCAAAATTTTTCATGAAACACAACGAAGACCACGAACTCTAAGGTCTGATAAAGGAACGGAATTTAAAAACAGATGGGTAAAAGCATTTTTGAAGAAGGAGGGAATTCATGCTTATACCACAAAGAATGAAACCAAAACCAACTTTGCTGAGAGAGTCATTCGTACTCTAAAGGGAATTATGTATCGGTATTTTCTACATAATCAAACTTACCGTTAAGTAGACATTCTTCCAGACTTGGTGTACAATTACAACCATAGACCTCATGGTTCTCTTCCTGATAAGTATGCTCCTGCAGAGATTTGTAAGGACAACGAATCTAAAGTGTGGAGGTATATGTATGTAGACAAACTAAAATTGAAACCGAAGCAAAAAACCTACAAATTTAAAATTGGCGATCATGTTCGTATTTCCCACATGAAATATGTGAAATATGTGTTTCAACGAGATTATCACATCAAATGGACTCAAGAAGTCTTCATTGTCACACATCGTTGTAAGAAGCAAGGAATACATTTGTATCGTGTGAAAGACTTTTTGGATGAAGATGTTGATGGACATTTCTATGAAAAAGAACTGCAGAAAGTGACCAAAGATATTGAATCTATTAATAGAATTGAAAAAGTCTTGAAAACACGTAAAAGACGAGGCGAGGTGTGAAAGAATTATTTGTCAAGTGGTTAGGTTGACCAAACAAGATTAACAGTTGGGTGAAAGAAACAGACATTCAAAAATGAAGCATTCTTTTACATGTTTGGTCTCTGGACCTACAGGCAGTGGTAAAACGTCTCTGGTGAAGGAAATTCTAGAACAAAAGTTAATTCAACCCTCTCCAAAAACCATTTTATGGCTCTATGCAGCAGATCAGCCTTTATACGAGGGAATGAACAATGTGGAATTTCACCAAGGCATTTCACATGACATTGAAGAGCGCTTTAACCCGAAAAAACCAAACTTACTCATCATTGATGACTTAATGACTAAATTTCATAGTGATGAGCGTATAACACGTCTGTTAAGTGTTGGCAGCAGTCACCAAAATCTAAGCATCATTTTTATTGTCCATAATTTATTCCATCATGGTAAAGAGATGAGAAATATTAGTTTGAATACACGTTATATCATTCTGTTTAAAAATCCTAGAGACAGTCAACAAATCAGTACATTAGCGCAACAAATGTATCCTGGAAGATCTCAATTTCTCATAGAAGCCTATCAAGATGCTACTAGCAAACCACATGGTTATTTATTCATTGATTTAAAACCAAAGACAAATGATCAACCACGTATTCGTACGGGCGATGTCATTACAAATTCCAACATTGTTGATCTGATGAAAGAAGCATTAGTTGCTACAAGAACAGAACGAGGAGATCTACCACATGGTTGGCATCCGTTTATCCAGGAAATTGTAGATGCTAATATTCCAAAAACTACGTTTAGTAAAAAGACCACTCGTGACGACATTACAAAGGAAATGAAACAAAGACAGTTTCCTGAAGGATGGGAAAATTTTTAACATGGGTTAAAGAGTTATGTTGTTGTCAAGAAAAATCATATTCCTGTAAAAATAAGATGTGCAAGAGCTTGTTGTGAAGGAGATAATAGACCATGATGTGAAAGATTATGAGAAACAACATTTACACACTTGTTCGAATGGCGCGCCATAGTGATGTATATAGGCATCCATTCCGTCAACGCACATATACCATTTAGTCATCATGGAGTCAACAAGTTTTTACATTACTTTACCTAGCAATGCTAGTATGAACTATTATCCCAACAACAAGGCTTCGAATTACCAAATTCATATGCATCGAACCATCTATCTGAAAGGAAAATATGAAGTGGCTTTAGCTGAAATTCAATATCCACATACATGGACAACCATGAGACATGGAATGGACTATTCTATTCAGTATCGACAACAGCCACTTACAGATTCTGTCCTTGACACAATCACTATTCCTTATGGTTACTACAGAACCATACAAGAGATATGTAATGCAGTGAATGAAGAAGCGGCAAATTCTATGAAAGATGAACTTTAACAAGCTATTCGGATAAAGTATGATAAAATTAGACGAAAAGTTTTTCTTTTTCTAAATTACAACTTTAAAGTGTCATTCTCCGCTGGATTAGCTGAAATTTTAGGATTTATCCCAGATCAATGGTATACTGAAACGTGTACAGCTGAACATAAAGCCGATATGAAACAGGGATTTTATACACAGCTGAACATAAAGCCGATGTGAAACAGGGATTTTACATAATCGTTATTTGCATACAACCCGTGATGTTATGCTAACAGGTGGTCTAAGTCCTAATGGCATTAGTTTGAAATTGCGTTTACAAGACAAAAAGATGGATATGTATTAATGGCTGCAAATAATACCTATAAGGCAGAAGTGAAAGAGGCATTTTTAACCATTCGTAAAGTGAGGGTTTGTCCAGGTATTCAGTTAGGACATACAGATGCATTGATGAAAAGTCCTGCCAAATTTCTCATAACTAGAAAAGAATGTAAAGTTTTAGCCATTCCAGCAGGATTTCAGTATTTTGTGAAAGCTAACATCTTTTTGGGTCAATTATCAAAACGCATTGTCATTGGTCTGGTTCATAATGAAGCCTTTGGTGGAACAGCATTGAGAAATATATATGATTTCAAACATTTTGATCTGGACTACATGCAACTGTACACGGATAGTGAACCAGTTCTATCCAAACCTCTCAAGTTTGACATTACACAGAACAAATACCTGGACACTTTTGAAACTCTTTACAAATCGTTTGAAAGCTTGAATGGTGAGAAAAGTTCCATCATAAAACGAGAAGACTGGCTTAGAGGTTATGCTTTATTTTCGTTTGACTTAACACCTGATTATGGTGATGATGGTGGTGATCATTATCTTCTTATCAAGCATGGAAACTTGCGGCTAGAAATAAATTTTGGCAGGGCTTTGCAACATACAATCAATGTCATCGTCTATGCTGAATTTGATAACATTATTGATATAAGTGCAAATTGCAGCATCCAATTGGACTACCAGTCATGAACACGAAGCAGATCAATGCCATATTGAGCCATGATGTCATGATAAAAGACTTGTTTCAAGGCGTGTTTGAGATGGACCAGTTACCATCTTTACAACGCGGTGCATATGTGATAAACACAATACAATCAAGATGAACCAGGAGAACATTGGGTGGCAGTGTATTATGACAAAGACCCTGTAGAATATTTTGACTCTTACGGACTTTGACCTCTAGATAATAGTTTAGAAAAGTTTTTAAGGAATGACTCTATGTATACTTTCCTATCATTACAAACACCAATATCATCTTCATGTGGTTTTTATTGTGTATATTATATATTGCATAGAGCTAGAGATCAGAGCATGTTTGATATTGTCAATATATTAAAAAGAAGTTATGGTGATTTTATTGTAAAGGATTTTGTATATAAACATTATAAACCATTGTTTTATTAATGTTGTTGTAGTTAATTGTATTAATTATATTAGTTAAGTTGTATATAGAGTTATATTAGTTAAGTTAATTAAGTTATATTAGTTAAGTTGTTGGTAATTGTTCAAATTTGATGATAAATAAAAAAACCAAGTTTCATACAACCGTCTTGTTTATTGTGTTTTAAACTCTACTTACAAACCTATTTACAAACTCTATTTACAAACTCTTATCTACAAACTCTTATCTACAAACTCTATTTACAAACTTAATTACAAACTTAATTACATACTCTTATTTACAAACTCTATTTACAAACTCTATTTACAAACTCTTAATTACAAAGACATTCAATACATGTCACTCATTTTTCAATACATTGATCAATGAATGCCATTCATTAGAATCTAAATTAATATATGTATCATAGACATTACACCCACATTTGTAAATGCTATGAAAACTCACATAACTCGCATCACCAAACTTTATCACTTTAACAGTTTCATGTTCAGACAGTTTCAGTTCATGTCCATCTTCATTGATGTCTATGCCCATCACCCGCATGGGCTGTGTCAGCTCAATGGATCTGGTACCCCGCATAAGTTGTATTCCTTCCTCTTTGAATTCAAGCGTTAGGTTCTTCCCAATGCTTGTAACAGCGCGTTCCATTCCACTGTGTTGAGGGTGATGACGTCGTAGTATTCTGTAAGCTCGTCATGTTGGTGAAATTGAACAAACACGTCTAGACAGTTCTGAGTCACACGCATTTCTAATTCATTTGAGACTGCTAGGAGAAAGCTGGGTATCCTCAACTTGTCTAGATGATACTTCAACACGGATTTGTCGTCAGGCGATAGTATGATATACTTTCCAAAATGTCTTAGCACAATGTCATCACATAAGTTTCTCATATATGAGAAACTATATGTAATGAATTCATAATCCAACAAAAAGTCCTCTCATTCAACAGTTGGGATGAGCTATCTCGTCTGTGACAGTGCTTAGATGATGGCGAAGAGTGGATGCTGCATGATATCTAGGAATTGTATGACTGCGTGCCATTTCTTGACATTTAAGTCAATCAAATCTGTATATGGAGTATCTGGTACATCTCCATCATAATCCTCTGAATAGTCCTGTAAAACATTTTTCCAGAATCTCACACGTATGTCAGAATCATGTCCAATCACTAACACTTCAACATTATCTTCAAGCTTGCGTTTAAACCCAGGTTCAAGTAGTATGTTTTGAAAGTCTTTCCACACTTCAGGTTTAAACCGATAAGCAGAATTTATCATCACTTCATTCATGTCATTTAAGGTGAAATAAACACCATCGTTAAACATGATTGCGCTCATGATGACAATACCTTATTCTTTTTGTCTTCGAAGCCTTTTATCCACTTCTTTCACTTGCTTCTTCAGCATTTTCCATTCAGTTATTGTCAGCAAAATTCCCTTTTTCGTAGGACGGTTTCTTCCAGTCACCTCGTCTCTGAGGTATTTGCGAATGTTCACCACTTCTTCATTACTTTGTTTCATAATTTTGATATACTTTCCATCTCCTAGAGAAAGCATTCCCTCCCACGACTGAGGTGTAGGTACCGTCGTCTCCACTTTCAATTTCTTGATGGTGGTGGTATTGTCAGGATTTTTCACTTTTAAGTCTTTGACTGTATCAGCAAGAGTATCCATATCCGTCGCAGATCTCTTCAGATTCATGTTCACGCTTCAGCGTTCACACCTCAACTAGCTTTAAGTTGGAGAGTCTCCCCCTATTATACTGTAATGCCCATGCGCCAAAGTGGAATAGTCATCATTCAGCACATATCGTTTGTTGTCATGGGGGGAGAGAGCTACTTTCCTCAACTTTGCCGAGAAAAGCTGGTGGTCATGACTTCGAATGCTGCGCCCTGTAGCCATCGTTTGAGTTTGGTTGAACAAACTGTCTCTATACTGCTTATGTTTCATGCGTCTTTGACAAGCTCGAGTGATACCTTTGGCCGTAGTTTTTCTTTCCCACCATACATCATACTATACATTTTCTGCCGAAGTCCAACAAACTCTTCAATGGGAATGCCTACCGTCTCATCCTTCATTTTCCCAAGCACTTTTTTGTTCACGTTGAAATGCAGGAAATGTAGTTGTAATGGAAGTGAAACATGAGCACTTTGCTGAGGTAGAGAATGGTGAAGCCGACTTGAAGGGGTTTATTCAGAAGCAGATCCACTTTGCGTAGATGTACAGCGGTCAAATCGTCGTTGAAAATTCTAAATTTGTGGAATGAAGGTTTCCTGGTGAACAAGTTCAACATTCATGCGCTTTCTTACATTTTCCATGGTTTTGCCAAACACAGCGTTGTGCCTCAATTTGAAGAAGTCTTTCTCAAACGGGTTCTTGGCCAATTTTCTCTTTTCCGGGTTCAAGGAGATGTATTTCTCCAACCATTTGCTCTGTGCAAACATGATGGCACGCTGCACCTTAGTAACTTTCAACCCTAGTGATACATACTGCTGTAAATTCCTATAATGAAGCACATATTTCTTCTTGTCACACAAGTTGAGAATGAGCTTTTCACTAGGTTTGCCTGCCATGTTCAGATCTTTCCGTAGCTTCTGATTATGCTCTGACAATTCTCCAACTTTGATACTTTTCCGTTCTGGGGCCACTGGGTAGTGATTATGACGATCATGGATGGTCTGTGGGTATTCTAAATCCACTTCTAAAATGTATCCAATCTCGTCATCTTCATTCACATCCATGAAGTCGAGGGATTCTGGCTCGCTCACCCACATAAATCCACTTTCTGGCATGCTTTGTGACATGGCCCAGCCATACAGGTTGTTTGCATCCAGGTACACCAGGTAATTGGTTGGTTTCGTGGGATCGTAATCTGCTACGTAGGGGTTATTTGCTTTCGCATACTTGTGCGTGATGACAGATATTACTCCACGTAGAAATTGTTCAACCATTTGGTACATGTCAATGTCATTGATCAATTCCAATTTCACCTTTGTCGCTTTTAACATCGCATCCTACAGCAGTCCTGGCGCTGTATAGTAATGAGCAGGATCCAGTTCATATGTGTTAAGACATACTTGACGAAAGTTTTCAAACACGTCAGCCAGCAGTAACACATCTGATTTCAGGTATAAGTCATGGTATTCACCAAATGTAGTACAGTTGAAAGTATCCCATGCCTTCTGCGCATACGCATAACCCTCATCGCTAATGTCTTCTTCACTGAGTTGGCTGTAAAACTTGTCCTTGGACGGTAATTGTGTTTCAGCAAACTTGGATGGCTCATCCACGTAATCGTAGGGGTACACTCCCTTTCTCAACGGTAAATCTTGTTGGTCACTATCGTGAATGTGTGACGTCATGTTGTAGAAGTTATCTTTCCTTTCTGGCGCAAGGTTGGATACCAGTTTCTGTAGAGAAGTACTCATAAACTGATAACTGTCCGTAAATTTCAGATTGCTCATGGTGAATGCAATATATTTCTCAATGGTGTTGGGAATGACTGTAATCGTTTCATTTTTAAAATTTCCAATTTCTTCCATGATCAAATGACTGTCATAGCCTCGCAAATTGTGGAAAAACACAGAAATGATAAAAGAATCTTTATCCTCCTGCTTATCCTTTCTAAGTCGGAATTGTAAGTTGCATTCATTATGTGCAGCTCCGCGGTATTTGCCATTGATATGGTCATGATCTCTCACACGAACTGCTCCTGGATGCTCATGACAAATGTAGCAATCAGTAGCGTTCTTGAAATTCTCTTCATCTTCACGAGTCATCACCATTTCCTTTGGCTGTTGCAAACCATGCACAATACGATCACGCTCATTCACCATATGGTCTAAAAAGACTTTCACAGCATTATCTCCTCGATACACGACTAGTGCACGTGTGTCATGCTGGCTAACAACCACATAGGCGAAGCTGTTTGGACGATGATGCTGATACTTGTCTCCTTCTTCATGCTTTTTCGTGAAACATTCAAAGTCCGCATAAATCACAAACGGTGCTCGCTGTTGTTTAGCTACATTCTTGAACTTGATGAACGGTTTCTTAGGGAATGATAAACGTTGCGCTCCATGCTTGCCACACACTTCACGATGCTCATCTAAAAGATCTTGTCGCATAAACCCATGAAGACAGTTGAAACAATAAAAAGCTACTCCATGATGCTTTGATCGATAAGCCATAAGTCTGCTGAAATTCTTGATGAGGCAGTAATACCTTTTCTTGTCATTGCTAATCAAAAGTAAGTTGATTTCTCTCACACTGGTGTTTCGCTAAGTTGAATCGGAACAACTACATCATGTTCATATCCAAACACGTTGATAGACACATCATTCTCCTTTTCAAACTTTGGAATGGCCGTAATCGGTGTTGGAAATGTCATGCCTTCCACCTTTAATTCCTTCTCGAATGGTTTGTATTGATTAACGCGCTGTGGGTTTTGGTTTGTTGAAGGGTGAAGGTGAGCCAATACAGACCATAAGAAACGCTTGTTGCCGTCATTCTTAATGTTTAACACAGCCTTTGTATTCTTCACTTTCTTCGGCAGTTTGATAAAACTACTCGCTTCTAGTGGCGCTGACGCAGCTGATGGATTGTATGCTGCATATGTTGGACTGCTGATAAAGGCATTATCTACTTGTTCTACCATAACACCTTCAGCATTCGCCGTCAGTTTCTTGAAGCGTGCATGCACCACGATATACCATTTCATTCCATGGTTTAACGTTTCTAGCGAATCAGTCTTGATCCGGTTCTCTTGTTGTCGCACTTCAAATAGTAAATCCGATCCATCTTCAGACTCAAACCGATTTTTCTGTTTGTTTTCACCAAGACTAACCCTTCTGCCTCTCCCTATTTGTACTGTCTTTTGTTCTGCCATCGGTACACAAGCATGTGTCTCATACAATTCCAGAGATGGAAATATCTTAATGCATTCACAGCAAAGGAATGGATCAGGTCTATCAATGCCATCTTGTACCGTCTTTCGTCTCTTGGCTTCAATCAAGCTCTTCACGAGCACGTTTCAACTTGGCTGGTTTGCATGTATGTGCCACGAACAATTCCAGAGATGGAAATGTCACATTGCAATCATGACAGAAGACTGAATTCACTGCCATCGTTGTTGTCGCATCAACTGCTAGAACTGACATGGGTGAAATACACGTCTCACTCTTCCTTTTATGCTACTTAAACGTAATCAAAATATGGTGTGTAACTTGTCAAACTTGTTAAAATTGCTGACTAAGCAGAAATTATCAATGTTTGATATGGATGAAATGCATGTCTTGCTCATCCTTTTATGCTACTTAGACGTAATCGAA
The DNA here is from genome assembly GCA_949752745.1 of Protula sp. h YS-2021. NCBI lineage: Eukaryota > Metazoa > Annelida > Polychaeta > Sabellida > Serpulidae > Protula > Protula sp. h YS-2021. The sequence goes on along the minus strand of OX457025.1, from coordinate 49,107,982 downwards.
AAATGGTGTGTAACTTTCCAAACTTGTTAAAATTGCTGACTCAGCAGAATTTATCGCTGCTTGATATGAATGTCTCATTCATTCTTTTACTGCCTACAGCTGCACAGCAGAGACATCTGGCGGTGAAACTTGACTATGATATTCATCCGCCAAATGGTATTCATCCGAAAATGGTATTCATCCGCCAACTAACACTTTTCACATCACATCATTCACTAGACCTGAAAACACCTGAAATGTGATAAAATGTATTCTCGAACATCACATACACAGACAGACAGGTTTTTGCTTCATTTCATAATATAGGATGGCCCTTAAAAGGGCCCGCAAGTTTTTAGTACATCAGCAAGTCGGATTTCCACGTCGGCATTTGTACTTGTAGTACTCCTGCATCGTAAACGGTCTTCCCACGCACTTGAACGGATGGCTGTCGCAATAGCTCTTCAGCTTCAGAATCACACCACACCACCAACAGTCAGTACACTCTGGCCCTGGCAACGTCGCCGCAAACCTGTACCAGAGCAGACCACTGCAGGTCTTACAGCAGATACGCTGCGGTGCATTGTGGTACACCGAGCAGTTGTGTGACTGTCCTTCATATTCCAGCCACACGCAGCACTTGTAGCACTTCACTTCACGGCCCTCTCGCATCACTTTCTTACTTGCCATCTTGGAAAATTTGGTTGGCAAACCAAATTTCTCATCACGTGCTGGAGTCTCCTGAGGTGTGTTGTCCATGATGTTTCTGACGATGTCATTGCTAAGCCTCGAGACGCAGCATTTATATATTATTTTTAATGCTGATTTGGCTAAATCTTGCTCTCCTAGGGGAAGAGGTCGGTACATAGCATGTGCTTGTGGGGGGGGGGGTCTGTACATAGTATGTCCTAGGAGGGGGGTCGGTACATAGCATGTCCTGGGGGGTTGGTACATAGTATATCCTAGGGGGGAGGTCCTCACTTTCTCACCATGGTTACGCTGCCTATGACGTCATAATGGATTTCACACATAGTATGTCCTAGGCCTTACCCGTCTGCCCCCTAGGGGGGAGGTCATCACTTTATCACCTTGGTTACGCCGATTATGACGTCACTTTCTGTGGTAGAACTCTCGTTTCCCTACTACTTATTTTCATGGAATCCTCAGGGGATCTGCGCAGTACAAAGGTGTTACATACAGCAGCCCGAACCACCGAAGAGGTTAGTTGTTGAACAACAACAAGTACTCACAACCACTCAAGAGTACCTTGCCAGTCTAATCTGTTTAATGCTGCAGAAAAACCCTTGAGTGATGGCGCTTCAGTTTAAATACTTCACAAGAAGAAAGTGTGCTTTTGGGTATCAGTTTCTTTTCTAACTGATAGAGTGAGCTTTTGGAATTCAACGCAAGACAGAGAGAATTCCTAAAAAAGAAATAACGATAACTTAAAATGTGAGAGGGATTTGTCATGACAGTGTAGAAACGACAGTTGTGGCCCATCTATGACGTCATAATGATGTCATCATTCACGTGACCAACCCCCCCCCCTAGGCGGCGTAAGCCTAACCGTAGGCCATACCATGTGTAGAACACGCTATGGCGTCATAATAGGCGGCGTAACCATAGTGAGGAAGTGAGGATCCCCCTAAACGGCGTAACGCTACACCATACTATGTGAGGACCTCCCCCCTAGGCGGCGTAACTCTAGACCATACTATGTGAGGACTCCCCCCCCCTGGGACAGCAAAATTCAACAAAATCAGCAAAAAAGTGATATATAAGTGCTGTTTCGTCTCGGGAAACGGCAATGACGTACTCAGAACTTTATGAACACGTCGCTCAGCACATCTCAGGACACGCCGGCTCCAGCTATTGGCATCAACATGGATGACCTGTTTCGCTTCTATGGGGACGAATCAGTTTATACTACATTAAATATGAAAGACGGGACTGCAATGGCATACGTCTTGGAGGAAGCGTTAGGCTTTCCGTCAGATGTCGCTCCAGTGAAGTAAAAGAATAACAGACGCCTTAGTGGGGGAAGCATTAGACACTCCGTCAGTGAACTTGAAAATTTTAACGAAAAAAATCAACATTTTTGCGGAAAATCAACATTTTGGCGGGAAATTGAAAACCTAGACGTAAAAATGGATAAGTGGAAACCACATATCAGCTTTCGTGTGGTGGATTCTTTGAGTGTCAACAATGCTGTAAAGAATGAATTCCATGCCATTCTTTGTTTTTATTTGACGTATGATTTGATTTGTGACAAATTTTGTGAAACATGCGGTTCGTCGTTGTTTGACAATTTTTTGGGTGTCTTGATAAAAGCCCGCGATTTTAAAGGGCTAAGGTTGACTGATTTCCCCGCTTGCGCTTTCAGCTACTATAAAAGAACTGAATAGCGCTCTTTTCATTAGTTAAAGTCTAGCCGCGGTCGCTGGTGGGCCGAATTCCGGGTTGTTTTTGGATTTAAATTTGAACTCTTACACAGGGCACAATGGGTAAGAAATTACTTTAATAAATTTGTCTTTGTTTGTCTTAATAATAATATGATATAAAATAAAATTTTTATTCAAAGAGTGAATTACAAGGGAGAACTAAAAATATGCATGGTTGTGTATTTTTACACACCATTTTCTGTATTTCTCACTCGGTACTTAAGCTATCGACTCTGCTTAAGCAGAATTTTATAAGTATCGATTGAAAACACGATTCTAATATTGTTCTTCTTTTTTTTAATTTTATTATTGTAGTTTCACGGAATCAAAGAGGGAAATAAAGATGTAAATTAAGAAATTCTTTCCGTTAAAACCCCCTGTGGTTTTAGTCAATAACCCGTGATATCTGTCGCCACAGTGAAACCATTTCCCGCAAGTACCGATCTTCCGCAGTTTTACTGTCACTGATGCGTTGTCGTTACGATGGTCAGACGTCTTCCGCATGTCTTTGGGACACCACATATTTGGCGTGAAGGTCTCCGCCAAAATTCGCACTCATCGTGCAGTTTAGCTCTGCTATCCTGCTGCCACGTGTTTTCAATGATGTTCAGCAATGATGTTTAACCTATTTCAAGCAGATTAGCTTTGCCTTTTCTGCAAGCGTGCCGCAGGAAAATAACGCCTTAAATTCTACTCTGTGACGTTCAGACTGCCAGTCAAGAAGAAACTGTTTTCTCCACAATAGTCGCTCTGGTAGAGCAGCCCAGTTCAACAACCATTCTCAGGAGCCGCTTCAACGAAATTCTACACAAACAGCTGTTCAGCTGTTCAGAGAAGTCATAGCGTGTTTATCAACATGTGCGTCGGCGTGTAAATCAAGATGTGTGTCGGCGTGTATACCAACATGTGTGTCGTCGCGTATATCAAGATATCAGCAATGCGCTCTCTACCACGAGATCAGCTGTTTTGCAGATTCCAACAGGTGACATTTGACTATTTTGATTGTGTTTCGCGCATTGGAACTTCAGTACAGAATTCTACTCCTGAAATAAGGTACTGTGTTTGACCTGCCGTTCAACCAAGAGACACCTATTTTGACTGAACATTTATTTTGGTTTATTGTGTTTTTTTTTATTTTCAGGGTTATTAAATATGTAAAACCAAGTTAAGTAAAACGAGTATTTGTTGCTTATTTGGTTTAGTAATTGGGGTTGTGTGATATAGAATTTTGGGTATTGATTTGGTACATTATGTAACGGGTGACCTGAAGGCTAGACTTTAACTCAGTACATAGTGTATAGCACCCCAGCACGCACAACGTTGTCAACCCCCAAAATGGAACCTAAGAGTGACAAGGTTATTATTTTTAATCCCGAATGCGAAGGAACTGTTAATCAAACAGGTGAGGGTTCTGGTTCTGGCATAAATGCCGAACGCGCAAGTGTACGCAAGAAAAAACTGACGGATAAAGGTTTAGAGTACGAAATTGGTATTGCAAACAAACATTTTAAATCTCAATTTAGCAAACTTGCTAAAATAATCATGTCAATTGATATTTTTCTTGGTGCAGATGAACTATCTGAAGTCGATTTAAAATCGGCAAGAAATGATTTAAATGAATCGTTTAAGGTTTTAGATAGTGCTTATCAAAGGTTAGAAACTATTGAAGGCTACGAGCCAGAAGATGAAACGAGATCCAAATATGAATACATGCAAATGGAAGCGTTGAGGTTAAATAAAAGGCTTAGTGAAGAAATAGCTCAGTTTGTGTTAGAGCGTAAGTCTTCCACCTCAAATGTGTCTAATGTTTCTAAGCGATCTAGGGATCTAGAAGCTAAAGCAGCCTCACTCAAAGCCAAAGTGAAATTCATGGACCTTGAAAGGCAAAAGCGGCTTGAGGTTGAGGAAAAGAGAGCTGAACTAGAACGGTTACAGGTGAGTAAACAGATTGAAATGCTGAATGCACAAGCGCAGGCGCTGAAAATCGAAGAAGAGGTAGAATCTGTGTGTGGTGAATTCAAAGAACCTCTCAAAATGGAACAGGTAAATGATTATGTTTCCAGTTTGCCCACGCTGCCACCCCCGAGAAGGGACGACGTGCATTATGTTCAGAACAATTTATTACAGGCTCTATGTGAACAGACAGCAGCGAGCAGGTTGCCCATACCCGAACCAGGTGTTTTTGATGGTGATTTTCTCAAATTTACAGGTTGGAAGCAGGCGTTTTCCATGCTTACTGAAAGAAGAGGTGTTCTGCCGACAGATAAGATTCATTATCTTAAGAAGTATTTGTCTGGCTCTGCTCTAGAATGCGTAGAAGGGTACTTTTTGATACCAAGTGATGATGCTTACAACCAAGCAATGGCTCTGTTAGAGCAACGTTTTGGTAATCCCTTTTGCATAGGTACAGCTTTCTAAGAGAAATTAGAGAGTTGGCCAAAGATCTCGAAGAAAGATTCGCTTGCGTTGTGTAAATTTTCAGATTTCTTACGACAGGTTCTAGCAGCCATGTCCGTAGCAAGAAACCTGAAGAGCCTGGACGATGAAATGCAATCGCAACGTCTACTGACCAAGTTACCAGGGTGGCTCGTGACCAGATGGGCAAGAGTTTCAGCTGAATACAGGAAAAAAGAAAATGCATATCCTAATTTTCAAACATTTGTCGCCTTTATTGCAGATGAAGCAGACATAGCTTGTGATCCTGTAACTTCATTTCAGAACCTGAAACCAAAAATCAAAGATTCTACCCAGGGCAAGGAGAAAGTGAGTCATTCTGTTAGATCTTTTCAGGCCAAAGCAAACAATACAAAGCCTAAGCAAGGCAAACTCGACACACAGACAAGGAAAGCTGAGGGAGCACTACCTGTCCCAAAGTGCCTCTGTTGTGACCAAGTCCATCAGTTGATAAAATGCCCAGCTTTTGAAAGTAAATCACCAGAAGAAAAGCAAACTTTTGTTAAAAGTAAGGGCTTGTGTTACGGCTGTTTGAAGAAGGGTCACATGAAGAAAGACTGTAAGGCCAAGGCTATTTGTGATATCTGTCAAAAGAGGCACCCAACTGTACTGCACTTAGACGTTAAGCCAGCGAGTTCAAGCGGTATTAATGTGAATGCGAAGCCATTTCAGCCGATAACGTCACAAGCTTTAAACAGTTCAGTTCACAGTTCACAATCAAATAAAAGCTCCATGATCGTGCCAGTATGGATGTCACACTGCAGCAAACCGGATCAGGAAACCTTGGTATATGCACTACTAGATACACAATCTGACACGACGTTTTTGCTGCAGAAGACGGCGGAGGATCTGCGTCTCCCGAAAACCGATGTGAACTTGATTTTATCTACAATGACTTCTGAGAATGAGGTTATCAAGAGTAATAAAATTACAGGGTTAAGGGTACGACATTTCAGCTCAGACTCTTCAGTTGATTTACCTGCAACATACACGAGAGACATTATGCCAGCAAACCGACGCCACATCCCAACAAGAGAAATGGCTGAAAAATGGTCTTATTTAAGGCCGTTAGCAGATAAAATTCCTCCTTTGTAAACCTGTGACATCGCTTTATTGATAGGCTACAACTGCGTCAAAGCTTTGTTGCCCATCGATGTTATTGTGCCAGTGAATGGAGGTCCCTATGGTCAAGAGACAGCACTAGGTTGGGGCATAATCGGAATTGTTGACTCTCAAGTTGAGGAAGATGAAATTGGACTCAGTCACAGAATCCTGACTCAGGTAGTCCCGAAAGAATTATTGCTTCCCGAAACTAATGACCAAGTTCATTTTTCAGCAAAGGTGAAGGTGTCTGAAGTTATCACACCTAGGGATGTTACAAAGATGCTGGAGCTTGATTTTAATGATCACTTTGACTCGAAACAGGTAAAGCAGTCACGGGAAGACAAACAGTTCTTGTCAATTATGCAGCAGGGTATTCACCGCACAGGAAATCACTATGAAATGCCTTTGCCTTTCAGGATAGTTGTACCTAAACTACCAAATAACAGACAGTTAGCGCTGAAAAGATTATTTGGTTTAAGAAAGCGCTTGATTAGAGATGGCAAGTTTAGATCAGATTACAATGACTTCATGGATGAATTGATTTCTAGGGGTTTTGCAGAACCAGTGCCCGAGTCACAGATTGGATCCGAATCAGCAAATTACATACCGCACCACGGAGTATACAATCCCAAAAAACCAAAGATCAGAGTTGTATTCGATTGCAGTGCAAAATTCGATGGTGTCTGTATTAACGATGTTCTCTTGCAGGGACCAGACTTGACGAATTCTCTGATCGGAGTGTTGTGCCGATTCAGACTAGAACCCATATGCTTCATGTGCGAAGTGGAGAAAATGTTTTATATGTTCCATGTCAATCCAGAGCATCGCGATTACTTACGTTTTCTGTGGTTCAAAGGTGGTGATGTTAATGGAGAAATAGTGGAGTACAGAATGACTGTGCATCTCTTCGGAGCTGTAAGCTCCCCAAGTTGTTCAAATTTCGGCCTCAAATATATAGCCTCTGAGTTTTCAGAAAGATACGGCCAAGCGACGACGGATTTTGTTACATCAGACTTCTATGTCGATGACGGATTGAAATCTGTTGCAGACGAGAAATCGGCTGTCGAATTGATTCTCAGTAGCATAAACATGTGCAAAGAAGGAGGTCTAAAGTTATACAAGTTTCTGTCGAATTCCGCTGCAGTAATGAACCAAATTCCGATTGAATATCGAGCCAAAGGTACTGACAAATTAGATTTGCTACAGAAAGATTTGCCAACTGAACGCGCGCTGGGAATTCGTTGGTGCTTGAAGAGTGACACCTTTCAGTATCATGTCATGACACAAGACAAACCAACCACCAGACGAGGTATATTGTCAACAGTCAGTTCCATATACGATCCATTAGGATTTGCAGCCCCTTTCACACTTCTAGGGAAACAGTTATTGCAAGAACTTTGCAGGGAGCAAAAGGCCTGGGACGATGAGGTTAGTGCAGGACTTCAAGAACGGTGGGTCAAGTGGAAACATGATGCAAAGAAATTAGAAGCGCTGCGCATTTCCAGATGCGTCAAACCTAACGCTACGCTGCCTGCTCTTATTTAAGACTGAAAAATGACAAAGGCGATGTTTCTGTGTCCTTTCTTTTAGGTAAAGCCAGAGTCGCGCCCCTAAAGTTTATGACAATTCCGCGTCTCGAACTGACAGCAGCTTTGATTGCTGTGAAACTTAGTAAGTTCCTCAACGCAGAACTGAAACTGACCGATGTGAAGAATTCTTACTGGTCCGATAGTACTGTGACGTTGTCTTACATAGCTAATGACACTCGAAGGTTTCATATTTTTGTAGCAAACAGGGTAGATCAGATCAGAGATTTTACAGATGTTGACCAGTGGTTCTACGTCCCCACCGACAAGAATCCTGCTGATCTTGCATCCCGAGGCATAGTCATTGATGAAACTTTCCAGACTTCTGCATGGCTCAATGGGCCTACCTTTTTACACGATCCCGAATTTCAGTTACCCTGTTCCAGCGGTCGTGATTACGAATGCGATCTGAAGACATGCGATCCTGAAGTGAAGAAAGCTCAAACCTTTGCAGCCATCTCAATCCGACCAAAAATCATTGATAGAGGTTTTGTCGCCAAATTTTCTAGTTTTAGGAAACTGATGCGGGTGGTTGCAATTTGTCTCAAGTTTGGGCGATTCTTAAAGTAAAAAAACTTGATCAGAAGCAAAGCCGCGCAAAGAAAAGAGAAAGTAATTTGACTTTGTATTCCTCTATTAATATTGCTAAGAATCCGAGAAGATTATTGTGAAATCTGTTCAAAACGATTTCTTTGCAGATGACATTCACGCATTAAAGGCTGGAAAGAATGTTGCCAAAAGCTCTGTACTTCAAAATCTAGATTGTTTTTTAGATGAAGAAGAGGTTCTTAGAGTTGGAGGTAGACTAAAAAAACAGTGATTTGCCTTTTAGTGAAAAGCACCCGATTTTATTGCCCAAAGACAGCTATGCATCAAAGCTTATTATATGCCATTTTCATGAAGCTGTTGCCCATCAGGGAAAAGGTATGAACATAAATAGAATAAGGTCACATGGTTACTGGATAGTGAACATAAACTCTATGGTAGCACATCAAATTGCCCAATGCGTTATCTGCAGGAAAGTAAGAAGTGGTTTCAGGGTCAAAAAAATGGCCGATTTACCAATGGACAGAGTACTGGAGTCAGCTCCGTTTGAATTTTCTGCAGTTGCTTATTTTGGGCCATTCATAGTTGTAGATAGACGTAAAGAACTCAAGCGTTATGGCGTTCTCTTTACTTGCTTACAGTCCTGAGCAGTTCACATCGAAGTTGCAAATTCGTTAACCACCGACTCTTTCATAAACGCACTCAGAAGATTTTTGAGTATTAGGGGCCCACTCCGACTTCTCAGGTGTGACCAAGGAACAAATTTCATCGGTGCAAAACGAGAGCTAAGAAATTCAGTTTCGTGTATTGATGAGAGCACTGTTAGGGAATTTTTGAAGAAGCATGATTGTGATTTCGAATTTCGATTCAACACTCCAACAGCAAGTCACATGGCAGGGGTGTGGGAACGACTCATACGAAGTACTCGAAGTGTTTTGAATGTGCTGCTCTGTCAGCATAGCAAACAGTTAGACGATGAGTCTCTTCGTACATTCTTATGTGAAGTGATGTCAGTGTTGAATAGTCGCCCCTTGACAGTGCAAAACATCAATGATCCGAATTCTCTCACACCGTTATCCCCAAAAAATCTCATTATGATGAAATCAAATGTTGTTTTACCCCCACCAGGAGAATTCCAACACAACGATGTATATTCTCTAAAGCGTTGGCGAAGGGTGCAATATTTAGTAGAGCAGTTTTGGGGTAGGTGGAGAAAAGAGTATCTCCAAAATCTACAGGTAAGATCCAAATGGATGAGAGAAAGGCGAAATTTAAAGACAGGTGATATTGTCTTAATTAAAGACGAAAATGTTCCGCGTAATATGTGGAATTTAGCACGGGTGATCAAAACGGTTGTTTCCGATGACAAGCTTATTAGAAGTGTTGAATTGCAAGTGGGCGATCGATGCTTAGATAATAAAGGCAGGCGGTCCCATACAAGTATTCTTGTTAGGCCTGTCCATAAATTAGTTTTACTTGTTGAATCTTAATGTATGTGTGGCTAGGTTCCGGGGTATTCCCCTCCAAGGAGACTTTCACAATATTTGTTTGTACACATTTTGTTACAAGTCACGTTTGTGAGTTGTTTGATTTTTATGATTTCATGAAATAGTATGATTTTTGTGATTTCATAAATATTTTGTGATTTTTGTGATTTCATGAAATGTTTTTGTGACTTTTGTAAAATTAAAATTGTTTTCATGAGGTGAAATAATGTCTTTTAATTAATTGTGAGATAATTGTGGGATAATATAAACACTAAGATAAAATCTAAATAATACAGGAATTGATGTAATACGGGAAACGCCGTAATTTTACTTTGGAACAAAGGACTATTGGGGAGGGGGAAAGCTCATTTTTGTCAATCCCCCGACACAAAAAAGAAAAAAAATAGACAGCTATTTTATGGGTCAGATGCGACATTTCTGCCAACAGCGGAGGAAGGTGACCACCAGACCACCATTCGACAACTCCCACCTCGGCCCCGCCCTTAACCCCTCTCGGTATTGGGACCGTGGCTTTGGTTGGGAGTTGCCCCTGCTGGAGAGCGCAGCCCAAAAAGTAGCTTACCGGAATCTCGCAAAGTCGAAACATATATAGTGATATAGATTTCGTGAATTGTGGTGTGTAAATCATTACTGTGTTAAAACTTAAGTGCTGTCATTTTCATGAATTGTGGTGTGTAAGTCATTACTGTGCTAGAACTCAAGTGCTGTAATTCATGATAAAGCAAATGCTTTTAGTCGTGAAATTAATTTCATTAATTTAGGGAGCCATGTAAAGAATGAATTCCATGCCATTCTTTGTTTTTATTTGACGTATGATTTGATTTGTGACAAATTTTGTGAAACATGCGGTTCGTCGTTGTTTGACAATTTTTTGGGTGTCTTGATAAAAGCCCACGATTTTAAAGGGCTAAGGTTGACTGATTTTCCCCCCTTGCGCTTTCAGCTACTATAAAAGAACTGAATAGCGCTCTTTTCATTAGTTAAAGTCTAGCCGCGGTCGCTGGTGGGCCGAATTCCGGGTTGTTTTTGGATTTAAATTTAAACTCTTACACAGGGCACAATGGGTAAGAAATTACTTTTATAAATTTGTCTTTGTTTGTCTTAATAATTATATGATATAAGATGAAATTTTTATTCAAAGAGTGAATTACAAGGGAGAACTAAAAATATGCATGGTTATGTATTTACACACCATTTTCTGTATTTCTCACTCGGTACTTAAGCTATCGACTCTGCTTAAGCAGAATTTTATAAGTATCGATTGAAAACACGATTCTAATATTGTTCTTCTTTTTTTATTTTATTATTGTACTTTCACGGAATCAAAGAGGGAAATAAAGATGTAAATTAAGAAATTCTTTCCGTTAAAATCCCCTGTGGTGTTAGTCAATAACCCGTGATATCTGCCGCCACAAATGCCAACATCACTTATTCACAGATGTGTAGAGAAAATGGATGATGTCTTCCAAGTGAATTATACTGACTGTGTTTTCAAAGCTTCCTGCTTTTAAATCGGATTGGATTTGACAAGTGAAGAATATTCATAAACACTGGGAAGCTGTTGGAATGGCAATTCCAAGAAATCGTTTCATCCACTGTTTCCGGAGTAAATGTGAAGAACTGCATTTACCAGGGAACACGTATGCCAATGATGCAGCATTTATCAACGCCAATACAATGTGGAACAGCTAACCTCATGCTAGTTGTGGCTGCTAGAATTATTTTACATTATGATGATAATGTTTCATTGTCAACGAATATATTAGAACTTGTCCTATTCAAAATGGACGAGTTCAAGTGAACACAGGCATTTGTAAGATGTTTGAAGAACAGTAAAGGAGCTGACTCTGCAATTTTTACAAACATACATGGTATAAAAGGAGCGGATGAAGAGGACCACGTCATTCAATGTGCAGCCATGGAGAAGACAAGCAGCTTTAAAATTAGTGCAAACCTAACTGTTACTGTGGAGCATGGAGAATTTGGACAATTTCTTCGAATCAAACGTGGAGAGAAATGGCTTGCTTAGCACCATCCTTGTGGAAGATTGTGGGTTAGAGCTTGAAAAATTTACGCGACATTGGCTTCAAACTGTACTTAAGCAAACGAAGTGGCTTGAAGTCATTTCATACCTAGACATGCGTTATGTGAGTTTTGTACGCACATCACTGTTTGAAGGGAAAGAATACACGTATCACATCAACATGAATGATGGTGATGGGAGATACTGCTACAGGAGAGGGATAACATCAACTCAGTCTTATTCGTCAAATCTGAACCATGTACTGAATGTCATGACAAGAAAACTGTTATTAAACTGCAAAAGGACAATCCAATCGGATGAAGGTGTCAAAACTACCCAAGAAAAGACTGGCTGAAGTTCAATTGGAGAATATGAACGTGCAAAATCAACTTGGACTTGCCTGTGAATATAGTTGTGCTTATGGATTAAGTGATGATTATCATTGCCACTGCCACAAGTATAATTGAAAGATGTGTGAACCTGACAACTCCTGCAGCAAGTGTGGAGTACTTAAAGTCTGTTGAAGCAAAACTGTGAAGCAAAATAGTACACCACAGTCTCAATGTGATTGAACTACATTTAAGATTTATTGGAGAATGTCATAAAACTGGAATAGATGATGCAGAGGACTTTGACTTTGATTCTGCGCTGTATTCTGCCCCACTGATGTAGAAATGTACTTTCGCGCGGTTGATTATTTAAGAGATTGTTGTAAAGAAGAAGAAACTGAAAGGTCTACACAGATCAGGTAAGATAAAAAGCCTTTTAACAACTTAGTCATTTGAAGACATAGCAACAATGTTTTTCTTTCTAGCAAATTTAATCTTATGTGAGTTGATTCAAAGTGAACAAAGGAAGAAAATGATAGCAGAGGTAGCAGAAATTTTAACAGAAGCTATAAATAATCGTGCTCACCATTCTAACGATTATCCTATTACAGGAAGAAACAAAGTGAAACATGTTAGCAACGGAATAAACAAAAAAGAAAAAGTCTTGGTGAACAACAGAACATTATCAAACTTTGAAAAAATGCAACCAGGCAACACAGAGAATGTGTTATTATTTACCGGTTATAAGGACGTTCTTTCCAACATATTTCCGACAAGACTTGAAAAGTATGGACATATGTTCAACTCGAGTGAAGCTTTATATCAATATGAGAAAGCAGTTTTTCATCACCGTCAAGATATTGTTTCAGCTATTGTTTCATGTAGAAATGGATATAAAGTGAAACGTATAGCTAAAGTGATAAAGCCATATCCTTTGTGGCATACAGTGAAGATAAACAAAATGCAAGATGTAAAATTGAATCAGTATACATTATTTCGCAAAAAGTTAAAAGAATGTAAAGATAAGACTTTAGTTGAAGCAACTTATGATAACTGGTGGGGAGCTGATGTTAAACAATTGTCAGAATATAATGGGAAAGTTGTTAGAAGAGCTAACCATGCATGAGGGGGTATAAATAAGAGTTGTGTTATGTGACTGGTTGGTTTACCTGAAGTAGCATTAAAAGACTCAGACAACTTCGGCAACAAGTGTGGCTAGAGACTTTTGCTCACCAGCCGTCATAGTGTGCAGACATATGGACACGTGAAGCAAGGATGGATTTAGAAACGTGTTTCAAGTACAAGTATGTGGACTATATGATAAGTGAACTAGCACGTTTTGGATCTGTTCATCAACAACTGTAACACATCAACATCTATTGAGAACGTGCTCATTCAACTCTGAACTTGCCAAACTTACGTGAGTATTCCATCAAAGAGTGTGTGCTTTCAGACATTGACGGAGCTGAGGAGTTTGATGTGGAAGCAGCATTTCACTTTGCCCGGTATGATCCAAGACTGTTTGATGAAGTGAGAGAGTGGTTAATCTATATTGCGGAATAATGGCAGACATAACATTGAGAAAATATATTGTACAAAAAGCATATTGTGAAGAAATGTTATCGGCTGTAAAACAATCTGCATGTGTAGTATGTCCTGCTCGTCAAAGTGAAGTGTCAAGAACATACTTGCCATTTCACATGTATCTATACATATTTGAATGAAGCTAAATATTATATTCATTTAGATAAAGTGTTAGACAATGCAAATCAACGTTGTGAGAAATATGAATTAAGTAGTTGGTTAGTGTACATTGAAGATCGATGGTCTCCAATTATTCACACCATTTTATCTATACTTGATTTGTAAAGAATGAAAACTGTAAGATATGTTGATTGGGCAACGAAATAAAATGTAAGATATGTTGACAAGTGGTGATCATTTAGTGTTAACATGTCGACGTGGAAAAACTACTTAGCCAATATTTACTTTAAACCTGGACAACCCGGGGCATTTGCTGGTCCTTACAAACTTTATCACATATTAACAAAACATAATCAATCAGTCACTCATTCGCAAGTGAAGAAATGGCTGCAGGATCAAGATGCATTCAGTTTGCTACAACCTGTAAAATACAGGTTTAAAAGACAACGTGTCATTATACGTGGTATAGATGACATGTTTGATATTGATTTGGCGGATATTGGAAGCACAGCAACCTATAATGTTGACACCCGCCTTTTACTGATTGTCATTGGTGTGTTTTCCAAATATTTGTGAGTGCAGCCAATACCCAACAAATCACATACCAACGTCATACAAGCCTTCCAGAAGAATTTCCATGAAACGCATCGAAGACCACGAACTCTAAGGTCAGATAAAGGAACGGAATTTAAAAACAGATGGGTAAAAGCATTTTTGAAGAAGAAGGGAATTCATGCCTATACGACAAAGAATGAACCAAAGCCAACTTTGCTGAGAAAGTCATTCGTACTCTAAAGGGAATGATGTATCGGTATTTCCTACATAACCAAACTTATAGCTATATGGGCATCCTTCCAGACTTGGTGTACAATTACAACCATAGAACTCGTGGTTCTCTCCCTAATAAGTATGCTCCTGCAGATATTCGAAAAGAAAATGAATCTAAAGTGTGGAAGTATATGTATGTAGACAAATCGAAAGAAGAAAACCCTACAAATTTAAAATTGGTCAACATGCTCGCATTTAGCTCGTGAAATATGAGTTTCAACGGGATTATCATATAAAGTGGACGTAAGAAGTCTTCATTGTCACACATCGTTGTAAGAAGCAAGGAATACATTTTTATCGTGTGAAAGATATCTTCTCGTGGAAGTTGTCATTCCATATGGTTACTACAGATCCATACCTGAAATATGTACTGCAGTAAATGAAGATTTAGAACTATCTTAAGATGCAAGCTCTCTTAGGTTAAAGCATGATAAAATTACACGAATAGTTTTTCTTATTTTGAGAGATGATTATGAACATAAAGCAGATGTAAAACAGGAATTTTATACACTTTATGAGTACTGCAGTATTTGTGAGCCACAAGTTGTCGGAGATTAGTATGTTCTGTTCCCATTAAATTGATGATGGTGATATTATTATGAAAACTTATGAAGAACCTCATTATGTTCCTGTAAACACATCATAATTTGACACGTTAGAAATCAATATTAAGGATGACACAGGTCATAATGTAACATTTCAAGCTGGAAAGGTGATCTGTAAATTTCATTTTCGACCAAAGGCATTATGAAAGCATACAGACACGATCCATCTGTATATCGCAGTCATTTTCTTCGTCAAGTGGGCGGGTAATTACCAGGATTCAAAGGAGCTTGATATGGATCCATGCAATATGGCGATGGTATTGGTTCAATACTGGAATCAATGGGTCATAAAGCTATTTCATTACTTAAAACAGGACTTAAAATCGTTGCGTCGCATCTTAAAAAGGCTGCAAAAGATGTCGCGAAAGATGTTACGGGCCGAGTCGCACAACATATGATTGGTGATGTGTTAGGAAGACAAAAGAGAGTGCAATCGACAAAACGTGCCAAAAGTAGCTAGACGGATAACATCAACAAAACAGAAAAAAAGATATTTTTGAGCATAAAAAATGTCTTTAATTCATAATAATTCGTGTGAATGTAGTCTTTCTCCATTGGAATGGCTTCAAATACCACCAACACAAACTGCTGTAGAAAAAAGTTATAACGTAGACTATCAACCGCTGACTACCATTAGAGAGGGCGCTCCAATAGAATTTTACATTACTGCAAGTACAGAAGAATATTTAGATTTAAAGAGCAGCAAACTTCATATTGTATGCTGCATTGTAAAGGGTGATGGAACTCCGTGTGTTGCAGATGATAACGTATCATGCATCAATGATTTGTTTTATGGGTTATGGTCCAATATCGAGTTATTTCTGAATGATCGATTGGTATCACATAGTGACAATACCTTTGGTTATACCAGCATTATTTCTCACCTCATTCATGACTCGGAAGAAAGTCTCAATTCTGAGCGCTCTATGCGTCTCGTGTATAAGGATACTGCTGGGTCAATGAGTGCTTATGAGGTGAAAAGACCTACTCATGAAAGATATGTATCAGGTTTTCATGTAAATCCTGACGGTGGAGATATAGGCGACACAGGAAATAATGGTTTACATAATCGTTATTTGCATACGAGTCCCAGCCGTGAGTCTATGCTGACAGGCGGTTTAAGGATAGATTTGTTTGAGCAGGATCGCTATCTTCCTAATGGCATCAGTATGAAATTACGTTTACATAGACAAAAAGACGAATATGTATTAATGGCTGCAAATAATACCTATAAGGCAGAAGTAAAAGAGGCATTTTTAACCATTCGTAAAGTGAGGGTTTGTCCAGGTATTCAGTTAGGACATACAGATGCATTGATGAATAGTCCTGCCAATTTTCTCATAACTAGAAAAGAATGTAAAGTTTTAGCCATTCCAGCAGGATTTCAGTATTTTGTGAAAGCTAACATCTTTTTGGGTCAATTATCAAAACGCATTGTCATTGGTCTGGTTCATAATGAAGCCTTTGGTGGAACAGCATTGAGAAATATATATGATTTCAAACATTTTGATCTGGACTACATGCAACTGTACACGGATAGTGAACCAGTTCTATCCAAACCTCTCAAGTTTGACATTACACAGAACAAATACCTGGACACTTTTGAAACTCTTTACAAATCGTTTGAAAGATTGAATGGTGAGAAAAGTTCCATCATAAAACGAGAAGGTTGGCTTAGAGGTTATGCTTTATTTTCGTTTGACTTAACACCTGATTATGGTGATGATGGTGGTGATCATTATCCTCTTATCAAGCATGGAAACTTGCGGCTAGAAATGAATTTTGGCAGGGCTTTGCAACATACAATCAATGTCATCGTCTATGCTGAATTTGATAACATCATTTTTTTTTATATAAGTGCAAATTGCAGCATCCAATTGGACTACCAGTCATGAACACGAAGCAGATCAATGCCATATTGAGCCATGATGTCATATAAAAGACTTGTTTCAAGGCGTGTTTGAGATGGACCAACTACCATCTTTACAACGCGGTGCATATGTGATAAACACAATACAATCAAGATGAACCAGGATAACATTGGGTGGCAGTGTATTATGACAAAGACCCTGTAGAATATTTTGACTCTTACGGACTTTGACCTCTAGATAATAGTTTAGAAAAGTTTTTAAGGAATGACTCTATGTATACTTTCATATCATTACAAACACCAATATCATCTTCATGTGGTTTTTATTGTGTATATTATATATTGCATAGAGCTAGAGATCAGAGCATGTTTGATATTGTCAATATATTAAAAAGAAGTTATGGTGATTTTATTGTAAAGGATTTTGTATATAAACATTATAAACCATTGTTTTATTAATGTTGTTGTAGTTAATTGTATTAATTATATTAGTTAAGTTGTATATAGAGTTATATTAGTTAAGTTAATTAAGTTATATTAGTTAAGTTGTTGGTAATTGTTCAAATTTGATGATAAATAAAAAAAACCAAGTTTCATACAACCGTCTTGTTTATTGTGTTTTAAACTCTACTTACAAACCTATTTACAAACTCTATTTACAAACTCTATTTACAAACTCTTATCTACAAACTCTTATCTACAAACTCTATTTACAAACTTAATTACAAACTTAATTACATACTCTTATTTACAAACTCTATTTACAAACTCTATTTACAAACTCTTAATTACAAAGACATTCATTACATGTCACTCATTTTTCAATACATTGATCAATGAATGCCATTCATTAGAATCTAAATTAATATATGTATCATAGACATTACACCCACATTTGTAAATGCTATGAAAACTCACATAACTCGCATCACCAAACTTTATCACTTTAACAGTTTCATGTTCAGACAGTTTCAGTTCATGTCCATCTTCATTGATGTCTATGCCCATCACCCGCATGGGCTGTGTCAGCTCAATGGATCTGGTACCCCGCATAAGTTGTATTCCTTCCTCTTTGAATTCAAGCGTTAGGTTCTTCCCAATCCAATGCTTGTAACAGCGCGTTCCATTCCACTGTGTTGAGGGTGATGACGTCGTAGTGTTCTGTAAGCTCGTCATGTTGGTGAAATTGAACAAACACGTCTAGACGGTTCTGAGTCACACGCATTTCTAATTCATTTGAGACTGCTAGGAGAAAGCCGGGTATCCTCAACTTGTCTAGATGATACTTCAACACGGATTTGTCGTCAGGCGATAGTATGATATACTTTCCAAAATGTCTTAGCACAATGTCATCACATAAGTTTCTCATATATGAGAAACTATATGTAATGAATTCATAATCCAACAAAAAGTCCTCTCATTCAACAGTTGGGGTGAGCTATCTCGTCTGTGACAGTGCTTAGATGATGGCGAAGAGTGGATGCTGCATGATATCTAGGAATTGTATGACTGCGTGCCATTTCTTGACATTTAAGTCAATCAAATCTGTATATGGAGTATCTGGTACATCTCTATCATAATCCTCTGAATAGTCCTGTAAAAGATTTTTCCAGAATCTCACACGTATATCAGAATCATGTCCAATCACTAACACTTCAACATTATCTTCAAGCTTGCGTTTAAACCCAGGTTCAAGTAGTATGTTTTGAAAGTCTTTCCACACTTCAGGTTTAAACCGATAAGCAGAATTTATCATCACTTCATTCATGTCATTTAAGGTGAAATAAACACCATCGTTAAACATGATTGCGCTCATGATGACAATACCTTATTCTTTTTGTCTTCGAAGCCTTTTATCCACTTCTTTCACTTGCTTCTTCAGCATTTTCCATTCAGTTATTGTCAGCAAAATTCCCTTTTTCTCAGGACGGTTTCTTCCAGTCACCTCGTCTCTGAGGTATTTGCGAATGTTCACCACTTCTTCATTACTTTGTTTCATAATTTTGATATACTTTCCATCTCCTAGAGAAAGCATTCCCTCCCACGACTGAGGTGTACGTACCGTCGTCTCCACTTTCAATTTCTTGATGGTGGTGGTATTGTCAGGATTTTTCACTTTTAAGTCTTTGACTGTATCAGCAAGAGTATCCATATCCGTCGCAGATCTCTTCAGATTCATGTTCACGCTTCAGTGTTCACACCTCAACTAGCTTTAAGTTGGAGAGTCTCCCCCTATTATACTGTAATGCCCATGCGCCAAAGTGGAATAGTCATCATTCAGCACATATCGTTTGTTGTCATGGGGGGAGAGAGCTACTTTCCTCAACTTTGCCGAGAAAAGCTGGTGGTCATGACTTCGAATGCTGCGCCCTGTAGCCATCGTTTGAGTTTGGTTGAACAAACTGTCTCTATACTGCTTATGTTTCATGCGTCTTTGACAAGCTCGAGTGATACCTTTGGCCGTAGTTTTTCTTTCCCACCATACATCATACTATACATTTTCTGCCGAAGTCCAACAAACTCTTCAATGGGAATGCCTACCGTCTCATCCTTCATTTTCCCAAGCACTTTTTTGTTCACGTTGAAATGCAGGAAATGTAGTTGTAATATAAGTGAAACATGAGCACTTTGCTGAGGTAGAGAATGGTGAAGCCGACTTGAAGGGGTTTATCCAGAAGCAGATCCACTTTGCGTAGATGTACAGCGGTCAAATCGTCGTTGAAAATTCTAAATTTGTGGAATGAAGGTTTCCTGGTGAACAAGTTCAACATTCATGCGCTTTCTTACATTTTCCATGGTTTTGCCAAACACAGCGTTGTGTCTCAATTTGAAGAAGTCTTTCTCAAACGGGTTCTTGGCCAATTTTCTATTTTCCGGGTTCAAGGAGATGTATTTCTCCAACCATTTGCTCTGTGCAAACATGATGGCACGCTGCACCTTAGTAACTTTCAACCCTAGTGATACATACTGCTGTAAATTCCTATAATGAAGCACATATTTCTTCTTGTCACACAAGTTGAGAATGAGCTTTTCACTAGGTTTGCCGTCCATGTTCAGATCTTTCCGTAGCTTCTGATTATGCTCTGACAATTCTCCAACTTTGATACTTTTCCGTTCTGGGGCTACTGGGTAGTGATTATGACGATCATGGATGGTCTGTGGGTATTCTAAATCCACTTCTAAAATGTATCCAATCTCGTCATCTTCATTCACATCCATGAAGTCGAGGGATTCTGGCTCGCTCACCCACATAAATCCACTTTCTGGCATGCTTTGTGACATGGCCCAGCCATACAGGTTGTTTGCATCCAGGTACACCAGGTAATTGGTTGGTTTCGTGGGATCGTAATCTGCTACGTAGGGGTTATTTGCTTTCGCATACTTGTGCGTGATGACAGATATTACTCCACGTAGAAATTGTTCAACCATTTGGTACATGTCAATGTCATTGATCAATTCCAATTTCACCTTTGTCGCTTTTAACATCGCATCCCACAGCAGTCCTGGCGCTGTATAGTAATGAGCAGGATCCAGTTCATATGTGTTAAGACATACTTGACGAAAGTTTTCAAACACGTCAGCCAGCAGTAACACATCTGATTTCAGGTATAAGTCATGGTATTCACCAAATGTAGTACAGTTGAAAGTATCCCATGCCTTCTGCGCATACGCATAACCCTCATCGCTAATGTCTTCTTCACTGAGTTGGCTGTAAAACTTGTCCTTGGACGGTAGTTGTGTTTCAGCAAACTTGGATGGCTCATCCACGTAATCGTAGGGGTACACTCCCTTTCTCAACGGTAAATCTTGTTGGTCACTATCGTGAATGTGTGACGTCATGTTATAGAAGTTATCTTTCCCTTCTAGCGCAAAGTTGGATACCAGTTTCTGTAGAGAAGTACTCATAAACTGATAACTGTCCGTAAATTTCAGATTGCTCATGGTGAATGCAATATATTTCTCAATGGTGTTGGGAATAACTGTAATCGTTTCATTTTTAAATTTTCCAATTTCTTCCATGATCAAATGACTGTCATAGCCTCGCAAATTGTGGAAAAACACAGAAATGATAAAAGAATCTTTATCCTCCTGCTTATCCTTTCTAAGTCGGAATTGTAAGTTGCATTCATTATGTGCAGCTCCGCGGTATTTGCCATTGATATGGTCATGATCTGCTCCTGGATGCTCATGACAAATGTAGCAATCAGTAGCGTTCTTGAAATTCTCTTCATCTTCACGAGTCATCACCATTTCCTTTGACTGTTGCAAACCATGCACAATACGATCACGCTCATTCACCATATGGTCTAAAAAGACTTTCACAACATTATCTCCTCGATACACGACTAGCGCACGTGTGGCATGCTGGCTAACAACCACATAGGCGAAGCTGTTTGGACGATGATGCTGATACTTGTCTCCTTCTTCATGCTTTTTCGTGAAACATTCCAAGTCCGCACAAATCACAAACGGTGCTCGCTGTTGCTCACAAACGTTTCGCTCCATGCTTGCCACACACTTCACGATGCTCATCTAAAAGATCTTGTCGCATAAACCCATGAAGACAGTTGAAACAATAAAAAGCTACTCCATGATGCTTTGATCGATAAGCCATAAGTCTGCTGAAATTCTTGATGAGGCAGTAATACCTTTTCTTGTCATTGCTAATCAAAAGTAAGTTGATTTCTCTCACACTGGTGTTTCGCTAAGTTGAATCGGAACAACTACATCATATTCATATCCAAACACGTTGATAGACACATCATTCTCCTTTTCAAACTTTGGAATGGCCGAAATCGGTGTTGGAAATGTCATGCCTTCCACCTTTAATTCCTTCTCAAATGGTTTGTATTGATTCACGCGCTGTGAGTTTTGGTTTGTTGAAGGGTGAAGGTGAGCCAATACAGACCATAAGAAACACTTGTTGCCGTCATTCTTAATGTTTAACACAGCCTTTGTATTCTTCACTTTCTTCGGCAGTTTGATAAAACTACTCGCTTCTAGTGGCGCTGACGTAGCTGATGGATTGTATGCTGCATATGTTGGACTGCTGATAAAGGCATTATCTACTTGTTCTACCATAACACCTTCAGCATTCGCCGTCAGTTTCTTGAAGCGTGCATGCACCACGATATACCATTTCATTCCATGATTTAACGTTTCTAGCAAATCAGTCTTGATCCGGTTCTCTTGTTGTCGCACTTCAAATAGTAAATCCAATCCATCTTCAGACTCAAACCGATTTTTCTGTTCGTTTTCACCAAGACTAACTCTTCTGCCTCTCCCTATTTGTACTGTCTTTTGTTCTTGCATCGGTACACATGCATGTGTCTCATACAATTCCAGAGATGGAAATATCTTAATGCATTCACAGCAAAGGAATGGATCAGGTCTATCAATGTCATCTTGTACCGTCTTTCGTCTCTTGGCTTCAATCAAGCTCTTCACGAGCACGTTTCAACTTGGCTGGTTTGCATGTATGTGCCACGAACAATTCCAGAGAGGGAAATGTCACATTGCAAAAATGACAGAAGACTGAATTCACTGCCATCGTTGTTGTCGCATCAACTGCTAGAACTGATATGGGTGAAATACACGTCTCACTCTTCCTTTTATGCTACTTAAACGTAATCAAAATATGGTGTGTAACTTGTCAAACTTGTTAAAATTGCTGACTCAGCAGAAATTATCACTGTTTGATATGGATGAAATGCATATCTTGCTCATCCTTTTATGCTACTTAGACGTAATCGGAAAATGGTGTGTAACTTTTCAAACTTGTTAAAATTGCTGACTCAGCAGAATTTATCACTGTTTGATATGAATGAAATGTATGTCTTGCTCATCCATTTGTACCACTTAGACGTAATCAAAAATGGTGTGTAACTTTCCAAACTTGTTAAAATTGCTGACCCAGCAGAATTTATCGCTGCTTGATATGAATGTCTCACTCATTCTTTTACTGCCTACAGCTGCACAGCAGAGACATCTGGCGGTGAAACTTGACTATGATATTCATCCGCCAAGTGATATTCATCCGCAAATGGTATTCATCCGCCAACTAACACTTTTCACATCACATTATTCACTAGACCTGAAAAAACCTGAAATGTGATAAAATGTATTCTCAAATATCACACACACAGACAGACAGGTTTTTGCTTCATTTCATAATATATGATGGCCCTTAAAAGGGCCCGCAAGTTTTTAGTACATCAGCAAGTCGGATTTCCACATCGGCATTTGTACTTGTAGTACTCCTGCATCGTAAACGGTCTTCCCGCGCACTTGAACGGATGGCTGTCGCAATAGCTCTTCAGCTTCAGAATCGCACCACACTACCAGCAGTCAGTACACTCTGGCCCTGGCAACGTCGCCGCAAACCTGTACCAGAGCAGACCACTGCACGTCTTACAGCAGATACGCTGCGGTGCATTGTGGTACACCGAGCAGTTGTGTGACTGTCCTTCATATTCCAGCCACACGCAGCACTTGTAGCACTTCACTTCACGGCCCTCTCGCATCACTTTCTTACTTGCCATCTTGGAAAATTTGGTTGGCAAACCAAATTTCTCATCACTTGCTGGAGTCTCCTGAGGTGTGTTGTCCATGATGTTTCTGACGATGTCATTGCTAAGCCTCGAGACGCAGCATTTATATATGATTTTTTATGCTGATTTGGCTAAATCTTGCTCTCCTAGGGGAAGAGGTCGGTACATAGCATGTGCTTGTGGGGGGGGGGGGGGGGCTGGGGTCTGTACATAGTATGTCCTAGGAGGGGGGTCGGTACATAGCATGTCCTGGGGGGTTGGTACATAGTATATCCTAGGGGGAGGTCCTCACTTTCTCACCATGGTTACGCTGCCTATGACGTCATAATGGATTTCACACATAGTATGTCCTAGGCCTTACCCGTCTGCCCCCTAGGGGGGAGGTCATCACTTTATCACCTTGGTTACGCCGATTATGACGTCACTTTCTGTGGTAGAACTCTCGTTTCCCTACTACTTATTTTCATGGAATCCTCGGTGGATCTGCGCAGTACAAAGGTGTTACACACAGCAGCCCGAACCACCGAAGAGGTTAGTTGTTGAACAACAACAAGTACTCACAACCACTCAAGAGTACCTTGCCAGTCTAATCTGTTTAATGCTGCAGAAAAACCCTTGAGTGATGGCGCTCCAGTTTAAATACTTCACAAGAAGAAAGTGTGCTTTTGGGTATCAGTTTCTTTTCTAACTGATAGAGTGAGCTTTTGGAATTCAACGCAAGACAGAGAGAATTCCTAAAAAAGAAATAACGATAACTTAAAATGTGAGAGGGATTTGTCATGACAGTGTAGAAACGACAGTTGTGGCCCATCTATGACGTCATAATGATGTTATCAATCACGTGACCAACCCCCCTAGGCGGCGTAAGCCTAACCGTAGGCCATACCATGTGTGGAACACGCTATGGCGTCATAATAGGCGGCGTAACCATAGTGAGGAAGTGAGTATCCCCCTAAACGGCGTAACTCTACACCATACTATGTGAGGACCTTCCCCCTAGGCGGCGTAACTCTAGACCATACTATGTGAGGACTCCCCCCCCCCCTGGGACAGCAAAATTCAACAAAATCAGCAAAAAAGTGATATATAAGTGCTGTTTCGTCTCGGGAAACGGCAATGACATCGTCAGAACTTTATAAACACGTCGCTCAGCACATCTCAGGACACACCGGCTCCAGCTATTGGCATCAACATGGATGACCTGTTTCGCTTCTATGGGGACGAATCAGTTTATACTACATTAAATATACTACATGTCGCTCCAGTGAAGTAAAAGAATAACAGACGCCTTAGTGGGGGAAGCATAGACGCTCCGTCAGTGGACATTTTAACGGAAAAAAATCAACATTTTTGCGGAAAAATCAACATTTTGGCGGGAAATTAAAAACCTAGACGTAAAAATGGATAAGTGAGAAACCACATATCAGCTTTCGTGTGGTGGATTCTTTGAGTGTCAACAATGCCAACATCACTTATTCACAGATGTGTAGAGAAAATGGATGATGTCTTCCAAGTGAATTATACTGACTGTGTTTTCAAAGTTTCCTGCTTTTAAATCGGATTGGATTTGACAAGTGAAGAATATTCATAAACACTGGGAAGCTGTTGGAATGGCAATTCCAAGAAATCGTTTCATCCACTGTTTCCCGAGTAAATGTGAAGAACTGCATTTACCAGGGAACACGTATGCCAATGATGCAGCATTTATCAACGCCAATACAATGTGGAACAGCTAACCTCATGCTAGTTGTGGCTGCTAGAATTATTTTACATTATGATGATAATGTTTCATTGTCAACGAATATATTAGAACTTGTCCTATTCAAAATGGACGAGTTGAAGTGAACACAGGCATTTGTAAGATGTTTGAAGAACAGTAAAGGAGCTGACTCTGCAATTTTTACAAACATACATGGTATAAAAGGAGCGGATGAAGAGGACCACGTCATTCAATGTGCAGCCATGGAGAAGACAAGCAGCTTTAAAATTAGTGCAAACCTAACTGTTACTGTGGAGCATGGAGAATTTGGACAATTTCTTCGAATCAAACGTGGAGAGAAATGGCTTGCTTAGCACCATCCTTGTGGAAGATTGTGGGTTAGAGCTTGAAAAATTTACGCGACATTGGCTTCAAACTGTACTTAAGCAAACGAAGTGGCTTGAAGTCATTTTATACCTAGATATGCGTTATGTGAGTTTTGTACGCACATCACTGTTTGAAGGGAAAGAATACACGTATCACATCAACATGAATGATGGTGATGGGAGATACTGCTTCAGGAGATGGATAACATCAACTCAGTCTTATTCGTCAAATCTGAACCATGTACTGAATGTCATGACAAGAAAACTGTTATTAAACTGCAAAAGGACAATCCAATCGGATGAAGGTGTCAAAACTACCCAAGAAAAGACTGGCTGAAGTTCAATTGGAGAATATGAACGTGCAAAATCAACTTGGACTTGCCTGTGAATATAGTTGTGCTTATGGATATAGTGATGATTATCATTGTCACTGCCACAAGTATAATTGAAAGATGTGTGAACCTGACAACTCCTGCAGCAAGTGTGGAGTACTTAAAGTCTGTTGAAGCAAAACTGTGAAGCAAAATAGTACACCACAGTCTCAATGTGATTGAACTACATTTAAGATTTATTGGAGAATGTCATAAAACTGGAATAGATGATGCAGAGGACTTTGACTTTGATTCTGCGCTGTATTCTGCCCCACTGATGTAGAAATGTACTTTCGCGCGGTTGATTATTTAAGAGATTGTTGTAAAGAAGAAAAAACTGAAAGGTCTGCACAGATCAGGTAAGATAAAAAGCCTTTTAACAACTTAGTCATTTGAAGACATAGCAACAATGTTTTTCTTTCTAGCAAATTTAATCTTATGTGAGTTGATTCAAAGTGAACAAAGGAAGAAAATGATAGCAGAGGTAGCAGAAATTTTAACAGAAGCTATAAATAATCGTGCTCACCATTCTAACGATTATCCTATTACAGGAAGAAACAAAGTGAAACATGTCAGCAACGGAATAAACAAAAAAAAGAAAAAGTCTTGGTGAGCAACAGAACATTATCAAACTTTGAAAAAATGCAACCAGGCAACACAGAGAATGTGTTATTATTTAGCGGTTATAAGGACGTTCTTTCCAACATATTTCCGACAAGACTTGAAAAATATGGACATATGTTCAACTCGAGTGAAGCTTTATATCAATATGAGAAAGCAGTTTTTCATTACCGTCAAGATATTGTTTCAGCTATTGTTTCATGTAGAAATGGATATAAAGTGAAACGTATAGCTAAAGTGATAAAGCCATGTCCTTTGTGGCATACAGTGAAGATAAACAAAATGCAAGATGTAAAATTGAATCAGTATACATTATTTCGCAAAAAGTTAAAAGAATGTAAAGATAAGACTTTAGTTGAAGCAACTTATGATAACTGGTGGGGAGCTGATGTTAAACAATTGTCATCATATCCTGGTAAGAATATAATGGGAAAGTTGTTAGAAGAGCTAACCATGCATGAGGGGGTATAAATAAAAGTTGTGTTATGTGACTGGTTGGTTTACCTGAAGTAGCATTAAAAGACTCAGACAACTTCGGCAACAAGTGTGGCTAGAGACTTTTGCTCACCAGCCGTCATAGTGTGCAGACATATGGACACGTGAAGCAAGGATGGATTTAGAAACGTGTTTCAAGTACAAGTATGTGGACTATATGATAAGTGAACTAGCACGTTTTGGATCTGTTCATCAACAACTGTAACACATCAACATCTATTGAGAACGTGCTCATTCAACTCTGAACTTGCCAAACTTACGTGAGTATTCCATCAAAGAGTGTGTGCTTTCAGACATTGACGGAGCTGAGGAGTTTGATGTGGAAGCAGCATTTCACTTTGCCCGGTATGATCCAAGACTGTTTGATGAAGTGAGAGAGTGGTTAATCTATATTGCGGAATAATGGCAGACATAACATTGAGAAAATATATTGTACAAAAAGCATATTGTGAAGAAATGTTATCGGCTGTAAAACAATCTGCATGTGTAGTATGTCCTGCTCGTCAAAGTGAAGTGTCAAGAACATACTTGCCATTTCACATGTATCTATATATATTTGAATGAAGCTAAATATTATATTCATTTAGATAAAGTGTTAGACAATGCAAATCAACGTTGTGAGAAATATGAATTAAGTAGTTGGTTAGTGTACATTGAAGATCAATGGTCTTCAATTATTCACACCATTTTATCTATATTTGATTTGTAAAGAATGAAAACTGTAAGATATGTTGATTGGGCAACGAAATAAAATGTAAGATATGTTGACAAGTGGTGATCATTTAGTGTTAACATGTCGACGTGGAAAAACTACGTAACCAATATTTACTTTAAACCTGGACAAACCGGGGCATTTGCTGGTCCTTACAAACTTTATCACATATTAACAAAACATAATCAACCAGTCACTCATTCGCAAGTGAAGAAATGGCTGCAGGATCAAGATGCATTCAGTTTGCTACAACCTGTAAAATACAGGTTTAAAAGACAACGAGTCATTATACGTGGTATAGATGACATGTTTGATATTGATTTGGCTGATATGGAGAGCACAGCAACCTATAATGATGACACCCGCTTTTTACTGATTGTCATTGGTGTGTTTTCCAAATATTTGTGAGTGCAGCCAATACCCAACAAATCACATACCAACGTCATACAAGCCTTCCAGAAGAATTTCTATGAAACGCATCGAAGACCACGAACTCTAAGGTCAGATAAAGGAACGGAATTTAAAAACAGATGAGTAAAAGCATTTTTGAAGAAAAAGGGAATTCATGCCTATACGACAAAGAATGAAACCAAAGCCAACTTTGCTGAGAGAGTCATTCGTACTCTAAAGGGAATGATGTATCGGTATTTCCTACATAACCAAACTTATAGCTATATGGGCATCCTTCCAGACTTGGTGTACAATTACTACCATAGAACTCGTGGTTCTCTCCCTAATAAGTATGCTCCTGCAGATATTCGAAAAGAAAATGAATCTAAAGTGTGGAAGTATATGTATGTAGACAAATTGAAAGAAGAAAACCCTACACATTTAAAATTGGTCAACTTGCTCGCATTTAGCTCGTGAAATATGAGTTTCAACGGGATTATCATATAAAGTGGACGTAAGAAGTCTTCATTGTCACACATCGTTGTAAGAAGCAAGGAATACATTTTTATCGTGTGAAAGATATCTTCTCGTGGAAGTTGTCATTCCATATGGTTACTACAGATCCATACCTGAAATATGTACTGCAGTAAATGAAGATTTAGAACTATCTTAAGATGCAAGCTCTCTTAGGTTAAAGCATGATAAAATTACACGAATAGTTTTTCTTATTTTGAGAGATGATTATGAACATAAAGCAGATGTAAAAAAGGAATTTTATACACTTTATGAGTACTGCAGTATTTGTGAGCCACAAGTTGTCGGAGATTAGTATGTTCTGTTCCCATTAAATTGATGATGGTGATATTATTATGAAAACTTATGAAGAACCTCATTATGTTCCTGTAAACACATCATAATTTGACACGTTAGAAATCAATATTAAGGATGACACAGGTCATAATGTAACATTTCAAGCTGGAAAGGTGATCTGTAAATTTCATTTTCGACCAAAGGCATTATGAAAGCATACAGACACGATCCATCTGTATATCGCAGTCATTTTCTTCGTCAAGTGGGCGGGTAATTACCAGGATTCAAAGGAGCTTGATATGGATCCATGCAATATGGCGATGGTATTGGTTCAATACTGGAATCAATGGGTCATAAAGCTATTTCATTACTTAAAACAGGACTTAAAATCGTTGCGTCGCATCTTAAAAAGGCTGCAAAAGATGTCGCGAAAGATGTTACGGGCCGAGTCGCACAACATATGATTGGTGATGTGTTAGGAAGACAAAAGAGAGTGCAATCGACAAAACGTGCCAAAAGTAGCTAGACGGATAACATCAACAAAACAGAAAAAAAGATATTTTTGAGCATAAAAAATGTCTTTAATTCATAATAATTCGTGTGAATGTAGTCTTTCTCCATTGGAATGGCTTCAAATACCACCAACACAAACTGCTGTAGAAAAAAGTTATAACGTAGACTATCAACCGCTGACTACCATTAGAGAGGGCGCTCCAATAGAATTTTACATTACTGCAAGTACAGAAGAATATTTAGATTTAAAGAACAGCAAACTTCATATTGTATGCTGCATTGTAAAGGGTGACGAAACTCTGTGTGGTGCAGATGATAACGTATCATGCATCAATGATTTGTTTTATGGGTTATGGTCCAATATCGAGTTATTTCTGAATGATCGATTGGTATCACATAGTGACAATACCTTTGGTTATACCAGCATTATTTCTCACCTCATTCATGACTCGGAAGAAAGTCTCAATTCTGAGCGCTCTATGCGTCTCGTGTATAAGGATACTGCTGGGTCAATGAGTGCTTATGAGGTGAGAAGACCTACTCATGAAAGATATGTATCAGGTTTTCATGTAAATCCTGACGGTGGAGATATAGGCGACACAGGAAATATTTGCATACGAGTCCCAGCCGTGAGTTTATGCTTACAGGCGGTTTAAGGGTGGATTTGTTTGAGCAGGATCGCTATCTTCCTAATGGCATCAGTATGAAATTGCGTTTACATAGACAAAAAGACGAATATGTATTAATGGCTGCAAATAATACATTTAAGGTAGAATTGAAAGATGCGTTTTAACCATTCGCGAAGTGAGGGTTAGTCTAGGTATTCAGTTAGGACATACAGATTCATTGATGAAAACTCCTGCCAAGTTTCCTATTACTAGAAAAGAAAGTTAAAGTTTGGCCATTCCAGCTGGATTTCAATCTTTTGTGAAAGATCACATCTTTTTGGGTCAACTACAAAAACGTATTGTAATTGGAATGGTTCATACTGAAGCCTTTACTCGAACAGCATTGAGAAATCCGTACAATTTTCAACATTTTAATCTTAACTGTATGCAACTTTACACTGATGTTAAACCAGTCCTATCCAAACCTCTCAAGTTTAACATTGAGCAGGTAAAATATCTGGACTTTTTTTAAACTCTTTACAAATCTTTTGACAAATTCAATGGTGAAAATGGTGAGAATTCGACTGGTTCATAATGAATCCTTTGCTGGAACAGCATTGAGAAATCCATAGAATTTCGAACATTTTAATCTTAACTACATGCAACTTTACACTGATGGTGAACAAGTCCCATCCAAACCTCTCAAGCTTCACATACATCGGGGTAAATATCTTGACGCTTTTGAAATTCTTTACAAATCTTTTGATAAATTGAATAGTGAGAAAAGTTCCATCATAAAACGGGAAGATTGGCCTAGAGGTTATGCATTATTTTCTTTCGACTTAACACCTGATTATGATGATGATGATGATCATTATCCCCTTATCAAGCATGGAAACTTGCTGCTAGAGATGAATTTTGCGGGTGCCTTGCAAAGTGCAGTCAATATAATAGTATATACTGAATTTGATAACATTATTGAAATAAGTGCAATTCGCAGCGCTCAATTGGACTACCAGTTATGAACACGAAGCAGATAGATGCCATATTGACCCATGATGTCATGACAAAAGACTTGTTTCAAGGCGTGTTTTCCATGGACTAGTTACCATCTTTACAACGCGGTGCCAGACGATCATAATGAACCAGGAGAGCATTGGGTGACAGTGTATTTTGACAAAGACCCTGCAGAATATTTTGACTCTTACGGACTTTTACCCATAGATAATCGTTTAGAAAAGTAATTGATATATGTATAATTCCATACCATTACAAACACCAATATCATCTACATGTGGTTTTTACTGCGTGCATTATATATTGTATACAGCTACAGATCATAGTATGTCTTTTTTTTTTATTTTTTTTTTTTATTATTATTATTGAAAAAGAAGACATTGTACGTCACATCAATTACTCGCACATTTACACCAAAAACCTTTCAGAAACCTTTTGCAGACACACAGTTTACACATCGCTAGGTGTCGCAGCACCCAGACAATACTGCAGTTATTTTAACACTTGTCTATAAATTCATAGTATGTCTGATATTGTAGATGTATTGAGAAGAAGCGATGGTGATTTTGTTGTAAAGGATTTTGTATATAGACATTATAAACCATTGTTTTATTTACGTTGTATATAGAGTTGTATTAGTTAAGCTCTTTTGGTAATTGTTAATTTTATTTTTATTATAATCAAACAAGACAGTTTTATACAACTTTTTTTATTGTGCTATAAATTATTTACATTTCAACAATTATTTTACAAACTTTTTTACAGACGCATTCAATACACGTCAACAATTATTTTACAAACTTTTGTATGTTCGATGAATCATGTGCAATCACTAACAATTCAACATTATTTTCAAGTTTACGTTTAAACCCAGGTACTGTCAACGGTATGTTTTTAAAGTCTTTCCGCATTTCAGGTTTAAACCGATAGGTAGAATTTATCATCACTTCATTCAAGTCATTCACAGCGAAGTAAGCACCACCGTTAAACACTAATGCATTCACAGTACGTACACTTTTATGAGGTGTCTTCTTGTCTTCGAAGTCTTTTATCCACTTCTTTCACCTGCTTCTTTAACATTTTCCATTCAGGTATTGTCAGCAAAATACCCTTTTTCATAGGACGGTTTCTTCCAGACCCCTCATCTCTGAGGTACTTGCGAATGTTCACCACTCCTTCATTGCTTTATTTCATAATTTTAATACATTTTCCATTTCCTAGAGAAAGCATTCCCTCCCACGACTGTGGTGTTGACGTCGTCTCCACTTTCAATTCCGTGGTGGTGGTGGAATTTTTTACTTTTAAGTCTTTGAATGTATCGGCAAGAGTGTCCATATCAGTTGTAGATCTCTTACGATTTGTAACTTCCATGTTAACACTTCAGTGTTCACACCTCAAATAACTCTGAAGTTGGAAGACCTCCCCCTTTTATAATGTCGTATTGTAATGTCCATGCGATAAGGTGAAATAGCGATCATTCAACACGTATCGCTTGTCGTCATATGGGGAGAGGGCTACTTTCCTCAACTTCTCCGAGAAAATCTGGTGGTCATAACTTCGAATAATGTGTCCTGTAGTCATCGTTTGAGTTTGGTTGAACGAACTGTCTCTATACTGCTTATGTTTAATGCGTTTTTGACCGTATGTTTTTCTTTCCCACCATACATTAAACTGTACATTTTCGGTTTGAGTCCAACAAATTCTTCAATTGGGATGCAAGCTGTCTCATCCTTCATTTTCCTAAGCCTTTTTTATTTGAATGTAGGAAATGAACTGGCGGATAGTCACTTGTGTCGAACAGGTCAGCATCTTGCTGCATATCCTTGTAGATATCTTCCGTTTCTATGTCATAACATAGATTGTCGGTGTCACTGAACAACAACTTGGCATTGAGATACTGGGTCATGATGTAATTGTAATGAAAGTGAAACATAAGCACTTTGCTGAGGTCGAGAGTGGTGAAGCCAACTTGAATGGGTTTATCCAGATGTAAATCCACATTACGCATATGTACGGCAGTCAAATCTTCGTTGAAAATTTTGAATTTGTGACAGGAAGGTTTTGCCACGAGTTTCTTGAACCGCTTTTCCTTGTGGATTAGTTCAATATTCATTCGCTTTCTCACATTTTCCATGGTTTTGCCAAACACAGAGTTGTTCATCAGTTTGAAGAAGTCTTTCTCAAACGAATTCTTGGCCAATGTTTTTCTTTTCCGTGTTCAAGGTAATGTATTTCTCCAATTATTTACTCTGTTCAAACATGATGGCCCTGTGCACTTTGGTGACTTTCAACCCCAGCGAGACGTACTGCTGCAAATTCCCATAATGAAGCACACATTTCTTCTTGTCACACAAGTTAGGAATGAGATTTTTACTCGGTTAGCCTTTCATGTTCAGATCTTTTCGTAGCTTCTGACTGTGCTCTGACAATTCTCCAACTTTAACGCATTTCCGTTCAGGAGCCACTGGGTAGTAATTATGATGATCATGTACTGCACGTGGGTATTCCAAATCAACTTCTAAAATGTATCCAATGTCGTCATCTTCAGCCACATCCATGAAGTCGAGGGATTCTGGTTCGCTCACCCACATAAATCCACTTTGAGGCATGCTTTGCTACATAGCCCAGCCGTACAAATTCTTTGCGTGTACATCAGGAAGTTGTTCGGTATCTCACAATTGTAATTTGATACGTAAGGGTTATTTGCTTTTGCATACTTGTGCGTGATCACAGATGTTCCTCCATGTAGGCCTTGTTCAACCATTTGGTACATTTCAATGTCATTGATTAATTCCAACCTCACCTTCGTCGCTTTTAACATAGCATCCGACGACAGTCTTGGCACTGTATAGTAATGGGCAGGATCCAATTCATACGTGTTGAGGCATACTTGACGAAAATTTTCAAACACGTCACCCAGCAGCAGCACATCCGATTTCAGGTACAGGTCGTGGTATTCACCGAATGTGGTACAGTTGAATGTATCCCACACCTTCTGCGCGTGAGCATAATCCTCATGCTAATGTCCTCTTTCTAATGTTTCAGCAAACTTGGATGTTTTGCCATCATCTGCTAAGGGACAAAATACCAAATGGTGTACAGTCTTCGCCATAATCGGTTCATTACACAAACGACTGAAATGGCTAGTTTGTGATACGCTGCCCTCGCAACCAGCGCAACACTCACTCAGAAAATACCACCTTCTCATAAGGGTACACTCTCTTTCTCAGAGTTATCTTTTTCTTCTGCCACAAGGTTGCATACCAACTTCTGTAGAGAGGTACTCATGAACTGAAAGCTGTCCGTAAATTTCAGATTACTCCTGGTGAATGCAATATATTTCTCAATGGTGATAGGAATGACCGTAATCGTTTCATTTTTGAATTTTCCAATTTCCTCCATTATCAGATGACTGTCATAGCCTCGTAAATTGTCGAAAAACACAGGCATGATAAAAGAATCTCTATCCCCCTGCTTATCCTTTCTAAGTCGGAATTGCAAGTTGCATTCATTATGTGCTGCTTCGCGGTATTTGCCATTGATATGGTCATGATCTCTCACACGATCCGCTCCTAGAAGCTTATGGCAAATGCAGCAATCAACAGCGTTCTTAAGATTCTCTTGGTCCTCACGAGTCATCACCATATGCTTTGGTTGCTCTAAACCACGCAAAATACGATCACGATACCATATGCTCTAAAAAGACTTTCACGACATTGTCTCCTCGATATACCACTGATGCACGTGTGTCTTACTGGCTAACAACCACATAGGCGAAGCTGTTTTCGCGATAATGCTGATAGCTATCCCCTTCAGGCTTTTGCGTGGAACATTCAAAGCCTGCATCAATCGCAAAAGGTGCTCGCTGTTGCTTGACTATATTCTTAAACTTGATGATAGGTTCGTTGGGGAATGATAAACGTTGCGCTCCATGCTTTCAACACACTTCACGATGCTCATCTAAAAGATCTTGTCGCATAAACCCGTGAAGACAGCTGAAACAATAAAAAGCTGCTCCATCATGCTTTAATCGGTAGGCATAAGTCTGCTGAAATTCTTGATGAGGCAGTAATGCCTTTTCTTGTCATTGCTAATCAGAAGTAAGTTGATTTCCATCGCACTGGCGTTTCGACTGAGTTGTATCGGAACAACCACACCTTGTTCATATCCAAAAACGTTGATGGACACATCGTTCTCCTTTTCAAGCTTTGGAATATCAGTAATCAGCGTGGGAAATGTCATGCCCTCCACCTTTAATTCCTTCCTAAATGGTTTGTAATAACTCACGCGCTGTGGGTTGTTCTCATGAGGGTAAAAGTGAGCTAATACTGACCATAAGAAACACTCGTTGTCTTGATTCTTAATGTTTAACACACCCTTTGTATTCGTCACTTTCTTCGGCAGTGCGATAAAACTGCTTGCTTCCAGAGGCGCTGACGTAGCTGTATGTACTTCAATGTATAGAATGTTATCCAGCATCCAGTCAGAGCCCTGTCGCTCACGTTCATCAAACTTAGTAAACAATTCTTTATAGGCTTCTGGCAAGTCCTGTTCAATATCCGCTGATTACTGATAAATGCGTTATCCACTTGTTCTGTCATGACACCTTCTGCATTTGTCGTCATTTTCTTGAAGCGCGCATGTGCTACAATGTACCGTTTCATTCCATGGTTTAAAGTCTCCAACAAATGTGTCTTAATCGGCTTTTCTTGTTGTCGCATTTCAAGTAGTAGATCCGTTTCATTGTCAGAATCAAACCGCTTTTCCTGCGCGTTTTCACCAAGACTAACCCTTCTGCCTCTCCCTACTTGTCCCGTCTTTTGTCTTTTTGCAGCTGAGTTCTTCATGAAGCACATTTTCATCTCAGGTGGTGTGCATGCATGTGCCTCAAACACATCCATAGATGGAAATATCACATTGCATCCATGGGAGAGGACTGAAATGGGTATCTGAATGCCATCTTATTCCATCTTTCGACTCTCTGCTTCGTTCTTCTGAACAAGCTTTTCATGAGCACGTTTCACTACAGTTTCATCTCAGCTTGACTGCATTTATGTGCTTCAAACAATTCCACAAATGGAAATGTCACATTGTTTTCATGGCAGAGGACTGGTGTATTCCAGACTGGACTAGCTGCCATTGTTGTTGTCGCATCAATTGCTGTTGTTGCAATTGTTGTTGTCATTTTTGCTGTTGCCACTGTTGTTTTGCCATTGTCTTTGTTCCCATTGTTGTTGCCATTGTTGTTGCCGTTATGGCTGCCATTGTTGATGTCCGCTGTTGTTACAATTGTTGTTGCCATTTTTGCTGTCGCCATTGTTGTTTCTTGCCATTGTTTTTGTTGCCATTGTTGATGCCATTGTTGTTGTTGCCGTTGTTGTTACCGTTGTTGTTGCCGTTGTTGTTCCCATTGTTGTTTATATATCCCTCTATATCATCATTGATCACTTTTCAGAGAAGGGGGAGGTGGACGATAATAACAGGTTTGAGAGGGGTGGACGCTAATAACAGATCTGAGGGGGTGTACGACAATAACAGGTTTGAAGGGCTCAAAGAAACTGTGCTGGGAAAAAGCACTTAAATGTATTTTAGAATAAAACTCTATGATGTTTTTAGACCGCGCACGGTGTCCACAACGACGAATAAAAAGGGAAGCACTCAACTCGATGCGTATCCAGAACAGACTGTATGTTCTGGATATAGGGAACACATCATGACGTCACTTCCGGTGAGCGATAATAGCAGTTTTTTCTCTATCATTTATACCAACCATATCCAGAACATATATGTATCTTCTTGATATATATAGAACATACATCCCGCATTTATACAGAACAGCATCTCTACCGCTACTACTACAGGACTGATTTCAACCATTCTTTCAACAAAATATTCAGCAAGACTTTAAGTTTTTTTTGTTGATTTGTTGATTTGTCAAACGAGCATAATTTTACAATTACTGGACCGATTTCAACCATTTTTTCAGCATAGTGTTCAATAAGACTTTAAGTCTTTGCTAATGGCATTACTAATGCCGTCATTGATGACGGCATTTATCAAAATTTCAAACGAGCATAACTTCAAAACTACTGTAATTTCCATCATATACCATCAAGACAGTGGAGTGATAAGATCATAAAAATGAATATCCGAAATGAAGAAGTGAAATGTGGATGGTGCCATGCAACGCTACCAGACTTAGAAAAATTTAAGAGATATTCATGTGAAAAAATGACTGCCTTTCGTAAAGAAAAGGGACATAACTTGTCGCGTTTGCTTCCATGTCTTCAGCAATGCTGAACAGTATGCGGATCATACATGTGATGATATATATATACTAGTGCAGAGCATTCAATGAAATGGATATCGATAAAGATTTGATAAATGCATTCAAGAATTTGTTCAGCAAGTTTGATGAGCCAGAACGTCAAGTATCTCGATCGGTGCTGGATAAGATTCTTCAGACTGAAGTTTATATAGCCACATTAGAACCCTTGCAGGCCTCCAGCTACACTGAGTTGCCAAAAAGACAAAGAATGCCAAAGGTGTTACCAACATCAAGAACACAGACAACACGTGCTTCCTATGGTCTATATTAACTCATCTACATCAAATAGATGATCATATAAATTTGGTATGGAAGTATCAACCGTTTGAACATGAGCTGAATGTGTAAGATGTAACATTTCCAACACCAGTTCGTCAAATTCCTAACTTGAGAAGATGAACAGCATTGCCATTAATGTTTTTGGTTGGAACTATCAACTTGTGGTACCCCTCAAAATGAGTCGCATGGGTGAACATGATAGTAACACTGAAATCAACTTACTGCTTATCAGTGACAATAAGAAGAGATACTAATAAGAAGAGATACTATGATTAAGAACTCTAGTCGCTCATGAAATATCGTTCAAAACATGATGGCAAAACGTTTTACTTCTTCAATTGTTTGCATGGGTTTATGCGACAAGAGCTTGTGGGCAAACATCGTGAAGTTTGTGGGAAGCATGGGGCACAGCGATTGCCATTTCCAGAGGAAACAATCATTTGATTCAAGGGCATTGCAAAACAACAAAAGGAACCCCTTGTCATTTATGCTGACTTTGAATGATGTACAGAGAGATGTGACACCAGGACAAGTATCAACATCACAAGGCCAACAGTTTTGCTTATGTTGTCAGCAAATATGAGAAGCGTGATCCTGTGCTTTACCGTAGAGACAATGTTGTCCACAAATTTACGTATATGTTTTATGAACGTGATCATATTGTGGATCGATTGAGCAACATAAAACCCATCGAAATGCTGTTGGGGATAAGAAACAGTTTGCTGGAGCTGTTCATAGCTACATTTTCTACGAGTTGATTGGAGTGGATTGTATGCGAGATCACGATCACATCAGTGGAAAGTATCGTGGAGCAGCCCATAGTGAATGCAACCTACAGTTTCCCTGTCCTATTTCACAACCTGCGAGGATATGGCAGTCATCTTCTTATGGGCAGTATAAGGAATATTCAAACACTTGAAGTTGTAGGTCATTCTCGACACTGTGGAAAAGTACATTGTGATTGCCTTGGGCAATCTGAAATTCATAGACTCCTTCATCCTACCTCCGCAGCGACTGAAGGCAAAGATAAGTTTCAGAATGCGACTGCTCATGTGTGCAGCAGTCAGCAGCAAGAATTACTTTTGAGAAAAGGAGTATATCCCTATGACTATGTTGATGAGACCTCCAAGTTTGCAGAAACTAAGCTTCTACCACAAGAACAGTTTTACAGTCAATTGTATGAAGAAAGGATTAGTGATGAGGACTATGCTCATGGACAAAGGGTCTGGAGAGTATCGTGGCCTCTACCTGAAAACAGATGTGTTGCTGTTGGCAGGTGTAATTGAAAATTTTAGAGATATGTGTCTCAGCACATATGAATTGTATCCTGCTCATTACTACACAGCACCAAGTATGATGTGGAATGTTATGCTGAAATGGCTGGAGTATGTCACAGAGTTTGCCAGAATGCGGATATGCAATTTCTGGACTACATGAAAGTGAGTGAAGATTCTGAGACAGGATATATTAAGAGGTAGCTCTCGCATACCCGGATGAAAATCATAATCAGCATAGTGAATATCCAGCAACTCCTGTACAGAAAACTGTTCGAATCAGTGAATTGTCCGAATACAGTCATAACCTGAGCAAGCAGTTGGGATTGAAATGTAAACCTACGGAAAAGTTGATTCCCAATCTCATCTCAATGACAAGGAAAAGTATGTGGTACATTATTGAAATTTGCAGTAATACGTATCTCTTGGATTAAAGTTGCAAAGGTGCATCGAGCCGTCAGCATAGTGACTGACCAGCTAAATACATGGATGTCAACACAGAGAAGAGAAAAAAATTCCATTGAAAAAACACTTTAATAAATTGGTAAACAGTTCCATATTTGGCAAAACCATGGAAAATGTGAGGAAACGAACCAATGTAGATCTGATTCACAATGCGAAATTTCAGACAGGTGGTGGGTATGTCCAAATTTCATCAATTCCACATTTTCATTGAGGATTTGACAGCAGAACACTGCTTCAAATCGGATCTAATTTTGAACAAACCCATTCACACTGGATCTCACCAAAACCTTCATGTATGATTATCACTACAATTGCATGAAGTAGAAAAAGTATCCAGGGGCAAAATTGCTGTTCAGCGACAATGAGAGTTTGCGTTATGACATACCACCCAGAGACGTTTACAAAGATATGCAACAGGATAGTCATCTTTTTGATAAAAGTGATTATCCAAAGAACCATTTCCCGCATGCAACTGTGAAGAAGAAAGTGTTGGGGATAATGAAAGATGGAACTGGGGGAGTACCCCTTGAAGACTTTGTATGTCTTCGACAGAAGATGTGTAGTTTGCTGTATGGTTGAAAAGAGAAACATACTGCTAAGGGCATTACGTGCGCCTGTCAGAGGCGAATGAGTAAGTACAAGAACAGTTTATTTAGGTAAGAGCAATCATATGCCCTGAAAAACACCATTTGAAGGTATAAACATCAAAATTTTCACAGAAATTGTGAAGGATGGTCTATCACCATTTGATGACAAGCGCTATGTGTTGAATTATGTTACACCACGTTAGCTCATGGGCATTACAAGCTCATAGTGCAGCTTATAGAGCATGAGTGCATGATATAATAGACGCCACAGTTTAGAAAGATGAAAAGAGTTGAGTGTCCGCTTACAGATACTATGCCACCGTGTAAAAACAAAAAAAAATGGAGCTTAAGGCACAGCCTAAAGCAGAACTTATGGAGCCTAAACCTAAACTCGAGCTGGGACCTGAGCTTAATGCTTTTGCCATTGTAAAGTAGATGAAGAAAATGAGTCTAGATGATTTACCCACTATGATACCCATCAAAGAAAAAATATATTACACTTGTAAAATATCAGCAGCAAGTAATGGTTAACATTCGTGAATATATCACTGATCATGCTTCTGGAAGGTTATATCCTACCAAGAAGGGAAGGATCACGTGCTTATATCCTACCAAGAAGGGAAAGATTACGTCCTTCAGCAGACTGATGCGTATAAATGCTGTGACATTCAGACGATGGTTTAGTGGAACTCATTTTTCTTCATGAACTCAACCGTGCAACTATCTCTGGATCTGACAATGGGTGAATTGACAATATGTTATTGTGGAACTTTCATTATCCTATCACCTGAACATCGAGCTGTGGCGAAGGATTATCCTGAATCGTCAGCAATACCAGGTTTCATCCACAAGTGTCAGAAGATCTTAGTGTGAAAGTCATTGAACGTGGCGGTGAACGCTGTATATAGTTTTTCAACAGTATGACGAGCTTTTCGAACGCTACGATTTCATCATGCTCAGTTCAAAACATTGGAATCACATTTATGATGGTTGCCAAGAACTTAAAACTTAGCTTTGAACCAAATGGTCATTCACAATGGATATGTGGTTAAAGAAGTGTTGGCTTTTCGCCTAATGAGAGGACTATGACAAAGACTTTGAAATGTTTAAAATGAAATAACACTATCAAACCATGTCAATGTAGAAGTGATTGGGTTGGATCAATGTTATGTTAGTTTTCATAGCATTTACCAATGAGGTGATAACATTTATGGTACATATATCAATTTAAGTTTCTTGTGAATTGACTAATATGTTACATGTGCCAGCATAATATGTATTTGAATTTTTTGTTCTTAATAATTAATTGTGTTTTTTGTTATGTTAAATAAAAACACACACAGGGTTTTTTTTAAGTTTTATTTTTTCCCAAACAATACTTGACTATAATACACAACAATATATGATATATATGATATATGATGTATGATTTACTGGTGAGCTGCAACCTCGCCAGGGACCCTCCTTAAGAATCAAAAGGGGCTTACGGGTGAACTTACCTCACCAGGGATCCTCCATTTAAATGAAAGGTTTACGGGTGAATTAACACCGCGTCAGGGCCCTCGGTGGCAGTGACTCATTAGAATGATATGACAGCAAGCAGTGTAGCAGTAACCATTTACAAATATACATTTAGATAAATAGATCACTAAAAACTTAAATTAAACAAGTTTATTAGAACAATGGCTTATAATGTCTATATACAAAGTCTTTAACTACAAAATATTCACCATTTTTTACATATCTATAAGGTCAAAACATACTATGGTCTCGAACTATATGCAATATCTAATACACATAATTAAAACCACAAGTGTTGAAAATGAGCTGCTGCAATGGTATTGGATTATACACAAACTCATTACTTAAAACTTTTCTAAACATTGATCTATAGGTGCAAGTCCATAAGAGTAAAAATATTCCACAATTTTTTTCAAAGTACACGGCAACCTAATGTTCAATAGGTTCAACATGATTGTCTGTGTTTGTGACATAGGGCCCTTGCTGTAATGCTGGCAGTTGATCAACAGGGAACACTCATGGAATAAGTCTTCTGCCATGATATCAATATAGCATCTATCTCCTCCGTATTCATGATTGATAATCAAACTGAATAATGTGATTTGCGCTTACTTAAATGATGTTGCCAAATTCAGCGTAGACTATGACATGACTGTATTTTGCAAGGTACTGGCAAATTCATCTCTAGTCGCAGGTTTCCATGCGAGATAAGGGCGTAATGGTCATCACCAGCATAATCAAGTGTTAAACCAAAAGAAAATAAAGCATAACCTCAAGATCAATCTTCCCGTTTTATGACGGAGCTTTTCTCACCATTGAATTTGTCAAAAGCATT
Organism: Protula sp. h YS-2021; assembly: GCA_949752745.1. NCBI lineage: Eukaryota > Metazoa > Annelida > Polychaeta > Sabellida > Serpulidae > Protula > Protula sp. h YS-2021. The sequence goes on along the minus strand of OX457025.1, from coordinate 49,065,543 downwards.
GTAGACTTTCAAAAACGTCAAGATATTTTACTTGCTCAATGTTAAACTTGAGAGGTTTGGATAGGACTGGTTTAACATCAGTGTAAAGTTGCATAAAGTTAAGATTAAAATGTTCAAAATTGTACGGATTTCTCAATGCTGTTGGAGTAAAGGCTTCAGTATGAACCATACCAATTACAATACGTTTTGGTAGTTGACCAAAAAAGATGTTATCTTTAACAAACGATTGAAACCAGCTGGAATGGCTAAATTTTACATTCTTTTCTGATAGTAGGCAACTAGCCAGGAGTTTTCATCAATGCATCTGTATGTCCTAGTTGAATATTTGGACTATCCCTCACTTTGCGAATGATTAAAAACACATGTTTCACTTATACCTTAAAGGTATTATATGTACTCATTAATAAATATTCATCTTTTTCCTGTACAATCGCAATTTCATGCCCATGCCATTGGGAAGATAACGATCCTGCTCAAACAAGTCCACTCTTGGCACCCGTATGCATAAACGCATGGGTTTGCCGAGTGTGCAAATAACGATTATGTAAACCATTATTTCCTTCTTTACCTATTTCGCCTGATATATGCTTCCAATGACTGGCTGATTTTACCGCATGAGAATTCATCGATCCAGCAGTATCCTTGTAGATGAGATGCAGAACTGACATTCTCTCGAATCATGAATCAGGTGAGAAATGATGCTATTATAATCATGGGAACTGTTAATATGCGAACTCAATCGACCATTCAGAAACAATTGAATATTGGACGATAAGCCATTGAATAAATCATTGATGAATGCTCCGCTATCATCTACACCATAAACTGTCCCATCACGTTTTACAATGCTACTTACAACATGAAGTCTACAATTCTTTAAATCTAAATATTCTTCTGTACTAGCAGGAATATAAAATTCTATTTTAGAACATCTCTAATGACAGTGAGTGGTTGACAGCCTACACAATAACTTGATTCTACAGTAGTTTGTGTTCGTGGTATACGAAACCATTTCAATGAAGAAAGACTAAATTCACAAGAATGATCATGTATGATTGATTGCTTCTTGTATCTTTTGATGTTGCTACGTTCACTTTCTTTCGCCTTGTAACAACTTTCTATGATGTACTTCCTTTATCAATAGCACCAACAACTTCTTCAGCTACACGACCAGACACATTATTAACGACATTCTTTCAAGCCTTCCTAAGATTTGTTGCAACAATTTAGCCCCTGCCTTAATGAGTGGAATAACTCCCAAGAACGGATCAATACCATCTCCATATTGTATACGCGGTCCTGACATATCCCCGCGCACTTGAGGAAGGAAATGGTTGCGGTATGCAGATGGGCCGTGGCTGTATGCTTTCATAATGCATTCATAATACTTTTTGTCCAAAATGAAATTTACAGATCACTTTTCAATTTTGAAATGTAACATTATGATCTGTGTCATGCTTAATATTGATTTCTATCATGTCAAAGTTTGATGTGTTAACGCGTGCGTAATGAGGTTCGCCATAAGTTTTCTTAATATCATCATCATGACTTTGAATGAGAACAAGAGGTAGTAAAGGAACCTAATAATCTCCAACTGCCTGTGGCACACAAACACTGCAGTACACATAAAGTGTATAAAATCCTTGTTTGACTTCTGCTTTATGTTCAGCAGGACCAGATTGTCTATCCCATTGATCTGGTATAAAGCCTAAAATCTCAGCTAGTCAAGTAGAAACGACAATTTCATAATCATTTTTAAAAATAAGAGAAACTCTTAGACTGATTTTATTATACTTTAACTGAATCGAGTTTGTATTAATAAATGTTTCTAATGCTTCATTTATCACATTACGTTTTTCAGGTATGGATCTATAGTAACCATATGGAATGGCACTTCATGAAACGTATCATCTAATGATAACTGATAATGAATTTAATAGTCCATTCCTTGTCTAATTGTCGTCCATATACGTGGTTATTTAATTTCAGCTAAGGCCATTTCATATTTTCCTTTCAAATATAATGTGCGAGGCAAACGAATTTGATAATTAGAGGCTTTATTAGTAGGACAATAGTTCATGCTAACATTACTAGGCAAAGAAGACACGAAACAATTGGTAAGGCTGGCCAAAAAAATTAATAGTTGGGTGAAGAAATCTATATTCAAGCGTTATGAAGCATCCGTTTACATGTCTGCTTTCTGGACCAACAGATAGTGAATAAAACGTCTCTTATGAAATCAGTTATTCAACCATTTCCTAATAATATTTTTTGGCTCTATGTTGCGAACCAGCTCTTGCGTAAAGGTATGAAAGTAGTGACATTTCTTCAATCATTCCAGTGGATATTGAAAGGCGTTTCAATCTGAAACAGAATAACTTACTCATTATTGATGATCTCATGATCATATGCCACAGTGACGAACGCATGACCAGGTTGTCTAGTGTTGGAAGTAATAAAAAAATTCTGTTCATCGTGCACAATCTGTTTCACCAAGGAAAGAAAATGCGTAACATTAGTTTAAATACACATCACACTATTCTCTTTAAAAATTCAACAGATAGTCAACAGATCAGTACCTTGGCTCGGCAAATACATGTGAATAAAATAGTGTATGAAGACGAATTACAACAGTTTAGTATCGAACGCTAAGATGTCTAGACGAATTCGAGCGAATCAAGCATTTCTTCATTTATTAGCACATAGTAGTGCTAAATGGAACAATTGCAGGAATTCTGCTTAAATTATTTATTCAATATTAAAATGAAGCATGCAATGAATATGGTCCCTATTCCTAAATCAGAATATAGAAAATTATTATCAGTCAACTTTCAAATGATGGTATTAAAGCTAAAGTGAATAAACCAAACTGAAACTGCTACAGACATGTTTCAACTGCTGGGTCGTTATTTACGAACAATTGAATCACAACAACAGAAGTCTGCTGCAACAGTCGCTGCAAAAAATCAGAAAAGTCACAAGAGTTAACATTTCTAAACCATTTTCAACCTATATATCATGTGAGAGCAACACAACTTCTGGCAGAACTTAAGAAATATGGTACAAGATGGACAGATAGGAATGAACTTGTATTGAAAACTGGAGATGTTATCAAAAATTCCAACATTATTGATTTACTGAAAGAAACATTGTTTGTAACAAGAAAGGAACTACAAATACCACCACGAGGTTGGAAGCAGATTATTCAGGAAATTGTGGATGCTAATATTCCAAACACTGTGTTTGGCAAAAAGACAACCCGTGAAGATATTACAAAAGAAGTGAAACAACGTCAAAAAAGACAGTTTTCAGACGGATGGGAAAAGTTTTAACATGGTTTAGAGTTATGTTGTTGTTGTCAAGAAAACGAAATTACAAGCTCAAATTCCTGTAAAAATAAGGTTGCAAGTGTTTGTTGTCAATGAGAAGTAATACACAGTAACAATGTGGCCCATGCTCGCAGCGTACGCAATGCATGGAATGCACATAGTGCGAATGGCACTCGCCATGCACGAAGTAATGTACATACGCATCCAGTCCATCAACGCACATATACGATTTGGGCATCATGGGGTCAAAGCTTTTAAATTACTTTGCCTAGTAATGTTAAATGAACTATTATCCAACTAATAAAGCCTCTAATTATCAAATTCGTTTCCCTCGCACATTATATTTGAAAGGAAAATATGAAATGGCCTTAGCTGAAATTCAATACCCACGCACTGGACGACAATGAGAAAAGGAATGGACTATCATTAGATGATACGTTTCATGAAGTGCCATTCCATATGGTTACTATAGATCCATACCTGAAATAGGTAGTGCAATAAATGAAGCATCAGAAACATTTATTAATACAAACTCGATTCAATTAAAGTATGATAAAATTAGTCGAAGAGTTTTTTGTTACTTTGGAAAATGATCATGGAACTGTCCTTTCTATTAGTTTAGCTGTGATTTTAGGATTTATACCAGATCAGTGGAATAGACAATCTGGTCCTGCTGAACATAAAGCAGATGTGAAATAGGGATTTTATGCACTGCATTTATACTGTAGTATTTTCGAACCACAAGTAGTTGGAGATTATTATATTCCTTTACTATCTCTTGTTCCCATTGAAGGTCATGATGATGATATTATTATGAAAACTTATGAAGAACCTCTTTACGTATGTGTTAACACAGCAAAATTTGACATGATAGAAATCCATATTAGGGATTGCACAGATCATGATGTTACAGTTCAACCTTGAAAAGTGATCTGTAAACGATCCACCTGCATACTGCAACCATTTCCTTCCTCAAGTGGATGGGGATATGTCAGGATTTAAAGGCGCGCGTATACAATATGAAGATGGTATTGATCCGTTCTTGGGAGCATTGGCTCGTTAAGTTATTCCACTCATTAAGGCAGGGGCTAAAATTTACATCTGGACACGGATACATGTACACCGGGAGACGATGATTTAGACGACTGGCAAATAGATCGACCTGAGGTGGATCCCACGGAGACCACGGAGCAATCCAGCGAAACCTGTAATCCGATAACGTTTACTCGATGTGAACAACCTGACCCATCGGAGAAGCCAAGTCCGCGAGAACATTTAGACTGTGTGCACTGTGAGAAGGATGATCAACCAACAGGATCTGCTTGGTGACATGAGACAACGTCGGTGAGCGCGCCTCCTTCTTGGACAAACAAGACATAAGCTCTGATTTTCTATGAGAGACTGAACCACGAGACACTTTACCAGAGTTTGACAAGCTATCAAAACCGCCTTCACTTCCAGCACATTGATATGCAACTGTCATTCGTGCATAGGCCAACGACTCATACACGTAGGATCCTGGAAAAAGAAACCCACTCATTGCAAGAAGCGACCGTCTGCAATTGCTTGGGTGGAGCTGACAGAGAAAAAAGGCACACCGATCATAAGATTGGGTCAACAGGACCACCAGTCTACATCCCTGACAGCCAGCAAAGAAAGCCGTATCCGATGACCCGGCAACCTGCCTTGATGCAAAGCCTTCAAGACAGCGCGAAAATGACACCTGGCCAGTTCGACCGTCTTTCGCGTTGGCATTTATATCCCTAGAAATGATTCTAACTGGGACACCCGAGGCTTGGGTGTAGACACGATACGGGCAATGAGATATAAAATTGAATGAGTTGCGACAAGTCTATGCAGGACGCCAGTTGCCCGACCTTTTTGACACAAGAAGACCTAACTGGAAAAAAGCTTGAGTGCCTATTGGCATCTTGTCTATGCGATCTTGAGTCATTGTTTGCCACCCAAATTGCCTCTCTGGTTTATGTACTTGCGTCGTGACCAAAGAAGGACTGAGAAAGATGGACAAGCGGTGGAAGGATTTGACAACACGGTAAGGGGTACCCAAGAACAACCACCGGACTATGATTTATAGGAGCTCCAAGTAGTTGCCAAGGTTGCCAAAAATTCCTTAGACTTCCCCCTACGGTCACGGACATCTGCTAAACTAACTAACCCGTTCGTGGTAGAAACCTGATGTATCTCACTGAGATCGTCGTGCGATCTGTGCCGGAGTGGTAGTCTACCTTTTTTGTCCAGTGTTTATCGAGGTGTGTCGTCGACACCTACACTGGACGTGGCCCCTTTTTCGGCGTAACTGTTGAAGGAATCGCCAAATATCGTTGCTTTGGCTTACTAGCATGTAGTGTGCGTGCTTTACGCATTAATGGATCCCGCGATTTGATTCGCGCAGCTTCATTGACGTTCTTTAATGTTTAAAGAGACAACAAGTCTGACTGTCCACCAATAGAAGCACAACACAGTTTTCGTGCATGCTCTGTACTGACGTTCGAGTGCGGCAATACTTTATGTCGCCCAAGAACTACGGGCTATGGGAGTATAGAGCCATTTAGTTGCCGTAAATCCAATGAAGCCACAAAACACAGCGTTAGAATCTACCGTAGAAGCCTCCTCCCATTCATTTGGTAAAAACTCCACAGCTGGAGGAGCGGGGAAGCCTGAGTAATCACCAGCAGAGCAGGGTGCGAGGTTATAGTTGCGACGGTAAACTAGTTGCGACAGAATCTCTTTCACAACTTGGAATGTGTTCTTTATCACTAACAATCACTGGCTTCTCCTTACAAGACGATGAATTGTCTGCTGATGAAGATAAAGACGATGCCTAAATAGAATATTTCCGTACAACGACGTGTATCACCCGTCACTGGCTGTATATAGCGGGCTTAGCAGTCACAAGACGTGTTCCCATAGAAGATCACATCGACTTATTCCGGACTGATGTAGGAAAAGCCCCAAGAAGACAAAGAAGTATCGGTGGAGACCTGACTTTAAGTGTCCTGGGTTGCCCGATCCATCTCCTTCAACATCTGACCTGTCGGCAGTCGACAGTGCAATAGGAGAAAGCGTATGTATAGAAACCTTATATTGCTTAGTACCCTTTGCCGAAACTCTGCCATTCTCCTGCTGTTGCAAGAGAAGTGAAAAAAATGGAGACATCGAGATGCGCACTCTGGTCACAACGGCTATCTAAAGTGCAAGGCTGAATCCCCCAGCATCGTAGACACGCAGTGCACCTTGAATTATGTCCACTGCCGCTTGTTATGGGCACAGGAACTGGTAATCGTCAGTGAATCTACAAAAAAACCCCTGTAAATATGATGTTATCACTGACGATAATACATTAAACGTGTTATATTAATGATAAAAGACTAGGACAATGCGTATAATATCATTAAAACTGCTTTGGAAACAAAGCATAAGATGCAATACACGGCCTCATTGTCGATACCCGCAAACGCAGCAAGTATCATGTGATCACGTCGTCGCATATACGACAGCAGCAGCCTGTCGCAAACACGGGTCAAAAATGTCACGATCGTTTCGATCATTTCAACGACGACCCGGCACAATTACGGGTCGTACCAGACACGACCCGGCCTTGTGCCAACGAGTGACAGTCACTTATCGTGCAAATCACGTGTCGTGCAAACCACGTATCGTACAAATCGCGTATCGTGCAAACCACGTATCGGATTAATCACGTATCGTGTAAATCACGTATCGTGCCAATCACGCACCGTGTGAGCCACGTATCGTGACAATCACGTGTCGTGACAAACACGACACGACCTTGTACCGACCCATGTCAGTCACGCATCATAATAGACCGGACCAATCCTTGAGTCAAGTCGTGACAGTCACGTATTATGACAAACTGGACTCGAAATACAGACCAGTCGCTGCCACAGAAAGCCGTCACAAACCGACCCGTGACAACAGCGAGTCGCTGCAAGCACGACTCGTGGCAACTGCTACAAGTCGCCGCAAACACAACTCGTGAAATCAGCGACTTACTAGTTGACCCGACCGTCACTGCTACGATGAGAGCAACTGCTGCCTGCATGCCTCGCATTATGTCTACACCGTCCTTTGATGTACCCGTCACTGCTACTGGTCGTAACAAACACGGTATACCAGACTGCAAGGGAAAAATCCCGCGCTAACTTTAATAACAGCGAGTTGCTGCAGACATGACCAGCGAAAACAACGAGTCGCCGCAAACACGACTCGTGAAAACAAAGAGTCGCTGCAGACACGACCTGTGACAACACCCACCTACCAGTTAACGTCGTACTCACTGCTAGAAATCAAGGTGTGCCAGGGGTCCCAAGAAAGACAGCACATCCGACTGCAAGGAAAAATCTGTGCTTACCTGGCAACCCGTCTCAGTCCAGAGTCGTATCAATTACGAGTTTCTCAGCGACGACCCGCCACAACTACGAGTCATGACATCCACGACCCGGTCCCGTGACGACCCGTGACAGTCACGGATCGTAACAGCTGCAACAGCAAGCCGATGTGCCAACGAGTGGCTGTAACACAACCCTTCGTCGCGGTCGTCGCAAAACCGACTCGCGATCACAGCGAGTCGCTGCAAACACGACCTGTGAGCACAGCGAGTTGTCGCAAACACGACTCATTATAACAGCGAGTCGCTGAAAAACACGACCCGTGGACAGGGCAAGTCGTCGCAGACACGACTACTGAGCACAAGGAGTTGCTAAAAAATACGACCCGTGAACACAGCGAATCGTGGCAAACACGACCCGTGATCACAGCGTGTCGTCGCAAACACGACTCGAGACCACAGTGAGTCGCTGCAAACACGACCCGTGAGCACAGTAAGTCGGCGCTAACACGACCCGTGAACACCGCGAACCGTTGCAAACACGACCCATGATCACCGCGAGTCGCTGCAGACACGACTGGGAAACAACGACAATTCGCCACAAACACCGTTCTTTGTTGTACCCGTCACTGCCACGGTTCATAACCAACACGGCGTAGTAGACTGCAACGGGAAACAACCCCACAGCCGACCTCGTACCATGATATGTATCGATGCTATTACCTTGCTGGTGTTGCAACGACCTGTCACAATGCGGAGTTGTCGTACCCACTACAGGTACGACGCCGCTGTGATGACCATGACCATGATCAATTCCCCACCGAGTCATATGTGGACAGAAGCGGCTACACTACTCCATATCGTGATAAAACGTCACAACATTAAATGTTGGCGTGTTTATCATCAGAAAGAGATAGTGTATGCAACTCCCCAAAGAGAGTAGCCGCAGTACCAAGGCAATGGAAGACGAGACTCCCCAAACCCATGATAACTGCATGTCCGACCACCCTACAATGCCCTGTTGCTAGCAGAAGGGAGAAGGACGGTGGAAAGATGAAATTTTCCTGTTTGCAGAGCCGACTCAATGCAAACTGTTTACTGACCATGAGTAAAATCCTCGAAATGGAAACTGAGAAAATCACCCAGAAACCATCTCACTGTCTATTACACATAACTACACTGCATTCTGATGGCAGGGATGCACTTACCGACGAAAGCCGGTCTGATAAAACCCAGAAGTGTCACGTATAGGAATCAGCAAAGTCAGCAAATCGTTCAAAACGTGCACGTAGCAAGAAAACACGTGCAATATACTTAGAAATAATAGCCAAGATAAATAATATCCAAAAAGTATGCATTTATCCTTGATTTTGATCCGTCATTTCAACAAAAAATGCTTGACAGGCATTATAAGCATAGCAACAGGGCACTTGTTAAGGGTACCCATTGGCGCTATGTGTTCCACAAAATTTTTTATTATGGATCGCGATAACCAATGTTTAACACACGCTCTAAAGGTCTCAGTGCTGAGATAAGTGCTATCCACCCGTACTCCCTCTTTATTTGTTGTTATTTTCTTGAATCGATCTAAAACGACAATGTACCATTTTATTCCATTGTCTAATCTCCTTTAAAATGTCATGTGATGCGATTTTCTTGCTGTCGCATTTTCATTAGCAAGTCGGATTCACTTTCAGGTTTTAACACTCCTTGATGTGAATGGCCATCAGCGCCTGTTCTTCTACCTTTACCCACCCTTATTATATCTTTCTTTATTTGTTTCTTCGTCTGTGTCTCAGTTTGTTTCTTCTATTATTTCTTTGCTAGAGGTTGATCGAATTCATCAGCTAATCTCTTTCCACGTATGTTTCGCTCTGGTGCTGTGTGAGTACATTTATCATCACATCTATGATCTGCATATTGTTCAGCATTGTTGAAGACAGTTTTTTTCATTAATGGCTCTCAAATTCATCTAAGTTTGGCAGTACTGCACAATACCATCCACATTTCACTTATTCGGTTGGGATATCCATGTTATCATTTCGCTGTCATGATGGTAAATGGTGAAAATTGAGCCAGTACTTGTAGAGTTATGCTCGTTTGAAATTTTGATAAACAACGTCATCAATGACGTCATCAGAGAAATTTCAAAAACTGAACATTTACCAAAAGAATTTACTGAACATTTTGCTGAAAGAATTGTTAAAATCTGTCCGGTATTTGTAAAGATATGTGGTGTTGAAGTTTCAATGTCTGCCTTATATGCTATATAGGCTTGAAGTGGAATGGAGGGGGGTCCGAAAATGAAAAATGTTCAGAATTATCTGAAACGTAACACTATGCAAAAATATCAATTTCCCGCCTAAGGGAGGGGTCCGTCATCAAGGGGGAGTGGTTGAACAATATCCAGAAATGTCGACTTAAATCTACGCACCAGGGGGCGTCGGTCGGTAATAGGAGATTTTCTTTCATTTATACCAACGGCATCCTGATATGTACTCCATAAATTTTGACAAACGGTATCCAGAAGTCTCGTCCATTCATTTTTACCAGCGATATCCAGAAGACCCATGAGACTTCTAGGAAATTTGAGCAAATTCTTGTTTTTGAAGACATTTGACGTCTTTGTGTAACCCCCAAGTTGTGATTTTTGCATATTTATCCGTTTCAGACCATTCTGAACATTTTTGTTTTTTACCCCCCCCCCCCGTGGGAAAATTTTGTGATTTTTTGCATATTTATCCGTTTCAGACAATTCTGAACAACTTTGGTTTTTTTACCCCCCCCTCCCCCCCCCCCCACAAATTTTAGGAAAATATTTTTAGACATATTAGAACTCAGTATGACATCTCCCTACGAAATTGGGGACTTCACATTGGCTCAAAACCTGAGGTGTATAAAAGGTACGTCTGAGGGCACATTTCTGCATATCAGCTGAAGCAATTGATGCGGCAACAATGGCAGCCAGTTCAAATACACCAGTCCTCTATCTGAAATGCAATATGGAATTTCCATCTGTGGAATTGTTTGAAACACATACATGCACAGAAGCCGAGATAAAAACTGCAGTGAAACATGCTCGTGACAAGTTTGCTAGCGGACGTACGGGACAGACAGAAGGCGGGGCAAGTGGGGACAGGCAGAAGGGTTAGTCTTGGTAAAAACGCGCAGGGCTAACGGTTTGAGCTCGACAATGGAACGGATTTGCTGCTTGAAATGCGACAGTAAGAGAACCGCATCGAGACACATTTGCTGGAGAGCTTAAAGCATGGAATGAAATGGTACATTGTAGTCAATGTCAGCTTCAAGAAAATCATGGTGAATCATCAGGGAGGTCTTACAGAACAAGTGGATAACGCATGTGCCGACCGAGTGTTGGAGACGGAAAAGAGAGGCGTTTCGACGGTCAATTTGGTTTTATTTACGTGAAAACGTGAAAATAATAAACATATAAACAATCTAATGATGATTTCTAAGCTGATTGAGAATAAGGAACCAAAGTTTCAACAACTTGCATAACATCTATGAAGGATCAACGTCAATGTCAAGTTTAAATCAATCAAAACTATCGCAACATACCATATAAATTTTATATACATTAACAGTAGATCCCATAATCATACGAACATAAATATATAAATAATAAACATTACATTTACGAACCTTTTTGACTCTATAAATTCGAAAAACACTGGTTGACCTGTTTATCCCTCGCCAACCCATGATCAAATGACATTGGGACCAATATACTGAGAGGAGAACATCACATTCCGAGAGGGAGGTTCAGAGTAATGACGGGATGGGTTCAGGGCAATGACGAAAAACGAGTAGATTGTTTTATATTGAACATCAGATTCTGTTGACTTCCTTAAAATATGGGTGCATAATGAAAGAGCACATCATGATTTAAAACGCTTACATAAAAAATTAAGAAAATAAGCACAACAGGTAATATGAAATATTATACATTGAAGTACATAAAGCTACGTTAGCGCCTCTGGAAGCGAGCAGTTTTATCCCGCTGACAAAGAAAGTGAAGAATACTAAGGGTGTGTTGCGGAATGAAGACAACAAGTGTTTCTTATGGTCGGTATTGGCTCACCTTCACCCTCATCAGAACAACCCACAGCGTGTGACTCATTACATGTCATTTGAGAAGGAATTTAAAGTAGAGGGCATGACATTTCCAAAGTGTGAAAAGGAGAAGTTCAAGAATGTAGCCAAACAACAGCGAGCACTTTATGTGATTTATGCAGGCTTCGAATGCTTCACGCAAAACATGAAGGGGACAGGTATCAGCATCATCGTCCAAACAGCTTTGCCTATGCGGTTGTTAGCCAATACGACACACATGCGCCAGTCGTGTATCGAGGAGACAATGCCGCGACGGTCTTTTTAGATCATATGGTATACGAGCGTGATCGTGTTATGCGTGGTTTAGAGCAGCGAAAAGGACACGGTGATGATCCGTGAGGACCACGAGAATTTCAAGAATGCCGTTGATCGCTACATTTGCCATGAGCCTCTAGGAGCGGATCGTGTAGGAGTGCATGACCACGCCAATGGTAAATACCACGGAGCAGCTCATAATGAATGCAACTTGCAATTTCGACTTAGAAAGGATCAGCAGGGAATAAAGATTCTTTTATCATTCCTGTGTTTTCCAAAATTTGCGAGGCTATACAGTCGTCTGATCATGGAGAAACTTGGGAAACTCAAACATGAAACACCTACAGTCATTCCCAACACCGTTGAGAAATATATTGCATTCACCATGAGCAATCTGAAATTTACGGACAGCTATCAGTTTATGAGTACCTCACTACAGAAGTTGGCAGAAGGGAGAGAGAAATTATGGCAACCTTGTGGCAGAAGGGAGAGAGAAATTCTACAACATGACTAGTCACATCCAAGATATTGACCAACAAGATTTGCTGTTAAGAAAGGGAGTGTACCCCAACGATTACGTGGACGAACCATCCAACTTTCCTGAAACGCAGCTACCATCAAAGGACAAGTTTTATAGTCAGCTTAGCGATGAGGATTATGCTCATGTGCAGAAGGTGTGGGATACATTCAACTGTACCACATTCGGTGAATACCACGACCTGTACCTGAAATCAGATGTGTTATTGCTAGCTGACGTGTTTGAAAATTTTCGTCAAGTGTGTCTCAACACGTATGAATCTGATCCTGCTCACTACTATACAGCGCCAGGACTGTCGTGGGATGCTATGTTAAAAGCGAAAAAAGGTGAAGTTGGAAGTGATCAATGACATTGACATGTACCAAGTGGTTGAGCAAGGCATACGTGGAGGAATATCTGTGATCACACACAATTATGCGAAAGCAAATAACCCCTACGTAGCAGATTACAATTCTGAGATATCAAACAACTACCTGATGTACCTCGACACAAAGAACTTGTATGGTTGGGCCATGTCACAAAGCATGCCACAAAGAGGATTTATATGGGTGAGCGAGCCAGAATCCCTCGGCTTCATGGATGTAGCTGAAGATAACGACATTGGATTCATTTTGGAAGTGGATTTGGAATACCCAAATTCAATCCATGATCGTCATAATCACTACCCAGTGGCTCCAGAACGGAAATGTGTCAGAATTGAAGAATTGTCAGAGTACAGTCAGAAGCTATGGGAAGATTTGAACATGAAAGACAAATCTAGTGAAAAGCTCATTCATAACTTGTGTGATAAGAAGAAATATGTGCCTTATTATAGAAATTTACAACAATATGTCTCACTGGGATTGAAAGTCACCAAAGTACATCGCGCCATCATGTTTGAACAGCGAAAATGGCTAGCAAACTACATTACCTTCAACACGGAAAAGAAAAACTTGGCCAAGAACCCATTTGAGAAAGATTCTTCAAATTGATGAATAATTCTGTGCTTGGCAAAACCATGGAAAATATGAGAAAGCGAATCAATATTGAACTTGCCCACAAAGAAAAGCGGTTTAAGAAACTCGTGGCCAAACCTTCTTTCCACAAATTCAGAATTTTCAACGAAGACTTGACCGCCGTACATTTACGCGAAGTGGATTTGCTTCTGGATAAACCCATTCAAGTCGGCTGCATCATCCTTGACCTCATCAAAGTGCTTATGTTTGACTTTCATTACAATTACATCATGATCAAGTATCCCAATGCGAAGTTGTTGTTCAGCGATACCGACAGTCTATGTTTTGACATGGAAACGGAAGATATCTAAAAGGATATGCAGCAAGATGCTGACCGGTATGACACAAGTGACTATCCGTCAGATCATTTCCTGCATTCGAACGCGAACATGAAGTGCTTGGGAAAATGAAATATAAGACGGCAGGCATATCCATTGAAGAGTTTGTTGGACTCAGGCCAAAAATGTACAGCTTAATGTATGGTGGAAAAGAAAAACATACTGCCAAAGGCATCACTTTAGCTTGTTAAAGACGCTTTAAACATGTGCAGTATAGAGACAGTTTGCTCAACCAAACTCAAATGATAGCTACAAGACACAATATTCGAAGTCATGACCACCAGCTTTTCTCGTCGAAGTTGAAGAAAGTAGCCCTCTCCCCATATGATGACAAGCGGTATGTGCTGAATGATGGCTATTCCACCTTAGCGCATGGAAATTACACAACTTATAGAAAATAAAAGGTACCCACCCTTAGACATAACAATCAGTCTGTATCAAAATATTGAAGAGTGAGCATGTATGCAGTGAATGTACAACTACTACCATCTACGACAATGCCTACAGAAAAGTCTGAAGCAATGCCAACAGAAAAACATATAGCAAAGCCTGAGACAATACTACAGCAAAGTCTAAGGCAATGCCAATGGTAAAGTCTGAGGTGAAGTCACTACCAATACAACAGATAAGAAAGATAAAAAGAGATGAGTTATCAGCTACGACGTCACTGTGTAAAAAGCGAAAAAATGAGACAGAGCCTAAAATGAAGCGAGAACCTGAGCTTAAAGCTGCCGCCACTACAAAGTCCATGAAGAAGATGACTGTAGACGATTCACCGGTTATGATACCCATTAATGGAGAAATATATATTAAACTGGTGAAATATCAACAGCAAGTGATGGTTAACATTCGTGAATATACAACGGATGATACATCTGGGAGGTTATATCCTACCAAGAAGGGAATTTTGTTGTCAATGGGAGATTGGCAAATCCTGAAGAAGCACATGACGTCAGTGGATCTCATGCTTCTGAAAATTGATGTGTATAAATGCAGTGACAGTCAGAAGATTGTTCAATAGAACTCATTTATCATCATGAATTCAAACGTGAAACTATCTCTAGATCACTTAGGTGAACTAGCCACCTGTTATTGTGGAACTTGCATTATCTTGTTTTCTGAAGATCGAGCTGTGTTGAAGGATCATTTTGACTCTTTACCAATACCAGGATTTCATCTAGAGGTCTCATAAGATCTTTGTGTGAAAGTCATTGAATGAACGCTGTTTCAACAGTATGACGAGCTTTCATTACCCCTCAGTGCAGAAAATTGGAGCAGGGTTTATGACGTTTGGCAACAACTTGAAACTTAGCTTTGACTCAAATAAACATGTACATATGATATGTGGTTCAAAGAAAATTTACTTCATGTTTAATATTTGGACTAAAGACTATGAAATGAATTAACATTATCAAGCCATGTTGATGTGAAAGTGATTGGATTGGATTAATGGAAAGTCAGTTTTCATAACACCTATGAAACTTATATCAATTTAAGTTCTTGTGAGTGGGTTAATATGTTACATGTATTAACATAATATGTATTTGAAATATGTTTCTATTCTCGATAAATGCCAATGTTTAATTTGATTTTTATGATAATTGTAATTCTCAGTGAGTGTAAATATTTGTAATACTCAATAAAAAAACACATATAATGCCTTTCAACTTTTTATTTTTCTCATACAATACTTGACCATAATAAAAATATATCAACGTATAAATGTATATGATTACAAAGAATAAAACACTTTACACTAATATATAACATATAAGGTTTACGGGTGAGTTAACACCTCGCAAATGACCCTCTACTTCAATGGTTTATGAGTGAATTAACACCGCGCCAGGAACCTTATTAGAATAATATGACGCTATAGTGACACTAGTAAGCATTTACAACATATACATTCTTGGATAAATATATCACTTAACCACAAATTAAAAAAAAATAGTTTAATACAACATGATATGACACTAGTAATCATTTACAACATATATATTCTTGGATAAATATATCACTTATCCATATATTTAAAAAATTTAATTTAATAGAACAATGGTTTATAATGTCTACAGATAAAGTCTTTGACTACAAAATCTCCATCACTTCTTCTCAACACATCTACAATATCAAACATACTTTGATCTCGAGCTCTGTATAATATATAATATATACAATAAAAACCACAAGTATTGGAAATGGGATGTTGCAATGGCACGAAATTATACACATTCTCATTACTTAAAAACTTTTCTAAACGATTATCTATAGGTGCAAGTAAATAAGAGTCAAAATATTCCCCAACTTTGTCAAAGTGTGCAGCAACTCAGTGTTCACCAGGTTCAGCATGATTGTCTGTGTTGATGACATGGGCTCTTTGCTGTAATGCTGGCAGTTGATCCATAGGGAATACTCCGTGGAATAAGTCTTTTGTCATGACATCATGGGCCAATATGGCATCTATCTGCTTCGTGTTCATGACTGCTAGTCGAAATGAATACTGCGATTCGCGCCTATTTCAATGATGTTGTCAATACAACATAGACTATGACATTGATTGTATTTTGCAAAGCACCAGCAAAATTCATCTCTAGCCGCAAGTTTCCATGCTTGATAAAGGCGTAATGGTCATCACCATCATAATCAGGTGTTAAGCCGAAAGAAAATAAAGTATAACCTTTAGGCCAATCTTCCCGTTTTATGATGGAATTTTTCTCACTATTCAATTTATCAAAAGATTTGCAAAGAGTTTCAAAAGCGTCAAGATATTTGTCCCGATTTATGTTGAGCTTGAGAGGTTTGCATAGGACTGGTTCACCATCAGTGTAAAGTTTTATGTCGTTAAGATCAGGGCTGGTATGATTTAAATCAGTTGATTTAAATCATGATTTAAATCGTGATTTAAATCAACGTAAAAAAATCACGATTTTTGATTTTCTTGACTTTTTTAATTTTTTTTTTATTTTTTCTATTTAAAATGTATCATTCAGACTGTGTTCACTGAAGGCACTTGGAGACGCCTTTGTTTAAACAAGGCATTTCATATGGTACGCTTATTAGTGCACATGAGCCTCCGAGGTGGGGAGAAGGCGTTTAGTTAGGGGCAACACACTTTAAGCAGGTAACTGAATGTGGTGTTTGAAAAGAAACCCTTGAGTCTCATAGCATTTTTATGACTGTTTGACCAAGTACTCTGTAGTGAATATGTAATGCAAACTAATCTTCAGAAACTCCCGGTAACATCGATATCTCCAACGTACTCCGGCCTTTCTCTCAACCGCGTATGCTTGTTAACAAAGTATTAGTTCTACGCGTCGAGCGAGGTTATTTAAATCCCCTCCACATCACTGCTTTTTCAATTGTTAATTGAACAAACCTCGGAGTGGAAAAGGCTGGAGACTGGCGTTTTGCTACCGATCGCTCAATAAATGAAGAATTGAACTTGAAGACAGTTATCTGAACATTTGAAAATTGAGGACAGTTGTCACAGATTTTGTGAAATGTAAATGTTTTTGTAGTACAAGAGAGTGTTACGAGTCTTCAATTAACTGTTAAAAAGTGATGCCTTTGGATATTTTGTCGGGTTTTTATTTCAGTTTGATTTAAATCAAAAACATCAAAAAAATCAGATTTAAATAAAAAAAATCAAAAGTCGTGATTTTTTTTAAAAAATCGGATTTTTTTCCAGCCCTGGTTAAGACTAAAATGTTCAAATTCGTATGGATTTCTCAATGTCGTTTCAGCAAAGGATTTATTATGAACCATTCCAATGGAAATACGTTTTGGTAATTGACCCACACAAAAGATTGAAATCCAGCTGGAATTGCCAAAATTTTGCATTCTTTTCTGGTACTTAAGTACTTAAGACTTCCGAGTCATGAACGAGGTGAGAAATAATGCTGGTATAACCATGGGTATTGTTACTGTGTGAAATCAATCGATCATTCAGAAATAATTCAATATTGGACCATAACCCATTAAACAAATCATTGATACGTTATAATCTACACCACATATTTTTCCATCACCCTTTACAATGCGGCATACAATATGAAGTTTACTGTTCTTTAAATCTAAATAGTCTTCTGTACTTGCAGGAATATAAAATTCTATTGGAGCACCCTCTCTAATGGTAGTGAGTGGTTGATTGTCTACATTATAACTTTTTTCTACAGTAGTTTGCGTTGGGAGTTTGTTAACCATTCAAATGGAAAAAGACTACATTCACATGAATGATTTTTTGTTCAAAAGATATCTTTCTTATGCTTTGTTGATGTTATCCCTCTGGCTGCCTTTCGCCTCTGACATGCTTTGTTGGTTGCACTTTCTTTTGTCCTCCTAACATATCGCCAACCACATGCTGTGCTAATCGGCCCTAACATCTTTCGCGACATCTTTTGTAGCTTTTTTAAGATGTGGTGCAACAATTTTAGCTCCATCTTTAAGCAGTGGAAAAGCTTTACGAGCCAATGATGCCAGTGTTGAACAAATAACCGACTCCATATTGCATTCGCGCTCCTTTGAATCTTGGCAAATCCCCACCCACTTGACGAAGAAAATGGTTGCGGGTATGCAGATGGATGATGTCTGCATGCTTTCATAACGCTTTTGTCGAAAATGAAGTTAACTTAAGACTTTCCCGGTTTGAAATGGAACATTATAAAACATCATCCTTAATATTCATTTCTACCATGTCAAATTTTGATTTGTTCACAGGGACGTAATAAGGTTCTTCATAAGTTTTCATAATAATATCACCATCATCACCTTCAATGGGAACAGAGCGTAGTAAAGAAGCATAATAATCTCCAACTACTTCCGGTTCGTAAATACTGTAGTACACATAAAGTGTATAAAATCCATGTTTTACATCTGCTTGATGTTCAACAGGATCAGATTCTTTGTACCATTTATCTGGTATAAATCCTAAAATCTCAGCTTATCCAGTAGAAAAGACAATATCATATTTATTTCTTAAAATAATAGAAACTAATTTTATCATACTGTAACCGAATAGGGTTTGCATTAATCAGTTTTTGTAATGCTCCATTTATTGCACTGCATATTTCAGGTATGGGTCTATAGTAACCATGTGGAAAGGTAACATTATAAACCGCCTCTAATGATGATCGATAAGCAAAAGAATAGTCTAGTCCTTGCCTCTATGTTGCGCATGTGTGTGGGTATTGAATTTCGGCTAAGGCCACTTCATATTCTCCTTTCAAATATAATATATGAGGTAAACGAATTTGATAATTAGAAGCCTTATTAGTAGGATAATAGTTCATGCTAGCATTACTGGGTAAATTAATGTAAAAACTTGTTGACTCCATGATGGCTAAATCGTTTATGTGATGTGGATAGACTGGATGTGTATATACATTACTTCATGCCTAGCACACGTCATCCACGTTATCTGTATGATCTGGATTGCTCTCTACTACTTCTCCTTGACAGCAAGCATCTATACACCCGATTGTTACAGGAATACTATTTCTATTTTCATTTTCTTTACAACAACACCATAACTCTTTAAACCATGTTTCCCATTCTTCTGAAAACAGCCTTTGTTGACGCTGTTTTATGTCTTTTGCAATATCTTCACGAGTTGTCTTTTTGCCAAAAACAGTTTTTGGAATATTAGCGTCTACAATTTCCTCAGTAAACTGCTTCTAGCCCTGCGGTGGTTTTTTTCTTCTTGTAGCAGCCAATGCTTCTTTCAGCAAATCAATAATGTTGGAATTTTCAATTGATTTCTCGATTTTTAAATACAAGTTCATTTCTATCTGTCCATCTCGCACCATGTTTCTTAAGTTGTGCCAGAAGTTGTGTTAGTTTTAAAAGGGTACATAGGTTGAAAATGGTTTAGAAACTGTTGCGACTTTTCTGACTTTTCTATATTAGATGATGCAGCAGACTTTCGTTGTTGTGGCTGAATTGTTTGTAAATGACGACCAAGAAGGTGAAACATTTCCATTGCAGTTTCACGAGTTCGTTTTCCACGTAAAAGTTTGTTCACTTTCGCTTTGATTCCACCATCTTTTCACTTCTTTTCTAACAACATTTTATATTCATATTCAGGAATGAGAACCATTTTAAAGTATGTTTCATTTTAACAGCAACTGAGCTAACAAAGATAATGCAAATTTAGCAATAGCTCCAATGAATCCTCCTTTCTGACTGACCAACTTCTTTTTTCCTTAAAGTGAAAAATCTTCCTATCTGCCAGAGTGCGTACGGTACGACGCTCACGCTTGAATTCCTCAAACCTTTTTGAGCTTAAGGGTATGTGTTCTCGCAATATATTCAAACAAATTTCAAACAAGCTAGTTAATTCCTCCTTGGTAGCTTGTTGTAGCAAGGATTTGTGCCGTTTAGGCCCACTACGTGCAAACAAGTGAATAAAAGGCTGGTCAGCTTGAATACGCTTGGCTGCGAATGGTCAAGTGACTTGGTTCTTGCTCGTATGCTACTTTATTAACAGATACATAGTGTGTATTTTTTTGTAAAATGCCTGTACGACTACGCAGTTGATCATTTATCTTTGGCGTCAGATCAATGAATAAATAGCCATGAGGTTTGCTAGTAGCATCTTGATAGGCTTCTGTGAGAACCTGAGATTTTCCAGGATACATTTGTCGCTCTAATGTACTTATTTGTTGACTGGATTTTTAAACAGAATGATGTAATGTGCATTCAAACTAATAATTCGTATTTCTCTACCATGATGGAATAAATTATGTACAATAAAAATGATGCTTAGATTTTGATGACTGCTGCCAACAATAAAGAGACGTGTCATACGCTCATCACTATGACATTTGGTCATTAGGTCATCAATGATGAGTAGGTTTGTTTTTTCGAGTTAAAACGCTCTTCAATGTCGTCTGGTATGCCTTGGTAAAATTTCCCACCTTTCATTCCCTAATACAAAGGCTGATCTGCTGCATGGCGCCCTAAAATTGTTTTTAAGAGGGCTCAATTAACTTTTGTTCTAGAATTTCCTTGACAAGAGATGTTTTACCACTACCTGTAGTTCCAGAGACCAAACATGTGAATGGATGCTTCATTTTTGAATGTCTGTTTCTTTCATCCAACTGTTAAATTTCTTTGATCAGCCTAACCACTTGACAAATAATTCTTTACACCTCGTCTTTTTCATGTTTTTAAGACTTTTTCAATTCTGTAGATGGATTCAATATTTTTTATAACAGCTTGCAATTCTTCTTCATAGAAATGACCATAAATATCTTCGTCTAAGAAGTCTTTGACACGATTCAAGTGCATTCCATGCTTCTTGTAACGATGTGTGACAGTGAACACTTAGTGTGTCCATTTTATATGATAATCCCGTTGAAACATATATTTCATGTGGGAAATATATTGACCAATTTATTGACCAAACATATTGACCAATTTTACATTTGTAAGGTTTTTCTACTTCTCAAGTTTCACTTTCAATTTGTCCACATACATATACTTCCACACTTTACATTCATTTTCCTTTCGAATATCTGCAGGGCTCAATTAACTCATACCTTTTAGGGAGGGAGCCATGAGGTCTATGGTTGTAATTGTACACCAATTCTGAAAGGATGTCCACATAGCGATAAGTTTGGTTATGTAGGAAATACCGATACATCATTCCCTTTAGAGTACGAATGACTCTCTCACCAAAGTTGGCTTTGGTTTTATTCTTTGTCGTATGGACATGAATTCCCTCCTTCTTCAAAAATGCTTTTACCCATCTGTTTTAAATTCAATTCCTTTGTCTGACCTTAGAGTTCGTGGTCTTCGAAGTGTTTCATGAAAAATCTTCTGGAAGGCTTGGATGATGCTGGGTATTGGCTGCACCCACAAATATTTGGAAAACACATCAATGACAACCAATAAAAAGCGGGTGTCAGCATTAAAGGAAGCTTAGTTTCCCATATAAGCCAGCGGGTGTCAGCATTAAAGGAAGCTTAGTTTCCCATATAAGCCAAATCAATATCCCACATATCACCAATACCACGTGTAACGATGCGCTGTCTTTTAAACCTGTATTTTACAGGTTGCAATAAACTGCATACATCTTGATCCTGTAACCATTTCTTCACTTTGGAATGAGTGACTGGTTGATTATGTTTTTAATATGTGATAAATTTTGTAAGGACCAGCATATGCCCGGGTTGGCCAGGTTTAAAGTAAATATTAGTTAATTAGTTTTTCCACGTTGGCATGTTAACATTAAATGAACACCACTTGTTAACATATCTTACATTTTATTCACCTCATACTTCAATAAACATATCTTACAGTTTCTTTTTTTACAAATCAAGTATAGACACAATGGTGTGAATAATTGGAGCCCATTGATCTACAATGCATACTAACCAGCTACTTAATTCATCCAATGTTACAGCATTCACACCATATTTCTCACAAAATTGATTTGCATTGTCCAACACTTTATCTAAATGAATATAATATTTAGCTTCATTCCAATATGTATAGACACTTGTGAAATGACAAGTATGTTCTTGACATTCTTCATTTTGACAAGCGGGACATACTAAACATGCAAATTTTTTTACAGTCGATAACATTTCTTCACAATGTGCTGTTTGCACAATATATTGTTTCAATGTAATGTCTGCCAATATACTGCAGTATAGACTAACCACTGTCTCACTTCGTCAAACAGTCTTGGATCACACCGAGCAAAGTGAAATGCTGCTTCCACATCAAACTCCTCAGCTCCGTCAATGTTTGATATCGCACACTCTTTGATGAAATCCTCAGGTAAGTTTGGCAAGTTCAGCGTTGAATGAGCAAGTTATAGATGTTAAAGTCTTGCAGTTGTTCTTCAACAGAAGCAAAACGCGCCAGTTCACTTATCATATAGTCCATGTACTTCACCTTGAAATACATTTCTACATCCATCCTTGCTTCACATCTCCGTAGTGGTTGAATAATAATTTAAATAAACACGTCTGCACAATATGACGGCTGCAGACCAAATGATTTGAAAAGTCTTATTCTCCAGATACTGTTAGCGAGCCACACTTGGTGCAGAAGTTGCCTGGTTCACACATCTTGCACTTGTGGCAGTGACAATCATAATCACTGGCATATCCGCAAGCACCACAATATTCACAGGTAAGTCCAAGTTGATTTTGCACGTTCATATTCTCCAATTGAACTTCAGCCAGTTTTTTCTTGGATAGTTTTGACATCTTCATGTCTTTTTTGCAGTTTGATGACAGTTTTCACGCCATGACATTCCGTACATGGTTCAGATTTGGCGGATAAGACTGAGTTGATGTTATACATCTCTTCAAGTATTGTCTTCCATTCACCGTCATTAAGGTTGATGTAAAACTTGTATACTGTTCCTTCAAACAGCGATGTGCCCACAAACCTCACATAGCGCGTGCTTTGGTATGAAATAACTTCATGCCACTTCATTTGCGCTAAGTACAGAAATGGTCCAAATTCTCCATACTCCACAGTAATGTTTAAGTTCACACTAATTTTAAAGCTACTTGTATTTTCCATGGCTGCACAGTGAATGCTGACTTGATCCTCCTCACCGCTCCTTTTATACTTCATGTATGTTTTCACCAGAAGGCTGTAACATCGCGGAGTCAGCTCGTTGAAAGCATTAAGAAAGGCTGTTCTGTCTGTTACAGGGAGTAAAAAAAACAAAAAGGTTCAGAATCGTCTGAAGCGGATAAATATGCAAAAATCACAAAATTTTCCCACCCAGGGGGGTAAAAAACCAGAAATGTTCAGAATCTTCTGAAACGTCTAAATATGCAAAAATCACAAAATTTTCCCACGGGGAGGGGGGTAAAAAACCAAAAATGTTCAGAATATTCTGAAATGGATAACTATGCAAAAATCACATTTTCCACGGGGAGAGTAAAAAACCAAAAATATTCAGAATGGTCTGAAACATCTAAATATGCAAAAATCACAACTTGGTAGGGGGGGGGGATCCCCACATACCATCACGTAATATGCATACATGAAGACGTCATATGTCTTCAAAAACAAGATTTTGTTCAAATTTCCTGTCCTAGGGGCGTCTGACATAGTATGTCCTAGGGCAGGGTCTGACATAGTATGTCCTGGGGGAGTTGGACCAGAACCCCCATTTATCAACTACTAGCCACATTTTTTTTACTTTGGCCTTCAAACCGGAAAGACACAAAATTCATAAGCAATTTCTTCAATTTATATTTACATGGACAAAGCTGGATAAAAAATGTTCTTATTAAGTTCTGGTGAAGCTAGTGTACTTGTCGCGCGAAGCATAGTAAATAAACAGTAAAGTATCGTTAAGTCAGGCTATTTTGACATTAGATTAACGGAATTATTTGCTCTGATTGGTTTTGCAAAATGAACTTTTAGAAGTGCGAGAAGGCTCTGATACCTATGCCTATGGATATTATATAATACAGCCGACAGCCATTATAAAAACTAATATATACTTGTGCAACGTTCTAAGAGGAAGCACTGAACGCATTTTATTATTATTATTATTATTATTATTATTATTATTGCAACATTTATAACGCCCTTATTCAACAATTTGCTCTAAGGGCTACAATATACAACATGCATGCATTGGCTATGACAAAACTTAAACAATATGAAAATAAAAAGAAATCTGACTAATATCAAATGAAACAATACATTACACAAAAAAAAGATTAAAATGAATAACCACGTTTAAAGAGATGAGTTTTTAACAGTTTTTTAAAAATGCCTACACTTGTGACAGATCGAATACTGATAGGTAAGCTATTCCAAAGTGTAGGAGCATTATAAGAGAACGCTCCTAGACCATATTTACTATAGGTTCTATTTTTTTTAGTAGCAACTGTTGACTAAATCGAAGATTTGGCTGTGGCACACAAGGGACTAAAATATTTGACAAATATTGTGTTGAAAAACCATTCAAGGCTTTAAATACATGAACTAAAATCCTAAATATAATACCCATATTAACAGGCAGCCAGTGAAATTCGATTAGGCTAGGTGTAATATGTTGCCATTTAGACCTGAAACAGACCAATCTAGCTCCCATATTTTGTAACTTTTGCAGACCATAAATTTGAGATTTTGGTAGACCATAAAGCAGTGAGTTACAATAATCCAGACGAGGGTTATATAGGCATTTACAAGACTCTCTCTGGCCTCCCGAGTAAGATATTTCCTAATTTTACTAATACTTGTAACATAAAATACAACACTTTTACATTTCATATCAATAAATTTATCCATTTTAAAATAACAATCAAATACAGTACCTAAATTTTTTACTTGACTAGAAGATCTAACAGAATTTTCACCAACTAAAATGTTAATAAAAGACGTTTTCTTTAATTTATAAGGGGAGCCAATAAGGAGCACCTCAGCCTTTTTCAGCATTTCACTTCAGCATATTCATACCCATCCAATCCTTAACATCGTTTATACAACGCTCTGAGACTCCAACTATTGTCTAAGCTGATGTACAGTTGGGTGTCATCGGCGTAGAAGTGGATCCTAATACCATGTCGTAGAGTATTAAAGCTATTGTGGAACTGCTATCAATGTACAAGAAAAATTAGTCAAAAACAGGCCATACTCTGTCCCGCGTGAATGTCCGAGGTTCTAAAAGGACGCTCACATCCGCGGAACGTGAATTCTCTTTGGCACAAAAGTTCTCTAAATAGGATAACAATGACTTGTTGTGCAAAATCCTGGAAAAACTTGAAAGGCAAGACAAAAAAACTTGATAAGCTCGACAGATTAGATGCAACTGAAACAACAATATGTACATTAACTGATCAAGTAGCTAAATGGAAATAGAATCGGAGGCAAACAAAATCTCTTTACAAGATGTGAACGAAGATCTGGAAAAAAGTAAAGCTAGACCTAGAAACTGTAAAATGTACTAGTGCAAACTAAAGCGACATCTCTCCAGAACAATTTGCTTGCACTGCAGTCAAAAAGGTTGAAAGAAGAAACGAGAAGACTACGTGACTACAGTCAAAGATCAAACCTCGTTTTTGAAGTAATTCCTGAGAAAAAAGGAGAGGATTGCAAGAAAATGATAGATCATTTGATCTATTCCAAACTTAAACTGATAGGAGCATTCTTTGAAATCGATAAAGCTCACAGAATGAGCAGTTTCCAAAAGAACAGAACTAGAGCGATCGTTGTGAAATTCAAAAGCCACAGCAGCTAGGAACTTACATATTCAAAGAGAAAAATGCTCGCTGGTACTGGAATATACAGCAACCTGCACCAATCCGAAGAAACGACGAAAGAAGGTTGCTATCTCAGGTAGAAATCATGATGCTTCCTCGAAACTTATCGCACAAAAGCTCCTCTTCAAAGACAAACTGTACAACTAGACCACAGTCAGAGTTGCGGAACTTCCCTCCCACAAAGTCCACAAAGTAGAGGACTACGTTGGGTTCTTTGGCAAGTATGTCCACTCTCTAACTTCTATCTGTGTGACATCAAAATTGACGGGCAACACTGTACAAGCTTGGAAAAATACTGCCAGTTCCAAAAAGCTCTCCAATGTGGCAAACCACAAATAATGGCCGATATAATGCTAGAAGAAGATCCAGCCAGGATAAAACCATCTCAAAATCGATACCAGCCATGGAACCAGAGGATGAACTCAAAATAATGGAAAAAGGCCTGAAGGCTAAATTCAGCCAGCCAAAGCTCGTTACTCATCTTTGCAATACTGGAAGTAAACGCCTAGTAGAGTGCAACAAATTCGACCCGTTCTGGAGCTGCGGTTTACAGCTGGGTGATACAAATGTAGGAGACCGTAGTAAGTGGGTAGCTCAAAACCGTCTTGGCGACATTCTCATGAAAATCCGATCGGATCTTGACTAAATTCTAACTAAACTGGATTGTTGTTAAATACATACTTCTATCGATTTATCCAGTGTCTGGCAGAGGTATTGCCTTAAAAGATCTGATAACTGCTAGATCGCTAACTATGTTTATAATGTTTTGGCCACCAGTATCATGGCGCTTCTGATGTGACCCCTTTTCTGAAGCTAGAAGCAAACTTGTATATATTTTGTCTTTTGTATTTTTCATGTTTCGGGATGGGTCTTTGGTTGGAAAAGAAAAATGTCTAATGTTTTTATCCTTTGAAAAAGTATGTAATGGCGGATTTCTCTTTAATGTCATATAATGTGCGTGGCCTGCGAAAGTCTGCGAAACGCCATAAAATCCTAAGCTACATACGTAAATTTGACGCAACAGTTACTCTTATCCAAGAGTCACACTTACTAGCTGAAGATATGAAGATCTTCAAATCAAACTGGGGTCGAGGCGAAGTCTTTTTTAACCCGGGAACTGATCGTTCGTGTGGTCAGATTATTTTACTTAGAAATGATTTGGAAATAATGTCACATGATATGCTTATCCAAGGAAGAATGTCACCGATTATTGATTAAACGTTTTGACACTTTATTGAAGATTTTCAATATTTATGCTCCTAATAAAGACGCAGAGCAAATTGTGTTTTTCCCGGGAACTGCAACAAATATTGGCATGTACTACAAAAGCAGACTATGCTATTCTAGGATGCGATTTTAATCTTTCCTTACAACACAAACTTGACAAACTGGGCGGGCTATCTACTAAAAAGCGTAGTCTTGACGAAATTATCGACGATTGGCTATTAGTAGATATATGGCGTTACTTAAACCCGAATAGAAAACAATACACCTGGACCCAGCCCACACCCCCAGTTAAATGCCAAGATTTGATTTTCTGAAATACCACATTCGATTATACTTACGTAACTATTCTATCGAGTTTGAAGCGCTCGAAAAACTAGCAGTCATTGACGAAAAAATAATATCTATCTCCGCGTCAAATGATGACATCGATCAATATCAAAAACTAAAAATCCTGCTAGACGACATTGAGGGAATAAAGTGCAAAGGGGCTTGGATCAGGTCTCGAATTGATAAGATAGAACTTTACGAAAAAAAAAACACTAAATACTTTCTTAACCAATAGAAAGAAAGCTTTGATAAAAAAAACTATCCGCAGGCTGAGACTTGAAACCGACGACGTTATCATTGACAAAAAAAACATCTTAAGAAAACTGCAGAATTTTTATCAACAACTTTTTACGAGAGGACATGAAAATAATAAAAGGCATCCAACCGAACTACTGAACAATTGTACCCGGACTAAACCATTTACCTAATGTCCAAAGAAAACTTTGCGAAGGAGACTTGACGTTAGCTGAATGTCATAACGCCCTTTCACACTTTAAACATAATAAATCGATTAATGGTTGTGACTGTCTATCCGTGAAATTTTATCAACAGGTTTGAATCGTTATAGGACCAAAATTGGTCGAAACATTGAACTACTGTAAAAATAAGGGCAGCCTTGCCATTTCACACAGAAAGAGCACAATTACGTTATCACATAAAACGGGAAAAAACAAGAAAAATTAAAATTGGCGCCTCATTTCTCTTCTAAATACGTATTATAAGATTATGACTAAATGCCTAACACTCAGACTCGAGAAAGTGATAGATCAATTAATACACGAGAATCAATCAGGGTTTTTAAAAGGAAGATTCATTGGGGGAGGCATACGATTTATCGAGGATATTATTGAATATGCAGACGTTAATGATATGACTGGCATATTAGTATAACTTGACTTCGAAAAGGCTTTTGATTCAGTAGAATGGAACTTTAGTTTTATGTGATAGAGCATTTTGGCTTTGGTGTTGATTTTATAACGTGGATAAAATTAGCATACACAGACATTTTTAGTTGCATTATAAATGGGGGCTTTGGTACACATTGGTTTCAATTGACACGAAGCTTGCGTCAAGGCTGTCCTTTGTCAACACTCCTTTTTCTTTTAGTAGTCGAAGTATTAGCGCTACTCGTCCGGACAAATCACGAACGAAAAGGAATATTTGTTGGGTCATGTGAACACAAAATTTTTCAATTTGCAGACGATACAACATGTTGCTTGAATACGAACCATCATTCGATTTTCTCTTCAAAATTACTACTCTCTTTGAAAAATATTCCGATTTGGGACTTAATCTTGATAAAACTATCATGATATGGTTAGGCCCATGGAAAACAAAATCAGATAACCGATTTAAAGTTAAAGTCGAGAGGGGTTGTTTTGATATGCCTGGCACACGAGTTGGTAGGGACATATGCAATAAACTAGATGTGAATTTCGACAGTAGACTTAAAAAGTTATCAATATCTGGAGAGGCATTCATATGTCTACACAAGGACGAATATTAATTAGTAAAACGCATGGCATCTCAAATTTGGTGTATCAATTGACTATGTCTGTGCCAAGCCCAAACGCTCTGTCTACTGCCCAAAAACTTATCTCAAACTTTATTTGGAACGGAAAACCACCAAAAGTGAAACACTCCTCTCTCTTATTAATGACTATAAACTTGGGGAGGCTCAGAATTTTATAAAGCAATATTCGAAGTAGCTTCAAAAGTATTCATAAACCCAGTATGTAAAGAAATAATTTGGAACAATAAAGATATTATTATTGTAAGTACACCGCTTTTTTATGAAGCATGGAAGACGAAAGGAATTGTATTTGTACAGAATCTGAGATGCTGTTGCTCTTGCCGACGAGAATTTTGAATCTGTCCCTGTTTTAGATTTTGATAGCCCATTGTTTAATACTATCAAAAACGAAAAATAAATATAACAAATACTAAATCAAACTACTATTTCAATCTGCTCTTAAAATTCCGTTGTGAAACCCCCTCCTCTTGGATTAAATGGCAAGAAGAAAGTAGCATACCTAATGAAACAATTTCAAATTCACTTATTTAGGCTAGATCCTCAACGAGAGAAGCAGAGCTTCTATCCTTTCACATCAAAATGATAAACTGTTTATTAAGCACAAATAAAAATCTTTACCTGTGGAATTTAAGTGATACTCCTTACTGCAATCTTTGTTGCGATAATCAGATCGATGATATCACACATGCACTTGTAGTCTGCAGCTGGAATTGCGATAAAGTGCAGCTAGCATTAAGCCGACTTGACCCACAAAAAAATTCACTTTGGTAATTTGGACTCAAATTGTTGGTTTTTTGGCGTTGAAAATGAGGGACTTAAATATTCTCATTTTAAAACGATATCTCTGTAAGGTGAGATTTCGAAAAGACGTATTTTCAATGTCACATTTGATGATTGAAATTTTTATTGCGATCTTGGCTGGTAAAAATTCAATGTCATCTATTAGGTTCAATACTAAATGGTTAAGTTTCCAAACCAGGCAAAAAAAAAAAAAAAAAAAGAATGCATTTTGGGCATGTTTTCATTTCTGATCTAATAAATAATAAAAACTACGATGTTGCTATTTAACTTGTTTGTAGCATAGGTAATTGCAAATAATTGAACAATTGTGTTTGTGACGTCATTTGATTGTGAAACCGGAAATTTTAAAGGTTAATCTAATGTGTCTTTTTACGTAAAATAATCAATATAATTACAAAAAACTATTTCAAAAAGATAAAACTTTATGTCATTTGTGTTATATATGAAAATTATAAAAAAAAACAACACAAACCTTACAATGAAAATGCAAGACCAAAAAAAGCGACTTTTCTCCAAGAGATCTTCTCAAGCATCCTATTTTATTGCTCACATGTTATTGTTTCCCTCATGGGGAAACGTTCATTTATGTTTGAAGGAAGTTACGAAAGTAGAAAAACAAAATCAAGGTATACTGACTGGTGTTGAATTAGACTGCCTTGGGAATATTTCTCCGGAAAAACAAACTCAGCAAAGATCAAACCGTTCGAACAGATTTGAACTATGTTGTATACGCAACATAAGAAAACCTACTATGTCGTTCAGAGCATCTGAAGATCTACGCTGCGATGAATGTAACGCAGAAAATTTACGAGTCTTGAAAGCTCAAAAGCGAAGTGCTGCATGTGCAGAATCGACCTCAAATGGTGATGATATCAATACTCAAGTAGTACTTGATGGGACTACCCATGTTATCGTTGACAATAACAAAGGTGAGAATGACAATAATGCGACTGGCAACCAAGTAATAATAAATGAGGTATTAACCTACATTTCTAACAAAATTGATTTGTTAGCGAGAAATTCCATTATCATGACTTGCTCTGACTTTTACACTCACGAAGTAATTGGAAGTGCTAAAATAATAGCATATAAGTCCTGCGCGTCGAAGAAACGCATGCCCAAGCAGCAAAGCGATCCAAAAACAACAGCAAAGAAGAATATAGACGATATAATAGATGTGATATCTACGTGTGACATTGAAAAACTTCCAATATTCGTGGTACGGGATCTTCAAAATCTCCTTCCAGTCAATTTGACACACATTGATGTGAGCCAGTTGACATCGGAAATACGAGAATTAAAGAAGAACTACGGAACGATACAGAATGAGGTTTGAATGAAATGAAAGAACAGCCAGCTAGCGGCTATTCAAAATGCACTTATCACAAAGTCAACATCTCCTAGTCCATGTCCAACCAGAACAAATTCTTATAATGTCATTGAAGATGTATCATCTACTGCACAATCGTGGACTGATGTAGTGATTCCTTTACATACTTGAGTTATGCATGGAATACAATTTCTTGGTTGGACCATTGTGTGTGTACTAAGGCAGGATAAAGGCAAATCAATAATATATCTGTGATGCATTCTTATATCTCTTCTAATCTAAACCCTTGCTAATTAACCTTGATGTTAACCAAGTGGTAGTAATCAACGAGTATATGAAAGCCAAACCGCATCATATCAATTGGGAAAAACTTTCATCGGAAGAAATTAACTCTTGCAAAGTGCATACAAAATCTGCAATCGAAAATGTGAAAATTCCAAGAGAATGCGTGACAAGCTGTGATATCACATGCTCTTCCAACGCCTGTAAGCTGAAAATATCCCAATTTCACCAGCAAATAGTGTCTTGACCGACAAAATCAATGGCTAAAGAAGAGGGAGTTAAAAACCATCGAAGTAATATAAACAATTAGCAGCAGATATATGGGTGGAACATGTATATTGCAGAATCACATCAAATAGCAAGAGATGCATACTCCATGTGGTATTACTTAGGTAAACCTCGCCAGGGTCCTCATGCTGAAACAACGAGAAGAACGAGATCACAATTTAAATACGCCCTTCGGTTCTGTAGGAGGAATAAACAAATGATTGAGTCGAATAAAATTGCAGAGCAATTGTTGTCAAAAAATCAAATGAATTTTCGAAGGAACTGAAAAGATTAAAAGTTAACAAAAACGTATTATCTAATAACATTAATGGTATTACAAATAAATATGACATAGCAAAGTATTGGAAGGATCATCATTGTAGATTATTTAGCAGTGTATCCAATAGTAATTTTGACTTTTTGACACTTAAAAATGTAGAAAAGGAAGAATATGAGCATTTTACATGTATAGATATAATTCGAGCTGAGGAAGATATCAATAAGGGTAGATCACCAGATAAATCAGGACAAACAATTGAACATGTTTTGTATGCGGACGAAAGTACATACCCTTTAATAACCATGTGTTTTAATGAGATGTGCAAACATGGCTACATTCCTAAAGCTTTTATCAGTACAACAATTACACCAATATTGAAAGATAAAAATGGAGATTTAACCAGTTCATCTAACTATAAACCGGTTGCAATTGTCTCCACATTATCTAAAATTAAGGAAAAATGTTTGTTGGCGAGAATTCAAGATAAAATTGCTACTAAAGCAAATCAGTTCGGGTTTAAAAAGCAACACGGGA
This sequence comes from Protula sp. h YS-2021, assembly GCA_949752745.1. NCBI lineage: Eukaryota > Metazoa > Annelida > Polychaeta > Sabellida > Serpulidae > Protula > Protula sp. h YS-2021. Next base: position 49,032,755 of record OX457025.1, on the reverse strand, counting down.
CAGATATGTGCAATCTTTTACTAAAAGAAGTAATAAGGTTTTATAATAGTATGGGATCAAGTGTATTTGTGTGTTATTTAGATGCAAGCAAAGCATTCGATAGAGTAAATCACCGAAAATTGTTTGATATCTTATTGAAAAATAATGTACCATTGTTTATTGTGCGTCTGTTAGCATACTGGTATCAAAAGCAAAGTATATCTATAAGATGGGGTCAAACTGTCTCATCAGAATTCACTGTTACCGATGGAGTCAGACAAGGTGGTGTTTTATCACCGTTTCTTTTTAATATATATGTAAATAACATCAGTAGGAAATTGAATAATGTAAAAATTGGTTGCTTTTTAGGAATTCAATTGATAAATCACATATTTTGTGCAGATGATTTAGTAATCTTAAAACCATCTCTTAAATGTGTCATGTTTAGAAGTAAAAAGGATAAAAGCATCAAATACAAAAACATAATTTTAGGACATCAAAAAATAATGTATTGTAACATGCAAAAGTGCCTTAGACATATTTTTTGGCGATGACCTTAGTGATCATGAGGATATTAAGCGACAAACTAGAGCTACATACTCCAGGGGTAAAGCAATAATCAATAAATTTAATCGTTGTTTAGAAGATGTAAAAGTTATCTTGTTCAAAACATATATCAGTAACTTTTATGCTTCCCAGTTGTGTTCATGTTATAAGACAGGCACTATGTATCAGTTAAAACTTGCTTACAACAATCTTTTTCGTGTTTTTTTTTCAATCTACATAGAGGACGTAGTATATCATACGAAATGGAATTATGTAATATTAGACAATATGATGAAGTTTTGGAGTATATATTAAAAGTACATACTAAAGGTTACATGAATCAGAAAATACAATTCTACGATCATTATGCACCAGCGATATCATGAGAAAATCTAATTTAATGCGCAAATGGTATAATGTGTCGTATATAGTTGACGTATGGTAAATATGTTGATGAAGTATGTTTTACTGAAAGGCATTGTGAAAATTCAAAATATGGACCTCGAGTCTGAATCAAAGCAATAAATTAAAAAAAAATAAATAAATAAACAAATTACAAAAAAGAAAGTAAAGTAAAAAGTTATATTTCAATATGCATAAATAAATGTATGTGTGTAAGTGCGAGTACGTCTGTCTACGTATGGATGTTTCCATGGTATATGTGGTGAATCTACGCGTTTTTCTAGTGTGTGTTTTTATATGTACGCATATATTCCTTTATATTTCTATAAATGCTAAATATAAAATTTGAAACAAGTTGAACCTTAAGTGTTGTTTGTACATTTGAGGTCCTGTACATTTAATCTTTAAACCTCATCTTCATTTGTCAGTTTTTATGTTGTTTTTCGATTTATTAGTCAAATAAAGGGGACAACCCAGATGCAAAAAAAATAGTGGTTGTCACGACTTCAAAAAAAAAAAACAAAAAAAAAAACAGAAAAAAACTAGGAGCCACAAATGCCGGTCTGCTGTGAAATGTTTATTATAAAAATTAATGGAGGTGTTAAAAAGTGGAACCGACAAGTCTCTTTCTTGCAATGTTATTTTGAAATCACGTGAATACCGATTCCTTCTTTTCTGTTTTAAAAAGTGTAGCTCATGGCGAACTTGAGTGCACACGAAGAAATTTTTGTTGTTCTTTTGTTCGGGCATACCTCTTTGTTTACAAATAACGTGTGTTAGACTTGACCAGACAAAATTCGAAGTGTCTGCTGTTGCCTTGTTATTTCAATATGGGTATAGGAGACACGTCAACACGTTCAAATACTGTTTTTAAAATATCTGGGAAGGGATTGGCTTGGTATATTTTGCCATTCCCCAGTGTTGCATTTTTCATGTGCGTTTTGCTATCAGTGATCTACGATTTCGAATCATCGACAGCCACTCATTGCAGGGTGAGGATACACGAATTTTATTTAGTAAACGTTACAACATAGTTTTGGTAAAACGACCAGATTTCTACCATACTGAAATCAAACTGTGCAATGAGAGAAACATAAAACTGAACACATCGTAATTGGCAAAACTGAAAATGTGTCCTTTTAATGCGAAAACAGCGTTTGTGCCGGTTACGAGCATTCTATCTTTATTTACCGGCTAGAAGCCACGGGATTCACGTTTACATTCTTGTCATAGAGACTGTACTGGCTCCAAGTCAGCTCTTCCTTAAATACCTATTTATGTCTCTGTTACTGCTACGAAACCTTACATTTTTCCTCTAATGGGGATCAATTTCATATGTTCTGAGGCAGGGTCGTGTTTTTGACTGTCAAAAACTATTTTTGACATCTGTCATTGACTGTCAAAAAGTATTTTTGACATCTGTCATTGACTGTCAAAAACTATTTTTGACATCTGTCATTAACCGTCAAAAACTGGCTAAAACTGTCTACTTGTAAATCTGTCAGATGCTGTCAAAAACTACCACTGGTTAGTGATTACATTTATTACTGCACATGTGTACAATCATCACTGTGTACAAAATGACATCACAAGTAGGTTACATGTCTAGTCTAATTTTTCTTTTCCTCGCAGCATTCTGTAGCAAAACACAAGTTTTGCTGCTTTGTCACTTCCGAGTCGGTTTCTAACCTTTGTGTGGATTGTTCCGAAACTGAAAAACACACGTTCGATAGATGCCGACGATGATGGGCATCCTAGTATCTGTACTGCTAGATTATGAAACTGTCCGGTACAGAGTACATGCCCAATGCTTTCCGCAAGACAACAGCATTCATTGATGTTGCGCTTTCACTGAAGTATGCTGAAGGAAATGGCGAGGTTTTTGCGTCAAAGGCCATCAGCTTTGCGATGTTATTTGGGTCACGCTGGCTGTGGAGACGGCGATCGCTTTCTTTTAACTGGTACTGGAAGGTCGGTAATCGCAGTATTATCATCTAGACTGGTGCATGTTTGATTAGTTGCACATCTGATGTAGTGTGCTTTCATGCGATCAACTGGATTCGCAAGATTGTGGTCGCATAATTTGCATTGTGCGTATTTCATATTTTCCTTAGAAACATCTAAGAAATGCTGCCAAATCAAGTCCTTTGGTCTACCGCCTTTGTCCATGTTGTCCAATATCTAATTGACAAATGAAGTTGAAGTGTGATGTTTTAGCAAAACAGCCCCCATTATATACGAAAATTTTTGACATCGAAGCGTTAAGAGATTAAGCAGGAGATTATTAGCGACTCGCGTGGGGGTGGCTTCGTGGGCACAGGAACTCCGTAGATTAAGACACTAGCTGACGTTAAACAGATATTTTTTATCTGAGGCAGCGTTTTATCTGAGACGCTAAGTGAAGTTCGAAGCAATAGATTGTATAAAAATAATAAATAAAAGCAGGGCTGGAAAAAAATCCGATTTTTTCAAAAAAATCACGATTTTTGATTTTTTTTATTTAAATCTGATTTTTTTGATGTTTTTGATTTAAATCAAACTGAAAAAAAAAAACCGTCAAAATATCCAAAAGCACCACTTTTTAACAGTTAATTGAAGACTCGTAACACTCTCTTGTACTACAAAAACATTTACATTTCACAGAATCTGTGACAACTGTCCTCAATTTTCAAATGTTCAGATAACTGTCTTCAAGTTCAATTCTTCATTTATTGAGCGATCAGTAGCAAAACTCCAGTTTCGAGCCTTTTCCACTCCGAGGTTTGTTCAATTAACAATCGAAAAAGCAGTGATATGTGGGGGGAGGGATTTAAAAAACCTCACTCGACGCGTAACACTAATACTTTGTTTAGAAGCACACGCGGTTGGGAAAAAGGGTACGTTGGAGATATCAATGCTACCAGGAGTTTCTGACGATTAGTTTGCGATTACATATCCACTACAGAGTACTTGCTCAAACAATCATAAAAATACTGTGAGACTCAAGGGTTTCTTTTCAAACACCACAGGCAGTCACCTGCTTAAAGCGTGCTGCCCGTAAATAAACGCCTTCTCCCCACCTCATAGGCTCATGTGCACTAATAAGCGTACAATATGAAATGCCTTGTTTAAACAAAGGCGTCTCCAAGTGCCTTCAGTGAAACAGTCTGGATGACACACATTTAAGTAGAAAAAAAATCAACAAATTAAAAAAATCAAAAAAATCAAAAATCGTGATTTTTTTACGTTGATTTAAATCACGATTTAAAGCATGATTTAAATCAACTGATTTAAATCATACCAGCCCTGAATAAAAGAGGTAAGAGCAACAAAACGGTCCACAATGTCGCACAATATTGAGTTTTTGACAATTTTTTTTTTTTGTCAAAAAGTGTTTTTGACATGACAGATTAAACATAGTAATATCCACCGTAATAAAACCTCACCGTCAAAAACTCTACAATCCTGTTCTGAGGCTCCGATATTGCATACCATTTCCTATTATTCAAACATTTACAGAAAATTCACAGTATGCTTAGGTATCCAGACAGAAGGGCCTTGGACAAAAGATCCTTTAACGTAAAGGGCCTTTCCCAAGGCAATTTTTGTGTAAAAACACAATGAAGTTTGTTTTTTCACTTGTTATTTTCAAGGCCTTTTTGTCCAACTTTTCATTTAGGGCCATTTTGGGATAGGCCCTTTTGGGAAAGGCCCTTTTGTCAAGGACCCTTCTGTCCCGGATGCTCTGTTTAGTATTTTTCTGGGAAACAAATTTTTGTATGAATTTATCGGTCTATGTTCGGGTCCGTTGGTAAATTAATTTTTTAGCTATAGTCAATGGACAAAATTGTTCGTCACCTTGTACGAGTTCGCGTTGGGTACCGCATGTGTTCTATATTAGGGCGTTGTATTTTAATACTTGACAACGTAATTGTTACGTCATGAGTGACTGTATCCATAGTAAAATCAATGCACATTACGTTCTTATAAGTATTGTGACAAGTTGTTTTGATTTTACATGTAAAATTTTAGCATATAAAGATGGCTTCCGGTAGGAAGGAATATGGAAGTGAACTAAAACAAAAAATTGTAGAAAGTTATAAACACAACAGAAATACTTCAGAATTGGCAAGAATTTTTAATATACCTCGGACTAGAATTTGTAGTATTTTGAAAAAATTTGAAAAACAAAAATGTGTTGAAAATCGTACTGGGAGAGGAAGGAAAAAATTATTTACTGAAAGAGACAAAAACCAACTTTCCCGGATCATTAAAGCAAATAGAAGACAAAGTTTGGTGGACATAACTGGTGTATTTAATGAACAAAAATCACATAAATTTTGTACTAGAACTATCAGAAGAAATATTAATAGTTTAGGGTATCAACGGAGGTCCAGCAAAAAACAATGCTCAGTTACAGATGTCAACAAGAAAAAAAGAATTAAATGGTGCAAAGAAAGAAAACATTGGTAAGTTGCTGGACAGTGGAAAAATTGGATTTTTAGTGATGAAAGTCAAATAGTTTTGGGAAGTGATAACCGTATTTATGTTTGGAAAAAAGGCGACGAAAAGTACAACCCCCAACTCGTGTGCCCTACACCTCGTCACAGAATTAGTTTAATGGTCTGGGGATGTGTTACCTATCAAGGGGTAGGAACAATTACCAAAGTTGAAGGTACAATAAATGGTCGAAAATGCATAGATATACTGGACGAAAACCTTTGGCCTGTCATTGCACAGCATTTTCCTCAAAACAATTATGTATTTATGGATGACAATGCACCGGTTCACAGGGCTCGAATTGTACAAAATTTTGTAATGGAAAACAATATCAATACGACAGAGTGGCCAGCACAATCCCCAGATTTAAATATAATAGAAAATATGTGGTTATATATCAAAAGAAAGCTGCAAGAAGTCGTAAATCGAATACACAACCAGACAGAGCTAATGGCTGAAATCAGAGACATCTGGGAAAACACACCACAAACCCGAATTCAAAGTTTATACAACACTATTCCCGATCGTATTTCGGAAGTAATAAAAATGAAGGGCAAGTCGACCAAATATTAAGGTAAGACAATTTTCTATTGCATTACCAGAGGATATTGAATTCAGAATGAAAACGATACCAATGGGCCGCCATTTTGTAAAATGACGAACAATTATGTCCATTGACTGTAGCTCTTTGCCATCTCGTCTTTTGAAGCCCAATTTTTCAGGGAAATTCCCTTGCTCATGCACACTGGAATTGGTCTTATCGCGTTTTGAAAGTTGGAACTTTGTCCTTGGACAAATTTGTACAGTGTCACTGCCACTTTTTGACAACCATACAAGCTTATTCATAGATTCACTAGATCTCGGCTGGTCACAATGTCCCTGGACACTCTTGTTTCAAACCCCTCAGAATTTTAAGAGCTAAAGATGTGTACTTGACAAAATCAAAAGTATTCTTTGGTGGCTGCTTGTCCGGGTTTTTCGTTTATGTGGTGTCTGGTGGGCAGTAGTCCGGTGGCCACTTATCCCATATGGACACCAATCGAAGCCACGTACTTGTACACTTTCAAAATGAGGGCAGATGTAATGCCAACTAGAATAACTATGGCACCTTGGAATTAATGTCTTCCCAACCGGAGAAGACCTAGGTTTTCTACGTTTTGTGTATGTGTGTATAATTTTCATCCCTGTAATACTAAGTTCCACTACACCTCTCTCGGGTTTGGCGGATATGGAAAATGCTGCGGTGTGCTGTAACGGTTTGATTAGTGACATGCTTAATTTGCGAGAATTCTTCTTTCATATTATTTCCTATTGTCAGGTTCGCAATTATTTGCCGTCGATATCTGCTGCCATCGGGGGCCATACTCCACAGCGCTACATCTGGCGGATATGTATAGCGTTACATTGTGCACCAAGACTCGTCGTTGCAGTTTGCTATTACAACCACTACATGTCATTTTCACCCATTCACAGAAGCAGGTGAGTTGCTTATTGAATAAATAAAGTTTGTTTATTGTAATATAAAACGGACGCGATTCTATGAGAAAAAGAAAATTTACTCTGGCAGTATTCCTTCTTTTTAGGCCCCCACTTCCGGGGAGGGGGGGGGGGCTGTAGGAAGGGTTGTCTCTCTGTTCGTCGGTCTGGGTGTATTCAGTTTGGTGTGTTTCTGTTCCGAGCTAGATCTTAAACACTATTTGGGGGGATCTTTTGAAATGTTACACACTGAAATAATGTATATTGTAGTTATACCTTTTTGTGTCTGTTTTTTTCTTTCACTGACAGCGGACATAACCGACTAGAACGAAAAAATGATGGATTTGCATTTGCGCCGATCTGGGCTGGAATAAGTTGAAACACCACTCACTGAAAAAATATTGCTATAGGTATTCTTGTTCTCCGGCGTCTATAGGCGAGCCTACGGGATTGTAAACACATTGTATAGGCCAACAGTTCGTGGACAAATTTTCTTTGAAAAAGGATATTGTTTTTTTTTTCGCACTAGTTAAGTACCCTTTCGTTATTTATTTGATACCCTTGACACCCGTTTTCATAATTTAACTGAAAAATAGGGAGCTGTGTGACGATGGCTGATCTATGTACAAATAGCCGCTCCTTTAAACAACATGCAGTGTAGAACATGAACTGGGTTTATTGGCAGTCAAATGATATGTATATTCAAATATTCGATACAGTTATCTGTGTGTAAGCACGACTTTGCAACCCACTTGTAAATCCCTGTCGTGAACAGCGCTTTACAATTTTTAAAAGTATTGAGAGGAATAAAGGAATAAGGTTTTTAATTGCCATCAAAAGCTATTTTATTTAACATTGCTTGGTGTGCTACAGTTTACAATCGATTGCAATATTTTATCCACTTTCATTTCTGGAAACATTCTAGGCGGAGGCATTATGATCCCCCTTACACAGAGGGTTGTAGGACAAAATGACAACGGTCAAAATGGCAACGGACATAATTGCAACGAACATAATGGCAAGTGGACAAAATGGCAAGGGGATAGAATGGCAGCGGACACAATGGCAATCGGACAAAATGGCAAGCGGACAAAATGGCAAAGTGCCAGAGCGGACAAAATGGCAACTGAAATAAATCACGTTTTAAACAAGAGCTTATGTGTCAAAATGGGAAGATGTGCTCAATTGTGAGGACGCTAATGTAGACTACGATAATTTTACACGCGTCTTTAAACTTTCGTACAACAAACACCTTCCTAACTGAAATAAAAAAGACGATATTTTATGACTTGTGATTTAATGACTCCATAAATAAACGCAATGGAATTCCTGTGTAATGCATCTTTTTAGATAGGCACTTAGCCAATCAGTTCGCAGTTCTCATTTACTGCTCTGGAACATTTCCCTGAGGTTTCCACCGAATGTTGTGCCCTGCTCCTCCAAGTAGAAACTGCTCTTGCTAGTCGTCTCTGCGGTCCTCGCGTAGCTGGCGAAGTCGGACTTGGAGCTGACTGTACACCCGCTTTATGCGCCTACGTGGTTGGTCTCCGCGTGCGATTTTCGTAAGGGTGGTGGTCACTTGTGCTGTATTTCCTTTCAGCCAATAGACGAGTTTCCAAATCGATGGATGGGTTGTGTTATGCCAACTAAGTGTTCAATTCTATGGTTCCACGCCTCGGTGAGATTGTTCGTCCTCTGCTTGCCCACTAGACTCGTCATGAACGTTCCACATTTCTGGCGCAAAGACAGGTGACATACTCTCATCTGGAAAATTGTCCTTGAGATGCCCATAGGTACATCCCCGATTGACAGCAGTGCCAAAGAGTCAATCATGCCACAGAACAACTTCACGGGTTCTGAATCATGATAAAGATTGGTAAATGCCAGACCGTACGGTGACCAGACAGGGGTATACTACTCCATAACCGGTAACAAATAATCAACCGGAGTGAGTGAACAGCGTAGTTTTGGATCCCCCTTTGTTTGTTTTTGTCCAAAGAGCCAGATAGTTAGACGGCAGGCAAGATTCGAGCCGTCCTTGACATGAGGCAGATGCACAGTGCTTTATGGTGAGGTTAATTGAACATTTTTTATTCATTTTTATGGCTTTTTTTTAACCCAGCCGGCTTTGTCGGACTGGGTTAGTCGTATCACTATAGGGGGCTTGAATGTATGTGCGTATGTAAAACTTTTTCTTTAAAATGCTACTGCACCTACAGTTTTGCTCCAATCGTTTTGATATTAAGCAGGAATGTTCCCTGGGTGGTCCCCCACCTGGCTATTACTTTTTTCGACGATTGACGAAAAATTGACAAAATGGCGGCACTTTTTGTGCCCGTTTTGACCCATTTTTAAAATGCTGCTCCTCGCACAGTTTTACTCCAATCGTTTAGATGTTATGCAGAGATATTCCTCGGGGGTTCGCCTACCAGGCTATTATTATTATTATTTTGTTTTTTTGCGGTTCGCCAAAAACTGCCAAAATGGCGGAACTTTGAAGTTTGGCAAAAACTGAAGTAAATGGTAGTAAGTAACTGAATTGTCATTTCTCTCAGTCTTTTTCAAATAGTTATAAAATTTCAATCGAAAGTTTCTTAGGTGTTTAAAAAAAAGGCCGAAATGGTGGAATTTTTAAAATTTTGTAAAATTGTGTAAATGTCGGTAAATACGTGAATGGTCAAAACCCAATCTCTCCAACATCCGTTTTCGGGTAGCTTCCAGATTCGAATTAAATGCATTTTACATTTTACTTCATTTTTTTGGCCTAACAGTATTCGTTTCAGAGTTTTTCTCCCTTTCCTTGTTTGGCAGGGCTGGTATGAAATATTTCGAATGAAATATTTCTTGAAATATTTCATGAAATATTTCACTGTAAAAATTTCAAAAATTTCACATGTTTGAAATTTTTAAATAAGAAATATACTGTACAACAAGAATACCACATACTGACTGATACCTATCAACGGACATTCATCTTAAGTTGTCAGTCAACACACTGCGTTGTCATAACTGTACCAGTAAACAATGCAGGCACAGAAATCCTGCGCAGTCTATGACTTTCGAGTAACAAAGCCAGCAGTTGCTGGCCTATAGTACATATCTACTCCGGGTATCTGAACAGGTGTTTCTAAGGGGTGGGGAGGGAGGCAGGAGGGTTTATAGTAACTGCTGAAAGGGGGCTCACTGTTAACGGCACAGGAGAAAGAGGTCGGATATGTACACAATAGGTCAAGAATATAGCATACAATATGTTAGCTAAACAAACGGGGAGCAACTCGCGCCCGTGAGTGACTTTGCTACAAGTTTAGCACGGTTTGAATAGTCACTCCTAATTCTGCAATTAAGCAGTGTTTCCCATTTGAACGAGAAAAAGCTTTGCCTTTATGCGGTTTTACGATAAAGCGGTATGCAATTATAAGGTTAAAAATACATAATTTTATGCAATCAACAGATTTATGCGTTTAACCGGTATGAGATTCAGTCATTTTATCTGTGTATGCATTTTTGACGGTGGTATTTGTTAAATTAAACGAACAGATATAACACACAGCCTGGAAATGTGTGTGTTTTTTTTTTTGCTACGTGCTTTGAAAGATTTCAAAAATTTCAATATTTCTGAAATATTTCAAAAATTTCAAATTTCATGAAACTTTAAAAAATTTCGAAATTTTTACCAGCCCTGTTGTTTGGTAACTTGGCTGGGTCATGTCCTTGGACATGCTTGTTTCTTAAGTTGCCATTTTGTCCGCTTTGCCACTTTCCCATCATGTCCGCTTGCCATTATGTCCGTACCCCCCCCCCCCCCCCCTCCCAGACATTTTGGGCGGAGGCATTCTGATCCCCCTTGCACTCTTTGACTTTATGGCCGGATGGACGGATACCGATGTCTGGAATAGTTTGAGGTCATTATCACAGCTATAGAGCGATTTTGCACACATCATTTTCATCCCTATCGGTGACAATCTCCGATAAAATTCTGAAGCTGATTCCATTCGGGTGTAGGACAGATGACCACCGGTCATATGACCGTCGGTGAAATGAAAAACCATTTGATCACTGCAAGCTATTGTTATCATAAGCCAATTTCTGTGTAAAAGCACTGCTGTTATAAAACAAACATATCTTAGATTTATTCACTAAAAGTTCTATGTCATTCATCCTGCATGGCCACAAATGCAAGTCCAACACAGAATATTCCTTAATTACTGTACGAAAGGGACACTGCGGTTTCCTCTGAGGAATTCCTCAGAAGAAGAGAACTGTACATGTAAATATGACACATCTTTGTCCATGCTCCATTTCTTAATATCTGGACAGTGGAACGCTACCACGTCGTTTCCAAAACCTACCCTGTCAATCTGGAAAGTGACAGTTTTTTTTTTTTTTTTTGAACAGAATGAACAGAATTGCAATCCCTTAATAAATAAAAAATACAATCTGTGACACATTTAGCTGCTAATTCCGCAGCCCCCCCCCCCCCCCCGCCCCGTAAGAATATTGGCTTGTGGTGAATGGTCAGTGTAAACCTATCGGCGGCCGTTAGTTCAGTTTAGTTATCCCCTCGCCCAGCTTTGTGTAACGGAGGGATATAGTTATTTGTCCGTCTGTCCGTCCGTCCGATTTTGTACGCGCGATATCTCTGACACCGATCAGCCGATTTTAACTTCCTTTTGCACACAGAAAGACCAAGTAGTGGAGCTGTGCGACGAACCGTTATTTTTGAATTTCTCGAAAAATTAAAAAAAAATGCGGAAACTTTGAAATTTTTTAGCGCTTGACCTCATTATATGCACTTTGCACGCACTACATCTCCGGCACCATTCAACCAATTTCGACTTCCTTTTGCACCTAGAAAGACCAAGTAGTGGAGCTGTGCGACGAAGCGTTATTTTTGGATCTCTCGAAAAATTAAAAAAAAGATGCGGAGACCTCGAAATTTGTTAGCGCTTGACCTCATTATATGCTGTTTGTACGCGCTATATCTCCTGTACCATTCAGCCGATTTCAATTTCCTTTTGCACATAGGAAGACCGAGTAGTAGAGCTGTGCGACGAAGCGTTGTTTTTGGATTTCTCGAAAAGTTATAAAAAATGCGGAAATTTTGAAATTTTTTGCGCTTTACTGATTGTTGTGTCCGGTTGGGGTCTGCGCCTTCGACGATGGCTTGTTTTTTCTCTCTTTTCTTTTTTACGTCTCATTTTTCTCTTTCACTCAGCCAAACATTTCACATAAAAAAAATAAATTAATATTGTTGCAGACCGCTGTCCTTGCTAGCTGCAGTTAACAGCGCCCTCCACGTGCTGGAGATCCTCTGCCTCGTGGGCCTGTCGTATGTGTCATCAACCGAAAATTTTTGTAAGTACAAGAATGGTGGTCTGCAGTGTTAAAGTCATAGATTAATTATTTGAGCATACAAGTTTTTAACAATGAGCATAAAGTAGCAGAGATGCGCCAAGCAATGTAGAATCTGTACGCTGTGTTCAGTTTTTCAGACCACGTCTGGCTGATTTTATCTTATTAATAGAGGGGATTCCGTCGTCTGTATGTACGTATGTAAACTTTTACTTAAAAAGCTTCTTTTCCTTCAGTTTTGATCGGATTCCTTTCAAATTTTGTACGAATGTTTTCTAGGTGGACTTCTCTTGAAAAAAAATTTTGTTGGCGATCCGCCAAAAATTGGCTAAATGGGGCGTATTTAAAATTTTTGATTGCCAATTTTCAGAATGCTACTTCTCGAAAAAATTTCATCAGATTTTCTTTAAATTTAGTGCGAATGTTCTCTAGGTAGGACTCTTTGAAAAATTACTTTTTTTGGCAATCCGCCAAATATTGACCGAATGGATGGGGGCATTTTTTAAATTTTTTAGTCTAATTTTCAAAATGCTTGTTCTCCCACAATTTTGATAGGATTCCTTTCCAAATTTGTACAGTTGCTGTCTAGGTAGGCCTCTGTTGAAAAATTGCTTTTTTTGCTGCTTTTTTTCAAAATGCTTCTCTGACAATTTTTATCGAATTCGGTTCCAATTTTGCACGATTGTTCTCTAGGTGGGCCTTTCTTGAAAACTTACTTTTTTTGGTGATCCGCCAAAAGTTGGCCAAATGGAGGGGGTGGGCATTTATAATTTTATGGTTGCCAATTTTCTAAGTGCTTCTTTTACACAATTTTGATGAAATTTTCTTTAAATTTTGTACGAATTTTCCTAACATGGGCCTGTCTTGAAAATGTACTTTTTCTGGCGATCCACCAAAAATTATCCACATTTAGAGCATTTGTAATTTTATGGTTGCCAATTTTCAAAATGCTTCTTTTCACACAATTTTTGATCAGATTTTCTTTTAATTTCGTACGAATGTTCTCTAGGTAGGGCTGTCTTGAAATATTACTTTTTTTGGCGATTCGCCAAAAATTGGCAAAGTCGGGAGGGGGGGGGGGGGCATTTTTTTTTATTTCCTGGCTTTCAGTTTTAAAAATGCTTCTTTTTCCAGAACTCGGATCGGATTCCTTTCCATCTTTGTACGATTGTTCTCCAGGTAGGCCTCTCAGAAAAAGAACTCTTGGCGATCCGCGAAAAATTAGGTAAAAGGGAAGCCAGTGTTAACCTAGCGTATGTTACGCGTAAGCTGGGGGTATACCTATCGGTTTACAGATAGCGTGCATTGGTCAGTTAATTAGTTGTTAATTAAGTAAATTTTTCTTTCAAAATGCATCTCCTCCTAGTTTGATCCGATGTCATTAAGTTTTGGGTATGAGGCATCCGACTTCGTACAATTTTTCTGCAGGTAGACGTCTCTTGAAAGGTACTTTTTCGGCGATCCGCCAAAATTTGGTTAAGTGGGGACATTTTTTAATTTAATGATAGCCAATTTTCAAAATACTTCATCTCCCACAATTTGGATTGGATTCCTTCCCAATTTTGTACGTTTGTTCACTTGATCTTTGTCTCTTGAAAAATTACTTGTTTTGGTGCTTCGCCAAAAAATTGGTCAAATGGGGATGGGGGGGGGGGGGGCATTTATACCTTTTTGGTAGCCAATCTTCAGAGTGCTTATACTTCCACAGTGCTTATGGGATTACCTTCTAATTTTACATAAATGTTCCCCAGTTTCTTATCTTGAAAAGCTAGTTTTTTGGCGATCCAAAAGAAAATTGACGAATTGATGGACATTTTGAAATATTTTAGAGTCTATTTCAAAATGCTTCTCCCCCGATCTGGATCGTATTCTTTTCAAATTTTGCACGAAGTTTACTGGGTAGGACTCTCTTAAAAGTTTTTGCCGATCCACCAAAATTGGCCAAACAGGGGACATTTTTGCAAATTTTTTGGTACCCAATTTTTGAAAGGCTCTTCCCCAAAAATTTTATCGGATTGTCTTCAAATTTTGCATAAATGTTCACTAGGCGGTCCGCTTTTGGAAAGCTACTTTTTTGGTCACCCGCGAAAAATTGGCTAAGTGGTCGCTGGGAATAAAGTACCCGGCCACGGGGGATCCTGTCTACTGAGACTCTAGTTTCGGTAACCAATTTTCAAAGAGCTTCCACAGTTTCAATCGGATCGCCTTAAATTTTTCATAAATGTTCACCAGGCTGTCTTCTCTCACAATTTTAACTGGATTCCTTTATAAATTTGTACAGGTTTTCTATAGCCGAGTTTAACAATACGAAAATAATTTTTGGCGACCATACAAGTCTATTGATAAGTGATTTACTAGATCTCGGCTGGTCACAATGTCCCTGGACCAGGGTTGGCAGGTTTCTCCCATTAGGGTTTTTACCCTGGGTTTAAACCGGGTTTTTACCCCAGGGGAGAAATACGTTTCTCCCGCAGTTTCTCCCGTAGTTTCTCCCCTCTTTTTTATTCTTTTGTTTTGTCTTGCTTAACGTATACGTTAGCAGGGTTGAGAGTTCGTAAAAAGTTAGTCGCCCGGCACAAAAGTTAGTCGCCCGGCACATTAGTTAGTCGCCCGGCGCAATTTTGGTAAAATTTGTCTAGCCCGCCTCACATGAAAAAACAACAACAAAATGGTGTTTAAAATAAACAACAGTATGTACCTTAAAATACTCAGAAAAAAGTTAGTCGCAACTCGGGCGACCAACTTTTTTGAGTTGGTCGCCCTAGCCAAAAGTTGGTCGCCACGGGCGACCGCGAAATCTCAACCCTGCGTTAGAATGCACAAATGTATGATCGACATTTGTTATTCAGGCTTCCACTCTCTTTCTTTTACTACAAGGCAGATGCCTTACTATTCTACTTTTGATCAAAGAAAAATCCGTTCTCTGTCAGCCTGTGTCAAAGTACTGACCTGCTAATCTTTCAGTTACTCTCCGAGCTACGCCTTAACAAAACGTCTTAATCCTTATATCTCAGGAAATGTAGAGATTAAGGGTGTGAGTAATCCTCAACAGCTACAGAAGGGTTGTAAAAATTTACGGCATTATCATTACAAAATGCAAATAAACGTTGAAAGAATTTTTATGCCCGACGTTTCTCCCCTGTTTCTCCCCTATTTATCCCCGGGAGAAACCCTAAATCCCGAGTTTTTCCCCTATTTCTCCCATGGGGAGGGGAGAAATACCTTTCGTCCTGGGAGAAACCCAACCCTGCCCTGGACATTCTTGTATGTAAATGTAACACAAGCAATATTCCGTTTCTGTGTTGTAGCTATACATGAGATGAGTTTTATCGGCTTCATGGTCTTCTCTCAGCTCTATATGCTGTTCAGCCTCCTGCTATTCAAGGTGTCCAGATCTGAGTCCGTCATGTCTGTCAGGGTGAGACGTTTTACTTCTTTCGTAAATTAGGGGTGATTGTTGTAACTATAGATCATTTAGGGCTGGACCAGTAGCAAGGGAGCTGTCGTTCGTTTTCTGCCCCATCTTATACAGAAGCAGGGACTGCAGCGATCGTTGAAAGTACGTACGTTTGTAGGGTGAAAAGTCGTTTCTCCTTCTAACTTTTGATCTTTTTATATTGAAGGTGTGCAACTTCGTATTATTTTTGAAATCGGCCAAAATTCTAAAAAAAAAAAAAATGCGACTTGTCAAAAATGACTCTTTTTCAGGAAATTTGTTGGCACGGTTTCGTCCAGACGAGTTCTGCAAAACTAATCGATCCAGCGTTCTGAAATTTTATGCAGTGAAAATACATGTATTGTACATGTACAACGTCGCATTACTTTTAAAATCGGCAAAAATGCGTAAAAAATACGACATATATTTTTATGGAAACATGTTTGCACGGAAATAGATTTGTCCATACGAGTTCTGCGAAACTATTCTATCCAGCGTTCTAATATTTTATGCAGTGAAAATATATATATATTGCAGATGTGCAGTGTCGTCTTATTTTTACTCCGGTGGTGCCATGCCGCGGTGCTGTGATCTCCGTTAATGTTTATCCCGAGGCATCTCCGTGATTACAGACAGATGCAATTTTCTCAAGTTTTATTCAATTCATTGTGCTACTGGGAGCATTTACTCCTTACTGACCCACTCAACTGTCAAATGTCAAATCCCTCATTATATTAAAATTGCAATTAAAGCTGGAAAAACTGAAATGATCACACGTTCACGTCAATATTAGGGATTACAATCAGCTTGTTAGGTCATCAAAACGCAAACTTTGTCATTTAATTTATCACTCAATACGAAAATTTTTCGAATAATTATCAATTGATCATGGTACAATATCTGTTTTCCCGAAAAATAAAACTGAAAATGAAATAAAAGGCTGAAAATAGGAAAGGATGCGGTTCGGCCAAATAGGGTGCGGAACGTCTTTGGGCAGGGTGCGGTTCTAAAAAAGGGCACGGAACGGCTCAAAAAGGGTGCGGAAAGGAAAAGGTACGGAACGTCTAGGAACCGCGAAAACTTGGCGGAAATATTGACCAACCAATTTACTTCAAAGTGTTTCTCCTTCTAGAGTACTAAACGAAACGTCCTAAAATTTTTATGGAAGGTAGGTGGTTTACTTGTCAACCTGGCTATTTCTTTTTTTTCTGGTGATACGACAAAAATTGGCAGAAATATTTACGAAAAACCGTGTTTCTCGTAAAATCCTGTTGCGAGGAAAATAGCCTTACTGTCTTAAAATCTTAAGTAAAGGTAACAGGCATTGATACCTACCTGGCTGTTACTCTTTTTGGTTGTGTCCGTGGCAACAGTTAACATTTACGCAAAATTGTTTTCGTAGCCAATATTTGGCGAATTAGCAAAAAAGCAAGAGCCAGGTGGACACATATGACCTCTATCTTTGACCAAAGTTAAGATCGTTTCCATTAAAATCCTAAGATATACATATAAAAAAAGATTTTTCATCAATATTTCCTTTATTTTTGGCGAATCATTTAAACAAGTTATTTTAGTTATAGATCGCGGTCATTTTTGCTTGCGTGGCTATTACTGTTTTCCATGATTGGAAAGTAATTGACGGAAATATTGGCCAAAAAAAAAAAAAAACAATTTCTTACGAATATTTTAACTGACGCTAGGTATATTATCTTATTCTCTTAAAATTAGTACCTTCCTGGATTTTTTGTTTTCTTTTATTTATTTATTTATTTATTTATTTATTTATTTTTTAGGGGGGAGGGGTGACGGAGATATTGGCGCTAGAGGAATTTCTTGTTGAACTTTTAATTGACGCCAGGCTTTATAGCTTTAGTCTCTTGAAGTTTTGGTTAAAGGTAGCGGGCGTTGGTATTCGCCAAAAAGATTCGTGAAAAACAAATTTACAAAACGTATCTCCTCCTACAATTGGTGCGAAATCCGAACTGCTCATCAAACAAGTTGAATGAACATGCGCATTGGTCCGAAATAAAAACCACGCATCGACGCAAGTTAAATAAACATGCGCATTGGTCCGAAATGCCAGCCGCCCATCAAGGTAAGTTAAATAAACATGCGCGCTGGTCCAAATAGGAACCGCGCACCAACACAAGTTAAGTAAACCTGCGCAGTGGTTCGAAATGCGAACCGCAAATCAACGCAAGTTAAATAAACATGCGCACTCGTCCAAAATAAGCACCGCGTATCAGTGCAAGCTAAATAAGCATGCACACTAGTCCGAAATACGAACCGCGCATCCACGCAACCTAAAGAAACATTCGCACTGGTCTGAAATGCGAGCCACGCATCAACACAAGTTGAATAAACATACGCACTGCACCGAAATGCAGACGCATCAATACAAGTTAAATAATCATGCGCACTGGTCCGAAATGCAAACCGCCCATCAACACAAGTTAAATAATCATGCGCACTGACCCGAAATGCGAACCGCGGATCGAGGCAAGTTAAATAAACATGCGCACTGGTCCGAAATAAGCACCGTGTATGAACGCAAATTAAATAAACGTGCGCACTGGTCCGAAATGCGAACCGCGCATCAACGCAACCTGAAGAAACATGCTCACAGGTCTGAAATGCGAACCAGGCATCAACACAAGTTACCTAAACGTGCGTACTGGCCCGAAATGCGAGCCGTGCATATTCGCAAGTTAAGTAAACATGCGCTTTGGTCCAAAATAAGTACCGCGCATCAAACCAAGTTAAATACACATGTGCACGGGCCCGAATTGCACACCGCGCCCCAACGGAAGTTGAGTAAACATGGGCAGTGGTTCGAAATGCGAACCGCACATCAAGGCAAGTTAAATAAACGTGCGCACTGGTCCAAAATAAGCACCGCGTTTGAACACAAATAAAAAAATATGCACACCGGTCCGAAATGCGAACCGCGCATTAACGCACCCTAAAGAAACATGCGCACTGGTCTGAAATGCAAACCACGCATCAACACAAGTTAACTAAACATGTGCACTGGTGCAAAATCCGAACTGCTCATCAAACAAGTTGAATAAACATGCGCATTGGTCCAAAATAAGCTCCGCGCATTAACGCAAATTATATAAACATGCGCACTGGCCAAGAATAAGCACCTCGTGTCATTGCTAGTTAAATACACATGCGCATTTGTGCGAAATGCGAACCGCGCATCAGGGCAAGTTGAATAAACATGGACACCGGTCCAAATAGGAACCACGCGTCAACACAAGTTGAATAAACATGCGCACTGGTGCGAAATGCGAACGGCGCATCGACACAAGTTAAATAAACATGCGGACTGACCCGAAATGCGAACCGCGCATCGACGTAAGTTAAATAAACATGCGCACTGGCCCGAAATGCAGGCCGCGCATCAACCCAAGCTAAATAAATATGCGCACAGGTCCGAACTATGAACCGCACATCAACGCAAATTAAATAAACATGCTCACCTGTCTAAGTAAGAACCGCGCATCGAGGCACGTTACATAGACATGCGCACTGATCTGACATACGAACCGCGCAATAGTTGTGAATGTCCAACAAACAGTACACGTGTATGGATACAATTTCGAAACGTTGTTCGAAGGTATCTCTGGTAGACTTTGCAGTCTACAAGACATACACAAAATCTGTTTCCCATTTTTCTCGGAAACAAATCGTCGTGTGTATGTATCGCTGTATGTTCGGGCCCACATGCTAAATTAATTATTTAGCTAGATCTTTGCCATCTCGTCATCTCGAATTGATCTTATCGCTTTTCGTAAGCTGGGACTTTGTCCTTGGACAAACTTGTTTTTTTTCTAGAAAGTTTCGAACTGGAAAAAAAAATTTGAGAAAAGTTTCGGAATGTAAAAAAAAAAAAACATTATTTTGTCTGTAAATGAAAAATAAACTAAAATCAAGCTTAAAAGTTTTTAAAATTCTACTCGAATGAAGAAATAATTTTGAAATTATTATTATTATTATTATTACAACCAAGGTTTAATATTTAACCTTTGGGAAATATCTGTAATAAGGCTGTTTATTTATTTATTTTTTTTATTTGTTTGTGGTGATTTACCTGTTCCGTGGAAAAAATAAATAAGTTTCAAATACGCTAGTTTATGCTTTTGTTTTATTCACACATCGATATTCGATCAAATTTTTGTTAAATCCCATTAACTTCTAACTAAGATTATTTATTTCAGCATTGACATGGTCATTACGTGTCCTTGTGTGCATTCTGTGTTTCAGGATAAAAGATCTTACAAATGGAAATTCAACTTAGCTGTGTTCAACATAGGAAGTTTTCTCTTAGCTGTCTGTGTGTACTTCCGACATAACTGGTACTGCGAGCCGGGAAGTAAGTATAATGTTTTACTGCTTCAAGTACAGAGAAATTCCACTGATATATATTCTCGTTCTGGGCGCTTCAGATAACCTAAAACCTGTTCCGAATTAAAAAAACCAACGAATCGCAAATCTCGGACTTTAATAATCACTCAAAATAAACCGTACATCCCCGCAGTAGTTACGGAAAATTGCCGTTTGACCCGCCTTGGATTAAAGACGATTTCTAAATAATAAAGAATAGGTCTCAAATCAGTCGTACCATGTGCTTTGCTCATATATTTATGTCAGAGGTTCACCTTTGACGCCACTCATCTTACACCTCACATATGACGTCACTCATCCCACACCATACTTATGACGCCACTCATCTTACACCTCACCTATGACGTCACTCGTCCAACACCCTATTTATGACGCCACTCATCTTACATCTCACCTATGACGTCACTCGTCCAACCACCTACTTATGACGCCACTCATCTTACACCTGACCTATAACATCTTGCACCTCACTTATAATGTCACTTACCTTACACCTCATCTATGAAGTCGCTCCTCTCGCACCCCGCCAGTGGCGTCACACAGCTTACACCTCACGTGTGACTTCGTTCTTTTACACCCCACCTATAACCTGATAACAGTACACTATGAAATTTACGTTCAGAACGTTATGGATTCTTAATTGATTAGTAATTAATTGACATCAATGACTGATAGTGATGTCACTGTCACTTGTGACATCACGTATCTAGGCACGGGAAGTTGGGTTTCAATTCGAGTGAATTAGAATGAATAAACAAGTTTTGTAAATATATGTTTAAATAATTATCAAGTGTTATTGTGTGAATCCATGGATTAACAAATGGTAGCAGAGCGTGGTTGATATTACAGTGAAATCAATAGTGTGGGATTTAGAGAAAATAGAATTGTCATGAGGAAAAAAGATGTGAACTTTACGAAATGGACACAAGAGTGGAAAGTTGTGGAAAACGTGATCGAATGGATTATGGCATTTAATCTTGTGGAGATACATTCAATGTTCTTTTAGTGATGAATTACGGATTTTTCATATTGACAATATCAGTGATATCGACTGCAACTATGGCGATGAAGATAGCTCCTCCGCTTTTCTCAAAAACTAAATCATACGAAAGGTATAAACAGGAGCTTCTGGCGTGGCGCGAAATTACAGATCTTGGAAAAGCAAAACAAGGAATCGCGGTAGCACTTTCCCTCCCCGAATCCGAGTGCATTCGTGAAAAAGTTTTTGATGAACTGGAACTTAACGATTTAAAAAAAGAGAACGGCTTTGAAATTTTAGTAACTTTCTTAGATCAGCATCTCGGAAAGGATGATTTGGCAGATTCTCTTGAAAAATTCGAGGATTTTGAAGACTTCTCTCGTCAAAAGGGACAATCCATTTCGGAATATATATCCCTTTTTGATCAAAAATATCGCAAAATCGAGAAGAGAAACATGACATTACCATCGTCAATTTTAGCTTTCAAGCTTTTAAAGTGCGCAAACATTTCAAAGGCAGAAAAAATGCTTGTCATCACAGGTATTGACTATGGTAATCCGGAACAAATGTACGAACAAGCCAAAAAATCGCTAAAAAAATTCAAAAGCAAGGATGCTGGTTGTGGAGAACATTTTGGTGGTGACAAAGCTGGACCAGCTATAAAGGTTGAAAATGATGCGGCCTTCATTAATGAAGAAGAAGTGTACGCCACAAAGTTCAATGTTGGATCTTCTGGACGACAATATAGATCTGTGAGTAGGGGGCGCGGGGGACGTTTCTCAAGTGGCCGTGGATTTTGGAGGGGGTTTCGAAACGCTAGCAACAATTATCGCGGTGGTTACCAGGGACAACAACCCCATAGCAACGCTAACAGAACACGCCCAATTAACCCCCCCGGCCCTGATGGTACTGCTTTGACATGTTTAGCGTGCGGTTCTTACAGACATATGATGGATAAATGTCCTTACAGTTGGGAAAATATGGGGGAAGTGAATATAGTTGACAGTTTTCAAGAAAATGTTGTGCTCTTCACAGGCTTCAATAAGCGTGATATGGCTACGTTAGGGAGTGAGGCAAGAAACTGTGCTGTTTTGGACAGTGCATGTACAAGTACAGTGTGTGGTATTAACTGGTATAAGGGATTTAAAGACACACTTAGTGATGAAGAAAGAGCTAAATTAGTTGAAAAACCTGGTTTCAAAGTTTTTAAATTTGGAGGGGGTGAAAAGCTTCAGTCATTATCATCATGCGAAATCCCTGCTAATCTAGCGGGAAAATCGGTCACGATACACACTGACGTAGTCGACTCGGATATACCCCTATTACTGTCTATCGATTCTATGAAGCGAGCTAGAATAAAACTGGACCTGGAAAACGATACAGCAGAAATTTTGGGGGAGAAAATTGCTTTGAATTACACATCATCTGGGCACTATTGTGTACCCATTGACAATGCAACTTCTATTGCGGTGGAGCATGTGTGCGCAGTAAAGTTACACGAACTCAATACTTCAGATTTGCGAAATGCTCTGTTGAAACTTCACCGACAATTTGCTCACCCACCCCAGATTAAACTTGTATCATTACTCAAAGATGCCGGCGCTTGGCAAGAAGATTTTAAAACTGCCCTCAGTGATATTTATGACAAATGTGATCTGTGCAAAAGGTTTTCAAAAACCCCCTCTAGACCGGTTGTAGCTTTACCAATGGCTTCTCGCTTCAACGAGAAAGTTGCGATGGACCTTAAACAATGGGGTGAAGAATGGATTCTTCATATGGTCGATCTTTTCTCGCGTTTCACGGTGTCAGTGTTCATCAAACGTAAGCTGCCTTGTGAAATAGTTGATAAAATAATGACACATTGGATCGGTGCGGGTTACGGTGTAATGGAAGGTTTGCTTACTGATAATGGAGGCGAGTTCAATAATGAGGAACTGCGTGAAATCGCCAGTATTCTGAACATTCGCGTGCTTACCACAGCCGGTTACAGCCCCTTTCAGAATGGAACATGTGAGCGAATTCATGCTGTAACTGATGCTATGCTTACCAAACTGCAAGAACAGTACCCGAAAACGTCCTTAGATATTTTACTGCTGTGGGCAAATATGGCCAGAAATTCCCTACAGATGTGGCATGGTTATAGTAGCTACCAATTAGTTTTCGGTAAAAACCCTAATTTGCCGAATATCATGATTGACAATCTTCCAGCATTAGAAGGAACAACTATGAGTGAAACATTTGCAAAGCATCTAAATATTCTTCATGCATCCCGCAAGGTTTTCGTTGAATGTGAATCTGACGAACGCATCAGACGTGCACTGCGACATAAAATTCGAGCATCCGAAGTGATCCTCAATAACGGCGACTTGGTTTATTACAAACGAGAAAATCGCGCAAAGTGGCTAGGTCCCGGAAAAGTTGTTTTCCAGGATGGAAAAATCATATTCGTACGACATGGTGGGGTTTTCGTACGTGTTTCGCCGAACCGTATTATCAAAGCAGATGGGCAGTTTTCCGATATATGCGAGTCCAATGACATATGCGAACTTCCTGACACGAATGAACAGCACACCGAAATGCACACCGTGAACAACCATCAACAAGAAGAACAAATTTGTGAAATATTAGCAGACAACACCACAAACAGCAATGATCAACAGGAAGAAATGTTTACGACACCCCTCATTGGTCAAAGTGATTCAGTGAATAGCGGAAATTCAACCAAATCGCAGTCGAATCCATGGCTTATTCAACTGAACACAGGTGATAAGATAAAGTACAAAACAGTGAACGATGAATGGAATACTGCCACCATAATATCGCGTGCGGGAAAGTCCACAACATCGTCAAACAGATGGTTTAATATTCGAGATGAGAGCACCCAGAACGAATTGAGTGTAAAACTTGACGCCAATTCCGCCTGGTTTCCTCTTGATGGAAACGAAACTGTGAACATTGTGACTATTCCGAGGAACAGACAAAATGATGAGGACTGTGTTGAAGCAAAAAAGGCTGAATTATTGAAATTAAAACAGTTCGATACATATGAAGAGGTACAAGATATAGGCCAAAACACTATATCAACGACTTGGGTGTTATGGAAAAAGGGGGATGGGATTCGAGCACGGTTAGTTGCTAGGGGATTCGAAGAAACTATTGATCTTCAAAAAGACTCTCCGACGGTAAACAAACACACCATGAGGGTGTTTCTGGTCATAGCTGCAAGCAAGAAATGGGCTGTTAAAACCACCGATATAAAATCAGCCTTTCTTCAAAGTAAGAAAATAGATCGCGAAGTGTACGTCAAACCCCCAAAAGAAGCAAGTTGCGCCAACAAAATTTGGAAATTAAAACGTTGTTTATATGGATTAAACGACGCTGCACGTCAGTTTTTTGATAGCGTTTCCTATGAATTAACAAAAATAGGGTGTGAGCAATCTGATCTGGATCCGGCGCTGTTCATAATGAAGAAAAATGGTTGCCTTGTTGGAATGTTGGTAAGCCACATCGATGACTTTTTACATGCGGGAGAAACATCATTTGATGATTTAGTTATGGCCAAGCTTTGTGTTCGTTTCCTTGCTGGAAAATGTGAAAAACATTTCTTTCAATACATTGGCTTTTCAATAAGTACAAACGAAAATGCGCTTATTTTAGATCAGGAGCAGTATTTAGCAAATATAAACTTGGATGACATTTCAATCAGAACGAATGCCAAGCAATCTGATTTGCTATCAGAAAAAGAACTGACCGAATTGCGTAGTATCACAGGGAAATTGAATTGGCTTGTTCAAGGTTCGAGACCAGATCTGATCTTTGACATGATAGAACTCTCTATGGTCTTTCAAAAAGGAACCATTGAAAACCTTCGACACGCCATCAAAGTTATTCGAAAAGCTCGAAATGAACCGTGTAAAATACGTTTTCCTGTTTTAGGAAGTGAAAATAGCTGGAAAATTTATGTGTTTACGGACGCAGCATTAGCGAATTTATGCGATGGAGTGAGCAGCATGGGCGCGCAAATTATATTTTTAGTTGGTGAAAACAATAGAAGTTGCCCGTTGGCCTGGCAAGGGGGGAAAATAAAGCGTGTTGTAAAATCTACCATCGCAGCCGAAGCCCTGAGTTTGCTTGAAGGTCTGGAATTATCAGTGTATCTTAAATCGCTTTTAATGTCATTAACGAGCGAGTGCGAATGCGATATTCATGCCTTCGTGGACAATAGAAGTGTTGTGGAATCAATTTACTCATCGAAACTAGTTGACGATAAGCGCCTGAGATTAGACATTTGCGCCATCAGAAACTATGTCAAAGATTCTGAAATCTGTTCAGTCAGATGGTGTCCTGGGAAGTCCCAAATTGCGAATGTAATGACGAAAAAAGGAGCTTCAAACGCACATTTACTCCATGTTCTTCAAACCGGAGTGATGGAATTCGAGCTGGAATAATTATTGTGACAGGGGCATAATAATCCCCTTTTCGGTGGCATGAGGGCGGTCTACCCCAATGAATGCTACTTACCAAGATAATTGCATTGTGAATAGCTGCATGTTGTTTGCACATTTTTATTCGAACACTGTTACGTTTGTTGGAACACGAATTCGTTTCTGTTAAAAAAAAAAAAAAAAAAAAAAAAAAAAAAAAAAAAAAAAAAAAAAAAACATAAGTGAATGTTGATAACAGTACACTATGAAATTTACGTTCAGAACGTTATGGATTCTTAATTGATTAGTAATTAATTGACATCAATGACTGATAGTGATGTCACTGTCACTTGTGACATCACGTATCTAGGCACGGGAAGTTGGGTTTCAATTCGAGTGAATTAGAATGAATAAACAAGTTTTGTAAATATATGTTTAAATAATTATCAAGTGTTATTGTGTGAATCCATGGATTAACATAACCTGTAACGTCACTTATCTTACACATCATTTGTGACGTCACTCATCTTACACAGTGATAAAACTCCTGTTTCACTTCATATAATGATGTCAGCCATGTTACACCTTACCTTTGACATCATACCTACACCTCACCTGTTACTTCATTCATATTACATTTTTGTGTGTGGCGTCACTCGTGTTACTTTTCTCCGGTGCTGTCCATTGTGCTAGACCTGACGCCAGTCAGCATTCACCTATGACGTCACTAAGCCGCCTGACGTGTTACCCTTGCCTTTTACTTATTGGTTGCAACGTGAAATCCGTTTGAATTACCGTAATTTCGGGAATATAACCTGCGGGTTATATTCCGAATTTACAAACAAACAAGTCTTGTGCGAGTTATATTCCAGTGCGGACCGGACCATTTTACAATGTCAGCGAATATGTTAGATTTTTTGTTAAAAAGTCATGTTGTATGAGGTAAATATATAAAAAAAAGGATTAAAACACGAATACTTTATGTTTGCACACACGTGAGCTGTAATTCACATGGGAAGTCTCAGAATATTTTTAGTGAGAGACTAACTTTGGGAAGCTCGATTTTCCAAAAATGTAGGTGCGGGTTATGTTCCGAACAATGAAACATTTTCTTCGTTTTTGCGGGGGTGCGGGTTACATTCCGGAAATTACGGTACTAAGGAACGCCTCCTCAATTCTTAGTGGTTCAAGTCTTTGCTGGAATGACAATTAAAAAAATCCTAGCGTCATGATATTACACAAAACTTTGAACCGACACAAGGTATGTTTTGTTTGGAGAATCGTTAAATGTTAAAAATTAAAGATTGACCGGAAACGAGAACATTTTGATGTGGCATTTCTCTGTTTCTGGTGAAAAAATCTTGCATTTTATATGTACAGAGCACGAACGAATGTTACCAAGAAATGATTACAGTAAAAAAGCCAACCTGTTAAATTATGACCCAGATAGTTGTTTCACTTTGATTTAACCCATTCCAGTTACCCAGTCGTGTTAGCGGGGCCGTTTTCAGTACATTATTAAAAAATTTTGCACGTAATATGTGTGACAAGTTGAACGTTTAATGCATCGTCTCTAACAATGCGCTTCACAGTAGTTCTGAAGCCTGGTTTTGTAATTGAACAAATGTGTTGAATGAGATGTGTTGGAAACTTCGGCCTGAATCAGTGATAAACGGCATGGCTGCCGCCCAACGAAAATGCACGTGGTTTGCTCATCGCTTATTTCGAAATTTTGAATCCCAAAAATTACTGCGTGGATAGTATTACTTAATCCCATGTATCACAATAATGTTAAAAACAAGTATGTAGCAATCTGAGGGGCGTCAGAGCCATGACCGCATACTTAAATTATAATCTTGCTGAGAAAACGGTTTCCTAAAAGTTCTAGGTCAGGAAAAGCCCGATAGTTGTAAAAGTCCCAGTAGTTAATATCGATAAACAATGACAAGGTTTGTCTGGGTATTTGCTCCCCCATTAGAGGGAAAACTGCTTGTTTTGTACTTTCTGCGTGTGTGTGAGTATGTAGTGTTGTAATGTTTTTTTTTATTCATTTATTTAAAAGGGATGGGTTGAAAGCCTCAGTGGGCGTTAATTTTGAATTCCGTGATAGGTGATCTAACCCACCGCATGCGCTTAGTTAAGGCAACTTTAGCGAACGTCAATCTCCTTCTAACCACCCCGAGCTGGAATAAAACTCGGACCCTTGAGATTGCCAGGCCAACACTCTAACCAACTGAGCTACCATCACCCCGTCACAGTGTTGTAGTGTTTGTGTCTGTTGTCGACACTTGATTTTGTTCACATGACACCTCTCGAATGAAATTGGTGGGGTTATGCCTTGGTTTGTCCTAAGGTTGGTATTTGACGTCTATTAACGCCCTAACGTAAAACGTGAAAATTGCATCATTACTGTAACTCTAGAACGAAACAACTAATTGGCTTCCAACTTGGTAGGATAAGCTCTTGGATGTGTCCCACGATTCCAAACATTTTTTTTTTTTTTGGGGGGGGGGGGTATATAGAGCAACGTATGACGTTGTATGACTTAAAAAGGTGCTGTGGACACTAGATTTTAAACACGATAACTCTCGAAAGAGAAGTCCGATCAGCTTCAAATTTTGTGGATTATGCCGTGGGTGGGTCCGCTGGTTGCTATTGGCTGTCATGCATATTGAACAACGCCTGACGTCATATGACATCCATACTGTATTTGGCTGTATAACACAACACATGCCATCATATGAAATCAAAATGTTTTGTGGACACTGTTGAGTACACGATAACTCTCGAACAACCAGTCAGATCAACGTCAATCTTGGTGGGATTATGACTTTGGTGAGGCCGCCGGTTTTAGTGTATTTCATTTAGATTGGACATAGCGTGACGTCAAAAAAAAGTCATTACTCTCGAAATTCAACCTGCCCCAACTTGATATGATAATGCCTTGGTTGGGTTCGACCGTTCATGTTGTATTTGGCTTATATAGCGCAACGCCTGACGTCATATGACATTAAAAATATGTTGTTGAGAAATTATTAACACGATAACTCTTGAACGACAGGTCGGATCAGCTTCAAACTTGGTGGGATTATGCCATGGGTGAGCCTGGTGGTTATATTGTATTTGATTTAATTGAACAATGCATGACGCCATTTGACATCAAAATGCCCACAAAAATAACGCCCTGGGAAGCTTTTAAATTTTAAGCTGGCGCGTATATTAGTTGCGTCACAGGACGCCATTGCGTCTTTGGCTGCAAACTGTGCTGCGCTTGATTTTAAACTCCACAGTCTTGTGTACTGTGTTGTTATAAAGGATCCTTTCCAGTGGTCAAGGGCGTAACGGAACAGACCGAACACCCCCGCACACCATGATTCAGAAATGGAACGACTGATATCGGAATGTTATGATCGTATTTAAACTGCTGTACACAATAGCTATTGATTTTAATCGGCTGACAACAAAAAAAAAAAAAAAAAAAAAAAAAAATCACCAATGAAGTATGGAATTGATGATGTGGCGCCCACTTTCCAGACGCGGATAAAAAAAGACGCACAATAAAACCTGATTGACGCGACCACTTTCAAGACCCAAATAAAAAGATGAAAAATACAGTAAAACCTCTGTGTACTGCCCACACTCCAGACCTGGATAAAAAGACACAGTAAAATCTGCCTGTCGTTACCATCTCAAAGACCAGAGTGAAAACAGATGTGGAGTAAAACCTGTTTCAGTGACCACTTTCAATTCTCAAATAAAATGATGAAAAAGACATACCGTAATTTCTCTTATACTGCCCTCACTCTAAACCCGGACAAAAATACATACAGTAAAACCTGCCTGTCGTTACCACCTTAAAACCAGAATAAAAAAGACGTACACTAAAACCTCCAAAGTGGTCACCTTCCAGACCCGTATAAAAAAGACGTGCAGTAAAACCTCTGTAGCGACCAACTTCCATACCCCGATAAAAAGACGTAAAGTAAAACCTGGTTGCGGCGACCATATTCTGGACCCGGAAAAAAAGGCAGAGTATAAACCCATTTTATAGCGACCACATTCCATAATACTACACATGAACTTGTACGTACAGTACCCCTTCGTTATCTCGAAGTCCAAGGGACCGGCCGTTTTACTTCGAGACTACCGGCGTTCGAGATAAGGCATTTTTTTGTTGGTCATGGTGGGGAAAGTTTGGAGGGGAAGGGGCAGTTGGGTCGATTATTATAAGTTTATAAATGTTTGCGAATGTATTTATATAAATGTATAGTTTTAAAATTAGGTTTTTAAGTAATGACACAAGCAAACAAAATTCTTCAGTTTTATTAACTACCTATACACAGTAAAACATGCGATTTCATTCTGCGATCTTGCAAATGAAATGCTTTGAAGAGTCTCAAAACAGAGAATTAATCCATGAGCACGGCAATGTGTTCAGTACTCCTTAAGTTCAATTATGAACACTCGACAGAATAAAATCCATCATAGATTTCTGAACACCTTTACTTCACCTTTGCAGCTTTTGTACAAAAGAACTCTTACAACTGAGGTTACTTACCCCCTCCTCCCTTAGAAGTGCTCACATCAGAATATATATTCAGATATTTTTATATAAGGTAAAAAGTCTTATAATTCTGAAAAAGAACAAAATAAAACATCGTAAATAGAAAGGACAAGCGGTGGAAAAGGAGGCGATGGGGCTGTCGAGGGGAAACGTTTGATTTTGTTTACAAAGACAAAACGGTAATGACGGGCTAAAAAAAAGTGTTCGGGTACACTGATGTTGGTGTGCACTTACCGCTAAAGTTGTCTTTGGTGTAATTTTGTCTCCCCGACCAAGGAGAGACAGGGTTTGTATGTTCTCTGTGTGTACTTGTGGGTGTGTGTGTGAGGGTGGGTGTGTGTGTATATCAGTCTGTTGCGAACAAAATCTGTGCAAGATATATCTAAAGTACGAAAAGTTAGATCGACCTCAAACTTGATCTGTTTATTCCTTGGCTAGGTCGGACGTTTCTGTGAAATTCTGACGCGTGTTTCGTTATTAAGGTTGGCATATGGCGTCATTACGTAAGATCTTGTGTGAGAAATTTCTCAGCCGCTAAAGACCGGATGAGGTTCAGACTTGATGGGGTTGTTGCTTGACAGGTCCGTAAAAGTTCTGTCAAATTTTTGGCGCAAGTAGAACGAACGAGTATGGCATATAGCGTCATTACGTAAAGTGTTTATATAATTTGAACAAGTTTTTCCGCGTGAAATTCTTTGTTAATTCTTTAAATTGTTGACAGTGAAATATGGTTATGTTTACAAAAATTAATGGTTTTTTTTTTATTGGCAAAAAGAAAAATGAAAAAATGGGCATTGGAGAATTATGGGTTTGGTCGGGGAGACATTTTGTTTTTGTTTTCAAAAATAAGAAACTAAATAGCTCTCGATTGAAAGTATGTGAAATGAGCCTATACGCTTATGGGTTGTGTGCACTGGCCGCTCTAGTGTATCTAGATTCTTTACTGCTTGATTATTTAAACAATTAATTTTCATGTTCCTTTACTTTTTGGAAAGCAGTTAACCCCAGCACGTAGCTGGACTATTAAAATCATTTTAAAACTTGCTTAAAATTCAATTTTTCAAAATGAGTTAGGGACAGAACGCATCCGGAACAGAACGTATTCAGATCAAAAGGTAACCAGAACAAACGTGCCCAGGACACAACGTACCTGGGTTAGAGCGCATCCAGGACAACGTACCAAAGACAGAACGTACACGGACAAGTTCAAAGCTTGTTGTAGAATGGAAGCAAGCTTTTTGTTTATAAATTGTGCAAAATTACAACATACACTTCAGTCGTTTTCAGCGGTGTTTGGATGAAATGCCACCCGGAATAAATGCGCATGGTAGGTTCAAATGCCACGCGGCAAGAAGCTTCTCGGAATAAATGCTACTTTGAATAAATTGAACCACTTCCTCTCACTCCCTCCCCCAATTTTAGTATATAAATTGTTTGGTTTCAATGACTTTCTTTCTATCTTTCTTTCTTTTTTTTAGCCCCAGTCCCCCCCCCCCCCCCGCCCCCCCCCCCCCCCAGCTTCTAAAAGAAGTTGCTGAAAGTATGTGTGTATGTTCGCTTTAAATAAAAAAATCGTATCCAGGGCTCGCGTTGGCGGGGTTTTTGTCCACTTTTTGGGCATTTTTTACGAAATGACTCACTTTTTCGGAACCCACCGAGTTTTTTTGGACCCAACTGAGTCACACTTTCCTTTTTTGACTCGCTTTCCTGAGAACCCAGCGCGAACCCTGCAGTATCTCCTCCTAGGTTTTTAGCCTGAATGTCGCACAATTTTCTTTGATGGTAGCGGACATAAGTATGGTAGCGGACATAAGTATCTACCTGGCTATTACTTTTTTGGCGAATCGTCAGAAATTGGCGGAAATATTGGCCGAAAAGCAACTTTCTTTAAAACGATTTTGGTGGAAACGTTCTAAAATTTTGTTGGGAGGTAAGATGCATAACTATCCACCTGGCTGTTACTTTTCTTGGCATTTCGTAAAAAATTGGCGAAAATATTGGCGCAAAACCTTTTTTCGTAAAATCTTAAAGTAATCTTACTGTCTTGAAATTTTAAATGAGAGTAGCAATCGTTACTATCCGTCGACAGTTTTTGTCAGCACTATATCTCCGTAACTACTGAACCGATTCAAGACTACATAGTGGAGCTGTGCAACGAGGGGCTATTTTGAGATTTTCGCAAAAATTGGGAAAATGGGAAAACTTTGAAAATACAGCACAATTGACCTATTGAATGGGTGTTTGTCGGCGCCATATTTCCATAACCATTGAAGCAATTTAATTGTTCTCTTGCACATAGAAAGATTATATAGAGGATCTGTGCAACGAGGTATTATTTTGAGTTTTTCATAAAAATGGGAAAATCGAAAGACCGTTAAAATTTCACCGTATTGATTTGTGCAATGGCTGCTTGTCGGCGCCATGCAGTCGTAACTATTCAAGCTACACAGCTAATCCTGTGATTGTACGCCTGCGCGGGACTGAGTCAGTTTTACTGACATACAGTACTTATTTTTTCGTGATTCATCTAAAATTGGTAGAAATATTAGCCAACTTTCATGAAAACTATCTCCTCCTACGATTTAAATAGAAATGTCCTAAAATTTTGATGGAAGGTAGTGGTATATATGCACCTGACTATTACTTTTGTTTTTGTTTGGCGATTCGAAAAATGGCCGAAACACGTGACTGTTACTTTTTTTTTGGCGATATGCCAAAATTTGGCGGATATATTGGCGACAAACCATTTTTCCATTAAAATCTTGACTGACGCCACCATTTCTGTCTTGAAATTTGAGTTACAGGTTATAATATGTCATAAATTTTGACATCAGCATTCGTGAGCTGGGCCATTGTCTATGAACAGTCTTGTTTTTCTTTCTTTCTTGAAATGAAACTGATAGATTAAAAACACGAGATTGATCTAACAACAACTGATTTAAAGACAATCAGCCTAGCGACAGTTCTAGATAACAAAGAATAGCTGATCGAAATGGGCAGGAGACGACTTATCTACATTAAATTCTTAGATTTTTTTGTGTAAGCTCAAGGATTACTGACCCAATAACTATAACAGGTGAGATAGCCGCTGGCATTTGTGTAAATAAAGTCTGCGAAGTTGCTCTGTGTAGACTGATCTTAAGCGAAGTAGTACGCAAGTCGAGGGATTATCGCGCATGTAATTCCGACAGGTTAGGCAGTCCTTGGCAGTAACATGTACTTGGGATATTATCCTTTGTGCGAAGTAATACATTTCGTGATGATTGGTATGGAATAAACTCTGGAGTAGTAGGACCCTTAAACTTCTTTAAAAGGTGCTCTGAAATCCTATCTGTTTTGCTTTGAAAAATCTTAAAAACAGAGCTCTAAAAATCTTACGTTACTGTTGGATTAATCTGGCTTAAAAAAAAAACATAACGTGAGAACTTATATAATTTTTATCAAGTGAACAAAAGTTTGAGAGTTTAAATAAGTTTGAAAACAGGCACATTCCGACTAGGGTATGTTCTGTCCCGGGTATGTTTTTCCTGGGTACGTTCTGTTCCTGGTGCGTTTTGTCCTGGGTACGTTTTGTCCTGGGTATGTTCTGTCCCGCTCATTAAAAATGTAAGTAGTTTCGGCTTATTTAATGTGTTGTCAAATCTGCTACAAACACGTAATCATAATAATGATGAAGCAAATTAGAAACTAGACATTTTTTGGTAGGTCATTCCGGAATAGACTACCGATAATTCAAATGTCATAGAAATCAACAATGCTTCCTTTCCTAGCCCAGCCGCTCTGACCCCAGTTTCTAAAAATGGCTCCCAGATTTTTGGCGGGAAGTAGGGGGCACTTTTTCATAACTTTCTTATAATTTTTTTTTATTGATATTTTTTTATCATTTTCATAAATTACTCTTATAATGTGCTGCTAGACTTAAAAAGCAGTAGAAACGCTATCGGTTCCCAATGATATTTTAAGAACGGTTCATAGACGTGTACTTTTTTTATCAAACGTTATCAGTCTAGTTAAGCAATCAACTGTGTTTATCGTTTGTGAAGAAAATATGTTGCGAAATCGACCTAATTTTTCTCTTTTGTTAAGTTCATTTTATGGCCCCCAAGGCTTTAAAAATGGCTCCCAGTTTTTTTGTCTGCGGGCCATCGGTCCCCAGTCGCAAAATTCCAGAAATATCCCTGAGCACTGAATAACCTATTGAAATTTAAACCTTTTAACAATTTATTAATATTTTCAATTTTTCATATTTTCTATTTCTAAGGCAAGAAAATAAGTTGTTCATATAGTCTGCAACATAAAATGATGAAATGATGAAAGTAATTCGATTTCTTTAGCAATCGATTTACAGTAGTTTATTCTGGAATAGCCTACCAGAAAATATTTGGTTTCTTATTTGCTTCAGAATTCTTATTTTAAAAAATACGGTGTTTACACTTATGAACACATTTAACCTTTTAAAGCATGAAGCAAACCTGCATTTTTCAGTTGGGAGAGAGAGGGCAGAGAGTATTTGTGTGATTTTCCAAATAACCTTGATTTCCAGACGATGCGAACGCGCAAATGTAGTGATTGTTCTTTTAATTTTAAAAGAATGCATCATATGTTACTTGGGGTAAACGGTTAAAAGCCCCGTCATAAGCCCCCACGGTTAAAAGCACCCAGTTTAACATACCTGGTAAAAGCCCCTCCCCCTCTCCCCACCCCACGCACCCCTTCAGTTACGTGTTTTAAGGGTTTAAAAGCTTATGCTGTTCTTACATCTTCTTTTGATGCTTTTAACAACATAGTTTCCATTTTCGAAGAAGCTTGTTTCGAATGCATTTTCGTAAGAACCAGTCCACAATCGAATCGTAATACAGTTATACATCATAGCGTGTCAAAGTGTTCAGGTGCTGTGTTGTACTTCCGTCTAGCTGCGATTAGCCAGTCATTATGTGGATATCTTTCGTTAGGCCCTATATTTGCAATGCTTTTTACCGGGTATGCAAAACTTGGGGACTTATTACCGGGGGGCGGGGCTTTTTACCGGGGGGCGGGGCTTTTTACCGGAGGGGGGTTTACCTTGAACCGTTATTGGGAGTTGCATCAGTCACTTTTGTGTGCAAAATGTTGAATGTCTGGAAAAGTATTCGTATGCATAAAGAAAGTTTGGAACTTTTCTTGCACTGGAAACTTTGTGTTAAAATCCTTGGGGACATTCCTTAGAATTGCATAAGATGCATTCTTTTAGGAAAGACGTGGCATATTGTTTATACGAGTCACAACCACTTCCCCCGGAGATTGGCACGTTTCCCTACCAAAACTCCCTCTAGTTGTTGATCGCGACCCTCTGCTTTCTTTTCAGTGTATTCTTTGTACGCACTGTTGGAATATTGTGTTGTGACATCTAATATAGTATTTCACGGCTTCTTCATAGCTGATATGGGAGACGGCAATATGGTATTTCAACAAGAGACGAAACTGGATTAATTTTGCTGTCACCTACAAACGTTCATGGATGCATGTTTTTTTTTTTTTTTTGGATGAAGTGATGAAAATGTTCAATATTGAAAAATTCTGTTGGCATTAGTGGAATGATCCTGTGTGTGATTAGTAAAAGCCAATAACAATTCCTCAACGTCATCCTTAGACTTGAATCACTGGGGCCATGGAACATGAATATGACTCCTCATCGTTTCCGTTGTCAACATGCCGAAAAGAGAAAATATCTACTGGCAGGATGTTGGAAAAAATAGAAAAAAAAAACACCCTGGTAGGTTAAAAGGGGGAAAACTTTCAAGCAGCACGTAGCTGTGAGTTTTTAGAGGTGAGTGCGATATCTGCCCTGGTAGTCACAAAAGTTCACGATGCAGTTCACTGTACACCGCACAAGGGAAATCAGCTGTTTTAGCTAAATTACACAGTTTTTACAAGAATTTGTTTTAATGTAAAAGTCAAATTTATTAAATAACTTTCAAAAGTTCCATTAGCTACATGAGCAGTTAATTGAATTTGTTAACTGTGCAGTTAACTTATGTTAAAACAGCCACTGCTAGTTATTGTTTCCACTGTAGAAAGAGAAGAAAAAGAGAAAACGAGCAAAACTCCATTCATTTTTTCAATCTCCTTCCCCGATAGTTGTTTTGATTTTATTCAAATGATTTAATCACTTTATTTAGAAAATATTTTATAGGTGTTTAGAACATTTGTATTGCGATTAAAAAGGACATAGTTCTTTGACCCGGCGTGTTCGACTTTTGGGAGAAGCTCGACAAAAACATTTGATTTTCGCTCGGGTTTGGATACGTTTTTAGCTCAGCTGTTAATGCTGCTGTATGGCTCTAGAATTACTGCTCTAGGTTGTGTCTGTTAAGTTTTTCTGCCAGCATCTGCCAGGATTCAACACGTAAGACCCAACACGTGCCGCCGCGTTGTTGCTGTTTTTCCACACTCCACCAATGTACCTTGTACACAAAAGCTACGGTTGTGACGTCAGCTTACCTGTTCCGCTGCTATCGTCTCTGGCCCACAGATGCATGGCGTATTTGTCCACGAAGCATTTTCCCCCAGTTGCACCTTCAGCACTTCACACTTCCTGTGCACAATGTAGACCACCACTTCACATGGAGCTGTATTGTGTTTTGTCCCTGAAGCTGTACATTAATCTACTCACCCACTGTGGTTTTCCTGCAGAATGACATTTGGCTGGTTCTCACGGTGGTTCGGATATATCGATGTTGGTGGTAGGTGAACACATCTTTCCAATGAACCTATTGGATTGA
Source organism: Protula sp. h YS-2021 (assembly GCA_949752745.1). Lineage (NCBI taxonomy): Eukaryota > Metazoa > Annelida > Polychaeta > Sabellida > Serpulidae > Protula > Protula sp. h YS-2021. Next base: position 48,995,944 of record OX457025.1, on the reverse strand, counting down.
CACATGTCGTGTTATTTGGTTCTGATATTAATCGGATTTATATTGAACAGTATTTGTTAACGGTTTTTCCCATTTCAAAAACAATTCGATTGTTATTTTTATTGATGTTGCTTTCCTTTTTGTTTCCAATCAAAATAGTTGAGATTAAACAGATTTTTTCTGTTTCTATTAATGTTAAACATTTTTGTTTTATCGTGTCGAGTAGAAGCGCAGTTACAACTTACTGACTTTGAGGCTGTCAGAAAGCTGTTTTTAAGGGAAAAGCACTTTTACGTGCTCTCAATTCCTGGAGTTTTCTCCAGTTGTATTTTTACTTTAGCCAACGTCACGGAAATAGTAAGAAAATGAAATATCGATGATAGTCACATGATTGCTGTTTGTGGTTTGTGAAGCTGAAAGCAGAGTGACATCACCGTCACGATTGCTAAGCTGCGAGAACCCCAGTGGGGGGGGGGGGGGGGGCATAATGTGCCTACGTCTGGCACTGACATGCGGGCGTGGAGCAGGGCATGGGCAAGATTCGTGAGCAGTGATACATAGTGTGTTGCAGTCCTTCGCCAGTATTTGAGTGTACATTACCGGACTCTCTTCAGCGCATATTGTGGTTTTCGCAATGATATGCTTATTAATGCATGTTCGGTGTTTTGTGTAGTCTTTTTTAGCCCAGGTGTGATGCTTGTGCTTTTCGTGATTTTTGTGATCATTTGTGTAAAGCCCAATTTTGGGCGAATTTTTATCCAAAAATTTGAAGTGGTCTAACATGTAAGTAAATTTTAAACTTCTTTTTGCAATATACCTTATGGTTTCGATGAACTTTGCCACAGCCATTTTTCCCCTGAAAACCTTCGTTATGACGCGGTGAAAATGTCCGTCGGTCGGTGAGTCCGTCCGTCTGTACCCTTTTATTTTTGCCAGTCCTGTTTCAGTTTTCATCGGATCATAGTAAAATTTGGTGCAAATATGGCCCACTTAGGATGACAAATGCCCATCATTTTGTTTTCACAACTGTCCAGTTATCCCCCGTGGAAGGGAGGGATATAGTTTTGAACTTTTCGGTCTGGCCGTCCGTCCGTCAGTCGCCAGTTTTGTTTCCAGACGATATCTCCCAAAGTACTGGGCGGATCTAGTTCATATTTGGTATACCTAACAACCACGGTATCTAGATGTGCCTCTTGGGGGTTTTGGTCGGATCGAAGCCCATCTGGATCTGTATTTGGACTTAGAATCCCCAAATCCGGATCTCAACGTGTACTTTGGTTTCCAGGCGATATCTCCGAAACTAGTGAGCGGATCCGGTTCATATTTGGTATGCGTAACAACCAAGACATCTAGATGTGCCTTTTGGGGGTTTTAATCGGATCGAAGCCCATATGGATCTGTAGTTGGACTTAAAATCCCAAAATTCGGATCTCAATGCACTTTGGTTTCCAGACGATATCTCCGAAACTAGTGAGCGGATCCGGTTCATATTTGATATGCCTAACAACCAAGATATCTAGATATGCCTCTTGGGGGTTTTGGTCGGATGGAAGCCCATCTGGATTTGTATTTGGACTTAGAATCCCAAAATCCGGATCTCAACGTGTACTTTGTTTTCAAGGCGATATCTCCGAAACTAGTGAGCGGATCCGGTTCATATTTGATATGCGTAACCACCAAAACATCTAGATGTGCCTTTTGGGGGTTTTGATCGGATCGAAGCCTATAGGGATCTGTATTTGGACTTATAATCCCAAAATCCGGATCTCAACGTGTACTTTGGTTTTTAGGCGATATCTCCGAAACTAGTGAGCGGATCCGGTTCATATTTGATATACGTAACAACCAAGACATCTAGATGTGCCTTTGGGGGTTTTGATCGGATCGAAGCCCATCTGGATCTGTATTTGTACTTAGATTCCAAAAATTCGGATCTCAATGTGTATTTTGGTTTCCAGACGATATCTCCGAAACTGGTGAGCGGATCCGGTTCATATTTGATACACGTAACAACCAAGACATCTAGATGTGCCTTTGGGGGTTTTGATCGGATCGAAGCCCATCTGGATCTGTATTTGTACTTAGATTCCAAAAATTCGGATCTCAATGTGTATTTTGGTTTCCAGACGATATCTCCGAAACTGGTGAGCGTATCCGGTTCATATTTTGATATACGTAACAACCAAGACATCTAGATGTGCCTTTTGGGGGTTTTGATCGAATCGAAGCCCATCTGGATCTGTAATTGGACTTACAATCCAAAACCCGAATCTCAATGTGTACTTTGTTTTCTAGACGATAACTCTAAAATTTACCGGATTCGATTCTCATTTCGTATGCATAACAACAATATAGTGTAGTTGTTTTGTCTACTTAGTTTAAGTGCGAGGTACAGCACCCGCCCTACTAATTACACCCACGGCGGGGGATATGGCAATTACTGATTGCTCTTGTTTTTTGTTTTGTTTTTTTTTTTTGTTTTTTTGTTTTTTTTATTTATCGAGTTAACCGGAATATTGGCCAGGAACTTTCAAATTGTAAAATTAACAAAAAAAAACAAAAAAACAAAAAAACAAAAAAAATCATTGCGCTTCTACTTGATCGTCTTCATCATTTGCCTAACCACTTGCCTCAATAGCTCAAGTGCTAAGGCATTGGACTGATTATCACAAGGTCGTGGGTTGAAGCCCCGCTGAAGGCGAAGGTTTAATTGTCTCTCGTTTATCTGTTTTATAGGCAGTGTTTAATATTTATAGGATGTGATTTCAAGCCCCAGTCAGGAATCAGTTTGTTTTTGTGTATGTTTTGCTTGCCTTTTCTATCTTAAGTGTTGCTCAAGGTGCTTAATAATACTCAATAACTATACATGTGCGACCTATCGCTATAAAATTTATTACGTCCAGTTAAAAAAAAACGGTCAGATTGCAGAAACTTCGCAATGCACTTCTACTTCATGTTTCTTCATCGGTTGCGTAACCACTTGCCTCAACAGGCAACTGGTAATCGTTGAACTGATAATCACGAGGTAGTGGGTTCAAGCCCCACAGAAGGCGAATTTTTCTATGTCTCCTTTCTTCATATTTTGTAGGCAATATTTACAGTTCAGCCTCCCGCAGAAGGAATGGCTTGCGTTATCGCCTGCGAAGCAAGAGGTCTTGAGTTCAAGCCCGCTCTTTTTATTGTCTCCCTTTATAGGTTTTGCGGGCAATGTTTTATAGTTCCGCGTCCCACAGAAGCAGTCTAGCGTTGTCGCCTGCGAAGCAAAAGGTTTTGAGTTCAAGTCTCGCTCTGGGCGTTCTTTCTCATTGTCTCCCTTCACAGGTTTTACAGGCCACATTTATAGTTCTGCGTCAAGAGAAGCATATAAAGGCCCGTGCTGCAGTAATTTATGCTACATAAAATTATATGAAAATATCAGTATATAAAAACTCCTTCTTTTTTTCCTTCTTTCTTTTCTTTCTTCTTTCCTTCCTACTATTCCCTGATCCAAGGTAGATCTTCAGTAGAGTTGTGGTATTTTTGTTATAGGTTCGGCAAAAAGTGGCCAAATAAACGGCTATCTTAAAGAGTGACACAAAAAATACTGTTCGTTCCACACATCCAGTTCGATTACTTTTGATGGCAGTGCTGCCCATTAGGCCGTGTACCAAATCTAAATCTTGTCAAAATTGGTCGGTTTCTCTTTTGACTCTGTAGATGTCTTCGCTTTTACGGCTGGGCACAATGTCTATAGGCATTCTTGTTTATATTGGGAATCAGTTTGGCAACAGAAGTTGGGATGTTCATGTTTACCTACCTGCCTATGGCGAGGGATCAAACCTCAAATTGGCATGCTTATCGACTGACCTCTGTCCATGATTGACTCTGCTATATCTGTCACTTCGAGGCCAGTGTCCTCAAGCAGCTGCTGTATAGAATGTGGGCTGTTCTTCCTCTTGTCCTTTCCGTGACTTGGAGACCACAAGACGCCAGGTTGGACGCTACTTCTTGGTCTTGTCCGTAGCAATGACCCACTGGCTCTAGGTGCCTTTGCCTTACTCTTGATGTAATTGATGACATATCTGCGAAAAGGATGCTCGTTTCGGATATGGCTTTCCCAACTGATGTGTGTAACAGCCAGTTGTTTATTATTATTATTATTATTATTATTATTATTATTATTATTATTATTATTATTATTATTATTATTATTAGATGAAGCTTTTAATTAATTAAAATATGTCAGTTAAAATAGGTGTTTTGAATCTTTGTATGAAATTTATTAAGTTATTGTAAAAAAGATAAAACACTTAATAGTAATTGTGGAATGAAACATGTAAATTACTTTTTATGCATTTTTGCAATGTTTATCGAATTTGCAAATTAGTAAGTGGTACATTGTTGCTGCATTCTGTAATGATATCTGTGTGCATTTCAGTGTACACGCTGTATGCGCTTTTAGAGTACGTGGTTGTGGTAACCAACCTAATATTCCATGGTAGCGGAGTCTTTGAGTTCGGACATGCACAGTACCTGTGTGAGGTGCCGGTCTTGGATCCTGGACGCCCACAGAAGGAGGAGTGAGGGTCGGTGCAGATATATGAGTGTTGGCGAGTGCTTCTACACGAAATGCTTACACCTGCAGCACCTCGTTCGTTCGCCCGCAGGTCGTCGTCATTTGATACCAAAATCAAATTATGTCATAATGGAAATTTTTCTTGTTTTGAATTCTATGTAGAACTATTTAGTTAAGGTGAAGGGATGTCAATGCTTAAGAACCTGGAAAAATGTCAATACCCGGAGAAGACGATTAGTTGACGATGTTTTAAGAAATCTTTGATGTTTAGTCGTGTTTCAGTTGAAACCAATGCTAGCCAGTAATTGTAAAAGTTGGCTTTCTTTTGAGACAAAAAGTAAATAAAATGCCAATCTTTGCGTTCAGTTCTTTACTCGCCTATAAAATATGAAGAAGAAAAAATGATTGCGCGTTTCGTGTTTATTAGTAATCAGTATGTGTGAATCTATTTATATATTTTTTTGTCTCTCTCTCTCTCTCTGTAAATGTATCGGCACTTGTGCAAAAATGGATAAAAATAGCATAGTTTGTATCTAGGCATAGGATTTTGTTATTGATAAAAGTGATTACTTAAGACTACGCGTAGGAAACATCGCTGAACGCACACTGTGGGAGTTTTGGAACGGAAGGCTGGCAGATCTGTTCGTACTGGGGGAACATCAATATGTGGAATGTCATTTTTTGTCGTCAAAAATTCAGTTATTGATAGCAAAATATAAATTATTGAGATCTACATTGATTTATTGATATCTTATATTTTGATATCAAAAATAAGCATTAAATGTTAAAACAGCATTCCATATCAATAAGTATAAGTATAAGCATAAAAAATGTTAGGAGATATGGGAGCTGGCAGCATTGTAAGGAGCATATTAACATGTTATGCTGGAGAGTAAGTACAGCGTTTGCCAGTTCAGAACCAAATTCGTCATAAAATAACAAATAATCAAACGAGATGGGTGCCATTTGATCTAATTACCTCACAAGCTCTGCGGATTGCATTTTCTTGCCTTTAAGTGCTTCCGACGGTATAAACAAGCCACGTGGTGTTATTCAAACAACAAATTGTATCCTAATTTCAGTTATATATGCGCTCCCAAATAAAGAGAAATATAGGAGATTGCCAGAGTTCTTAAATTGGTTACGAAATGAACGTTAGTAAAAACCAAGCGGACTGGCAATTCATATGAACGTCACAGGCTAACGCCAGAGTGATGCTGACGAAAACAGCTGACCATTGAGGAGCTGAGTGCTATCTTTTGTGTTTGAACACAAACAGATGGATATTTTAAAAAGTAGTCCCATTCTTTATATTAGACTCCGGCTTTTGTGAAGGCCAGTACTCGAACCCAGTACAAAAGCACCCAACCCCATCATCTAGCAATGCAACACAATGAACGTGGATAAACTTGTAATGAAGCCCGACCACAAGTTTGTGTAGGCAGTGATAACTGAGAATGTTCTTGACCTTATGGGAGAAGAAAAATGTCGCTGCAAGCGCATGGTCAAAGTTTGATATGGTGATGTTAAACTGTAAGTGGTAATGGTATTATGATTACGGAAGCTTCAAGGCAGGCTTCTTAATGTGCTCCTTAAAACAACATTACTTGCGAGTCTGCAATGGTAACAGTTAAGGATGTGTGACGTCTAACCAGTTTATACTTGTGTGTATATATTTCTTGCCATTCTTACAAGGGAGTGCCCTATTCTTCTTGTCAAGAAATAGAGGTTCTGCTTAGCAGTGTCACTAGTGCCATTGATTGTGTATCAGTTAGTGGTACTACTGGCTCAGCAGTGTCACTCGTGCCATTGATTGTGTATCGGTTAGTGGTACTACTGGCTCAGCAGTGTCACTAGTACCATTGATTGTGTATCGGTTAGTGGTACTACTGGCTCAGCAGTGTCACTAGTGCCATTGATTGTCGGTTAGTGGTACTACTAGCGCCACGAGTGGTTTATGTCGTAATATAATGGGCCGACAGAAACACTGGGTATTTCAGTTTTGTCACTATTTTATTTCACAGCATGGAGGAGGGGAAGTATTCTATTTTTGAGGTAGACCCATGCTCCTTCGGTCCACCTCGGAGGAAAGCTCAGCTACTAAGTCGCTAAACATGAAACCTTATGGCAGAGAAAATCAACTTTGTTGCTATCCCAAATAAAAAACCTGCTGGAAGTTGCTAATTTTATGCGACTTTGTTGCATTTCTAATGTGAGTTGGGAATGATATATCCGTTTGATGTAAGCAAAATACTAGCCGTTACAGTAACCTTTGCCTTTATGTTTAACCACATTTTAAAGACAGCCTCTTCATCGTTATTTAGAGACGTTTAGAAATAAACAGTGAAAGTAGTTTAGACGCAGGCGAAAGCTTAGTGCAACAACAAAGCGGCAACCGAATCTCTTAAATGCACTTTTAAGAAACTGCCAAGGATGTTTTGTAACTGTATTTTGTGACGAATTAAATTAATATTGTTTCTCTTTGTAGAACATGCAAGTGAGGTGTAGAGCAAAAATTTAATTATTTTATAAAATGTGTGTTGCCTTCAAACCTATGATGATGAGAATAAAAATTGAGCAGATTTCTAAATAGTTGTTTTCATTTTTTGTGCTTGCAGTGTACACTGTGTTCGCGGCCCTCGAGTATTGTATTGTTGGATCCAATATTTCGTTCCACGCCACCTTCGCGATAGACATGGGAGACTTTTTAATGGCATTCTTCCCGCCTTCACTACTGCCACATTCACACGAATATTCACATCAAGTCGTCTGACTCCTAATCAGCGCTAGGAGAAAGCACACTTCCACCATCACCACTGTTCTGTCGCTATCCCAAGTTGGAGATGTAGTGGTGAGGCGTGTCATTCTGTCCGTCCCATTTGCAGTACTGTACCGTGTTTGTTCGTACTGTCGGTAGTTGTGCGAAAATATAAGGTACGAAAGCAGTTTCCCTGGCATGCTGAAAATAAATGCATTGCATTTCGCTCGAACAGATATGCCGTTAAGCAGTCAAAATACTCAACTTTTGAATTGCAATTCATATTAATTGCAATTAACCAATAACGAATATTTATATATTATATATCATTGTATTATATATAAATGAATTAATGCGTATAAATAAATTAATAAGCCATATAGGCCTATATTCCATCCATAGTAGATGAATGAACATGATATAATTGCAGTTAATAACGAATGCCACCTGTTGAAATTGAGTACTAAGTTAATCCCGGCTGCGCATGAATCGCTTTCAAGTCTTGAGATGTTAATTCATACTGTCAGTCACTTACCGTTGAAATTTCACTTTGAGTTTTGTGCGAAAATGTGTTTCATATTTATACAAACAACATAAGAAATAAAAAAGAAACACACACATACGCATAATCAAAGCAGGGGGTGGGGGGGGGGGGGGTTGGGAGCACATTCCCTAGTAGTGCAAATTTGAGGGGGGGGGGTGCAATAACCGTTTACCATAAAGCACATTCGACTCGGAATAGACTCGGGATGGTCAGTCTTATAGGTAGTGGAACCCGGATAATATGGAATTTGAGGGGTCTCCGAAAAGTTTTTGTATTTACCGATATTTTTCTAAGATTTTCGTGGTTATATGGTAACTTTTTTCAATGCACTTGTCCATGTATTGCTTAAATTCAGAGAGAGAGAGGGAAAACAAAAAATATACAATTAATGTGAAAATAAAATATTAAATCGTCGGTGTGGTTGATTTTGGTTAAAGAAAATGTTCCAGAGAGTAATGTATTGCACACACTATAATATTTGAAGGCATTCTGGCCAAGCAAAAAATGACCTAGTTATTTATCACGCAAATTTATTATTTATTTATTATTTATTATTGCAAATGAAAAGGAGGTGCTTAGCAACTTGCAAGTAAACGAATTAAAACATTCAACCCGCCTTTGTGTTCTAATTTGAAAATAAAAAAGATGGTGATCCTGATGACTAGAAGTACCAGAAGTACCAAAATTTGTTTTTCTCAGCGAACGCATTATTTTGAAATTTCGTGTTACCACTTTTGGCACTTGTACTTTTGTGCTTACCATAACCATACATAATTACAATATTTATAAGATGGTCGGTATCCGCCCGTCTGTGAAAGACGATGGACGTCTGTAGAATCTCGCTGTCAGTTTCGGGAGGTGATTGGTTGACTTCAACCAAAGAGCATGAATAACAAGAGGGGAAGGCTTCATTGGCTGCTTTGTTTATCAGGATTTTACAGCGCCATCTGTTTGCCTGGGTTGTTAAATCGCTTCCCATACTGGTTTTTCATTCACACAAACATATTTTAACCTTTTCTTTTTTGTTGGGACTGTTCTTAATTTTTAAATTTCACTGACGTAATGACATCAACAATACAATCAAATAAAATCAATAAAACATTTATTTGCTATAATTAACACACTTTCATGTATTCTCATGCAAATATCACAGGTGTTTTAATTTGAGATAATTCACTATGTTACATTTTACCATAATAATATTAAGAAGAAGAAGAAGAGCCAGAAGAAGAACTTGAAGAAGAGAAGAAGAGCGAGAAGAAGAAAAAGAAGAAGCCTCCTAAGTGAAAAAAACTGACATGACATTTGTCAACAAAAAAAAGTTTCATCTTTTAACCACCCCAATAACCTTCCCCCTCCCTACATCCCCACCCCAACCCCTGCCCCAAAAGACTTGCATAGGGAACTTCACAAACAATTTCGCTCAATAAATGAAAAAAAAATCTTAACCGTTGATGTTTATTCATAAACTGACTGTCCTCAAAACGCTGAGCGCAAATCCGTCTGTGTTTTAGACCATCTGGTGATTTTCCTTTCAGATCCTGACGCATTATATTCTGTATCCATTTTTCACATCTACCCGAATCCCGGGGAAAAGTGAAAAATTAAATATTCTTGTCCACTCCTTTGTAATTATTACAACAGCAAGTTGCACAAATTGTCCAACGGGCATTTTTTAATACAGGTTTTTCTTCATTTCATCCACGTTTTCACTGTTTACATCCGGCTGTCATCCCAGTCCGCCAGAGGGCGTAGGCCAGCTGTTGCATATTTATGGCCTGCCTACCCCCTTGTTATATGTTATATCATTCTTGCAATAAAAAGTAAAAAATGACTGGGGTTTTGTCCTATTGGGCTTTTGTCCGGAGTATGGTTTTGTCCAGCTTTGTTAAATGATTGGGGTTTTGTCCTTTACTGTCTTCCAATTTTCGACCGTCGTCCATAGGGCGTACTTGACAAAGTTGCTATGCACCATAATTTCTAAAGATCTAACATGGGATGTTCATGTACAAGCAATATGTCAACTGGCAAATGGTAGATTGCAGCAACTGTTTATTCTTAAAAAGTGCGGTATAAAACCCAAGGACATCATCCGCATTTTTGTTTCAACAACACGACCAGTTGTCGAATACGCAGCACCGGTGTGGCACCCTGGGGTGCGGTCTCAGCTCTCTAGAAGAGAGGCACGAAGCAATAACACGTCAGCCATTCCAACAAATGCAAAACCCCAACCACAGGCTAAACCATCTCCTTGTGCAATGGCAAAAATTTTAGTTGCTGCGTAAAACCTCCCCCAAACTAAATGCAGAACAAATCGATTTAAGAACAGTTTTATTCCAGATTGTTTTTAATAGACTGTTATTAACCAGCTAATTTATAAGGTTGTTTGATTTCGAAGTGGTTATTTCTTTTGAGTAGATTTCCTGACGAATTACACAGTTTTTTAAATTCAAAATGCGCAATTTGGACTGATATAATTCCAGGTTCAGTGTAGACCACTGATGATAGAAAAAGGACGCAGTCGCTATGTCATCTTAAGTCAAGAAAGGTCTTGATTTAGAAAAAAAAACAAAAACAAAACAAAAGGAGAACTATAGGTGTAAATGTTAACACTTTTAATAGACTGGTGTTGATCAAACTATATATAGGGACTTTCAGTTGTAAATTGGTCGATTTTTAGTTGATCCTTATGACTTAAAGGCAAGCATGACTTGTTCACCCGGCAGTTTATCCCCCTCCGGACATATTGCTTTAGTTAATAGCCTCCGCTTCACATTTACATACCAATCATGCCCATGCCCCCCTTGGGATTCAAACATGAGGAGACGATTTCAGTATAATGTAACAGGTTATCCCGATATTGCTAATAAAAGTATAATGCGGTATAGAAAAAGGGCATAAATGTTTTTAAATCCCCCCTTTCTAGTATATTGAACACGATACTAATACGTTTCATTATTTTATATCTTAAAGGGCAGTGCAACTCAGAGAAAAACAGCGTTGATATTTATTGAAAGCAAGGTAGTTTTTGTTGGTCCCTAAAATCTTGCCACGTGTTTAATACCATTGGATGTTGTCTGTCGATGGGGGAGGGAAACTTGTTTTACTGGGGTCTGTGGGTTGGTTTCGGTAACCTGGATGTAGCCGAGGTGTTGGCTACCAGGCGTTGCTTTTTTAGGAGCAAGTGCTGATATAATGACGCGTGTCTGACCTTTGTCACATTCCCAGTCTGTTGTTCTGCGCTTTCAACCTAGCTTAAATTTCAGTGAATTAGGTAGGCTCCTCTTGAAAAAGCGATCCTCAATGGGAGGCAATTAAAATTTTTTTGCTTGCCAATTTTCAAAATGCTTCTTCTCCCACAATTGTAGTCAGATTTTCTTTAAATTTTGTGCGAATATTCTCTAGTTAGGTCTCTCTTGAAAAATTAATCTTTTTAGCGATCCACCAAAAATTGGCTAAATGAGGGGGGGGGGCATTTTTTAATTTTTTGGGGCCAAATTTTCAAAACGCTTGTTCTCCCACGATTTTGATTGAATTTCTTCCTAATTTTGCACGATTGTTCTGTAGGTAGGCCTCTGTTATAAAGCTTTTTTGGATATCCGCCCAAAATTGGCCAAATAGGGACATTTATAATTTTATGGTTGCCAATTTTCAAAATGCTTCTTTTCACAATTTTGATCAAAATTTCTTTAAATTTCGTACGAATGTTCTTTAGGAAGACCTCTCTTGAAATATTACTTTTTGGTGACCCGTTAGCAATTGGCCAAATGGAGGGGGGCATTTTTTAATTTACTGGCTTAAAATTTTCAAAATGCTTCTTTTCCCACAATTTGGATCAGATTCCTTTCCAACTATGGATGCTTGTTCTCTAGGTACGCGTCTGTGGAAAAATTATTTTTTGCCGATCCGCCGAAAATTGGTTAAATGGAGTACATTTTTAGCCCAGCTTACGTTACACGTAAGCTGGGGTATACCTATCTGCCTACAGACGACGCCCGTTGGTTAGTTGTTTATTAAGAAAATGTTTGTTTCAAAATGGATCTCCGATTTCATTGCGTTTTGGTAAAAGGCATCCCTAAGGGGTCATACATACGGCTTGTGCTTTTTTTAGTCGATCGGACAATTTTTGTATTTTGGGGAAAATGTATTTTCTCCTGCAGTTTTATCTGATTGCATTTATTTTTGGTGTGAGGCAACGTTAAGTGGGTTGTGCTTTTGGACTCGATTTGGAAATATTTGATTTTGGGGGAAATTTTTTAAATAAACATGCGCACTGAGCCAAAATAAACATCCCGCTTCAACGCAAGTTAAGGAAAATACGCAGTAGTCTGAAATAAGAAAGGCGTCTAGACGCAAGCTATATAAACATGCTCACTGGTCAGAAATGTGAACCGCGCATCAAACCAACCTAAAGAAATATGTGCACTGGTCCAAAATAAGAACTGTGCATCAACGTAAGTTAAATAAACATTCCCATTGGTCTGAAATGCGAACCGCGCACCGACGCAAGTTACATAAACACACGTACTGGTCCGAAATGCGAACCGTTGATCAACACAAGTTAAATTAACATTCATAGTGGTCCGACATGCGAATCGCCCTTTGACACAAGTTAAATAAACATGCGCATTGTCCGAAATGTGAATCTCTGACCAATGGAAGTTGAATAAATATTCACACTGGACCGAAATGCAAACCGTGCATCGACGCCAGTTAAATAAACATGCACACTGGTCCGAAATGCGAACGACGCATCGACGCAAGTTAAGTTAACATGCGCTCTGGCCCGGAATGTCCACCGCGCATCAACACAAGTTAAATAAATTTAGGCAGTATCCCAAAATAAACACCCCACATCAACGCGAGATAGATAAACTTGCGCACTAGTCCTAAATGCCAACTGCGAATTAAGGCAAGTTAAATAAACATGCGTACTGGTCCAAAATAAGCACCAAGCAACAACGCAAGTTAAAGAAACATACACAGTGGTCCGAAGTGTGAACCGCACATCAACGTGAGCTAAATGAACATGTGCACTGGTCCGAAATACGAACCGCTCATCAATGCAAGTTGAATAAACATGTCTGCTGATCCGAAATGCGAACTGCCTATCGACGCAATTTCAACATGCGCACTAGTTCCAAATGCGAACGGCGTTCCGACGCAAGTTAAATAAACATGCGCACTGATCCAGAACATCGCGCATCAAAGAAAGTTAAGGAAAATACGCATTGGTCTGAAATAAGAACCGCGTCTCGGCGCAAGCTACATAAACATGCCCACTGGTCAGAAATGAGAACCTCGCATGAACAGGAATTAAACAAACTTGCGAACTGGACTGAAATAAATGCCGCGCATCGACGCACGTTACATAAATACGCTTACTGGTCCGAAACGCGAACCAACCATCAACGCAAGTTAAATAAACATGCGCATTGGTCCGAATCCGAACCACGCGCCGACATAAGGTAAATAACCATGCGCATTAGTCCGAAGTGCGAACCGCTTATCAACGGAAGTTGAATAACATACGCACTGGTCCGAAATGCGAAGCACGCATCGACGCAAGTTAAATAAACATGCGCACTAGTTGTGAACGGCGTTTCGACGAAAGTTAAACAAATATGCGCACTAGTCCGAAATGTGAACCACTCATCAGCAGAAGTTGAATAAACGTGCGAAGCGGTCCGAAATGCGAAGTGAAATAAATATGCGCCCGGGCCGAAATGGCAACCACGCATCAACGCAGGTTAAATAAACATGCGCATTGTTCTAAACTAAGAAACGCACATCAACGCAAGTTAAATAATCATGCGTAGTGGTCCAAAATGTGAACCGCACATCATGGCAAGCTAAATAAACATGCGCACTGGTCGGAAATTCAAACTGCGCATCAACGCACGTGAACCTGGTCCAAAATGCCAATTGCGCATCAACGCAAGTTAAGTAAAAATGCGCACTGGTCTAAAATAAGAATCACACATCGACGCAGATTAAATGAGCATGCGCACTGGTTAGAAATGTGAACCAGCCATCAAACATGCGCACTGTTGAAATAATTGTTTATGTCCGACCAACAGTACACGTGTGTGGATAGAATTTCGATTAGTTGTTCGAAAGCACCTGTCGTAGACTTTACAGTCTCTCAGAGATACACAAGGCCTGTTTCCAATTTCCTCCGGAAACAAATCTTTTTAAGTATTTATCGGTCTATGGTCGGGTCCGTTGCTAAATTAACTATCTAATTAGCTCGCTGACGTCTCGTCTTTTGAAGCTCAATTTTTTTCAGGGAAATTCCTTTGATCACGCACGCTAGAATTGGTCATCGCTTTTTCGTAAGCTGGGATTTTGTCACTGGGTACACTTGTTTTCTTCCAAAATTTTATCAGAATGCCTTCAAATGTTGCCTAAATATTCACTAGCCTGCTAGCTCTTGGAAAGCTACGTTTCTGGTGATCCACAAAAAATTGGCCAAAATGCGGGGGCATTTTTAAGCCTATTTCAAAGCCTTCATTCCATGATTTTGATCGGATTGTCTTCAATTTTTTTTAGAAATATTCATTATACCGTCCTCTTTTGAGAACTTACTTTTTGAGGACCCGCCAAAAATTGGCTAAATGGGAGGCATTTAAAAAGCAAGTAGCCAATTCTCAAAAGGCTTCTTCTCCCACAATTTCACTGGATTCCTTCATAAATATTTACAAATTTTCAACAACCGGGTTTAACAACATGACCCCCACTTTTTGGCAACCATGCAAGCCTATTCATAGGTAATTTACTAGATCTCGGCTGGTCACAATGTCCCTGGAATTGTTGTTATTACCGTATTTGTATCATTCCTTTTTGTATTTTAGTCATTGTATCAATTCAACATGTGAAATACATTGCTGTTACCAATAAGACAATACCGATACCAAAACGAAAAATTCCCATCAGAGCTTGTGTAGCTGTGGATATCGTTCTCAACACCCTTGAAGTCAGGGTTGCAACGACAATGGTGACAAATGACAAGAACAAAATTAAAGTCATTTGTTGATAAAAATTTCATTTGCCGTTTATCGCGACAAATTTAGATTAAAATAAACATAGTTCAAGTAAACTCCAAACATCTTTATTAAACAACTTGTTTAGTATCAGCCTTAACTACGGTGAACTAACTTATTCCTCAACTCCTATTGTCTTATCAAGGCTTGGTGGGACATTCAAATTTTCTCTGTTTTCAATGAGGCCTTTTCATACGTTTTTAATGTAAATCACTGCAAGGTCTTTATTCCACGATTTTGATTGGATTTTCTTCAAATTTTTCATAAATTATCAATAGGAATTCCACTTTTGAACAGTTACTTTTCTGGCGATCCGTCAAAAATTGACTAAATGGGAACCTTTAAAAATATTTAGTAGCCAATTTTTAAAATCCTTTTTCTCCCAATGTTTGTCCGGATATGTGCGAATTTTCATAAACAGGGTTAAACGATACGACAACCACCTTTTGGCGACCAATACAAAAATGCATCGACAGCATACATAGGAAGAACAGAAGAATGTCATGCCTCGGATGGAGGATATACCACATATTGAATTTTGTGACACTTGTGGTACGGACCCACCTGTGTTCAGGTGACAGTTTTACTCGAACCAGTTAGCGGATTTGTTCCAACAAGGTGTCAAATATAACATACATGACCCTTTTCTGCAGTAAAATATAAATACAGTGAATGTCGTTCTTTTTTTACTGCCACCAATCCACAAACTTGTTATTCCAGACTTTTTTACCAGTGCTGTAGGTCGAGATTTTTCGGATTTTTGTTATTTAAACGATTCTGTTACGCTTATTAGTCTCTGAACAATGCTGGACACTGGTGTTGTTTTCCAGTCACTGACACCTTGGTGTCCATTTCTAAACTGATGCTTTAATGTTTATGGCTGGGATGATATTTCATAACTATAGTTGCTCCATGAAAACCAAGAAAACAAGTTGCACATTACTTTCTATTTTCCATCAATATCCATCTTGACAAAATATTTCCAATGATCAGGCAAATTTCCTTTTTGTGACGCTATGTTTGATAGGTTTATATTATTTAGGCTACTCTGGTGACAACTGTTGCCCATGCCCCAGTAAGACTAAGCAGTACAGTGCTTACAAATTATCGATCGATAAACTGCCTGACCATTTACTATGGTACTTTAATTTTAATGCCCACTCTCTAAACGATTATTCAACAAGACAAAACAAAAGTGTTTTTGTTTGTCGACAAAAAATCATTTGTCGCTGCAGCCCTATTTGAGGCTGAGCATCATCTAGAAAAAGATAAGAAAAGCATGGCATCCTTGCCTCATGCCTTTTGATTAGTTGGTGATGCAATTAATGGTGAAATCTCCTGCCGAGATTTGGCAGAAAGGCGTATTACCGCTCTAATATACTGTTGAGAAGATAAAAAGTTTTTATTCTAGCAATACAAGAAGTTCCCTTATACCGATACGCCTCTGTATGTGTCCTTTGTTCTCAAGATTTTGAAAAAAAGACTCGAGAATTTCAGTGTTTGGCAATCATGATTATTTTAGGATCATATGGGTTCATATTTTCCAGCATAATGTTTTCAGTGTTGTCTGTGCTTCAATTTTTTAATTTGGTATTAAGAACTGCTTGTATCTAAATGAAGAGTTTGAAACAAGATACACGTTTGACAAGTTTGAAAAAATGCATATGAAACATGTGTATGATATAAAGTTAGAATTAAAGATTTCGTTATTTATTAGTCCCCACCGCCGCGTAACGCGGAGCCGGGGATTATTGAATTCGGGTCCATCCGTCTGTCCGTCTATCCATCTGTCCGTCAACAATTTGGCATAGGGTGTCGTTTCCGCGACAGATCTAAAGAACTACTGGAGGGATGTCATTTTAACCTTGCACATGCATAGAATAAGGACTGTAGTTGTGCACCTGGGTATAGGTTTTACCGTCGGCCTAAGAATGGCCTGCACACTTCGTCCAAAATCCGAAAATGTCAGACCTTGAAATGGTGGGATAGGGTGTCCTTTCCGCGACAGATCTCAAGAACTGCTAAAGCGATTTCATTAAAATCTTGCACATGCATAGAATAAACGTTCTGGTTGCGCACCTGAGTATAGGTTTTGCCGATTACCGAAAAATTTGGCCTACAGACTTCCTCCAAAATCCGAAAATGTCAGACATTGAAATGGTGGGATAGGGTGTTGTTTCCGCGACAGATCTCAAGCCCTACTTGAAGGATTTCATTTAAACATTGTATATGCATAGAATAAGCGCTGTAGTTGTGCACCGGAGTATAGATTTTGCCGTCAACCAACAAATATCGCCCACAGACTTTGACAAAAATGTGCCCTTGTCAGAAATCCAACAATCTTATACCTTGAAATGGTGGGATATTCTGTCGTTTTAGCGATAGGTATCAAGAACTGCTAGAGAGTTTCCAGTCATAGTTTATATATTGATAGAATATTGGAGGTATTTGTGCACCCGGTATGTATTTTGCTGGCCATCAAGAAAAGGATACTATGACTGAATTTCTCTTGTTGTTTACATTAAAATATTACATTCATTCTTCTTGTAATGGTGAGCCTTCTTCGTTCCTTTGATTAGGAAAGCCTGTGTGTATATCGCGAAATTTGCAGAAGGGATTTGAGTTACGATGCAAATGTATATTATAAAACCGCAATTTAGGTTTTTTGAACAGAATTGGAATTTTTCTGCATTTGAAACGTGCCATGAAAGATTTTTAAAAAATTAAAGAAGACTGGATGTTTTAAAAACCTGGATTAACGTTGAATGAGGTTTGTATTTTATTTTATGCAGTATATTGTAAACTTTTTATACTTTTTTTAGTTAAGACCTTGTAGTTATTCAAATGTTGCATTTCTTTTTTTCAGGTGCATGGGTGACATGAAGATGGTTTGCGATTGGTTATCGTTTGTATTTCACGCGCATATCGTCTTCATACAGTCCCATAGAGATTGGTACTGAATAGAAAAGTAAGAAAGCAGAAGTGAAATGATGTGACACACGAACGCCTTTTAGCTTCCTTTTGTTTCACGTCAAATTGGACTTCACATCCCTTGTTTCAAAATCTTCCATGTATATAGACAATATACAACGCTGAAAATCCTTTGATACCATTTAATATGACTGCGGATGAGCCTCCAAGTGTAGTCACCCGGGCAACAGGAACATAGGTGATAAAAAAAATTGCTTTTAGTTAAAAAATATTTAAATTGAGTTGTTCTGTTGTTTCATAGTTTCATATTTGGTGTACTTTGATGTTTTCACCAAATTTCACCTCTTTTTTGGTTAAGTCATCTGCCTCATTAATAATTTATATTTTGCAGACTGACTAACGGTTGTCAAGATATGGTGATGCCATGGACGTTTCAATAAGGTGGTAGTTAAGATTTCCCTTTTTATGATGAAGTAATTGTTTTGATTTCATTAGCTGAGTGAGCGCTTTCAAGTCGAGTTACACTTGATTAGCCACGAAAGTGGTAACATTGTTAGTTAACTAGATTTGAACGGCTTTTTCGCGGATGAAAAACAAAAGACAGGAACTTCCAAGCGGTTTCCAAGCAGAGGAAGGGAATTTCTGTCGTGTTGAGTGCAGAAGGGAGCGTGGTAATAGAAGATGGCCCGAATGACCAAACAATTGGAACGGAAAAGCCACAAACCAACATGAGTTCAAATATCGAACATTGTGATCACTATCTTCATATAGTCTACTCGGTAGGCAAACACGATAATCTAGTCATTGAATACAAAGTGGTTGTGATCGTGCGTTTCAAAACCAGTTCTTTCTGATAGTGAGAATTGTCTCGCTTCAGTTCGCGCAACAAGAAAAATTTAGGTGGTTGCCGTGGTGAGGAAGAAAATTCACAAAGAAGAGCAGCAAAACTGATGTGACAAAGTACTAGGAATACTTAATGCAAACAGACAAGAGAAGAGGAAAAGCGAGCCATTGCGAACATCAGGTGCAAACTTTATCGGTTGTCAAGGCAATGAAGAAGGATAGCAGCAGAATACGAAGAATCGGCAAAAGAACTCAAGCAGTGACATCAAGAAAGAACAGAAAAGATCGGCAGGCCTGAATAAACTTTTCTAACTTAAATCCAAAAGCTGCTGATATCTAGTTCTCATGTTTTCAAAGCTTTCATCAAAACCGCATCAAAGTGGTGCACCATATGCAGCGGAAACCTAATGATGAATTGTAGGATGTAGAACCTGTTGATAATATTCTTAAGGCTTCTACTTCAGCGGTCAGGGGACTTAGTTAGACCTCGAAATGTCTTGAAATCTTGTGATTGCATGCGGGCAAGGGATTCAGTCAGTTTTACTGGCATACTTGCTATTGTTTACTTTGAGGTTCATTCAACTGGACTGTTGTTTTGTGGGTTTTGATGCTGTTAGTGTGTTTTAATAGCTTCTTCCATCATCGCACATAAACAAGCACAAGAATTAAGCAGATTCATCGAGAAAGTGTATGAGAAGGTAGTAGACATTAAGCAAGGGTTATTGCAAAACATGGTTGTTTACCGTAAAATCTGTTAGAGAAGAGCCCCTAAATGTCGATAAAAAGACGTGCAGTACGATCAGTCATAGCACAGTAAAGCTTGTCTGTAGTGACCGCATTTTTTGCTTACCCTCTAGATCAGGATCTGGATATTTAAACTTGTTTGTAGTGACTACCTTTCTGATACGGGTAAAAAAGACATACAGTAAAATCTGTGTGTAGTGACAACTTTCCAGACCCAAAACCATACAGTAAAATTCTCTATAACGGCCACCTCCCAAGTCCGGATAGAAAAGACGTGGAGGAAACATGTCTGTAACTAACACGTGTATGCGGAAAAAAGTACAGTACAGCCTGTGTGAAGTCATCAGCTTTCAGACTGGCGTAAAAAGTTATGCAATAAAACTTGTCTGCAGTCAATGCCTTCTTGATCTTTCCAAAATTTGTCTGTAACGACCACATGCCAGCTGCAAACAGAAAATACGTAGAGTAACACCAGTTTGTAACGATATCCTTCCAGGTCTGGACAAAAAAAGACGTACAGTAAAACTTGCTTGTACTGACCACGTGGCAAAGGAAGGCATGCTTGTAACGACCGCCTTCAAACTCCAGATGAAAAGATGCACACGAAATAAGATAAATAATAAAATATGTGTATAACGTCTTCCAGGTTCTCATAAGAAAGTCGTAGTGTAAACCTGACTGTAGCAAATACCTTCGAGGTTCAGGTAATGACACAGATTAACTTGTTTATAATAACCACTTTCCATACTGGAGTAAAAAAGAGATAAAGTAAAACTTCTTTGCAGTGACAACCTTTTAGATCCAGGTAAAAGGAAGACTTACAGTAAAACCTGTCTGTAGCGACAGGGGTGTTACATAACGGAAAACCGACCTCGGTTCGGTTCGGTTAAAAAATCGAAAAAGAAAAACCGCGGTATTTTTGTTTTTAAATGCAGGCTAACTTTTTCACTCAAAATGGACAGCTATACAATAACGTTCTGCTTCGTGCTCAACTGTAAGACCTCAGCATGATGACATATGGCTCTTTTTTAAGAAAAAAACATCTACATATGTGAAGATCTCACTTGACCTTTTAATATGAACTATTCTTTAGCGGAAGTAATACTAAGTGTAATTCAAGATTTAATATTTCTTATGATATGTGTGAAGGCGTTTTGTTTATGGCGTTATAATTAGGAAACTCTGTAAATGTTATTAAGTTAGAACAAATATATAATGACTGTTATGTGATATACTTAAACCTAAGTTAGGCAAAACCGCAATAATTGTTTAATTGTATAATTCAACTTAATTGTAAGTTCGGTGATGTGTGAAATAAATGCATCTATTGATTGTTACTTGAGATATGTATGCTTTATTGTTGTTTCTGTGACTTTTTAAATATTTTAAAGCAAAGTTTTAACAGATTTTGAAAACTCGTACCGAAAAAAACGAAGAGAAACGAATAATTGAAGAGTATCGAACCAAATCGAACCGTGGGAATGAAGCACCGTCACGTCCGTAGTAGTGACAACGTTCCACATCCGGATAAAAGATGTACAGTGTTATGGCGAGTGAAACGATTTTTATGGTTGACCATGGCTTTAGAAATTGTAATTATTACGTAAAAATCTTGTGTGCGAAATTTCTCAACCGCTGAACATGATAGAAAGTTCAAACTTGGTGGGATTGTTGCTTGGAAGGTCCGAAAGCGGCTGTCATATTATGTCGCGAGTATAACCAGTGAGTGCGGCGTATGACATCATCACGTAAAATATGTATATATTTTGAACACGATCTTGTGCGCAAGTTATCTTGAGAACGAAATGTCGGATCTACTTCAAACTTGACTTTTTCATTCCTTGAGTAGGTCGGAGGGTTCCTTCAATTTTTGACGCATGTTACAGTATTAGGAAATCGTGTAAAATCGTGTATGCTAAACATGGGAGAAAGTTCAAATTTGGTGGGATTATTGTTGGTAGGTCCAAAAGACTGTCAAATTGTATCGTGAGTACAAGGAGTGGGTGCGGCGTATGACGTTATCACGTAAAATATGCCCAAAAATTTTGGACAAAAATCTTAATCACGGAAAGTTGTATGGACTTCAAATTTTGCATGGATGTTCCTTGGGTCATTCGGACGGTTCTGTCAACCTTTGAAGGGTGTAGAAATTAAGAAAGGCGTATGATGTCACTAAGTTGAAATCTTATACGTGTACATTTCTCAGCCGCCTAATATCGAATAAAGTTGAAATTTGGTGGGAATGTTGCTTGGTATGTCCGAAAGATTCTGTCAAGTGCATCCGGACGTCATTTGGTAAAAATGTTTCGATAGCGGAAAATCGGATCGACTTTCTGCTCCACCCCACCCCGCTTCCCCCTTTTCACAGCTCTTTTGCTAATTAAGGATAGTAATATATATTAACTACGCTTTGGATTTCAGCGTTTTCCAAAAGATTCTCTAATGTTCCTGCATTCTTCAGACATACTTGAAAACTTTAGCTGCACAATTATCGATCGCTTCTTAGATTTCGTGTGGTTGGCCTTTTTGTGTGTTACAGCTATTAGTTATTAGCACCTTCACCTATTAGCGTGTTTTCATTTGGTTGCCAAGCTGTCCCAGGTATGGGAGTAATTACGTAACGGCTCGCAATGTTTGTGCATTACCTGGAACTAGCTTTCTTTTTTAAAGTAGGTCATCTAATACATTGTGTTATGACAAGCAGCGCACTATTTTGACACCAAAATGCCCTCCCCACTGTCCTACCGAGGTGGGTCTTGTGTGGCACAGTTTTGAAGAATGTATTTCTAGTGCTTTTTGACCGATGGGAATGTACGAAGACAAGGTATACCTTATGGCTATAATTACACTTAGTGGACAAACCCTTATCGTACCGTTAGCTAAAATGGCCAGGGTTGACTTTACAGTCGTACCTGAAGTAGATAGCTAGGTGAAGGAGATTGGTTAAGGCTAGCAAAAAGCTGTTTCGGCAAACCTATTTGTAACTGCCTCATTCAAGATCTGGAAAAAAGACGTAAAGTAAAACCTGTTTGTAGTGACCAACGTCCAGTTTCGGATAACAAGACGTACGGTAAAACCACCTTTCAGGCCCGAATAAACAAAGTGCGTACAGGAAAACTACTGTACTGTAATGAACAACTTCAATACCGGGACAAAAACGACGTTTAGTAAAACCTATTTTAGCGACCACCATCTGGAACCGGGCAAAAAAGACATACAGTAAAACATGTTTAGTGAACCCCTCCTAGACCAAGATAATTCACCTGAGCCTAAACTGAAATACTAAAAAATCAAGTTATGTACCCCACCCCGCTTCAAAACTAGATGAAGGTGATATACAGCCTGACTACTGGACACATGGGATTCATTTATGTGAGATAAAATTTCTTATTATTCTGAAAATAGCACACACTTGTTCAAATAAAACTGTAAAAATGCTGTCTGGGGAAAATGGAAAACGGTTACTGGTGAATGATGGGTTTAGGCGAGGAGACATTTGTTTTTGCTTACAAAAACAAAAAAAAATAATAGGTGTCGATTGAAAGTGTGTAATACAAGACTGTACTGTTATTTTTGTGTGCACTGGCCGCTCTAGTTTGCATGTGTTTTAAACTAGAATATGAATTGACCCTTTTCATCAGGGTTGCAATATACATTAAACAGAATGGTTGCGTTGAATACGGCTTATAAAGTCTATGAGGGCGGACTCCATCTCAGCATTAAAGAACAAACTAAAATTGGATTTAATCTTCCGTGTGATATTGTATGATCAAAAACGAGAAAGGCAAGTAGTGTCATATCTAAATCTTTATAGACAGCAACTAGAATGGCAAGGGCATCTTATAATCAGCGGTGACAGTAGATACAGCTCTCGCGTTTTTCTTCTAATCCCCGCTTTGGTCGATGGGCTATTCCATCTTTTTTATTCTTCCGTCATGTGTGTGTTCCAGACGAACTGACATCGGCTGGTGTATAAACGTTCTTAAAGCATCTGCTGTCTGTATGTGTGTATGTAAATTTTTACTTAAAATGTTTCTTCACCTACAGTTTTGATCGCATTGCTTTTAACTTTTATACGGATGTTCCCTATGTAGTGCTGTTGTGAAAAATTGACCACATTTAAGCAATTTAAAGTTTTTGTGGGCCATTGTCCAAAATACTCCCCTTCAAATATAATTGGATTTCTAAATTCTACAAAAATGACCTTTCCTTTAAAAATTACCTTTTTGGCGATATTTTAAAAAGTGTTGTTATATATAAAAATGTGAAAGAAAATGAAAAACGTCTTAAATATACATTTCGGTCAGTACTTTTTGCTGTGTTTTATTGTGGTTCGACTCCCTCAGAGTGCTTGCATAGAGATTTCTTACGCAGCAATCTGGCACTCTCCGGTGGTAACACAGCAAACTAGGTGTTAGACTGGAACATATTATCAGTAAAATGGTCACAAATACCACCAAAAATTCCTAACAGGAGAGTAGGATATAAAATGAAGTACTACATACTGATGATAAGAACGCTAAAAAGGTAGAGAGGGCTTGAGAATACTGGTGAGTGAAAAAATAAAATTCAGCGTTCGTCTGATTGCTGACGAATCCTAAAAAATCACCTGAAAGTTTAAAACAATATGGCTAAAACTACACAAAAACGAAATATTATGATAAAACATGATCCTTACTTTCAAACGGGATGTCTGTCTGTGGCGAATCGCCAAAAACTACTTTTTCAAAAGAGGCCTTCCTATTAAACATTATACAAAATTTCTTGACAATCCAATCAAAATTGTGGGAGAAGAAATAATTTGAAAATTGGATACATAAATTATAAATTCCCCTATTTGGTAAGTTTCTGGTGGATCACCAAAAATTGTAAATTTTTTGAAGAGATATTTGTCTTGGGAATAATCGTTCAAAATTGCATAGGAATTCGATCAAAATTGTGTGAGAAGCATTTTGAAAATTGATAACAAAAAAACTTTAATGATCCCAATTCGACTAATTTTTTTGGAACGTTTCTCTGCGTTCGGTTAAAATAGGGGTATTATTTCAAAATTAACACTCCGCATTTAGGAGTCCTTTGAAAAAGTGAAGGTACGTGAGTTGCCTCTCTCCACCGGTACTAAACGACCTACGAATTTTACAATCCTTTCGACTGAAATATACCCATTTTGCAATGCTTAACATTACCAGTTTGTTTCCAACCACGGGCCTTTTTCATTTCACCAACCTATTGTAGCCTTTCGCTGCCCCCACCGCCGTAGGAAGAAGCATAAGCGCATAAGAAATGATAGAAGAAATCCAGCAAAATCAGCTCATACTCGGAATATAAAAGAAATTCAGACCTAAAACTATTTGTTAAACTTTTAACAAATTTTTAAAATAGCATACGGGTTGTTAAAAACACGATTGCCTTTCAGTCCGAGAGAAATTTGACATTTAGGCGAAATGTTTGTATTATTTATTTCATTTTACCCGGTTAGTTTGTATCGAAACGCTCCAACAAGCTGCCTGCTACTAGGGCTCTGACAGAGAGATATTCGCAGTCCCAGCGGACCATTTTTATCTTCCTAGCACAGAAAGAGTCAAAGTTACTGTAATAAAAATGGCCAATGATCTCAA
The DNA here is from genome assembly GCA_949752745.1 of Protula sp. h YS-2021. Taxonomy (NCBI): domain Eukaryota; kingdom Metazoa; phylum Annelida; class Polychaeta; order Sabellida; family Serpulidae; genus Protula; species Protula sp. h YS-2021. The sequence continues at coordinate 48,970,929 of OX457025.1, read as the reverse complement.
CTTTCTTCGACGACAAAAGAACTGTGTAAAAATGAAAGCAATCTTAGAAGAAATAGCTCACAGTCGGATAAGAAAAGAAATTGACATTTAAAATCATTTGTTAAAACTTCAGTTATTTTTTAAAATAGCAAACGAGTTTTGAAAAAGAACGATTGCTGTTTGGTGTAGAGAATTACGACCTTAGTCGAATTCCTTTATCATTTCTTCTCATTTTACTCGGTTAATTTCTAATCAAAACTTAGAATTTTTGCACAGTTTATTTGGAACGCCCAAAATGTGATTTGTCTTATTTTAAGTGAAGGTGTACGTACGTATACAGGCGACAAATGTTGTGTTACGGAATGATGCGACTGGTTTTATGTTGAAGTCTTTATTTCCAACCAAGCCATCTTGGTTATTATGTCACATGGTCACATGACCGGATAGAACATATTCAGTTAACAATACCCAAGGATGGATAGTTGTGTCACTATCAATAATATTACATCTCCTTTTCTGAAGCAAAAAAGCATTAGATTCTGTTTTAATAAACACGACTTTGTTTCATGCGAACAATACTTATTAAACTTCAAATACCTTTTAAGCATTTTACTGGTTTGAATTTTACACAATAAATATTTTTCGCGAAACAACATTAAAGTACATTTCTGTTAAAGGATAAAAAAATAGTAGAAAGAACATTAATAACCATAAGCTTGGGAAAATACTTTAGTCAATTCTGACTCATCTCCTTTTTTTCCTTCCGGTGTCGGTTGTGTGACGAGTCTACTAAGTGGGTGACAATAGATAAAGCAATATATACAATATGAACTAACTTGTTTTAAAACACTAGATCAGCAAAAAACAATAATAAACAAAATACCTATATGCAAACTGGATATCAATCACTGACTAAGAGAATTATTTACGCAAGCGATTAATATCAAACTGTATTTTTCAGAGTTCGTTCGGTAGTCCAAAATTTGCTTACCAGTTCAACTTATCAGGTCTCTTCTAATACGTGCCGGCTGACCTGGTATCAGCTGTGAGAAGGGTTTAGCATTGTGTTTTCGGTCATGATAGAATTTCATATCCTGCTAGTAAACTTCTTTTATTGCGAATGTCCTGCGGCTGCAAGCGGGGTGTCATTAGGTATGGGGCTGTTGGTAATGTTATTCTCAGCCGTCTGCCGAATAAAAGTTCAGCAGGGCTCTATCCGTTATGGATTGGAGTTGACCTATATTTGAGAAGGGCTATGTAAGGATCGTTATTTTTCTTTATAAGATTTTTGAATGTTTTTCCGATATCTCGGCACACCCTTTTCCGCTCGCGTGAGTTGGCAAAGACGTTAAATAGAAAAAATTGTACTCCATGCTGACTTTCGCCATTGCACTGTTCTGTAGTTGTCCGCCATTGTCGGAAACTACAATTTCCGGGATTCCATGTGTGGTAAAAATTGATTTGAGGTGATTTATTATAGCATCTGCATTTTGACCATCTTTAAGTATTAATTTACCACTACTAAGTAGGTTGTACCTCGAAGCTCGCATAAATCGCAAGCTACCTTCTGCCAAGATCTGTCTGGAAGTGGGGTTGGTTGCAATGGCTCCACAGTTTTAGGCCGCTGTCTAATACAGGTCAGGCCGTTCTTGACCATGTCTTGAATCTGTTTTGATAGGCCAACCCACCAAACTGAAGTTCTTGCTGGCCGTCGTGTATACGATCCAAAATTTCAAGACGCATTCAGGACGGAATAACGATTCTGCTGTCCTTCAGTAGGAAGCCATCTTGAATAGAGTTCTCCGCAGGTAACTGCATATAAAGGAGTAAAATAGTTGGAACTTGACTTTTATCAGGCCAACCTTCCTGGGTGTACAACATTATTCGCGTGCACACTTCATCTTCATGTTGAAGTTCGCGAATTTGTTCTAACTTTCTTTCAGTGATAGGAAGAACTTCAATTACCTGGTTGACAAATGCTTCCGTTTCCTCAGCTAAATTCGTTTTTGACTTCTGTTTGGACAATGGAGCCAGGCTCATGGTATCCGGAGTGTACATTTCCTTACCTGGTAAATGTTGTATATTGAATCTGAACCGCATGAGCATGATTTGAACCGAGTTATCCTAGGGGGTATTTCGTCGAGCCTCTTTTTGGCAAGTATAGGCACCAACGGCTTATGGTCAATGACTAGCGTGAAATATAAGTCTAAGACACACTCAACAAATTTTTCACAACCCCAGGTCAAGGCCAAAGCGTCTTTTTCAATATGGGCATATCGTTGCTCACAGTCTGTTAGATTTCTACGTATGAGATGAAATGTCTTTGCTGTCCACCAATATGTTGTCAATTTGAATATTGACATGTGGTTATTGTCCCACAACATAGTGTATAACCTCCCGGAATACCTCTGATGCACTCGATATGCCAAATGTTGATTCAAATGTGGGAAGTTGATATTGGGGACGTATTACATACTTGTTTAGTTGAGTTAAATTGATGCAAATGCGTACTTCTCCCGTTTTCGGTTTGGGAACCACTACCATCCCAGCGCACCAGGATGAAGTCTCGTTTGGTTCGAGACCTCGAATTACCCCTTGCTGTACCATATCATCTAACACGGTTTTAACCTTGGGCAACAATGGATGAGCAGCCCTTCTTGGTGTCTTTATTGCAAATGGCTGCGCATCCGGTTCGATGTGTATTTTGTACTTGAAATCTTTTATCCTCCCTAAGCCTGAAAATAATTTTTGGAACTTTTTCAGGACATTTTGTTTAAAATCGGATGAAGTTATTGTACTAGCAATGCTAACAAGTTGCAATTTAGTGATTGCAGGTTTGCCCAAAAAGGGTGTAGTGAAATTTTTGACGACATAAAAATTTTTTAGCAAGCCTTGTTTGATTCAGTGACACATCGCCCATTGAACCGACCAAGTACTTGTAAGAGCGCAGAATTTGCACCTACCCTAACCTTTTCTGGAGGTTCCAGGTTCCTCGATTGTATAAATTAAACTGATTGCCGATGCATCTGCTCCGGTCTCTATGTTGATTTACCGTTACATTTAGCATAAACTTATCGTCCTTGTCCTTGGTATGAATAGCCCCTAAGAACTGCTCTTCACTGCCCTGGGTCGGAATGGAATGGAACTGGGTCGATGTTCTGATAGTGGTCTTCATCCCTCACTTCGTGAATGCGTGTCTTTTGCTTGGTCCAGACAACCGCCCAGTTCCCTTTTTTCTTGCAGAAGCTGCACGTAGATATTTCGCTGGACAATCTTGTTTTGGATGTTTGTTTTTACCACACCAGCGGCATGTTGGTTGTTGTTGTTGAAGACGTCTTGGCGCTGCACGCGACTGGTGCTTTTACTAGTTTTTGTGTCCTTGAGTCATTGTGGAATAGTAGTTTGCGCACCATTTTGGGGTTTAATGTGTTTAAGTGCGCAGACTGTCTTTGGATGGCTTTCCGCGCTCGTGTCTTGTCTATCGCATCTTGAAGTTTCAGATCTTTCTCACTCTGCAACTGTTCTGATAATTTTTTGTCTCTGATTCCCGCAACAATGCGGTGGCATAACAGTTCTTCTTCCATGGCGCAACAGTTGCACTTTTCAACCTGGATCCACAAGTCTTTAATGAAGTTGTCTACCGTTTCATCAATGCCTAACCAACGATCACACATTCAAACACCAGGTTTTTCTTCCCACTGAAGTGGGATTGGAATCTATTTTTCAGTGTTTTCACTGTCTGGTACGATTTCATTTCATCACTGGATAACTAAAAAGTGGTTAAAATGTCTTCCGCTTAAAATGTCATGCAGTACATTAGGGTGTTTACTTTTTCTCAATCATCAGTTATTTTAGCAGTAGCTAGATACCGCTCAAAACGAGAGGGCCAACGGACCCACTCCTCCGGCTTCTTGAAATCGAACGTTTGAAAAGCGCGAATTGCGTTTGTTGCCATTTCTTCTGTTTGTGGCTTTGAGTGCACTAAATTTGCGAGAAAGCTCAATCACTGGTCCTGTATATCTCTTTTAGCTTGGTCACCGCTGCCACCATGTTGTGTTATGGAATGATGCGACTGGATTTATATTGAAGTCTTTATTTCCATCCAAACCATCTTGGTTATTACGTCACATGGTCACATGACCGGTTGGAACTATTCAGTAAATAATACCCAAGGGTGGATAGTTGTGACACTATCAATAATATTACAACAGATGCCTCCACTGATGTCATAAGAGCAGTTCGGCGAAGTCGAGTCTAAACATATACAAATTAACCCTATCAGCTGAACAATTGAAGGCTTGGTAACTCTGACGAAGAGATATACGGAGTAAAAGTAAAGAGGGGCTAACTCGGAGAAGGTCCACGATTGTTTGATGCTTAAATCGTGCAATTTTTCAAGTAACAGCTTTGAAACTCAGCGAAATGGTAGATTATGAACTCAGTAAATAAAGACCTATTGACTCAGTTATCCATATTAAAAAAGTTCACAAACTCTCAATTGAAAAAGACTAGATCGTAATTTTTATGGGCAATTTAACAGTATTTGTGTAATTTTGCAGTATTTTCAAAATGCCAGTACGTTTTAAATGAAAGAAAGGCAAACAGGACACTTTCATTTTATCTCTATAAATTTTGCATCTCTTTTGTTTTGTTTTAATTCCATAATTTCCGTAGCTTGTACATGTCAGAAAATTACCCGATGCCAGACCTTCTCTAGAGTGTCTTGTAGGAAACAATTTATTAGTCAACCGGCAGTAGTGTGGTGGGCACCTGTGCTCCCTCTCTGGCTCCTATTTCTCGAATGACGTCATAAGTAGGTCAGCCAATAAGAGAGGGCTCCCTCTCTGGCTCCTATTGTTCTCGAATGACGTCATAAGTAGGTCAGCCAATGAGAGAGGGCTCCTAGTTGGGCTCCTATTGTTCTCGAATGACGTAATAAGTAGGTCAGCCAATGAGAGAGGGCTCCTAGTTGGGCTCCTATTGTTCGCGAATGACGTCATAAATAGGTCAGCCAATGAGAGAGGGCTCCTAGTTGGGCTCCTATTGTTCTCGAATGACGTCATAAGTAGGTTAGTCAATCAGAGACAAGCATGATGTCATAAATATGTCGTCCAATCATAGAGGAGGGTGACGTCATGCTGAAGGCCATTCCCATTTCTATTCCTAATGTTCTATGTAGGTCATCCAATCATAGAGGAGGGTGACGTCATTGTGCTATGTAGGTTGTCCAATCAGAGACACATCCGTTATGCAAACAAAGCGTTAGTGTATGGGAATTGAGAAACGTTAAAGACAAGTTATGACACGTTCTACTGACGCGAGCATTTATTTGCATATGAATTGGCTTATTTTGATACTGTGCGCTTGTGTCTTGCTCTCGACCAACTGAACAAGGTTATGGACTGGAACTTCCAAACCACATCGGAGATCAAACAAACGGAGCTCTACAAAACAGTGGTGGACCCAAACTTCGTCTTACAGTGTGCAGGCGTGGAAGGGGAAGACACTACAAAGGCCATCAACAAGATAAAGGAATACGAGAACATGAAGATGTTTAAAGTGGTGGAAGCCTACAACGGACTATTTCAATATTTGGAACTTTAAGATTTTAAGAAACTTGTTTATTGATTTCATTGTTTTGTGTGTCATTGAGATGATGGTGAATTTAATGTATCTATCTTGTGTAGCAGCTCTGTATCGACTTTAATGTAAATTGTATTTATCATATAGAATAAAGAAGTAAAACATACAATGTAACTTTTTTATTTTTATTATATACAAATGCACATCATTTACAAACATACAAAAGAGTCATCATAACATATGTGTTATTTAGCTTTTTATGAGTTCATGATGTCGGTTTACGGTTGAATTAACACAGCGTTAAGCACCCAATGACCTTTCTAGGTCACGTGACTGATGACGTCACAACATTTGAATGATGCAACCGTTACAAAATGGCGGGAAAGATGACGTTACCAAATTTAAATAATGCGCAGGGATAAAAATGGCGGTAATACTTGTCTGGGCATGTTCAAGGTTATTTTGTTTTGTTTGTTTTATGAGTAAACCAATCAGCGTTGTGTATGCCCACGCTAGAACAACCAATCAAAAAGAAGCATACCCAAGCGTTTTTTCAATATAGCTACCCAAATATTGCACAATCAGCGAAAATTTATGAATCATCTCTGAGCATGTTTCTGCTAGCCAATAAGAAAAATGTATGACGTAATATTAAACCAATCAGTGTGAGGCATACCCACGCTACATAATCACGTGATTTGGCAGCTTAAAATTGAGATTTTTGTCTATTTGGCATTATTCTAACAACAAATTTTGTGAAATACACATCTAAATAGCTTTTTGGTGGATATAAATATGGAGAAAAGCGGAGCTAAACGTAACAGTTCTTCCATGGATATAAATGACAGCAAAAAGGCAAGTAAATTTTGAGCAAGTAAATGTTTTATTTCGTATTTTGTCATATGTAATGTACAATAATTTTGCAAATTTTATTTGATCTAAATAATTAACTTGTTAGCATGACCACGAATTCTATATGCATTGCAGAAATGCTGAAGTATGACGCAAGCACTGATGAAAATAGCAAAAGTGAAGATATATGCCCACGTGACTCTTTACTCAAGATTCTAAACGAAGAAGAAAATAGAGAGAAAGGAAAATGTATGTACTGTTTTCAAGAAAAAGTACTTATTCCTACAAAATCATGTTGTGTGTCTTGTGGAAATAATGGTAGAGACTATAAATTTTGTGGAAAACGCACATGCAACTGGTGTGGTCATTTTAAAACACTTGTTCCGCTTAAACCATTTTGTGAAGATTGTGGTACACAGGGCAAAGAGTGTGCATACTGCCACCGCCCCATGCCTGAAAAATTTATGCTTTATCAAACGTTTGTGTAATGCTTGTGCACGAAAATATGCAAAATTGAATGAGAAAAGAAGGGAAGAAAGACTATTTCAATATTTGGAACTTTAAGATTTTAAGAAACTTGTTTATTGATTTTAATGTTTTGCGTGTGTCATTGAGATGGTTGTGAATCTAATGTATCTATCTTGTGTAGCAACTTTGTATTGACTTTAATGTAAATTGTATTTATCATATAGAATAAAGAAGTAAATCATACAATGTAACTTTTTTTATTTTTATTATATACAAATGCAAATTATTTACAAACATACAAAAGAGTCATCATAATATATGTGTTATTTAGCTTTTTATGAGTTCATGATGTCGGTTTACGGTTGAATTAACACAGCGTTAAGCACCCAATGACCTTTCTAGGTCACGTGACTGATGACGTCACAACATTTGAATGATGCAACCGTTACAAAATGGCGGGAAAGATGACGTCACCAAATTTAAATAATGCGCGGGAATAAAAATGGCGGAAAAACATGTTCAAGGTTATTTTGTTTTGTTTGTTTTATGAGTAAACCCATCAGCGTTGTGTATGCCCACGCTAGAACAACCAATCAAAAAGAAGCATACCCAAGCGTTTTTTCAATATGGCTACACAAATATTGCATAATCAGCGGAAATTTATTAATCGTTTCTGAACATGTTTCTGCTAGCCAATAAGAAAAATGTATGACGTAATATTAAACCAATCAGTGTGAGGCATACCCACGCTAAATAATCACGTGATTTGGCAGCTTAAAATTGAGATTTTTGTCCATTTGGCATTATTCTAACAACAAATTTTGTGAAATACACATCTAAATAGCCTTTTGGTGGATATAAAAAATGGAGAAAAGCGGAGCTAAACGCAACACAAATATTGAATAATCAGCGGAAATTTATGAATCATATCTGAGCATGTTTCTGCGAGCCAATAAGAAAAATGTATGACGTAATATTAAACCAATCAGTGTGAGACATACCCACGCTAAATAATCACGTGATTTGGCAGCTTAAAATTGAAATTTTTGTCTATTTGGTATTATTCTAACGACAAATTTTGTGAAATACACATCTAAATAGCCTTTTGGTGGATATAAAAAATGGAGAAAAGCGGAGCTAAACGTAACAGTTCTTCCATGGATATAAATGACAGCAAAAAGGCAAGCAAGTTTTCTATTATTTTGAGCAAGTGAATGTTTTATTTCGTATTTTGTCATCTGTAATGTACAATAATTTTGCAAATTTTATTTGATCTAAATAATTAACTTGTTAGCATGATCACGAATTCTATATGCATTGCAGAAATGCTGATGTATGACGAAAGCACTGATGAAAATAGCAAAAGTGAAGATATATGCCCACGTGACTCTTTACTCAAGATTCTAAACGAAGAAGAAAATAGAGAGAAAGGAAAATGTATGTACTGTTTTCAAGAAAAAGTACTTATTCCTACAAAATTATGTTGTGTGTCTTATGGATATAATGGTAGATACTATAAGTTTTGTGGAAAACGCACATGTAACTGGTGTGGTCATTTTAAAACACTTGTTCCGCTTAAGCCATTTTGTGAAGATTGTGGTACACAGGGCAAAGAGTGTGCATACTGCCACCGCCCCATGCCTGAAAAATTTTATGCTTTATCAAACGTTTGTGTAATGCTTGTGCACGAAAACATGCAAAATTGAATGAGAAAAGAAGGAAAGAAAGAGAACTAAAAAGACAGGATAAAACATGGGTAAATCCATTCAAATTTTCTCGCAAAACATTGTGCATAAAGATTAAAAATTTTGTAACCAGTGTTTTTAGATAAGTCACGTGATGAATATGATGGACCCATGAAGTCAGTATCACTTGGAATTAGTGACTTATGGTTAGTGGTATTACCAAACTATGACTTTGTAATTACCAATGGATCATCTCGCAATATTTGTCTTCCTATACATGTGTATCGGGCACTAGTACAACATTTGGGGGAGATTAGTATACAATTACAGGATGTTATGAATAAGAAAAATGTCTATTATAAATTGCACTTAAGTGAACAGTTTTCAGTAAATGTCAAATCTCCTTACTGGCTCGTAAATATTGGTAAATGGCAATTTGATGAAAATGATAAATGGAAGCTTCTTGGAGGAATACAGTTGAAACACGGGCAGTGAGCTGCATTAAAGGAAGCTGTTAAGCAAATATATTTACCTGAATGGTGTTCCATCATTTTACCAAAATGTCTGGTGACTTTGATATGAAAAAATAAAATTTCTTTTTGGTTCTCATGGATGTAGTCATTTAGAAGAAAATTATTTCACTCATATACTCAGTTAGAAAATAAAGAAAGCTGTAATGTAGCGTGGTGATGAATTTACAGTTCAGTCAGATCATTTCTTTTGTCTTTGTTTAGATAAGTGTTGAAAGGCTAACACACTTGTGTATATCTTTTATGTAATACATAATAAATATATGAAAACCTAATCTTTTATGTCATTATTTCTCAAGACTTTCACGAATAAACATGACTGATTGGGAAGAATATTTAAAAACTATTTACTTTGATCCTTCTCACGAGGGTGCTTTCAGTGGACCTAAAAAACTTCATAACATACTGAAGAAAGACGGACGATTTCAAGTTGGATATCATAAGATAAAGAACTGGTTACAAAAACAAGATGCATATTTCCTACCAAAAAGATTAGAAAATGACATTGTTGTATTTTGTGATTTGTGTGAAATATTTCTGGTAGAATAATCTTTTTGGTAGAAATATTTCAAGTAATGCAATATTTCATGAGCCTTTTAAAACCAACGTATCTGTAAGTTCAACAGTAAACACCGTTCCCTTATTATTTGGGTAAAAATTTAAAGAATCGGTTGAAGATAAAAACAAGTAGTGCTTCTTTGTCGCTGTCTCCATTATGACTGATATGTCTTGTAGTGGAAATAATTATTTATCCGCAAATACCTTTTCAAATTCTTTTCTGCGGTTTTGAAGTGCTCTATTTATAGATTTTGTGACTGACATATCATTTGCTATATCTTTTTTAATACAATCGACAATTTTATGGTGTAAGCAGCTTTCCTCCAAATGAATCAAATGACTCAGGAGATGCTTATACTTTTGAAAAAACACTTTGCGATCATCTAACTTCTGTTCTGCTTTATTTTCTGCTTGATGCTGAGTAAGACCTTTTTCTTTATATTGCTCAATTAGTGATTGCCACTGTTTATCATTTTCACGCTTTGTTTCTTTAATCCAGTTAGAAAAAGTAATATTGCTCTCGTCTGGCTCACAGCTTGTAATTTTGTCCCTGCATCCCTGCAAGTCGAATGCGGAAGCGTATACCTGACCACAGTCTAAACAATGCGGATTGGAAAGTTTAGGCTTTGAAGGTAAAGGATCTTTTTTAATAACACGTGATTTGTTTTCTGGTATTACATTTGTTTTTAGGCGATATTTATCCGTTGTATCCGGTTTTAAATCAACAATCAGATATCCATATGGTTTTTCGGTAGCATTCTTGAACTTTTGTATAAAATATTAGAATAACCAGGATACATTTGTCTGGCGAGTACAGATATCTGGCTTTGATCACGAGGTGTTTTAAACAACACAAGATATTGGTTTTGTAAGCCTTATGTTCTATTTTTACGACCGTGGTGGTAAAGATTTTGAAAAATCGTGATAACGGATAAATTTCTGTGATGGCATCCTTCTGTGTACAGCCCTGAAACATCTTTATTCTTTGTTACATTTTTCATAAGATCATCAAAAACAAAAACCGTGGGGTAATGCATATCAAAGAAGTCGTCGTTGCTTAAATCTAACGGTATTCCTTGCACAAATTCAATAATGGGAATAGTTTCTTGCAACTCGCTGTACATAGGCTGCCATCTTTTATAAAACCAAAAGATTTTAGCTGGCGGCGGAGCGATCATATCTTCGGCATTTTGAAGCATATTTTTAATCCATGTAGATTTTCCCGACATCGTTGGACCAGCAATAGACATAATAAATGGATGCTTGAAATGAAAATCTTGACTTTGGGGCGGCGGTGGCGTTGTTTGCGGCGGCGGCATTCGATGTTTTGCTGTTACATGTCTTTTTAAGACGTGATGTCTTGTATATGAATTTCCGCAAATTTGACAAGTTGACATCTTTTACCTTTAATGATCTGTGCTTAAATGAATAATAGTTTGACTATAGGTTCTTTTTAATATCTTGAATATCTGACTCTTTTATCCAGCTGTTGAACTTCTTCGGCCACCCTCTCCATTTCACAAAAAAGCTCACTTTCACCATTACGTTTTCTCCTTCTCAAAACCTTTTCAACTTTGAAAAGATCATCCGGACTTTTTATGACTTTCTGGAGTTCACCTTGGTAAAAGTTTCCATCTACTGGATCATCCTCATAATCTTGTAGTTGATACTTGGGGATACCCCTACGTCTAAATCTTTACTTAATTTTGAATACTTCTTCAGTCAATTTTTGTTGATAGTCGCGTTGAAATGGATACTTCAAGTGAGATATGCGAACCATATCTCCAGCTTTAAACTTAAAGGGTGGTGGTTTGTATTGCAAGACAAGGTTTCTGTCTCTCTTTGGCTTTTCTTTTTCTGTATCTATATAGATACTTTTACATATCTGTGATTCATTTTGTTTGGATATGTCTTTCGGAGCCAAACCTTTCAAAGTCGAATGCGGGCTAGAATTGTAATTAGATAACAAATCCTGAAGTATGTTATTGTATGTATGAGTTTCTTTTTGTGAAAAATATCTGTACATCATTGTTTTAAATGTCGAATGACACGTTCCGCAAAATTTGCTTTGGTTTCATTCTTTGTGGTGTAGTGATTGATCTTTTGTTTTTGTAAATATGACTTAACCCATCTATTTTTAAATTCAGATCCATTGTCTGATCTTATTCGTTTAGGTCTCCGTGTTGTTTCATTTAATATATGCGTTAGTGCTTGTATAACAGACGCATGTGTTCGATCTCTCAGAGGTACCACCCACAAGTGTTTTGAAAATACATCAATAATAAAAAGAAGATATTTTATCCCATTATTATACTTGGATATATTGCTTACATCAGCTAAATCCATATCCCACAGATCATCCATTCCCTGAGTAACGACTCTGTCTCGCCTAAATTTATATCTTGTGGGTTGTTGAAGACTATATGCATCTTGTTTTTGTAACCAGTTCTTTATCTTATGATATCCAACTTGAAATCGTCCGTCTTTCTTCAGTATGTTATGAAGTTTTTTAGGTAAACTGAAAGCACCCTCGTGAGAAGGATCAAAGTAAATAGTTTTTAAATATTCTTCCCAATCAGTACATGTTTATTCGTGAAAGTCTTGAGAAATAATGACATAAAAGATTAGGTTTTCATATATTTATTATGTATTACATAAAAGATATACACAAGTGCATTAGCCTTTCAACACTTATCTAAATAAAGACAAAAGAAATGATCTGACTGAACTGTAAATTCATCACCACGCTACATTACAGCTTTCTTTATTTTCTAACTGAGTATATGAGTGAAATAATTTTCTTCTAAATGACTACACCCATGAGAACCAAAAAGAAACTTTATTTTTTCATATCAAAGTCACCAGACATTTTGGTAAAATGATGGAACACCATACAATTCAGGTAAATATATTTGCTTAACAGCTTTCTTTAATGCAGCTCACTGCCCGTGTTTCAACTGTATTCCTCCAAGAAGCTTCCATTTATCATTTTCATCAAATTGCCATTTACCAATATTTACGAGCCAGTAAGGAGATTTGACATTTACTGAAAACTGTTCACTTAAGTGCAATTTATAATAGACATTTTTCTTATTCATAACATCCTGTAATTGTTCACTAATCTCCCCCAAATGTTGTACTAGTGCCCGATACACATGTATAGGAAGACAAATATTGCGAGATGATCCATTGGTAATTACAAAGTCATAGTTTGGTAATACCACTAACCGTAAGTCACTAATTCCAAGTGATACTGACTTCATGGGTCCATCATATTCGTCACGTGACTCATCTAAAAACAATGGTTACAAAATTTTTAATCTTTATGCACAATGTTTTGCGAGAAAATTTGAATGGATTTACCCATGTTTTATCCTGTCTTTTTAGTTCTCTTTCTTCCCTTCTTTTCTCATTCAATTTTGCATATTTTCGTGCACAAGCATTACACAAACGTTTGATAAAGCATAAAATTTTTCAGGCATGGGGCGGTGGCAGTATGCACACTCTTTGCCCTGTGTACCACAATCTTCACAAAATGGTTTAAGCGGAACAAGTGTTTTAAAATGACCACACCAGTTGCATGTGCGTTTTCCACAAAACTTATAGTCTCTACCATTATTTCCACAAGACACACAACATGATTTTGTAGGAATAAGTACTTTTTCTTGAAAACAGTACATACATTTTCCTTTCTCTCTATTTTCTTCTTCGTTTAGAATCTTGAGTAAAGAGTCACGTGGGCATATATCTTCACTTTTGCTATTTTCATCAGTGCTTGCGTCATACTTCAGCATTTCTGCAATGCATATAGAATTCGTGGTCATGCTAACAAGTTAATTATTTAGATCAAATAAAATTTGCAAAATTATTGTACATTACATATGACAAAATACGAAATAAAACATTTACTTGCTCAAAATTTACTTGCCTTTTTGCTGTCATTTATATCCATGGAAGAACTGTTACGTTTAGCTCCGCTTTTCTCCATATTTATATCCACCAAAAAGCTATTTAGATGTGTATTTCACAAAATTTGTTGTTAGAATAATGCCAAATAGACAAAAATCTCAATTTTAAGCTGCCAAATCACGTGATTATGTAGCGTGGGTATGCCTCACACTGATTGGTTTAATATTACGTCATACATTTTTCTTATTGGCTAGCAGAAACATGCTCAGAGATGATTCATAAATTTTCGCTGATTGTGCAATATTTGGGTAGCTATATTGAAAAAACGCTTGGGTATGCTTCTTTTTGATTGGTTGTTCTAGCGTGGGCATACACAACGCTGATTGGTTTACTCATAAAACAAACAAAACAAAATAACCTTGAACATGCCCAGACAAGTATTACCGCCATTTTTATCCCTGCGCATTATTTAAATTTGGTAACGTCATCTTTCCCGCCATTTTGTAACGGTTGCATCATTCAAATGTTGTGACGTCATCAGTCACGTGACCTAGAAAGGTCATTGGGTGCTTAACGCTGTGTTAATTCAACCGTAAACCGACATCATGAACTCATAAAAAGCTAAATAACACATATGTTATGATGACTCTTTTGTATGTTTGTAAATGATGTGCATTTGTATATAATAAAAATAAAAAAGTTACATTGTATGTTTTACTTCTTTATTCTATATGATAAATACAATTTACATTAAAGTCGATACAGAGCTGCTACACAAGATAGATACATTAAATTCACCATCATCTCAATGACACACAAAACAATGAAATCAATAAACAAGTTTCTTAAAATCTTAAAGTTCCAAATATTGAAATAGTCCGTTGTAGGCTTCCACCACTTTAAACATCTTCATGTTCTCGTATTCCTTTATCTTGTTGATGGCCTTTGTAGTGTCTTCCCCTTCCACGCCTGCACACTGTAAGACGAAGTTTGGGTCCACCACTGTTTTGTAGAGCTCCGTTTGTTTGATCTCCGATGTGGTTTGGAAGTTCCAGTCCATAACCTTGTTCAGTTTGTCGAGAGCATGACACAAGCGCACAGTATCAAAATAAGCCAATTCATATGCAAATAAATGCTCACGTCAGTAGAACGTGTCATAACTTGTCTTTAACGTTTCTCAATTCCCATACACTAACGCTTTGTTTGCATAACGGATGTGTCTCTGATTGGACAACCTACATAGCACAATGACGTCACCCTCCTCTATGATTGGATGACCTACATAGAACATTAGGAATAGAAATGGGAATGGCCTTCAGCATGACGTCACCCTCCTCTATGATTGGACGACATATTTATGACATCATGCTTGTCTCTGATTGACTAACCTACTTATGACGTCATTCGAGAACAATAGGAGCACAACTAGGAGCCCTCTCTCATTGGCTGACCTATTTATGACGTCATTCGCGAACAATAGGAGCCCAACTAGGAGCCCTCTCTCATTGGCTGACCTACTTATTACGTCATTCGAGAACAATAGGAGCCCAACTAGGAGCCCTCTCTCATTGGCTGACCTACTTATGACGTCATTCGAGAACAATAGGAGCCAGAGAGGGAGCCCTCTCTTATTGGCTGACCTTCTTATGACGTCATTCGAGAACAATAGGAGTACAACTAGGAGCCCTCTCTCATTGGCTGACCTATTTATGACGTCATTCGAGAACAATAGGAGCCAGAGAGGGAGCACAGGTCCCCACGCCACTACTACCGGCCTCCGCGCAGCGCTGAGCGGTGGACCCATGAAACGGGCCGCGTCCGTCCGTCTGTCTGTCCCCATCTATAGTGGTAGGTTTGTACGCGCCATATCTCAGTAACTAATACAGTGATTTTACTTTTTTATTGCATCAAGAGAGAACATATATTGGAGGTGTGCAACGTAAGATTATATTTTGTTTTCTCAAGAAATGAAAAATTGCCAGATTTTTGAAATCTTGTAAAGATGTGTAATATCCCCAATCTATAGTGGTAACGTTGTACGCGCCATATCTTAGTGACTAATATGGTGATTTCTTTTCTTTTTTATGTAACATACCAGACAAAATTGACTGTAATTTTTGACAGATATCTATTGCAGTTTGTTACTCTCAATTTAGAAAGAAATTTTATTTCAAAGACGAGGGACTGGCGTCCTTGTTGATACCAAGGCTACTCTAGAGTGGCTGTGAGAACCAATTTACTCTTCTACAAGCAGTTCCTTCTTGTACTGTCCTTCTGGCTTTCGTGAGAAGGGTTCATAAAATGTCGAATGTTATTATTATGATCTTATTTAAATGGTTTATTTTCAAATGCCGTTTGTAATTGTTGAACTAATGATAATTGTCGAACTAATACAAGTGCTGGTGCTTGAGCTCAGCTTTACTGAGATTACCACAAAATAAATACATTTTTTCTGTCGTTGGTAAGGAAATTCTTTAACTAAACTTAAATTATATGAAATTCTTTTTTAACGTATAATACTTCATTTCGAGGAAAGTACGATACTTTATTGATACTTTATGTACTCCATTGATACGTTATTTGGATGTTGATACTTTTTGATACTTTTTAAAAACTGTCATTTTGCCTATTTTTTTATTCATCTCTGATAATATTAATTTACAATTTTGTATATGTATACTTTATTATACTTTTTTGTCCATAAAAAACACTTCATTGATTCTTAATTTTGAATCTTGAGGTACTTTAATTACACCTCTTTGATACTTTATTTTTGACATTTTGGAGTGGTAGCACTACATTGTATTGGATTGAGAATGCCATGTCCAAGCGACAAGTATTATTGTGGCTGCCTGTCTATTCCACCAGAAATGACTACTTGCAGAAGACCGGCAAGCGTCATTGTTGTCCAACAGCCAACATCTACGGCGGTTTGGTTGTGTATAACACCTTTTTACTCCCAGACCCAACCCAATACAACCCAATACAAGAGTTTCGATCATCAGCCAATCAGAGTGCTGTTTACATTTTCTCCGTAATGCTTAGAAGGTACACATAGCAGAAGTGCATGTCTTTGTTTGCGTTAGAAGACGCCAGAATTTGTGTAAAAACAACCTGAATGTTTATTGCCAAAATAGGACAGCATGCGGCATGTATTTTTCAATACCATGCAAAGTATATTTTATTCTACTTTGGGCATGACAAAGCCCTGAGATAAAGAAATCGACATTAGAAGATTTCGCGCACGTACCCAATTTTCGCGAAAAGTTTCTGCCAAGCATTAAAAATCGTATTAGTATGACTTGTATAAAAGGAAGAATTTAAATTACACCCAATGGTGTGTTTATTCAATCAAATTTATAGTGAAAAGTTCAATGAAAAATGAATCGATCGCATCTGACACGTTTCAGATCACACTGAACTTGTTGTGTAGCGCGATTTTAAAATGGGCGATTTTCTATTTGATATGACAGCCTGTAGCAAAAGAGTGACATACTAAATTTTTCAAAACAATAAAAATAATGATAGTTAATATTACCTTTAACCGGGAAAATCTCAAAAAATCGATGTTGGTGTCAACTGAACAATATTTTTGAAGCAATTCCCAACCTTAGTTTTACTGGTGTTTATATAGATTTTTTGTCATTGGGCCAAAGGTACACAACTTCAAAAATCGACCATAAATCAATTAATGAAACTATTGTTAAGTAAAGGTGTTTAAATGACGCAGTTTAATTTTGCTAGGGTTTAATTTCTGAAAAAATATTTTGACTGGTTGTCTCGAAAGTTTTTGGTAAATGTCGAAAATCCGTGTGGCAAAACTCCAGGATCTTATATTATCGCCTGCCATTTATGCATTGTGGAAACGTGGAGAGAGGCTGTCAGCTGGTACTTTTTATCATAAATTAAGGTTTTGGTACTTTTTGTTCTAGTTGTACGGTCGGTCTCATTTTGTTGTGCTTGAAAAAGTAAAAAATTGCATTTAATGATGTCATATGGAAGCTCCATTTTTGTGGACAAGAAATGTTTGTTTACCGTCGAAAGATGATTTTTCCAATATGGCCGCGGAAGTCTTTATCTGTGTATAGGGGATCCGTGCAAAATAGTACTCTTAAAGGGGAGGAATCATTCAAAAAAAGGCACTAAGATGTGGATTTTAGTGACTTGAACACTCAGATGCACCTTTTTCACCAATGTGTGAGAATACTCAACACTTAAGGATGCACAGTACGGCTAGATTAGCTGGAGGTCTGCGTCCTTGCTCTCTGTTTGAACGCAGACCTCCAGCGAATACGGCTAGATAGATAGAAATCCCAGTGTTTATATGTTACAGTCAATCTGTGTATTCAGTCAATACGTGTATTGCCTGAAATTTTTAGACAATACGCGTATCGGCTGTGAGGGTCAGACAATACGTGTACTGACTAAAATTTTCAGGCAATTCACGTATTGACTGAAATTAGAGGCCAGTCAATACACGTATTGCCTGAAGTACTTTGTTCGATAATTGAAACAAAACTGTTGTTATTTTATTTATTTTTTAAGTTGTTTGACAATAATTATATAACATATTAATACATCCATTCTTAGTTGCACATCAATAAAAGAACACGATTACAAATAATGTGAGATTACAAAATATTGAAAGGATATGCTCTATTCTTAGAATGCAATTAATCTGAATAATGGGTCTAAGGAGTGGAGAAATTGCAATTTAAAATTTAAAATAACAAAATATTAATACTTCAGCACATAATTGCACATCAACAAAATAAGTGCAAAGTTACACATCAATACATATTTTTCGATTGCAATTAAGCGAAAAGATAGACCTGCTTCTTAGAATGCAATTAATTACTGAATATGATAACAATGTCTATAATGATGTCACCGATGTGCCAAAAGATAATAACTTATTTCTACAAAACTAGGGAACTATGAAAAAGGGTTATTTTTTCCCGGAGTAAACAATAACACAAGGTAAATGGGTACTTATTTACTCAGAATTTCAATTACTTTGGACATAAAAATGATTGGGTGTCTTACACACGATTACATTTGCATTAATTGCAATATTTATTCACCCAGCACATAACGTACATTTTATTAGTTGTAATTTTAGTAGAAAAACAACTTTCTTATTTATTCACAGTCAAATATTTTACATATGTCAATAAGTGTCAATTTACAATACACAGATCGCCTAAATCATCTTCAGGTAATCTGTGTACAAGGCGGCCTTGAGGTTTGTTGAATACACGAATTGCCTACAAATTTTAGTCAATACACGTATTGCCTGAACCCCATCTTCATCTTCAGGCAATCTGTGTACTGTGTGGCCTTTAATTTCAGTCAATACGTGAATTGCCTGAGAATTTTAGTCAATACACGTATTGCCTGACCCTCACAGCCAATACACGTATTGCCTAAAAATTTCAGTCAATACACGTATTGACTGAATACACAGATTGACTGTAACATATACAAGCAGGTTGATCTCCTCAGAGGTGAGCTGTTTTATAACAACGCGGCAAGGGGCGTTTAACCGTTAATAAAACGCCGTTTGTTGACGATGCGTTCCGGTCTAGCAGCAGTCATTGCTATTTATATTTTCACTGGTGGTGGTGCTGGTCAAGCTGGAAGAAAACAAAAAATAAAAAGGACTGTAAAAGACTTACTAAGACGTAAAAATATCCAAGAACAGTATGGGTGAATCTCTAGAAGTGAAAGAGGTTCAAATCAAAGAATCTATTATGAAATTTCCTTTTCGCTTTTTTGCGCCGATTACCGTGTCATTACCGGCAGTTTCACTTGCCGTTTGTTTTGTAACCGCCATGATTTTTCAGTTTGACCAGGTTAATCTAACAATGTGCGACGTAAGTCAGTGTTATATTTTACATAAAATTATACATAAGTTCTGATCTACGGGTATAAGTTCTATACCCGTAATTATGTCTCCGAGACAAGGGGAGACATTGGCTCCGAGTCGGCTCTGATTTAAATAAATTCGTATATCTTAGCTCCGAGTTAACTCTGACTTGTATAACATCGTATATCTCCCTGTCAGAGCTACGAAGCCTTCCATTCTGCCACTAATAGGGGTCAACTTCATGTGTACTGATGCACGAATCCCTATTATTCAAACATTTACAGAAAGTTCATGCCCAATACAGGGAGTGAAACATAAAATTAAACAGCACATCGTAATTAGCAAAACTGAAGATGTGTTCTTTTAATGCGAGAACAGCGTTTGCGGCGGTTGTTCGATGTTTATTTAAAAACTTAAAGCCATGCCATTCACCATTACATTCTTATTATGGGTCATAATAATTTTTATCAGCCAACATACGAGTTTGTAAATTAACCAATTACGATGTGCTGGTCAATTTGAATGATCCTTGCCTTGTATACCCTTTTTGTAAAACAGACGATTTTGATTTGATCTTTGATTTGTTCATAAAAGTGCAGAAAAGTTAGCTTCCGCACCCACCTGTCAAATGATTGTTTACATTTTGGCCTTTAAATTTCACGTGACCAAAGTCAAGTGACCAAAAATTTAAATAAAGGGGTTATAGTTTTTTTTGTAAAATATATACTAAAATAGTTTATAAATTCAGAATTACGTATAAGTTCATTTTGTACACCTACAATATTTGACTTTTTATTTTTTTACGTTCTTATTTAAATATCAATTTAAAAGTTTTTTGTGGATAATTGCAAAAGTTATTGTTACTTTTTCACGTAATAAAATATGCTCCCGGTATGCAAACAAATGCGTGGAAACTTTGACGTTTGGATCGTATTTTATTCTGGCGCCTCGGGGGGGGGGGGGGGGGGGAAATATGCAAATTACATGCGCAGACGACCAAATATGTCTGAGAATGTTTCTGAGAACAGACACAAAAAGCCAATTCGCACTTTCGGGTCTTTTCGGTGGAGGTGTTGTTTCAACTGCAATTTTTTTTGGGACAAATTATAAAGAAATGATAAGGGAAAAGCATCAAAATTCTAATTTTCTTTCAACATGCACACTTTCTAATTTGTAAAGCAATCATATGATCTTTTAAAAACTATTTTACATATTATTCGGTCCCTTTAATAGCCAAATATGTGAAAGTGTTTCTGGCAAAATGGAATTTTATTGATTTTTGCCATTACTTTTTTATCATTACTTTATATCCTTATCCCAACTGAATTCAGCCGAAACGCAAAAACTTTTCGGCTAAAATCAAAGTGTGATTTGGCTTATAAAATGGTTCTCAAATTTCCGAGAAAGACACAACCACAGCACAAGGCCCAGACCGTAGAATGAGCCATTTGACGCAGATAGACTGAAACCTGCTTTGCTCATTTTACTAATGGATATCACAGACTTGAGAAAGTGTATCTCATAATATTGAAACATAAAATTAAAAGTATCATTTGTTGATCAAGAGAAAAAGTAATAAGATAACCAGATTGATCAGCTGCTTTTTTTTATTGACGTCGCCATCTTGGTTCTTCGACTTCGCTTGTATTGCTGTTGGTGATTGGTTACGTGTAAACCGTCGCCATCTTGGTTCTGCGACATCGTTTGTAACGACGTGGGTTATTGGTTAACGTTTAGGCCGACATTTGATTTCCCAAACTTGTGTAGTGTTTATCTTAGAAACAGAGTTTATACTTTTGTGTCCGTACATTAGGAAGTTGTTGTGTTTTGTATTAGCACTGTTTGGCTTGACCTCCTCTGTCAGTGGTATGTATTTGTTCCGTGTAATTTGAGGGATATTTCCCTAAAATCATTAAAAAGTGACAACTTTGTTCCAATTGCTGTCTCTTCCTTGTATAACCACCGCAAAATAAACCTGTAAATCACAGATTCCGACAAATGCCTTGCATTTTCTAATTATTTGTATTTTACTCTGTGCTAGCACAAGTTTGAAGTTAAAAATGAGTATCTTAACGGAAATAAATAATTTTTTTTTTTTCAGGGCAAAAACCACCAGTTTTTAGGGGGATGTCAGTGTGGTTTAAGTCGCCATATTTCTCCACGTAGCGCTAATGCTCGACGAAAAAAAGTCTGATCAAAACATGCTTCTTGTTGTTTTTTTAAGTACGAAGTACAAAAGAAATACGGAGACAACATCTGACATAAAATCTAATATCTGTTGCCTGTTATAAATATATATTTGTGTAAAATCTTTAAGAATGCATGACATCTTATTTTGTAAAACATTTGAGACATCTTACCCCGGAGGAAGCGATAGAGAAAATTTTGTTATTAGTCCCCCGCCGTCGCGTAGCACGGAGCGGGGGACTATAGTATTTGAGTCCGTCCGTCCGTCTGGCGACACTTGGAAGCACATATTTGTGCACGCGATATCTCAGCCGCTATTCAACCCTGGCTTTTGATTTTTGCTACAGTGAATATATATGTTACAGGGAATCTGTGTAATTAGGATTTCATGAAATCCCTAGGGAATTCGTGTAATGAATAAGCTCATATTGATTGTAAAACTATTTTGAAAAATTATCCATTAAGGAAGGCTGTTTAGTGGTTCTTCAAAACTGTGTTTTCACATCGAAAGGAATTTATAACACTACCATCCAAAATAACAGAATTTGGCGCGAAAAGTGACATAAGTTACATAGAATAAAAAATATCGCTAAATTCAGGTACTGAAGTATCTCATGAATGATAGTTTGACAATCGAGTGCTTGGAGTATATTAATTCAAAATCTACTATTCATATTTTAAAGTACTACATTGCAAACATGAAAATTCTCAATAAAAACATCGAAATTGATTGAGTAAGTTATTACACGAATCCATTAGGGATTTCATGAAATCCCTAATTTCACAGATTCCCTGTAACATATATATATTGAAGTTGTGCGACGTCGCATTATTTTTCGATTCGACCAAAAAATGACTAAATGGCGACTTGTTGAAAATAGGCAATGTTTTAGTACTTCTGTTTTCTACATTGCAACTTCGTGCACGCGATATCTCAGCCGCTATTCAACCCTGGCTTCTGATTTTTGCTGCAGTGAATATATATATATATTGAAGTTGTGCGACGTTGCATTTTTTTTCGATTCAACCATAGTTCGTGGCGGGGGACATTCATCAGTTTCACTGATAACTTGTTTATTTTCCGAGAAAGTCGAGAATAAAATGGTTATAAAAAAACCTAAAATAGTTCCATCATTCTCGGAGAATAAATACGCAGAAGTAAATGCAGTCTTGAGGTCTTCCTATGACAGTAAGAGTCTTAGTTCCTATAATAGAACTTACCATTGATGTCAGTTTTGCTGATCTCCGCGCACAACTCGGACCAGTGGCGTTATTTTAAAAAGGATGCATTATATAAATGGCTCAATTATAAATTACTGCTCAAACTTTTTTTATGGTCAAACAACAATTTTGTACTCAGAAAAATTGTTTTCCTGAGATCAGGATAAAGAATTCCCCATTATCACCCACAGCAACACTGATTGTACAGCTGCAAAACCACTCTTTACTCAAGTTTGGTAGTTTCGCTGTGGTCGAAAATAATGCGCCAGTATACTTCTCAGTGTGCGTTTTTAAACCAGCCGAGTTTGTCGGACTTGGTTAGTCGTATCACTACAGGGGGCTTGAATGTGTGTGCGTATGTTAAACTTTTTCTTTAAAATGCTACTCCTCCTACAGTTTTGCTCCAATCGTTTTGATATTAAGCAGGAGTGTTCCCTGGGTGGTCCTCCACCTGGCTATTAATTTTTTTGACGTTTAACAAAAAAAACTGACAAAATGGCGGCACTTTTTATGCCCGTTTTGACCCATTTTTAAAATGCTACTCTTCCTACAGTTTTACTGCAATCGTTTAGATGTTACGCTGGGATGTTCCCCATAGTGATGTGATCCGTCACTGATGGGTTCGGTTCGGTTTTTAAAGAAAAGTCCGCGGTTTTTTCGGTTCGGTTTCGGTTTTTTCAGACTATGCAAATACATATAAATTAAAGATATCCCAATTAATTTTCTGTTTTTATTCTTGAACGTGATAAGTAAACACATTGCTTAACTAAAAATGGAACTCATCTGGAAGTGTAAAATAATGTTGCGCTAAAATAGTGAGCTGAAACATTCATAGCAGTTAAAAATGGTCCTGAGAAAAACAAAAAATAATGTTAATTAAAAACTGAAAATCAACCGCGGTTTTCCACAGAGCACGGTTCGGTTTAACCGAACCGCCACCTTCACGGTTAACCGTCCCAAACGGTAAACCGTCACATCACTAGTTCCCCAGGGGTTCGCCTATCAGGCTATTTTTTTTTTTTTTTTTGCGGATCTCCAAAAACTGCCGAAATGGCGGAACTTCGAAGTTTGGCAAAAACTGGAATAAATGGTAGTAAATAACTGAATTGTCAAACCATTCATTTCTCTCAGTCTTTTTCAAATAGGTATAACATTATAATCGAAAGTTTCTTATGTGCTTCTCCACCTTGACTGTGCTTTTTTTCGCAAATGACAAAAAAATATGCCGAAATGGTGGTCTTTTGTAAAATTTTGTAAAATTATGTAAATGTCGGCAAATACGTGAATCGTCAAAACCCAACCTCTCCAACATCCCTTTTCGGGTAGCTTCCCTTCTGGAAAAGTCGTTTTTGTGTATTAAAATTATGAAAAAGTTACGTTCAGAAACAAAGTTGTTCATTTTTTTGCATAACAGTATTCGTTTCAGAGTTTGTCTCTCTTTCCTTGTTTGGTAACTCGGCTGGATGATGTCCTTGGACATGCTTTTAATAAAAAGCCTGCTAGTTCGAACCTCAGTGTCCTGGAACGTGCGCCGGAAAATCCAGAGCTTCGAAAGTTGAGATCAATGGCCATTTCTATTACAGGAACTGTGACCCTTGCTGTGCAAGGAAGAAAGAGATTTCGCCTAAATGTCAAATTTCTCTCGCACTGAAAGGCAATCGTTAAAAATTTGTTAAAAGTTTTAGCAAATAGTTTAAGTTTTCAATTTCTTTATGTTCCGAGTATGAGCTGATTTTGCTGTATTTTTTCTATCATTTCTTTTATTATTTTACCCCGTTCCCTTGTAGTCGAAATCCACAATTCTTGCGCATTTTATTTGAAACAGTCAAAGTATGATTAGGCCTATAGTGTTTGTACGTTCAATGTATTTGTGTGTGTATGTCAGTCTGTGGTGCAAAAAAATGTGTGCAAGATCTTGAGAGCGATCATTCGAACTGACTTAAAGCTTGATCTGGTTATTCCTTGGTTAGGTCGGACGGTTCTATAAACTTTTGACGCATGTGACGTTATTAGGACAGGCGTATGACGTCATTACCCGAAAATTTTCTGCGTGAAATTTCTCAGCCGGTGAATATCGGCGAAAGTAAAAGTGCAGCCAGTAATGCTTTTAACTGTATTACAGCTATGTAATGCTTATAACCCTCAAAGTAAAGCATCACTTCTTTGATATTTATTCGGTGACGAAGCACCTGAAACAAAAGTCTCCCTAAAGGAGGAGAAATAATAATGATTTTATTAATCAAAAATTTATTTTGCTATTCGTCACTTTTTACATACAAATTTCCCAGGATTCTCATTAAATATTTAAAAAGTCACAGAAACTACAATTAAACATAAATAACTCAAATAAAAATCAATGTACATATTATTTCACATCACCGAACTAGAAATTCAGTTAAAGTAGATCCTAAAACAATCACTATAGTTTTGTCCCGACCTAAGTTTAAGTATATCACAAAGCAGTCATTAGAGTTTTGTTCTAACTTAAGAATATTTACAGAGTGTCTTAAATATAACGCCATAGACAAAACGCTTTCACATATATTATAAGAAGCTTTAAGTTTTGAAAAAAGCTCAGGAAACATAACGTCGCAGCCACTAAAGGAACAGTTTATATTAAAATGTCAAGTGATAACTTGACATATTAACATATTTGGCTTTAAAAAGAGCAACATGTCAGCTGAGCGCGAAGCAGTACCTTATTGTATGGCTGTCCACTATCAGTGAAAAAAGTTAAACTACATTTTAAAAAAGAAAAGACCACAGCTTTTCTTTTTCGATTTTTTAACCGAACCGAAAAACCACGGCCGGTGTCGGTTATAGTGCGAACCGTGACACCCCTATACAGGAGGTAGTCGGTATTACAGATGTTGGGATTGGTCCAAAATGCAGATCGAATACGCCTGTGTTAAACTAGGCACAATGAATGAGATTTCTACGTAGTTAACGTTAATTATTTTAATCCTTTTATCTATTTACCGCTGCCCTTCCTTTAACTTTCGTCAGTGGATGTAAGAGGCTGTCTTGTCATCACTGATACGCCGTGACCGGGGCTAGTAGAAGCTCATTTTCACTCTTTAACCTGTTTTGGCAGAAGTGTCTCTTGTTGTGTGAAATTTGCTGCATACTGCTGTCTATTGCAGTTGATAATTCAAGCTTAATTGTTTTATGATTCCAGGTCCGAAACTTCATACCGTCCATAAGCGCGGTGACGGGAGCAGCGCCGCAGCGCTACATATGGCGCACGTGTATCGGTCTGCACGCCACGCCGCGCTACGCCGTCGGCATTATGTATTACAACTTGTACATGTCCCGAATCTCTGTGATAAGCGAAGCCCGGCGGACGATGTTCAAGCGATTGGTGACAACAACGTTCTGGACGTACACAGTGGAAAATTCCTGCCTGTTACTGGTTTCTGTCGTGGCAAACTACGAGAACTATCGTAAGTATTGTCAGTGTACACTAATCTCAATTTGAGTGTACGGTTTCCAGGTTTTTTTTTCTTTTTTGAGGTCCAGAAGTTACTTACGAAGCTGATTGTAAGTCGGTGCCTTTAATTTGGTCGAGTCGGGCCGTATGTGTACTGAAACCTGGGATAAAGTTTCACAATTTGGCTAAAGTAGTATTACTTTGGTGACATTAACCGCGTAACTCACCTGGCGTCTTCTTGTTACTGCTCATGAAAATTTTCCAAATGCTTCAGATGTTTCCATGCCAAGTTCGAAATTACAGCGAAAAAAAAAGCAAAACAAAAAAGGTTGCAGCGCCGGGGATGGGGGAGTGGTTGCCGGTAGTATTCCAAAGGGGAATATTCTTACAAGGGTAATGTTCCAGGGAGGAGTATTCGGGGTTGGGGGGGGGGGAATTCCAGTTCCCGGAGGTTCTGGCGATGTAATGACACATGTCACCTGATCTTATAACGACGCTGCCACACAAGTCGTAACAATGTAAAATTCCAAATGAAGCAGGTCTTTTTGTTGAATGTTGAAAGGAGTCTGTTCACTGGTGGGGGCGGAATTCACTGGTGGGGGCGGGATGAAAATACGGTATCAAGTGTTTGTCAAGACCGGTGTTCTGATGTGATTTAAAACGCAAAGCCACAAGTGGTCACGCCTAGACAACGCCCAGATGCTGATCATCCTGACATTTGTAGTATCAGATCCAGGCTACGTACCTTCATTTAACAGATTTGGCTAACGTGACTGTAAGGAGCCCAGATAAAGTGCTAATACAATACAAATGGGAGCTTAAATACATAGATGCAATAAGATGCAAACCGAATGGTATTTCTGCTATACTCTTCGCGTTGCTGTACTGGATTGATATATACAGACCTCTTATTTGTGAAAAACATATTGCCTGACCTTTCATGCAGGGCTTTCGTGGGTGTTAAGCTCGAACAGTCTGCCATCGATTGCAGATATTGGTGGAAGTCAATATATTGACTTTGGTAATCGTGTGGCTTTGTAACTCTACTCTTGGAAAACAAAAAGAGTCCGAATTCATGCTGAAGACAGTCTCGCTTCACAGTTTTCCTCACCTGCCAACCGGCGACCACAGGTTTGTTTTCTGTCTGTTCGTCCGCCCTTCGATATTTGATTATCCGACATTTATAACCCGTTTCCTGTGATATTGAGTATAGAGTTGGCCTTTCAGATACGCCTTATTTTTATCTGTCAAATAACTCTAATATAAGCTATATGCAACCTTGTACAGTGAAAATATATATATTGTGATTTGCCTAAAATTGGTGGAAATACAGGCAAAGCAATTTTCATGAAAGTGTATCGCCTCCTAGGATTTAGATGGAAACGTTCTAAAATTGTGATGGAAGGCAGTGGTATATATGTCCGCGTGGCCAATTCGTTTTTTGTTTGGTGTTTCGAAAAAAATTGGCCGAAACACGCAACTATTACTTTTTTGCGGATTCGCAAACGATTGGCGGATATATTGACTATAAACCGTTTGTTCATTAAATTTCCTGACTGGCGCCGGTGTGGCATCAAATTTTCACCCCCCTAGAAACCTCACCCCGGTGAAGATTTGATATCAAATCTTCACCGGGGGGTGCATATTTGATAGAAATTTGGTCATCAAATATTCACCCCCCTTATCTAATTTTCACTCCCCCCGGGGAACATTTGATATCAAAGCTTCACCACCCCCCCCCCCCCAAGAAAGCTAATTGACTGATAATTAATAACACATTGAATTGATCCCTTTTCAACTTTTTGAATTGCATTTCATTTCTGTTTTAAAGTAAATGAAAGGTTAATTGCTTCTCTGAGGATTACTGCCGAAAGTCCTTTTCATATGGAAGTTGCAATGTAGTTCTTTATAGAAAAGACCTTAACTCGGATCAGTTTTAAATAGACATGCTCCACACGGGATTACATACACACTCCAGACATTAGCAAATTGCAATTTAATAAGGTTTTAGCTGATTGCAATTTACCAGAGCAAAAAACGTTGAAAAATATCATTGGCTAAAGCTTCCTGAGTAGGCAATTGTAGCACTGACTGGTTGGAAGAACTTTCGGAGGGTTCCTGGTCAACTGGGCGCCAGGTCAACTGGGCGCCAAGTCAACTGGGCGACAGTGAAGTCAACTGGGCGACAACTCTGGGGTCAACTGGGCGACAAAAAAAGTCAACTGGGCGACAGTAGAAGTCAACTGGGCGACAAAAAAATCTTACGTTTTTTACATTTTGGGCTTCATGCAAAATGGTTATTTGTAGAGATTAGGAAATTATGAAAGCTGAATTACAAAAAAATTCTGTCTCTGCTATCAACTAACTCATTATTTCGCTATAATCAGGCGTGTACAAACAGAGATGAAAGTGAGTTCTAATCCGTCTCAAACCTTGAACTTAATGCATGTAACATTTGAAACATGTTCAGTTTTAATCACATAACTTAAAATCAACTGAAATTCAATTACACACTTAAAATCACTAATCATAATTCCTACTGACGAAGCGTTTACATAAAAATTGGAATTATTAATAACAAATCCGACATCTAAAGCGGTTCAATAACAGGACTCGAAACACATTTAACACAACTAATCTTAATACATATTGACGAAAAAATAATAGCCTGGTAGGCGAACCCCTGGGGAACATTCCTGCGTAACATCTAAGCGATTGGTGTGAAAACTGTAGGAGGAGCAGCATTTAAAAAACGGGTCAAAACGGGCACAAAAAGTGCCGCCATTTTGTCAGTTTTTCGTCAATCGTCAAAAAAGTAATAGCCAGGTGGGGGACGACCCTGGAAACATTCCTGCGTAATATCAAAACGATTGGAGCAAAACTGCAGGAGTAGCATTTTAAAGAAAAAGTTTAACATACGCACATACATTCAAGCTCCCTACAGTGATACGACTAACCCAGTCCGACAAAGTCGGCTGGGTTAAAAAGGGTGCTTAGCCAGGGTGAATCGACTTCATTCCGACTGCAATTAAAAGGAGTTCACATACACTGCAATTAGTTTGGTATTGTAATCAATAATTCTATACATGATGGTAAATGGTTAAGTACTAAAATGTTTCAAGTAATTTGTTTTTTTTTTGTCGCCCAGTTGACTTCTACTGTCGCCCAGTTGACTTTTTTTGTCGCCCAGTTGGACATTTTTTGTCGCCCAGTTGACCCAAGAGTTGTCGCCCAGTTGACTTTTTTGTCGCCCAGTTGACTGTCGCCCAGTTGACCTGGCGCCCAGTTGACCAGTTACCTTTCGGAGCATGCTATTTTCAAGCTGGTTGGTTCAACAGAACGTCCGAAACAGGTCGTATTTATGAATTTCAATTATGTTTTGGCTATAAATTCATCACTATTGCAGCTTGAACTTTATACCTGATCATGGATGCAGAAGAGATACAAAAATAACAAGTTATCAGTGAAACTGACTAATGTCCCCCGCCACGCACTATGGTCGAATCGAAAAATAATGCGACGTCGCACAACTTCAATATATATATTTTCACTGCGGGGCACTTTGGCATAAAAAAAAAAACAAGAGAAAAAAGTTGCTTCGCGTTATTTGTGGCCAGGGTCAGTTTATAAGGACATCGAGAACTCCATAGGGAAGAACAGACTTATTGTTAGATAACGCATGTTCACTGGTTTTCTTAGATTGGTTGAAACCAAGAAAAAACATTTATTGAAAAAGTAGTGTATTTGTATATTTGAAGTAGATCTGGTCCTTGTAAATAACGCTCGTCGAAATGCCCGCATAGCAGACGAGTTGACACCGAGGTGGACTGGGCCGTTCAAAATTCTGAAAGTTAATCCGTCCGGCACGCTCAAGCTTGATGGGCGCTGTGTACACATTTCAATACATTATAATTACCATGTTATGTAAAGTAGAATATGTTATAAAATAAACTTTCGATTTTTTTGCATGGTTGTTTATTTCTAACGCCACACAAAAAAATACAATTACGTTCGCAATGATGGTAATTGGGGGGGGGGGGGTGAATATTTGATAAGGGGGTGAATATTTGATAATCAAATATTCAGCGGGGGGTGAATATTCTATGGGGGTGAAGATTTGATCTCACACCGGCCTTTCTGTCTTGCATTTAGGGTTAAAGGTTACACTTACATGCCATAACACTTACATGCCATAACTCTTGACATCAGCATTCTTGAGCTGCGACATTCTCCATGAACAATCTTGTCATTTCAATGTTGGCCCAATTTCAAACTCACAATGGCCGCCATATTGCATTCTGGTGGGGAAGGGGGGCTGTGCTTTCTACGATGGCTTATTATTTTGATCTTGACCCTATTTCAAGGCCACGTTTGCCGTCATCTTGGATTTTCATTCGCAATATTCGTGGCCCAGGCCATCTGAGACCAATAAAATGCACCACAAATTACTGCTGACGAAAATACAACTATAAAAATATGCGTTTTCGGTGTTATTAAACCATTTTGCGGGATTAAAGTAGACATCAAATTAGACCCAACCTAGGCAACTGGTACGAAGTTATTTTTCCATTGCAACTGAGTGCACTTACCTGTAATTTTTCCGTTACAAGTGTTAGAACCCTTTTACCTTTAAGATATGTGGTTACAATATCTGGTTACAATATCTACACAACGAAACCTCCACTAAAACACCTCTCGTTAGGGAATAACATCAATACCGGAACATGACTTTTGGGCCCGACTCAGCCCCAATTGTTTTGTATAGCTTTCTAATCCCATTTGAAAGTGAAACATAAATATGTTTTCGCCTGTTTTTTTTTTTTTAGTTTTGACTGGTTGTGTCTCATTATTTGCAGCTGTCCATGAGAAGATTTTTGTGGTATTCATGTTTGCTTCGATGTTCCATCAGCTATTCGTCATCATACTCTTCAGCTGGGCGTACCCGGACATGTCCTCAAAGGTGAGCAGAACAGCCCAGGCTTGTGCCTTTACAGTTGAGGTTACAACTTAAGATAACTTTCGGTATCTGTTACCGAGGATATGTTGTCGGTCGGTCACCGGCATTGTGTGGGCGGTGTGCTGGGGGAACTCATTTTTAGCCCTCAGCCAATATTGGCTGAAGGCTATTGCTATGGCCGTGTCCGTCCGTCCGTCCGTCCGTGCGAGAAATTGGATCTTAAGTGGCATCTAAGTTCGTCTTAGGTGGAAATTCGTCTTAGGTGGACCGTCCGTCCGTCCGTTAACACTTACCTTGTGAACACGCTCTAGCCTACAATTTTTTCCCAATCGCTTAGATATTTTAGATATAGCTTGTATATGGACCACTGAAGATCCCTATTGTTTTTGAGCCATATCCGACCAAGGACAGTGGCTCAGCTGGACGTGGAAATTTTCTTATTTGTACCATTATCAAGTTTGCTTAACATGTGGCTTGTGAACACTCTCTAGCCTACAGTTCTTTACCAATTACTAAGATATTTCGAATATAGCTACTTTATGGACCAATAAAGATCCCTATTGTATATGAGCCATATACGACCAAGAACAGTGGCTCAGCTGGACTTTGAAATTTGCACATTTCTACCCATATCAGGTTTTATGACATGTGGCTTGTGAACACTCGCTAGCCTACAATTCTTTACCAATTAGTAAGATATTTTAGATATAGCTAGTATATAGACTAATAAAGATCCCTATTGTTTATGAGCCATATCCGGCTAAGGACAACCGCTCAGCTGGACTTGGAAATTTTTTATTTGTACCATTATCAAGTTTGCTTAACATGTGGCTTGTGAACACTCTCTAGCCTACAATTCTTCACCAATTACTAATATATTTCGAATATAGCTACTGTATGGAGCAATGAAGATCCCTATTGTATATGAGCCATATATGACCAAGGACAGTGGCTCAGCTGGACTTTGAAATTTGCACATTTCTACCCATATCAGGTTTTATGACATGTGGCTTGTGAACACTCGCTAGCCTACAATTCTTTATCAATTAGTAAGATATTTTAGATATAGCTAGTATATAGACTAATAAAGATCCCTATTGTTAATGATTCGTATCCGACCAAGAACAGTGGGCTCAGCTGGACTTGGAAATTTTTTATTTGTACCATTATCAAGTTTGCTTAACATGTGGCTTGTGAACACTCTCTAGCCTACAATTCTTTACCAATTACTAAGATATTTCGGACATAGCTACTGTATGGAGCAGTAAGGATCCCTATTGTTAATGAGTCATATCGGACCAAGAACATTGGGCTCAGCTGGACTTGGAAATTTTTTATTTGTACCATTATCAGGTTGGCTTAACATGTGGCTTGTGAACACTCTCTAGCCTACAATTCTTTACCAATTACTAAAATATTTCGAATATAGCTACTGTATAGAGCAGTGAAGATCCCTATTGTTAATGAGTCATATCGAACCAAGAACAGTGGCTCAGCTGGACTTTTAAATTTCATCTTAAAGCACTGCCACCCTTTTTTTCTTTTCGGTGCTAAAGATTAAAATGAGCCTGTGACCGGCCTCAAACCTACTATTTTCCTTGTTTCGAATCTTCCGGCTGGCTGAGGGCTATGCATCTCTGATGCCTACGTTTTTTTTTTTGCACCTCAACAATTCCGCATAAACCATAGCCCCACCCTCCAGCAACAGAATTAACATTTTAAGAGAGTAATTTTTGCCCATAAGTGGAGCTATCTGTGAGATGCTTTTCATAATCCATCTAGGTGATATCGTCAATACTTTGCATTGTGGGTTGAAAGTCATTTCTGTTTTTCCCCGTTTGACTGGGATGGAAACATCCCTGTTTTACAGCTGGTACTAGCTCACCCCACATTCTCAATCCCCAGTTTTGGAACCTTCCCTTACTTAACTAAAACATTATCCCTCGTCGGGCTGGTCTTATCACATCAATAGAGGGACATCTGTCGTCTGTGTGCGCGTATGCACGTGTGTAAACTTTTGCTTAAAATGCTTCTTCTCCCACATTCTTGACTGGATTCCTTTCCGATTTTGTACGATTGTTCTCTAGGTAGACCTCTCTTGAGAAAATAAGCCTTTTTTGGCGATCCGATTGTCCAAAAAAGGTTTTTAGTTGCTGCCCCTAACTAAGCGCCTTCTCCCCACCTCGGAGGCTCATGTGCACTAATAAGCGTACCATACGAAAAACCTTGTTTAAACAAAGGCGTCTCCAATTGCCTTCAGTGAGCACAGTCTGAATGACACACATTTTAAAAAGAAAAAAAAATCCAAAAATTAAAAAAATCAAAAATCGTGATTTTTTTACGTTGATTTAAATCACGATTTAAATCATGATGTAAATCAACTGATGTAAATCATACCAGCCCTAAAGTTGTCTATGTTTTGCCCTAAATTTTGCCGAAGCAAAATTTGCAATGGAATCCAGGACAAAACGTCCTCGGCCATAAAAACCTCAAATGAACTTACGGCGAATACGTCCCAAAGCCAAATTTGTCGAAAAATCCAGGACAAAACATCCCTGACCATAATAACCATGCAGTTCCCAAATTAGGACCAAAACGTCCCCAGAGCAAAAAAAAAAAAAAAAAACTATGATAACCTAAATTTAAGCTTTACCCCCGTCATAAGATCCCCAAATGGATTTAGGGCGAAAACGTCTTGAAGCAGAAAAACGTATGATAACCTAAACTAATGCTTTATGAAGCTTTACACCAAGCTTTACACAGTTTTTTAGACCAGCCGACTATGCCAGGCTAGTCTAATCCCATCAATATAGGGGCATCCGTCGTCTGTATATAGGTATGCACGTGTGTAAACTTTTACTTAAAATGCTTCTTCTCCTTCAGTTTTGATCGGATTCCTCTCAAATTTTACATGAATGTTCTCTAGCTAGGCCTCTCTTCAAAAATTATTATTTTTTGGCGATCCGTCAAAAATTGACTAAATGAGGGGTATTTGCAATTTTTCGGTTGCCAATTTTCAAAATGCTTCTTCTCCCACAATTTTAATCAGATTGTCTTCAAATTATGTACGAATAGGTAGACCTGTTTTGAAAAAGTACTTATTTTGGCGAACCGCCAAAAAATGGCTACATGGGGGGCATTTTTTAAATTTTTTGTGTCTAGGTTTCAAAATGCTTCTCCTTCAATTTTGATCGGATTCTTTTCCAATTTTGGACAGTTGTTCTCTAGATAGGTCTCTCTTGGAAAATTACTTTATTTGGCGATCTGCCAAAAATTGGCTCAATAGGGGGCATTTAAAATTTTGTGTTGCCAATTTTCAAAATGCTTCTTATCGAACAATTTTGATCGGATTCTCTTCAAATTTTGTACGAATGTTATCAACATAATCCTCCCTTGAAATGTACTTTTTTTTGGCGACCCGCCAAAAGATTGGCCAAATGGAGACATTCAGGGCTCGTAGCATTCTTGAAAAGTCTTGAAAAGTCGTTTTGGATCAAGGTACCTGGAATTGTCTTGAATTTTAGAAAAAAAGTCTTGAATTGGGAAATCAAATGTCATGTGAAGTATGTTTATTAGATTTGTGTATTCTTTCAATTTTTTTCTCGTCTTCTTGACACTCCAACGGTAAAAAAGGAAGAATTTTTTATAATAGATGAAATTGATATTGTGGAAAAGCTGAGTGATATTGTGGTAAATATTATTAGATATGCAATACATCGCTATTGTCTTCAAATTCTTAAAATAAATGAATGAAACGTCTGTAAACCTATTTCTGAAAACTGTATAAAGTCCTGAGAAAAATCTGTCTTGAAAAAAAAAAACTGTCTTGAAAAAAGTCTCAGCTGTCTTGAAAAGTCTTGAATCTGAAACTCAATTTTCGCCACGAACCCTGGCCAGGCATTTGTTATTGTTTTCAAAAAGCCTTAACTCCCACAATTTGTATCAGATTACCTTTAATTTTGTACAGATGCTTAATGGGTACACTTGTCTTGAAATTGTTTGGTGGTCCACCAAAACAGGTAGCAGATTTTACCAAGTTTTTGGTAGCAAATTTTCCAAAGGTTTTTTTTTCACGATTCTGATCGGATGGCCTTCAAATTTTGCCTTAGTGTTCACTAGGCTGTTCTCTCTTGACAGTAACTTATTTTTGGCGATCCACCAAAAATTGGGTAAAGCGGGAGCATTTATAATTTGTTGGGGGGTTGGGACATTTTGTACCTTTGTCACTTGTACCTCCGTCATTTTGTACCTTTTTGGACACTTTGTACCTCAAATTTTGGGACACTTTGTACCTCCGCGAAAGACGTTTTGTACCTTTTCTGCCACTTTGTACCTTACCACTTTCTAACTTTTTAAGTCATTTTGTACCCTCTTTAAGATGAGAAAAACTTGCAACCAAGA
The DNA here is from genome assembly GCA_949752745.1 of Protula sp. h YS-2021. Lineage (NCBI taxonomy): Eukaryota > Metazoa > Annelida > Polychaeta > Sabellida > Serpulidae > Protula > Protula sp. h YS-2021. The sequence goes on along the minus strand of OX457025.1, from coordinate 48,935,300 downwards.
TTAATTTTACATATTTTTTGTTAATTTGCACGCTTCTTTACAGGTTTTTATTTTTTTGCTGTCGCGTAATGTGTAACCAGCAATGTCACCGATAACAGTCTGGTTGTAGCTACCACTAAGTCTATGGTCAGTCAGTCCACATAAATCGAGTGTTTACATGACAAATCTGAGTCTATGGCACAGGCGTATAGATATGTCCAACAGCGATCGAATGCCCTCTTTGCACGACAGGCATATATCAATAAACATTTTTGAAGCATTGCGTGCTTTTAGAATTTCAAAATATATTCTGATGCGTTTTACGAAGTTATGCTAAAACTAAATTATTTTCCAAAAATATCCAATATGAAGAGTTAAGGCGACTATATTATTCTAATTAACCTCGAATTATCCGTTGCGATGTAATTAGTTCAGTTCGTATTCCGTCCAAAACGTAGCAAAACTAGCAAGGAATCGCAGCTATATTTATACTGATTTGATGAAAGTCCAGCCAATTATAGCGATTTTGCAGAGTAATCCCTGAGTAAATTCACTCAGTCTAGTGGAGTAACTCCGGAGAAAATCTGTTCGAAATGATTGCATTTAATATACTCCCAGAGCTGATCAATTCTGTCCCATTCACTCAGTCAAGTAATGCAATTAACACTGGTAAGAAAAGTTACCTGGGATAATTGCAGTCACGGTAAAGCCACTTTACGGAATGACCTCCAAAACTATCTTACAGCTTATTGTAATAACTAAATATACATGTTTTCACTGAAATGAAGGCCAGGTAGAGCAGGCGGTATTTATTTATTTATTTTTTTGTTTTAACTGAGTATTGCACGTATAAAAAGGGTAAAACATGGTAAGGTACAAAGTGTCCCAAAAAAGGTACAAAACGTCTTTCGCGAAGGTACAAAATGGCAAGGTACAAAGTGCAAAGGTACAAAATGTCCCAAGACCTTTGTTGGTTGCCAGTTTTCAATTGCCGTGTCTCCCACAATTTTGATGTAATTGCGTTCAAATTTTGCATAATTATCCATCGGGCGGTCCTCTGTTGGCTAAAGAGAGGGGGGGGGGGGGGGGGCATTTAAAAAAAATAAGTGCCGTAATTTCCCGGGTATATTGCGCTCCCAAGTATATTGCGCACCCCCAGTTTGGGCCTCGAAATTGAAAAATTTCTATATTCGTGTGTATATTGCTCAACCCAAATGGAGACTCATTAGCCTCAATATTTTTTATTCCCCACAGGTAGAGCTTGTTAACACGATAAATTAAAATTACTGCAAGGATTTTAATGAAACTGGGTATGTAGGTTCTATGGGAACAAACACAGATCGGTATTGTAAATGGGCCAGGTTCGTCCAAGGAAAATGGACAAGCTGGAAAATTTCAGATCTTGATTGATTATTGTTAACACGATATCTTAAGAACTGCAAGGATTTTAATGAAACTTGTTGTGTAGCTTCTGTGGGCACTAACAAGGATCGGTATTGTAAATGGGATACGTTGGCCCAAGGATAATGAACCAAATGGACTTTGAAATTTACCAAATCCTGGAAATTATTATCGGAATGAGTTTGTTAACACGATATCTCAAGAACAACTGCGGGGATTTTAATAAAACGTGGTGTGTAGCTTCTATAGGAACAAACACAGATCGGCATTTTAAATGGGCCAGGTTCGTCAAAGGAAACTGCACCAAATGGACTTGGAAAATTTCAGGTCTTGATTGACTATTGATGGCCGTGTTTAACTGATGGGGGGGGGGGGGCTGTGGGGAATATGTGGGCTATGCACACTGCTCTAGTTTTACCAGTTATGAAGCGTCCTTTCCATCGCTGACTCAAATCAGCCAATCAGTGCTATTGTTTTAAATTGCTACATTATTACTGACAAATTATGTAAACTGCATAGATGTCGATGGCCCAAGCTGCAACCTCTTCAGCCTTTGCAATCGGCTTAATAAGCAGCACGCTACAAGTCAATACTCACACCGGCGTCTCAATAACCCTTTTTACAAAAAAACGCCTTAAAAATTAAAAAAATACACTTTAAATAGCGCATCTCTTAACACAATAGGTCATATTTCTCAATGAGGTAGAAAAATGGCAATTAACAGTAGTTAAAAACAAAATGGATAAAAAGGTAAAAAGGGCAAGTTATTCAAACGGTTTCAAACTTAAAGTTGTTGATTTTGCTGAAAAGTTTATAGTATTTATTAGTTTTCCACACCCTACACGGTTATATGCCATAACATCAATAAAATATTTGAGGTAAAAAAAAATTATTTCATTTAAATCCGTGTATATTGCGCACCCCTAACTTTTGGCCAAAATTCGTGGGAAAAAAATGCGCAGTATACACGGGAAATTACGGTAGCCAATTTTCAAAATGCGCCTTCTCCTACAGTTTTGACCGGATTCGATTAAAATTGTGTACGAATGTTAAAGTTTGAATAACAGATTTTAAAATATGACTACCACTTTTTGACGATCATATAAGCCTATTGATGCTCGATTCATTAGATCTCGGCTAGTCACAATGTCCCTGGACATTCTTGTTAAAAGAAGTTTTCTAATTTTCATATATACACAATGTATTGCATGGCAGCTGTTCTGTTTACCTGATCATGTAGTTATAAGGGAAATAAGCGTTCTGGTTATTCCAAGTAAATGTTTTCCGATGTTGTGATACACAGCACTGAAAATAAATGTGACAGTTTTGAAAACAACAAAAGCTCATTTTTTTCATATTTCCAAACTTCGCACCACTGAAAATAATCGGATAGCTTTCCAATGTTGAGAAAAAACCTAACTCATGTTTTATAGAGACACCGTTCTACTGTGCTCTCATACTGACAAACAAAACAATCTCCTCATCTATCCATCAGAAAACGTAATGGGTGTGAGTACATTACAGAAAAAAAAGGTGAGAGCCACCCGGGCTCCAAACTTGAAAACTCGGAGCCCGATGCGAAAATCCGGAGCCACGAGCCCTTCGGAGACTGCTACATTGGCATGTTGATCTCAGTCATCCATCGTGGAGGCGAGGCTGGATTAAGATTTATGGCATTGCATTTACTGAATCAGGAAATTGCATTATCAGTTGGATTTAGTTTAAACACATCAGTACCATTGTACAGGTGTGATCAATCAAGACATACAATAAAGCAAGAGGCAAATAAATCCCATGAAACGCGCGAGCAGACCGATTATTCGCCTCCATTTAATTGCATAAGGACACATCAATTACCTTTTTATCTCTTCAGGCACGTTACAATCTGGCTGATTTTTCCAGGCAGAGTGCAATGTGCCGGGTCGATCCAGGCATTTTAAATCTGCCTGAAATTTCCAGCCAGATAGCAATGTACTTGATTTGACAGTTTGTCTGTAACAAATACACGCATATGATAACAGATAAACATTTGACTTTTATAGTCTTATAATATGCACCATAAGATGATATACAAAGTAATGCAACAATTGTAAGGACAGTCATATGAAGTTTTATTCATTACTTGGTTTCAGTATTAAAGCAAATTTACCGTTGTTCTACATGCATACATGCCAAAGTGACAAGCTGGGACTTACCATGTATTTGTGCTTGCAGATTCGCACTTCCTTTAAGCAGAAGAAGATATACTTCGCCCTGAGCTTGCTGAGCACCGCCGGCCTGCTTTATTTCTTTGTCCAGCACCGCATCTTCTGTGCGGCCAATGGTAAGGTGATATAATTTATACAGTAAGCAAGAGCATCCTGTCGTCCGAACTTCTGACGATACAACACGCTATTGAATTACCTTATTGGTATATAGCAAAAAAGATTGAAGCTGTCAGATTTCACATTATGAGTCCGTGCATGGATATAATAGACATTTGACGTAGAGAGTTTAGTTTTATGTATTAGGTAATGACTGGTTAAATCTGAGAAAACTTACATCCCGCTCTTTGTCAAAAACTTGGTTTTCCAAAGTAGCACCGGGGGCGAGTTTTTGCGCAAGGTCTCACATATACTAACTAACCTGCATAATGGTGTTAGTCGTATAATATTCGCATATGCTACATAAAAGGTTGGGCTATCTGTTTATAGCCTGCTTTTTGGTTTGGGTTTTTAGCCTGAAATGCTTCGAGCGCCTGTTCAGCGCCGCTTTGTGTAGTAAGAAAAGATAGTCTTAGATAGCCGGAGTGTTTTCAGGCTATCTATTGTATGCCTGATTGAGTTAGACCATGCATAGATAACGTGGTATTTTCAAGTTAACAGTAGATAGCATGGTTACAGTCTTGTTACATATATATTTTTTTAAATTATTTTTATTTATTTATTTATTTTTGTTGACAGCCTTCAGCTGGTTTTCCGCCTTTGAGTACGGTATCGCCTATTTCAACATTGGATTTCACTACACAGCTGTGCTGGATTTCAAAGATCACGTCTGGTATATTGGAATACCCTGCGGGCAAGGGTCGAGCAATGGCGCGGCTATTTCACCAGAAAATAACAAGAAGAAACTGTAATGTATCTAGGGTTTTAGTTAATTGTATGCGTGCCTCAATTATACTCAGTAATGTGTAGCAAAACGTAAATGAGTTGTTTCTTTCTCCTTATCACCTTCCTGTGGTTAATTTTTGTGTAGGATGTTTTCTGGGAAAGTGGTCAGTTTAGTCTTTGATGTACAATCTCATGAATGACAAGACTAAACTGAGCATGTTGAATGAGTCAGTGGTCGGCTGTTGCAAAATCTTTACTTTCCCGGCTGGTCTGTACTTTTCTTCAGGCTTCTTTACATTTCCTCTATAATTCTGGATGATATCATTATTTGTGTTCAGTTTCCATCCACGACTCGTCGTTGTCGATGTAGATTCAGTTTGAGTGCGGTGAGAGAAGTCCGAGTCCTCCCTCCCCACACCTCCCCCCCAACCGACTCACACACATGAGCACCTGTGCTACATGCGCACTACCGGTCAGCCAGGAGTACCAGGGACAGTAATCTCATGCTCAGCTGTTCGCACGTTCAACTGAGATATTTATCGGTTTTATCGCCACTCTAGATTGTATAAGACTTTTGTATTTAGTGAAAACGACACCAGATTCTGCTTAATTTCGGTGTCGCCCTCAAAACGAGAGGTAATCCGCTTGTTCGTTATTTTACTGTACACTTGAAGAAATATTTTAATTTAGCAATGTTAATGCTAATTTCTTCTGATTGCAATGACAAATTGAAACATTTTTTTTCTGTGACCATTTTCGCCACCATCGTGCACGAGCTTTACCATTTTCTTTGTCATCGCGGTACATGTGTTTTTAGATCAATGCTTGTCATTTTTGAGACACTGAGGTAATGCTAGTCAAGTTAATGGTGGTTATCCATTTCCAAGTTAGTCACGAGCAATGTGGCGTGCCTATATGTAGGTAGGGTTGGTTATATGTCGAGGTTCAATGGGCAACCCGTTTCTGGAAGGCAGCGAAGATCAAAGAAGTTGTTTTAAAGTAAGACGAACCACACTAGGCATCCATGTAAATATTTTATTCGGGGACGTTTGACCACCTCAGCGTTCGGACAGTCTTACCCATTCTTGGTTGCCAAGCGAAGTAAGTGTATTCATGTGCCCGCAGTAGTATGGTGAAAATGGTACTAGCGCCCATAGCAGAAAACGAGGCTCTCAAGCTCGGGATCTTTCTGTCCCAGTTTCTTGTATATGGATCTGTTTGTTAACTGCAGAAGTGTATCCTTCATGTATGCCATCATGTGATATCATGTGCTGCTGATCCAGAATGGATCCGCGCCTCAGTTTTGATCTGTTAAAGGCTGGTGCGAAATGGACTGTTGTGTTGCCGATTAGATTAATGTCGTGCTTTTTATATGAACAAATTTAGCTTTGCAAATCGGCATCTCATGACTAGATCGATTGTAGGTGTCTTGTTTAACGTCTGGTGTTACCAACTCAGTAACACTTAGTCATTTATCCTTGCGTTGTTTGAAAACGGTGAGGAGAATACCTGCAACGTCTCAATTAGTTATTTATGTCTCCCCGACCAAGGGGGGACATATAGTGTTTGTATTTTCTGTGTGTGTGTGCAAGTCTGTTGTGAATAAAATGTTGTGCCCAAGATATCTCGAGGACAAAAGGTCGTATCGACTTCATATTTGATTCATTTATTCTTTGTGTAGGTCGAACGGTTCTGTCAACTTTTAACGCATGCTACATTATTAGGGAAGGCGTCATTACGTAAAAATCTTGTGTGCGAAATTTCTCAACCGCTGAGCATCGGAGAAAGTTCAGACTTTCGTGGGATTGTTGCGTGCTAGGTCCGAAAGATTTTTGAAGTTTTGTTGGGAGTATAACGAACGAGTGCGGCGTATGGCGTCGTATATATAATAGGAACATGTATATATGTATATATAATATGGACAAGATCTTGTGTGCAAAATATCTCGCTCAGGGAAAGTCGTATCGACTTGAAATTTCATATGAGTATTCATTGGATCAGTCGTCAGTTCTCTGAAGTTTTGACGGATGTAGCGTAATTAAGAAAGGCATATGACGTCATTACGTTAAAATCTTGCATGCAAGATTTCTCAGCCGTTGAACATTGGAGAAAGTTGAAATTTGAGTGTTTTTTTGCTTGCTTGGTCCGAAAGATTCTATCAAATTTTGTCGCCAGTACAACGAACGTGTATATAATTTGGACAATATCTTGTGTGCAAAACATCTCGCTAAAGGAAAGTGGTATCGACTTAGAGTTTTAAATGGGTATTCCTTAGTTCAGTCAGACGACTGTTTCAACTTTTGACGCGTGTGGTGAAATTAAGAAAAGCATAATTACGTAAAATTTTATCTGTTGTGAAGCAGAACATCTCGATAGCGGAAAGTCGGATCGACTTAGTGCAGTTATTCCTTGGATAAGGTGCATGGTTTTAGTATAGAAAATTAAGCAAGGTGCACAACGTCAACACGATCCCCTCCCCCTCCCCCTCCATGCCTTCCAGTTTTGTGAACTAAGCTAAGCTCCTTTGTTAACTAAGCATAGTTGTTGACCACGCTTAGGTTTTCAGCATTTTCCAGGAGATTCAAGAGTGTTCTTTAGAATGCTTCAAAACAATAACAGCATTACTATCGCTCAATTTCTATTTCTTATTGCCTGAAATTGGCTTTGTGTGCGTTTCTCATCTACGCCTATTACGCAACATGCCACTCAGTCAGGGGTCGGTGTTAGTTATGGTGCATGATGAAGTCGTTATCTGCGAGGTCATGGAATGCTGTTGTCGTATTTATAGGTCTTAGCAGGTGTAGCTATTGATTGTTTTCGCCGCATACTTGATTTGGTTGCCAAGGTGTTCCATATAAGGGAGATATTTTGTATCGGTTAGAATTGTTTGCATTACCTGGAAGCATTTTTCGCTATTAAAGTGGGTCACCTGATATCTTGTGTTATGACAAACAGCTCACCGTTTTGGCACCAAAATGCCCATCCCGCTCTCGCTGATGTGAGTCATCTGTTACGCAGTTACGAAGAATGTCTTTCAAGTGCTTTTTGGCCGATGGGAGTATACGAAGACAAGGCTGACCCTGACTATAACTACACGTAGGGTACAGACTTTTACCGTAACCTTGAGTGAAAGGGTCAGGGTTGCATTGAGAGTCATAGTTATATTAGATGGCTGCTGGGAGGGGGATGACGGTTAGCTAAAAAAAAAAAAAAAAACAGTCCAGCCTGCCTTGACCACCTTCTAGACCCGGATAAAAATGTAGTGTACAGTAAAACGGCTGTAGCGAGCAACGTCTAGACTTGGCGAAAAAGGACGTACAGTAAAACCTGTTTTAGCAACTACCTTTCAGATTCAGATGCGGCAATGAATCTTTTATTTCAGTAATAAAAAGATGGGAACTGTTTTTTGTGGAATTATGGGTTTAGCCGAGGAGACATTTTTTTACAAAAACAAACTAAATAGGTGTGGGTTTGAAAGTGTGTAATATAAACCTGTACTCCTATGTGTTGTGTGCACTGGCCGTTCTAGTTTAATGTAGATGTACAGAATTCGCCTGTGTAAGGACGTACTGTGGGTCAGATCGTGTAAGGGAAGAACTTGGATATCATTTGTTCTCGCCGGAAGTCCCAAGTCAACCTCAGTTAATCTTTGTCCAAGAAAAGTATGTCAAATTATTTTATTAATACAGTAAATTATTACATTAGGAATAGTTTATTCAGTTGTAAATATGTTGCCTTTTGTAAAAATATGTGTTTGTTGTGGAGCTATTGCTGGGAGCATGTGCTGAGGCAAGCAGTGACAGGTGCCGCATCGCTTCTGTGTCTCGGTGATCATCACTGTCACAGATGTATTTTGCAATATGAATATGTTTTCATGACACAAAGATATCTGAGTGTTTTGTGTTTTTGTTATAAGAATACATTAAAGTGTTTATTGTGTTTTTGTGATGCGATCAAAGTCACCCTTTATGAAGTAAACACGCTCTTCTGTCCAAAGAAATACGGATAAACAAGCTCTTCTGTCCAAAGAAATACGGATGGACTCGGGGAAACTGGGAAATACTATTCTGTAAAAGTGAAAAAGTTTGGTAGTACTGCATGTGTTATTGCTGACTGTTTAATTCTCCAGAACGCCTGACACCATCGTCACGGCTCCTGATGCCGAGCGAATATGGCGCCTTCTGGAATCAAATAAATTAACGAATCTAAATATGATTTAAACAATAATTTTTTTCATCATCATTTTGGTGTAAAATTTATTTTATAATACTATTTCTAAGTTACTCCAGAAATCCCGCCGCATTTCTTGGACTGAACATTTTGTGAGATGTTTATGGTCTAAAGATTTCAATTTTATTTTTTGTTTTTTTATTCAATAGATTCTCTGCTTGTAGCCTGCGGGCAATTCGGGCTTGCAGGCTTGGACAATGAAGTATTAAGTACATTTTTTAGCGTTGATTGAATCAAACGAAATAGGGAATTTGCAAGTGTCTTTTCGTGTCTAATGAATCTAAGTAGTCTTTTTAAGTTTTTTATTTGTTTGCTTTGATCATTATTTGCCATGCTTGTCAGTACATACCATATTTCGTGTGAAGAATGAGATGGGGTGGTTTCGGGTGCAATATGGTATGGTTTTTATGACCCGCCCGACGTTAGTTGGAGGGTCATATAGTTGTTGCCTTGTCTGTCCGTCCCTCCATCTGTCCGTGCGTAACGCTTTGGGTGCTCAAGTTTGTGTAATGAACTTGTGCTAGGGATTTGTACCTATAAATCCCAGAGCCATTGGAAATGCAGCTCTCCTTTTGACCGAAATCGAGCGATGGGTCAGGCCGTGGTGAGTGTCTGAACTTAGGCAATTTTTTCAGTCATATTTAATGAACAGCTTGAAGTTTTGTGTAATGAACTTGTGCTAGCGATTTCTGTCTATAAATACAAAATTCAAATTCTTCACTTAAAATTTCGTTTCGGACGGGTCATTCGTGTTCCTCCAGGACACATTTCTAGTTTTTTAATGTTTTTAATGTGAAAACGAAGTATTCACAATAAAAGCTAATTTACGTGAGTTGTATAACCGCGATATCTGCTAAAGGAGTTAAATCAGTATCTCATGCAAAGTGTCGTTTATATATATATATATATATATATATATATATATATATATATATATATATATATATATATATATATATATATATATATATATATATATATATATATATATATAAACGCGTCCTTAACCGCCAGACATTGATAGCTTTTGTATGTAACCAGCTGGTTGAGTTTGTAGAAGAAAATGATAGGCGTCGGAAGTAGAGGACTTTTTTTTCCTCAAGTTCTGAACCAGGTTGAGGTGTGAATTGGGGGTGGGGTGAGATGGACCAAAAAGTCGGAGGAGAGGATGTGGACGCCGCACCTGCTCCACGGTAATTAAAAAAGATAAAACCGCCAAACACGTCGTGGAGTAATGAGCGCACTTGTCAAACTACTTTCATGGACTTCGTGTTTCATGCAGAACAATGATTAAGATTTCGCCAGTTTGTTTTTTGGACGTAAGTCTCGTTGAATTTGGATATGGGGTCCTTTGTGCAGATTTATTGTAAAGTTGAGAATCAGTAGAATATGTTTTTTGAAGTCTTCGATATGTATTAGGTTTTTTGTTTATTTACGAACCGACATTTATATTATTGATGTATTTCGTATTGCTATAACATGTAATGTATTGTTCAACACAACCATTTTTAGCTTGATGTGCATTTTTTGTTACTGGAGTGTTCATTGCTAGTAGGGTTGGGTCGTGAGCTAGAACCTGCCCCGAACTCGGGGCCCCGAACTTTTGGCATTGCCAACATGGTTCACTATACAGTGCCTGATACCCAGCGTTTTTTTGTTTTTTGTTTTGTTTTATTTTTCATAATGGCTATGTCATGGTTAACGGATGAAAAACAATGTGCTCTCTTGTCTTCAAATCCTGAGTTGCGTAGCCGTGATGGTTTTCTGACAACACACTACACTGTTTTGAATCTTTAAAATCGCTCTTACGACTAAGCAAACGAGATATTCCCTGTTAGAAATAAATAAACGAGCAAACAAATACTCAGATGGCCGTCTGATGCAGTGAGTTTAGTGTCTTAACATCGTTTGGCCCATTAACAGTAAATAAAAGGTTAATGCAAGCAGTTGTACTGACATTCAGTATAACGCTACACATTTTAGAATCGGCGGACAGTTTTTTTTTTTTTTTTTGGTCATCAAGAATCTTTGAAAAAAATTTCCGCACTCTGTTGGGCACTGTATGTATACCCTTTTGAAAGAAGAAAACTATGTTGAAAAAGGCTCATTTTCATAATTCCAATTGCTATAGAATACTTGTCATGGTTAGTACAGTGTTTGTATGGGTTCTTTTCTGTGTAAAAACTTTAATTTGTATAGATAATAATACATGGCGCCCCAGAGCTATTTTTTGCCAAGTGGTTGAGTTTGTCCCGGGGTCCCGGGTAACTCGACCCAACCCTAATTGCTAGTATTAGTAGTTACTTAAGTAGAGAACCCCGCACCATTTGAGATAAAAAGTCCTAAATACATAAGAAGAAAGGCATTTCAGTGCTTTTTTTTATTTTTAGAATAAAATTAATTATAAATTTAATTTACAACCTAAAATAATGAAATCTGTACGACATCGATTTATCAGTTGTCAGTGCAATAATTTAGCCACATAGTATGTGGTTTCTTATTTGTTTCACATTTCTTAACTTTTAATTATTTTTTTTTCACACTTCAAAATTTCAAATGATACATTACTAGAAGTAGTATAGGTTGAACGGACGAATATGGCACATGGCGTCATCACGTAAAATATGTTTATGTTTTTAACAAGATCCTGTGTGCAAAATTTCTCGATAACGGAAGGTCGTGTAGACTTCAGATTTTCTGTGGGAATTCCTCGGGTCTTTCAGGGGGCTCTGTCAACTTTCGACGCACATGGCGAAATTAAATAAAAAGCGTATGATGTCATTACGTAAAAATCTTGTGTGCCCAATATCTCAGCCGCTGGACATCGAAGAAAGTTGAACTTGGTGGGATTGTTGCTTCGTAAATCTGACAACTCTCAAATGACGAATAGAAATAAATAGGTCCCAATTGAAAGTCCAGTGATGTTACGTGTGCTGTGGTCGCTGCAGTCAGTGTTAATGCTTCCAGCTGGGGAAACCATTATATAGTTACCCTGCGCTTCACAGTACAAACTCGGATCCTGTCGGTTCGTAGCCCCTAGGTAATCACGCGCCAGATTCTGTGTAATTGCCCTTCAGTTTAAAAGTGTTGGATCGCCGACGTGTCATGCAGGCGGCGTCTTCTTTCCTTGTACGACGGATCGCCGACGTGTCATGCGAGCGGCGTCTTCTTTTCTTGTACGACGGATCGCCGACGTGTCATGCGGGCGGCGTCTTCTTTCCTTGTACGACGGATCGCCGACGTGTGATGCGGGCGGCGTCTTCTTTCCTTGTGCGACTTTGTTTCTACGACCGGAGCCCCCATGGCCATCTTCGCTTGATACCCGTTAAGTCCGTTAAGCTGTTGTCATGTTTTCATTTTAAATGAAATAGATGCACGACAAAAAGCAGATCTCTTTCCTTTTTGTGGAAATTTCTGAAAAATGCCCATTTGTTAAAATTTCTCAAGTATTTTAAAATGCCAGGTGAAAAAAATATGTTCAAATGCAAATGCTTTATGTATTGCACGTTAGATTTTAATAATGTTTTTCACGTCATGTTGTATTGTTTTATTACATTTCAATAAAATTTCACATTGAATCTGAGTGTAGTTCTTGTTCAGCCCAGGTGGCCCTTAGCACCATAGATGGGCTTTGTTCACCGTCTAGCCGTACACCCGCCAGTCTCTAAATTTTTAGCCCAGCTTACGTTACACGTAAGTTAGGTTACGTCACACGTTATTTGGTGAACTTTTGTTTCAAAATTAAACTTTTGTTTCAAAATTAAACTTTTGTTTCAAAATGTATCTCCTCCTACAATTTTATCCGATGTCATTTATTTTTGGTATACAGATGGGGGTAAGTGTCGTCCGTCCCGTGATGGTTAAAGTGGAATAACTTTTTTATTTTTTATCCGATTCTTACCAAATTTTAAACACGAGTTCCTAACCGACAAGTGCATCAGGACATTTTTTTTTATTTTTTGGTTTAAACCATTTTTGGCGATTTTATTGCCAATTTGGGCAAAATACGAAAAAATCTATCTAGTCCCCCATTTTTCATCGGACGATTCCGAAAATTTTTATGAAGAAACTAGAATTAAGGGCTCAACAAAGTGCTTTTTTCGATTTTTGAATTTCGCCTCATTTTTGAATCTACTGAGCTTCAAAGTTTGTAACTCTTAAAAATTTGCAAATTTCCATATTTTTTTTTCTAAAAAAAAAGCCAAGTTCCATTTTGCACAGGGGCACAATATGTTGCAATCACTTCTGGTTGGGCTTGAATGATTTCAGTAATTTTGTTGTCAATTGGTCAGTGGGTGGGTGATAATTGGGAACATTGGGTGATAATGCAAGAAAGTTGTAATTTTCGCTTTAAAAGTACAGGAATCAATTCTATGACCCGAAAATATGATAAATATGATATTTTTCGGGTGGGCGATCATAGGGAACTTGGGCGATAATGCAAGAAAATTGTAATTTTTCCTTTAAAAGTGCAGACTCAATTCTGTTACCCGAAAATATGATAAATGTGATATTTTTCTGGTGGACGATAATAGAGAATATTGGGCGATGATAAGGAACATAGTGCAAAACATTTCTTTTGTAAATTTAACCGTTTTAAATATTAGTTATTGATGTCTCCGATCACTTTTAAGTGGGCGATAATGCAAGAAAGTTGTAGTTTTCGCTTTCGAGGTGCATGAATCAATTCTGTGACCCGAAAATATGATAAATATGATATTTTTCGGGTGGATGATTATAGGGAACATTGTGCAATAATAAGGAACATAGTGCAAAACGTTTCTTTTGTAAATGTAACCGTTTCAAATATTAGTTATGGGTATCTCCGATCATCTATAAGTGGGTGATAATTCAAGAAAGTTGTAATTTTGGCTTTAAAAGTACAGGAACCAATTCTATGTCCCGAAAATGATATTTTTCGTTTGGGCGAGATTAGGGAAATTGATCGATAATAAGGAACATAAGGAACAAAAACATTCCTTTTGGTAATGTAGCCGATTTGAATATTAGTTAAGGGTGTTCCCGAGCATTTTTAAGTGGGCGACAATGCAAAAAAGTTGTAATTTGTGCAGAAGTGCAGAAATCAATTCTATGACCGTAAAATACGATATTTTTCGGGTGGGCGATAGGACGGTATCATTAATAGATGCTGAATACTGCCCACCACAGAATTTCAAAGGTCAAGGAAACACTGCCAATGTCAAAGATCAAAACCTCTCTTACTCTTATCGTTGCACATGTTTGTGTCATAGTTATTGTACCAAATGTTGTGATGTTACTGTAAAGAAAGTACTATCCCGGACAAAACTTCAAAGGAACAAATGACTGAGACATGATCCCGTCAATAGCATCTTTTTCATTTTTCCCACGCCAAATAGAATTAATCAAGGTCCACATGTTTTTGACGAAACCCCCGCTTTGAAATTTCCCAGGGCATTTGGAGTACGCCTCTCAGTGTAGACTATCCAAATACTGGATATTCCTCACCCAATCATTTATTGATTTTTCATTAAGCGCTGGCCTAGATAGGATGTTCCAAAAGCTGTATCCACGTTTAAATAATCGTTTGGAACTATAGACTCGAAATAAATGCATATAAGAAAGGACGTTATTTAAATTTTGGAATTCCACTTCTGTTTGATTTTAGAAACAAACTGGAGAACAAATCCTACTTTTACGTATATATTTTTATTTGACAAATATCGTACCGTGTTCTGCATATGGTGTTCCGAAATTGTATCATCATTTTAATACTCACTTGAAACAAGGCCCAATATAAGTAATGAAAGAAAAGGCTTTATTTTAATTTTTACATTTGACTTCTGTTTGAATGTAATAACAAATTGGAGTAAAATTCCTATGTCTGCCTTTTTTCCATTTATTACAAATATTCAGACATTTTCATAATTCCAGCATAATTTATTATAAAAAAAACATTCAAACAAATCAGACTGTCTTACCATTTTTCAAGAGACACAAGATTCAATGCTCAACTGGGCCACTGTCACTTGACAGTCTTGTTTAGTCGATTTTTGTATTGGGGAATTTTTTAAGAAAACATTTCAAAGATAATTCAAGGAGCATCTCCTCCATTTTTGGCCTGATGTCATTTATTTTTGGTATGAGACATCCCTAAGGGGTCTTGCATACGGCTTTTGCTTATTTAGTCGATCAGACAATCTTTGTATTTTGGGGGAATTTTCTCAAAAACTTCAAAATGCCTTTCCTAGTAAACATTGTATCCGATTTCATTTATTTTTGGTATGAGGCATCTCCAGTTGGGTCGGGCAGTTAAATAAACATGCGCACTGGCCCGAAATGCGAACCGCGCATCGACACAAATTAAATAAAGATGCGTACTATTTAGAAATGCGAACCGCGGTTCGACGTCTGTTAAATAAATATGCCCACTGGTCCGAAATGCAAACCTCGCATTGACGCAAGTTAACATGGGCTCTGGTCCGAAATGTGAACCGCGCATGAACCTTAAGTTGAACATGCAATCATCGAGAGCACAGCCCCCAACCTGAAAGGGCGGTTAGTCGGATTAAAATTAATGTACGATCCAACTGTGACACTGTGAATAGTATAAAACGATTTGTTAGAGCTCAACCTGACGAGGACTCAGGTCGGGACGACAACTTAAGCTAAAGGTTTAAGTATTGTCTAAAACACGCCAAAACACGTCAAAAGTCCATCGTCAAGCTTTTTTCATTCTTATAGCATTGCTTTTAGCAAAGTACGAAGTGCGTGTCTGTGAGGAATATCACACCTACGTAATACACAACCGCAGTAACCACGTTTCGGTAGCATTCAAAATTCAGTTTGTATCACCGTAACGTTGACCTTTAACCCAAGATCACCCGAACTTAATCAGGTTGTGACACCTTTTACATACAAATTTTGCAAAGTTACAGACAAATTTTTTGCTAAAATCCGTCCAGTCGACCTTGAGATATGGGGTCGAAAAAGAACAGATATGCAAAATTTTAAAGTCTCACAGTAACCTTGACCTTTGACCCAAGACACACCTATTACATACAAGTTACAGACAAATTTTGGTTGAAATCCGTCCAGCCGACCTTGAGCTATGGTGTCTAAAAGCAACAAGTATGTAAGATTTCAAAGTCACAGTGACCTTGACCTTTGACCCAAGGTAACTCAAAGGTAATCAAGTCACAAGCCTTTTCCATCCAACTTTGGTTGAAATCCATCCAACTGAATTTGAGATATCTTGTCCACAAGAAAGACTTTACAAACAAGCCAAAAATTTTTTTTAAAAATCGCCAAAAATCCATTTTTAACGAACCGCAAAGGCGTGCATCAAGCTATGACCATGGGGTGAGTCCTGTAAACTCTCAGACCTAATGGTTAACACATCTAAGAGGAATGAGGGGTAACGGACAGACGGACAGACAGACACACGGACAGAGCCCAATCCATAAGCCCCCCCCCCTCCGGGGCATTAAGCCCCGGTTGGGGGCTAATAAACATGCGCACTGGTCTGAAATACGAACAGCGCAGCAATGCATGTTAAATAAACATGCGCACTGTTTCAAAGTGCGGATTTGGCATCAACGCAAGTTAAATAAACATGCACACTGGTCCAAAATGCATACGCTGCAAAATAATACGTACAAAAATATTAAAACTTAAGTAATACTATGTTAGACGCACCGTTTTCTTCTTGTCATCACATGCATTTCGTCATATCGCTATTTACTGGTCGTTTCTGTTCCTTGAAATTATTGTGTGTGTCTGACCAACAGTACATGTATGTGGATACAATTTCGATGTGTTCGAAGGTGTCTCTGGTAGGCTACTCACGTATTTATGTAGTTATCGGTCTATGTTCGGGTCAGTTACCAAATTAATTATTTAGCTATCTGTTTGCCATCTCGTCTTTTGAAGCCCAGTTTTTCAGGGAAATTCGCTTGCTCATGCATGCTGTAATTGGTCGTATTGCTTTTCGTAAGCTGGGACTATGTGCTTGTTCAAACTTGTTATTAAGTGCTACTGACCTTTCAATTTTCATCGGATTCGGTAAGCTTATGTGGAAATATGGCCCACTTAGAGGGAAATACCCATTGTTGTCTCCCCGACCAAGGAAAGACATATCGTGTTTGTTCCGTGTATGTGTACATATAAACGTGTGTGTGGGCATCAGTCTTTTTTGAACAAATTGTTGTTTGCAAGATATCTCAAGAACGAATAATCGGATCGGCTTCAAACTTGATCCCTTTGTTTCTTGGGTTGGTCGAAACCTTCTATCAACTTTTGACCCATGTCACCTTTTTAGGTGAGACGTATGACGTCATTACGTAAAAATCTTGTGTGCGAAATTTCTGTGCCGCTGAATATTGGAAAAAGTTCAAACTTGGTAGCATTGTTGCTTCATAGGTCCGAAAGATTCTCTGAAAGTGCGGAGTGGAAATTCATCGCGTTACATATGTATATATTGTGACCGAGATTTTGAGTGCAAAATATCTCGCTAACAGAAAGTCATATCGACTTCATTTTGGGGGCTGGGGAGGGGGGGTTCGTGGGTCTTTCCGACCGCTCTGACAACTTTTGAGGGATGTATCAAAATTAAGAAAGGCGTATGACGTCATTACTTTAAACTCTTTTATGTAATGTTTAAGGGTATTTCGGTTCGAACCGTAACCAAAAAAAACCGACCGCGGTTCGGTTCGGTTAAAAAACCGAAAGATAAAATCCGCGGTATTTTCGGTTTTCTTTTTAATTTCTTCACTGATAGTGGACAGCTATAAAATAAGGTAAGTAAAACGTTTCCATTCTAGTGCGTTTTTATTTTTTTGTTTCATTGTGTTATATTAAGATATATTTGCACGTTAGGTATTAACAGTGTTTTGTGAGGATAAGGCATTTATTTCGTATGGATACTCCTAAATTCATATTGAGCCGTCCTAAATTATGACCATATATAGGGTTTCGGTGATTGCTTTGTCAGCAGCTATAAACAAGAAAAAAGAGAAGGAAAAACTTGAAAGATTTTACACAATATATTCCGTGACATTCAAAGTATATTTAAGATCCAGACTGATTCGAGTTTTTATTCTTACCTTTTATGAAAGGTAATTTGTTCTCAAATCCCTACAAATAGGGCTTGGTCGCACGGCTCTGGAGGGGTTTTTATTAGAGGTCTGAAGTAGCTGGCCCGCATGATCTGACCGGTTATGCACCAGTGAAGGGATTGACATAGACGTGATAGGCCGAGTAGTGTCTATGGCAAGTTAAAGACCATCGGTCAGCGACCACGAGAGACAGCGACAGACACCCGGCTGACTGACTATCGATATATGGAGAAATTTGGTGTATTTGAGAAATGCATTTAATCGAGTTGTTCGTTACTTTTTAAAATTTTTACTGGTAACTATTGTACAAACAATAAATTAATTACGATTCGTATAACTGAATGAATTGGAATTTGACTTTATAACTTGCATTAATACTATTGTATATTGTTGTTATCCTGTTTAACAACGTCACTCACATTTCGGATAAACCACCTTAACATTCGAGAAAATGGAAGAAAACGACTTCACAGCTCACCCGTCCAACTTCACGGCGGCTGCTGGAATCATTACAAATTAACGAAGGATAAAACCCATGCCATGTGCAATTATTGTAGGCGACACATTTCGTACTCTAAGGCAATACTCTAATTTCTCATATCAAAAGAAAACAAAACAGTTACAGTTGGTACATCGAGATACGTATCACGCCATTACACGATTCATCATCAAAGATCTTAGGTAATAATATATTCATACCAAAGTATCCTGCTAAGCAACTTCCGCATCCTAAAAAATACTTATTTCAAAACAATTCCTTACTAAAATTAGCTTGATTGCTTCTCTTTCGTTTTTGCAAACAAATTATTTCATTAGAAATGTGTTTTTTCAGATCTTTCTCTGTGAATGAAAATGAAGGATTTCAGGCACTTATTCGTGAGCTAGAACCGAGAGACCAGATTCCTAACCGTGCTTTATTTACAAAATCTGAGCTACCGAAGTTGTACGTAGATGTCTCAAAACTAGTGAATTACAACTATAAATTTGCTAACGATGTGTCACTGATAACAGATGGGTGAACGAGCAGATCTTCACAAGGATACGTCACAATAACGTCGCATTTCGTTGATCCCAATTGGAATGTTAAACACTTCACACTACAGACACGAGTTCTTGATACACACAGACAAAAGATTCACTGGTTGAGTGGGACCTAACAAACAAACTGTGGTAACGGATAATCGAGCTAATATGAAAACAGCTGCCAGAGAGGCTGGTTTAGATCGTCACCTACCCTGTTTTAGCCATACTTTGAATTAAGCTTGCAGTAAAGCCATGTACACATCGGAAGTATGAAAAAGCTGAGCCAAAATGCGCAGAATAGTTACATTGTTTTATAGATTGCATTGACACAGTTAAAAAGTAAGCAAGCGCTGTTTGCACTTTCACAACATCGCCTTAAGATAGACATTAAAACGCGATGGAATTCGTCCTATGATATGATTTACCGACATCTTAAGCAGCAAGCAGCAATATTTGCATTACTTACAACGAAAGAAGTGAAGAAGAACATAAGTGACTTCTCTTTACTATCTGAAGTAGAGCTTTCTGATCTCAAGCATCTTCAAGAAATCTTGAAACCTTTTAAACTTGCGACACTGGCAATTTGTGATGAGAAACTTCAAACTTTGCCAATAATAGCACCTATGCTTCACAACATGAAGGAAAATTTCAAAATTAAAGACGATGACAGTCAAGTTGTAAAGGAGGTAAAACAGGTGATGGCAAAAGACCTTGCAGAAAGATATACCTCTTAAGAGATTCAGAAATTATTATCCATTGCCACTTTGCTGGACCCAAGATTTAAAGCTACACCATTCCTAACACAGCGTCAAAATTTAATAATTTACATCAAAATAGTCCAAAGGGCAACTGACATGCACAGCGCACAACTGCATAGTGTGATAGAATCTACGGAGTCACTGCCTAGGATGCAATATACTGAAGAAGAGGGAAGTGTCGCGGGTACTTTGCAGAGAGAATCGCCACCTCTTAAAAAGAAAAGTACGCTTGCGCCATTTTTTGGTCAAGACTGCTTCAGTCTTTCAACGGATACTTCCCAACCAAAATCTTGGCTGAAGAAGAAATTAATGACTACAAAGCAATCTATGCTATTACAGTGAATAAAAATCCTCTCGATTGGTGGAAGAAAAATCAAGTGAAATTTCCGATATTGTCTATGGTAGCATTATTCGCTAACAAATGTTCCATTGGAAAGGGTTTTTAGCACAGCAGGTGATATTCTTACTGATTCACGCTCAACTATAAAACATCAACATGTTGACATGTTGCTCTTATTAAAGTAAATTTTGAGAAGTTATTACTTGATATTTTAATAGTAACTGTTCCTTTAGCGGCAGTAACGATTCGTTTAATAAGTGTAATTCAGGATTTAATGTTTCTTATAATATGTGTGAAGGCGTTTTGTTTATGGTGTTATGATTAAAGAAATTGTGTAAATGTTCCAAACTTTACAGAATAAAACTGTAATTACAACTTTGTGATACATTTAAACTTAAGTTAGGACAAAGCTGTAATTATTGTTATAGGATACACTTTCACTTAATTTAACTCCTTTGATGTGAAATAATATGTATGTTGATTTTGTTATTTCAGATATTTATGCTTAATTGTAGTTTCTGTGATTTTTAAATATTTGATAAGAATTCAGGGACATTTGTTATTAAAAAATGAGCACCGAGTTACGAATAGCAAAATAAACTTATGATTAACAAAATCACTATTATGTCTCCTCGTTTGAGGAGGCCTGTTTTAGGTGCTTTGTCGCCGAATAATTATTAAGGGAGTGAGACGTTATTTAAATAATTGTTTAAATAGTCTCTGATTTATCTATTTGAGCGTTATAAATATTATAAATGGTGTTTTTGTTCAAATACCATAGCATTATTGGCTGTTATGCGATAAATATTTAGCTAAATACAACTCTTATACGATTTCGGCAAAATTTTAAGTTTTGCAAAAACGTACCGAAAAAAACCCGAACCGAACCAAATTACTGAAGTGTAGTGAGCCGAACCGAACCGTGGGAATGGCGTTCCGTCACACCCCATAATGGTGATATTTGTGTATATTTGCTGTAAAGAGGTTCTTTGGCCAAAAGTTTATATTATTGCCAAGGTACGGTATCCCCAGGTAAAGTTCATAAGAGTTTGGACTATTGACAAGGTATGGGGAAGAGGGCGAGATACCAGTAGAACGGAGGCAAACTCAGTAAGACTGGTGCCCCGAGGGGGGGTCAGAGTACAGATTCTGGCCTCCCTTTGAGCCAAGGGGCTCCTTTATAATGGGATGAACCCACGAAGTACATTGCAATTGCCATAAGTAATCTGAAATTCATCGAATCTTATCAATTCACTGGAGCATCCTTACAAAAATTGGCACCCAACTTAGCGGCTGAGAGCAAAAAGAAGCTTCAGAATATGACTGCTCATATGCATGACAATCAGCAGCAAGATTTACTTTTGAGAAAAGGAGTATATCGCTATGACTATGTTGATGAACCCGCCAAGTTTGCAAAAACCAAGTTTCTATCACAAGAAGACGTTTATAGTCAATTGTCTGAAGAAGGAATTAGTGACGAGGATTATGCTCATGCACAACAAATCTGGAATGTATTCCACTGCAATAACTTTGGAGTGTATCTTAACCTCTGTCTAAAAACAGATGTGCTGCTGTTGGCAGATGTGTTTGAAAATTTTAGAAATATATGTCTTGACACATATGAACTGGATCCTACTCACTAATGTACAGCACCAGGTTTGACATGGGACGCTATGCTGAAACATACTAATTTTCAATTGGAATTGATAGGTGATACTGACATGTATCAAATGATAGAGCAAGGTCTGCGACGAGTTATTTCAGTGATTACATACAAGTATGCAAAAGCTAACAGCCCCTACCTTCCAGACTATGTGACCAAGTCAACAAACTACATCATGTACTTTGATACCAACAATCTCTGTGGTTGAAATATGTCGCAGAGTTTGCAAGAATATGGATTTGCATAGGTTCAAGATTCAAAATATCTGGACTACATGAAAGTGAGTGCTGATGCTGAAACAGCTTATATTTTAGAGGTAGATCTCACATATCCGGATGAAATTCATGATCAGCAAAGTGCCTTTCCAGTGGCTCCTGAGAAGAAAACTTCGAATCAGTGAATTGGCTGAATATAGTCAGAACCTGAGAACACAGTTGGGATTGAAATGTAAACCTACGGAAATGTTGATTCCAAATCTCAGTGATAAGGAAACATATGTAGTACATTATCAAAATTTGCAGCAATATATATCTCTTTCATTGAAAGTGGCAAAGGTACATCGAACCGTTATTTTCCATCAGATTCAAATCTTACCTACACATATAGATGTTAACACAGAGAAGAGAAATGTGGCAAAAATCGTTTGAAAAAGACTTTCACAAATTGATTAATAGTGCTATATTTGTGAGGAAACGAATCAATGTGGAATTGGTTCACAATGAAAAACGTTTCAGATAGGGGGTAGCCAAGCCTGCATTTTACAAATTCCACATTTTCAGTGAAGACTTGACAGCAGTACACTGCCTCAAATCAGATCTGTTGCTGAACAAACCCATTCAGATTGGGTTTACTATTCTAGATCTCAGCAAAACCTCTATGTATGATTACCATTACACGAAGAAGTATCCAGAGACAAAATTATTGTTCAGTGACACAGACAGTTTGTGTTATGATATACCGACCAGACATCTTTTTGATACAAGCGATTATCCAAAGGATCATTTTCACATTCTACTGTAAACAAGAAAGTGTTGAGGAAAATGAAACATGAAACTGTTGGAGTATCCATTGAGGAGTTTGTAGGACTTCGGCCGAAGATGTAGAGTTTGCTGTATGGTTGGCCAGAGAAACATACTTCTAAGTGCATTACACGCGCCTGTCAGAGGCGAATAACACATGCTCAATACGGCAATAGTTTATTCAGGGAAGGGGAATCATATGTTATGGGAAACATCATTCGAAGTCATAAACATCAAATCTTTTCAGAGAAGATTCGGAAGACTGGTTTATTATCATATGATGATAAGTGCTACGTATTGGATGATGGTTACACCACGTTAGCTCGTGGGCATTACACAACTTAGAGAGCATAAAAGGCGCCCGCTCTCAGGCATAACAATCATTCTGTATCAAAATATTGAAGAGTGAGCATGTCTGCAGTGAATGAACAACAGTGCCATCCACGACGATGTCTACAGAAGTCTGAGACAATGCCAACAGAAAAGCCTATAGCAAAGCCTGAGACAATAGCTACAGCAAAGTCTAAGGCACTGCCCATGGTAAACTGTTAGTTGAAGTCACTGCCAATACAACAGCTTCAAAGGCGACCACAGCTTAGAAAGATAAAAAGAGATGAGTTACCAGCTACCAGCTACCATGTTAAAAGCGAAAAATAGAGTTTAAGGTAGAGCCTAAAGTCAAGCGAGAACCTGAGCGTAAAGCTGCCACCACGACAAAGTCCATGAAGAAGATGAGTGTAGATGATTTACCGATTATGATACCCATTAATGGAGAAACATATATTAAATTGGTGAAATATCAACAGCAAGTGATGATTAACATTTCCGAATATATTACGGATCATGCATCTGGGAGGCTATATCCTACCGAGAAGGGAATTTTATGGTCATTGAAAGATTGACAAATGCTGAAGAAGCAAATGACGTCAGTGAATCTCGTGTATCAGCAGACTGATATTTATAAATGCAGGTACAGTCACAAGATGGTTCTGTAGAACTCATTTATCATCATGAATTCAAGCGTGAAACTATCTATGGATCACTTGGGTGAACTGACCATTTGTTATTGTGGAACTTACATCATCTTATCTCCTGATGATCAAGCCTTGGTGAAGGGTTATTTTGAATCTTTACCAATACCAGGATTTCATATACAAGTCTCAGGAGAACTTAGTGTGAAAGTCATTGAACGAGACAGTGAACGTTGTGTGCAGTTTCAACAGTATGAGGAGCTTACCAGCTATGATTTCATCATCCTCAGTGCGGAAGATTGGAGCCAAGTTTTTCAGGCTTGGCAAGAACTTGAAACTTTGAACCAAATGGACATGTACATTCGATACGTGGTTCAAAGAAAATTGACTTTACGCCCAACATGTATAACGTGATAGAGACTATGAAAGGTTTAAATGAACTGACATAATCAAACCATGGTGATGTGAAAGTGATTGGATTGGATCAATGTTATGTCAGTTTTCACAACATGTATGATACTATATCAATTTAAGTTCTTGTGACTCTGCGAATATGCTACATGTATTAACATAATATGTATCTGAAATATTTTTGTTTTTAATCTCAGTAAATGTCAATATTTTAATTTGGTGTTTATGATAATTGTAGTTCTCAATAAGTGTAAATATTTGTGATATTCAATAAAATAAGAACAATACATATGATGTTTTTCAACTTTTTATTTTTCTCATAATAATCTCAAATTTATATAATACAAAACTACACAAAAATTACATCAATGTATAAATATATATAATTCTAAACAAAAGAAACACTTGTCTATCACTAATATATGACATATAATATACGGGTGAGTTAACATCTCGCCAGGGAGCCTTTCTTAAGAATGAAAAAATAGGAAAATGAAAAGGTTTACGGATCAATTAACACCTCGCCAGGGACCCTCTACTTGAATGGTTTACGGGTGAATTAAAACCGCGCTAGGGACCTTATTAGAATGAAATGACACTAGAGTTATACTAGTAATCGTGTGCAAAGATATACATTATTGGATAAATATGTCACTTAACTACAAATTTTAAAAAAAGTTTCATAGAGCAATTGTTAATAATGTCTATAGACAGAGTCTTTGACTACGAAATCTCAATCACTTCTTTTTAATGCATCTACAATATCAAATACTATGATCTCGAGCTCTGTGTAATATATAATATACGCAATAAAAATCACAAGTATTGGAAATGGGCTGTTTTAATAGTATGGAATAATAAACATACTCATTACTTAAAAACTTTTCTAAACGATTATCTATAGGTGCAAGTCCATAAAAGTCAAAATATCCCACACCTTTGTCAAAGTACACGACAACTCATTGTTCACCAGGTTCATCATGATTGTCTGTGTTGATGGCATAGGCTCCTTGCTGTAGTGTTGGCAGTTGATCCACAGGGAATACTCTGTCATGACATCATGGATAATATCGCATCTATTTGCTTCCTGTTCATGATTGATGATCAAACTGAATGCTGCGATTCGCGCTTATTTCAATGGTATTGTCAAATTCTGCATAGATAATGACATTGGCTGTATTTTGCAAGGCACGGACAAACTTCATCTCGGGCAGCAAGTTGCCATGCTTGATAAGGGTGTAATGGTTATCCCCATCATAGTCAGGTGTTTTATGATGGAACTTTTCTCACCATTCAATTTATCAAAAGATTTGTAAAGGGTTTCAAAAGATATTTTTCCCAATTAATGTTAAGCTTGAGAGGTTTGGATAGGACTGGTTCACCATCAGTGTAAAGTAGTTAAGATTAAAATGTTCAGAATTGTATGGATTTCGCAACACTCTTCCAGCAAAGATTTCAATATGAACCATTCCAATGACAATAGGTTTTGGTAATTGACCCAAAAAGATGTTATCTTTCACAAAAGATTGAAATCCAGCGGGAATGGCTAGAATTTTACATTCTTTTCTGGTAATAGGAAACTTGGCAGGAGATTTCATCAGTGCATCTGTATGTCCCAGCTGACTTGCCCTCACTTTGCGAATGGTTAAAAATACATCTCTCACTTCTAGCTTAAAGGTATTATTTGCAGCCATTAATACAGATTCATCTTTTTGTCTATGCAACCGCAATTTCATACACATACCATTGGGAAGATAACGATCCTTTCCTTCTCAAACAAATCTACTCCTAAGATACCTGTAGACATAAACTCACGGCTTAGATGTATATGCAAATAACGACATGTAGAGCGCTCAGAATGTAGACTTTCTTTCGAGTTAAGAATGAGGTGAGAAATGGTATAACCATGGGAATTGTTACTGTGTGAAATCAATCGATCATTCAGATATAATTCAATATTGGACCATAACCCATTAAGTAAATCATTGATGGATCTTAAGCTATTATCTGCGATACACACTGTTCCATCACCCTTTACAATGTTACTTCCAATATGAAGTCTACTGTTCTTTAAATCTAAATATTCTTCTGTACTCGCAGGAATATAACACTCTATTGGAGCACCCTCTGTAATGGTAGTGAGTGGTTGATAGTCTACATTATAACTTTTTTCTACAACAATTTGCGTTGGGGTATGTGAAACCATTCCAATGGAGAAACACTACATTCACAAGAATGATTATGGATGATTCACGTTGTTTCTATTTCCGAAATATATCTTTTGATGTTGCTCTTTTCTCTTTCTTTCGCCTTCTAACAACTTTTGTTGGTGTACTTTGTTTATTCATAGCACAGTTACTTGAGCTACACGACCAGTCACGTCTTTAACCACATTTTTTTAGCCTTTTTAAGATATGGTGCAACAATTTTAACTCCTGCCTTAATGATTTGAGTCGCTTTACAAGCCAATGCTCCAATGAACGAACCAATAACATCTCCATATTGTATACGTGCATCTTTAAATCCTGGCAAATCCCTACCCATTTGACGAAGAAAACGGTTGCGGCATGTGGATGAATCGTGTCTATATACTTTCATAATGCTTTTGTCGAAAATGAAGTTTACATATCACTTTTCGAGTTTGAAATGAAACATTATGGCCTGTGTCATCCTTAATATTCATTTCTATTGTATCAATTTTTGATGTGTTAATAGGTAATGAGGTTTTTCATAAGTTTTCATAATAAGTTTTCATAATAATATCACATCATCACCTTCAAAAGGGATCAGAACGTAGTAAAGGTACATAATAATCTTGTGGCTCGCAAATAATGTAGTGCACATAAAGTGTATAAAATCCATGTTTCACATGTGCTTGGAGTTCAGCAGGACCAGATTCTTTATGCCATCTATCTGGTATAAATCCTAAAATCTCAGCTAATCCAGTAGAAGAGACAATATCATAATTATTTCTCAAAAGAAGAGAAACTCTTCGACTAATTTTGTCATACTTTAACCGAATACAGTTTGCTTTAATACATTTTTGCAATTCTTAATTTATTGCACTACATAATTCAGGTATGGATCTGTAGTAACCATGTAGAATGGTAACTTGATAAAACACATCTAACGATGATCGATAAGCAAGATTATAGTCTATGTTAGCTACATCTGCCAAGTCGACATCCCACATATCATCAATACCACGGATAATGATATGTTGTCGTTTAAATCTATATTGAAGTAAACTAAAGGCATCCTGATCTTGTGGCTAATTTTTTACTTTGGAATATGTCACAGGTTGTTTGTTTTGTTTCAGTGGTTTGCATAGCTTATTAGCCTGCAAATGCTCCAGGGATTCCAGGTTTAAAGTAAGTATTGGCTAAGTAGTTTTTCCACGTTGCCATATTAATTTGAATTGAAAACAATCATTTACATTGTAAAACTTTTATTGACATGCAAATATAAATCACATAATCACTATTTATTAATTTTTTAAACAGTTAAAAAGTGTGTTATACACTACCATACAGATAAAATTAATGTTCCTCAAACATTTTACAAATGTCTATATTCACTTCAACTCCATTATTGAATAAAACAAGCGTTGACAGTAAAATAATTCTTGCAGGTACAACTAACATGAGGTCAGCTGTCCAAATTGTATTATGCTGAATCAATGTCATAAGTGTTCCCTGGTAAATTCAGTTCTTCACATTCACTCAAGAAAGATTGGATAAAACGATTTCTTGGAATTGCCATTCCGACAACTTCCCAGTGTTTACACATATTCTTCGCTTATAGAGTCAAATCAGATGCAAAATAAGGAAGCTTTGAAAACACAAAGTCAGTATAGTTCACTTGGAAGACATCATCCAATGTCTCTATACGTCTGTAAAGAAGGGAATGAGATGCTGACATTGTTAACTTTTCCTCTTTTGCAAAACAATCCCTCAAATAATCCACAACGCAAAAGTACACTGTTACATCAGTACGAACAAAGTGAAATGCAGAATCAAAATCAAAGTCCTCTGCGTCTTCTATTCCAGTTTCATAACGCTGTTCAATAAACCTGTTGTATAATTCAATTCTTTTAAAGTTGTAGTGCGCCAAGTCCTGACAGCTATCTAAGTCTCAAAGCTGTTCTTTCTCGAATCCAAAATGAGTTAATTCATCGATCATAAAGTCTACATATATTTGTTTGAAAATAATATCCATGTTCACATTAAACACGTCTTTACTGCTTAGTCTCAACAAAATATATGATTATGCACCTTACTCAAGAGTTCTTTTATGGTGCCACTCTTCTCAATACATTGGCCATTCCTCTCTATGCATCTCACTAACCTTTAAAGCTTCACATTTTCACAAAAATTTTTAGGTTCACATAATTTACAATCGAATCTGTGACTGTGACAATTATCATGTTCTGCATATCCTTCAGCACCGCAATGTGCACATATTAATCCAAGCTGGCTCTGTACATTTGCATTACTCCACTCCACTTCAGCCAGTTTTTCCTTGGTCAGATTAGTTATTTTCATCTATTTATGCTCAGTTAACTGGGCTGCTGTCACCCAACCGTGACATTCCGTGGACGTCTCATCAAGCAAAAGACTGGATATTGATGGTGACGTCTCATGTAACACGCTGCTTAGTTGTGGCATTAGGTCCAGCAGCGTTGCTCATTCCTTATCATTGAAGTTGAAGTAGGAAGCATAATCTTTCCCTTCGAATTGAGAGCTGCGTACAAAGCTGCCATAGCACATGTTGTTGAACGTAATCAGCTCTAAACGCTTTGATTTTGTTAAATAGAGTTTGAAGTTAATCAAACGCATCTTCTCCAAATTATCATTCAGTCTCTTCCAGAGAAAATAAAAAAATCCTATCCAACTTTATTTAGTTTGATTCTGATGAATCGACTATGCTGACCATCTTCAACTGCTAAGCTTAAGGCAGCATTGATCTTGAAATTAGCTCTCACTGTTTGTCCCTCCATTTCAGTTACAAAGACAACTTATTGTTGAAAAAATGCTTGTACTCGTTCAAGTGCCTAAGGACTTATGTGCTGTTCAAAGCAGCAGGTTTGCCTTTTACACTCTATTTATACTTTTACACTCCAGAAAAAATGAAAAGAACACAGTTGATTTGAATTGCTTGAAACGTCTAAATATGCAAAAATAAAAAAATTCCCACAAAGGGGGGGGGGGAAGGGGTCAGTTGACCCACTCCTCTCGTCCCATCCTTTATGCTTGGCACAGTTTTCTCGTTCTATGAATTTTCGGGCCAGGGGGGCGGAAGGCGGCTCAGTTTTCTCCTTTTACCCTAGTCCGGGTCCTATTACTTCTTATTAATTAGATAATAAAACCTGGCTCATTGCTATTAGCTTACAGCAATTATAAAATATCTTGACCTCACAATCTATTCACAAGCAAAATTCTGTTTATCTCAGTGCACTGACTTTAATGCAGAATGTCCTTTGGATTCGAATGAATATACTGAGGCAATAAGATTTTCCAGGAGATAGTTTCCTTTGCAATAACCCTTTACTGCAGTATCATTAAGGCTGAAGTCTAAGCATTGGACCTTTTAAAGTGGTCTCTGATTGCAGTCTCCAACTGAAGATAAATAATCGTTGTTATACAACAGATGACCTCAGATTGATAGATTGATTGGTTTAACGACACTAGCAACCCGTTAGGGTCATATTGTGTCAGTTCGGTTGCTATAGGAAGAGTCAGTTGACACTAAAATCAATTAAAATAGACAAAACAAGTAGTGTATACATCTAAAATCAACTAAATTCAATTTAAAACTTACTGTACAAGTGTATTTCTTTCAGAAAAGAAATAATTTTGCTTGGTGCTACTTTGTAAAAAGGTCTTTCATGCAGTTCACACTGTAGTAACGTGAACGAATGCTCTAAAATCTACGCAATTGAGTAGAATGTGTTTTGCAGTCAAACGTTCTTGACAATCAATGCATTCTGGAGGCGCATCGTCTCTCAAAAGATATCCGTGGGTGATGTATGTATGCCCGATTCGAACTCTATGCACAACCGTTGTGTCGCGAATATTGCCAAGAGCTAGCTGTTTTTGTCCAACTGTTGGTTGGATTTGAAAGAGTTTGTTATTCTTTGTTCGTTCCATTTTTATTGCCAAAGGTTTTTTGTATACCTTGAAATATGGGGTTTAAAATCGGAGTATGGTATGGAAAGGTCGGATATGTTGTAGTTTAGCACCTCTTTTGCTGCCTGGTCCGCAGCTACATAACCCGGTATTCCCACGTGGCTTGGCACCCAGCAAAATACTAGGAATTTGCCCTTTCGTAACGTTCTATTAGGTCTAGAATCATTGTATTCGACACTTGCAGATTGTCTAGTGACTGTAAGGCCGATAAGGAATCGACACAGATAACAAATTTTTTGTACCTACTAATCTTGACAATTTCCATGGCTAATTGGAGTGCCCGAACCTCCGCGGAAAAGATGGAGTAGCCATTCGGCAATCTTGTTTTCAGGGTATTTGATTTTGTAACTATTGAGGCAGCAACCTTGTTATCGAGTTTAGATCCGTCCGTGTATATGAAATGATGGTGAAGGTAGGTTTCCTTTATCTCAGCAAACCTAATTTTAAATTCTTCAGCATTTGTTTTTGGAAAAGTTGGTCAGAGTTTTGACTGTGGTTGGTCTTTGTATTTTCCATGTTGGGTGTTTCGAAACTTTTAAGTTTGCAATTTGCTCGACTTTGATTCCAGCATTATTAAGGTGGTTACAGATTCTAGTGCCAAAGGGTACGATAACCCTAGGGCGTGTGCTTAGGATTTCTGAATGGTCTTTTTCGAACACTGCCTTATGGGTGGAGTTTTCCTTATTTGCGTATAGTTTTACTGCATATTGCATTGAAAGTTTGATTCATTGCATATATAATGGATGTTCATTTGATTCAACTTGAAGACTTTCCGCAGGTGACGTTCTGAAAGCGTTAAGGCAGAAGCGAAGGCCTTGGTTTTGTATTGGGTTCAACATCTTTAAGTACGAGGGCCTTGCCGATCCGTAGACGATGCTACCATAATCTATTCTAGATCTTATTAATGATCTACACAGTTTTAATTTAGTACTGGTATCTGCTCTGGTGTCTTGTGCGGAGACTACGCGTAGCAGGTTGATCGCCTTTTGACATTTCCTCTTCACGTCTTTTATGTGGGGAATAAAATTTAGCTTCGAGTCCAGAATTAGGCCAAAGAATTTGTTTTCCTTCACTACAGGTTTCAGAGTGTTTGATAAATATAAAATAGGATCGTCGTGTGGGTTTCTCTTGTTGCAAAAGTGCATGCAGACTGTTCTGCTTTGAAAAAATTTGAAAAACCATTTTGGTCAGCCCATTTTTGAAGAGAGTTTATATTTTGCTGGAGGCGCCGCTCGATGAGATTCATATTCTTACCCCTTGCCGACACAGCAAAATCGTCTACAAAGAGTGAGCTGCCTATTCCCTGTTTATTTGCGCCTTTGATACTATTGATTTTGATTAGAAACAGCAGAATTGATAAAATACAGCCTTGAGGATAGCCCTCTTCTTGCTCAAAATAGTCCGAGAAGACAGAATTGAGACGGACTTTAAATCGCCTGTCATTTAAAAACGCTTCAATGAATTCTGGGAGACGACCTCGTACGCCAAAGATGTAGAGGTCTTGCATGACACCGTGTTTCCAAGGCGTGTCGTAGGCTTTTTCTAAATCGAAGAAAACAGTGACGACATGTTCGTTATTGATAAAACCTTCTCTTATAAATGACTCGAGTCTAACCAGGTGATCTATGGTACTTCTTTCTTTTCTGAAGTCACTTTGGATGTCAGTAAGCAGATAATTTTTCTCTAAATACCAAATTAGTCTTTCGGCTATCATTCGCTCTAGTGTTTTGCACAAGGAACTTGTCAGAGATATTGGGCGGTAATTTTGGGGATTGGTAGGATCCTTATTGGGTTTTGGAATTGGCATGATAGTTTCCTGTAGTCCCGACTTGGTTTAGTAATTCTAGGAGTACTACAAGGATTTCCTCGGGTAGGTGTTTTAGAACCTGGTAGTGCAGGTCGTCTGGTCCGGCAGCTGAGTCATGTGAGTTTTGCATGGCGTCTTTCAACTCCGCCAGGGTAAAGGTGCTATTGTACTGTTCCGAGTTATTTGAGGTGAAGTTTATTGGTATTTGTTCTTTTGCTTCTCTATTTGACGAAACGCTTGGGAGTAGTTGTCAGAAGAGGATTTGAATTGAAAGGTTCTGCCAAAGGTATTAGCTATTTCAGCTGGTTTTGTGATAGTTTGGTTGCTTGTGGTGAAGTGGTTTATAGGTTTTGAGATGTTTTTGCCAGATATTTTCCGAATTATCTCCCATACTTTTTTGGTTGAATTGTTTTTGTTTAATGTGGAGATATATTCCTCCCAGGTTTGCTTTTTACTTGCTTTGATGGTTCTGCGTGCTGCGGCACGCAGCCGTTTGTATTCAAGTTTGGTAGTATTGTCCGGGCTGATATAAAATTGGCGAAGAGCTGTTTTCCGCATAGCTATCGCTTTTTTGCAGTCGTCGTTAAACCAAGGTTTCTGTGGCTTTTTAGGGTTTCCGGAGGTTTTGGGTATGGTTTTTTCCATGATTGCCTGGATTAGAGCAGTAAAAAGTAAAATCGGGTCGTCATCATGTGTAAAGTAGTTGGTTTTTATGGCCCTTAGGCATAGTTCCTGGAACATTGACCAGTTTGCTTTGTGGAATTTCCACCTTGGTATTTCTTTCTGTAGCTGTGGATCTAGTGGTTTTAACTAAACAGGGAAGTGGTCGCTGCCGTAGTTGTCGATCAAGACTTCCCATTTAAAATCTAAAAACAAATTACTAGATGCCATTGTAAGGTCGATTAAGGTTTTGGAACCATTGGCAGGATGTAGGTATGTAGGAGATTTATCGTTGTAAAGTGAGAGATTGTGGAAATTTAGTAGGTTTTCAATTAGTTTACTTTCGTGGTCGGTGCTTGTATTACCCCATGGGTCGCTTTGTGCATTGAAGTCGCCTAAAAATAGAATAGGTTTTGGTATTTGGTTAATCAAGTCGTTAAGTTCTTCTGGTTGGGGTTTGGAGGGTGGTGGTAGGTATATGTTGCAAATGGAAAAATTTTTCTTCATCGTAACACGAACTGCAGTTGCTTGCAGGTTTGTATTTAATTTGAGTTCACTTTGAATAACGTTGTTGCGGATTAAGGTAGTGATTCCGCCAGAGGCGCGGTTGTTATTGGCATTTTTGCTATAAGAAGTGTAGCCGATTAAATTTGGTGGGTAAATATCAGTACCGTATGTTTCTTGGAGCAAAAGATGGATGGGTTATACTGCTGGCTCAGAGTTAATAGATCTATCTGGTTTGTCCAAAAACCTCTAATGTTCCAGTGAACTATTGTCATTAGGTACTGTTGACTCTAGGTCTGCTGATTGCCACTCGTGGTGGCTTGGGATGGACAGGGAGGGTCTGAAGGGAGATCTTACGCTCCTCTACTGAAATTATTTTTGGAGAGGGATGTAGCGAGGCGCCAACTTCATCAACCTCCATTAGGGCATCAAAGTTGTTTTCATATTCCCTGTTTCTTTGGTTCAGCTGTTGTCTCTGCGTAACGACTTGGGCTTTGTTTTTTAGTCTTGCCCGCGAATCTTTGTCAGCGTCTCTTGGGCTCGGTGTTTTAGACCGGGCTCTTTCTGAGTTTGGTTCTGGTATTTTCAACGTACTTGGTTTTGCAGTTTTAGATGGGAAGGAGTTTATTGCTGGCTGCTTTCGTGATGTTGATCTTGGTGTAATTACTTGAACTGTTATATTTTTCTCTTTTGCTCTTTTGTTCATTTACCAAGGCCCAGTCGGTCTGGCATGAGGCAGTTCGGTTTTCTGGCTTCATCGCCGCAGGATATGATTTAGCTGGATTTGTAGCTAGCATGGCTAGTTTCCTTGCTTCTGTGTAGGTGACCGACTGGTTGAACTTGATATCCTGCACTTTTTATCGAGGATCCACCGTGAGCAGTCTTTTGAAGAAACCGGGTGCTTTTCTGAGCAATTGGCGCAAGTTGGTGTTCTTATGGTGCAGGATTCGAAGGTGTGGCCTTCCTCCCCACATTTAGCGCAAGATGGTAGTTTTGCTTTGCAGGTTGTTTTGGTGTGTTCGTACTTTTGGCAATTAAAACACCTCATTGGGTTTGGAATGTAAGTTTTAACCGAAAGACTAAGGTAACCCATTTTAATTTTGGCTGGGAGTGCAGGTTTGTTGAAAGTAAGAACCAAGGTACCTCTCCGAGAAAGCGCGCGTCTCTCACTGCTTTGGTTTTCATTTCTTCGATGATTTCCTCCACAGAGCAGAATTTCAGCTCTGGGTGGTAGACAACTCCTTTAGATGTGTTGAGTGTTCTATGGGCAGTTGCTCTCACGGGTACGCCGACGAAGTTTTCTAACTGTAGTAGTGCAGCGCTGTGTCTACGGTCAGTAACATGAACCAGTAGAAAGCCTGATCTTAGTCGGTGTACCGCGTTCCGACTATCCCATTAAGCCCCTTTTCAATTGCGAAAAGAGAGACTTAAGGTGTCCGTCCCGAGGTGAAACGATGATATACTCGGGGAAAGGGTGGGTGGGGGGGGGAGGTGGGGGGGGGGGGAGATTCAATTTCGATATGTCGCCGTTTTGTCGGTGTTCTTGTGTTGTCGGATTCCATTTTGTTACTATTTTTGTTTTTGTCCATATAGTTTAAGTAAATCTTCTTCCAGGTCTGGCGGCCCCGGCCTTACTCTGACCACCCATGTCGGCAGCGGGGGTTGCCCGCCTAGGGCTAGGGCACCTGGAATACTCTTGGCAGACATGATGGCTTAGCCAGTTATGAATGCCGCGATTGACCCGAATGGCCGCGGTATGGCTTACCCTAACGACCAGCCGTTGATGGTCATGACGGGCCTCACGACCACTCTTCTTAGCCGGAGAGAAGGACCAAAGTCAAGTGTTGACAAGCAGGTTACTTAGCAGATGTTTTGTATTGTGAAGGCCTGCCTAAGTCACAAGATGTCTCATTGACCAGGTTACTTGCTCCGGCATTAAGGGATGCAGTCCACGGCAAAGTGCGTATATATGACTCGGGTAGTCACAATGAAGGCGACCCAAGCAGCTGAAACAATATTGAATAACGCACAACAGACTGCCGCGCTTTTATGCGATGTGCGCGGGAACGTTGAACAGCGGTACTGTGGATGGGCAGAGACAAACAAGGTAAGACTGGAGTGCATACAGTGAAGGAGACCCCAGGTATTTTATAGTTACTGCGCAAAGGTAAATGAAACTGAGAGAGGTACTGAAGTATTAGATTGTTCGACACCTATAAACCCTTCAGGGTTATATTGTGTCTGGAATGTAGTTCGAATATCAAGATGGTAGAAAGTAGTTTATTGGTGAAAGGAAAGGTAATTATTTAAGTATTTATTATGGGTATATGTTAATTCCAAAGAAATTACAGGAGCGGGTGATAGAACTAGCACATGAGGGGCACCAAGGTCAAGTCAAAACAAAAATGCTACTTTCGTAGCAAGGTGTGGTTTCCAAGAATTGACAGAATGTGTGAAAATGCTGTAAAGAGCTGCTTACTTTGTCAGGTGGCTACACCACAAAATGTGAGTGAACCGTTGAAGATGTCAAAATTACCAGAGAAACCGTGGGACGAAGTGAGGGTTGATTTTTGTCAAATAGGAAATGAATATGCCTTAGTCATTTTAGATGAATACTCAAAGTATCCGGTTGTTGAAATCGTTTCGTCGACTTCTGCAAACACCGTTATTCCAAAGCTTGATAGTGTCTTCAGTATTTTTGGCATCCCATGAGTTGTAAACAGTGATAACGGGCGTCCATTTCTAAGCGAATAAATCCGTAAATTTTCGGAGTATCTGGAGTTTAAATATAAGTAAATTACCCCGTTTTACCCGTGTTCAAACGTCGAGTGTGAACGTTTCATTGGTAGTTTGAAAAAGCTTTTACATACATCAAAACATTGGAAGCAAGATTTGTATGCTTTTCTCAGAAATTATCGTGCTACGCCTCACAGCACAAGAGGCTACGCGCCTGCTACAGCACGTTTTGGTAGACTCATTAATATTAAACTTCCGTCTGTCGGTGTGAAAACGCGTGAGGTACAGTCATTTGATCATCGTAGTATGCGTGAAAATGACCGCAGAAACAAAGAAAGCATAAAGTATTATGCTGAGAACAGGCATTGCATCAAGGAGAATGATAAACATTGGTGATACTGTCCTTGTAAAGCAACCAAAAACAAACAAACTATCTACTCCTTTTCATCCGGTTCCAATGACTGTGGTTCAGAAAAATCATAGCATGATCACGGCAAAATCTCCCACTAGATCCGTCACAAGAAATTCTTCTCATTTCAAAAAGGTGCAATTACCAAAAAGATTTAAAACTTTTAACCCGGAAATTGATCATGAGGGAAGTGATGATGAAGTTTATTCACCATCACAGGCAATCGTTGAAAGGGAGGAGGTTGTTGAGAAACCAGTTCGGCGATCTACTCGTGTGAGTAAACCGCCAGAGAGGTTAATAGAAACAACGTAAATAATATGCATGTTTTAGGCAGCTGCAGCTAGTCACAAATTAAAAGAAATAAGTCACTGTTTTCGTCACTTAATCCTTTTTCTTGTTTGTTGTCAAAAAGTGTGACAGTTTATTTAGTCATGTGTTTGTGAATGCAAATCACGTTTAAAAAGTAGGCAAAATTATATCTGGATATTTTCAGTTGCAATGTTTACATTTCAAGGTCAAACATCAGCGCAAACTGTAGTTGCAATATTTTTAGCATAGCTTACCATTAGCTGTGTGTGTAACTTTGCTGTTGCATGTGTGCTGTGTAAAACAGTTTCTGAAAATAAGTGCTCCTTTTCAAAGATGTTTCAGTGTCTGTTTGTAATCTGCTTAAACTCGGAAGCACATTTGTAAAAAAAAATACTGTCATTCGAAACTTTAGTTTCTAAAAATAGAGTATTTTTTACTGAGAAAGGGATCGATGTGATGTCCTATTATTAATATAAGCTTCTTTTGGTGCTTCTGAATCTATTTCATCTTATTACTCATGTGGTCATATATAAACCACTGCCGCTTTGTCACATTTAAGATTTATTAAAGTAGTGAACTAATAAGCATAACAGTCTAGTATTTATTAGTCTTCACAGTAGGTATGAAATTACGAAACAAAATATCACTTTATATTTTGAAGCTGTGAAAATATAAAAAAAAAATTAGAGATGCTTGAACATGATTGAATGAAAAACCTACAACAAACACAACATTTTGTATTGAAAACTAACAACGAAAAATAATTGAGTAATGTTGTGAACTTGGGTTTATTGCAGGAAAACTGTAGCCACTAAGGATGAATTACGAATAAACAAAAAAATCCCCTGAGAATAATAAGTGTCGTGAAGTTGGTATCTATAATGTGTGTTGTGAAAATGAATATATACAAACATGTAACTACATGTTCATTTGTGCTTGGCTGCTTCCATGAGTTGCAGCTTTTGGCTTAGTGGTTAGGACGCTCGCTTATGAAGCGAAAGGTTCCCAGTTCGAGCCCCGCTTGCGACTCACATATTTTCACAGCATAAGTTTTATTACCTTGCCATTTCCAAATAACAGTGAAAACCGGCTTCCTGGAGCCCAAAATAGAGTTAAAACACTGGTTCACGCTGCGACAGTCCGAGGCACACTGACTTGATCTTGAAGTCATGTGAATTAAATGTGCGCGCACATTGTGACGTCACAAGTCTGGTTAACAAAAATAATTATAACCCCACTTGCAACAGAGGATATACTAAAGGATAGCACATAAAAATAAGTACACAAAAAATAATCAAACGTAAAAGACCAGTATATAGATTTGCACAGAATTATTTCTATTACAATTTCTTTAAAAAGATTACGTAGTGCATTATTGGTACAGCCCCGCGAGGTCACGGACTTTCTATGTAAACAACGATGGCCGGTGTTGCGGGACAGATTGAGTCCAGGCTGAATTGAGTCGATTTACTATACATTCTTTTATAATGAGGCAACCCATTCGGAAAGGGGACGCACTCAATTGGGCCCGGGGAGCATTCGCGTGAAAATGCGAAATGTTTTCTCAAGGGATATTTACTTAAGAGTGGGGTTGTGAAAAAAGGGGTAACTTAGACAACTTATAAAGACATTGTTAATCGCTCATTCATCTCAGACCATTAAAGAGAAAATTAGCGTTATTTTTTTAATTACTTAAATCAATTGTAAATCAAGAATTGTGTTTAGCGGGGGGGGGGGGGGGGGGTTCTCTGGGAAACTTGCAAATTAGTTCAAAAGTAGTTCAAAACGTGAAAAATTCCTGTGTTACTGCAATTAAATGTATTTTAATGTATGAGCTGTCAGATAAATAAAATGTGACGTTTGCAGTTTTGCATACAAAGGATTAAGAGACTCATTCTGGCCTGGAACTCAATACGAACTGCACCAGGTGCAGTCCGAAATGCGTGCACTCAATTCAGCCTGGCACTCAATCTGGCCCCCAACACCGGATATCACTGGTAAATTCCTTCTTTGATTCCTTTCATAAATTTCATAACAGTAAGCGTGCTCAGTATATAGCCAACTACTTTGGGTGCATTTTTTCTGACTGGAATACGTCTTTATATATTCTTAAAAAAATCTACACGTTTTTCTGCATTATAAAGTTCAGTAGAATGTATAAATTATCTTTAATTCATAAATATCATACAAAATTTTCATTTCAAAATTAAAAATTCATTTCTGAAATGTTTATAGCCGCCATTTTTATTTAGTCCGAGCCTGCTTTCTTTTATCTGAAAGTCAAGTATCTCTTTGTGTAGTTGTGTTATAAGTTATGGTTAAAACATGATGATAAGTGATGTTAAATGATGATAAGTCTAAGCAGAAGTAGTATCTCATATTTTCGCAGTTTCGTCCAAAAACAGCCCGTTGACAAACCTCATTTGCCTATTGTATAACTCACATCAATGCCAGAAAAAGGTTGATCAATACTAGGGCCATATCACTGTTTGAATCACCCCCCAAAAGTGGCAAAAGCGTCAACATAGTTTCGTTAGCCATGTTTATTCTTCAAAAATGTATAATGGTATTTTTTGCGCAGCAGTCTTCAAAAAATTATAATGTATTCTGAAGAAAAATATATATGGGGGGGGGGCCTGTACGCATTTATGTGAACGAACACTTAACTGCCAAGAACCAACACATCGCGAGTACAGTTAGACGGCTGAAGAGAAAAGGGATCATTCAAGGAACCTGGACTCGCAATTGCCGTGTGTTCATAAAGACAAATGGAGGCCCTGAGACTGCCAAAATCTTCGCTATCCAAGACACCTGTGACTTTGCAAAACATGGGCTTGCTGAACACCCATAGCAGTAAAGGTGTTCCTTGGATAATCTGACGATCTACAGCCAGGGTTATACACCTAATACATAATGCTAACATGTTTGTTTTTTGTATGCTCAATTTTTGGCCAACTGCTTGGCTAATAGTCATACTTTTTAGATATGGGCAGTTGCAGAAAAGTTCTGTGAGAAGGTTATCCTTATCTTAGTTGCGTCATAATCCGCAAAAATTAATTAATTGTCGTGCAACATAAAAACAGTTTCTATTATTACATTTGTATTATTATTACAAGCATAAATGGATGATGATTCGAGTTTCCCTTGTTTAAAGTGTACTAAAACAGTAGTAACTGATGCGATAGAATGTTCTCTTTGTTATAAGTGGTCGCATAGAAAGTGTGCTAAGCTTTCAATTCGAGAGCTAAGAGCGATGAACAGTGACGAAATATACTGGTATTGTGAGCGTTGCGTAGATATTTTTCCATTCAAGAGCCTTACGCATGACGAATTTCTGTTTGAGAATTCTTTCTACGAATTAAACGAGGAAGTATTTGATGTGTTCTGTAAGTTTAAGGATACTAAGTTTGATTCTCATGTATATTCAGATCATAAAATGTGTGAATACGATTGTGATATTGATCCAGATATCAATTTTTTTAATTCATTAGAAGCAAAATGTGATGATTTCACTCACAAAATTTCGCAGATAGATGGCTTCAGCATAATTCACATAAACAGTAGAAGCATTAAATCGAACTTTGATAATTTAAAGCTGTTTTTGCATAGTCTTATATATACTTTTGATGTCATTGCAATAAGTGAAACGTGGCTCCAAAGTGGGGACAATAGCGATGATTATATGTTGGAACAATACAATATGGCTTATGTAAATCGTACCAACAAAAAAGGTGGTGGAGTATTACTTTACGTACTTAACTCTTATAAATACAAAATTATTAAATCTTTGTCAGTCGCGATAGAAGATCTTTTAGAATGTATTTCAATAGAACTGACTTGTGAAGGACGAAAAAACAAAGTAATAAGTTGCATGTGTAGAACCCCTGGTAGTTCCGTTGAATTGTTTTGTGATAAAATTAACCATTTCTTATGTCAAGTTCAAAACTCCAAGTCTATTTTTTTATGTGGTGATTTCAGTATCAACCTACTGAATTATGACAAGCATTTACAAACAAAACACTTTGTCGATCTGCTGCTGAGCTATGGATTGTTTCCAATGACTAACAAGCCAACTCGTATCACGCTAGGTAGTGCAACCATTATAGATAATATCTTTACAAATGTAACATGTAAAAGTTCAAATGGTGTTTTACTAGATGATACAATAAGTGATCATTTACCAGTATTTGGAGTTATTAAAAATAATTATGTCAATCGATAGCTCAGTAAAACCTATAGATACCTTAGAGCAACAAACGAAAATAATATAAAATAATTTATGTATGAATTAAATTGCAATGACTGGTGTTGATGTCGGACCTAATTTAGCTAACAATATTGAATCTGTGCCTGAAAAATGCATTTATGATTTCCTGAAATATTCTTATATTAATTCTATGTTTACATCAGCGGTCGTTGAGTCTGAAGTAATTAGTATAGTTGATAAATTTAAGAACAAAACGTCTATGGATTGTAAAAACTTAGATATGACGATAATTAAGCAGATTATGGGGTTTATTGCAAAACCTTTTGTATATATTTGTAATCTTTCGTTTACTAGTGGGCTGTTTCCAGAGCAAATGAAAATTGCTAAAGTAGTGCCTTTGTTTAAGTCTGGTGACAAAGAATCCTTTAATAATTACCGGTTTGTATCACTTTTGCCCCTATTTGCTAAGGTCCTTGAAAAATTATTTTATGTCAGATTAAACAGATTTGTAAATGAAAATAATTTATTAGCAGAATGTCAGTACGGTTTTAGAAATAACAGAGCTACCTCACTTGCCTTAGTCGAATTGTTAGAAAAAATTACAAATTCTTTAGATAACAGACTGTCAACTGTTGGTGTTTTCTTAAAAAAAAGGCGTTCGACACGATCAATCACAAATTATTGTTAAAAAAACTTGAAAATTATGGTATTAGGGGTGTAGCATTAAATTGGATAAGCAGTTACTTGTATAATCGTCTTCAATATGTAAAATTCAAAGACACAGAATCTGAAAAACTGATGGTCAAATGTGGAGTACCTCAGGGCTCTATATTGGGTCCTCTTTTATTTATATTGTATATAAATGACATATGTAATGTTTCAAAAATGTTAATGTTTATTTTGTTTGCAGACGATACAAATTTGTTTTTCTCTGGTCGTGATACTGCTGTTTTGTGTAGCAAAATAAATGGTGAACTTGAAAAATTAAATATTTGGTTTAAAGTTAACAAACTGTCACTTAATGTCAAAAAGACCAATTATATGATCTTTTCAAATACTAGTGCAAGTGTTACAATAAGTCCTGAGATTAGCGGTTGCCGTATTGAACGAGTATATGTAACAAAATTTCTCGGAGTATTAATTGATAGTAAACTTACGTGGCGAGATCATGTATCATTTGTCAGTCAGAAGTTATCTAAATGCTGTTCCATACTTTACAAGGCCAGTTATTGTTTAAACGTAAGCGCTCTTCGTTCCTTTTATTGTACTCTTTTCTTGCCTTATATCACATACTGTAGCGAAATTTGGGGAGTTGCAAGTAAATGTATTACGAATTCAATTGTCAAATTGCAAAAGAAAGTAGTCAGAATAGTCTGTAAAACTAGTAAATATGCCCATACAAACGAGCTGTTACGAATGATCAAATTTTATGATTTGGTAGATTTAAAAGTATTAATTATAATGTATAAAGCCTACAGATCCGCTCTTCCTTCAAATGTCCAAGTATGTTTTCATAGCAAAAGTTTCAAATACGATACTCGTGGAAAAAATCAGTTCAAAACACAATATGCACGTACAAAAATAAAATCTAGATGCATAAGTATCTATGGTGTAAAATTGTTCAAAGGAATTCCTGATCACATCAGAAATGCTTCTAATTTAAATTCTTTTAAAATGAAATACAAGCAATTCGTGTTTGATAAATATCTGAATTTATAAATCTTGGTTCATTCTGAAACAGTGTGTCCTAAATCACTTTCTTTTCTTATTTGTTTCGACTGTTTGTAAACATTGACTAGCCTATTGGTAAAACTTAGATACTCTGTTGTTGTGACTTAATGTAAGTAAAGCAGGTGGATCAGGTCTACAAGTTTTTTTAAAAACTTTTTCGATTCACCTTTTCTTCATGCTGTCATTATCGTAATCTTGCAGTGTTACTTGTACCAATTTGTACATATACATGATGAAATAAATCTAGTGTTAGACCCTTGATTTGTTTGTTTACTTATCGATAAATGTTTAAACTCGTTCGTGATCCTCTAGAGCACGGGAAATGGTCACAAATAGAGAAAATCAATGTCCGCCATAGTTTTGGGAGATACTTCCATGTTGTGGTATACTCGATACTGGAGGCGGTGACGCGGTACAAAAAAATAGTGCCTTAT
Source organism: Protula sp. h YS-2021 (assembly GCA_949752745.1). Lineage (NCBI taxonomy): Eukaryota > Metazoa > Annelida > Polychaeta > Sabellida > Serpulidae > Protula > Protula sp. h YS-2021. The sequence goes on along the minus strand of OX457025.1, from coordinate 48,892,336 downwards.
CGTCTCTGTTTCATGATGTTTTGTGCAAATAGATTGTACTGAAATTATAGATAATGAATTTATAAATGTATTACATAAAGTTTGAAATATAACTAATGTTGATAGACAGCTTTAAAAGAAATGTATAAATAAGATATTCCTACGCCGCTGTGTTTACGTCAGAATGACGTCACTTAGGTATATAAATACTCGGGATATTCTGCAGTTCAGCAGAGTGTAATGGGCAAACCCAACTAAGACACTCCAAACTCCCCTCTGAGGAGCTAAATCACAACAGCCTAAGCTGAGCCACCAAGGCGAGAATAAGGGGCACACTTTAAAGTCTCCGCTGAGATCAGATAAGTGTACAGTATCCTCGTTGAGGTCGTCCCTTCTCCCCACTTCTCTGCCAGGCTATTGCATGTGGGTTTCGATGGTTCCCTGTCCTGGTCGGTGGCATCGGGCTGGGGGTTGTTTACTAGTTGGTTAGTTCGGGGGTTTGGATGTCTGTGTTTTATTCTTAGTAGTTGATAGATTAACTCTGACGTATGACGCTCCGTGTAGGGTTTAAATTGCAACGCTAATTGTAAAATATTGTTCGTTCTTATGGAGAAATAAATAAATTAGATAACTGTTATCTTCTTCGTTTATGCCGTAAGGCGACTAGTTGGATTTATAGCCCACATCTACTGCACTCTCTCCCCTTTCCAAATAACCTTCGGTTGGCGATAAAGTAGCGATCAACCGCAAGGTTACAACGAAAAAAAAAAATATTTATAACTCTTTGGCATGTAAAGGCAGAGCTGTCAGGTTAGTCAAAATTGCAGTTGCTGAAAGGATAATTAGTGCAAGCAGCGTGCCTAATGTGGAACATTTTCTTATGCGTGCACAGAGTATGTTGAACTCATGTTTTGCTTGTCAGCTACATATGCTTTGTATTGAATTCTATGTTTTTCTTTTCAGCTTTATATGTTATGTAAAAAAAAAAAAAAAAAAAAAAAAAAAAGTGTTCATAGCTTTGTGCTATGCTAACGGTGTGTAACACGGTGTTACAGTGCACACGTGTATAGGCCGTCTTATAAGAGGTCATTCTGATGGTAGTTCAGTTCAGCAGTCTCGTGATTGCCGGTGAAATTAAAATTGTGAAAAAAAAGCTTTTATTATAAAAAAGGGTTTTATCTGAAAAAAAATTTGCATGATCCACACACCGGCCTCTGTGGCCGTGATCGTATAGTGGTTGTCTCGTTCTGGTTAACGTTTTATATTTTTACTGTGCTGAAGTTCGGTGGTTCGACCCCCGGCACGGGCACTCAAAAGTTTAGATTTTTGCGTGCTGGTAGCTATCCGCAAGAATGGTATATTCTGCATATAAATAAAGTGAAGTGCATATGCTGTGGTGTAAATTCCCAATGTCAGAAGACAAGTGTGTTTCTGTGTATATTAGCCAAGAAAGTCTCGGTTTCTCAAGTGCTAAACTAAAGTGTTGACATCAAGTACGTTATGCACTGTCCCAGCTAAATTAATTCAGTATTGGGATTAAGTACATTGTGGTTGCTTTGGCAATAAGGTGCTGTGTACTCGTGGAAAGGCGATACACTAGTTATGTTTTTGCATACGAGTGCACTACGAGTGTATTTATTCGTTTAATATGTCCTTTTCTACAGTCCTTCTGAGTTTAAATCCACGAACAATGTTTCATGTATAATATATGTTCTGTATATACTTGAATATTTCGGTTTTCTAGCTTTATTATCGTGAAAATGTCGGAAGAATGTTTCTTCCGTAGTGTCGGTTTTTTTATGAATGAACTGTTCGTAGTAAACAGTTGTAGCTTCTCATTGGTCGGTACTGAAAGTAGTGCGTCTGCAGAGCCCGCCCAGTTTAGTAGTAAGAAAAGCAGAGTTCGGGTTCAACTTTCATCCCGAAAAGTGATTTTTATCTCATAAATGCTTCACGATGTCATGTTGTGTGTCCGTGTGTATAGTTACAAGGAAGTTAAGTGTTTCGAAGGCATTTATGTTTCACAATATATTAAATTTAACATTTGAACAGCATTAACTTCTTGAATTTGTCTTCTTGCGTATTTTATAAAACCGAAAGCGTTAATCAGTCGAAAGTGGATGCATTCCTGTTATTAAGGTTTAAGAATATCCGTTCGACCTGTGGTCTCTCTTTTTTATGAGGGGGATAGTGTTAGACCCTTGATTTGTTTGTTTACTTATCGATAAATGTTTAAACTTGTTCGTGATCCTCTAGAGCACGGGAAATGGTCACAAATAGAGAAAATCAATGTCCGCCATAGTTTTGGGAGATACTTCCATGTTGTGGTATACTCGATACTGGAGGCGGTGACGCGGTACAAAAAAATAGTGCCTTATCGTCTCTGTTTCATGATGTTTTGTGCAAATAGATTGTACTGAAATTATAGATAATGAATTTATAAATGTATTACATAAAGTTTGAAATATAACTAATGTTGATAGACAGCTTTAAAAGAAATGTATAAATAAGATATTCCTACGCCGCTGTGTTTACGTCAGAATGACGTCACTTAGGTATATAAATACTCGGGATATTCTGCAGTTCAGCAGAGTGTAATGGGCAAACCCAACTAAGACACTCCAAACTCCCCTCTGAGGAGCTAAATCACAACAGCCTAAGCTGAGCCACCAAGGCGAGAATAAGGGGCACACTTTAAAGTCTCCGCTGAGATCAGATAAGTGTACAGTATCCTCGTTGAGGTCGTCCCTTCTCCCCACTTCTCTGCCAGGCTATTGCATGTGGGTTTCGATGGTTCCCTGTCCTGGTCGGTGGCATCGGGCTGGGGGTTGTTTACTAGTTGGTTAGTTCGGGGGTTTGGATGTCTGTGTTTTATTCTTAGTAGTTGATAGATTAACTCTGACGTATGACGCTCCGTGTAGGGTTTAAATTGCAACGCTAATTGTAAAATATTGTTCGTTCTTATGGAGAAATAAATAAATTAGATAACTGTTATCTTCTTCGTTTATGCCGTAAGGCGACTAGTTGGATTTATAGCCCACATCTACTGCACTCTCTCCCCTTTCCAAATAACCTTCGGTTGGCGATAAAGTAGTGATCAACCGCAAGGTTACAACACTATCTATCTACGTGTGTTCGTTCGGGTTGACTTATGTAGTAAACAACCGAAGGCCCGCCCATGCGCACTTGACTCCCTATATGCAAATTCATCGGTTTGTTTACAACATATGTACTACTCCAAAGAATGGCCTGTCAGAGTATCTGTTCACAGGCTTCTTCAAAATGAGCGATAATACGAGTCAACATTGTCAATTCCATTAAATCACTTGTTTGACAGCCAACTGGGAAGAAAATGGAGTGAAGTGATATAATGCACCTCAATATTTGACCAGGAGTGGTATTTGCTCTGTCCTTATTTTTAAGGACCTCCTTATTTTTAAAAGTAAGGATAAAATAGCTATTCTGCTCCATCCTCAAACTTAACAAAGTCTTTAAAAAATAAGGATAAAAATTAAGGATGAACCATCTAATCTCAAGAATAAAGACGTCCTTAAATATAAGGACAGAGCAGAAAACCGCTCCAGAAGGGCATAAATACTACAAACGTAAGAAAAAGTATAGCCTTGCTTTTGGAGGCATCCGCTGTAAGGTCAAGGTTAGCCAATTACTTGCCGGAGTTGGTAAGTAAGGCCACATTCTTTTGGACCTCTCTCAGAAAACTGAGAATCCACTCTCCAAACAGACCAGAGAAGCTCCAGAGACACCGTCCAAAAGAACACGTCTCAAAAAATCGAGAAATAAAAAACACAAATCTAGCTATTTTGTGCTTATTTCAGATAAATATTTAATTCATATGCCCAGAAATATATCCTGTGACAATCGTTTGTTGGGGCATTGGTTTAAATGTGATCTGTTTTACCTAATAACATCCCTACCACTTCAGCAGTACCAACGGTGTTACAGATTAGACCTCAACCTATAGTAATTGAGGTTAAACCTTTGGGTCCTCTTGTATTTCGCTATACTTAGTGCAATTACGTCTAAAGTCTTCCTTGACCTAAATTTCTACTCTTAAATATCTATATTTCACATGCATTTTTGCAAATAAGTTGTAGAATTGCCTTTGTTTACATTTCCGCCATCTTGTATCTGACCTTCTCGAGAGAAGTTTTCCGAGACAAAAACTGTCTCTAGATAACGAGAACTTCTCCAAGAGAACACCTATCGATTTTCCGAGAGCCTCTTGATTTTTCGAGACGATCCAAGAGAATGTGGCATAATTCAACGTACCAACAAACTCAGACCGGAAGCACGTGCATCTGTCACTTTCAGCCCCGAAAGAACAACAAGTTTCTGTAACAAATCTATCTATACCTGCGTTTTATTGGGCAAGGATAATGTTTCGAAAATGTTTCGGAAATCAGATAATGATTCTTGGTTTTTCGATAATGTCTCGAAACATTCTCAAGTGTATCGAGCCTTACATTCAGATAATCTTCCCATAATCCTTTTCTGCGCACCTGCACGCCATTATCGCCCAAAAGTGAAAGAGTTTTGCTTTACTTACGTCGATTCAGAACTGACATATGACAACTTACAGTAGAAATACAATTATTGACAATAGCAATTCGCAATTTGGGTTGCTATCTACTAGAGAGAAAAGCACCAAAGCTCCGGCAGCCATTTTTATTCTCGAAACATTATCTGAAGTGTTTTATTGGGACATTTTCGAAACATTATCTGGATTTATTATTTTTTTTCAGATACGTCCAATAAAACACGGTCTATGTCATAAAGAAACGCGGCCCCTTTTAAGTACACACTTGCTATATTTATATTTACTTATGTCTATATTTTTGAGGTACTTTGGTTTTTGCAAACAGCAATTGTGTTATGAGTATAACTTGGTGCTAACACCATAAAAGTGTTGTGAAAAGTCACAATAACTTATTATCGCCCGGAAATGTGCGTGTGAGGCCTAGACCCGAGTGCCTCTGTAGCTAGAAGAATTGTAGTAACAAGGTGTTAACCGTTGATCATATATGTAATTTGTATGCTAAGCACAGACACGGCCAGTTCTGACAAGCTTGATTCCGCAGTGTAGTTACTTGGACATAAATAACACGAACAGGCTTACAAATACATAGCTCCGAGTAGCTCTGACTTGTATAACATCGTATATCTCTCTGTCAGAGCTACGAAGCCTTCCATTGTTCCACTAATAGGGGTCAATTTCATATCGTCTGAGGCATGAATCCTGCATACCAGCCCCTGTTATTCAAACATCTACAGAAAGTTGATGCCCAATACGCCCTTTTTGTGAAACAGGCGCAATCTTTAGTGAGCTGTATATCTTTTATTAGTTCATAAAAGTGCAGAAAAGTTAGCTTCCGCATCCACCTGTCAAATGTTTGTTTACTTTCTGGCCTTTAAATGTCACGTGACTAAAGTCAAGGGACCGAAAATTTAAATAAAGGGGTTATAGTTTATTTGTAAAATATATATTAAATAGTTGATAGACGCAGAATTACGTATAAATTTATTTTGTACACCCACAATATTTGACTTTTTATGTTTACGTTCTTTTTGAAATATCAATTTAAAAGTTTTTTTGGTGGATAATTGCAAAAAAATTATTGTTACTATTTCACGCAATAAAGTATGCTCCCTGTATACAAACAAATGTCAATTATTGCGGGAGATTTTGGGTTATTTCCGTATTATTTTCTTTTAAAGAAAGCGTAACACAGAAGTTGTATATGATTACCGTTGTACTTTGAGGGCTTTTAGTAAATGCCAATAAAGACTTACGGGTCGTTGAATCGCGCATAAAGTAGCCACAGGGATGCCTCAGAGCAGGCGCAGTTGACTTGCTTATCGTTATATAGCGAGGCTTTGAAGCGGTGCTCGGAAACTTCGTAGAGTACCGCTTCTTGGAGCTAACAAATACATAGCTCCGAGTAGCTCTGACTTGTATAATATCGTATATCTCTGTGTCAGAGCTACGAAGACTTCCATTGTTCCACTAATATGGGTCAATTTCATATGTTCTGACGCACGAATCCTGCATACCAGCCCCTATTATTCAAACGTATACAGAAAGTTCATGCCCAATATGCCCTTTTTGTAAAACAGGCAAAGTTTTTAGCGAGCTGCATATCTTTTATTTGTTCATAAAAGTGCAGAAAAGTTAGCTTCCGCATCCACCTGTCAAATGTTTGTTTACATTCTGGCCTTTAAATGTCACGTGACCAAAGTCAAGGGACCGAAAATTTAAATAAAGGGGTTATAGTTTATTTGAACAATATATATTAAATAGTTGATAGAATTACGTATAAATTTATTTGGTACACCCACTATATTTGACTTTTTATGTTTACGTTCTTTTTGAAATATCAATTTAAAAGTTTTTTAGTGGGTAATTGCAAAAAAATATTGTTACTTTTTCACGTAATAAAGTATGCTGCCTGTATGCAAATAAATGTCATTTATTGCGGGAGATTTGGGGTTATTTCCTATTGTTTTCTTTTAAAGAAAGCGTAACACAGAAGTTGTATATGATTACCGTTGTACTTTGGGGGCCTTTAGCAAATGCCAATAAAAACTTATGGGTTGTTGAATCTCGCACAAAGTAGCCACAGGGGTGCCTCAAAGCGAGCGTAGTTGACTTGCTCATCGTTATATAGCGAGGCTTTGAAGCGGTGCCTGGAAACTTTTTAGCGCACCGCTTCTTAGAGCTAATAAGTACAAGGCCCAAACCGTAGAATGGGACGGAGAGTAGAATGAGACATTTGACGCAGATAGGCTGAAACCTGCTTTACTCATTTTACTACTATTTATCCTCAGATCCACATACTTGGGAAAGTGTATATCATAATATTGCTACATAAAATTGAAAGTATTATTTTTTTTGTTCAAGAAAAAGTTAATAAAACCAGCCAGATAAATCAGCTGTTTATTTGTTGACGTCGCCATCTTGGTTCTGGGACATCGGTTGTACCGCTGTTTGTGACTGGTTCATGTTCAGGCAGACATATTGTGTCCCAAACTTGTCTATTGTTTACCTTAGAAACACAATTTATACTTTTGTGTATTTTAATGCCCGTATACTGGGAAGTTGCTGTGTTTTGTATTAGCAATGTTTGTTTAGACATCCTCTGTCGGTTGTATATATTTGTTCACGTGTAAGTTGAAGGATATTTCTCTAAAAGCATTAAACACCCATAATTTTGCCCCAATTACTGTCTCCTCCTTGTATAAGCCAGATCACAGTTTGGGCGTTCCCAATAAAATGCGCAAAAATTCTGAGTTTCGAATAAAAATAACCGGGTAAAAAATGAAAGAAATGATAGAGAGATTTCGCCTAAATATCAAATTTCTCTTGCACCAAAGGGCTATCGGGTTTTTAACAACCCGTGTGCTGTTTCAAAAATTATTGAAAGTTTTAACTAATTGTTTCAAGTTTCAATTTCTTTTATGTTCAATGTATGAGATGTTTTTGCGATATTTCTTCTGTATTTTCTATCATTTCTTTAATTTTTTTACTCGGTTCCCTCGCAGTCGAAATTCAAAATTCTTAGGCATTTTATTCAAAACACCCAAAGTGTGATTTTGTTTATGTAAAACAAATCTCTTTGACGAAAAACTGACAAAATGGCGGCACTTTTTGTGCCCATTTTAACCCATTTTTAAAATGCTACTCCTCCTACAGTTTTACTCCAATCGTTTAGGTGTTACGCAGGGATGTTCCCCAGGGGTTCGCCTACCAGGCTAGTATTTTTTTTCACCAAAAATTCCGAAATGGCAGCACTTTGAAGTTTGGCAAAAACTAGCATAACTGGTAGTTAATAACTGAATTGTCAAACAATTCATTTCTCTCAGTCTTTTTCAAATAGTTATGAAATTTTAATCGAAAGTTTCTTAGGTGCTTCTCCACATAGACTTTGCTTTTTTCTCAAATGACCAAAAAAAAAAAAAATGCCGAAATGGTGGAATTTTAAAAATTTTGTAAAATTGTGTAAATGTCGGTCAACACCCAACCTCTCTAACCTAAATTTTCGGGTAGCTTCCACCCAGGAAAACTCGTTTTTGTGTATTAAAATTATGAAAAAGTTACGTTCAGAAACAAAGTTCTTCATTTTTTGGCCTAACAGTTTTCGTTTCAGAGTTTTTCTCTCTTTCCTTGTTTGGTAACTCGGCTGGGTCATGTCCTTAGACATGCTTGTTGAACTATTTTTAAATATTCATAACTGGTGCAGATATCGGCACGCAAAATCTACAAATAGTAGGGAACACTTTAGCACAGGCATAGCAGCTGTCTTCGAGATATAGATTACACAAAATCATGTACCTCGAGTATCGACGGACGGACAAATCCAAATACTACAGTCCTCCGCTTCGCGCTACGCGGCGGCTGGGGACTAATAAAATCATTGTTAAGTATTTGGGGAGATCTGTTTCAGGCGCTACACCACCGAATAAATATTAAAGGACTGATGCGTTATTTAAAAAAATAGTATCTTACTTTATCAATTTGAACGTTATAAATGTTATAATCTGGTGTTTTTGTTTCAAATGACATAGCTAAAATACTGTTATACAATACATTGGCTGTTATACGATAAATATTTAGCTAAATACAAATATTATACCACCTCGGCAAAATTTTAAAAAAAATTTGCAAAATCGCACCGAAAAAACCCGAACCGAACCGAATAATTGAAGTGCACCGAACCGCACCGCGAGAATGGCGTACCGCCACACTCTTAGTTCTAACCGTGGTAACTATAAAATAACTCCGTGCCACAGTGTTAACGAGGCTGAGTTGCTTAACCCCCCCCCCCCCCCCCCACTCACCTCCTCCGCATCTTACCGCGGCTCTGAATGCGGCCGTGCTGTTGGGCTTTGCTTGAATGACTAACGTGTGAGTACTGGTACTGGCAAGTTCACATTGGTAAAAATACAAAATCAAAGTCGTATCGTGACTATGTATCTTAAAGGTGAATGCCCTCTGACAGTTGTAACGGTAAAGTAACTCTACCAGTGTTAACGAGGCTGGATGGCCTGTCCTCCCTCCCCTTCCTCACGCTCTCTCATTTCAGGACTGCGGCAGCGCTTCATGCCCCTGCTTGAATGACTGGCGTGTGAATATCGTCAGAATATACGCAATGCTGATCAGTCACATTGGTCAAAAATACAAAATCAAAGTCGTATCTTCATTTAAATACAAATACGTCATAACACCAGATTACAAAACGAAACACAGAGTAAAAGGCTCACAATAGCAGACAATTGTGTTCTCAATGCTGTAGTGAACATGGAGTCGCTTATCGTTGAGATGAATCTTTATCAAGGGCGATATAAAAAAAACAAACCTGTGTTGCGAACTTATTCTCTCCCAAAAGTACCCCTGTGTAAATGATTTACACGCACTATGAACAATGGACAAGAATTGTGTGAATATTATTATTTTTTCGTATTAATTTCGGTCGCACTGTAACTTTTATATTATTAAAGTGTGAAGTATAAACAGATGTTTTTTTTCGAATCTAAAAAAATCACCTTCTGACTTAGGAAAATCTTGAACCTGCCATTGGTGAACACTTCGATATAGTGAACATTTTGCTCGGTCCCAAGAATGTTCATAATATAGAGGTTTTACTATAGATATTCAAAGAGGTACCGTTCAGTTCCCCAAAGCGAGTGTTTAGTCAGGATACTGGCAAAAAATGAGAGTAAATTCAAACATTGGTGAAACAAACGTAATCCTATTAATATTCTAAAATATTGTAAAAGGGACTACTTCTCAAGCTTGTTAGAGAAACAGTATGACAATATTAAATTGCACACCCAAAAGAAAACAACAGCGCTCTACCCTTCAAGACAGGGTTATAGTTCAGACGGCAAACTGTCATCAGGAGAATTGACATTGATGACAGAATTAATGCTTGTTTTTCTACGAAAACGGGTCCTAGTTTGTCCAAAAATATTTATGCAGTTTGTGACGGTGGCATTTTCGAGTATTTACAAAATAAAAACGAAAGTACTGTGTTCCCTATAAATGCAGATGAGAAAAAAATTACTTGACTTAGTTGATTCGTTTAAAGGTAAGAGTCACGTAACTGTGAAGTTGTCGCCATGTGCATTATAATGACAATTTTCACACGAATTGTTCAGCCATTCACATTGTTTATTCCCCACAGGGGGAATATATGCGATCGACCGTGTGTCGTTCGGTCTGTCGGTCTGTCATCAAGAGCTTGTTAACACGATAACATAAAAACTCCTGCAACTTGGTATGTAGCTTCTATGGGAACAAACACAGATCGGTATTGTAAATGGGCTAGGTTTGTCTGAGGAAAATGGACCAGCTGATCTCAAGAACAACTGCAAGGATTTTAATGAAACTTGGTGTGTATCTTCTGTGGGCACTAACAAGGATCGGTATTGTCAATGGGTTAGGTTGGCTCAAGGAAAAAGAGCCAAATGCACTTTGAAATTTACCAAATCCTGGAGGTTATTCAGCATCGGAATGAGTTTGTTGACACGATATCTCAAGAACAACTGCAGGGATTTTAATAAACTTGGCGAATTTTCGCAAGATTCGCACCACCTTAACTCCCCAGCCTACCACCCCCCATCACTACGAGGTAATGAGAGTTCTCCTCTGTCCTATCTCTTTTTTATTCCCCACAGGGGGTATATATGCGATCGACCGCGTGTCGGTCGGTCGGTCTGTCGGTCTGTCATCTTGTTAACACGATAACTTAAAAACTCCTGCAAGGATTTTCATGAAACTTGGTATGTAGCTTCTATGGGAACAAACACAGATTGGTATTGTAAATGGGCCAGGTTCGTACAAGGAAAATGCACCAACTGGACTTGGAAAATTTCAGCTCTTGATTGACTGTTTATGGCCGTGTTTAACTGATGGTGCGCCTGTGGGGAATATGTGGGCTATACACACTTCTCAAGTTTGCAATTTGTCTTTTACAGCTAGTGTGTTTCCTAATGATATGAAAAACCTTACAGAACTGCTTAAATCTGGAAAGAAGTCTAAATTTCATAATTATATACCGGTTTCATTGTTACATCAATTGCCTAAGATTCTGGAGAAACTTCTTGATGATCGTTTGGCTAAATTTATGTATTGAGAAAAAATCAAAGTGGCTTTCGATCAAACAGGTCTACGGCTTTAGCACTTCTACATCAACTAACTCACTCACTCACTAACTCACTCACTCACTCACTCACTCATTAAACTAACTAGAACTTCTCGGAGGACATGTTGATGCTGTAAAGGCTGGAAAAGAAGTAATTATCCCCCGTGAAACGGAGGGATATAGTTTTGAGCTGGTCCGTCCATCCGACTTCTCATAGAAGGGTATGTCATAGGAACTTGAAACCATGTATGGTGAATATATATATATATTGAAGATGTGCAACGTGACATTATTGTCAAAATCAGCCAAAAATTGACGTCGTGGAAAATTGTCAAAAATGGTGAATTTTTGGCTTGAACTTAGCCGTGAGCAGGGCTGGTATGAAATGTTTCGAATGAAATATTTCTTGAAATATTTCATGAAATATTTCACTGTAAAAATTTCAAAAATTTCACATGTTTTGAAATTTTGAAATAAGAAATAAATTTGACATGAAGAATACCAAATACTGACGGATACCTATCCATGGACATTTATCTTTAGTTGTCAGTTAATACACTGCGTTGGCATAACTCTATCAGTAAACAATGCAGCCACAGAAATCCTGCGTGGTCTATGACTTTTGAGTAGCAAAGCTAGCAGTTGCTGGCCTAAAGCACCGTTGACACATCTACTCCGGGTATCTGAGCGGGTGTTTCTAAGGGGTGGGGAGAGAGGCAGGGGAGTTTATAGTAACTGCTGAAAGCAGCCACAGAAATCCTGCGTGGTCTATGACTTTTGAGTAGCAAAGCTAGCAGTTGCTGTTTCTAAGGGGTGGGGAGAGAGGCAGGGGAGTTTATAGTAACTGCTGAAAGGGGGCGCACTGTTAACGGCACAGGGGAAAGAGGTCGGATATGTACACAATATAGCAGACAATATGTTAGCTAAACAAAATGGTAGCAACTCACGCCCGAGTTTGCTTCAAGTTTAGCACTGTTTGAATAGTCACCCTTAATTCTGCAATTAAGCGGTGTTTCCCCATTTAAACGAGAAAAAGCTTTGCCTTTATCCGGTTTACGATAAAGCGGCATGCAATTATCCCGTTAAAAATACATAATTTTATGCAATCAACCGATTTATGCGTTTAGCCGGTATTCGCTTCTGTCATTTTATCTGTCTATACATTTTTACGGTGGTATTTGTTAAATTAAACGAACAGATATTACACATAGTCTGGAACTGTGTTTTTCTAATGTGCATTGAAATATTTCAAAAATTTCAATATTTCTGAAATATTTCAAAAATTTCAAATTTCATGAAATTTTTTAAAATTTCGAAATTTTTACCAGCCCTGGCCGTGAGACGATGTTTTGTCCGGCCGACTTCTCATAGAAGGGCTTGAGGGTAAATCAGGGAATATTAAGCACTGGATTGTGAAAAATATATAAATTCAAGTTGCTACTTTGAAAATTTCCCAAATATTCATGTGAGGAAAGCTGTCAAAAAACTTTTTCATGCACTTTACTTTTACTGCTTCACGGGGATCCTGCCTTACTGAGGCTCTAGTTTTCTGTTTGGTTCCAAACAGTGTAGGAATTTGGAGTACCGAAATGGTATCCCAACATTTGATCTAACGACATTTGATCTAGCGACATTTCATTTAAATCAGCAGGGTACGACAATTGGTTTAGATTTTTTCGTTTTTTTTTTATTGGAACAATAATGGAACAGTTTTCATCTTCTTATTCGCCTTCTATGCCACGATGCAAAATAGTCAAGATTTCAATAAAAAGTCAGAAACTTCATAGGATTTTCTACTCAACATCAAACAAAGCTGCATCAAAGTTCCACCAATGCCACTGAGTATCTACCTGGAGTCTAACTGACCAGAGTGCCAAAGGTGCTTTTACTTGGACATGATCTCCACCTGTTGTGCTAGACTTATCCGGGTAAGGATGGCGTGTCCCTGGCCTATTGGTGATTGTATGTAAGGCGAATATATTGGCATAGAAGGCGAATAAGAAGATGAAAACTTCAATTGCTTTATTTTTCTCTTTCAGTAAAAAAAAGAAGAGAAATCTTGACCAATTGTCGTACCCTGCAGATTTACATCTAATGTCGCTAGATCAAATGTGGTGGATTCCAGCAAGATACAGCGCTAAACGAAAATTGTTCTGACTTGCTTATTCGGTCTTCAGACTTTAAATACCTTATTTCAGTATACATAAAGTGTTTGGAAGCAACATTAGGTTGAATAAAGAAATAACGGGTCGTATTTAAGAGTGTTCTGGGCGCTACGGTAATGTGCAAGTGTACAGAACAAGACAGGCATATCTCAATGGCAAACATCATTTAAGAGGCAAAAATACCCGAATGCACCGGTGTCAGAACGGTATTTAGTTAAACATTTAACACTCAACAAGTCGAAGACTCACAAGGCATATGTTGAAGTTGTACGGGACCACTGTTTCATCAGACCGGTATATCGACAATCAATCAAGCGACAATTCATCTAAATGAGGTGGTACGACAGTCCATCTATTTTTCTGCTTCACATTTGCAATAATGTACAACATTATAACAAAGCTGCCAATTGTACAACTGGGCAGTATTTTACTGCTTCAAAATTTACACTCTTATAGCAAAGCGGCTGCTTTTTCATACTTGTTATCCCCCCGTGTAACGAGGGGATGTAGGTTTCAGCTTGTCTGTTTGTCTGTCCGCTTTCGATCTAGCGTTCTGAAATTTAATTCAGTGAAAATATAGATGTTACAGGGAATCTGTATAATCAGGGATTTCACGTAATCGCTGGGGAATTCGTGTAATGACTTAAGAGTTCAAAGTTTAAGCTTTGTTTCATAATTTATTTTGCTCTCAGTTAACAAGTACAATAAAACGATAAAGGTTTTGAGCTTTCAGTTTATTAAGGAATAATTTTGCAAAAAATAATCAGTGAACTGCCGTGTCAAACTGTTTAAAATAGTGGATTTTCGGTTGTATTGAAAAAGTGGCACGCAATAAATGTGTCATTACATTTTTGTGTCTAATATTTTGGATACTGTTTCCACTTCGTATACCGATTCTTGCTGTACTACAGCATTTCGCCGATTTTCCCCTTTACACTTATTTTCAGTTAAAAATGTTGAAAACTTCTAATAATTTACCCATTACACTGACTTAAGGATTGCGTGAAATCCCTGATTACACAGATTCGAAATTTTATGCGGTGAAAATATATATGTTGTAGATGTGCAAAGTCGTCTTATTTTTTAAATCAACCAAAATTGTTAGGCAGTGTAGGGTTTTCAATTTTATTGAATTTACTACCATCCAGTGACATTATGTGCTACGCGGGGGATCCTGCCTCACTGAGCCTCTAGCCTTAAAACTGCTCTATGTAGTTCAGCGCGGTTAAACGTACGAGCTTCTCCCTGACTCTCCCCCCCCCCACCCGCCTAAAAAAGTAATCATAACTACTGCACCCAATTCAGTGCGGTTGCAATAAAAACTCTAATAACATACAAAACAAAACTAACTGCATAACAATCAGACTTGAAAAAAGAACTTGAAACAAATCTGTTTAAATTAAACTGGCAGTCTTTGCTATCTTCGCTATGCAGTCTATTTAAATTCACCACAGCAAATTGACTTGTGTGACATGTGCTGCGCAGGACGTCACACATTAATGTTCTCAATTAAGCCTTCATAAAGTCTTCATAAACAATTTTGGTTTTCCTCTTTCGCTTTGTATTATCTCCATGTTGCAAATTTGCTTGCGCGTAATAACAGCATCTTTCAGGATCCTATATGTGTTTTTATGGGCATAACCTACTCGGGGGGGGAACAGGCCCAAACCCCCCCCCCCGACCGAACCCCCCCCCCGGCCCTAACCCCCTCCGTCAAAACCCCCCCGACTAAAACCCCCCGGCGGCCTAAACCCCCCCCCCCCCCGACCCAAAACCCCCCCCGTTCTCAAAGAAAATGTGTAATGATAATTTGTTCTGGGGCCTCTTTTCGCACTCGTACGAAACATAACCATTTGCTAGAATTTTTTGCTTTACGTACAAATGACCTTGGTACAATATCTTTGGATTCCCTTTAGCGGAGGTGATGTATTCCATGATGGTAGCGTGATTTTTCACAGCAATCTGGGTCACTAAATTACCCATTCAAGTGAATCACTATGGATATAAGTCACATCTACCGCAAGAGAAATTGTAATTTGTAAATTCGACTGATCTCGCAACCGGCATATGAATTGCAATTTTTAATGTGTACACACTCATCAATAGCAAGAGCCATTATAATTTCAAAAACTGAGTACTATCATCAATAGATGTGTGAAGTTTCTTTTATAATGATGATCAATCCCTTCAGCGGTTCGGAAATTGCAATTCTAAACGCCGTGTGGTCTCTTCAATGGGCATTTGAAGTGTAATTAACAACGTGGATGTATCGCAATTACAAAATATAAAATAGACCTGAGAACCGGGGGGGGGGGGGGGGGGGGGGGTTAGGCCGCCGGGGGTTTCTAGTCGGGGGGGGGGGTGGTTTTGACGGGGGGGGGGGGGTTTCGGTCGGGGGAGGTGGTTGGGGCCTAGACTCTTACTCGGGGAGATTAAGCATTTGGGAATTTAAGGACACACTTGTGGACATTTAAACTCCGACAATACAGACACCCGTTGGCAGTGATGGATTTTCTTTTGACCCAGCAAAGGCTTTTTTCAGTATTTTTTGATGATGACTAAGACTAAGATGGAGGGGAGTAGAGCGCAGGCCTGTTTCAGGTATAGGCCACCGCATTTACTTTGTTTTTAACCTTCCATATTCAGTTAAAAAATTGTTCTTACAACGTACTTTGAATTAAAAAAATGAAGTTATATAAAATTTAGATGAATTGTCGTACCCCCCCCCCCCCCCCACTCAGTTAGATGAATTGTCGCTAGATGAATTGTCGTGGATTCCCAAATTTCGCACATATGTAGTACACTTGTCTTGAAGTTGTGCACCTCACTTTTTTCACCTTTGTTTTCATTTTCATGACCAAAATGTGAAGCAAAAAAAATAAATAAATAAATAAATAAATAAAAAAGAAAAAAAAAAGGAAAAAAAAAATAAAAACATGTTTTTTTTTAAACAAGGAATAAAACGTAAGATATGCAGTAGCATTTGTGCACAAGCTTGTCGATCTGCCAACAGCCACATTGTGCATAGAATAAATGATGTTTATTTTGTTTGCATAAGCCAAAATATGCTGAGCGTAGAGAAATGGTTGTGTTAGTTAACAAGAACGACGCTTTGAAGCAAATTCGTACCTGGTCATTTTAAATTCACGGAATGCCCATATAAATTATCAGCTTTAGTTACGCGCTATCCTTGGTTCAAGTCGGGTTGGGGATTGGTTGGGGGGGAGGGACGAAAGGTTCATAAGGCAGAATGTTCATGGGTTAGTAGGTGTATAAGATAGAAGTCTCATTAGGACTAAGATTTGTTACACGGTGTTTATTATGACAAAGTCTCCTTTACATACATACTACTATTAAACTACTGAAATGAAATTATTCGTTATACTGATGTTCTGGTGTTAAAGTTTTTGCTATTTCATTTTATCACTTATACCAAAATAATTTTTTTTTTTTGTATTTTAAACTATTTTATTTGTTTTATTTGTTTGTTTGTTTTTTGTTTGTTTGTTTTTTGTTTTTTTGTTTTTTGGCTATTTAGACTTCAACCGGGCGAGCCCGGGGGGGGGGGGGGGGTTCTATAGGATTGCCGTCTGTCCGTAGGTTTGTTTGTCACACTGTGGATGCTGTTTTGTTTCCACTCAAGTTCTCCGAAACTATTTACCCTAGGCACATGCAACCTACACAGTGAAAATATATATTGAAGTTGTGCAACGTCGTGTTATTTTTCAAATCGGTAAAAAATTTCCAAAATGCCGACTTGTCAAAAATTGCCAATTTTTTAGATAACTGTAATGTAAGACTTACGTGGTTTCCACGCGAGTTCTGCGAAACTATTTACCCTACCTATATGCTACCTTGCGCTTTGAAAATGCGCCAAAAGTTGCAAAAATGGCTACTTGTCAAAAGTTGTGATTTTGGACATAACTACAATGTAAGACTTGGGTGCTTTCCACGCGAGTTCTCCGAAACTATTTATCCTAGGCATATGCTACTTTGCACAGTGAATATATATATATATATATATATATATATATATATATATATATATATATATATATATATATATATATAGAAGTTGTGCAGCATTGGTCAAAAATTTGCCAAAATGGCAACTTGTCAAAAATTGTGATTTTTTTTTTGGGGTAACTATATTGTAGGACTTGGGTGGCCTTCCACGCGAGTTCTCCGAAACTATTTATCCTACCTATATGCAACCTTACGCAGTATATATATATATATATATATATATATATATATATATATATATATATATATATATAAGCGACTTTTCAAAAATCGCTGATTCCTATATTCCAGTGATTGTTATCGTTTAGTCAATCATTCTTCGGTTGGAGTCTGCGGCTCGACGATGGCTTGTTTACTTTTTACCTTAATGGCTATTTTAGTATTTTAAGATTTATTTATATAAATGACAGCAGATATATAGCGCTTGTACTGTGGTGACCCTGTGCTTTTTCCGCAGTGTACCTTTGCTAAAGTTGAGTTCTTGCTGCACAGTCTGCTCGTTAAAGTTGGTTACAAGTAGAGTCGATGGGGCAGGTTCTTACTTGTATAAGCGAGGGTGGGCGACCGTCACTTCACGGTCTACTTCAGCCTATTTGTGGTAATGTGAGCTTTGGCCTTGTGCTCACAGACATTCTTGTGTTGTTTTCAGGTTTCTAACGCAGGGAAAATGTCTGACAGAAGCGATGATGCGCCAAAGGACATCACTTTTGACAGCCTTGTAGTGGACTTGTGTTTTCATCCAAAAAAGGACGTGATAGCGGCCGGCGATATCGATGGAGACGTCACTGTGTGAGTTCCATAAAGCCATATTTCGGTACAGTTTGCTTCCGGTGGGAGAAAGTTTAGCTTGTATAATTTAAAATGAAATAAAGTACTTTGTTGGAGGGTGACATCGTGAGGCTGGGTACTTTGTGTTACGGACACGCGTGGAAAGTCCGTAAACAAACCACGTAGTAGTGAGTTCATTGGCTTTCCACAAAAGTGTCCGAATCCAATGAAAAGGACACCAGTCTCATGGACTATCGCTATTATAACGCAAACACACATAATCATGCCTTTGATAGCCAAACGCAGTAAGAGTAAACTGTTACCTCTGATGCACTCCCCTCTACTGTGACGCCGTCTGTGTGTTACACGGCAACCTTTGTTACGCAAAGCAAAAAACGGTTCGTCACAAAGCCTCTGTGACGATGGAGGGGGGGGGGGGGGGGTTGCGTTGGGTAGAGTGCATGTTATTATGATATGTCATCGTATCTTCTAAGGAATGAAGCACCATTGGTTTCCCAAATTGTACAGACTTGGGCCAGTTGCGTCTGCTTCAACTGAAGAATTAGGAAACAAAATAAAAATTTGAATTACATTCAGATCGTATATTTTGTGGAGATTTTTCTTGACTTGAGAGTGTACTTGTTCTTCCCCACATTTATTGTGTAGGAAATTATTATCGGTTTTTAACCCAGCCGACTTTGTCGGACTGGGTTAGTCGTATCACTATAGGGGGCTTGAATGTATGTGCGTATGTTAAACTTTTTTTTTAAATGCTACTCCTCCTACAGTTTTGCTCCAGTCGTTTTGATATTGCGCAAGAATGTTTACTGTGTGGTCCCCAACGTGGCTATTACTTTTTTTTGACGATTGACGAAAAACTGACAAACTGGCGGCACTTTTTGTGCCCGTTTTGACCCATTTTTAAAATGCTACTCCTCCTACAGTTTTACTCCAATCGTTTAGATGTTACACAGAAATGTTCCCCAGGGGTTCGCCCACCAAGATGTAATTTTATCCGCGGTTCGCCAAAAACTACCGAAATGGCGGAACTTTGAAGTTTGGCAAAAATTGGAATAAATGGAAGTAAATAACTGAATTGTCAAACTATTCATTTCTCTCAGTCTTTTTCAGATAGTTATAAAATTTTAATTGAAAGTTTCTTAGATGCTTCTCCAACTGGACTTTGCTTTTTTTCGCAAATGACAAAAAATGCCGAAATGTGGAATTTAAAATTTATAAAATTATGTAAATGTCGGTAAATACGTGAATGGTCAAAACCCAACCTCCCTTTTCGGGTAGCTTCCAATTTCGAATTAAATGCATTTTACACACTTCATTTTTTGTTCGTTTCAGAGTTTTTCTTGCTTGTTTGTTAACTCGGCTGGGTCATGTCCTTGGACATGCTTGTTCTGTTTATTAGTTTCTCCTCGTTTTTGAGAGCCCATTTCTAAACTCAGCTCTATGTTAGGTTGGCCGGGAGGTGCCCAAGCTCTCTTTAGTTTTTACCCCCTAGCCGGGGGCTTTGGCCCCCGGAGGGGAGCTATCTGTTTCGGTGTTGTCTGTCTGTCCGTCTATCTGTCTGTCTGCCTGTCACTTTTTGATGCATTGTTTTGTCGACGCCATATCTCTTCAACTATTAGGCGGACTGATTTGATATTTCACTGAGAGAACATACATGTCATGTAGATGTGCAACGGCGTATTAATTTGAAATCGACGAAAAATTGACGAAATGGGAAATTGTCAAAAATGTGCCATTCCTGGATGGAACTTAGCGGAAACGCGGTATTTTGTAGACGCCATATCTCTTCAGTTATCAGGGGGACTGATTTTGATATTTCACTGAGTGCTTGTTTATCCACTTGAATTTGAGCATGACAGCTGTTTGTCCATCCGGTTGGGTGCTGTGCCCTCTAAAATGGCTTTTTTTCAGCTTTTCAAATTCCGATTTCTTATAGATTTTATGAAAATCTTATGATGGAATCGTTATGAAACTTCCCGGATATGCTACGTAATATTATGGCTTGTACTGAATATTAAAATCTGTCAATATCGAAAGTTTCTCAGACAGTTTTTGATGGTTCATCTCCAGACTTTGTGTGGAGTGATGAAGGCGTTGTCCGCCCACGTGTTACTCTCCTCTCGTTCTCAGTGTGGAAACTCCATCAAAGTTGGCTCACGCCTGTCTTGTTTCTATTGCGTTATTTTTCCGAATGTTGGAACATCGGTATATTTGTCAAGTTGAGGATAACTTTTACTTGAGTTCACATTTGTCAAAGCCAATCATTTCACCGGCTTAATCTTGACACTTTTCATGAGGTAGTCGTTGGGCAAGCCTCTCAGCTGGTAACGTTATGGACCTATCGCGCCTTCACCCAAGAACGCGAAGTATCTCTGATGTAACGTTATGGACGCATAGGGCCATGACCTGAGAACGTGAAATATCCGTGATGTAACGTTCTGTACGTATACAGCATGACCCGAGAACGTGAAATATCCCTGATGTGGCGTTATGGACGTATAGGGCCATGACCCGAGAACGTGAAATATCCCTGATGTAACGTTATGGACGTATAGGGCCATAACCCGAGAACGTGAAATATCCCTGATGTAACGTTATGGACGTATAGGGCCTGTAAGGGAAACCCGGCTAGGTTTCAAGTAATGTGGCAGGACGTTTAACATTTTTTTTTTTTTTTTTTTTTTTTTTTTTTTTTTTGCCTGTTGTACACAAGAAAGAACACAGCTTCTAGTTCATTTCTTTATTTAGCAACAGCATTCGTCTTCATACACGCGACAACAACTCATAACCCGAACGACTGACTCTCCAAAAAAAAAAGGGGAGGAGATACGAGCGAGAACGTCATGAAAAGCAATAGCAAAAACACGTGAAGTAATGCGCTACTATGGCCCTTCTGTTCTAACGACAGAGGGCTCTAAGACACGGGTGAAGATCTGGCACCTTCAACTCTATGCAAGTGTAGCGATTCTCTGCCAACAGAGAAACAGATAAACCGACATATTAATATCAATTTTTTTACGTACAATAGTTATTCCTTGGAACTTATAAATGCGATAATAATATCCATATATCTACAAAATAAAGGTACTCCTGACTTCTTGGAAACACCCTAAAAATAACACTACTCTAACCCCTTTTCTAATTACTGACGTTAATCCCTAACATCACGCAATACTCCGGTTTTATAATTCTGATCCCGTGCTATTCTTCTAAACGCACCGAACTATGATCGCACTGCTCTTCTGACTGCTTTTTCCTTTGCTAATCTGCTTAAGCTCTACTGCAATCACTCTTCGCTCTTCTAGGCTTTACGAGATGTGTGCTGCCTTTTACTTTTCAGCGAGTATTTATAGCACAGAGATCACGTGACTTCTTTTTTTGGCTACTCTGATTGGTCAATTTTCGGCACCCTCTTTGTCCCAAAACTACATTTATATGCAAGGCTTGGTGACGCAACACCGTCGTAAAGCTTGTTTACAAACACGGTCACCGAGGTAGCCCATTTTTGGCAAACAAACAACCCATTTTGGGCCGCCCTGCGTCAGTGAATTTATCCCCGTTTTCTTTATTTTTAAAACTTTTTACTTGCTTTATAACAAGGGTCGTATAAACGCACCAACTGATACTGAATACTTAAATAACACCGCAAGACATTAGAGCAATATAAAACTGAACGTATGACATGTATAAAACCGATGCATTTGTTTTAACATTAAACACGACATGATCGAAAAACATAAAATGGCGAAGTCAAAAACTACTTAACAGACACGTAAATAAGCTGAAACCAGTTTAAACATAACACTGGCCTAAGACAAACTATGTTTTGCACAATTGTATAACATTTATGTTAAATACAGCTTAAATATTTGAAGTTGAAAAAACACCCAAACTGAGATGGAGCGAAACTGCATTGCCAATCACGTGATCACAATAAAGGCGCACCTGTGATTGGTCAACTTTCGCTCCCTTAGAAATTTTCGCTCCTTTTCTGACACAGAAACGCCAGAAAGAAGCGAACACTTTATACACATAGAACTCAGTGTTATTTGAAGATTTAACCATCGCAATACCTGTGCGACATACTGGCAAAGCCCTCAACATACACACGCGATAAAAGGTTGACTTTGATTAGATAAACAAAGTAAATATGACAAGAAATACAGTACTACTTTCATTTTCTGCTGCCGACTATTCGAAACGAGTAAAAAGACATGTTATGTGAATTTCTTCCAAACAGCACAGGAATTCTATAACAACGTTTTTAATCTAGCCCAACGGGTAAATACGTTTCAACAACGTCAAACCAAAAACCGTCACGTTCACAACAATTCAAACTTTTCCAAACGCCGAGAGGCGTTTACAGGGCCATAACCCGAGAACGTGAAATATCCCTGATATAACGTTATGAACGTATAGAACCATGACCCAAGAACGTGAAATATTTTATGGAACAGTCGCGCCTTCACGCGAGAACTTGAACTGTCCCTGATGTGATGGGACGGCTTGGCAGACATAATTTAACTTCATTTCAGGCCGGCTGCAATTACTTAGTCTCGATATTTTGATGATATTTTGAATTCAAACAAAAAATAACAATACTGACCAAAGCGAATCACATTAGTTTTTGAAATATAAATTCATTATCTCAGGTAGCACTAACCACCTTTATTAAGTCATCCTACTTTGTCGGACTGGGTTAGTCGTATCACTATAGGGGGCTTGAATGTGTGTGCGTATGTTAAACTTTTTCTTTATAATGCTACTCCTCCTACAATTTTGCTCCAATCGTTTTGATATTACGCCGGAATGATCCCTGGGTGGTCCCCCAGGTGACTATTACTTTTTAGACCAGCCGACTATGTCGGGCTGGTCTTATCTTATCAATAGAGGGGTATCCGTCGTCCGTATGTACGTATGGATGCGGCTTCGTCGGGAAACAAGACGAATTGGTGTGTATCACGTTGCAATGTTAAAGTGAAACGGACCGAATTTCGGTCCGTTTCGCATTTTGGTCGGGTCGTCCGTTTCGCAAATCTGTGTTAGGGGTTCATTTTGCGAAACAGGACGTGCTCTTTCACCTGAGACCTCATGCCTATTTCGCAGAAATTTACAGAGACCTTCAAAATTTCTGTGTAAAATAGTTCTCACACCAACATATAGGTGGCTACCTACCATGAACTCTGTGTGAGAAAAGCACGTGGAACGAGAGCCAATCAGAAGGCGTACACATCTTTCGATCTGTGTGAAATCTATTTTTATATCACATTTCAGCCAATCAGGTGCTAGCACATGTGTCAGGGGAGCGCGACCACGTGTTGGAATGGACCCGGCCCCGGGTGGTTGTCTACTTTTTGGCCTACATTTTAGTAGATTCTCGGGTGGCATATCCGTAGAATTGTATTTAAAACAGGAAGAATAATATCGCAAATACGTTTTAAAGTTATTTATTGTTTTGTTTGTAGCCTATAAATCTCAAAAATCAAAGTTAAAGTTGAGGGTAAACAAGGCAACACCCCTTTTGGTAGTGGACGATAATACCAGAAAGTTTCCACTTCATTTTTTAAAGTACATATTTTTGTTTAACTGAAGCAAAGTGTCACATATTTTATCAAGCAATCGTTAGAGTTTGTTATTCTTCGTAGATTCTTGTTTTTTTTTAACCAAGTCATTTGTTTGACATATTATTCTCGGTTTCTTTATGTAAGCCGGTGTGTTTCGCAAGCCTCATGTACGCGTGTTGTGTGTGAATTGCAGTCACTGTAAACTCTCAGTGCAATTTATAACTTTTTTGTGCGAACAGGCGTGTTTCGTGTCCGTACATGTCTTATTTACACTCAATCTTTCTGTGGCTATCGCTGAAATTGACTTCATCTCTCATTACTTGATGCCCTTAAACTTGAGTGCTGTGTTCACCAAATTCTCCCAAATTCGCCTGGTTTCGCTGTGTAGAGGCAGATTCTTGTGTGATGCCATTTATATTTTTGGGGTGTACAAACGTGTGTCATGTGCGTACAAGTTTAATATACACTCAGTCTTTCCGTCAATATCACTTGAACTGAGTTTTGTTTCTCACTGCTTGGTGACCTTAATCTTAATTGTGCTGTCTTTTTTTTCAAATTCGACTTATTTCGCTTTGACTGAAACTAATACTTCAAAAGTGCATTTTTGTATTAGCGCAAATAGAGAGGGTGCGCGACCTCCCCCACTCCTCCCTCGCCCCCCCCCCGTCCCAAGAGCAAAATGCAATGGTAAAGCCTATTAGTCATAAAAAAATGTTTAACACCGTTAAACTCAAGATTATTGCAGGCGAGAACTTCCTCCCCCCCTCTCCAGTACACAACCACTGCGAAATTGGTAGTTGATAAACGCGTTAAAATGGGCTTATTTTATTCATTGCAGGACGCAATCCTTCAAAAATATATTGCTCCATTAGTGTAGCATGTGGGAGACAATGACGTGCAAACCTCCCCCTCCCTTATCGCTTTAACTGAGTTTCACTATCTCACTGTCCTTAATCTTGAGTATGCTTTATTTTAAAAAAAAGAGAGAGAGAGAGAGAGAAAGAGAGAGAAATCGATTCGTTTCACGTTGCCATTGCGTTTTGGCACATCAAAATGGGTTTTTTTTTTCGAGCCAAAAATTGTAGTATTTGTACTGTTAAATTGGTGCAACAACGGGTTTGGGGGCATTCGGGGTAAACCCCACCCTTTCCCCAAAAAGCGAAATACACTGGTAAAGTCTAGAAGTGAAAAAAAAAATTGCCGGCCAGATCCCCCTCACCCTTCCTCCTCCTCTCTTGTATACGCCAACTGCGAAATTGACAGTTGATAAACACACCGAAACGGCTATTCGCAGTTGATTTGCTTGCATCTGTCAGCGGGCTAAAGCGAGAGATTCTCACGCACATGTGATAGGCTGATTGTGTATTATTGTGCGCTGTTTTATTTGTTTGAGCACTGCTTTTATGATTGGCTTGCCTTGTTGCTATTTACACGCGAAAAATGTCATATTTATCTTCCATATATGCTTCGCAGATCCCCCCCCCCTCTCCTGCCACTCCCCCGTCCTCCTTCACTGCGGAATTGCCAATTCAAACACGTATCAGAAGCTCTATTTCGCAGTAGATTTGCTTTGATCTGTGAACGGGCTAAAAGCGAGAGATTCCCACGCTCATGACAGGCTGACTGTATATTATTGTGCGCTGTTTTAATTGTGTGAGCACTACTTTTATGATTGGCTTGCCTTGTTACTGTTTACGCGCAAAATAATCCGTTATTTTGTAAAGGTTTTCTGCCATTAAAATGCTTGTTTGGTGATATTTTTTAGTTTGTGTTAGTTTATAAAAAATATGGTAAGGTTTGGAATGAAATTATCTGCGAAACACTACACTGTGTACATGAACTTGAATGTTGTTTTTTTTACTCAGTATGCAAATTAACCTGTCACGAGGTGTATGCGCGCGGCTTTGTTCTTGGTGGCATCACTTTCAATGCAAAAACGTCCAGGTTACACGTGGATAATTTTTGAAAAAATTAAAAGTGGATAAAAAGTTAATGAGGATATGCCTGAAAGGTAAATACACACGTGTTAAAAGCGCGGTTATTTTGTGAAACACGAAAAAATGTTATTTTAGCGTGTTTGATGTGATTTGTGTCATTTTTTTAAGAATGTGTAAGATGCTGCTGTAAAAATACAGGCTTAATTGTGAGGGCGTCAAATTCTGAGCTAACATATCTTTTCATTTTACGGATTTAAGTGTCTAGAAATGTTCGCTCAGAAAATTGTTGCTCAGTTTCGCTTGAAAATGCTGTCGATGTTGTCTTTTCCTGGATTTCTTGGATTACAATTTTTTGTAAGTGGCCACTGCTGGCAACTAGCTTTTTTGATCCGGGTCCTTGGGACCCGGGTCTTTGAAAAAGGAGGGTCCAAAGCTATTTAGGGAGGATCCAAACCGTGTTAAGATAACATAGGGCGCAAGAAGACCTGATTTTTTGCGGCTTAGTCGGACTCTGGGTAGCCAAAAAGGAGGGTCTCGGACACCCGCAAATTTCCAGCCCTGTTAATACGTACACAGACTTCTGCCAATTTTAAACCCCCTACCCTGAACGCAGTCCGGATGCTTTGGCCCCCCCCCCCCCCACCTTGAACGCTTAAAAGAATAAGCCAATTCACACTTAGACTTTTGCGGAAAATTTTTGCGTTTCGGCTGAATTCAGGCGAGATTAGGATGTAATGATAGAAGAAAAAACGGCATGGATGATCTCTTAGAATGTAAAAAAAAATCGGTCAATTTCGCGCAGTTATAGCTTATGCTGTCGGGTCATACCTAAGATTGGGGTTCCTTCTTGCTACTCCGTGAGGGACTCCACATACAAGGGTTAGAGAGATTTTGAATGCCCCATATCAGAATAATGTGGCAGGGGGCCCCGATACGGCCATAGCAGTAAAAAAAAAGATAGAAAGTCACAATGCTACACAAAATGTATCCGGTCACTGGTCGGTTAGTTTCGCTAAGATTTATTGATTGTGTTGTCGTTATTTCAAATTCCCAATATATTCAGCTAATGATCATTCTCCTATGGCTTTCACAGATGCCGCGGAAAAAAGGGTGGATTAAAAAGGTCCCAGAGAGGTTCGTTGATCTGCAGCGCTACAGAACAGGTGACGTTGTGCTTCACATGTATAGAAGGAAGTGGTGGCGTGCACGTGTGGAAGGCCGGGACCCTGACAGAAGTATAGAAGTCTCGTTTTGCGGTTTTGACTTTGCGTAAGTTCTTAAACAGTTTTCTATTGCTTTCCTTTCCAGGTCGTGGACGTCCTGTAAAACCAGGTTGATTTAGATTCCCTTTTGTTTTTGCGTGTTCTTTTGGAATGATGACGTCCTATTCGCAGAAATTGTACTTTTGTAGAGTTGAAAGACCAGTGTATCGTAACATTTTTTTTTTGCTCCTGTAATAACTGAAAAAAACTTGACAAGGACAGAAGTGACGTCCTTACAGCAGCTGAGAGTGATGCATGATTTCAAAACATTCTTTCATTTTTAGTCCGGAGACAGTTTCCGATCCCAGGAAGCTCAAACTGTTTCCTATGGCTGTGGGAATTGGTAATATGTTATTAAGAAATGACAGATTTTTTTCCTTCCCTGTGATTGGGTTAAATATCTGTTTTGTCGTTTTATGGTTTGCAAATCTCCGTTTCCGTTGAGTTTTGCATGATAGTGCTTCATAAGTTTGCAGGTTCGATTGTCTAGCCGGAAGCATCAGACCCAAAAGGACTTGTATTTTTCAGTATCTTAGATGAAGTGCTGAATCCCTGTATTGCCAGTTGCACGTTCTCATTGCTAAACGGACTGTATATGCGAGATTTTACTTATTCGTATACCACCTATTTTTAAATTTTCTCTTCGGTATCTGTTCTCTCTGTAACTTGCGTGGAATAGAAATTGAAATTACCATTGTGTACGTGTCATTTTTGTGCTCACGCCTTGGAATGATAAAAAAGTATCGTTTTCGTTTACGCACAGTGTGTTTTCGCATGGTTTTTGGGAATGATTTATGTGCGTCTAAACTTGTATGGAATGAAATGTGGAATGATCAAGCATTCCGTCATTTCTTTCTGCAGAAGAGGTGTGTAAAAACCCCGAGAAGGGATACATCAAGGCCTGGGCAGAAGCCGCAAAGAGGTTATGCGGCAGGGATCAGGGCCACTTGACCCATTTTGTGGGTGAAATTGTTGGGGGACCGGTTAAAGATAGTGATGACAGTTCGGATGTTAACCAAGCCTGTAGCCAGATTAAGAAAGCAGCGGAAAATATCCCTGCGCCGATTTCAGGTAATTACAGGTGGACGAATGTACAACATATATTTTGCTTGACGCGTATTTCTCGTTTCATTCGACATTTTTTTTGTGTGTGTGTGCGTGTGATCCGAAGGGCAGTTTCGTTATTTTACTGAACCGGAACTTGTAAGACTGAAGCGAAACGGACTGTTGTCAGAATTTTGAACATGCATGTCCTGTGCGGCTAAGCTTTAAATTGTTCAAGGATGAAATAAGGACGTTATAGTTTATGACTCGGCTGTTACATTAGAATGAAACATTGGCATTGGAAGAAATCTCAGAGTTTAAATTAATTTTAAAACATCTGTTCATTTCGCTTGCACAGAATAAATAGTTTACATTTTCATACAATATCCCCGTTGCAGCGATCGAAAGCCATGACACAGAAGTTACGGCCACCGTTGGGGAGGGGGTGGCGCGATCCGAAGAACGTAGTTCGGGCAGCGATTGCGTCATTACAGGCGTTGATACCATGTCAAAAGAGCTTTGTGAGAGACCAGTGAAAAGGGAAGAGTCGGCTAACACACATTCATCGCAGGGCGAGAAAGACACAAAACTCTCAGCGAATGCGGAATCGGCTGTTGAAAGGGCGTCTTCTGAGAAGTTGCTGGGTAAGTGATCCTTTTGCATCTTTAAAGGGTCAGAATTGTTGCTGAGATGTGTCGGAAGGAGTATCGTGATATATGTAGCACCAGTGCAGATTTGGTCAAGCCAACCAGGTGCTGAAGTTTGAAAGAATTCAAAACATTTTTCGTGCGTTGTGTTTGTCGGCGAAACGGACTGCTTATCGGTGCCCACTGCTAAGATTGTAAGAGTTTTGTACAATTCAGCTTTGAATTGAAAATGAAATGTGAAGGTTATTCCTGGGCGCTTCATTGTCTCTTCAAAGGTAGTTGCTGTTTTGACTTGATGTGAAGTTGTCAGTGCCTCTGTCGTACGAATTGACAGTGATTTAGCGTTTGTAATACCAGTGTTATACATTTTCAGAAAATGTCCCAGTTGTGCAATCGGAAGCCGTGACACAGAAGTTACGGTCACCGTTGGGGAAGGGGTGGCGCAATCCGAAGAACGCAGTTCGGACAGCGATTGCGTCATTACAGGCGTTGATACCATGTCAAAAGAGCTTTGTGAGAGACCAGTGAAAAGGGAAGAGTCGGCTAACACACATTCATCGCAGGGCGAGAAAGACACAAAACTCTCAGCGAATGCGGAATCGGCTGTTGAAAGGGCGTCTTCTGAGAAGTTGCTGGATAGTACGGGCAATTTTCATGTAACGGGGTCTCAAAACCTGCCAAATTTGCCGAGGTATTTAAGAAGAAGTGTTTTGGTTCGTACATTTCGCATGGTTTTGTGCGTTCGCGTATCAGGTTTCAGTGTGTTATTTGCATTTAATTTTTCTCGTATAAAGTGACCGACTGTAAATTTATGAAAGTGGCGGTGATGGGTGGTACGGATAAGTTTCATGTGACAGGGTCACAAAAGCTGCCAAGTTTGCCGATGTATTTAAAAAAGAAATACTTGCGTCGTAGGTTTCGCGTGGTTGCACTACATTTCGCATGGTTGTAGATGTGTGCGTACATTTCGCTTGTCAGTTCGAAAGCATTAGCTGTGTTATTTGCAGTTCACTGCTCCTATAAGAAGTGGCCGACTTTAAATTTATGAGCGTTGCGAGATGATGTAGTACGAGAAAATGATATGTGGCAGGGTCTCAAAACTTACAAATTTTGCTGATGTTTCTGTGAGTAAGAACATTTTGGTCATCGCACATTTCGCATGGTTGTGTACGTACATTTGGCTTGTCAGTTCGAAAGCTTTAACTGCGTTAATTGCAGATCACTTTTCTCACACCAAGTGACAGATTTTGGTACGTACAAAACCATGCGAAATGTGCGAATACCAAACTGTTCTAATTCAAAGAAACAGCGGCAAAATTTTCGATGTTTGAGACCCTGTTACATACATGGTTGTGGACGTACATTTCGCATGTGATATTTTAGGACACAGGGACAAAGTTCAGTTGCGGGCATACCTTTCAAATTTTTACAAGAAAAATAAAAAGGCGGATGAAGCTTCAGATCCGTTTAAAAAAAAAGAAACTGTTTTGGGGACATTTCGCTGTGATGTCATGTTTGTGGGATTCTGTTTTGGTTTACACAAGTGCGGGGAGTTTTTTTTTTTTTTTTTTGTATCAGTTTTTCCATGCAGTTCACTGTTCTTATACGAAGTGACCGACTTTTAATTTGTGAACGTCACGGGGCTGGGTAGTACGGGCAATTTTCATGTAACGGGGTCTCAAAACCTGCCACATTTGCCGAGGTATTAAGAAGTTTTTTGGTTCTTACATTTCGCATGGCTCTGTGCGTTCGCGTATCAGGTTTCAGTGTGTTATTTGCATTTGATTTTTCTCGTATAAAGTGACCGACTGTAAATTTATGAAAGTGGCGGTGATGGGTAGTACGGATAAGTTTCATGTGACAGGGTCACAAAAGCTGCCAAGTTTGCCGATGTATTTAAAAAAGAAATACTTGCGTCGTAGATTTCGCGTGGTTGCACTACATTTCGCATGGTTGTAGATGTGTGCGCACATTTCGCTTGTCAGTTCGAAAGTATTAGCTGTGTTATTTGCAGTTCACTGCTCCTATAAGAAGTGGCCGACTTTAAATTTATGAGCGTTGCGAGATGATGTAGTACGAGAAAATGATATGTGGCAGGGTCTCAAAACTTACAAATTTTGCTGATGTTTCTGTGAGTAAGAACATTTTGGTGTTCGCACATTTCGCATGGTTGTGTACGTACATTTGGCTTGTCAATTCGAAAGCTTTAACTGCGTTAATTGCAGGTCACTTTTCTCACACCAAGTGACAGACTTTGGTACGTACAAAACCATGCGAAATGTGCGAATACCAAACTGTTCTAATTCAAAGAAACAGCGGCAAAATTTTCGATGCTTGAGACCCTGTTACATGCATGGTTGTGGACGTACATTTCGCATGTGATATTTTAGGACACAGGGACAAAGTTCAGTTGCGGGCATACCTTTCAAATTTTTACAAGAAAAATAAAAAGGCGGATGAAGCTTCAGATCCGTTAAAAAAAAAGAAACTGTTTTGGGGACATTTCGCTGTGATGTCATGTTTGTGGGATTCTGTTTTGGTTTACACAAGTGTGGGAGTTTTTTTTTTTTTGTATCAGTTTTTCCATGCAGTTCACTGTTCTTATACGAAGTGACCGACTTTTAATTTGTGAACGTCACGGGGCTGGGTAGTACGGGCAATTTTCATGTAACGGGGTCTCAAAACCTGCCACATTTGCCGAGGTATTAAGAAGTTTTTTGGTTCGTACATTTCGCATGGCTATGTGCGTTCGCGTATCAGGTTTCAGTGTGTTATTTGCATTTGATTTTTCTCGTATAAAGTGACCGACTGTAAATTTATGAAAGTGGCGGTGATGGGTAGTACGGATAAGTTTCATGTGACAGGGTCACAAAAGCTGCCAAGTTTGCCGATGTATTTAAAAAAGAAATACTCGGGTCGTAGATTTCGGGTGGTTGCACTACATTTTGCATGGTTGTGTATTAGCGTACATTTCGCTTGTCAGTTCGAAAGTTCTCTGTTCGGAGTGGCCAATTTCAAAGTTTATGAACGTTGCGAGATTGGGTAGTACGAGTAAATAATATGTGATAGAGTCTCAAAACTTACAAATTTTGCTGATGTTTCTGTGAGTAAGAACATTTTGGTGTTCGCACATTTCGCATGGTTGTGTGCGTACATTTCGCATGTCAGTTTGAAAGTTTTTATTGTGTTATTTGCAGTTCATTTTTCTTATACGAAGTCACCGACTTTAGTACGTACACAACCATGCAAAATGTGCGAACACCAAAATGTTTTTATTTACAGAAACATCGGTAAAAGTTTCAAAAGTTTGAGACCGTGTCATATTCATGGTTGTTTATACGTTCATTTCGCATGATTGTGTATAAACGTGCATTTCGCTTGTCACTTCGAAAGTTTTACCTGTTATTTGCAGTTCACTGTTCTTATACGAAGTGACCGACTTTAAATTTATGAACGTCGCGAGAAGGGCGTACGCGCAAACGTGACAGGGTCTCAAAACTTGGAAATTTGCCGATATTTCCGTGATTAAAAAATTTTGGTGTTCGCACATTTCGCATGGTTTTGTACGTACATTTTGCATGTCATTTTGAAAGTTTTAACTGTGTTATTTTCAGTTCATTTTTCTCATATGAAGTCACCGACTTTAAATTTATGAACGTCACGAGATGGGGTAGTACACCCAAGTTGTGTTGCAGGGTCTCTAAACTTGCAAATTTTGTGCATGGTTGTGTACGTACATTTCGCATGTTAGTTTAAAAGTTTCAGCTGTGTATTTTGTTTTCTTTAGGAAGCTTTTATGTGGTTTATATCTCATTGCCTCACGTTTTTTTCGGCCAATCATTAAATTTTAAGTAGTGCACATAACACTGAGCTTGAAAATAAGATAGAGTTGGTTATTTACACATCACGGTTATATCAGTAAAGGATTTTGTTGTATTATTTTTCCTGTATTTTGTTTTTATTTTAAAAGAGTTTTGTTTTTAAACATTCATCT
This sequence comes from Protula sp. h YS-2021, assembly GCA_949752745.1. Lineage (NCBI taxonomy): Eukaryota > Metazoa > Annelida > Polychaeta > Sabellida > Serpulidae > Protula > Protula sp. h YS-2021. The sequence continues at coordinate 48,859,767 of OX457025.1, read as the reverse complement.
GTATAAATCTGTATTTTGTTTTTAAACATTTCATCTGTATAATATAAATCTATGTTTTTAAACATTCATCTGTTTGAATATCTTTTGTACTGTTCTTCAATATTTTGTAACTCTTCAATTAATGTTAAATAGTTCATGTATAGAAATGAAAGAAAATAAATATTACAGGGGGGTTATGGTGTAAATAAAAGAAAACAAACTCTACGCTTGTTTGGCTTTTATTTAGTGTTTCCCTAATACTCTTTTACAGAAAGCACGTGGCCTTTGTTTATAAACAAAATCGGTTTGTTTACATTTTTTACACAGTCTCGTTTCACAGCAAACTTATAGTTGCAGATATCATAAAATGGTGTAAAATATGCAAATTATGTAAACAAAATATTCCGTTTCGCAGGGTTCATGCTTTGTTAAATTTCTCTTAATCTGTTGTCTTTTATATATTTTCGCTTTCGGAATTGAATGTAAAAAAAATCTACCGAGATTTTCATATACAACTTATGTCTGAAAAGTCCCTAATAACGAAGTTAGATTTTTGGCGTACATTTCGCGAGTTGGAGAAGAAATCGCGATTCGTCGTTCGTTTCCCGACGTAGCTGTATATGTGTGTACGTATGTGTGTGTGTATGTGTGTATGTACGTGTGTAAACTTTTACTTAAAATGCTTCTTCTCCTTCAATTTTGATCGGATTCCTCTCAAATTATACACGAATGTTCTCTAGGTAGGCCTCTCTTTAAAAATTATTTTTTTTGGCGATCCGCCAAAAATTGGCTAAATGGGGGACATTTGAAATTTTTCGGTTGCCAATTTTCAAAATGCTTCTTCTCCCACATCCTTGATCACATTTTCTTCAAATTTTGCACGAATATTCCCTAGGCAGGCCTCTTTTGAAAAATTACTCATTTTGGCGATCCGCCAAAAATTGGCCAAATGGGGGACATTTTTTAATTTTTTGGTGTCAAATTTTCAAATTGCTTCTTCTCGCACAATTTTAATCGGATTCCTTTTCAATTTTTGATAGTTGTTCTCAAGGTAGACCTCTCGTGAAAAATTACTTTTTTTGGCGATCCGCCAAAAATTGGCCAAATGGGGGGCATTTGTAATTTTGTGGTTGCTCGTTTCAAAATGCTTTTTCTCCCACAATTTTGATCAGATTTTCTTCAAATTTTGCACCCATATTCCCTAGGTAGACCTCTTTTGAAAAATTACTTATTTTGGCGATCCGCCAAAAATTGGCCAAATGGGGGACATTTTCAAATTTTTTGATTTACAATTTTCAAATTGCTTCTCGCACAATTTTGATCGGATTCCTTTTCAATTTTTGATAGTTGTTCTCAAGGTAGATCTCTTTTGAAAAATTACTTTTTTTGGCGATCCACAAAAAATTGGCCAAATGGGGGACATTTGTAATTTTGTGGTTGCCAATTTTCAAAATGCTTCTTCTCCCACAATTTTGATCATATTTTCTTCAAATTTTGCACCAATATTCCCTGGGTTAACCTCTTTTGAAAAATTACTCATTTTGGCGATCCGCCAAAAATTGGCTAAATGGGGGACATTTTTTTATTTTTTGTGTCAAATTTTCAAATTGCTTCTTCTCCCACAATTTTGATAGGATTCTTTTCCAATTCAGGATACTTGTTCTCTAGGTAGACCTCTCTTGAAAAATTACTCTTTTTGGCGATCCGCCCAAAATTGGCCAAATGGAGGACATTTGTAATTTTGTTGTTGCCAATTTTCAAAATGCTTCTTCTCCCACAATATTGATCACATTTTCTTCAAATTTTGCACCAATATTCCCTGGGTTGACCTCTTTTGAAAAATTACTCATTTTGGCGATCCGCCAAAAATTGGCTAAATGGGGGACATTTTTTAATTTTTTGGTGTCAAATTTTCAAATTGCTTTTCTCCCACAATTTTGATCGGATTCTTTTCCGATTTTGGATACTTGTTCTCTGGGTAGACCTCTCTTGAAAATTTGCTCTTTTTGGTGATCCGCCCAAAATTGGCCAAATGGGGGACATTTGTAATTTTGTGGTTGCCAATTTTCAAAATGCTTCTTCTCCCATTCTGTGATTTTTGGATATATATTCTGTAGGTCATGGCTGGTCACCATGTCCCTGGACATGCTTGTTTTTTGACGATTGACAAAAAACTTACAAAATGGTGGCACTTTTTATGCCCGTTTTGACTCATTTTTAAAATGCTACTCCTCCTACAGTTTTTCACCAATCGTTTAGATGTTACGCAGGAATGTTCCCCAGGGGTTCGCCCACCAGGCTGTTATTTTTTTCGAAATGGCGGAACTTTGAAGTTTGGCAAAAACTGGAATAAATGGTAGTAAATAACTGAATTGTCAAACCGTTGATTTCTCTGTCTTTTTCAAGGAGTTATAAAATTTTCTTAAAAGTTTCTTAAAAGCTTGGAGAGACATACACTGTATCCGTTTTTTAGCTTTAGCAAAAACATGGACTTTCTAGTTGTCGTATCTTTGATTTTTAACGCAGCCGACTTTGTCGGACTGGGTTAGTCGTATCACTATAGGAGGCTTCAATGTGTGTGCGTATGTTAAACTTTTTCTTTAAAATGCTACTCCTCCTGCAGTTTTGCTCCAGTCGTTTTGATATTACGCAAGGTTTTTCTCCTGGGTCGGCCCCCGCCTGGTTATTACTTTTTTTGATTGACGAAAAACTGACAAAATGGCGGCACTTTTTGTGCCCACTTTAACCCATTTTTAAAATGCTACTTCTCCTACAATTTTGCTCCAATCGTTTTGATATTACGCAGGAATGATCCCTGGGTGGTCCCCACCCGGCTATTACTTTTTTTTTTTTTTGACGATTGACAAAAAACTTACAAAATGGTGGCACTTTTTATGCCCGTTTTGACTCATTTTTAAAATGCTACTCCTCCTACAGTTTTTCACCAATCGTTTAGATGTTACGGAGGAATGTTCCCCAGGGGTTTGCCCACCAGGCTGTTATTTTTTTCGAAATGGCAGAACTTTGAAGTTTGGCAAAAACTGGAATAAATGGTAGTAAATAACTGAATTGTCAAACCATTGATTTCTCTGTCTTTTTCAAGGAGTTATAAAATTTTCTTAAAAGTTTCTTAGGTGCTTCTCCACCTGGACTTTTCTTTTTTCGCAAATGAAAAAAAAAATGCCTAAATGGTGGAATTTAAAATTTTTTTGTAAAATTGTGTAAATGTCGGTAAATACGTGAAGCGTCAAAACCCAACCTCTCCATCATCCCTTTTTCGGGTAGCTTCTAAATTCGAATTAAATGCATTTTGCATACTTCATTTTTTGGTCTAGCAGTATTCGTTTCAGAGTTTTTCTCTCTTTCCTTGTATGTTAACTCGGCTGGGTCATGTCCTTGGACATGCTTCTTTGGCGTGTAAAAGCTTGCTGGTAGAGTGTTGGGTTGTTGTGTATCTGTTCTAGCCTTCAAGTGGAGCAGTCTTGTTCTTATCTACGACATGTGTAAATTTGAAGGAACTTCCACCACTACAATCGCAACAGTTTACTGCGAAGCTCGAACACGCATGGTACGCTCATTGTAAGGAATGTATAAATCTAAACTAAATTATTTGCAGATCGTAAGGTAGTTGGGAGACACCTATTTGTGTCTAAAGAAGTTACATGGTTTCAACATTAAGACAGTGTTCAATGCCAAAATCAGTGCAAAAATCTTTTTTTTCCACTTGTTATAGATGGGAGACGTCAAAGCCCTAGCGCTACCAATAGCCTGTACTTTGACTCAGTTTCAGGAAGGAAACAAATATCATTTTGCCGTACGTGCCACTGAATAACATAAACGCGTTGGTTCTTTTAGCGAGCCTTGTTCTATCCACTTGAAATAGGCAGTGTCACGTGTATAAGCTTATTCTAATTTGTGAAATTATATTCAGCTTTATTATGAAATGTATTGAGTGGTTTCGAATTTCCAGCTAACTGTGCAAGCAAGAAAAAACAGTTAAATTTGCACCGCAGTATGGGATTTTTTCTAATTTCAATCTCATTGACTTTAGTCCTGCGTTCGCGTACGAATTAGGTAATGTCCAATGCAAAATCATGTGCGGAAATTCGTAGGTTTCGTTTTGGCATGTTCATGTTATTTTCTGTATTATGATTGTAATGTTGTTGTTTTCGTGTTTTTAACTCAGTTGATCGTGGGAAGTTGAGACTTGTCAAGAAACGTGTGTACCTCCTTGAACAGAAACTTCTACTTTGTTCACCTTTTCGACTTCAAATTAAAAACTGGAGTATTTTATGGCTCACTAGTTTTTCAACCCCACAGTTTTATGACTTTCTTTTAGAGACAGTGAGTGTTTTTTTAGGAACAGTGAGTTTTTTTTAGGGATATTGAGTCTCGGTGTCACTCAGAAGTTTCTCGCAAGTTTCACACATTTTTCAGCCTGTGTGTTGCTTGTGTTGTCGTTCCGCCATATTTCGCATATATCACACCATTTTTGTTGCAATGAAGATGGATCAAACTTCCTTCAGAACTTTTTTTATTGCTACAGTTCTCACCCGATGACATTTACATTGAAGTCATGGATTTTTCACACATCCATGAGAGGGGCGAGATTTAGCTTGACCAGTTTTTCGCTTCTCTCGCTTTAATCCTCTTAAACATAGATTTAAAGCGTTTCACCTGGCATTTGATTGCGTCGTTTATGTACAGTCACCCTCTGCTCTGCTGATCTGCTGGATCAGCGGAGGTATGCCTTCTCTTTTTTATTGCCGTCGAGTGTGAAAATATATATTAGTCAGTTAAGGTCTTTGAAAGTATTTTAGCTTTAATAACTGACAATAGGTGCTTGAGTGGGTCATTAGATATAGCATCCCGGCCTTGGTTTAGTCCTGTTTTCATCAGTTCATCGTGGTTGTGAAATTCAACATCAGCGTTTCGATGTTAGAAGATTGAAACGAGTGTGAAGAGAGGGGACGGCTCCTTCTCGGTGCAGCATAATAAATGTAATGGTGGGTGTGGCAGTCGAACAGGTCTTCTGTCCTCAACCTGAGGAGGGGTATTAATTGAAAAAAAAAAAAATTGTTTACTTACAACTCACCCTCAAAAGAAGGAGGATATAGATGTCTAAAGTAGTGACTCGATTGATGCCTGAATTCTCCAGTGTTTTTAAGGAAGGTCGAGTATTTCTGTCGTATATGATCCGATAGCCTCATGCATGGCAAATGAATTTGTACGAGATGCGAGATTTTGGGATGGTGCCGATAAACTGCCGTATTTGCAGCGGATGGAATGTCAGTTGTTCAATGTATTATATGCTGAATAATGGAGTGTAATGATTCAGTGGATGGCCAGGGACAGTCGCAAGTTCATGTTTCGCGTCTCCTGTGCTCGTGAGTTCACATTATTTTCAATGACAAAATATCTGCTGGAGTATCATTGGGGCCACTGGTATTGGACGTGTTTTCAAAGCAAAGAGGGAGATGTTTAGTTTATGACTACCAGAAAGGATCGAGAGATTAGTGTGCTCCTGTAATATTTTTCAATAATATAGTTCCTGTTTTTAGTAATGCATTGAGCGATGGCATTAGTAGCAACGCAGCAACTGAAATGTTTCAGTCTTATATATAGGTCCAGGTACCTGGTGACATTTGGAGATGGGAGGGGGTGGGTATTTATGTTTATATCAGTCGTCACGTTGTCAGCGCGACGTATATGATAAAGTACGCAGAAATTCCTAAGTGAACGCAGAGAGTTGGGAGCTTTGCGTCCTTTTGTACGCACAAAATATTTAACTTTTTTTGCTACCTTTCACTTTTATAAGCGTGCGAAAACTGGACGCATGACAAAGGAAGGCCTGCGTCAAGATGGGCGCTGTGTGTGTTACAAGAATCTGATTAATCAGGAATTTCGTGCAATTCCTGTGGGAGTTGTGTAATGACAGCAATCCATAATAACTTTTATTCGTTATTTCACTGGTTCCAGTAGAACTGTAAAAGAATTACATTTGAACATTCTAAGTAATTTTTGAAATGTTAACCAGTCAGCTGTTGAAGTATCCAGGTAAAATTGCAACCTTTCCTTCGCAATACAATAGCGTTATCTATGTACTTTCCATCCCTATCCTGCTTAATATTTTGCGCACTGATACTACAATCTGCAACCAGTCTTACCTAAGCTCGTCAAACCGTAAATTTTAAACTTTTCTTGAAAATTTTTCAGAATCGCAATGTAAAATGACTCCCTGTGGATTTCGTGAGGTCCCTTATTACACACATTTCCTGTAACATATAATGGGCGGTCCGCGTAGATCAAAGTTTTTGCAGCAAAAATTTATAAATTGTGAAGCCACGGTCATGTTCAACATGTGTGCTTGGGGGGGGGGGGGGGATGGGGGAGTGAAATGCTACCAACGGAAGTCATACCAAAAGTGGCGTACTCAATTAGATCCTAAGTTTGGGCGACACCTCCGATTTTGGTACCCAGCCGTCCATTCATTTAAATACTCACAGTGGGGTATTTATCGCCTGTGCAACGGAAGGGAAAAATTCTGACCTTGTCCGTCTGTCCGCATACGTGTCCGGGCCATATCTCCGAAACGGTAGGTCGGACTGTGAAGAAATTTTACACACGGATATAAGACATATGGAAGGCGTGTTTTTATTCTGATTCATTAAAAATTGTCAAAATGAAAGATTTTTTTCGGATAATGAAACGGCTTATTTTCGACGTCATGCCTAGGTTGGATTTCTGATATTATTGATAACACTGTGTTATTTAAAATAAGAATTCTGAAGCATATAAGAGACCAGATATTTTTTTGTAGCTATTCCGGAATAGACTACCGATAAATCGATTGTCACAAAAATCAATACTGCTTCAGCTTTCTTACACCGAAGAGTGAAAGTAAGTTGAACAGTGCAAATTCTTGTCTTTTGTCGAAAGGAAAATATACATACTAAAAAAATAAATTTACATTTGGCTGTTTATTAGGATGTCGGTAATTCAGTATTGAATAACCTATTAAAATTTATAATTGCTAAAAATTTATTTGTATTTTCAATTTTTTCATATTTTTTAACCCAGCCGACTTTGTCGGACTGGGTTAGTCGTGTCACTATAGGGGGCTTGAATGTGTGTGCGTATGTTAACCCTTTTTAGCCCAGCTTACGTTACACGGCTTGTGTTTTTTTGAGTGAATTGGAAAACTTTTGATTTTTTTTCGGACTTTTTGAAAAAAAATTAAATGAATCTCCTCCTAAAGCGCGTAAACGCAAGTTAAATGAACTTGCGCAGTAGTCAGACTTAACAACCGCACATCGACGCAAGTTACATAAACATGCGCAGTAGTCCAAAATAAGCCCTTGCATCGATGCAAGTTAAATAGACATGCACATTGGCCCGAAATGTGAACCGCGCATCGACGGAAGATAAATAAACATGCGAACTGGTCCAAAATAAGCACCGCACATCAACGCAAGTTAAATAAACCATGCGCACTGGTCCAAAATAAGCACCGCGCATCAACGCAAGTTTAATAAACATGCGCAATGGTCCGAAAAAAGAACCAAACCACTGGTCTGAAGTGAGAACCACGCATCAAAACAAGTTAAATAAACAGGCACAGTGGCCCCGAAATGCGAACTGCGCATCGACGGAAGTTAAATAAACATGCTAACTGGTCCAAAATAAGAACCGCACATCAACGCAAGTTAAACAAACATGCGCACAAACAAACAAACAGGAACCACGCATCGACGCAAGTTGAATAGACATGCGCAGTGGTCCGAAATGAGAACCGCGCATCAACCCAAGTTAAGTAAACATGCGCAGTGGTCCTAAGAAAAAACCACGAATCGAAGCAGGTTGAATAGACATAAGAGTCTGGCATCGACGGAACTTAAATAAACATGCGCACTGGTCCGAAATGCGAACCGCGCATCACCGCAACCTAAAGAAACAAGCACACTGGTCCGAAATGCGAACCGGATATCAACGCAAGTTAAATAAACACACTCACACTGTTCCGAACTGCGAACCGCGCCTCAACGCAAGTTAAATAAACATTTGCACCGGTCCAAGATAAGTACCGCGCATCAACACAAGTTAAATAAATATGCGCACTGGTCCAAAATGCGAACGACGCATCAGCACATGTTAAATAAACATGAGCACTGGTGGAAAATGCGAACCACTCATTAACGCAAGCTAAATCAACAAACACACTGGTCAGAAATGGGAACCGAGCATTAACGCAAGTTAAAAAACATGCGCACTGGTCAGAAATGCGAACCGCACATCAACACAAGCTAAATAAGCAAGCACACTGGACCAAAATAAGCACCATGCATCAACGCAAGTTAAATAAACATGCACACTGGTTCGAAATGCGAACTGCGCATCAACGTAACTTAAATAAACATGCGCACTGGTCAAGAATAACAACCGGTCAACCCAAGTTAAAGAAATATGCTCATTGGTTCGAAATGCGAGCCACGCGCCAACGCAAGTCAATAAACATTTGCACTGGTCCAAAATAAGCACCGCGCATCAACGCAAGTTAAATAAACATGCGCACTGGTCCGAGATTCGAACAGCGCATCAGCGTAAGTTAAATAAACATTCGCAATGGTCCGAAATTCGAACTGCTCATCAACGCAAGTTGAATAAACATGCGTATTGGTCCGAAATGCAAACCGCGCATCAAAGCAACCTAAGGAAACTTTGTGCATTTGTCCAAAATAAGTACCGCTCATCAACACAAGTGAAATAAACATGCGCATTGGTCTGAAATAAGAACCGCGCATCGACGCAAGTTAAATAAACATGCCCACTGATCCGAAATAAGAACCGCACATCAACACAAGGTAAATAAACATGCGCACTGATCCGAAATAAGAATCGCACATCAACACGAGGTAAATAAACATGCGCGCTGGTCTGAAATGCGAACCTCGCATCAACGCAAGTTAAATAAACATGTACACTGCTCCAAAATGAGAGCCGCGCATCAACGCAAATTAAATAAACATGCGCACTTGTCTGAATAAGAACCGCGCATCGAGGCAAGTTCGGAGGTGCCAATGGCAGACTATCCAGTCTACAAGAGATACAAAAAATCTGTTTCCCATTTTTCTGGGAAACTAATCTTTGTATGCATTTATCGGTCTATGTTCTGGTCCGGCGCTAAATTAATTATTGAGCAGCCTTTTGGCGTCTCATCTTTTGAAGCCCAATTTTTCAGTGAAATTCCCTTGCTCATGCATGCTGGAATTGGTCTTATTATCCCCCGTGAAACGGAGGGATATAGGTTTGAGATTGTCCGTCCGTCTGTCCGTCCGTCTGTCCGTCCGTCTGTCCGTCCGTCCGTCCGTCCCCTCTTCAAGCTAAGGACTTTGTGGACACCACTTCTATATCAACGAAGCATAATTCAGCTTTCATATTTCATACAGGCAAAATATAGGGTATAAAGATGTGCAACGTCAAGGTTTCAGTTTGATCGAAGCAAAATTGACAAATTGACAGGCTTTTGAAAATCGTCCAAAATAGAAATATGTGCCTATGTATAGGACTTTGTGGACACCACTTCTATATCAACGAAGCATAATTCAGCTTTCATATTTCATACAGGCAAAATATAGGGTATAAAGATGTGCAACGTCAAGGTTTCAGTTTGATCGAAGCAAAATTGACAAATTGACAGGCTTTTGAAAATCGTCGAAAATAGACATATGTGCACATGTATAGGACTTTGTGGACACCACTTCTATATCAACGAAGCATAATTCAGCTTTCATATTTCATATAGGCAAAATATAGGGTATAAAGATGTGCAACGTTAAGGTTTCAGTTTGATCGAAGCAAAATTGACAAATTGACAGGCTTTTGAAAATCGTCGAAAATAGACATATGTGCACATGTATAGGACTTTGTGGACACCACTTCTATATCAACGAAGCATAATTCAGCTTTCATATTTCATATAGGCAACATATAGGGTATAAAGATGTGCAACGTCAAGGTTTCAGTTTGATCGAAGCAAAATTGACAAAATGACAGGCTTTTAAAAATCGTCATCAATCGACATATATGCAAACGGAGTGGACTTCGTGGGCCCCACTATATGAACGGACGTTAATTTGTTCTTAAAGCGCATTAGGTGAGTAATATTTTTAAATGATTTTTATCCTAAAGCTAATTATAATTTCAGTTGTCATATGTCATGATACGGGTGATTGGAAATGCTACACGATTTCATGCGTATAGCATTTTCATACGGTATATAATGAAATGCATTTGTTATCCCCCGTGAAACGGAGGGATATAGGTTTGAGATTGGCATACAGCTCAACTGCAAGCTCGGTGGTATGTGTACGCCGTCGGGATACCTGTGTATAATTAGTTTTTATCTAGCCTGAAAAAATGCTTTACATTAGATTAATAAAAAATAGATTCGGGTTATATCTGTTCAAAGACAGTTTGTAGTATTGTTGATTTGTCGTTCAAGGAAGGGTGTCCAGTTTCCTGTCAATGGTAATCCATTAGCTTAGATATTGCATAGGGGTAATATTTAGGGTTTCACGGGGGATATTGCTGCTCTCTGACAGCATCTAGTTGCTTCTCGTAAGCTGGGACTTTGTCCTTGGACAAACTTGTTACATTATTCCGACTGATTTTGTGTTAGTCATAGACCGTTAAAAAAACGGTTGTCGTAATCTCTAACTGGCTATCTGTTCAACAGCATTTTGGAATATGAGCAATGACAACGCATTTAGCAAAATGAAGGGCAAAACCAACGAGCTTTCGAAAATGTTATACGAAGCCGGGGATTTGTGAGATGGTCCCTGATATTGCACAAATGCTCGCCTGGCCGTTGTTGGGAGATGGTGTGTGATTGCAGGCACTCGTACTCGACACGGGAAGACAACCACCTGCTACTGACGCTCCCTCATCACAGCAAGTCATGCAGGGCCGTGCGCTTCTCACCAGAAGGCGACAGACTGCTGTCCGCGTCCAAGGATAAGAGCATTCAGGTGGTGGATATGGGAGAGGGCAAAGTGGTGAAGAACCTGGAGAAGGCACACAAGTGAGAGATGTGGAAATTGGTCAAAATATTAAGGTCATATCTTTGACCGAGAACTTTAATTGACGGGGGTTGATAAGTAGAAGTTCCTATATATATTTTTTTTCAGCAATTGAAATCAATACGTGCTCCAGGGCTGGTATGATTTAAATCAGTTGAGTTACATCATGATTTAAATCAGCGTAAAACGTCATGACGTCGTGTCGAAGTCTTGGGGTGGTCTGCAGCGATCCATCCTTCGTGTGGCAAATTTATTGCAAGTCTTAATCAAGGGTTAGCGAACTTTATACAAATTCCAAACGGTAATGTAAAAATGATTTGGCAGGTATGGCCTTTCAGTGCGATCCCAAATTCTACGGAGGAGTAAGGGGTTTTTTTGTACCAAAGAATGGTGGAATTAGCACACGTATTGTCTGAAGTTCTCGGGAAGCGTACTGTCAATTGTTACGTCACTTTACGTACTGGATATGACTTGATCTCACTTAGAATTGATTTCCAGGGCGACCCAACACTTGCAGGCTTCGTGTCCTGATCAATTTGGTTAACTCGATCGCTTTCTCTTGAAATAACTTTTTAACTTCAGCTAAAATCCGATCGCCCTGAATCTGTTAAAGACACATTCGAATGTTACCAAAAGTTCACACATCCGTTGTATATCTGTGGCACTTGCCAAAATTTCGTAAGCATGTTGCATGCTCTTCACGAACATTTTTAGCAAAATGGTTGACGAAGAGTCTCAGCCTTTACCTCCAGGCCTTTACCCCCATTCGTCTCTTACCTCCCCCCAGTGCCCTTACCCCCCCCCCCCCCCCGGTGCCATCCCCCGACTTGGGAGGTCTTCTTCAACACTACCATGCATGTTCCACATTAAATGTCTGAATAGCGTTTCAGACCCGTGGTTTATATACAATTAGGATCATAAAAATAGAAACATATGAAAGGGAAATCCAATTACTAATAGGATTGCAAATCAAGCCTGCAATCAACTAAAATCACTCAATACTTTCTAGCATGTGAATATATATTTTCTTTCTAGCATGTGAACGACCGGGTTAACGACCGGGGTAAGGGCACCCGGGGTAAAGGACGGGGGGGGGGGGGGGGGGGGGTTAAGGCCAGGGGGTTAAGATCTGTTTCCATTGACGAACTATTGTTTGCAGAGCGGCAATTTACAGTCTGCTTGTCGTTGACGAGAACATCCTCGCCTCCGGTGACGACGACGGGCAGCTTAAGGTGGGCGATGGCGACTCGGTTAACACTTGTCAGAACAGAAGCTCAGTGAACAAATAACGCTCTCTTTAGGCCAGCCGACGTCGTCGGGCTGGTCTTATCACATCATTGGAGGGCGTTTTCGTCGTCTGTATGTACGTATGTACGTATGTAAACTTTTACTTGAAATGCTTCTTCTTCTTCATTTTTGATCGAATTCCTTTCAAATTACGAATGTACGAATGTTCTCGAGGTAGGCCTGTCTTGTAAATTTTTTTTTTTTTTTTTTTTTTTTTTTGGTGATCCGCCCAAAATTGGGCAAATGGGGGGGCATTTAAGATGTTTCGGTTGTCAATTTTCAAAATGCTTCTTCTCCCGCAATTTTGATCAGATTTTCTTTAAATTATGTGCAAATATTCTTTAGTCAGGCCTCTCTGGAAAAATTACTTTTTTGACGATCCGCCAAAAAAATTGGCCAAATTGGGGTTATTTTTTAATTTTTTTGGCGTCAAATTTTTCGAAAATGCTTCTTCTCCCACAATTTTGATCAGAGTTTCTTTAAATTCTGTGATAATATTCTCTAGGTAGGCACTAGTCCGAAATGCGAACCGCCTATCAACGGAAGCTGACCTAACACGCGCACTGGTCGGAAATGCGAACCGCGCATCGACGACAGTCAAAATGACATGTGCACTGGTCCGAAATGCGAACCGCGCATCGACGCAAGCTAAATAAATATATGCGCACTGGTCCTAAATGCAAACCGCGCATCGACACAAGTAAACATGCGCACTGGTCTAAAATAGAAACCGCGCATCAACGCAGATTAAATTTTTCTTTGGCCAACTCTTATTCCACGATTTCGATCGGGTTGTCTTCATATTTTTCAGAAGTACTCATTACGCGGTCCTCTTAAGAAAAGTTACTTTTCTGGCGACCCACCAAAATTGGCTTAATGGGGGGGGGGGGGGGGGGGACATTTAAAAATATTCAGAAGCCAATTTTCAAAACGCTTCTTCTCCCACAGTATCACAGTATCAGATATTCATCAACCGGGTTTAACAATATGAAAACCACTTTTTGGCGATCATGCAAGCCTGTTGATAGGTGATTTACTAGATCTCGGCTGGTCACACTGTCCCTGGACAGTCTTGTTTTTGTGTTTCCTTTTGTACACCTTGTAGCAGATATTTAAATGAAGCATGATGTAGAGCCTTGTAATATTTTGCAAAAACTGGTCCATAACCAGTTAAAAACCTTATAAATGGTTCCGTGGCAGGTATGGGATCTGAGACAGAACAAAAAAGTGATGGACATCAAAGAATGCGAGGAGTTCATAAGCGACATGGCGATAGAGGGCCGGAAGCGCGTCCTACTGGCCACCAGCGGCGATGGCTCGCTCTCCGCGTACGACATACGCCACCATAAACTGAAACTGAAGTCGGAAACATTTGATGCCGAGTTGTTATCACTGGCTATTGTTAAGGTAAGGACGCAATGGAATGTGTTGAGTAGTAAATTGATAGAAGTTATAATACATTGCAGCATTGTCAAGAGAGAAGTACAGGGAAATGCGTCCCGGGGTCAGCGGTGGGTACTGACCGAACAAATATTTCCCTGTACTGCCCTCTTGACAGTGTTGTAATATATTATTATGTGGTTTGGATTTCTTTTGCATTTCTTTAAGTTGCGCTATTTTTATTGAAAAATCATGCCACTACCGCGCCGGTAGTTTACGTCGGCCACAGTTAATTTAAGCACATACATTTCAAATCCTATACAGATTTACTCCTCATGTATTGTAGTTGTGCACCTCGTATTCAGTTTGTCCGACTTTTCATTTATTTAGCCAAAATTGAGGTCGAAACTTAGCATAATTTTCGACTATAAAGGCAATATGATCTAAGTCTCGTATGCACAACTCCGACGAACGGGGTAAGCACACACATTTCAAATCCTATACAGATCTACTCCTCATGTAAAAACGTGCGAACTGCGAGGGGATTTGCAGCGTTCCGGTGCTCTTGTTTTAAATAATACGGTGTTCAACTACACATCCTACGTTGTGTCTGCCAAATTGGGTCGTCCTAGCCCTAGCAATCTCAGAATAGTTCGCGTGACAAGGTATAGGCGAAAAAAGGAAACATACGGAAACACTTTTCCGAATCGTACGAAAGCAATAAACTAGGGATTGAAAATTCCCAAGTGTAATAAATATGTGCACTGGTCCAAAATGCGAACCGCACATCGATGCAAGTGAAATAAACATGCGCACTGATCTAAAATAAGAACCGCGCATCAACGCATATTAAATAAACATGTACAATAGTCCGAAATGTGAAGCGCGCATCGACGCCAAATAAATATGCGCACTGGTCCGAAATGCCAGCCGCGTATCGACGCAAATTAAATAAACATGCGCACTTGTCCGAAATGCAAACGGCGCGTCAACGCAAGTTAAGTAAACACGCGCCTTGGTCCGAAATGCAAACCGCGCATCAATGCAAACTAAATAAACACGTGCACTGGTCCGATTGGTCTTATCGCTTTTCGTAACCTGGGACAAACTTGTTAAACCCATAGATTAAGAAATGTTCATTTGATTTCACCGGTGGCCCCTTATCCGATGGTGAGTTTCAGTGGTGGGCACTTGTCGCAGTAGACATTTGTCTGGTGACAGTTATGACCGGTGGTCGCTTGTCCGGTGGGGAGATTCAGTGGTGGGCTCTTGACGGTAGAAATTTGTCTGGTGGCAGTTGTGACTGGTGGTCGCTTGTCCGGTGGCCAGTTATCTTACAGCCGAATGTTGTCATGGTTACAGAATCAACAGAAAGTTGTGTGTGGGTCTGGGGACGGAGTTCTCAATATTTTCAACTGGAATGAATGGGGTAACATAAGCGATCGCTTTCCTGGCCACCCGATGTCGATAGACTGCATTCTGCCGGTCAGCCAGGACGTCATTCTTACCGGCTCAATGGATGGATACATAAGGTAAGGACGGTGTATGAAAAAACAAAGTAATTACATATCTATGTTAAATTACAATTTTTATAGAATTTTAGGAAGTATTCCTTTATAAATAATGCCGCCTTCTCCCCCTTCCCCCACTTTGCTCGAAATAAAAAAATGGAAGTATTAAATAATTCATTTGAAAACAGTTTTTGGCACTTTTTGAGTGTACTCTGTGCCCAAGCCCGGTCCTTTCAGCATACCAGCATGACCATTGTTTTTGTGACTGCACATCAAATAAATGCTAGAAAATAAATAATGGTATAAAATTAAAATAACGGGTAAAATACAGCGCATCTCCAGCAGGTGCCGTTGTTTTTGGCAGCACCGTTTGTGACTCATCCACCAGGTGGCGCCTCAGTTGTCTTGATACGCCATAATGTCATATCTTAGTAGTGTAAAGGCCCTTGGTAATTGTTACAGAAAATAATGTGATTGGTCGATTCTCAAGCCAATAATTTTTCACATTTGCCCGATTGCAAATATTTATTGATGTTGTCGTTATTTGTAATCAAAACGCCGCTTAAGTCATGTCACAAACACATATATTGACTTATTTCGAGTCAAAATGAAAATATTCTTGATCAGTTACAAAAATGTTGAAAATTATGTCAACATTTTCTCACTGGTCAACAATGTGGCTCAGATTAAGTCAGTGTGTGCTAATTGTTATGGAAAATGGCGTGGCTGAGGCTTGGTTTGTATAATGGGCATTAATAAAGCAGTAAAAGAGCTGCTGGGCGGTTTCATTTAGAACACTAAATTTCAGCGGACTCCTTAAATCTTTGTGGACAGGGCTTTATTGAGTAATGTGCATTTTAAAGGACTGATGATGATTTGGGGACGGTCGTATTGTTTACTTTATTCATGTACACCTATTCATGCAGTGGTCGTAGGTGTAAAACGTTATGTACAGTCAAAGCCTGTCAGCGCGGCTTTTTGTGTGTTTAGGGCTGTCAACATTTTGCCGAATCGTCTGCTGGGGCTGGTTGGGCAGCACGAGAGTTTTCCGGTGGAGAACCTGAGCCGTTCGCACTGCGAAAGGTACGCGGCCAGCTGTTCTCACGACCAGAGGATCAAGTTCTGGAACATCGACGGCATTGAGAACGAACGAGTTGATGCCAACGAGAAACCCAAACGGACGTTTAAAAAGCCGCTGGATAAAGGAAAAAACAACTTCTTCGCAGATCTGGAGGGTGCTGGGACGAGTGCGGAGCCGGAAGAGGCCGGGAGTGAGGACAGCGAGGACAGCGATGACGTCAGCAGCGGGGACGAGTGCGCGAACAGACGGGAGGCTGCGCATAGTGCGGAGGCGGGAGGTCAAGTCGCAGACAGTGATACCGCGGAGGTGGAAAACGCTGCCGAATCAGAGTCATGTTCAGAGGATGAGGAAGGTGGAAAAACGTGAAAACACCAGTTATTGTTATATGTATAAGGTAGAATGCAAAGATATGAATCATGACACGCAGCGAGTGACAGTGCATACCCCTGATGTCGTTCGTTCGCAGGCCTTCGACGCGTACTCAAATCCAACACAACATACCCAGCCCCATGACCTTTCCCCGTCATAAAATACTGCTACTGTTTCAAAATGAGTGAACTTGAAGTCCGGTGTATCGGCGTAATTGTTAAGTGTGGATCTGCCTGAGTGGCTGTCCAGTTCTTGCGGTAGGGGAGACATATAGTGTTTGTTCGTTCTGTATGTGTGTGTGTCAGTCTGTTGTGAAAAAATGTTGTGTGTAAGATATATAGAGTCCGAAAAGTCCGATCGACTTCAAACCTGATCTGTTCTTTCAACTTTTGGCGCACGTTACATTAATAGGGGAGGCGTATTACGTCACTACGTAAATATCTGATATGCGACATTTCTCAGCCTCTAAACATCAAAGAAAGTTGAAACTTTGTGGTTTTTTGCTTGGTAAGTCCGAAAGATTCTGTCAAATTTTGTCCCGGGCACAACGAACGACTGCTTTGTATGACGTCATCACGTAAATATGCATATAATTTGGTCAAGATCTTGTGTATAAAATATTTCGGTAAGGGAAAGTCATATAATAGTAATACTTCATTCTGAGTGCGTACGATATTGTTTTTTGCCTGAAGCCGTACGGACCGACCCCGAAGGGGGAAGTCCTTACACGCCCCTAGGCTGAAGGCAAAAAACAATATCGTACGCACTCAGAATGATATATTACTTTTATGATATGCCTACTTTTGCTTTTTTTATGTCGTTCTTCAAAGTTTTACCACGCACTATTTTTGCACTCAGTATGCTCAGATGGGGTGACGCGTAACCGGTACTGCGGTCAGCGAGCATTGATATTTGACTCGGTTTTCGCTCTTAAGAAAATAAATATTAAGTATTTATTTGCTACGTGTAATGATTATTTCTGACGTAGTACACCCCCCCCCCTCCCATCTTAGCCGCGGCATTATATCAGTTATATCTTTATTAATTTCAAATCAATGCACACAAAATCACCGGAAGGACGTGTGTAAAATTACCAACAATTTACCCTTTAAAATAAATATTTACCTTCAAAAATGCCTTCCTTTCTGTCATCAGTGATAATACACTTTAATTTATGTGCCTTAAACTCATGTGGTTTAAGAACTAACCTCACAAGCCGCCTCATAAACAAGTATTTTCTCCCTTTCCAACGTTCCTTCTTATTTTTGTCAGTTCAACGGAAGTAACTTATTTCATCTCAAATCGCGAAATAACAACGCAACAAATACACAAATGGCGTAATTATATGACATTTGTAATTAGGTGACGTTTCGTTTTCAGGCTGTGCTGTAAATATCGTCGCAGTAATGACTCATTTATCGATTTTTAAGGACGGTTGCAGTTGATTGTGACCCACTTTCTCTTCATTTTCAAGTCCGAAAACACGTGTTTTTTTTGTTTTTTTTGTTTTGTTTACTGTTTGCATCTGATCGCATTATGAGTATGCTTATAAGTGGGGGGGGGGGGGGCACATGCAATCTGTCCTATGAAAACTGCATGTTAGTTTTTTTCTATCATTTCTTTGTACGCGGACCTCTAGGCATATAATAACAACTTAAAATTTTCTATGGTGTTCCTTGGGTCAGTCGGACGTTTCTCTCAACTTTTTACGGGTGTAGCGAAATTAAGAAAGGCGTATGACGTCATTACGTCAAAATCTTATATGTGTGCATTTCTCAGCCGCTGAACACCGGAGAAAGTTGAAACGTAGTGGGAATGTTGCTTGGTAGGCCCGAAAGATAGAAAGAAAACGCACTATTTTGACACTAGAATGCCTTCCCCCATTCTCCCATCGAAGTGAGTCATGTGTTACACAGGTATGAAGAATGTCTTGCTAGTGCTTTTTGGCCGATGGGAATGCACGAAGACAAGATGTACATATAAATACGTTTAGTGTTCAATCCCTTACCGTAACGGTGGCTAAAACGGTTAGAGTTGCCTTTAAAGTCGTACTTTTATTAGATAACTGGGGGACGGGAGGGGGGAGCGGTTAAGGTTAGCAAAAAAACTTTAGTTAAACCTGTTTGTAACTGCCACGTTCAAGGTCCGGATAAAAAAACGGAAAGTAAAACCTGTTTGTAGTGACCAACTTCCAGTTTTAGATAACAAGACGTACGGTAAAACCGGAATGTCTTGATCACATTCCAGACCCGGATAAACAAAGAACGTACAGTAAAACTGCTGTGATGACCAACTTCAAAACCGGGATAAAAAGGACGTACAGTAAAACCTGTTTTGGCGACCGGAAACAGGACAAAAAAGACGTATAGTAAAACCTCTTTAGTGACCACGTTCTAGACTCAGATAAAACACCTAAGCCGAAATTTGTATAAAAAAGACGATTGAAATACCCATAAGTCAAGTTATGTACCCCCTTCCCCCTTGAAAAATTGGATAAAGGTGATACACAACCCCACTACTGGGCACATGGGATTCATTTATATAAGGTAAAGGGTCTTATTATTCTGAAAAAAGTACAAACTTCTTCAAATAAAACTTTGTGAAAGGGCTGTCGGGAAAAAGAAAAATGGAAAATGTTTACTGGTGAATTATGGGTTTAATCGGGGAGACATTTGTTTTTGTTTACAAAAACAAAACAAAAAAAGTTAATAGGTGTCGCTTGAAAATTTGTGATACAAGCCTATACTCTTATGTTTTGTGTGCGCTGGCCGTTCTAGTTGCGTATTGGCTTGCTAATATGGAGGCAAGTTCAAAGGTAATGTAGTGACGAGATTACATTTTTCACAATATTTTTTGTTGTTTCCACACATCTGAACGATATGATTTGTGACCCATATCTTATCACAATGTGAAATCCCCTACTTTAAACTGGATCCAGTATTCATGAAGATCCAAGTCGTAGTATTGTTTGTGAGCGTTTGTTATATCACAAGAAAATTAAGAAAAATAAAATATGGATTTCATTTCGAAAACCGTGCTTCGTAGTCCGACCGAGACAACAATTAAACGGGTAATCAGTCCAAACACAAATGCAATTCAACACATAAGACCGATCAAGAGTAAACAAAGAGGTTTCAACTGGCACACAACTCCGTAGAAGCTCCTACCTCAACCCTCTCTTCCCTCGACATACACACATACGGTGACTCAAACACAGACGCAATCCATCACGTAACACCGGTCAAAACAGATGTAAAACTGACACAGAGCTCCATAGAGACTACCCAACCTTCTCCCACCCCACCCCTACACACACACACAGTATGACAGACGCAATCCAACACGTAACACCGGTGAAAAGAGTCAAAGTAGATCTTAAAACTGACACACAGCTCTGTAGAGGGTGCTACTTCAACGCCCCTCCACACGCATATTGTGACTCAAACACAGACACAACCCAACACGTAACATACCGGTGAAAAGAGCCAAAACAGAAGTTAGAACTGACACACAGCTCCATAGCGACTACTCAACCAACCCCCACCCCCATACACACGCTGTGACCCAAACACAGACACAATCCAACACGTGACACTGGTCAAAAGTCAAAGCAAAGGTCGAAACTGACACTGCACAACCCTCCCACACTCCACCCCGCAACCACACTGCGACTCAAACACAGAAGCAGTGCTACACGTAACACCGGTCAAGAGACAAAACAGGGATTGAAACTTCCACACAATTCCGCAAACATTGCTGCTGTCTCAACCCCCACCCTACCCTCCGCCCACACAAACACATACTTTGACTCGAACACAGACACAATCCATCACGTGACACCGGTCAGAGTCAAAACAGGTTAAAACTGGCAGACAGCTCCATAGAGGCTACCCAACCCTCCCCAACCCCACCCTACACACACAGTAGAACTCGAAAGACAGACGCACTCCAACACGTAACACCGGGCAAAAGAGTCAAAACAGGTTAAAACTGGCACACAGCTCAGTGGACGCTGCTGCCTCAATCCCCACCCCCCCCCCCCATACACATACACATACTGTGATTCAAACACAGACACAATCCAACACGTGACACCTGTCGAAAAGAGTCAAAACAGATGTTAGAACTGGCACACAGCTCCGTAGAGGCTAATACAACCCCCTCCACCTTACACACACACATACCGTGATTCAAACACAGACGCGATCAACACGTAACCCCGGTCAAAAGAGCACACAACTCCAGGCACAGGCACAATCCAACATGCAGCACCGGTCAAGAGTCAAAACAGATTAAAATTGGTACACAGCTCCCACCCTTACACACACGCACTCTGTGATTCGAACACAGACGCAATTGAACACGAAACAGCAGTCAAAAGAGTTAAAATAGATCTCAAAACTGGCACACAGCTCCGGAGAGGGTGCTACCTCAACGCCCCTCCACACACACATTGTGACTCAAACACAGACGCAACCCAACACGTAACATACCAGTAAAAAGAGCCAAAAACAGGTTAAAACTGGCACACAACTCCATAGGGATTACTCAAATCTCTTCAACCCCACACACACTAACTCAAACACAAAATCCAACACGTGACACTGGTCAAGAGTCAAGGAAAAGGTTAAAACTGACACTGTCCCGTTGAGACTAACCAATCCCCCCCACACCCACACCCCACTCCACTACCACGCTGCGACTCAAACACAGACGCAGTGCTACATGTAACACCGGTCAAAAGAGACAAAACAGGGATTGAAACTTCCACACAATTCCGCATACGCTGCTGTCTCAACTCTGACCCCCACACTCCGCCCACACAAACACATACTGTGACTCAAGCAGACACAATCCATCACGTAGCACCGGACAGAGTCAAAACAGAGGTTAAAACTGGCACAGCTCCGTAGAGGCTAACCCAACACTCTTCCCCCTTACAAACACTGTGACTCAAACACGGACGCAATTCCACACGTAACACCGGTCAAAAGAGTCAAAACAGGTTAAAACTGACACACAGCTCAGTAGAGGCTGCGAGCTCACCCCACTACCCACAGACACACACTGTGCCTCAAACACAGACACAATCCAACACGTAACACCGGTCAAAAGAGCCAAAACAGGTCAAAACCGGCACACAGCTCCATACATGCTACCCCAACCCCTCTACATTTCAACACACATTTCAACACATAGCACCAGAAAAACAGGTATAAGTGGCATAGAAATCCGCAGAGGTTACCCCAACCCGCACACACACATACTGTGACTCAAACACAGACACAATCCAACACGTAACTCCGGTCAAAAGAGTCAAAACAGAAATTAAAATTGGTACACAGCTCCGTAGAGTCCACACAACACTCCCCTACTCCCAACCTTACACATACGCACACTCACTCGAACACAGACGCAATCGAACACGAAACCCCGGTCAAGAGTCAAACAGGTTGAAATTGACACAGCTCCGTACAAATCACCCCAACCCCAGTCCTCATACCTATAAACACACTGTGACTCAAACACGTAATATCGGTCAAAAGAGTAAAAACATAGGTTAAAACTGGCACACAACTCCTTAGAAGCTGCTAGGTCAACCCCTCCTCCACGTCTCTGACAAGAGGTTAAAAAACGGCCGTGTTGTTTTCTTGTTGGGGATGCTAACGTAACTCTTGTTCCGTTGGTACTGTAAGTGTGAAACCTTTGGCATAGTTTTGGAATTTTCAAGTGCAAATCTGAGAACAAAAATCTGTTTCTCTGTTTATTACTTCACCCAATGAGGTCAGGTTAAATTTTACCAAGGAGGTGGTGTCACATTCAATTTTTGCGCGCAAACTCTGATAGCACTTTGTGTTCAGGATATCTGTTTTCGTTTTTTTCGCGAGAATTTTGGATGTTCCGCTCAGATTGTCTAGCACCCAGATAAATGTAAGTTCTCTGCTTCCGCGTGACAGCAAGAAGCATGGATTTCTTACTGGGGTTGAGGCACAATTCATTACTTAGTGCTGACGAGCCTGCTAGATCCAATTGGGCTATTGTCTTGCTAGGAGCTACATTTTTTTCAATAAATCTATTTTACAATTGGGCTATTGTCTTGCTAGGAGCTACATTTTTTCCAATAAATCTATTTTACAATTGGGCTATTGTCTTGCTAGGAGCTACATTTTTTCCAATAAATCTATTTTAGGCTCGGATTACGCTGCCTGGCAGCGTAATTCACTGTGATCTGGGTGCTGGAAGAGTCTGGAAGTGGTTTTCTATCGTTGCTGACATTCAGCTCGCCGCGGCAAACTTCGTTTCGGGGTTTCGAACAATGTCAGCTTGTGTCGCCACTGTGTTCTACACATACCTGCCTTGCTGTTCACCGCCTGACAGAATCTGGGTCATGGCGGCTGTTCCGCTATTCCCTACGCAGTGGGACAAAAAGAGTTTTCCCAGCATTGTTTGGCACCGCACTGAAACTGAGATGTAAATCGGCTACTTATCCCTCTTCCCCACTTTCTGTACGCGATGTCGCCCTAAAAGGCACAATTGTGTGTTCTTTGCGGGTTTTATTCCAGGGAACAGTCCTCGGGCTGAACAGCCTTAGCATGTCAAACATCACGGGACTCTTTATGTTGACAACAACTGGCATGGCGAACATTGCAAGAACAGGATATATTTTGCATTCAAACGATCACAGTAATGGGGTTGGATGTTGACTACTATGGGAAAAAAGTACTTTAAAGTCTCCTCAATAACATATATCTAGCTCCACTCCCGGGATGCTCAAGCATAGGAGAGTTTTAGCACACAAACGATTTGGAGCTTACCTTTCGTGTTCTGCAGAACATTTCTTTTTTCGTCACGACAGAAGAGCTTAGCGCGACCAACGGGCTCTCGTGACGAAACAAGCTTGACTGCACCCTAAAACTTACCGCGGATGTCAGGTGTTTGATTTTCAGACAGCCGTAAGGGGGAATACACCCGGAATGTTTTCGTTTCCTCGCACTCTTAGCACAAAATTGATTCAAATTTTCATTCCGGAACTCTGCAGAACAGCAGTTTTCTTTTTGTCATGACATGTATGTTTAACACGGCCAACGGGTTTTTTGTCATGACAAAACAAGTGTCGCTGCGATCTGAAACTTAACATTGGTATCATGTGCTTGACTTTCAGGTCGTAGGCAGGGAGCAAGTCGACGTATTACGTGGGACCAGTGTGTGGACGCCACACGTCTCACCTTGACACACACGGCTCGTGCCCCTGGTACCGTGAAGGCCTACCACTGTGTACTCCCGAACACAAGTGCGACTAATGCAGCGACAAACACAGGCCAATGGCAGGCATTACTGAGAGACAGCATAACGCAGGTTGACGCAGCGCTCGCAAGACAAACTCTAAACTGCTAAATTGGCACTACCAGCCTAGGAGTTGGGAAGTCTTGACTATACGTCAGTGCACCATCAAGCGTCGCCATTTCAGCCACCTTCCATGCAGGCTTTTGTAGATAGCTGAGTGGTTGCATGCCCACTCGCTAGACATTGCAGTTGTGAAGCCGACCGGCCAGCCTTCCCCCAGTAAGGCGTCGCTTCCAGCTCTGGCGAAACTGGAAAAAGTTACGCTTAAGTCAAGACACGAGAACAGTCGCAGTCGCAAAGAAAAGAGGTCGCTTGACGATGCCAAGCGCTCTGTCGCTCGAACACTCTCATCGCCGCGCGGCGAATTTGCACATCTGTCTGACAAGAAAGCTGAAAGCCGTTCGCACAATAGCATTACCACGGGGTGAGCAGATCCAGTCAAAACCCTGCATCCGCCGCTGAGCAAGTTTGCCGACCAAATGATCCCCATCGCTCTCCCATCCGGGGACGACAGTGATGATGAAAGTGATAGTGACTATGATCCTTCTAAAGATGCGTCATATGCTGAAAATTCGCGACCATCACATATGAGGGGGATTGAGGCGCGTTTGAGATACTTCGTCTACCATCTCAACAGGATATGGCGCCATTGTACCCTGTCGTGATCTGGATGTGGCATGCTCGCCCGACAAAGCCCATTCTCTCACCCCGCGTGACTTTGCTGGACTTTGGCGAGTTTGCACCCCCTCCTCACTCGTCTACTTTCAAGCCGGAAGTGGAGGCTGATGATATTAGTTCTTCACCGTCGGGAGAGTCTGCAGATGTTCACTTCAACGATTTTTTGTGCATGATCATCGTTCATGACAAAAGTGGCGCTCAACTGGAACCACTGCAGTCTACTATCACGCGACGCTATCTTCGGTTCGCGTCTCAGAGGGAGTTGAGCCCCGCCCCGCACGACTGGCCCTACCTACGGCAGATAACATCCAGCAGATTTTTAACTCGAAAATGGAAGATCACGCCGAGAAAATTGGTGATGGGGGAGGGGTTCTTCAACGGCCACAGACATGGTCAGAGCTAAGGGACGACTACCTACGCGAAACACACAAAAGCGCCGGAGATGCGGGCTGTCAATCATGCCTGCACAGTGTTGTATCGACAGTCACACAAACTTACGGTGCTATTTCTCGTCGACATCACAACGACAGTTGCCTGTCTGAAACACCAGGGAGGCACGCGCTACCGCGAATTAATGTCACTAACCGGGGAAGTACTGCTGTTCACCGAGCGACACCACTTTCAGATCGTTCCCGGCACATTCAGGGTCTGTTCAATGTGTTAGCAGACTAAACTTCTCGCCTTGGAACTGTTGTAGCGACAGATTGGGCATTGGCTCGACAGACGTTCCGGCGGATACAGTCAGTCCCCATGGAGTACCCCACAACCGGATCTGTTCGCGAACAGTTTCACAGCTCAGTTCCCTAGCTACGTATCTCCTTGTCCAGATGAACAAGCGACAGCAGTGGATACGCTGCACTGGGATTGGCCGGGCGAAATCTTGTACGCCTTTCCTCTAACGTATCTCCTTTTTCTACAACCCAGAAGATACGTCGTCACCCACCCCGGTGCCTGTTGGTAGTGGCACCACTCTTATCCAAAAAGCCCTGGTCCCCTGCTGCTGCAGTGCCCACACATCAAGCAACTCGCGCTGCTAGCCCATCCAGGGATGTTATGGAAACCCCAGTGGGAATACAGCGATCCCGATCCACACCTATTTCAACTCCACCACCTCTCGTGCATCGGCGTTCTGTAGCCGAATCACTCAGAAGGTAAAAGCTCGTCTAGACAAAATACATGCAAGTTGGAGAAGTCAGTCGTAACTCGCACTATCGTCCAGTGGGGCATTCGTTTCGTCCTGGACCTCCTGCATAAAGGACCTTTTCTACGTATGAAAGAGCTCTCAGCCAAAGAGATCGTACCTCTCTCCTCGCCCTGGACACCGACAAGCGGCGGAGCGAGATTCGTGCCCTGAAAATAAGGTGCTGCGCTGCCAGGATAACTGGAGTCGAATTACACTCGTCCCGCGAGCGGGATTTCTCATTAAAACCCTCCTGATTACCAACGAAGCAGGTGCTTTGAAGGAGATCACACTTGATGCGCTGGACGACGTAAGCTGGCCCGACTACGCAGCCGAGAAAGCATTTTGTCCGGTGCGCACCCTACTATACTACCTGGAGACGTGCAGACACTTGTATACAACAAGTACAGACACCTCGAGTAAAAACGCCTCATAATTATATCAAAAACACCATCGTAATGGCTTATCAGAAGTCTGGCTCCAACCTGGCTACTTTACAGGCCCTGCATTTGAAAGTCTTGATACCTGATAATTAATGTGTGGTTTTTTATCTGTCAGTACAGGAAATCAGGCAAAACTGGCCATAAGAATCGTCACAACGGCGAAACAAGCTCCCAAGTAGTCGCTGGCAGCGCAGTAATCTCGTATAGACGACACCTTCACCAGTGTTTGCTTATCCCAGTATTGTCACGTCAGTGGACGTTGTGTAATGAAAGACGGTTTTATGAATTCATAATGCACTCAGACACTACAAGCAGCTGTGTACTTACAGTTGTTTGATTCAGATGTGTTTCTGTTCGTCAGACAATCGATCGTTGACTCCACTGTTGCTTTATGCTGTGTTACTCAGATCTGTTTGCAGTAGTCTCAAGCCCACAGGCTAATTTAGTTACACATTCAAGAACGTTTCTTTTCACTGGTTAGCTGGATTACCAATCGGAGCATGTAGTGGATCATATGATATCGCTCCCCACTGCCATAGGTGTTGACGACTAGTTGGGAACTACGGATGAGGGGTGAGACAGATGCGTTGCGAGAAATTACGAATATACTACTCCGGATCAGTTTTTCAGGAGGTGACGAAGTCCCGCGGAACACAAATTCGCGCGACAGGACGAAATTCGTTTCATGTCGAGATAAATACACCCACCTCCGGTTCCACATCCATCAACACTGGCAGCATTGCTGGCTTAAATTAGCTCCAAAATACGTTAAAAGTGTAAGAACTTAAAACGCATTTTTATGTGTTATTGAAGTCTAACTGAACCAATGCTGCCAATGGCAGAGATTCCCTCCCAGCCCCTCTCCCTCTCTCGTCTTTGGACCTGAAAAAGTTGCTTTAGTCTGCTCAAAAATCAAATGTGACGTCAACTCCTTGGTGTGGTTTAACGTGACCTCACTGGGTGTTTTGCACGCCGACTTACATATGCACTTCGTATATCAACACTGGCAGCATTGCGTAGGTGAAACTCCTACTTAAAAATGCGTTTTAATTTTTTGAAACGTCACTTGTGACTCATGTTAATACATAAAATACTGTGCTCTGAGAAGTTATGTTTCATTTCATTTTGATTCTTCTAAAAATATGCCTTTTAACACTTGGCAAGTCGAAGACTTGCAAAGAGCATATTGAAGTTGTACGGGGCCAAGGTTTCAGACCTGTTTTTTCTCTTTACTGGTCCCTCATTTTGTGCTTGAATACTGCTCTGACCATACTGGCCCTAGGGCTGTAAAATTTCTTTTTGTTTTCTAATTTGTTTTCAATCGAAACATAAAGCAAAAACTATTTTTTATCAAGAAATGAAACGCGCAAGGTCTGCAGCAGAATATGTGTATTACATAAATACGCTGAACGTTTATGTAAAGTATCAGCTTCACTTACGCACTATTCTTAGTAACGGTCGGGATGGGTGGTGTCCACACTAAGCGGTCACCGGACAACTGGCCACCTACTATTGTGGCCACCGGTTAAGCGGACACCCACGCTAGTGGCCACCCACGAAAGTGGCCACCCACGATAGTGACCACCTTGTATTTTTCCATTACATATGTTTAAAAATTGGGGTTGGAGGCATTGACACAGTCTCCCTGCCGCCTGCGTTTCCTTAGTAATCTTAATCTCCAGGTGCACGCACACACAGTACTCGGTAATCTGCCTCTGGTACCATCATAAAGGAGGGGGATTAGGATTATGCTTACAGGCCAGGGGTTGAAGGCTTGAGAGCGTCGTGTTACTGTAAGAACCTGAGTTTCTAAGACCTCTATTCTTACCTTACACTTTGATTTTCATTATAAATAGAGCGCAGTTTTCAATTGCAATTATACGAACGGAAAATATGGAAATAGTAACATCACAATGAGGCGGAAGAAAACTCTGCCATGAAGGGCATATGTACACGCAGAAATCAGCGAAAAACGACTGGATCGGATGGATCTGTCAAAAACCAGTCTTAGGTGTACACGGGCAGTCACCACTAATTCTGCGGTCGACGCGGTGAGGTCTTTCAAGGCCAACTGCCATGAGCCAGATGAAAATGCCTGTTCATCGATGACCAGTGGAGCCTGATCGGGGTGAATTCTATTGCTGCATGATGATAGATCAGAGGCCCGAAACCGGATTGTAATATATGCTACGGACGATGGCCTGCGCCTGCTCTGTCGCAACAGCACGTGGTTCATGGACGGGACGTGTTCTATGGCGCCTACGATTTTCAAGCAGTTCTGCGTCACCCGTGTACCACTGGGGAAAACTGCCGTTCCTGTATCTACGCTTTCCTACCTTGAAATACACAGCAGATATGCGAGGTCATGCTGCTCCACATCGACGCCAAACGCGCCGAACTCGGATTCAACCCAGATCCCACGACAGTCACTACCGACTTTGAAACCCCAGCAGTGAATGCTGTCAGAGAAGTGTATGGGAATCACGTGACAACACAGGGCTGCTTCTTCCATCTCACACAGAGCACTTGGACTGGTCCCCTTATACCGCGAATTGCAGGATATTCTACTGTTCTTCGGATGACTTAGCATTCGTGCCGCTGGAGCAAATGACCGAGGCCATGATTCATCTGCGTCTGAGTGCCCCGAAGGGCTGCAAGACTTGATCGCGTGTCCGGAACGTTCCGCCAAGTGCAACCGCCACCAACTGCTGACGAAGAACTACACGCGGCACACCTGCGCCGAATCTCGCCTTTATTCGAACCAGCGAAGTGGAACGTCCAACAGCATACGTTTGATGGTGAGGACAGGACAAACAACCTCTGCGAAAGTTGGAATTCTGCCTTTACACAGCTGATCGGACATCGTCATCCGATATTCTTCACAGTCGTTGCTGTTTGCGCATGGCCGCCTTAATCGTGTCAGAGAAGATTTCACAGGACGCAATCGGGCAGCCCCAGAAAAAGAGGCTTCGTCGGACCTACGTTGAACTTCAGAAACGTCTCAGAACCCTTTGTGCTGATTTGAACGCGGTAAACCTTGGAAGAGTTTCTTCTAGGCATTGGACAATGTGTGAAATTTGGTCGGTAATGGGTAGAACGGAATCCGCAGTTGTGTGGTGTTTGTGGGACACAGTATCTGGGAGCTTTATAGGTGCAAGGTCTGTGACCTTGGTGTCATATGTAATAAATCAAGAATTTACTTGATGAGATGTAGTTTTTTCAGTTTGTGAGGATGCATCATAAGAAAATAAAGAATTGAAAAGCGTGTTGTTTTTATATTAACAGCGGCACATCACTGAGTAGTTAACCCCCCCCCCCCCAGAAAAGTGCCAATTTAAAGGAAAGTGCAAAGAAAAAAATTTTACAAGCCACCTTCATGCCCCCAGTAATACCCAGGCCAGAAACACACACACAATATTTAATCCCTGTCCTGCAACAAGCACACAGTTCTAAACCCTAATTTGAGACAAATGTTATAAAAAATACAAGGTGGCCAGTCGTGGGTGGCCACTTTCGTGGATGGCCACTTGTCTTGTGGCCATTAAAGTGGGTGGCCACAATAATAGGTGGCCGGTTGTCCTACACATGGTGTGGGGATACCATTTATAGAGATAGAGAGCAAGTACGAAAAGCTGTGTGTTTTCTTTTTCTAGAAAGGCTTCGAACTGGCAAAAAAGTTTCGAAATATGAAAAAAAAACATGTGAAGGAAAACCAACTCAAAATCAGGTTGATGTCTTTTAAAATTCAATTCGAAGGGAGAAGTGATTTTTACAATATTACTTTTTCTTTTTTGCAAATTGTTTAATATTTCACCTTTGAGAATTAAGTTCTCGTTTGATACGGTTTTGCATGTAAGCGATTCCCGGAGAAAAGCCCCCCTCCATTTTTTCAATCCCGGTGAAAAGCCTCCCCCCTCTTCCCCGCGAAAAGCCCCCCGGCGAAAGGCCCGTCCTCTTCCTCATTTAGTTTTCTCCACTGATGCTTTTATTCTAGAAACTTAAACAATTTTGACATGAGTATATGGGAGTAGGGGGCTTTATGCCGTAGATAAAAAAAATCCCGTAGCGTCCCACCTTATATACCCTACCCTAACTAAAGCTCCTTTCTGGAGTTTGCTCCCGAGTTGATATCGTAAACTCCACACACGGATTAACGGTGGTATCCGGGATTACATGGGACAACAGAGTGGCCTCAGGAGTGCAAAAAATTTAATAATAAATAAAATACCGGATGGAGCGGGTGCTTTTCGCCGAGGGTGCTAAAAAGGAAAGACTTTGGGGGAGCTTTACGCCGTTTACCTATGCAAGCCACTGTTGTAAAATTGAACTGTAGGCAACGATCGAACTGAACACGTTTAATTTAAAATTCGCATGAGACGAAATGGCATTATAATTCCGTGCGTAGATTTTAACTTAAAATAGTTTCAGTAAGTTTGAAATTTGGATAATTTGTAGCATTTTCTTGCGCCCCAGCAGTTCAATCACCTACTGTATTAACTTATCGTACTCACTTTCTCTGTCGATTGAATGCAGGTCAATGGCGCCCCCGTTTTTGCAGGCTTGAACCAAAGTGCACCCCTGACTAAAGCACCCTTGGACCAAAGCACCCCTCTGTCATATATTAGCAAAACCCTTACTGCACTACTCAGCATCAAAAGGAAAATCTATTTATACAAAGCATTGTCTACTCAGTATCAAAAGGAAACCCATTTATGCCAGAGTGTCTAAAATGCTAAAGCACGAGGCTGGCCGTAATCTTAGACAAAGAAGGGTGTGGATTCGTGTACTAAATCTGCGTCTACTCCGGATGTCACGTCAACCTCTTCTAAATACACGACTCTGCAAAGTTGCCTGAGGACCCTATGCATCGCCTGATCCAACGACGAGAGGTCGCTCGGCGATACCATACAAGGATTGGAACACAATGTGCGATTCCAGTGAACATTGAACTTTTACGTGAATTATGACCTGTAGTTTAATTCAAATGAATTATGAACTGTGAACTTATTAACAATAGATATTTTATAGAAATATGACAATTGAACAAAGTTCAAACAGAGAAGTGACTTTATTTACTCTCCTTTAAATCAAACATACATTGGGAAAATAAATACGAAAGGGGTGGTTTAGTCCGGGGCGCTTTAGTCCGGGGTGCGCTTTGGTCCTACTTTGCAAAAATTTGGGCGCCTTCGTCCAGAGGCGCTTTTGGTCGTCTCCCCTGTCGATTGCTTAGTTTAACTCAAAGCATTTCAGTTAGCATGGAATTCATGTGGTTTGATCGATATTTTTTCTCGCCAACCAGAAGAGTTGAATGACCTAATAAATCAGTTACCTAAGCCAGTCCTATTCGTGGGCGACTTTAATGCTCACAGTACATTGTGGGGCAATAGTTACGTAGATTTGAAGGGAAAATTGGTAGAAAATCTCCTTAACCATCATAATTTAACCATTTTCAACGACAAGTCATATACATATCTTCACCCTGGTACTGGTTCAAAAACCTCTATTGACCTTTCTATAGCATCTGCTAATTTATATCTTGATTTTAATTGGAAAGTGTTGGGTGATCTCCACGGCAGTGACCACTTTCCTATTTTATTGTCTGAGTCTAAACCATACCACGAAAAAAGATCCCCAAAATGGAATTTTCAGAAAGAAGACTGGTCAGAATTCCAAGAATTATGTCATCAGAGTATCAAAAGGAAACATTTTACTGATGATGAAGACGAACATATCTCATTATTTACCTTTCTTCTCCATGGAGTGTGTGAAAAATCTATCCCAAGGACATCAGGATCCCGCAAGAAACCACACAAACCGTGGTTTAATGACGCTTGTAAAGAATCCATAGCGCTTCGTAAACAAGCTCTCAAAAATTTTTCAGACTACCCAGACATTACAAGAAAAATAGAATATCAAAGGGCCAAGGCAGTTGCGCGTAAAACAGTCAAAAAAAGCAAACAAGAATCCTGGCATGAATATGTTTCTCAACTCAACACAAATAATTCTCTAAAAAAGACCTGGGACATGGTTAGAAAAATATCTGGTAAGAACACTTTTAGCACAGTAAGCCATCTAGAAGCTAACAATAATATGATCACCGACCCAAAGGACATTTTAGATACCCTAGGCGAAACATTTGAACATAACTCATCTTCCGAAAATTATAGCCACGAGTTTAGACGCCATAAAGAAACAGAAGAAACTAATCCTCTTAACTTCTATTCTGACAACAGCGAAGCGTATAATGAGCACTTTTCTCTCAATGAATTGAGAAAGGCCATAGATAGTTCCCATGATTCAGCAGCAGGACCAGATGACATACATTATCAGATGCTTAGACATTTGCCAGACCATACCCTAAAGATCCTTTTAGAATTGTTAAATCATACCTGGAATTCCGACACTTTTCCAGAAATATGGAAGGAAGCCACAATAATACCAATACCAAAGCCAAACAAAGATCCACGAAATCCTCAGAATTACAGACCAATTTCCTTGACAAGTGCCCTGTGCAAAACATTTGAGCGAATGGTAGCTGAAAGATTAAAATGGTACCTGGAAAGAAACAACTTGCTTGCCGACATACAGAGTGGCTTTAGGAAACAAAGGAGCACTCTGGACCATCTTGTAAGATTAGAATCTTTTGTGAAAGAAGCTTTCAATAACAAGGAACATGTTGTTACCGTTTTCTTCGACTTGGAAAAAGCTTATGACACAGCATGGAAACACGGAGTACTAAAGGATCTTTTTGATTTCGGCCTCCGAGGCCGTCTGCCCCAGTTTATAAAAGGATTCCTGGACGACCGTCGATTCAGGGTTCGCCTTGGTACAATATTCTGAGAATACTTTGAACAAGAGGAAGGCTTCCCGCAAGGATGCATCCTTTCAATTCTACTTTTCCTGAATAAAATCAACAATATAAAAGATACACTGAGACAGGGGATAGATAGCTCACTATTCGTGGATGATTTTGCCATGTCGTGTAGAGGCAAAAGTATGAATTTAATACAGCGTCGTCTTCAGCAGAGTATTTATTCTCTCCAAGTTTGGGCGAATAAGAATGGTTTTAAATTCTCACAAACCAAAACGGTTTGTATACACTTTTGTAAAAAACGAAAACAGCACGACGATCCAGTTTTACACATCTCTAACATGCAAATCCCTGTTGTCAAGGAAAACAAATTTTTAGGTTTAATTTTTGATAGCCAACTTAGTTTTATCCCACATATCAAACACCTCCGAAGAAAGTGTCAGAAGGCCTTAAATTTACTGAGAGTCATCTCCTCCCACGATTGGGGAGCAGATCGGGATACTAAACTCATGTTGTATAGAGCTCTAAATAGATCGCGACTGGACTATGGCAGTATAGTTTATGGCTCAACTAGACCATCATATCTCAAGATGCTAGAACCGATACAGAATCAAGGCTTAAGAATATGTTTAAATGCCTTTAGAACATCCCCAGCCGACAGTTTACACGTTGAGGCAAATGAACAACCTCTCAATATACGGCGGTTAAAACTTGCCATGCGGTATTGTATAAAACTTTACGCCAATAGAAATAACCCTACTCATCAGATTGTTTTCGGATCACATTATGCGTATAGAGGTACCAATGCTATTCCCCCCCCCCCCCCTTGGAAGTAGGATTATACCACACCTGCAAGAAGCAGGTATAATCGTTGAATCTGTTGCAAATTACAAAATACCTAACCAACCCCCTTGGAAGTTAACGAAACCTGTGGTCTTGAAGACTCTTTCTGAGTCCACAAAAGAACGAACTAACCCGTGTGTATTTCAGTCAAAATTTGCAGAATTAAAGGATAATTATAATGACTACCATTTCATATATACCGATGGTTCCAAACTTGAGGACAAGGCTGCAGAAGCTATTGTCACAGAAAATAATACATTTAGAACCAGGCTCCCTGATGGGTCTTCTATTTTCTCTGCAGAAGTTAGAGCCCTGCAGCTAGCTATGCAAATTGTCAAGATTAGCCGCTACAAAAAATTCATATTGTGCGTGGACTCCATGTCAGTGCTTGAGTCACTAGAAAACTTACAGGTATCCAACCCAATAATTTTGGACTTGATAGAAAAACACGACGAAGTGGTAAAAGCTGGCAAAGAGATAATATTTTGTTGGGTACCGAGCCACGTTGGAATCCCGGGCAACGAGGCAGCCGACAAAGGCGCCAAAAGAAGCGTTAAACCAAGACTGCTCAGATTTCCTTATACCGTCATCAGATTTTAAGTGCCATATTTCTAGATATGTCAAAAATCTATGGCAACAATATTGGGATGAACAAACCAACAATAAGCTATACCAAATTAACCCTGTGGAAGGGCGCAAATTGCCCTCCCTAAATGGCCTTCGCGACGATATGGTAATTCACAGATTAAGAATAGGACATTCTTACACTACTCACAAACACCTCTTAAGAGGTGAACCACAACCCGAATGTATAAGTTGTCAGGAACGGTATACAGTAAAACACATCTTGATAGATTGTATAGACTTCAATCACATTCGTCCCCGTTATTATAGAGTTGATTCCATGAGAGAGCTCTTTGAGAAGGTAAATTCCAACAAGGTCCTAGAATTTTTAAAAGAGATTAATATGTATTCCTATGTGTAGACCACCATTAAGTCTATTTTAGTATATTTTTTAGTATATTTAAGAGTTTATTTTATAATCATTTTTAATCAATAAAGTATAAATTCGACAAAGTTACCAGGAATGACACAATATGACCTGCAACAGGTTGGCGGTGTCGTTAAACCAATCAAATAACTAACTAACTAACTAACTTTCTCGCCAAGCGCAGTTACGAGTGCCCACCTCGAAATATCATTTCTTCTCAAGTTCCTGTGTTTATCCGGGATAGAAAACGGTTTCCCCATTGGGATAAACCACAGTTTTGTTGTCACGTTGTAAGATTCCTGCTTTTGTAAAAATGTATCTTCCCATATCTGCAAACATTGTGTTGGATTTTAAAAGATTGTCAAAACTTTGGAGTTCTGGAGGAGTAGGAGTTGTCCAGTGGTAGGCGTAGGCTTGCTGCCGCCAGTCCGTTATGCTGGGCCTGCTCAGATGATGAACGGACGCGTCGTGGTAATTAGGCCACCAGGTGGGGTGACATTCCAGCTGAAAACAAATCACCTGAAAAAGTAAAGGCATTGGTTTAACTCCGTATGTTTTCCTTTGAAAATAACGATCTTTAGTGACAGATTTAAATGGACATTCGTATTTTCAGGAAATAAAAAGAATATTCTGAAATGTGGGATGAAAGGCAACCACGCAAATTTTAATAACATTTGAAAATCCAAGGCTGTTATCCGTGTTTTAAGAACTTCATGAAGGGTAGTTTTTAGCCCAGCCGACTTTCGTCGGTGCGCTGTACTCGTCACTTGTGAGGTATCCGTTGTCCGTTGTCTGTGTGTAAGCAGTTTTTCAAAATGCTACCCTTTTTACATTTCTGGTCGTGTTGTTTTGAAACTTGGCAGAATGTCTTCTGGGTAATCCTCCATACAGCTTGTGTGAGTATTTTTCTTTCTTTTTTTTTCGATGTGGTTAAAATATTGGCCAAATCTAAAAAGATAGAAAAATGCTACTATTCCTACAAATCCGCCCAACTGCGGTAAAATTTTACAGGAATGTTCCCTAAAATTCTTGCATCAGGCTTTTGTTTGGGGAATTGACCAAAACGGTCAAAATGCAGAAAAATTCCAATGTGCTCCTATTGATACTTCTTTACTAATCGTAAGGTGTGGAGGCCGAATTGTGGTTATCGCAATTGCCTTGCAAGCAAGGGAACATGACTTCAACCCCCGCTTAAGGCGTACTGTTTCATTGTCTACCTCCACCTTTATAGGTTTTGCATTCAATATTTGTAATTCTATCTCCCACAAAAGTAGTGTTCTGCGAAGCAAGGGGTCGTGTTTTGGAGTCCCGTTCAAGGTGTACTTTTTCAGTGTCTCTCTTCATAGGTTTAACAGTCAAAACGCTAAATTATAATCATGCTGGGTTTAAAATAGTCAGCAATGTCTAAAAAAGAGCACATTGTAAATTGGCTTGAGAAAACTTGCACGAAAAATCATTTTTCTCCCCTACCCTCCAGTCTCCTCCCCTCCCCTTCAGTTGGTCGAAAATATCCGCATACCTGTAAATGGGGGTCGATTTTCACTAACTCTGGGTGTCTTTCTAGGATCTTATACGGCTGGCGAAGTCCATTCCATGACCAATCCAAGTCCTTGAACCATTTCATTGACTGCTGAAAAAGATGCCAGTATTTCGCATTGCGTTTTCCTAATGCTATGCCAAAGTTGATGGTGTCCGGAAATGGCTTGTTCCAGTCCGTCCAGTCGTACGCGCCAACTGCGTCATAGCCACGTATTTCTCTGCCTAACGAGCGTACAAAGGTGGCATCTGTGTCGATGTATATGCCGCCGTATTTGATCATAAAGTCAACACGCCAGACGTCGGTGATGTGTTCGGTAAGGTTTACTTCTGTGCCGAAAACCATCCTCGGCAGTGGTCGGTAGATAAACTTTAATTTTGGATTGTTCTTTACGCGGTCCCAATAAAGGCCGCTTGGAGGCAAGTCTCCGTGAATGTAAACATTCTCCACCTCCACTACAAAGAGCAAGCTATTCACACACATATAAAATAAGAAGTCCATTTCCCCCCCTCCAATCCAAATCATATGGGCGATGTTGGGGACTAATGTGTCGTAATTTGGTATAGGTTTCCTTACGACCGAGGATCCATACATGTGACACCGTATTAATTTTGCAAAGTAAGCATTGTTTGTCCATATATCTTTGGGGAAAAAATCTGAATCTGAACTTATGCATATTGCTTTTCCTATCTTGTTAAATTCGTCTTCCGATATGCATTTTGTTTTATATCCTTCCATCGGCTTAAGCATCAACTTGAGTGGAATACTCCTGTTGCTCGAGATAAACGAATACACGTTGTTGTCGTTCAGCGCTGGAATAAAACTGTAGTTTCTAAAAGAGAGCGGAAATTCATTGAAAATTGTGTTTTCGTTCACGTAGATCCCACCAAAATTATGTAAGTAGTTTTGAATAAATTCTAGATTTGGCTTGTCTCCCGATTCTTGGCAGCCCCTTTGCTCTGGCGCTAATTTCAAAGGCATAAAAAATGCGTAACTTTCTTTCAATTCTTCAAACCATGTGTCGTAATTAAATTGAGCATCATGATTTATAGGCTCGTTTTCATAGAAAAATAGCAAGTTGTCTGGACGCATGGTTTTGATAACGCTAAGAACGCTCATGTAGTGGCGGAAATGGAACCAGCGCTGGCCGCACCACACGTACAGCACGGTGTTCGGGACCAGTTCCGGGCTGAGCAAATCCTGCGCAGGCGTCGACTGAACGTCATGTTTCGTATTCCAGTGACTGCTGACATTTGTTGGTTTTCCTTGCATTTCCCCGTAATTCAGATCACAAATCTCCGTCTTTTCTCGTGGTTCTGTCTCTATCGAAATATTCTGCGCATGCGATCGCAACATACCACTGCCGTCGAATGACGTATTGAATGCAGGCTGTCGCAGTAAACACAGTTCTCCTGAGGTTTTGATGAAGTCCGCGCTTATAAGATAACAGACACCAATTACACATAGCAGGAGGAGGACCCCAGCACCAGTTCTCGCGTCCAGCTTTCTCGGAGCCATGATATTACTCCGCGATGGCTCACTTATTACGAACAATTGTAGAAGGCTTATTTTGTGTGACTGATCCAAACATTTCCGTTACAAGATTTTTTCCACGCTGAGCAGGAACGGAACAGTTCTGAAAGGAAACTAATAGTTTGAAAATATGAATCAAACTTGCAGACTCTTTCTTTATAACACATCTCAGAGTTTTCACGTAAAATACTTGCCAAAAGTCTGCTTTTAATGACATAATTTGGTTACTTTCTTACATATGCATTCAGAGTATATCATGATTTCTAAACACAAACAGAAAGACAAAGCAAGAAAATTTTAGATAAAATAATCTAAACCTGCAAAAAAAAATGTTACAACATAGGCATATCGTTTT
Source organism: Protula sp. h YS-2021 (assembly GCA_949752745.1). Lineage (NCBI taxonomy): Eukaryota > Metazoa > Annelida > Polychaeta > Sabellida > Serpulidae > Protula > Protula sp. h YS-2021. The sequence goes on along the minus strand of OX457025.1, from coordinate 48,821,364 downwards.
GTAAAATGAAGGTTCCTTTTGCTAACTGAGAATATGCGTGAGTTGTTCCACAGGGATATCCGTGCTCTAAATTAAAGATCTGTACAGAAATCAAAAGGTTTCGTGCAGTTTACCGTTTAGATTCGTAACCATTCAGTATGAAATGAAGCATAGAGATGAATTTTAGGATCCATTCAGTTCCTGTCAGTGGTCAGCGTGGAACGGCCTTATGGTAAAGCGTCTGTTCATTAACGCACACAGTGGAATATGCATACATGGCACAGTCTGGTCACCTGCACGAGCTTTTGAAAATATAAACTTGATAAAAACAATGCTCCATTTTGAAGCTGAAAGCGAACTTTCAATATCATTGTTGAGCTATAGTTTCCCGATTTCTTAACATTTAAAAGATCTTTATTGTTTGTCTATCGACCCCTGCCTCTTAGAACAGCCCACTAGCACCAAAAACAATGTCACAAAAGGATAAAAAACCAAAGAAAAACACCATATGGGCTTAATCACTTCGATGCTTCTGCCATCGGAAAAAAGTCTGTTTTTGCTGCAGCCCCCACAGAAGCAAGGGCTCATTGAAAGTATATGCGTATGCACGCTTTCAAATTGTAAAATCGTATCCACTCCTAGGCCTGAATGTCTGAAAAATTTGGTTGATGGTAGCGGACATAAGTACCAACCCGGTTATTGCTTTTTTTTTTTTGGCAAATTCACCGCAAATTGGCTGATATATTTGCCTAAAACCTAATACTTTTAACATGTATGTCCTCCTAGGGTTTTAGTGGAAACATTCTAAACTTTTACTGGAATGTAGGGTGCATAAGGGTCCACCTGGCTATTATTATTACTTTTTGCGAAAAAAATGGCGAGAATATTGGCGAAGAACCAATTTTTTCCCGTAAAATCTTAATCATCTTCTTGAAAATAGTCTTAATGTCTTGAAATTTTAAGTGGAGATAGCAAACGTTACTACTTATCTATGGAATGCCGTTTTCACATTTATTAGGGAATTACTGATATCAAGAATTTATATTTTGATCAAATTTTTTTTTTGATATCAAGAATTAATTTTTGATCTCAACGAATCGATATTTTGATATCAAGAATTAATTTTTGCTATGTGCAATTGTATTTTTGATACCTCTCAATGTATTCTTGATCTCAAAAAAAAATTGTTGACATCAATAAATATTTAGAGACATCAAGAAATATTATTGATATCAAAAATGATTTAATGATATCTAAAATTGATTTTTTAGATCAAAAATTCAAGTTTGGATCGCAAAAATGAAATATTTGAGAGCAAAATATTAATTTTGAGCTCACTAATTCATTTCTTTCATATTGATATCAAGACTTTATTTCAGATATCATTATTTCAGATTTTTTAATTTATATTTTGAAATCTGCAAGCGATTTTTTGATCTCAACGATTGATTTTTAATATCAAATATCAGTCTATGTTTTAAATAAAAAATTCAGAAACACGCATCTGTAAATAAATAATAACTGGTCCTTGTATACAGAATCTTTCTTTAATTTTTTTAACTATACAAAAAACAAGCAATTCTTGAGATCAAAAATTGTGTTGTTAATTTTAATCTCAAAAATTCAAGTTTTCATCTCCAAAATGTAATTGACGATTCGTTATATTTTATGTCAATGTGTGTCTTCCTTCAGATTTTCTAAGTTTGTAAAAATAATTTTTTGCCATCTAAAATTAAAAATTGATAGCAAAATAGAAATATTTGAGATCTACATCGATTTATTGATATCTTTAATTATATTTTGATGTCAAAAATAAGCATTAAATGTTGAAATGGCATTCCATACTTATCTGGCTATTATCTTGGTTAAAAAAATTAGTAGAAATTGATCTAACTCCTGGAAAATAGTCTTACTGTCTTGAAATTTTAAGTAACTATAGCAGACAATATTACGAACTAGCTTTTGGTTTTTTTTTTTTCATTTTCTAAAAAAATTGACGAAAATTTTGGCGAAAAGCCAAAAAAAAAAAATCATTAAAATATTAACGAACTCTATGAAAATAGTCCCATTTTCTTGTACTTTTAGGTAACAGTAGCACACATTACCTAAGTGGCTATTACTTTTTTGGCAGTTCGCCTAAAAGTGGGGAAAATATATGCCAAAATCCAATTTTCTTTAAAACGTATCTCCTAGGATTTTCATCGAAATCTTTAATTATATTTTGATATCAAAAATAAGCATTAAATGTTGAATCGGCATACCATACTTATCTGACTATTATCTTGGTTAAAAAGGTCAGTAGAACCTTAGCTAACTCCTGGAAAAAAGTCTTACTGTCTTGAAATTTTAAGTAACTGTAGCAGACAGTATTACGAGCTGGCTTTTGTTTTTTTTTCATTTTCTAAAAAAATTGACGAAAATGTTGGCGAAAAGCCAAAAAGAAAATCATTAAAATATTAACGAACTCTAGGAAAATAGTCCCATTTTCTTGTACTTTTAGGTAACAGTAGCACACATTACCTAAGTGGCTATTACTTTTTTGGCAATTCGCCTAAAAGTGGGGGAAATATATGCCAAAAGCAATTTTCTTTAAAACGTATCTCCTAGGATTTTCATCGAAACATTATACAATTTTGGTGGAAGGTAGAGTGCACAGCTGTCCATTTATCTGCTGCATGTTTTTTTTTTGAGTGGCCAAAATTGGCGGAAATATTGACGAAAAACTTATTCTTTTTATAAAAGCTCAAATAACTCGAGGAAAATAGTATTATTGTCTTGAAATTTTAAGTGGAGTTAGAAAGCGTTATTACGTACAATGGACATAATTGTTCGTCATTTTACAAAATGGTGGCGCATTGGTATTGTTTTCGTTCTGAATTCAATATCCTCTGGTAATGCACTAGCAAATTGTCTTACCTTAATATTTGGTCAAATTGCCCTTCATTTTTTATTACTTCCGAAATACGAGCGGGAATAGTGTCGTATAAACTTTGAATTCGGGTTTGTGGTGTGTTTTCCCCGTATTCGATTTACGGCTTCTTGTAGCTTTCTTTTGATATATAATCACGTATTTTCTATTATATTTCAATCTGGGGATTGTGCTGGCCAGCCTGTCGTATTGATATTATTTTCCATCACATAATTTTGTACAATTAGAGCCCTGTGAACCGGTGCATTGTCATCTATAAATGCATAATTGTTTTGAGGGAAATGCTGTGCAATTACAGGCCAAAGGTTTTCGTCCAGTATATCTATGTATTTTTGACCATTTATTGTACCTTCAACTTTGGTAATTGTTCCTACCCCTTGATAGGTAACTCATCCCCTGACCATTAAACTAATTCTGGGTCGAGGTGTAGGGTACATGAGTTGGGGGTTGTACTTTTCGTCACCTTTTTTCCAAACATAAATGCGATTGTCACTTCCCAAAACTATTTGACTTTCATCGCTAAAAATCAAATTTTTCCACTGTCCCCCAACTCACCAATGTTTTCTTTCTTTGCACCATTTAATTCTTTTTTTTTTTGATTTCTTTAACTGATCATTGTTTTTTATTGGACCTCCGTTGATACCGTAAACTATTAATATTTCTTCTGATACTTCTAGTACAAAATGTATGTGATTTTTGTTCATTAAATACGCCAGTTATGTTCACCAAAGTTTGTCTTCTATTGGCTTTAATGATCCGGAAAAGTTGGTTTTTGTCTCTTTCAGTAAATAATTTTTTCCTTCCTCTACCAGTACGATTTTCAACGCCTTTTTTTTTTCAATATTTTTTTAAAATACTACAAATGGTAGTCCAAGGTACAGTCAATGGACATAATTGTTCGTCATTTTACAAAATGGCGGCCCATTGGTATTGTTTTCATTCTGAATTCAATATCCTCTGGTAATGCAATAGAAAATTGTCTTACCTTAATATTTGGTCAAATTGCCCTTCATTTTTATTACTTCCGAAATACGATCGGGAATAGTGTTGTATAAACTTTGAATTCGGGTTTGTGGTGTGTTTTCCCAGATGTGTCTGATTTCAGCCATTAACTCTGTCTGGTTGTGTATTCGATTTACGGCTTCTTGCAGCTTTCTTTTGATATATAACCACATATTTTCTATTATATTTAAATCTGGGGATTGTGCTGGCCACTCTGTCGTATTGATATTGTTTTCCATTACAAAATTTTGTACAATTCGAGCCCTGTGAACAGGTGCATTGTCATCTATAAATACATATTTGTTTTGAGGAAAATGCTGTGCAATTACAGGCCAAAGGTTTTCGTCCAGTATATCTATGTATTTTTGACCATTTATTGTACCTTCAACTTTGGTAATTGTTCCTACCCCTTGATAGGTAACACATCCCCAGACCATTAAACTAATTCTGTGACGAGGTGTAGGGCACACGAGCTGGGGGTTGAACTTTTCGTCGCCTTTTTTCCAAACATAAATACTGTTATCACTTCCCAAAACTATTTGACTTTCATCACTAAAAATCCAATTTTTCCACTGTCCAGCAACTCACCAATGTTTTCTTTCTTTGCACCATTTAATTCTTTTTTTCTTGTTGACATCTGTAACTGAGCATTGTTTTTTGCTGGACCTCCGTTGATACCCTAAACTATTAATATTTCTTCTGATAGTTCTAGTACAAAATTTATGTGATTTTTGTTCATTAAATACACCAGTTATGTCCACCAAACTTTGTCTTCTATTTGCTTTAATGATCCGGGAAAGTTGGTTTTTGTCTCTTTCAGTAAATAATTTTTTCCTTCCTCTCCCAGTACGATTTTCAACACCTTTTTGTTTTTCAAATTTTTTCAAAATACTACAAATTGTAGTCCGAGGTATATTAAAAATTCTTGCCAATTCTGAAGTATTTCTGTTGTGTTTATAACTTTCTCCAATTTTTGTTTTAGTTCACTTCCATATTCCTTCCTACCGGAAGCCATCTTTATATGCTAAAATTTTACATGTAAAATCAAAACAACTTGTCACAATACTTATAAGAACGTAATCTGCATTGATTTTACTATGGATACAGTCACTCATGACGTAACAATTACGTTGTCAAGTATTAAAATACAACGCCCTAATATAGAACACATGCGGTACCCAACGCGAACTCGTACAAGGTGACGAACTATTTTGTCCATTGACTGTATATTAAAAATTATTGCCAATTCTGAAGTATTTCTGTTGCGTTTATAACTTTCAACAATTTCACTTCCATATTCCTTCCTACCAGGAGCCATCTTTATATGCTAAATTTTTAAGTATAAAATCAAAACAACTTGTCACAATACTTATAAGAACATAATCTGCATTCATTTTACTATGGATACAGTCACTCATGACGTAACAATTACGTTATCAAGTATTAAAATACAATGCCCTAATATAGAACACACGCGGTGTCCAACGCGAACTCGTACAAGGTGACGAACAATTTTGTCCATTGACTGTACGTGGCTATTACTTTTTTTATTACTGACTAAAAAACTGGCGGAAATTTTGTCAAAAACCAAACAATTTCAGTAAAATCTTTATTAATCCCAAGAAAATCACGTTTCTTTCCTGAAAATTTAGGGGAAGGTAGCAGGCCACATTACCTACCTGACTGTTACAATTTTTGTTGATTGACCAAAAACTGAGGAAAATTTTTCTCGAAAAACAAAAAATAAACAGTAAAATCTTGAAGGCCAATAGTCTTACTGTCTTGAAAATTTAAGAAAAACTAGCAGGTTTTATTACCTACCTGGATGTTACAATGTTTGGTGATTGGCCAAAAACTGGTGAAAATTTTGGCCAAAAAACTCAGCAAAAACCCAATTACCTCCAAGAAAATAGACTTGCTATCTTGAAATTTTAAATACTTTACGAAGCAACGCAAATACTGGCCACTGTGATCGCCGGCTTCCAGAACAGGCCCATTCTGGATTTTCTGCGTGACATCGCGTACAATATCAGAATGTAAAGTGTTTCACCCCAAAGATTGTAGGTGTAGTTTCAGTAATTTTTAGTAGTTCGTGTGTAGAGAGTTTGAGAATTGGTCGGGGGAGGGGTTAGGTCTGCGGGGGTTTTAGTCAAGGGGTTTTGCGGGGGGTTATGGGAGTTCGGCCTGTTCCCTACCGATCTGTGACTTGTTTTGGCGATTCGCCATAAATTTTTTATTTGTAAAATCTTAACTAAATCTTGAAAAATAGTCTTAGTATTTTGAAGTTTCAGTTGAAGATAGCAGGCGTTACTGCATACCTGACTATAACTCTTTTCTATCATTCGATTCGCCAAAAATTGGCACAAATATTGGAAAAAACGGGATTTTTGTGTATAATCTTAACTAACTCCAGGGAAAACCAAAAAAAAAAAAAAAAAAAACTTTCAGTAAAATTTTAACTCCACAAAAATAGTCTTACTATCTTGAAAATGTAAGGAAAGGTAGCAAGTCTTATTACCTACCCGGCTGTTACAGTTTTTGGTGATTATCAAAAAAAATTGGCGAAAATTTTTGCGGAACTCATTGCGAAAAAACTAAAAACAAATTCTGTAAAATCTTAACAACCTCCAGGAATATAGTCTTACTGTCTTGAGATTTAAGTAGGGGTAGCAGGCAATATTACCTTACTGGCTATTAGTTTTTGGATGATTGGCCAAATATTTGGCTATAACTTTGGCAAAAAACTAAAAAATATTGAACAAAATGTCGATGAACCTCAGAAAAAGAGCTTATCTATCTTGCAAATTTAAGAAAAAGTAGTAGGCCATACTACTCACCTGGCTGTTTTTGGTGACTGAAAAAAAAAATGGTGGAAAGATTGGCGAAAAACAAACAAAATTTCAGTAAAATTTTAACTTACTCCAGGAAAATAGTCTAATTGCTTTGTAATTTTAAGCAACAGTAGCACACATTGCTGCCCAACTGGCTATGACATTTTTTGCCAATTTGCCAGATTTTGGCGGAAATATTGGCCAAAAACTTTTCTTCAAACGTATATCCTAGGGTTTTTGAAAAGAACGTTTCAAAATTTTGGTATAAGGTAGGGTGCATAAGTGTTCACCTGGATGCTACTTGTTTTTTGTTTGTTTGTTTGTTTTTTTTGTGATTCGCCAATAATTGGCGAAAAAATATTATCAAAAAAAAAATTCTTTTTCGTAAAATCATAACTAACTTGGGTAAAAGTCTTACTGTCTTTTAGTAAAGGCAACAATCATTACCACCCACCTGGACATTTCTTGGTTTTTGGTAATTGGCCAAAATTTGACAAAATAAAGAAAAATAAGTAAATCTGTCTTCAAATTTTAGATACAAATAGCCGTTTTTTCGTAAAATTTTCACTAACTCTAGCAAAATAGCCTTACTAGGACTGGATAAGACCCCAAACCCCCTTCCACCCAGCGAAAATTTGTGATCTTGAGATAGTTTTACGTTTCAGACAATCTTGACTATTTTCATGTTCAGACCACCCCCCTCCCCGGTAAACGCCTAGTCTGAGCGTGACCCACCCTGGTGAACGACAAGTCTGAGCGTGAACTCCCTGGTGAACGACAAGTCTGAGCGTGAACTCCCTGGTGAACGATTAGTCTGAGCGTGACCCACTTCCCTCACCCATAGCTATATGGCTATACAGTATATAAGGCGTGTCACCTTCAACAGCGCATAACCTAGAAACTATTGGGCCGATTTGAACCATTCTTTCACCAAAATCTTTCTAAGTGGGATATATATGTTATTTTCAAACGGATCTGTATAGACTTTGGCTATCTTTCTGAGCTGGTTATCTTTGAATCTGCGGCAGAAGAGTTTATCGCTTAAATACTTTTACGGATGAATGGGTGCACACTCGGGTGATGGATTAATTAACGGATTATTTTATAGAAGAAGAAAAATGAAATATGTCAACTCCTTCACTGACGTCATTGATCACATTAATCACTTCACTGTCTTGATCACCATCTTGATGGACATGCACATCAGGAAGTGTTTGAACCTGAAAATGGATCCGACTTACTACTGGAAATGCGACAGCAAAACACTCGCATCACACGACATTTGAAATATAGATTAGACAATGTAATGAAATGATGCATTGTCAGGATAGCTGGATTCAAGAAAATAACAGAAAAAATGAACAGTAAAATTTGATTTGTTCAGCAAGTTTGATGAACATGAACGCCAAGGATCTGGATGGGTGTTGGATAAAATTCTTCAGACTGAAGTTCATACGAATACATTAGAACCCTTGCAAGCTTCCAGCTACATTCAGTCGCCAAGGAAGAAAAAGACGCATCGTACAGAACATAATGATAAAATATTTTACTGCTTCAATTGTCTGCACGATTTCTGCGACAAGGCCTTTTGGACAGACATCGTGAAGTTTGTGGTCCAGAGGATACAATCATTCGGATGAAGGGCATTGCAAAACAACAAAACGCACCCTTTATCATTTATGCTGACTTTGAATGCTGTACAGAGAAACAGGAAGTGAACGTTACCAACATCATTACGTTAATAGTTTTGCCTATGTTGTCGTCAGCGAATATGAAAAGCGTGATCCTGTGCTTTACCGTGGAGACAATGCTGTTCACACATTTCTAAAGAAAATGTTGGATGAACGTGATAATATTGTGAACCTATTGAGCAATCTAAACCCATTAAAATGACTGCTGATGATAAGAAACAGTAAGAAGCTACTCATCGCTACATTTGTCATGGAGTGGATCGTGTGCGAGATCATGATCACATCAGTGGAAAATACCGTGGAGCAGCTCAAAGTGAATGCAACCCACAGTATGGGTTAAGAAAGAATCAGCAGGGAAAGTGGGATTGATTCAGCATCTGTATCATATTCCACAATCTACGAAGATATAACAGTCACCTTCTCATGGAGAGTATAGGAAAATTCAAAATGTTTAGGCTGTCAGTTATTCCCAACATTTCTGAAAAGTACAGTGCAATTGGCATGGGAAGTCTGAAATTTATTGACTCCTAACAATTCATCCAAAAATTAGTAGCCAACTTAGCGGCTGAAGGCAAAGCTAAGTTTCAGAGAATGACTGCTCATGTGCGTGACAATCGGCAGCAAGAGTTGCCTTTGAGAAAAGGAGTATATCCCTATGACTATGTTGATGAACACTCCAAGTTTACAGAAACCAAGCTTCCATCACAAAAAAATTTTTGCAGTAAATTGTCTTAAGAAGCAATTATTGATGAAGATTATGCTAATGCACAATGAGTCTGGAATGTATTCCACTGCAACAACTTTGGAGAGTATCATGAGTATCTAGGTGAAAACAGATGTATTGTTTTTGGCAGATGCATTTGGCAAATTTTAGAAATATGTGTCTTAGCATGTATGAATTGGGTCCTGATTATTACTATGCAGCACCAGGTTTAACATTGGACGCTATCCTGAAACATACCAAGGTTTATTTGGAATTGGTAGATGATATTGGCATGCATCAAATGGTAGAGCAAGGTCTGTGAGGAGATGGTTACACACAAGTATGCAAAAGCCAAAAACCCCTACATTCCAGACTATGATGTGACCAGATAAACACACTACATCATGTACTTTAATGCCAACAATCTTTATGGCCGGAGTATATCACAGAGTATGCAAGAATGTAAATTTGCATGGGTATAAGATCCAGAATCTCATTGACTCCATGACTACATGAAAGTGAGTGAAGATGCTGAGACAGGACATATTTTAGAGTTAAATCTCGCATACCCAGATAAAATTCATGACTAGCATAGTGGCTATGCAGTGGCTGCTTAGAAGAAAACTGTTCAAATCAGTGAATTGTCCGAATACAGTTAGAATCTGAGAAAGCAGTTGGGATTGAAATGTGGACCTACGGAAGAGTTGATTTCCAGTCTGTGACAAGGAAACGTATGTGGTACATTTTCGAAATTTGTACCAATATGTATCTCTTGGATTGAAAGTGACAAAGGTGCATTAAGCCATTATGCTCCAGCAGAGTAAATGGTTAGCTAAATAGATTGATGTCAACACAGAGAAGAAAAGTAGCAAAAGCATTGCAAAAGACCTTTACAAATTGATGAACAATGTCATATTTGGCAAAACCATGGAAAATGTGAGGAATCAATGTAGAACTAGTTCACAATGAGGAATTTAAAAAAAGGTGGTGGCAAAGCCTACATTTTACAAATTCCACATTTTGAATGAAGACTTAACAGCAGTACACTGCTTCAAATCGGATCTGTTGTTGAACAAGCCCATTCAGATTGGGTTTACTATTCTAGATCTCAGCAGCAAAACTCTCATGTATGATTACCACTACAATTATATGAAGAAGAAGTATTCAGAGGCAAACTGCTGTTCAGAGACACAGACAGTTTGTGTTATGACATACCGATACGAGACATTTACAAAGATATGCAACAGGATAGTCATCTTTTTTGATAGAAGTGCTTATTCAAAGGATCATTTCCTACAGTCCACAGTGAACAAGAAAATGAAAGATAAAACTACTGGAGTACTCATTGATGGGTTTGTAGGGCTTCGACCAAAGATGTACAGTTTGCTGTATGATGGACAAGAGAAACATACTGACACATGCCTGTCAGAGGCGAATGACACATGCTCAATACAAGAATAGTTTATTTAGGGATGAGCAATCATACGCTGTGGGAAACATCATTCGAAGCCATAAACATCATTTTTTTCAGAGAAGATTGCGAAGATTTGTCTATCCCCATATGATGATAAGCGCTATGTAATGGATGATAGTTACTCCAAGTTAGCTCATGAGCATTATGCAACTTACACAACATGAATGCATGATATAAAGGGGGCCCGCCCTCAGACATAATAATCATTCTGTATCAAACTGTTGAAGTGTGAACATATCTGCAGTGAGTGGACAGCAACTAACATCTGCGACAATGTCTGCAGCAATGTCTACAGCAAAGCCTGAGACAATACCTACAGAAAAGCCTACAGCAAAGTCTGAGACAATACCTACAGCAAAGTCTAAGACAATGCCCGTGGGAAAATCTGAGTTAAAGTCACTACCACTACAACAGCTTCAAAGGCGGCCACAGTTTAGTAAGCTGAAAAGAGATGAGTGTTTGCCTACAGCTACCATGCCAACGTGTAAAAAGCGAAAATTGAGTTTAAGGCACAGCCAACAATCTAGCGAGAACCTGAGCCTAAAGCGACTACTACAAAGTCTATGAAGAAGAAGATGAGTGTAGATGATTTATAGGTTAAGATACCTATTAATGGAGAAAATATATTAAACTGGTGAAATATCAACAGCACGTGATGGTCAACTTTCGTGAATATATCACGGATCATGCAACTGGGAGGTTATATCCTACCAAGAAAGGAATTTTGTTGTCATTGAAAGAATGGAAAATGTTGAAGAAGCAAATCGGCGGATCACGTGCTCCAGCAGATTAATGTGTATAAATACTGTTGACATTCAGAAGACGATTTAATAGAACTCATTTATCATCATGAGCTAAAAAATGCAACTATCTCTAGAATACTTGGGGGAACTGATGATCTGTTACTGTGCAACTTTTATTATCCTTTCTCCTGAAGACCAAGTTGTGGTGAAGGAATGTTTTGAATCTTTACCAATACCAGGATTTAATCTACAAGTCTCAGACAATCTTAGTGTGTGGATGTTTTTGAACGTGACGGTGAACGCTGTACAGTTTCAACAGTATGGCGAGCTTACCGAATGCTATGATTTCATAACCCTCAATGAAGAACACTGGAGTCAAGTTTTTGATGCTTGGCAAGAACTTGAAACTTAACTTTGAACCAAACGGACATGTGCAATTGATATGTAGTTCAAAGAAAATTGATTTTACGCCTAATATGTGGACTGTGGTAAAGGCTATGAAAGGTTTAAATGAAAGGACATTATCAAATCATGTTCCTGTGAAAGTGATTGGATTGGATCAATTTTTGTCAGTTTTCATAATATTTACAAACGAGGTAATAATATTTCTGATAATATGTTAGTTGTATTAGAATGATATGCATTTGAAATAATTTTGTTTTTATTCTTAATAATTGTGAATATTTGTAATTTGTTATCTTGAATAAAAAGCATATGATGCTTTTTACTTTTTATTTTTCTCTCTTCAAACACACCTAACTAAATTAAACAAGTTATATTAAACTTTTTCCCCAAACAAAACTTAACTACATTATATTTAATGACATAAAATTAAACTTTAAAAAGGCCATTATATCAATGTATAAATGTATGTGATTGCAAAGATAAAAAACCGCTTTTCTTTCACTAATATGATATATGATATATATATATATATATATATATATATATATATATATATATATATATATATATATATATATATATATATATATATATATATATATATATATATATATATGATTTATATAGATATTATATATGGTTTACAGGTGAGCTAACACCTCGTCAGTGACCCTTCCTTAAGAATGAAAAATAAATAAATAAATTAAAATAAATAAAAGGGTGTACGAGTGAATTAACACCGCGCCAGGGACCCTTATATTTGAATGAAAAAGGGGTTTACGAGTGAATTAACACCGCTCCAGGGGCTCCTCAGTAAATCATTAGAATGATAGTTATCATTTACAAATATACATTTAGATAATTTAAATATGTTTAATAGAATAATGGTTTATAACGTCTATATAAAAGTCTTTGACTACAAAATCTCCATCACTTCTTTTTAATATATCTACAATGTCAAACATACTATTATGTCGAGCTCTATGTAATATATAATACACACAATCAAAACCATAAGTATTATTATTATTATTACTTTTATTATTATTATTATTACCATTACCATTATTATTATTATTATTATTATTATTAGAGTCTTTTATATTGCGCTCATTAAGAACTTTCAACTAAGCGCACAATAAGATTAAAACGACATGAAAAGAAAAAACGGCATGAAAAAGTAATTCTACAATACTAATACTGACTAAGAGCAAAATTAAAATAGCTTAAATATATAATATTAACTAAGACGAACACAGACACAAGGTAATACTGATAATACTAGAGGTGCAAATTTGAAATAGTTTTAAATACATAATACTGACGGAGATGAACACAGACACAATGTAATACTGACAATACTAAAGGTGCAATTTGAAATAGCTTTAAATACACAATGCTGACAAAGATGAACACAAACCCATTGTAATACTGACATACAGCATAAAGTAAATGTTATATTAATTACCACCATAGCACAAAATAAAAAGATGTTTTGAGGGTACGCTTAACCTCCCTCAAGGTGGAGCAACTTCTAATATGGAGTGGCAACTTATTCCACAGTTTGGAGCGATGGCCGTGTTACGTGTTCTCTGGCATTTGAGTAGGAGCTGGTCTGTAGAAGGGAGGTTGCGAGCTGGTTGATACCACATTAGCAAATTCGACATATAATCGGGTGCCATGCCATGTCGCGATTTAAAAACAAGTGTTAATCAGCCCTTTCCCTAATGGGTAACCAATGCAAATTTTGGAGGATGTTCGTGATACTACAACACGGGCAGCGTCATTCATTACCATTTGTAACTCACGCAACAGGTACCTAGGAAGCGCTGCTAACAGGCCGTTACAATAATCAAGCCTAGATATTACTAACGCGTGGACTATCAGCTTTGTGGTCTCGATGGTCAGTGATCGTCTGACCTTGCGTATCCAAGACAAGTAATACTAACAACTCCTGCGAATGTCATTTACGTGAGGGTCCATACTTAAGGTGGAGTCCATTGATACGCCTGAGTTTTTTACCACATCCGATAGTTTCGTTTTCCAGGTAAATTTTGTTTTGGTTACAGGTGGTACACAAAACTAAAAACTCAGTTTTTTTCAGGATTCAATTTTAGCTTATTTTGAAACATCCATTTTTGCATAGATGTTATGGATGTCTCTAAAAGTTGCCTAGTGCTGAGTTGGTGTTCGCGTATGAGTGATGAAATTTTCAGTAGTTGTGTGTCATCTGCATAACAGTGAAATATAAGCAATAAAAATCTGATAGGTTGGCCAAGAGGCATCGTATAGTCACTGTACAGTCTAGGGCCAAGTTTGCTTCCCCGTGGAACCGAACAGTCAAGACTCACTGGCTCGAAATATTCCGAAGCGACTTTGACTTCCATACTACGACCAGACAGGTAAGATTTAAACCATTCCAAGGCGACACCCTAAATCTTTAGGGTATGCTCTAGTCTGTGAAGTAAAATCTGATGGTCCACAGTGTCAAATGCCGCTGAAAGGTCTAGCAAGGATATAAGTACAATCTCATTGCTATCCAAGGCCATGTAGATACTATTGAACACGGAAATAAGAGCAGTCTCGGTGCTGTGTCTTGCTCGATACGCCGATTGGAATTTTTTGCGTGAGGAATTTGTGTCTAAGTGTATAGTTATTTGAAGCCCTACTGCATCCTCAATCACCAATCAACTATTCGAAATGAGTTAGTGTAATGGTATGGTTTACAAAATCGGGGGAAGGGGGAGGGGCCATGCAGACAAACTGGCTGATGGACCTCAGTTCTGCTGGTATAGCCATATGTGAACCTGTTCAACCTGTGAGGATTAATTTGTAATTTAATGTTTCATCAAGAGTGCTAAAAATCCCATATCGCTGAGTAAACAGAAGCCCAACGACAGGAAGAAAAAGTCTTGTTTATATTTCTAAATACACCCGGCTGGCCGGTGTAGCAGGCAATCTTAGCCCCCAACCCCATACAACCTCCCCGGGGGGAGGGAAAGCTATACTATGCTGTCTGACCACTCTCTAGTATATTTGCCCCCTCCCCCACTAACTTTTTTGCGTGTAAATGTATTTTAATTTTTTTTCATGTAAATAAATTAACTCGATTAAACTGTATAAAACTATCCTGAAGTACTTTATTGACTAAATTCAACATAATTCAAACAAAAATATTAAAGGACATCCTTGATCAGAAAGTTCTTTTTTTGTCTTAATATCCTCTTTAGCATTTTTAGAAAATCCAGGTGGATACTCCTGATCGCTATGATCATCATAAATAACATACACATCATCCAAGAAGCCTTTTCTTGTATGTTGAACTTGATCTTCCGTTTAGAAAGTGATAACAGTGGGGGGGGGGGGGGGCGCAAAAAATACCAGGTGGGGGGTGGGAGAGATAGCCTAGTCTAGCTTTCCTGGGGGGGGGGGGAGCTGTACAGCGGGGCAAGATATACTGTTACACCAGTGAGCTTTTCTGTTTTATATCGGTCAGACCCGAACTTCTTTTATATTTGGAAATTTCGGTTCGCAGCCATTGACTGAAATATTTCATTCGCCCGCGGGCTATTTCCATAAGGTAGGCAATCCGCAGTCCGTTATATGTCTTCATATGTCATTATTAAGATAAAATTAGAAAGCCGACTTTTATCTCAAAACGATTAGACAATGCTCCATTTTTAGCTCTTTTTTACCCTTTGGGCTTAAGAAACGTTACATAAAAGGTACCTCGGTTTTGAGTCTCGGTGACCTTGACCTGCTCGGTCACCGTCAAGGTAAAAATCTAAAATTGACTTTTGTCTCGAAATGGTTAGAGATAGAGCGATTTTGAACTCATTTTCGACCCTTTGGGCCTAAACAACATTACGTAAAAGGCACATCGATGAATGACCATCTGGTCACGGGCAAGACAAAAACCAGAAGTTGACTATTATATCGAAACGGTTATAGATAAAGCGATTTTGACGTCATTTTAGACCCTTCTGCCTAAACAATGTCACATAAGATGTCGCTCGGTGACCTTGTTTTTCTCGGTTACGGTCAACATCAAAAACCAAAACAGTTAGAGATAGAGCAATTTTGATGTCATTTTTGGGCGTAAATAACATCACGTAGGAGGTGCCTCGGTGACCTGGGCTTTCTCAGTCACGGTCAAGGTAAAAAACCGGAAGTTGACTATTATCTCGAAAGCTGTTAATGACAGAGCGATTTTGGATTCATTTTAACCCTTTGGGCCATAACGACGAGAAACAATTGGCACTGGGTGACTTTTACCTTCTTGGTAATATTTAATGCAAATATTTTTAGTGGTTTCTGCAATTGGCTCATTCCGCTATCTGGCGGAATTCTGGCTAGTGTATTTAGTGTTTTGAGAGTAGTTGATAAATGGGGGTCCGAAACAGAAAGTGACGTCATAATGACGTCATAGGATGCTTTCGGACCCCATGGGGCTCCGAAAACAGTGACGTCATAATGACGTCATTAAGACAGAACGGGGCTCCGAAAACAGTGACGTCATAATGACGCCATAGGGGATGACTTAGAGCCAACATTGGTTCCACCACAGTGATGCCATAATGACGTCACAGGGGTGACTTAGAACCAACGTTGGTTAGACCGCAGTGAAGTCATAATGACGTCAGAGGGGATGACTTAGAACCAACATTGGTTCCACCACAGTGATGTCATAATGACGTCACAGGGGGTGACTTAGAACCAACGTTGGTTAGACCACAGTGACGTCATAATGACGTCAGAGGGATGACTTAGAAACAACATTGGGTACACCACAGTGACGTCATATTGACGTCAGACCCCCCATTCATAATGTACTCAATCATAATACTCATTCATAATACACATTCATAATGCACTCTTTGGTCTAGGGTTAGGCCGTCCATACCTGGGCTCGAACCACCAACCTTCCGACCAGGAGTCCGACGCTCTACCAACTGAGCTATTCCGGACTACACCAGAATGTTTGTAAAAACATGCCATATAAGGCTATAATGCACACATTCATGTCTCGTCCAAAACCCCCATGCTATAGTATTGAAAAAATGAGGGTTCTAAACCAACTTTAACAAATGCAGTTTTTGAAAACATATTAGGTATAAAATAGGTTTAAGCATTTTACCATGCTACTTATTCGAACACCCTGAAGTCATAGTAATGGGAAAATGAGGGTTCTAAACCAACTTTAACAAATGTAGTTTTTTAAAACATATTAGGAATAAAATAGGTTTTAGCATTTTACCATGCTACCTATTCGAACGCTCTGAGTTCATAGTAGTGGATAAATCAGGGTTCTAGGCCAACTTTAGCAAATTTAATTTTTGAAATTTTGTCGCGAGTACAACGAACGAGTGCGGCGTATGGCGTCATCACGTAAAATATGTATACATATTGTGAATAAGATCTTGTGTGTAAAATATCTGACTAAGTTAAAGAGGTATCGATCTCAAATTTTAATGTGGATATTCCTTGGGTCAGTCGGACGGTTATGTTAACCTTTGACAGAAGTGGAGAAAATTCAGAAAGGCTTATGGCGTCATTAAGTTAAAATCTGGTATGTAAGATTTTTCAGTCGCCGAACATTGAAAGGGCTTGAAACATGGTGGGACTACTGCTTGGTAGGTCTGAAAGATTTTGTCAGATTTTGTCGCGAGTACAACGAACGAGTGCGGCGTATGACGTCATCATGTGAAATATGTATATATTTTGAACAGGTTCTTGTGTGCAAAATATCTCGCCAAGGGAGGTCCGAAAGATTCTTTCAAATTTTATCACGAGTACAACCGACGAAAACGGCACATGACGTCATCACGTAAATTCTGCATGTCATTTGAACAAGATGGATATTCTTTGGATCAGGACAGGTCTTTCAGCTTTTGATGCGTTCCATGAAATTAAGAAAGGCGTCATTATGTAAAAATGTATCGGTTGCTGAGCAAAAAATCTGATAGCGGAAAGTCAGATCGGCTTCAAACTTCTGTAGTTATTCGTTGGATAAGTCACAAGGTTTTATAAGCATTAAACTCGTATAGAAGATTAAGAAATGCATGTGACGCCACAACCACCAATGGCCACAAAGGAAATATGGTTGTTGGGGGTTAATAGGTTTAGTCGGGGAGACATTTGTATGTGTTTACAAAAACAAGAAACTAAATAGGTGTCGATTGAAAGTGTAATATAAACCTGTACTCTTATGTTTTGTGTGCACTGGCCGCTCTAGTTGCAATTGCTACCGTAGATGCCTGAGTCATACCTCACCGGGAATCCAGGGATGCTCAGGCCTTTCGCAGTCCTGTCCCCTAAAGGGAGAGAGGGTGGCAGGAAGAGAGAGGAGTAGATGGAGAGAGACTATGCTACTTAAGACTAGACCCATAATTTGATAGCAGGCTGCATACAAATGGCTGTAATGCGGTTTGGTCAAGAAATGTAGGTCACAAGAAAGTATACCCTACTTGTATTTACTGTGTTGCTGTGTTTTTTATTGATGATATATTGCTCAATTGACAGAGATGTCAAAATAATAAAAGGCGTACCTACTCACTTGCAAAATTTTATTTTAAAAATTCCTTGATTTTAAACATACATTTTGTATCGCAAATGTGTGTGTTGTGGCTGATAAATATATGGGGACTTCTATGCTTCTTTCCATCAAATCCTGAGCATTGCCAGCTAATACTGGAGCAGAACGTTCTGCGCCAAATCTGTATTGTGTGCCATGTGCCCACTAATTTGTCTTCGAGTTGGGTCTATCTTGTGTGTCATGTGCTCACAGATTTGTCTCCGGGTTGGGTCTGTCTTGTGTGTCATGTGCCCACTGATTTGTCTTTGAGTTGGATCTATCTTGTGTGTCATGTGCCCACTGATATGTCTTCGAGTTATGTCTATTTTGTGTGTCATGTGAACACTGATTTGTCTCCTAGTTGGGTCTATCTTGTGTTTCATGTGCCACTGATTTGTCTTCGAGTTGGGTATGTCTTGTGTGCCATGTGCCAACTGATTTGCCTTCCACTTGGGTGTGTCTTGTGTGTCATGTGTCCACTGATTTGTCTTTGAGTTGGGTCTATCTTGTGTGTCATGTGCCCACTGATATGTCTTCGAGTTATGTCTATTTTGAGTTTCATGTGCCCACTGATTTGTCTTCGAGTTGGGTATGTCTTGTGTGTCATGTGCCCACTGACTTGTCTTCCATATGGGTATATCTTGTGTGTCATGTGTCCACTGATTTGTCTTCCAGTTGGGTGTGTCTTGTGTGTCATGTGCACACTGATTTGCCTTCCAGTTGGGTATGTCTTGTGTGTCATGTGCCACTGATTTGGCTTCGAGTTGGGTTTGTCTTGTGTGTCATGTGCCCACTGATTTGTCTTCCAGTTTGGTGTGTCTTGTGTATCACGTGCCCACTGATTTGTCTTCGAGTTGGGTATGTCTTGTGTGTCATGTGCCCACTGATTTGTCTTCCAGTTGGGTATGTCTTGTGTGTCATGTGCCACTGATTTGTCTTCGAGTTGGATATGTCTTGTGTGCCACGTGCCCACTGATTTGTCTTCGAGTTGGGTATGTCTTGTGTGTCATGTGCCCACTGATTTGCCTTCCAGTTGGGTATGTTTTGTGTGTCATGTGCCACTGATTTGGCTTCGAGTTGGGTATGTCTTGTGTGTCATTTGCGCACTGATTTGTCTTCGAGTTGGGTTTGTCTTGTGTGTCATGTGCCCTTTGATTTGTCTTCCAGTTGGGTGTGTCTTGTGTGTCATGTGCCCACTGATTTGTCTTCGAGTTATGTCTATTTTGTGTGTCATGTGAACACTGATTTGTCTTCCAGTTGGGTATGTCTTGTGTGTCATGTGCCCATTGATTTGTCTTCCAGTTGGGTGTGTCTTGTGTGCCATGTGCCTACTGATTTGTCTTCGAGTTGGGTATGTCTTGTGTGTCATGTCCCCACTGATTTGTCTTCCAGTTGGGTGTGTCTTGTGTGTCATGTGCCCACTGATTTGTCTTTGAGTTGGGTGTGTCTTGTGTGTCATGTGCCCACTGATTTGTCTTCCAGTTGGGTCTATCTTCCCTTATTTTGTCCTAGAGTTGAGTCGCGTAATTTAAATCAGACAGACAAATCGTTAGAACTTTAAACACATAATAGTCGACTCCAATTCGGTCACTTCATGACTCGAAGGATTAAATTATTGTGCCAAAAAAATCCAAACATGTAGCTTGACTGTAATATGACAGATACTTGTAACATTTTAAGTTGAAGCATTGAGGAAATATCACAGCGTTGTTGAAAGATAATAGAAAGCGCAAAATTCTGAATATAATTTTTATGAGATTTGTTTTATAATAGTGCCCTGTTCATTCGTGACATACTGTTTCTCACGTGCACAATGACATTCCGTGCAAAACAACTAGAAATTCTATAAGTTTAGTTGGCGTTGTTATATGCGAACAAGCCCCCCCCCCCCCCCCCCCCCAACTCAATTTAAAGCCCCCTGCTCTTTTTAAGTCTTATGCGGGGTTGCAATCTCCCAAGGGGTAAGTGGGGCTTGTTTGCACGGACTTGTGTAAACAAATATTTGTGAGAATATTAGAATAGAGAGTATAAGAACAGAAAGTTACACACCACATTTCTGCTGAAGTTTGACCCGTATTAGTGGTAAAAAATTACAGGAGATGAATCTTATTCCCCCCCCCCCCCATTACTGTATCCCACTGCTCGTACGCAAAACCCGAGAAAGGGTCCTCCGGTTCTTTGTTGTCAAAATGCCGCGGTAGAATGGGTTAAGTATTTAATCTTAATTGCTGCTAATCCGAAGAATTTTATTCCCCATCACTATATCTCATTGCTCACCGCTAAATAGTGATGCCAAAAATGGCAAGTAGTGATCGAAAAAGTGAAAGAAAATACAGGAGAGATGTAAGTATAGACCCATGAAGTGTCACGAGCAACTTGACCAATAGAATTTTAAATAACAAAATAAAGGCACTTTTTTTGATAAATGTTCTCTTTGTTTCGTGTCTTTAACCAGACACATGTCAAAAACACGCGCGCAGAATAAAATAACCCATATATATATATATATATATATATATATATATATATATATATATATATATATATATATATATATATATATATATATATATATATATATATATATATATATATATATATATATATATATGTTACAGGCAAACTGTCAAATCAGGCAGATTAAAGTTTGCGTGAAAAATTCAGGCAGGTTGTAAAATTCCTGATTCGACCAGGCACATTGTAATCTGCCTAAAATTTTTAGATAGATTGTAATCTGCCTGATTTTGGAGCCTGAAAATTTGACAATTTCCCTGAAATGAAAGGAACGTTTGTAATCATGATCCCCCATGCAATTTGGTTGTTGTCTATTCAAATGTGTAATTGTAGGAATAAAGGCGATTGATGTCGTCAATTGCAATTGAAAGGGAGTGAACAATGGGTCCGCTCGCACGTTTCGTGCGATTTGATTCCCATGTATTTTCTATTGTTACTTTTATCGCATGTGTTCATTGACAACTGCAGTAATCTATTTAAATGCAATTGTATCGATCTATGGGGTTTTTGAGATTGCAATTAAACGCAAATATTTTTTCTATTTATTGTACTAACTAAAAAAAGAAATGTGTAACACTGTAAATGTATTTATCAGGTATCAAGCTGTAAGCGGTTTTCACTAAAACGTTATCAGCTAGATTCTTTCATATAATTATCAACTATATTTATTCACTGTCGAAATTACTCTTCTTTTTAAACAACATTCGCTGAGATTAAAAAATACACATCTTCTTAAACTTGCATTCAATCACATCAATACTATTGTAAAAGTGTGATCAATCAAGACATAAAACAAAGCAATCAGCAAAAAAGTCGCGCGTTTACTTAATCAAGAAATTGCAATTAGAAATTTCATTTAAAAATATTAATAGCATTATGCAGGTGTAATAACTCAAGGCATAAAAGAAAGCAAGTGGTAAACAAATCACATGAAATAAACGAGCAAACCGACCACTCACATGTATTTAATTGCAATTAGACACATCAATCGCTTTTTATCCCTACGATCACATGTTAGAACAAATGACAACCAAATCCCACAAAACACGCGAGTAAATACCAAAAACTAGTGTTAAGAATGATCATAACCGAATATATTTTCCTCTGTTTAATTGCAATTGATCACATCAATTGCCTTTTATTCTTACGATCACAAGATTGAATAGGTAACAACCAAATCGCATGAAACAGCCGGTTATGAATGGGGTGGATCATGATTACAAACGTTCCTTTCATTTCAGGCAAATTGTCAAATTTTCAGGCTCCAAAATCAGGCAGATTACAATGTGCCTGGTTGAACCAGGAATTTTACAATCTGCCTGAAATTTTCAGGCAGATTATAATCTGCCTGATTTGACAGTTTGCCTGTAACACACACACACACACACACACACACACACACACGCACACACACACACACACACACACACACACACACACACACACACACACACACACACACATATATATATATATATATATATATATATATATATATATATATATATATATATATATATATATATATTTCTAGCAGGCTGACCGAGAACGAAAAATAAAAATGTTGTGTAAAGTAGGGGAACTGAATGAACAGGGGGGCTTATTTGAACACACTATATGCGTGCAAATAAGCCCGATGGGGCTTTTTTTGTAAAGGGGAGCTTTCTTGCACCCAACAGCGGTCTCTATGAATCGTTCTGGTTCCAGTCCTGCGCTCACACTGTGAAAATGTCCCAGTCAAGGGGCCACAATAACATTATTATTGTCCTTTGATTCAGTGAACAAGGAAAATAAACCAACACTGCATACGTTTTATTTCATAGTCACAGTGCACCGCAACAGAAAACTCTCTTTAGGCGATTAAAATAGTGGTGTAGAGAGTGGAGGCGCTCGATTATGCTTCGGGTAGAAAAACACACAGACGGTGAGAGGTTGGGGTGGGTGAGGGTAGATAAATCGAGAAGGAGAAGGGGAGACAATATATATGTATACACTCAGATGGATTTGTATTGCTGGGCACCAAAGATATAAATGAGCTGTCCCCTCTTACACACGAGATAATGTACCAGTGATTTACTTCGAGCCTGTCATTTATTCAGTGTACACGGAAGTGAAATTCAAAAGAAGTATATGAATTCACACACAAGTAAGTGTTTGAAGGCAAATCCCTGGCTCGGCTCTGTGGAAAATATGAAAAGGCATATTCATTTGTGAAAAGATACTGCTTGTAGCAAGAAACTGTCTTGGTGTGTTTGTGACAAGTCTCTATCTACAAGGGAATAGACTTTGAACCGCGGGATCGCGTATCATATGTTGTACATAACACAGGATATATAAATATAACGTGCATAGTACAAGTAACCTAGCCAGGATTTCATCTCTGCTTTGGAGATATCAAGGTAATATAATCATTAAAACACACATTTTCCAGGTCTGCCCACGATCCATACAAAAAGAGAAGCGCAATCAACACATCGATATCAAGTTTTTGCTGTTTTTCGAACTTCCGGAGAGGAGCCAACCATTCTTTAAAATGCCCAAAGTCCCCCCCCCCCTCCATGTCCATCCAGTTGCTAAGTTTCGACAGAAAGGCTGAATGACATGATGCGAGGAACGAACGAACGCTGAAGTGAAAATTTGAATTCACACGCAAGAACTTGCAGAAGGAATGGTGCACGGAAACGCCAAATCAATCGCGGCGACAAACGAGAACTCAACATTTGTTTAAATCAGTAACATTTTACCTGAACTGCACACGAAGGGTGTCCGTGTGATTGTCTTTATCAATCCAACTTCGCCCGGCGGCGTGTCACACGGTTTTTGAAAAAAAACTATACACTCTGCAGATGTGTAACTTTGCGCCGGGAAAGTATATTTTAGAAAATCTCAGTGCGAGGGAAGATGATTTCACCCGTTGAAAAGAGGAATTTGTGAAACCAGGCCGTGAAAAAGAGACCTCGAATCGATCAAAATGTGATGTCACAACAACATTTGTATTAAAAAAAGCGATAGAAAAAAACTGTTACGTGAAAAATGGCGCATGGTACATTTCTTTAACTTTAGGTTGCTTTCACGTGGCCAGTATTTTGACGCCTCGTCAAGAAAGGGTATACCGTTTTGCCTGGTCCATTCGATGAGCCGTCCATCGGTCCACACTGCCGGTCTGTTCGCTACATCGTAGTGTGTAGTTTATTCGCTGCGAATGGGTGAATACGATCAAAAATTTAAGCACATGAGAGAAACGTATTACGTAGTTGCTGACCTGGATGTGCGCTTGATAGTAGTAGGTGGGGAACGAGACTTCTGACAGCAGTCCCATGGGATTTCTAGCCGCTTAGGCTAGGAGTCCCCTGGGACTTCTGGGCGGACCGGCCAGAAGTCTCGTTCCCCATTGGTTCGTCTAGAAGTCCCATGAGATTTCTAGGCGGTCTAGAAATCCCATGAGACTTTTAGGCGGTGCCCCCGAGGGGTGAAAAAAATCCCGTTTATGCTTCTTGGTAGCGCTGGACTTATATACGGGTGTAGGGAATCCCGGTCATCTGACCCCCGGTCAACTGCCCCCCTGTCATCTGCCCCCTTTTTTGCAACCCGGTCGACTGCCCTCCCCTTCAAAGTGGAGGGGTGGTCATTTGTCCCCCTCCATATACTATTTTTTCTTGGGTTCTTGGCTTACAAAGACACAATAAATAAAACTATATTTATTTTATTGAATGCATTGCACCTCGGTAAATTGCAATTCACCAATAGGAAACCCATTGCAATTAGAATTGCAATTAGTTTGGGGATCAGTCTCTGCTAAGATCAATATTGGTGAATAGATCAATCGTTTCTGACATTCCTGTTACTGAGCGACAATGAACAGATTAATCGTTCTTTATATCTATTTTAACCAGCGACAAAGAACAGATCAATCGTCTCTTAGATCTCTCGCAATTGCCTAATTTTTAAGGAATTTTTTTCCACAGAAATCCCTGTATTTGTACTAAAAAACACGTACCTGAGACGACAGTAAACCTTCCACCAGGTCTGGGTTTGTTTGTATAAACGTGTATAACGCTGGATTATGGAGATTAACGGGACACGTGGAACTCAACCTTATGACACTCAATGACACAGAGAGGATTAGCACATCTGTTTGATGCGAATGAGCACTTCTTTGAAATTACTTTTTCTTACGAAACCTCAGAACTCTTAGATTTATAAGGTTATATATATCTAAAACTGAAAATTGGTCAAATATCAGTTTTTCCATTAAACGGTTGGTCAAATTGCAGTTGGTCAAATTTCTGTTGGTCAAATTGCGGTTGGTCAAATCGTATGTACCCCCTTATGTACGGAGACAGTTCAATAGCATTGTCAATTCCACGATTGAACAAGTTGCAACTGTTCAATAGTTATAAAGTTATGAAATAACTTGAACACTGCTCTACGCCCCTACCCTGGTGATGGACGAAGGGGCAAAAATCAAATTTTGGCGGAACATTCCAATTGTTTTCCATTTCAGGACCTCCCCTTAGGGGTGAAAATCTGATTGTTGCCAGGGCTGGTAGATATCAAGACTTTTTTAAATCATGGTTTTTGATTTTTTTATTTAAATAAATTTATTATTAAAAAAAATCAAAATATTAAAAAGCAAAGAAAAAGCACACACATTCTTACACCCATATTTTCTTTGTCCACCATATCATCAAAATCAACTACTTAGCAAAGACAGTTCATACACATTCACTGGTTCAAAACGCCAGTTTGCCAGCGTTTCCTACCCCGAGACTAATACGAAGCGAACCATAACACAGCTTCGTGGTGCTAAATTGCCTTTCAAGTCCAGCACTGTTTGCAACTTCTGGAACAAGTTTCAGTGCGATATTACACAGAGATTGGTTATAATTAAGTCTTTTTCCTGCTGCCCACCAAACTCCTGGTTCAACGTCATTTCTCAATAGGGCTCCTAGAAGAGTGGCTTAAAATAAACTTTATTTTGGCGACACACTAATGCTTATTGAAATGGAATGCAACAATTCCCATTGTTTATGCATCTCAAAATAAATTTTATAAACAATGACAGAAAGTGCTTCCAAGACCCACTCGCGGTATGCAGCCTATGTTTTGATTATCGTACTGGCTATTGACACGCTGGCGTGTATACAAGGAAATGAAAATCCTTATTTACACACCAGAATCAACCAATAAAAAGACAGGTTTGTGTAGTAGCTCACGTGTAAATAAGAAGCTCTTTAACCATATTCGCACGCCAGCGAGGTACAATTTACATGCTGGCGTGTAAATAAGCAATATTTTGACCTCATTTGCACGCCAGCGTGTCAAAGTCTTATTCTGGAACACCTTACACGCCGGCGTGAAAATAAGCAATATTTCAACCTTATTTGCACGTCAGCGTCTCAAGGTACTAAAGTGGTACAATTTGCACGCTGGTGTGTAAATTAAGGCGAAAAAATTTGCTTATTTGCACGTCAGCGTGTCAGTAGACAAGTCCGTGCTTATTGACACGCCGGCGTGTACATAAGCAAATTCTTTCCCTTATTGACACGCCGGCGTGTAAATAAGCAAATTCTTTCTCTTATTGACACGCCCGGCGTGTCAGTAGCCTTTGCCTTTGATTATTTGCGTGTCGGACTACTCCTTGACGGAAATACTGTCCACAAACAATATGTTACACCAGCGGTTACAGTGAGCGGTGCCACTCTGGCGCGCAGAATGAACCAGGTTTATGTAAAAGAAAAGGATTTTTTCGTTATCTAAAAGCATTTAAAACTAGAAGCTCATTCCGCTAGCGAAATGTTAAACACTTGACAAAAATTAAAACGCAAAAATACTTCCTTCAATGGGTTATTTCTTGAATAATATATTGCAAACAACACAGCTTGAATACGTCTTATAAGCCGAGTAGTGTTTGGTTGTTGTTGACTTAAAGTTTTATTGACTGATCAGGCATACGCCTTGTTATCTATTTACGCAGTGAGAGCTCGCACAAAGCTCACTGAGCAAATGTGTATTCTGTGCTGTTGTTAAATGCTACGCATTTACTTGCAAAAAATACACTCTTTTCACATGGCGTTTTAACAAAGAAAACGAAATCAAAGACGAAAATAAAAAGTGACATGCACATGTTCAGATCAAGCTCTTCATAGGTCCCAAGTTTCATGGTCGTAGGGCCCATAGTGTCAGAGAAGAAGACACAAAAAATCGTAAAAACTGTCAAGCAGAAAAAGGACGAATTTTGCTCGCACAAATTCATATAACCCTTGCAAGCCAAAGGCTTGTCAAGTGTTAAAAATCAAGTTGATTTTTTTGCGTTGATCTAAATAAGTGAGTCATTTTTTTCATCATAGTGTTCAGCATGACTTCGCCTTTTTTTTGAAAGCTTGCAGTACACGTTTTCTAAAGCCAAATATGACAACTTCAAATGATCATCACTTCAAAACTACTGGTGGATTAAAAACCATTTTTCACCATAGTGTTCAGCATAACTTCGTCTTTTTTAAAACTAAATTGGAACACCTCAAACCTCTTATTAACGTCCAACCCTCACATAATAAATGACGTCATCAGTGATGTTATAAATGGGTATATAAGGCATGCATGACAACTTCAAATGATCATCACTTCAAAACTACAAGTGGATTTCAATCATTTTTCACCATAGAGTTCAGCATAACTTCGTCTTTTTTAAAACTAAATTGGAACCCCTCCAACCTCTTATTATCATCCACCCCTCACATAATAAATGACGTCATAACTGACGTTATAAATGGGTACATAAGGCATACATGACAACTTCAACAGCGCATCACTTCAAAACTACGGGACCGATTTCAACCATTTTTTCAGCATAGTACTTAGCCGGACTGAAATGGAGGGACCAGAAACCGAGAATTATTTCAATATTATCGCTACCTTAACCGTGAGGTTAAAGATAGACAGTTTGATTCATCAGAATCAAACGAAATGAAAGATGGACTGCATTATCTGCCTCTGGAAGAAAGTTAATGACTACTTGGAGAAGCTGCGCAGCATCGGCTATAAACTGTACTTAACAAATCTCAAGCGCTTAGAGATCATTACCTACAATGACATGTGCTATGTCAGCTTTGTGCGTGTCTCTGACTTTGAAGAGAAAGATTACACCTACTACATTATCTTCAATGATGAGGAACGAGCTGGAAGCAATGCAACAGATAAACAGTATGTTATTTGAAGAGATAGCACCATCTGACGACTAAGCATTTCCCAGTCTTTTGATTGGTGAAACGTGTACGGAATGCCATAATGTGAAAACACCTTTCAAGATGACCAAGATGAGAAAGGTTATGAGCAAGTCCAAACTGTCAAAGAACAATCTAGCTTAGGATCGACTGCATAATGCTACAACAGAAAACCAACTGGGAGCCATTTGCACTTATTGTGGCATTCAAGGTTATCTGGGAGATGATTGACACTGCCACAGATATGTCTCCAAGCTGTGTGAGCCTGACAGCATTTGTGGCAAGTGTGAAATACTTAAAGTCTGTGAGGTGAAGTAGAAACGCATTTGTTGTTCAGACGTACAGAGGACTTGTACAAACACGGATTCATCCTTTAAAAAGGCTTATGTTGACTTTATGATTGCTAAACTTGCTTGTTATTGGACTGCAGAGTATCACCTTTACGATTTAGACTCTGTCTGAAACTTTGTGCACCACAGTCTCGATGTGATTGAACTGTATACAAGGTTTATTGGAAAGTGCTATGAAGCTGGAATAGAAGATGCAGAGAACTGTGACTTTGGTTGTGCGCTCTACTTTGCTCGCACTGATTTAGGAGTGTACTGTTGCGTGATTGATTATTTAATGGATTGCTGTAAAGAAGAAACTGAGTACAACTAGTCTACATAGATAAGATAAGCTATAAAAACTTGTTAACAATTTTTTTTAAAAACTTGGTTATTCGAACGTTGGAGACATCGCAACAATGTTTTTCTTTCTAGTCAATTTAATCCTTTGTTTCTTATGTTTCTTGTTTCAAAGTGAACAAAGGAAGAAAACCACAGAACAGGTGGCAGAAATTTTAAAAGAAGTCATAGATAAACATGCTTCGAAAATTTCAAGTGATACCATCATTATATTACAGGAAGACGAAAAGTGAAACATATCAACAACGGAACAATCCCAGCTATTTATTCCCAGACATACAGAGACATTGGATGGTGTCTCCAAAGTGAACTATATTTGTGTTTTCAAAACTTCTTTATTTTGAATCCAGCTGGGTACTGGAAGCGAAGAATATGCACAAACACTGGGAAGCTGTTTGGAAGGACAATTCAAAGAGATCGTTTCATCCAATGTTTTTGAGAGAATATGAAGAACTGAATTTACCAGGGAATACCTATGACATTGATTCAGGATTTATCAAGACCAGTATGATTTAGGCAGCTGACTTCATGCTGGCTGTGGCTGCTAGAATTATTTTACATTACCACGATGATGTTTCACTGTCAAGTGATATATCAGAACTTGTCACTTTCAGTAATGGACAAACTGAAGTGAATAAAGACATTTGAAAAATGTTTGATGTAACATTTATATATATATATATATATATATATATATATATATATATATATATATATATATATATATATATATATATATATATATATATATATATATATATTGAGGTTGTAGTGCACAGCATAATCTTTCAACTGCTACTCATTCACTTTGTTTTCAGTTTTCTTTCTGAATTGTACATATATTAGTTAAGGTATTCACATTTGCATGTGAATAAACAAAGTGTGTTATGTGAATGCCTGGTTTCATTTCGAGGTAATATGGCAACGTGGAAAGACTACTTAACCAATACATACTTTAAACCTGGAATCCCTGGAGCATTTGAAGGACCTAATAAGTTATACAAACTACTGAAACCAAAGAAACATCCTGTGACATAGTACAAAGTGAAAAATTGGTTGCAAGATCAGGGTGCCTTTAGTTTACTTTAGCCAGTGAAATACAAATTTAAAATACAACGCATCATTACCCATGGTATTGATGGTATGTAGGATGTGGATTTGACAGATGTGATCAACATAATGAAGGCAATCAATTTTTCACTGATTGTCATTGATGTCTTTTCTAAACACTTGTAGTTGCAACCTATTCCAAGCAAAGTCACACGAGTGTCACGCAAGCCTTCCAAAATATTTTTTAATAAACAAGAAGACCTAGAACATTGAGATCAGATAATGGCACAGAATTTAAGAGCAGATGAGTAAAGTAATTTCTAAAGAAAGTAGGCAGTCATGCATATACTACTAAGAATGAGATGAAAGCGAACTTTGCTGAAAGAGTCGTACGTACTCTCAAAGGACCAGCCTCGGTGGCCTAGTGGTTAGAGTGTCCGCCTCGAGACTGGAAGATCGTGGGTTCAAACCCCGGTCGGGTCATACCTAAGACTTTAAAAGTGGGTCTCCTCCTTGCTACCCTGTGAGGCACTCCACATGAAGGGTTAGAATACAATACTCTCAAAGGAATGATGTATCACTATTTTCTACATCAGCAAACGTATCGGTACACAGATGTCTTACAATACTTAGTCTACAGTTATAATCATAGATCTCATTGATCCCATGGTTATACACCGGTAAGCATTATCAAGAAGATTGAATCCACATGTAGCACATGGAAACACATGTACATTGATAAATTAAAATTGAAATCAACGAAAAAGCCAAAACCCTTCAAGTTTGACCCTTCAGCATGTTCGCATTTCACACATGAAATGTGTATTTCAAAAGCATTATCATATAAAGTGAACACAGGAAGTATTTATTGTCACGCATTGTTGTAAGAAGCAAGGAATACGCTTGTATCGTGTCAAACACTTCTTAGAGGAAGATATTGATGGTCATTTCTGTGAAGAAGAATTACAAGCTGTTGCAAAAGACGTTTGCTGGGGGGAATATTGAGAATACACTTACTTTTTGTTCCATGCATGGTGTAGGAGGCGACCAATCGGAATTTCTTTCCAAGTCTTCTTTTGCTATTTCTTCATTCTTCCTTCTTTTTTCCTACTTGTTACTTTAGCAAGTGCGCCGCAATATACCCATCATAGTTGGTGAACGGGACCTTAAACTCCAAACAAACAAAAAAACAAACAAACGTTCAATCCGTGTACAAAATTGAAAAAACTTTGAAGCGTGAAAGTGACGAAGTGTAAAGAATTATTTGTCAAGTGGTTAGGCTGGCCAAAGAAAATTTTGGGTAAAGTAGTTTGGTAAAGAAATCTGATATTCAAGCGTCATGAAGCATCCATTTAATGCCTGGTTTCTGGATCAACAGATAGTGGAAAAACGGCTCTTATGAAAGCGGTCATTCAACAAAAAGCCGTTCAACCATTTTCTAAAAAACATTTTATGGCTCTATGCTGCGGATCAGCCCTTGTACAAAGGCATGAAAGGAGTGACATTTTACCAAAGTATTCCGTAGAATAACTTACTCATTATTGGTGATCTCATGACCAAATGTAATGGTGATCAACGCATAATCAGATTGTTTAGTGTTGGAATCGTCATAAAAATCAAAGCAGTATTTTCAAGTTGCACATTCTGTTTCACCAAGGAAAGGAACTGCGTAATATTAGTTTAAATACACATTACATTATTCTCTTTAAAATCCAAGAGATAGTCAACAAATCAGCACATTGCTCGGCACATGTATCCAAGGAACTCTCAGTTTCAGTTGCTACGAACACACGGGACATTAAACACCAAACCAACAACAACAGACCTCATGGTTATTTATTCATCGATTTGAAACCAAAGACAGAAGATAAGGTACGTATTCGCACAGGATTTCTACCAAGATACACACTACGCTTATATTACTAAGATTACTTATATTACCAAAATATGCTTGAATATATTGCATGGACACTTACCACTGAAGCCACATTATGTGTAAAAAATTAAAGCGTTAACAACAAACCTTTCGGCAGCTGGCTGATAAGAAGAGTTCCCTCAAGCGTAAAAAGAGGTTAATAAACCAAAAAAGGAGGATTTATTGGAACAATTGCAGGAATTGTACTTCCATTATTACCTCAATTGTTATTAAAAATTAAGCAAGCAATGAAGATGGTCCTTGTTCCTGGATCAGAATATAGAAAATGATCTATTACCTATTATCAAGTCAACCTTCAGATGATGGTATTAAAGCTAAAGTGAACATACGTTTGAAAAATAAATGAAATCATGAAACTGCTACAGAAATATCACAACTTCTTGGCCGCTACTTACAAATGTCATAAAAATCAGAAAAGCCGGTGGAAAAGCCTGAGCCTCTTAAAAATGAACGCTTATGAGTTTTCAACCCATATATCATGCCAAAGTGACTCTCATTCTGACAGACTCCAAGAAACACGGTGCTTCTTGGATAGAGAGCTTGTTTAAAAACTTGAGATTGGTTGCTACAAGAAAAAAAAGTGGCACTGGGTTGGAAGCAGTTTATTCGAGAAATTGTTGATGCTGATATTCCAAAAACTATCTTTAGCAGAAAAGACAACACGTGAAGATATTACAAATGAGATAAAACAGCGTCAACAAAGGCAGTTTCCAGAACGATGGGAAAAGTTCCAAAGTGGCTTAACGAGTTGTGTGGCTGTAAAGGAAGTGAATCTGTAGACATGCAAGTAGACATGCACCCAATCCTCAACGTGCTCATAGATTACTTATATTACTGGAACTTTCAAGTTTCTACATCACTTTGTCTAGCAATGCTAGCATGGACTATTATCCCAACAATAAGGTCTCTAATAATTAAATTCGTTTTTCATACATTGTAGTCTAAAGAATAGTATGGAATTGCTAGTTGTTGAAATTCAGTATCCACCTACATGGAGTACTATGAGAAAAGGATTGGATTATTCCCTTCAGTATCGACAACGACCACTTGCAGATGCTGTTTTTGGGCCATTCATCATTCCTTATGGCTACTATAGAACAATGAATGAACTGTGTATTGCAGTGAATGAAGACGTGGACAATGCTATTGCAACTAAATATGATACAACTGAACTTAAACAGCCTATTCGGATAAAGTATGATAGAATTAGATGACAATTTTTTTGCACAATATAGCTTTGAAGTTTCCTTTTCCATTGGATTAGCTGAAATCTTGGGATTTACACCACATCAGTGGCATACTGAAGATTGCAAAGTTGAACATAAAGCAGATGTGAAACAGGGATTTTATACACTTTATGTGTACTGCAGTATTTGCGAGCCACAAGTAGGTGAATATTATTATGTCCTTTTATTACGTTCTGTTCCCATTGAAAACCATGATGGCGATGTTATCATGAAAACTTATGGAGAAGCTCATTACATACCTGTTAAGACATCAAAATTTGACACGATGGAAATCAATATTAAGGATGACACAGATCATGATTTGACATTTTAACTGGAAAAGTGATCTGTAAACTTCATTTCGGACAAAAAGTATTATGAAAGCGTATAGACACGATCGATTAATATATCGCAGCAATTTCCTTCATGAAGTGGGTGGCGATTCACCAGGATTTAAATTGCGGATGCAATATGGAGCTGGTTTTGGTTCGTTCTTGGGAGCATTGGCTCGTAAAGCTATTCCACTCATTAGGGCAGGGGCTAAATTTGCTACACCACATCTGAAGAAGGCTGCAAAGAACGTGGCTAAAGACGTGACTGGTCCTGTAGCTCATGAAGTTGTTAGTGCTATTAATAAACGAAGTAAATCAAAGAAAGTTGTCAGAAGAAGAAAGATAGGCAAACGAACAACATCAAGAGATATATTTGGGAAATAAAAATGTCAATCATTTATGATATTTCGTGCAAATGCAGTCTGTCTCCATTGCAATGGCTTCGTATACTACCAACGCAAACTGCTGTAGAAAAAATTTCGATGTAGACTATCAACCACTCACTGTCAATAGAGATGGTGCACCAGTAGAATTTTATATTCCTGCTAGTATGTAGATTTAAAAAAATAACAGACTTTATGCTGTATGCAGCATAGGCAAGAGAGATAGTGCAGCCTGTGGTGCAGAAGACCTGGTTGGACCAATCAATGATATGTTTAATGGATTATGGTCTAATATTGAATTATTTACAAATGATCGGTTGATTTTAAATGGCCAAAATACTCATGGCTATACCAGCATTCATTTTCCACCTCATCCATGAATCGGAAGAAAGTCGTAATTCTGAGCGCATGCGTCTCATGTACAAGGAAGCAGATGGAACTATGAATTGTCATGCGGTGAAAATCCCCAATCATCAAAAGTTTATGAACGGCTTTCATATAGGTGCTAATGGCAATGTGGTAGCTGAAGCAGGAAATAATGGCGGACATTTCCATTATTTGCACACTCGCTAGAGCCGTGACGTGATGTTTACAGCTGGCTTGAGAATTGATCTGTTTGAGCAAGATCGTTATCTTCCCATATCGCAAGAGCAGGAAATTGCATTTACATGGGCAAAAGGATGAATTTCTGTTGTTATCTGAGAGCAATGCCTATAAGATAGAAGTGAAAGATTTGTTTCTGACCCTGCGTAAAGTGAAAGCCAGTTCGGGTATTCAGCTAGGACATACAGATGCAGTGATGGAAACTCCTGCCATGTTCCCTATTACTAGAAAAGAATGTAAAATTTTAGCCGTTCCCTCTGGATTTCAATCCTTCGTAAAAGATAGCATCTTTACAACTCTTATGATAAAGTGAATGGCGAGAAAAGCTTCATCGTCAAACGGAAAAATTGATCTGGAGGTTGTACTTTATTTTCTTTTGACTTAACAACTGATTATGATGGCGATGACCATTACGCTGTTATCAAACATGACAGCTTGCGGCTAGAGATGCATTTTGCCAATGCGTTCCAATATACAATCAACGTCGTGATCTATGCAGAATTTGACAATATTGTCGAAATAAGCGTGAATCCCAGTATTCAGTTTGATTGTCAATCATGAATACGAAACAGACAGATGCTATATTGACACATGATGTTCTGACAAAAGACCTATTCCATGTAGTGTTTCCTATGTATCAACTGCAAGGATTACAGCAAGGGCCTATGTCATCAACACCAGTGATCATGTTGAGCCTGGAGACCATCGGATTTCTGTATATTTCATCTATAGTGTTGAATATTTTATCTCTTGCGGACTTTTACCTTTAGAAAAAATTTTAAATAAGGAATATGTATATAATTCAGCAACATTACAGCAGCCCATTTCCAATGCGTGTGGTTTCGATTGTGTGTCCCCCCTCACTGCTTTCTGCTTCGTGCATGGCGTAAGAGGCGCCTAATCGGAATTTCTTTCTTTCTAACTTCTCTTTTACTATTTATTCATTCTTCCTTCTTTTTTTCTCCACTTATTTCTTTAGCGAGTCCGTCCCAATATAGCTATCATTGTAGCTAAACGGGACGTTAAACACCAAGCAAACAAATCCGAAGTTGTTGCAGCGGAATGCAATCCAGACCCATTGTGCAGGAGCATAGTCCTCATCAACTAATTCCTTCAACATACAATTGACTGTAAAAGTCTACTTTTGGTGGAAGTTTGGTTTCTGCAATTTTGGAGGGTTCATCAAGATAGTCATAGAGTTACGCTCCTTTTCTCAAAAGTAACTCTTGCTGCTGACTCACCACATGAGCAGTCATATTCTGAAGCTTGTCTTTGCCGTCATCCACTAAATCGGCTACTAATTTTTACAAGGATGCTCCCGTGAATTGGTATGAGTCGTTGAATTTCAGATTTCTCATGTTTATCGCAATATACTTTTCCACAGTGTTGGGAGTGACTGACAGTTTCAAGTTTTTGAGTTTTCCTATACTGTCTATAAGAAGGTGGCTGTCATATCCTCGTAGATTGTGAAATAGGACAGGGACGATGAATGAATCCCATTTTTCTTGCTGTTCCTTTCTTAAGCGAAACTGTAGGTTGCATTCACTATGGGCTGCTCTACTTTATTTTCCACTGTGATCATGATCTCGCACACGATCCACTCCCATCAATTCATGACAAATGTAGCAATGAGTAGCTTGAGCTAACTGTTTCCTATCCTCATTTCTCTGTACAGCATTCAAAGTCAGACAAAGGACAAAGGATGCCTTTTGTTGTTTTGCAATGCCCTTGAATCGATGTAATGCCTTTGATTGTATCCTCTGCACGATGTTTGTCCAAAAGGTCTTGTCCCATAAACGCTGGCGGACAATAAGCAGTAAAACGTTCCATGGTGTTTTGTGCGATGCGTGATGAATCGGCTAAAGTTCTTAATCAGGCAATGATGTCTCTTCCCATTGTCACTGATGAGCAGTAAGTTGATTGCAGTGTCACTATCATATTGACTCCTGTGACTAATGTGAATGTGAACCACAACTTGATTTTCTCAATCAAAAACATTGATTACAATGTTGTTTTTCTTCCCAAATTTAGGAATTTGATGAATTGGTGTTGCAAATGATGTATCTTCCACATTCACATTCACCTCATGCTCAGACGGTTAGTACTTGTAATGCTCATTTACGTGATCATTTAATGGATGCAGATGAGCTAATGTAGACCTTAGGAAGCACTTGTTGTGTTTGTAATGTTGATAACACCCTTGATATTCTTGATCGTCTTTGACAACGGATTGGCCTGCATTGTTTTAACGTAGCTGTATGAACTTCAATCTGAAGAACCTTGTCCAGCATCCATCCAAACCCTTGACGTTCATGCTCATCAAACTTGCTGAACAAATCATTGAATGCATTTGGCAAACCGTTATCAATATCTATTTCACTGAATGCTCTAAAAGTCTGAGTGCTCAAATGAGTGTTATCCCCACGTTTTGTCAACACTCCCTCTTCATTTGTTGTTATTTTCTTGAACTGAGCTAAAACGACAGTGTACCATTTTTTAGTCCATTGTCTAGTCTGTCTTTCAAATGTCATGTGATGCGATTTTTTACTGCCGCATTTCCAGTAGCAAGTCGGATTCATGTTCGGTGTGCATGTCCACCAAGGCTTGTTCTTCTACCTTTACCCCCTTGCATTACATCCTTCTTTGTTTCTTCTTTTGGGTGTTCGTCTTGTGTCTGTGTCTCACTTTGCATCTTCTTTTGTTTCTTTGTAGGAGTTTGATCTGAGTCATCAGCTAATCTTTTTATACGTTTGTTTTGCATTGGTGCTGCATGAGTATATGTATCACCATGCATGATCTGCATATTGTTCAGCATTGTTGAAGACATGGAAGAAAACGCGATAAGTAATAAGTCCTCGTTCTTTAGGAAAGGCAATCAGGTTTCAGATAAATGTCTTGCAAATTTAGCTTAGCTTGACAGCACTGCATGACACTATCCACATTTCATTTCTACATTTGGGATATCCATGTTTTATGATGTTACCACTTCACTGTCTTGATGGTAAATGATGGAAATTACATTAGTTTTGAAGTTATGCTTGTTTGAAATTGTGATAAATGACGCTACAAACGACGTCATCAATGACAGGGGGTCTAGAAATAAAAAGTTATCAGAGTGGTCTGAAACGTACAACTATGCAAAAATCAGAATTTCGCATCTGGGTAGGGATTTAGAAAAAATGACCAGAATGGTCTGAAACTTAAAACTATACCAAAATCTGATTTTCACTCGGGGAGGGGGGAGTCCTGAATACAAAATGATCATAATGGTCTGAAACGTAAAACTATGCCAAAATCTTATTTTCGCCCCTGTTGACTGACCGACCGACCAGTCAGCAGGGAGGCTGGACGGCTAGAATTCTCATGGGACTTCCACACCGGCTAGAAATCTCATGGGACTTCTAGGCGAACCACTGGAGTATGAGATTTCTGGCCGGTCCGTCCAGAAGTCCCATAGGATTTTGATGTGCCAAGCAATACATCTATGAGATTTACCGAAAACTGCATTTTTTTTCTAAATCACCGCGTCATCTAATAGTTCAGCCAGCCACTTTGTAAACTAAAATTTGTTCAAAATATAGGTCAGATTTAAGAAAACAAAAAATGCTACTGTTCCGACAAATCCGGCCCGATTTCGTCGAACTTTTGCAGAAATGTTCCTGCAAACATTCTGAGGTCAATCCATTCAGTACACATTCTGAGATCAATCCAACGTCGACTTGAGGTTGGGACGTCGATCCAACCAAATCATGATAACAACCATGGTTGTGCGTTGGTTGTGACTGGACGCGACAACAGATCATCGTCTGATAATGTCTTTGACACAATGTTGGATTGGCTTTGGTTAAGCAACGGTATTTAGACAGTGCTTTTGGTTGCAACCAAATTGCTAGTTTCTCCGACGTATTATCAACGTCTTTGGTGCAGCTGTGAACAGACGCCGAAAAATAAAAGTTGGATGGACGTCGGAAAACCGACGTTATTTAGTCGTTTAACTCGCAGCCAAAAACAACATCCATGTGTTATTGCTTTCCGGACATGGGCACTTTGACAATAGACCGAAACGAAGACTAAAATACGAGAATTTCGAGAGCACGAAAGTTATGTCCCCTCCACTTTTTATAAAAATCATGAAAATCGACTTCATACGTATCCTGCGTGACTATATGACGTAAGGATCGATAGGACGGAGTATAGTACTTTGGTGGAGGCTGACCACACTCTGATCATCGTTGTCTTGACGGCGATTTTGGATCGAGAGATAGACGTTGTTTCGGCTTACATTTGCAACCTTTACGCAACGTTGATAAGAGGTCGGATAATCGATTCTGTCCAAAGTCGGAAGGTAGAAGTTGGTTCGACTTCCACAAACAACCAAAATCCGACGCTGATCCAACGTCGAGTGCGACATCTATCCAGCATTGATCGAACGTCACAATGTAACTGGGCAGTCGTAAGTGGTGGAGGCCGGATGTGGTTAGTGGTTAATGTTGTGACTTCCGAAGCAAGGAGTCGTGAGTTGAAGTGCCGCTTAAGGCGTACCGTGCTTTTTCAGTGTCTCCCTGTTTTGGTTAACAGCAGTTCTCCCATGCAAGCATATATAGGTTCATACTACAGTTCTCCATTTTAGTAGTTGAGACTTCTAAGGAAATTGTTATCAAGTTGAAATACTAAATAATGTTTATATATGGACACATTTTCAACCGGCTTGAGCAATATTATATGAAAAAGAGTATCTAAAAACTCTTTCTTTCTTTGTCCTTTTCTCTGTTTCTTCCTTCTTCCTGCCCCCCCCCCCTTTACCTGATCCGAGCTATAATCCCAGGAGCTGCAGTACTGTAATATTCGAAAAAAAACTGAGCTGGCTAATAAATGGATAGCTTTAACAGAAAAAAACAGTGCTCTTCATCCCACATATCCAGTCCACGACTGTTGAAAGCAATGAGGTCTTCCACTAATCTAAATTAAACTGCTTTATAAGAAAAGTGTTTTACCCTCTGTATTAATGAATTAAAGCTCTGTTTGTCCGTGCCAAAAACATCACAAAAACATAAGTAAGCGGCAAAAATCACACTCCGAAGTTACAAACAGAAATTGTCACTATAACATCACATGCACACATTGAAAATAAGTAAATTCGCACTGATCTATCGAAACGTTTTGCCGATTCGACTGCAGCATGTTGAGTTAAATATTTAAAGATAATATAGAAAAATATTAACAAGAAACACATTCACAAATATGTTATGATGCATACAGAAAATCACGTAAAATGGTTTTAAAAACTCAGATAAGGGTTTATTTCATTTTGAAGTGCATTAAATACTTCTTTATTTCTCGTTCTACGTATCGAAAATTCAGTTTGACATATATTTAAAATAATTATTTATATATAAAATCTGGCAATGAATGTGAAACCGGCATTCCATAGTCATTCACATCCTTGTTGTTCAAATAACGAATAAAGTGACGCAAATTCGACAGATCTTTTTATAAGTTAGCATGTTTGGCTCTGTAAAAACACAGTAATGACAAAAAATTAAAGTCTCAAATTTAATTTGTGGAAAAATAAATATAGCCAAATTTAACTAGACCGTTCTCGCTACCGATTAGCGAAAATTACACTT
Source organism: Protula sp. h YS-2021 (assembly GCA_949752745.1). Taxonomy (NCBI): domain Eukaryota; kingdom Metazoa; phylum Annelida; class Polychaeta; order Sabellida; family Serpulidae; genus Protula; species Protula sp. h YS-2021. The sequence goes on along the minus strand of OX457025.1, from coordinate 48,781,453 downwards.
GGGAGCCACAAAAAATACGATTCTGAACCTTTAAAATTCAGAACTCACCATGAACGAGGAGGTCAAGGTCACCAAGGTACAAGGTCACCGAGAAAGCTCCAACTTCTCTTTTTTTAGTTCGAAATGCTCGAAAATATGCTCCAAATAGCTTTGTCTGTAACCGTTTTCGAGATAATGGCCAACTTCAGGTTTTTGACATTGACCATGACCGAAAAGAGCAAAGTCCATCTGATTTCGAGATAATAGTCAACTTGCCTATCGCATTTTAGGTTCAAAGGGTAGAAAATCAGCTGAAAATCGCTCTGTCTCTAACTGTTTTCGAGATAATAGGCCACTTAAAAAAAGGGATGGCTGGAAGACTCATTTGTGCTAATTTGGAATTCCGTGGTGGTGACTTGTGCAGTCGTTTAGCTAAGGCAATTTGAGCGAAAGCCAATCTTCCGCTTTCCACCCCTGGCTGGTTTCGAACTAGGGACCTTATGATTGCAAGACCAACGCTCTACCGACTGAGCTAACCGTCACTCCCTTACAGTTTTGACCTTGACCATGACCAAGGAGGTCAAGGTCACCGAGGTACCCCTTACATATCGTCTTTTAAGCCGAAAGGATCGAAATAAGCTCAAAATTGCTCTATCTCCAACCATTTTCTAGATGCCGGCCCATTTCCAGTTTTTTTTTATATTTAGCATGGCCATTGATCAAGTTTTAACATTATTTCAACGAAAATGTCAGGTCAAGTATATTTTAGCCATGTTTTATTTTAATAAACAAGGAGCCCATGTAAAACTTTTGAAATTAAAAATCATTCGTTTTGCACATGAACGTTGTTTTGTGTCATAGATGGTTAAATGTTCTTTTTCAGGTTTTGGAGATCGGCGCCTTTCAGAAGAAACACACTAAGTAATGCCTCCGCCGCCGCCACCACCGCCACCTCTGCCAGCCTCAGCTGCCAAAGGCTCTCTCAACTCGCCGCCAGCTGCAGATAGTAAAGCGGTTAGTCCCAAAAAGACCAAAGCCCCACCTCCGCCTCCGTGCTTCTCTCCACCCAGTCCTGGAGAGGAGTCACTGCTAAGACAGACGGAAGAGCAGGCGTCGCCAAGCTCTGACACGCCAGCATCACAGGATGAACCAATGGGCAGAAAGTCCTCCTTGCCTCCTCCTCCACCCCCGCCACCGCCATCTGAATCGGAGGAGGATTTGCTCAAGTTCAATCGGGTTTCATTGCTTCCTCCACCCCCCTCACCGCCGCCAGATTACAGCCCGATGGCGGGCAGCTTCGATTTACCGCCCCCTCCTCCTGACCCTGGACTGAAGAGACTATCTTCCTTCGATCCAAAAGCACCAGCTGAAAAAACGAGGTCTGGCGGAAGCAGGAGTTCTGTACGGGACAGTATTCAAGAGGTGAGCAAAGAGCTTGCAATTACTCCCAAAGAAAAAAGGCCGGCGAAGGAATTCAACTTGTCAGATTACATCGCCAGCCCGCCTATTTCAAAAGGCGAGAGTTTGAAAGCAGTCGAAAAGCTGAAAGATGTGCCATTGACGGACAAAGATTGCTGCAGCATTGATGGGGGTTCTGTCAACATTCACTACGAGGCCAGTATGGACACAGCATTCCGAGACACTGACGCTTTCGCCACAGGCCAGGCCGTGTTCATTGAAGAGGCCCAAAGACAAGCAAAATTGGTAGGCGAAAATCATCTAGCATTTTGTACACTATAAAAAGTTGTATGTCAGCCAAACATCTGCTCAGTTACTTATTTTGAAATATGTAAGGAAAAGGTTTGTTTAATTTGGCGTTTTAATGTTGGGTTTATATACAAATCCAGTAACCAGATGAATGGAACTTGATTCATGTCGATAACAGACAAAATGCACATTTAAATAGAATAATGAAAAAAATAATACTATGAGTTAAAGGCAGTGCGCCGAAAATAGTGGTCACATGTTGGTCACATTCCTGTCCATAGAAGTGATGAGGTTTGTTCAGTTTCAAAAACACTGCCGTACTTATCTAAAGGTGACGCCCTCTTTTAGCCCCAGCTTCGTACAGAAGCAGGTGCTCTAGCAGTCGTTGAAATTATGTGCGTATGCACGCTTTAAGTTGCAAAATTGTCTCCACCTGCGTTTTCAGTCTGAATGTCTTGGGATGTTGGTTGATGGTAGCGGACATAAGTACCTACCTGCCTCTTACTTTTTTGGCGATTCACCAAAAAAAAAAAAAAATGGCGGAAATATTGGTCAAAAGCCAAATTTTTTAAAATGTATCTCCTCCTATTGTTTTGGTGGAAATGCTCTAAAATTTTGGAGGAAGGTAGGGTGCGTAAGTGTCCACCTGGTTATTGCTTTTTGGACGATTCACCAAAAATTGGCGAAAAAATTTTTTTTTTCGTAAATTCTTAACTATATCCTGGAAAATAGTCTTACTGTCTTAAAATGTTAAGTGAGAGTAGCAAGCGTTGCTATCTATCTGTCTATTAATTGTTAAACCAGTGCACTTTGTCGGACTGGTCTTATCACATTAATAGAGGGGCATTCGTCGTCTGTATGTACGTGTGTACGTATGTACGTATGTACGCATGTACGTATTAAACTTTAACATAAAATGCTTATTTTCGTTCAGTTTTGATATAATTCCTTTCAAATTTTGTAGAAATGTTCTCTAGATAGGCCTCTCTTTTGAAGTTTTTTTTTTGGCGATCGCCATAAATTGGCTAAATGGGACGGGGGGGGGGCATTTAAAATTTGTTCGTTGCCAAATTTCAAAATGCTTATCCTCCCACAACTTTGATAAGATTTTCTTTAAATTTTGTATGAATGTTCTTTAAGTAAGGATCTCATGAAAAGCTACTTTTTTGGCGATCCACCAAAAATTTGTTAAATTGGGGTATTTTTTAATTTATTGACTTGCAATTTTTCAAAATGCTTGTTTTGCCAAAATTTAGATCGGATTCATTTTCTAATTTTGTTCGGTTGTTTTCTAGGTGGGCCTCCCTTGAAAAATTACTTTTTTGACGATCCGCCAAAAATTAGTTAAATGGAGGTCATTTTTTAATTAATTAACAGCCAATTTTCAAAATACTTCATCTCCCACAATTTGAATCTGGTTCCTTTTCAATTTTGTACGATTGTTTTTTTTTAATGTTTGTCTCTTGAAAAATGACTTTTTTGGCGATCTGCCAAAAAATTAGCCAAATTTTATGGTTGCCAATTTTCAAAATGCTTCTTCTCCCACAATTTTGATAAGATTTTCTTCAAATTCTGTACGAGTGTTCTTTAGGTAGGTCTTTTTTGAAATATCACTTTTTTGGCGATGCGCCAAAAACTAGCCAGAGGGATTAGGGGGGGGGGGGATTTTTAATTTATTGGCTTCCAATTTTCAAAATTCTCTCTCCATATGTCTCGTATTTCTTTCTAATTTTGTACGAATGTTCTCTGGGTAGGCCTATCTTCAAATGTTACTTTGTTGGCGATCCGCTAAGAATTGGCTAAATGGGGAGCATTTAAACATGTTTAGTACAGTTTTCAAATTGGGGCGTTTTTTTCAAAACCAATTTTCAAAATGCTTAATCTCCCACAATTTAGATCGCTCAAAACATATCCAAAGCAGAATTTGTCGTAGTGGAATCTCAAAGAAACCGTTCCCGGCCATAAGGTCCTGGGCCATAAAGTCCCCAGCAATAAGATCCCCAAATGACTTTTGGGCGAAAACGTCCCCAAAGCAAAAAAAAAATTATGATAACCTAAATTAACGCCTTATTAAGCTTTACCCTGGCCATAAGGTTCTCAAATTAATTTAGGGCCAAAACGTCCCCAAGATAAAAATTATAAACTAAACGCTTTATTAAGCTTTACATCGGCCATAATGTCCCCGGGCAAAACCTCCCCGAAGCAAAAAAATATGATATCCTTAATTAACGCTTTATTAAACTTTACCCGGTCACAAGGTCCCCAGATATATAGTACCCGGCCATAAATTCCCCAAATGAATTTAGGGGCAAAACGTCCCCAAAGCTAAAAATGCATGGTAACCTAAATTAACGCTTTCTTAAGCTTCACCTCGGCTATAAGGTACCTGGCCATAATGTCCCGGCCATAAGGTCTCTAGTTCAGTTACGGCCAAAACGTCCTCAAAGCAAAAGGAAAACGTATGATAACCTAAATAAGCGCTTTATTAATTTTTAACACCGGCCATAAGGTCTGCTAATGAATTTAGGTTCAAAGCGTCCCTAAAGTAAAAAAACCGTATGGTAACGTAAATTAAAGCTTTATAAGCTTTACACGGCCATAAGGTCCCAAATGAATTAGGGCGAAAACGTCCCCAAAGCAAAAACGCACGATAACCTAAATTAACGTTCTATCAAGTTTTACCCCAGTCATAAGGTACCTGGCCATAATGATGTCCCCGGCCATAAGGCCCCGAATTAATTTAGGGACAAAATTCCCCCAAGCAAAACTTCTCGTGGAATCCAGAACAAAATGTCCTCAGCCCTAATCTCCTGGCCATAAGGTCTCTAGATCCGTTACGACCAAAACGTCCTCAAAGCAAAGGAAAAACGTATGATGACATAAATTAACGCTTTGTTAATCTTTACAACGGCCATAATGCCCCGGTCATTAAGTCCGCAAATTAGAACCAAAACGTCTCCAGAATAAAAACCATATGAAAACGTAAATGAACGCTTTGTTAAGCCTTACACGGTCATAAGGTTTTAAATGAATTAGGGTTGAACGGCCCCGAAGCAAAAAAAGCTTTACCCTGGCCATAAGATACCTGGCCATAAGGTCCCGAAATGAATTTATTGATAAAATCTCCCCAAAGCAAAATTTCTCGTGGAATCCAATACAAAATGCCCTCGGCCATAATGTCTTGTCCAAAAGGTCTCTAGTTCAGCTACGGTCACAAAGTCCCCAAAAGAAAGAAAAAACGTATGATGACCTAAATTAATCTTTATACCGGCCATAAGATCCGCAAGAGTATTTAGGTCCAAAACATCCTCAAAGTAAAAAACGTATGATAACGTGAATTAACGCTTTATTGAGCTTTATCCGGTCATAAGGTCCCAACCTGAATTTAGCGCCAAAACTTCCCCGAAGAAAAAAAGTACGATAACCTAAATTTACGCTTTATTAAGCTTTACCCCGGCCATAAGGTCTCCTGTCATAATGTTCCCGGCCATAAGGTCTCCAAATGAATTTAGGACCAAAAATTACGTTGGACTGGTGCAATGTTTTATGCGATGTTTTGTCCTCCCCACTTCGCATATAACCATTTGTCGTACGGACCTGCAACTTTGCACAGTGAAAATATATCTGTTGTGCATTATTGTATTATTTTTGAAATCGGTGAAAAATTATTTTGAGAATTTGGGACCGAGATAAGTCGTCCGTTGTAGAAGGTGTTCACTGTTGGGAGGTGTTCAGTAATGGACGTTTTACTGCATATAATTTACCTTACACTGGGATCCTGACTCACTGAAACTCTAGTTTCGAGGTATTTTAAATTTTTTTCGTAACCAATTTTCCAAAAGTTTTTCTCCTTCCACGATTTGGATAGAATTGTCTTTTAAATTTGTCATAACTGTTCATAAGGCGATTCTGTTTTGAAAAATTACTTTTCTGGCGACCCGCCGAAACTTGGCTAAATGGGGTGGGGGGGGGGGAGGGGTGTGGACATTTAACAATATTCAGCAGAGAATTTTCAAAATGCTTCTTCTCTCACATTTTTGACTGGATTGCTTCATAAATTTGTAAAATTTTCTTCAACCGGGTTTAACAATATGACAACCACTTTTTGGCGACCATACAAGCCTATTGATACTTGATTTACTAGATCTCGGCTGGTCACAATGTCCCTGGACATTCTTCTTTTGGTGATTGGCCAAAAATTAGCAAAATTTTTCAGTAAAACCTCTTAAATTTTTAAGTGAAGTTATCAGGAATTACTACCTACCTGGTTATTACTTTTATTGGCGGCTGGCCAGAAATTGGTTCAAATATTGGCAAAAAACCTTCTCTTTTTTTTTTTGCAAAATCTTAATTATGTCCAGGAAAATAGTCTCTCTATCTTGAAATTGAGAGTAGCAAGCGTTAATACATATCTGGCTATTACTTTTTTGGCAACTGGCCAAAAATTGTCGAAATTTTCACGAAAAACCAAAATTTTTCAGTAAAACTTCAACTCACTGCTGCAAAATAGCCTTAGTGATTGGCCGAAAATTGGCGAAAATTTTGGCGATAAACCAAAAACTTCCAGTAAAATCTGAAATTACTCCAGGAAAATAGTATTCATTTTAAGTCAAGGCAGCAAGTATTACCATCTACAACGCAGTTACTTTTTTGTGATTGGCCAAAACATTTTCAGTAAAATATTGACGATCTCCAGGAAAATAGTCTTGAAGTCTTAAATTTAAAAAGGTAGCAGCAAGTCTGACCGTCTTTAACTTTAAAGGAAAGGTAGCAGGTCTTCCATCCTCTCTCTTTGTTACAATTTTTTGGATTTGTAAAAAAAATGGCGAAAATTTTGGAGAAAATAAAAAAATCAGTAAGATTTTAGCGAACTCCAGGAAAATAGTCTTACTGTCTCAAAAGTGTAAGGAAAAGTAGCAGGCCTTATTGTCTAGCTGGCTGTGACAATATTCGGTGATTTACCAACAATTGGCAAAAATTTTGGCGAAAAGCTAAAAAAATTCAGTAAAATCTTAACTTCAGGAAAATAGTCTTACTGCCTTTAAATTTTAATTGAACGTAGCAGGCAATATTACCTTAATGGCTAATAATTTTTTGAGTGACTGGGCAAAATTTGGCAAAAATTTTGGCGAACAACCAAAAAAATGTCAATAAAATCTTAACGAACCCCAGGAAAATAGCCCCATGGCATTATAATCCGAACCTGATGAAGCGGGTATTTGATACTACATTGCTATTTGTTTCTCTCTCTCTTTCTGTTTCTCTCTCTCTCTCTCTCTCTCTCTCTCTCTCTCTCTCTCTCTCTCTCTCTCTCTCTCTCCCTAAACTGGCCAAGCTATTGGCGAAAAGCAATTTTTTCGAAATATGTTAACTAACGTCATTGCTTTGCAAATTTATGTAATAGTGGTACACATTACTACCTACCTGCGTGTTACTTTTTAGTAATTCACCAAAACTGGTGGATGTATTAGTCAAAACGCAATTAAAACATATATCCTCCTATGGTTTCAATAGAAACGTGCGCATAATTGTCCATCTGGCGATTATTTCTTTTAGCTATTCGCAAAAATTGGTCGAAATATTGGCGAAAAAATTTTATACAATCTTAACCAACTCCAGTAAAATATCCTTACTGTCTTGACACTTCACGTGAAAGGTGCAGGAATTATTGCGTACCTATACACTGTCTTATTGCTGATTGGCCAAAAATTGGCAGAAATATTGGTGAAAAACGAAAAAAAATCAGTAAAATCTTAACTCTAGCCATAGAAATGGCCTCACAGTCTTGAAATTCTGGTTAAAGATAACGGACATTGTTACTTACCTGCTTATTGCTGTTTTTGCTTAAGTCGGAAAAATTGGCTGAAATACTGACGAAAAACCAATTTCTACTGAAATCGTTTCTAGCGCAAGGAATATAAGGTTACCTTCTTAAAATTTATAATTATGAAAGCTATAAGTGAGTACCTATCTGGCTGTAACTTTTTTGGTGATTCGCCAAAAACATTATTGAAAACGCATCTGGCTCTAGGTATTATAACCTTAATCTCTTGAAATTCTGATTAAAGGTTGCGGGCTTTTGTACCACCTGGCTATTACGTTTTTTTCGTGATTCGCGTAAAACTGGCTAAAACATTAGCAAAAAAAAAAAAGAAAAAAAAAAAAAAGAAAAAAAAAACGATTTTCCTGAAAACATACCTCCTCCTAGGATTTAAATGGAAACGTTTTAAAATTTTGATGGAAGGTAGTGGTATATATGACCACTGGCTACTACTTTTTTGATTGGCAATTCTTAAAAAAATATAACGAATTGGCGAAGTTCCAAAGTTAGAGACTTTTTAGCACTAAAAATATTTTCGGAATTAAGCCACGTTGTTTTTTTTTCGGAATTGGATCGAATTCTTGATTAGACGGCGATAAAGGGACGATCGTTTCTGCCCGATGAACCGCCCGATGAGCCGCCCGTCTTTTCTGTTTTCAGGACGCTATATCTTGTGACTGTTGCAGGTTCTTTAAATTGCATCTTGATGGAGAATATGCTGGAATTGTGCAACGTCGCATTATTTTTCAGATTTGTGAAAAGAAAATAAAGTGTTTTTATGTTTGTTTTTTGACCGAAATTGAGCGGAACTCATTTAAGAAGCAATGTGACTTGACCGAAGAAGTCTCGTGGTACAAAGTGCAACTGGGAAGTAATATGAATGAAAGCCCTGAAACACATATTAATAAGTGCTCTGACGGATAAAGGGATAAATAGCCACTTTTCAATTGACCGGTGTGAGATGTATGGGGTAGGAGGGGGAGGCAAGCAGCCACTTTTTCATTGACCGATGTGAGACGGACGGAGGTGGGGGGGGGGGCAAGCAGCCACTTTTTCATTGACCGATGTGAGACGGACGGAGGTGGGGGAGGCAAGCAGCCACTTTTTCATTGACCGATGTGAGACGGACGGAGGTGGGGGAGGCAAGCAGCCACTTTTTCATTGACCGATGTGAGACGGACGGAGGTGGGGGAGGCAAGCAGCCACTTTTTCATTGACCGATGTGAGACGGACGGAGGTGGGGGAGGCAAGCAGCCACTTTTTCATTGACCGATGTGAGACGGACGGAGGTGGGGGAGGCAAGCAGCCACTTTTTCATTGACCGATGTGAGACGGACGGAGGTGGGGGAGGCAAGCAGCCACTTTTTCATTGACCGATGTGAGACGGACGGAGGTGGGGGAGGCAAGCAGCCACTTTTTCATTGACCGATGTGAGACGGACGGAGGTGGGGGAGGCAAGCAGCCACTTTTTCATTGACCGATGTGAGACGGACGGAGGTGGGGGAGGCAAGCAGCCACTTTTTCATTGACCGATGTGAGACGGACGGAGGTGGGGGAGGCAAACAGCCACTTTTTCATTGACCGATGTGAGACGGACGGAGGTGGGGGAGGCAAACAGCCACTTTTTCATTGACCGATGTGAGACGGACGGAGGTGGGGGAGGCAAGCAGCCACTTTGTCACTGACCGATGGGAGACGGACGGAGGTGGGGGAGGCAAGCAGCCACTTTTTCATTGACCGATGTGAGACGGACGGAGGTGGGGGGGGGGGGAAGCAAACAGCCACTTTTTCATTGACCGATGTGAGACGGACGGAGGTGGGGGGGGGGGAAGCAAACAGCCACTTTTTCATTGACCGGTGTGAGACGGACGGAGGTGGGGGGGGGGGCAAGCAGCCACTTTTTCATTGACCGATGTGAGACGGACGGAGGTGGGGGAGGCAAGCAGCCACTTTTTCATTGACCGATGTGAGACGGACGGAGGTGGGGGAGGCAAGCAGCCACTTTTTCATTGACCGATGTGAGACGGACGGAGGTGGGGGGGAAGCAAACAGCCACTTTTTCATTGACCGATGTGAGACGGACGGAGGTGGGGGGGGCAAGCAGCCACTTTTTCATTGACCGATGTGAGACGGACGGAGGTGGGGGAGGCAAGCAGCCACTTTTTCATTGACCGATGTGAGACGGACGGAGGTTGGGGAGGCAAGCAGCCACTTTTTCATTGACCGATGTGAGACGGACGGAGGTGGGGGAGGCAAGCAGCCACTTTTTCATTGACCGATGTGAGACGGACGGAGGTGGGGGAGGCAAGCAGCCACTTTTTCATTGACCGATGTGAGACGGACGGAGGTGGGGGAGGCAAGCAGCCACTTTGTCACTGACCGATGGGAGACGGACGGAGGTGGGGGAGGCAAGCAGCCACTTTTTCATTGACCGATGTGAGACGGACGGAGGTGGGGGGGGGAAGCAAACAGCCACTTTTTCATTGACCGATGTGAGACGGACGGAGGTGGGGGGGGGGGGGGGGGGCAAGCAGCCACTTTTTCATTGACCGATGTGAGACGGACGGAGGTTGGGGCGGCAAGCAGAAACTTGTTCATTGACCGGTGTGAGACGGATAAGGGGATAAGCAGCCACTGCCTTCTTGACCGGTTTATGGCCACATCAACGTTGTCTACTGAACACTGTGTGTGTGTCTGTAGCTTTCTGTGGTTGTGTTTTTTATGACGAGCTGCTGGTGGAGGGTTGCGGCTGCACCTCTATGGTCTACTGTTTATGTGTTTGCAGCTTTTTGTGGTTGTCTTTGTAGGACGAGCTGCTGGAGGAGGGTTACGGCTACGCTTCCATGCTCTACTGCTGGCGTTCCTGCTCTTTCGCCATCCCACAGGTCTCTATTCTTATTACGGCTGTCTATTACGGCTGTCTATTCTATTCTTAATACGGTTCTGAACTCTTAAAAATCGACAATGAACGAGGAGGTCAAGGTCACAAAAGTACCTCTTACATAGCCTGTTTTAGACTCAAAGGGTCGGAAATAAGCTCAAAATCGCTCTAACCGTTTCGAGATAATGGTCAACTTCCGGTTTTTGGCATTGACCATGACCGAAGAGTTCAAGTTCAGTGAGATACACACACACACACACACACATATGTATATATATATATATATATATATATATATATATATATATATATATATATATATATATATATATATATATATATATATATATATATATATATATATATATGAACAAGGCAAATAATGAGAACCAGGTTTTGACATATATAAATATACTCTTCAGCAAATGGGGAAAACTGAAACGCTGCTGTGAACATGCACACACATACTATAATCGCTCTCATTGTGATATCATACCGTGTGCCTTAACTGCCGAATCAAAGCTTTTGCCTGCCTTATAATTTTCTTCATATAAAATGTCAATGAATTTCTAAAAGATTGAGCTAACCAGCCAGACATACTACATTATGTCTGCCAAATTTAGTCATCCAAGCCCCAGCCGTCTCAGAGGAGTTCGAGTGACACGGTTTTGGCGAAAAAAGGAATCATAGGGAAACACTTTACCGAATCGTAGGAATTCAATAAACTAGTGAACAACCCCAAGTATAAATGGTCAGCAGTTCTTGACAGTGTATGAATTTACTGTGTCAAGTTTGCTGTCCTAATAGAATTGTCAAATAAAATGTAAAAAGTTTCAGATGCAGTTTTTTAACAGAGTTTTTGTTTGCTTACCGAGGTAATGTGATATTTTATTATGGCCTTATCTGTTTACTTGCTTTGAATCAATTTATCCATAATGCAATCTTGAAAATTGCCGACCCCTACCCCCAAAGCTAAACTGCCATTTTTCCGTAATTCCGCAAAAATGGAAAAACGTTTTGGCACAAGGTTCAAGTAACATTAAAAGTAGTAAAAATTACGTGATGTTATGTTTAAATCTAAATTCTACAACTCCGTGCTTTCCAAGTTATGCTCAAAATTAATATATTGGAACCTAGTTTGACTTCAGGAAGCTACACCAAGCTGTATAGAAAGGGGGAAAAAAGAAAATATACATATGCCTGATTGTGATTTCAAAATGGTTTTTAGTAAGACAAAATATTTGACAAAAAATGTTCAGGACAGCATATTTAACCATAAGTAAGTACTTAAAGTAATTATTATTATTATTGGTTGAATTTTGTTAAGTTCAGCTTATAATTCACGTAGCTCAGTTTCTCCAATTAGTCATTCACTGTCTGCCAGAGAGAAGCAGTTAATCCAGTCGATATTTCACTTCGTTTGATTCTAATGAATTGCCCATATTTTCCATCTTCAATGCTCACGGTTAAGGTAGCGCTCATCTTGAAATGGGTCGTGCTGAACAATATGCTGGATGGTTGAACTCGATTAAGTAATTTTGAAGCGATGCTCTGTTGCAGTTGCCTTATGCTCCTTTGAATGACTCAGCCTACCAACACTTCCTTATAGACTGTATAGTCAAGAGTGGGGAGGGGTGGGGGTTCTGGTATATAAGGCAGTACTGAACGTGTAAGACATGCAACACCCCTCTATGGCCTTTCACACATCTGTGACATCATCTATGACGTCATTTATGAGCGCGCAACATTATGACTGCGACATACACGGGTGCATTATGACTCAAAGTTTTTCTCTATCATTTGTACCAACAGCGTTTAGAACATACTGTTTGGACGCTCGGGTGGGAGGGGGTACGTCCAGAGTCCCTCTTTCTCCCATACTTCTAGGACGGATAACTTAATGCAGAATGGCCGCCAGCCATCATCTTGAATTTTTCCTACAAATTTTTGTAACACGAGAACTCTTAAGCAACTTTACGAACCATCATAAAATTTTAGACTTAAGTTGAACATCAGGAAAAACCTCGCTCGGGACAGGTTTTCGGTTCAATAGAAAAACATCAAAATAGCTGACAGTCGCCATCTTGAATTTCCATCCACAAATTATTGTATAAACAATAAACCAAGAGCCACTTACCAATCATTATCAAATGTTAGGCAAGATTTCACCAGTTAACGTAGCACAACTTGACTTAACCAATCGGGGTTGATTTGGCGATGTCAGTGTTGGTGATATGGTTTGCCGATGTGAATGTTTAATGAATTTAATATTTGCCGATGTTGTGTGGTGATGTTACAGTTGAAGAGCCAATCTGTCGATAAACAAGCCTATTATTGCTCTGTCTGTGATGTTCTAGAACCGCAAATTGACAAACTCCGGGCACTCATGGCGTTTCAGGTAAGTCACTCTCTGCCTGGAATAACTGTGCATGTTTTTACGATCCAAATGTAAAGAATGCAAGGGTCCTTTTATTTTTCTGTTTAGTTACATGAAATAATTGCTGGTATCATAAATGGGATTAAAAATGCCTCAACGTCTTTATCTAAATAGTTGATGTATTTACATTTATTACATCGGTGGCTGAATTACTGATGCCAGTGATATTTGTATGAAATCGATAAAGTTCATGTTATTTCCCACAGAGGGGAATACATGCGATCGACCGCGTGTCGGTCTGTCGGTCTGTCGGTCTGTCATCAAGAGCTTGTTAACACAATAACTTAAAAACTCCTGAAGGATTTTCATGAAACTTGGTATGAAGCTTCTATGGGAACAAAAACAGATCGGTATTGTAAATGGACCAGGTTCGTCCACGGAAAATGGACCAGCTCGACTTATAAAATCTCAGCTCGTGATTGACTATTGTTAACACGACATCTCAAGAACAACTGCAAGGATTTTAAGTGAAGCTTGGTGTGTATCTTCTGTGGGCACTAACAAGGATCGGTATTGTCAATGGGTTAGGTTGGCCCAAGCACTTTGAAATTTACCAAATCCTGGAAATTATTCAGCATCGGAATGAGTTTGTTAACACGATATCTCAAAACAACTGCAGGGATTTTTCATGAAACCTGGTATGTAGCTTCTATGGGAACAAACACAGATCGGTATTGTAAATGGGCAGGTTCGTCCGAGGAAAATGCACCAACTGGACTTAAAATATTTCAGCTCTTGATTGACTACTGATGGCCGTGTTTAACTGATGGGGGGCTTGTGGGGAATATGTGGGCTATGCACACTGCTCCAGTTGATTTTTAATTTTATATCAGTGATTACCTGTTCTTCTAGATTATTTACTTTTCATATTTCGTGTTAATCGGAAGAAACTTGATTTTCCACATTACGCCTTGTTTGGATCGGTAAAAGGATAAGTTATTAAAATAACTACTTTCACAAATGTCTCATAACCGAAGTCACAAAAGTATGGGATGCTGTTTTCACTTTTATACCTTTATTTAACACTTGACAAGCCTTTGGCTTGCAAGAGTTATATGAATTTGTGCGAGCAAAATTCGTCCTTTTTTTTTCTTCTTGACAGTTTTTCCGATTTTTTGTGTCTTCTTCTTCTCTCGCACTATCTGCCCTAGGACCATGAAACTTGGGACTTATGAAGAGCTTGATATGAACATGTGCATGTCACTTTTTATTTTCGTCTTTGATTTCGTTTTCTTTGTTAAAACGGCATGTGATAAGAGTGTATTTTTTGCAGAGAAATGCGTAGCATTTAATGCACAACACAGAACACAGTTGCTGAGCTTTGTGCGAGCTCTCACTGCGCAAATAGATAACACTGCCTGGTCAGTCAATAAAACCTTAAGTCAACAAAAGCCAAACACTACTCGGCTTATAAGACGTATTCAAGCTGTGTTGTTTGCAATATATTATTCAAGAAATAACCCACTGAAGGAAGTATTTTTGCGTTTTAATTTTTGTCAAGTGTTTAACATTTCGCTAGCGAAATGAGCTTCTAGTTTTGACATTGATAAACAATCCTTGATACCAGTAAGAAATTAGAGCTGCGCAGATGTAAATGCAGTTTTGAAAATTATTTCGTAATATTAGAAATTTGTCACAGATATAAAACTGTATTTTTTATATCTAGATTTAAATTGATAAGATGGAAATTATTGTTTGATAAATAAATTATAAATAATAAAAATGGATAAATTGCCAAATAAATATCATTAATCGAATTTTTGTACACATATTTCTGCTACAAACAATTTCGGAATTTGCTTAATTCGTGCATTGCCTAAAGTGCCTAGCAAATACGTGATTGCTTAAAATTTGACGTTAATTCATGAATTAGCCTGAAACTTAGCCTTATAATTATAGAGATTTGCCAAGCTTTCACCAGCCAATCTGAACATAATTTGAGCTAGACAGAGTTAATTGTGTGGAATTAATTAGTCTAGCGCAAATTACGAACATTTTAAATTTACACAATTGCGAGTAGAAACTCTTGTGAGCCTGTATAGCAGTTGGTTCTTTTTGCAAATAATGCGTATTAATGAGTTAACTGTCTTTAATTTAAGGAGAAATTTATCGTAGTTCGCAATCAAGTTTATATTTCAGGAAGTTAATGTGAAGCTGTGTAGATTGTATTATATCTGAGCGCAGTTCATAAGATGTTTTCATGTGAACATAAAACTGGTGTGTTATGTTCATATCGAAAATCGGCGATACGGATTCTTTCTATTTTTGGTCTTAAAAGTGAAAAAGTAAGGATTAGTGTTCTTGGTAACTTGAGAATCAAGATAAAAGGGCGCCAATATATGCTTTGTAAATCGCTGACTTCTTGGGTGTTAATGGTAGGGGTAGGAGACTTCTGGCCATAAGTCTCATGGAACTTCTAACCTGACCGACCAGAAATCCCGTGGGACTTCTGGACGGATCGGCCAGAAGTCTCCTTCCCCTTTGATTCGTCTAGATGTTTCTGGAGATTTCTAGCCGCTCCAGAAGTCTCATGGCACCCCGCGCTCCGAAAAAAACGAACTGTCCTGTCGTAGCAGCCCATTTCTTCACGTCACCCCCGCGCTGCAACATAAACGAACCATCCTGTCGCAGCAGCTCATTTCTTCACGTCACCCCCGTGCTGTGACATAAACGAACCGTCCTGTCGCAGCAGCTCATTTCTTCACGTCACCCCCGTGCTGTGACATAAACGAATCATCCTGTCGCAGCAGCTCATTTCTTCACATCACCCCCGTGCTGTGACATACACGAATCATCCTGTCGCAGCAGCCCATTTCTTCACGTCACCCCCGTGCTGCAACATAAACGACCACCCTATCGAAGCAGCTCATTTTTTCACGTCACCCCCGCGCTGTGACATAAACGACCATCCTGTCGAAGCAGCTCATTTTTTCACATCACCCCCGTGCTGTGACATAAACGAACCATCCTGTCGCAGCAGCTCATTTCTTCACATCACCCCCGTGCTGTGACATAAACGAATCATCCTGTCGGAGCAGCTCATTTCTTCACGTCATCGCCGTGCTGCAACATAAACGACCATCCTATCGAAGCAGCTCATTTCTTCACGTCACTCCCGTGCTGCAACATAAACGACCATCCTGTCGAAGCAGCTCATTTTTTCACATCACCCCCGTGCTGTGACATAAACGAACCATCCTATCGCAGCAGCTCATTTCTTCACATCACCCCCGTGCTGTGACATAAACGAATCATCCTGTCGGAGCAGCTCATTTCTTCACGTCACCCCCGTGCTGTGACATAAACGAATCATCCTGTCGCAGCAGCTCATTTCTTCACGTCACCCCCGTGCTGTGACATAAACGAATCATCCTGTCGGAGCAGCTCATTTCTTCACGTCACCCCCGTGCTGTGACATAAACGAATCATCCTGTCGGAGCAGCTCATTTCTTCACGTCACCCCCGTGCTGTGACATAAACGAATCATCCTGTCGGAGCAGCTCATTTCTTCACGTCACCCCCGTGCTGTGACATAAACGAATCATCCTGTCGGAGCAGCTCATTTCTTCACGTCACCCCCGTGCTGTGACATAAACGAATCATCCTGTCGCAGCAGCTCATTTCTTCACGTCACCCCCGTGCTGTGACATAAACGAATCATCCTGTCGGAGCAGCTCATTTCTTCACGTCACTCCCGTGCTGTGACATAAACGAATCATCCTGTCGCAGCAGCTCATTTCTTCACGTCACCCTCGTGCTGTGACATAAACGAACCATCCTGTCGCAGCAGCTCATTTCTTCACGTCACCCCCGTGCTGTGACATAAAAGAATCATCCTGTCGGAGCAGCTCATTTCTTCACGTCACCCCCGTGCTGTGACATAAACGAATCATCCTGTCGCAGCAGCTCATTTCTTCACGTCACCCTCCGTGCTGTGACATAAACGAATCATCCTGTCGCAGCAGCTCATTTCTTCACGTCACCCCCGTGCTGTGACATAAACGAACCATCCTGTCGCAGCAGCTCATTTCTTCACGTCATCCCCGTGCTGTGACATAAACGACCCACCCTGTTTCAGCAGCCCATTTCTTCACGTCACCCCCCGTGCTGCAACATAAACGACCATCCTGTCGAAGCAGCTCATTTTTTCACGTCATCCCCGTGATGTGACATAAACGACCCACCCTGTTTCAGCAGCCCATTTCTTCACGTCACCGCCGTGCTGCAACATAAGCGAATCATCCTATCGAAGCAGCTCATTTCTTAACGTCACCCCCGTGCTGCAACATAAACGACCATCCTGTCGAAGCAGCTCATTTCTTCACGTCACCCTCGTGCTGTGACATAAACGAATCATCCTGTCGGAGCAGCTCATTTCTTCACGTCACCCCCGTGCTGTGACATAAACGAATCATCCTGTCGCAGCAGCTCATTTCTTCACGTAAACCCCGTGCTGTGACATAAACGACCCACCCTGTTTCAGCAGCCCATTTCTTCACGTCACCCCCGTGCTGCAACATAAACGACCATCCTATCGAAGCAGCTCATTTTTTCACGTCACCCCCGTGCTGTGACATAAACGAACCATCCTGTCGCAGCAGCTCATTTCTTCACATCACCCCCGTGCTGTGACATAAACGAATCATCCTGTCGGAGCAGCTCATTTCTTCACGTCACTCCCGTGCTGTGACATAAACGAATCATCCTGTCGGAGCAGCTCATTTCTTCGCGTCACCCCCGTGCTGTGACATAAACGAATCATCCTGTCGCAGCAGCTCATTTCTTCGCGTCACCCCCGTGCTGTGACATAAACGAATCATCCTGTCGCAGCAGCTCATTTCTTCACGTCACCCCCGTGCTGTGACATAAACGAATCATCCTGTCGGAGCAGCTCATTTCTTCACGTCACCCCCGTGCTGTGACATAAACGAATCATCCTGTTGCAGCAGCTCATTTTTTCACATCACCCCCGTGCTGTGACATAAACGAATCATCCTGTCGCAGCAGCTCATTTCTTCACGTCACCCCCGTGCTGTGACATAAACGAATCATCCTGTCGGAGCAGCTCATTTCTTCACGTCACCCCCGTGCTGTGACATAAACGAATCATCCTGTCGCAGCAGCTCATTTCTTCACGTCATCCCCGTGCTGTGACATAAACGAATCATCCTGTCGGAGCAGCTCATTTCTTCACGTCACTCCCGTGCTGTGACATAAACGAATCATCCTGTCGCAGCAGCTCATTTCTTCACGTCACCCCCGTGCTGTGACATAAACGAATCATCCTGTCGGAGCAGCTCATTTCTTCACGTCACCCTCGTGCTGTGACATAAACGAATCATCCTGTCGGAGCAGCTCATTTCTTCACATCACCCCCGTGCTGTGACATAAACGAATCATCCTGTCGGAGCAGCTCATTTCTTCACGTCACTCCCGTGCTGTGACATAAACGAATCATCCTGTCGGAGCAGCTCATTTCTTCACGTCACTCCCGTGCTGTGACATAAACGAATCATCCTGTCGGAGCAGCTCATTTCTTCACGTCACCCCCGTGCTGTGACATAAACGAATCATCCTGTCGGAGCAGCTCATTTCTTCACGTCACTCCCGTGCTGTGACATAAACGAATCATCCTGTCGGAGCAGCTCATTTCTTCACGTCACCCTCCGTGCTGTGACATAAACGAATAATCCTGTCGGAGCAGCTCATTTCTTCACGTCACCCCCGTGCTGTGACATAAACGAATCATCCTGTCGGAGCAGCTCATTTCTTCACGTCACTCCCGTGCTGTGACATAAACGAATCATCCCGTCGGAGCAGCTCATTTCTTCACGTCACCCCCGCGCTGCACATTTTCTGCTGGAAAATTCTCTTGTTATTTAAATCGTTGTTCCAAATCAATTGTTAGTGGTTTGTACTAACGAAAAGTCTTCATCGTTTCCTTTTCATCATAAATTTTGGGAGAACATTCTCTGCCACATACAGGTTGAATAAAAATCAGTTTTAGACCTCGATACTTTGAGATATAACGTTCCAGGATAATATTGTGTTCTTTCATACTCTACCGATCGAAGCTAATTTAAACGCTTTGTCGTCACATTTGATATCTGACCGTTTTAAATCGCTTTATCAATCGGAACTCTGAGTGTATCTTGCTTAAGTTTCAGGGGTTTCGATCACCAAATAAATTCAGCCATGAGTTCAATTTAGACTAGCTGGATCGGTAAAAACGTTAGTCAGAGAGTTAGTCAGATTGGATAGGATTTAGCAGGACTTAGTAAAATTTTTCCTATCAAGGAAGGTTGTTTGTTTTTCCATATCTGCATTTGGGTTGACACTTTATTTTATTTTCAAAGTTCATAGCTCGGTTTTGTATCCCAACAGGATACCTAACCCGATGAAATTCTGATTGCTCATTTCAACGCCCCCCCCCCCCCCCAAAAAAAAAAAATGATCGTTTTTTTTTTTTTTGTAGTTGTCCAAGGGCTGAGCGAGGAACCGTTTTAGCTGTCTGTTAAATGGACAGCTTACATTTATGTCTTCGATATTGTCGTGTTTCTTAATATTTCTTCTAAAATTTTAACACAAATTACGCATAGAACACAGGGGAGCGGGGCATCCTTGTATTACATCCCCAAGCATTTCGGACCACCCACAACTGAACCCACTGTTTAACAATGAGTGGAGCTGGCCAAAACTGGTCAAATTCATTCCAAATAATGCTGTTCGTCCCGCAGATCTAGTCGGAATACTTCTGATAGCAATGTTGGCCATGAAGCCTTTTAGCAAATCTAATTTTGTTAAAACTGGTCGGTGTCTCCTTTCACTTTTGTGTTTTCGTCGCTTTTACGGCTGGGCACAATATCCACTGACATTCTTGTTTTCACAAACAGAGCAAAGCCGTGAGACAACTGACGGAAGAAGTGCGGCGACTTACCCTGGGCAGCAACACCTTCATATCAGAGGCGTGTCTTCTTTCTCTCGGCAAAATGATCAACATGTTGTCTGTGCTGGATGAACTCAAGAACATCAAAGCGAGCATGAAAAATGACTTCTCACTTTACAAGAGGTAAAATTCAATCAAAAGGAACTGGGGTAGGATGTGAACTTCTTCTAAATGCACTGGGTATGAAAGTCTGCAGGTTTTTCACAGAGGTGCCCCAATAAAATTAAACTAGGACCAATTTCACAAAAATGAAATATTAAACAATTAGCCAAAATTAAAATTAGGACATGAATTTTTGGGAGTAGCCCCAAGGGCATTTCGTTGGATTTACTTTTACATCACACCAGTTTTGAAAGGAACCTTTTTGCGATTTTGATTTATTTCCAGAAAAAAGAACATGGCCTTACTACTAATTTTGTGTAACAGTATCTGCCATCTACCCCCCATCTTCACACACTATTCCTCAGCTCCCCCCATTCACACACTATTCCTGAGCTCCCCCCCATTCACACACTATTCCTGAGCTCCCTCACCATTCACACACTATCCCTGAGCCCCCCCCCCCCATTCACACATTATTCCCCAGCTCTCCCCCCATTCACACACTATTCCTGAGCTCCCCCCCCCCCCATTCACACACTAGTCCTGAGCTCCCCCCATTCACACACTATTCCTCAGCTCCCCTCCCATTCACACACTATTCTTCAGCCGGGGTACATACAATTTGACCAACCGCAATTTGACCAACCACAATTTGACCAACAGAAATTTGACCAACTGCAATTTGACCAACCGCTTAATGGAAAAACTGACATTTGACCAACTTTCAGTTTTAGATATACATAACCTTATAAATCTAGGAGTTCGAGGTTTCGTAAAAAATATTTCAAAGAAGTGCTCATTTGCATCAAAGAGATGTTGCGCTAATCCCCTATCTGTCAATGAGTGTCATAAGGTTGAGTTCCACGTGTCCCGTTAATCTCCGTAATCCGGCGTTATACAAGGTGTTATACAAACAAACCCAGACCTGGTGGAAGCTTTAGTGTCATCTCAGGTACGTGTTTTATGTGAAGTTTTGAGAGGATATGAGATTACTACCATCCCGGTACATGTGGACAGTACTTTTACTTGCAGTGTTATAACTGTTTAAATGTTGCTTTTGTGGGAACATTTGTGATTGCTAATGTTTTACTGATAAGTGGTACGAAAAACAATAAATTATGAAGTTGGTCAAATGTCCGTTTTTTCATTAAAAGGTTGGTCAAATTGCGGTTGGTCAAATTTCAGTTGGTCAAATTTCGGTTGGTCAAATTTCGGTTGGTCAAATGTCCTACACCCTCTTCAGCCCCCCCCCCCCCATTCACACACTATTCTTCAGCCCCCCCCCCCCCCCATTCACACACTATTCCTCAGCTCCCCCCATTCACATACTATTCCTCAGCTCCACGCCGATGTGTTTTAGATTTGTTTCAAATCAAGGCCTAATAACACTTTTTTGCCCTGAAACTTTCCACTTTGTTCGTCAGAAAATACCAAATCTAATTCGATCCTTTCTAGAAAGAAGAACATAGCTTCGCTACTAACGCTTCATCCACGCCCCCCCCCCCCCACCCCGGCAACCCCATCAACAATTTTGCGCCGTCTAGTTGGCACTATTGCATTTCAGCCAGAATATTTCGCCACCCCAGTTGCAGTTCAGCAAAAAAATTGGCTACGATTCAGCAAAGATCAATGTCATGATATTGCATCATATTCGATAACAACAAGTCGATCCCTCATGAACACGCTCAGCTTGGGCCAGAAATTGCAGCTGTGACAATCCGGGAAGGTCCTGATGTGAATGTCTTAGAACTTTAAATCTGCTAAAATCAACCCAAATAAAAGAAACCACCACTCCTTTTATGTAAAGCTTTCTTTGTCAGTTCATAATTTATCAACTCTCCTTTAAATTTTTGGGATGTTCACTTTGTAAATCACTTATTTCAAAACACGTTGGAATTTGGATTCATTTCAGTTTTACAATAAAACATGAAAATTTTACTCTGAAATTGCTAACATGGAAATGAAAATTTTAGATACAAATAGAGGTACGCCTGGAATTCCATGTGACGGCCCCCGATATCGCCAAGCATATGTTGCAAAAAATGGTGACATTTCCAGGAGATGTTCTAATGAAAAATGAAATTAAAATGCAATGTTCTGCCATTCTAAACCCAACATTTTCCTCTTTTTCGATGTTGTCCGTAAGCTGCAGACCACAACCTGCATCAAAATCAGAAACCTCGATGCCGAAATGCTCCAGACAAGCGCAGAAAAAGCAAGAACAAAAGGCGCGATGGGTTTAATGGCAAAGTTTATGCGCAGTGATATTTCTCACAGCCATTACATCTCTGCAATGGGTCACAAGTACCAGGCGAAGACCGATCTTTAATCGTCGCAAAAGTGAAACTGTACTGTAGTTTGATTTTATTGACTCAGTTATGCAATGTAATTGTTTTCAGTTGGCTGAAATCTAATGTGCTTTTTGGCTGAATTTTATTATTATTTTTTTTGCTGAACTGTAGTACCATTTGGCTGAAATGCAAAACACCGGTCTAGTTTATAATTCATGGGAGCACTGAGAGTGTTAAAGACGACCACACTGCGCACAGCATATTTAGCATATGCAAATGCATCGTGTTTGGTTGTTAGCATATGCAAATGCATCGTGTGTGGTTGTTAGCATATGCAAATGTATCGTGTGTGGTTGTTAGCATATGCAAATGCATCGAGTGTGATTGTTAGCATATGCAAATGCATCGTGTTTGGTTGTTAGCATATGCAAATGCATCGTGTGTGGTTGTTAGCATATGCAAATGCATCATGTGTGGTTGTTAGCATATGCAAATGCATCGTGTGTGATTGTTAGCATATGCAAATGCATCGTGTGTGGTTGTTAGCATTTGCAAATGCATCGTGTGTGGTTGTTAGCATATGCAAATGCATCGTGTTTGGTTGTTAGCATATGCAAATGCATCGTGTGTGATTGCTAGCATATGCAAATGCATCGTGTTTGGTTGTTAGCATATGCAAATGCATCGTGTGTGGTTGTTAGCATATGCAAATGCATCGTGTGTGGTTGTAAGCATAAGCAAATGCATCATGTTTGGTTGTTAGCATGTGCAAATGCATCATGTGTGGTTGTTAGCATATGCAAATGCATCGTGTGTGGTTGTTAGCATATGAGACAGGTTTTCTAGCGAAGCTACTGCAGAGAATTTCCGATAAAACTCATGGTTTTTTACTTCGTGTTTCAATCATGAAAAACGAAAGCAAAGGCGAAAACAAAATGGGAGGTGTACAACTTCACATCAAGTGGTCGCAAAATGTGGTTGTCCTAGGGCCAGTATGTCAGAGGACAAAATGATGGTGAGAGAAAAGAGAAAAAAATGGTGCGAAAGTAAAACCTTTACATTTTCAATATACTCTTTACAAGTCTTTTACTTGTTAAACTGCCAAAAAGGATTACGTCCCACTTTGCCTACGGTCCACTATGCCTACGGTCCACTTTGCCAACGATTTATCACTGCCAGTTTTGCTACGTTTTTCCAACAATTTTCCCGTCAAAACTGCACTTCTTCGCGATAAAGTGCTAAGAGGAACATACTCCGGAATTCGCTCGAAAAGTTTCTGGACACAAAAACAACAAAAGAAATTCCAACACATTCCAATCAATGTCGCATAGTGTCATAAACTGCCACACTGGTGGAGTACAATGACCCCCGGGAATAAGCCGACTAAAGCTCCACACAAAGGGAAGGTGGCCGATAAGAAATGCACTGTCCACCACACACAGATAATAAGGCGACTGCTGTTGTCTCCCCAAACCCCTATATAAGGTAAGTATTTCATCCCTTAAATTATACAAGTTTTCGAAACGTGATAGTTATAGTCTGGATAAATCTGCAATTTATGATCTCATCGAAGTTCGATTCTGGAATGTGTTCAATCGCGATTCGGATACTCGCACAAACAACCATGTCGAAGGCTGCCACAACAAATGGAACAAGGCAATGGGTGCAGTCCATCCATCTCTGTGGTTTTTTATCAGGAAGATGAAGGATGAGCAAAAAAGATCACCGAGCTTGCCTCGGCTGCGGCAACTGTTGGCGAGTACCCCTCGCATTAACGTAGAAAATGGCGACAGTTGGATAAACGCATACGAAATTTGAAGAAGCAGTACAACACTGGTGAAAGGAGTCTCGGTGGTTACTGGCGCGCTATGGTTCATTCTGTCACTGAGTTGGCTTAAATCTGACACATTGTAAGAGTAATTGCGCACAGTCGCAATGTATAAGTCGAATAAAACTGCTTGAATATCGAAAAAGAAATTATGAACTGAATTCTTGAAAGACATAATGCAAGACATTGAAAACTGGACTGAGTATTGTGATTGTGTTAGTCTTTTGTACTTGATAGGTTTGAATGGCATATTGTATTTGGAAGTTTATCTGGGTTGTCTTGCCTTACTGAATGAATGGTGATTGTACGGTTAATTGTTTTAATTATTATTGATGGGTAAAATCTTAGGAGACAGGGGTTAAAAATCGTAGGCAAACTGGGACCATAAAATCGTGGGCTATGTGGTCCGTAAGCATAGTGGACCGTAGGGAAAGTGGGACGTTACCATTGCAATTGAGGTTGATTGAATTATCTCAATCAATCACCTTACATATACAGTAAAACCTGTCTATTAATGACGTTTCTGCCCTTAATAGACAGGTGTCTCTAATGGACAGGATTAGTCCAAAATATACCAAATAAAACATGACAGAAAGGTTTTGTTTAATTTGCTTTTGGTGCTTCTTCTAAAATAGGCCCTGTTAGACTTGCAAAAGAAAAATTGAAGTTGTACGGGGCCAATGTTTCAAACCTCTTTTCTCTCTTTCTTGGGCCTTCGTTTTGCCTTTGCTGCTCCTGTGACCATACTGACCGTAGCACTGCAAAACTTCGCACATGGTCTGAAGTTGTGTGCCTAACTGTTTGTTTTCGCTTTGTTCTCATTTTCATGATAAAAACGCGAAACAAAAAATCAAAACAAACAAAAAAGTGATTTTTTTATCAAGAAATGTAATGCGTAAAGGTTGCAGCAACATTTGCATTAGCTGTTCGCATCTGCCAACAGCAACACTGTGTATCATATAAATGATGTGTCTTATTTGCATAAGCCAAATACGCTGAGCATAGTGACATGCTTCTCTTGGCCTTTTAAGAACGGCACGTAGATATAAAATCTTACAAATACACTGAATGTTCATATAAATTATCAGCTTGATTTTCGCATTTTTTCTTGATGAGGATTGGAGTGTGCCGTTTCATAGAGTAAGTAGCAAAGGTTTTTTTCTAGAAAGGTTTCGAACTGGCAAAAATTTTTCGAGGATTCTTTCGGAATCTAAGAAAAACCATTATTTTGTCTGTAAATGAAAAACAAACCAAAATCAGGCTGAAAAGTTTTAAAATTCTACTTGAAATGAAAAAGTAATTTCAAAAATATTATTTTTTTTATCTTAGTCAAGTGTTTAATATTTCGATTTTGAGAAATAATTCGTTCTCGTTATTTCACGTTGTTACGTGCCCATTTGTTCGCTGGGAGCCCTAGCAGCTGTAGTTAGAAAGAATGGTCGGAGAGAGACCTGCGTGTTCGGTCAGAGAACAAACACTATAACTAAAATCTCTAATACCCAGACTGCATATTGCAGATTAGTTTGATTTGTTTACTTTGTGCATGATTTTAAAAGGTCGGCAGAGATCAGCAAAAGACACACGTTGCCCGAAGACCTGACCAACAGTCGGGATCTGTCCGTCTTCCTGGCATCCAACAATGTCTTTATAACTGCAGTGAAAGATAAATTGTTCCCGAGCAAAGGCAAACTGCACGAAGTGAAGAACCAAACCGAGTAAGTAACACAAAAATCACGTTAGAAACTGGGAGATATATGCACTAAAATGAGGTGCTCTCGAGGGCGAGATCAAACATTTTTGTGTTTAATTTCTTCCTATGCTTCAGTTCGGTTATATGGTACGCCACATAAATACGTGACCGAGCCGAAGTTCCGGGAAAAAATGGTAACAAAAATGGTAACAAGAATGGTAACATAATGGTAATTGAAATAACGGTAAACGGATAAAATAGTAAACGAAAAAAACTACAGTGTTCGAAACGAAAAAAATGGTAATGCTCTCTGGTGTGCAATCAGGTGTGCCACTAGAAAAGTCTGTACCGGGCATTGTAATACGTTTGTGTGCACTGCGGTCGGATTGGAAACCCCCTGGTACACCTTTACAGTTCATCCTTGCATTACTCGGATGCCAATAGGACGTTCAGGCATCAGTAGGTCGCTTTCTATTGTTTTCTAAGTCAAAACCTGTTCGAGACTGTAAAAAACCGTTTGATTTTTATTTTTATTTACACCTTTCACTACTTTCCTGTGCAATTTTCTTCTAAATCGGGTTAAAACCCGTTGATTCACAAACTTAACTACACCGTCGTTTCTTGTACCAGCTTTACAGCATATAAACTTTCAGGATCCGAATGATGGATCCCCCAAAAATTAAATACTCGGCAGTGTCGCCTTCATTTCCCTGGATATCGTGTGTTCTCCTTTGGTCAAATCTCTGAAGGTATTTGCTGTGTACTCAGTGGAAAGCAATAACAGCATCAATTCTCAGGCAGTACAATGCTTTTCCTACACTGTTTCTGAGATGAAAACAGTTATGTGACGGTTTTCCAAAATGAATGCAGTACCTAGCACACTAATGTGGTAGGTTCTGCAGTGTATCATTGATCTCTACCTACTCCAGGGTATCACTTCAGCATTGGTTTGTAGAGCGTTAACATATTTTTTATTTTGTTTTGCTAAATTTACAATCGGTTATCATGTGGTCTTGAATTCAACCTCATGAAAGAGTCACAGTTGTAAATTTATGAAATTGTGTAATTTTTGGTTTAAATGGGATACGGAAAATTGGGAACGGTAAAAATGGTAATGGAAATAATCTCTTTGAGTACATCACGGGTGGATTAGAAGCACCCTTGCACACATTACGGTTTATCCTTGCATTGCTCAAGTGTTTGAACAATATATACCTACCTCTGGCGAGGTATCCAACCTCGACCTCCCATGCTCCTCCATTGACTTCGGCCGTCATTGACGCCGCTATATCCCTCGCTGTGGGGCCAGTGTCCTCCATCAGTTGCTGTATGTACCTGTATATACCTGAGGGCTGTTCATCCCTTGTTGCGCTTTCAGTGACTTGGAGATCACAGACCCAGGCTGGACGCTACCTCTTCGAGGTGTAGCAATGACCCTGTAGCTCTGGGCGCCTTTGCCTTATTTTGGTGGTGATTATGGTTTATCTCCGTCAAGAGTCTCAGCTAAGACTTACCCAGTTAATTATTGAGGGTGTTCGGAGGAGCCTTGTGTAACAGCCTGACCAGCTGCATGACTGCGTCAGCCCGATGCCACAGTGAAGCGAAACATGTCGGCCTTGAATTTCTTCGACATGCTTGACATTCACGTGTTTTGCAAACTGTTGCGTGCCCCCACGAAACAGCTATTCTCTTTTTCACGTCTCTTTTAGTACTCCCTTCTAGCGACCCGAAGTGTGTTAACTCCGCTAATAGTTCAAGCATATGGATCCGCCGTTTGTTTTTACTTCAGGCGCAATTGCTTGGATGACGGCCATCGCTTTTGTCTTGTTTAGTGGAAAGTTTTCACTTCATTCAGCTTGTCAAATTTGAGGAATCCGGATTTACTACGTAATATACAGACGCGATTTTTACTTTTTCTACGTTTTTACTAATTCACACATCTTTTCTTCGATGTTGTCCTTTCGTACACCCCAGCATTGGAAAAATCTCTTTGCCGCATTGTTATTTACTTGCATAACCTTTGATATCTCTCTGTTGCCGATTATTCTCTTTCAGTTAGCACGTGACATGTGTTCCTTACTGGAACTATGCATTGGTCCTGCATATCAGTGTTCTTTTTAATCTTTTTAGTTGTGCTTAATCCTTTTCTTCGAGGCCTTCCCGTTTAATCGGAGACTTGGTCTCCACATGATGGTTTGAGCCTACACTGTCACAGTGTCTGCAATTTCACACTGTTCCTCCATTTTTCCTAATCACTATAAAGTTAAGATGAAACTTTTCAGGGGCAGGGACATGTAAGAGCACAACATAGACTTTTACTTTGAAATGAGATGTTGCACAGTATCAAGTTCTTTTCTTGCGCTAGGCCAATTAGTTTATCTCCATTTCTGTTCCTTGTGTTATGAAATTTAATATCAGATCACCTGTTCCTACCCTCGCGTTGAAGTTTCCGACAATATCTAGGACATTGTGCGCAGATTCTTCGTCTATTGAATTTCTGAGGTTGCATAGAGTTGTTCGGCTATTTCTTCATCATTTCCCTTAGTTGCTGAATATATAACTGTAACTGTGGTTTCTGAGTTTCCACAAATGCTTGCTGCTAAAATTCATGTACTAAATAATTTGACACTGGAAAAGAACTTCACGGTCTTCGGTCCAAATCGGATTCCCACTCCTGATTTTACCGCATTTATTTCTTTCTTCCATGCGATGGTTAGGAAGCGTTTTCGCATTTGTTTCATATGTAATTATTTCCTCATGAACTATTCGGTGTTTTTTTTCTTAATACATCGATTTTGTATTCTATTAACTTGTACGCCATCTCTTCTGTTTTGAATTTCGGATTGAGTATCCTTGTGTTTTGAATCGCAATGTCTTTTCTGCATTGACGAATATTCATTCTTCTGCGTGTGCTGTGATAAACAGAATGGCTCTCTTTATTGAGAACTTAGAGAAGTCTGCCTAATAAGCTTATTTAAGGATAGCTGCATGCGGCCTTTACCCTAGTGATGTTGTCTTAGCTAGATGACGGTGTGGTTCGCGACACCTACATCCATAATATGATTGTGGCCGTTATGATATTAAGGTGTCATCTTCTGCCCTTTGTCGCTGCGTCATATAGATCCTCATCATATAGATCCGCCTTCACAAGATACTGATATAGTCGGAAGTTTCCCTTCACCTAGTCCAGCCTGTTGGCGAGGCAGTTACCCCGATATTGTTGGGGCATCCTCCCCGGAGCCACACGTGAGAGGTAGGGCAGCCAGTGCAGGTTAGGCAGGCGCTAGATGAATGTGTAACCGCTGGCGAATTGAACGTGCTCACTTTCAACAGGGAAATAACACGACGAAATTGCGCTAGATCGCAGAATGGTCCACTGTGAAAAACCAAAAAGGCAAAAAAAAAAAAAAAAAAAAGAAAGAAAATGTTAAATTGTGGTTGAGAACGCTCAATCTGTAACCGATTGCAAGATAATGGTTAGCTTTAGGTTTTTTACCTGACCGTGGTTGAGGTCAAAGTCACCCAGTGAATTCATATGCAACGTCGCAAAAGGTCGAAAATAACCTCAAAATCGTTCTAGTAGACTTGACTTTCGAGGTTTCGGCAAGACCTTAATGTTATCTAGAAACTATTTCAAAGAAAAAATGACTTTGACCTCAGTTTTCCCTTAACCTTGTCAAGGTAAAACAATATGGTCGATTCGATGAGACCTTGTCACTTTCTACGCGTATTCCAAATGTTGTCCTCCTGCGTCATCAAGTGTAGGCAGAAGAAAAGAGAAGAAAAAGGGAAGAAAAGGGAAGAAAAAGGGAAGAAACTTCCAGAATAACTACAAACTTATTCCAGTTTCCAAGTGGGAATAACAAATAATAAAAGTGGATGAAAGCTTATATAAGTATATAAGCTTATTAAGCTGATACGTTAAATAAAGATGAAATGTGTTGATGAATTTTCACTGTGTTAAAATTATTTTACCATTTTATGTTTGCCTTTAGCAGGTAAAGATTTTATCCGTTTACCGTTTTCCGTTACCATTTTCTACACTCGATTTAAATTAAGTAGGTTAACTTTGTGGTAAAACCGAGAGAAAGTCAGGCGTATTAGCTGATAATTATTGTAGTTAGAACACCATTTTTGAAGGCCATACTTAGACGGTTTTACTGGCATTGGAGAGACTTATGGACAAGTTGCGAGATGCAGGGAGATGATCTTCTGTATTTGCAACAATGCATGATACATAATGACTCTGCAAGGGTTTCTCTGTGCTCTATTCAGTGAGTTAAACAACAATGACATAGAAGTATATATTTTCGAACTCTGGCCCTGTTCATTGGCTGGAGCAATTGAAAAAGAAAACTTTAAAAAATGTTTTGAGAACCATCTCACCCATATGTCACACTTTCCACTTATGGACCAAATGTCATGGATTCGCAAGGGTGGTTTGTTCGGGGTCGCATTGTGCTACCCTGCCAATAAAACGGTGTTATGAACCGCGAGCGGTTTCGCCTTCGTCCCACACTCCTAATATTTCAGTACCATTTTAAATCTGAATGGTAACCAGTGCCCTGTGAAAACATTTGGCATGACAAACGAAGAGAAACTTTTGCTGTTACTTTGTTCTAACAGAATCGAGACGCTCCTGTGTAACATAGTGAACACTTGCCAGGAAATGTACGACAAGCACCAGTACCTGTACCCCCACGAAAAGCACGGAATGGTCAAGGTCATTGGCTTCTGCCTCTTCTTATTGGACGGCGAAGTGAATATCAACAAAATGGATGGCAACAGAAAGCTACACCTCAGTAAAATCGACAAAATTTTCAAGGTGTGCAATGGTTGGGGGATTTGAAGCGCCATTTTGAACAACGGGCCTGTTTTATGAACAAACGCACAGGCCAGCGACATCTAGGATACGGATGCCGGCCAAAAACATTTAGTACAACAACATGGTGGTCACACGGTCAACTGCGACATTTAGGCCAAGATTTAATATCACATTTTGCGAATTCTTGGTCAATGCATATCATAATAGAAGGAGTTCTAAAGCGATTTTTAGGTTTAATTATTACCATTATGCCATTTGAACAACAGATACCTTGGTCAATTTCGGGAGTAGTTTGGCACTTTAATGCCTGTTAACTGCATTTAGGGACTAAACCCACCATGCGATCTCTACTTATTTCCTGAGATTAACACCACCACAGTACTTATTTAGATATTTTACCAATCCATTGCGATTGCAAACAAATGCAATTTAAGTTATTGCATCTTCTGTGTCTGATTCAAACACAAACACATGTATGGCAGGACAAACATGAAAAACGCCCAGACCAAAAGCCATCTGCCAAAAGCCCCTGCTTCATTTTGTATCCCCGGCAACCCCTCCCACCATTTCTTGCACATCCGGTAGACCCCCTCCCCTCCCCCCTCCAGTCGTCAATTGGTTTGTTTTTGTGTCATCCCACGTTAGTTTTGTATACCCCGTTAAAAACAGTTATGCTATTTTTTCATTCACTCACTTATTGTAAATGACAAAAAATCGGGTCATTTTAATATTTTATTAGTCCCCGGCAGCCGCGTAGCGCGAAGCGGGAGATTATAGGATTCGGTTCCGTCCGTCCGCCGACACTTTTTTGTCGGCCCTATATATTCGTAACCACTGAAGCGATTCAGTTTTTCTCTTGCACATGCAAAGACTATACAGTGGAGCTGTGCAACGAAGGGTTTATGGGAGATTTTTGCAAAAATTTGGAAACTGGGAAAACTTTGAAAATACAGCACAATTGACCTATTCAGTGAGTGTTTGTCGTATTGAAATCCTGTGATTGCACGCCTGTGGGGGACTTAGTCAGTTTTACTTTCATACTTGTTTAATATTCATTTTCACATGGTCGTAGATCACTAAAATTGTTAAAACACTGAAATATTAAAATGTACTTTCACTAAAATGGAACGATTATAGTGCAATTAATTCCGTGATATAAAGTTCCATGCTACCGGGTGTGCAAAAATGAAGACTGGGAGGGGGCAGCTGTTTACTGGGTATGCAAAATGGGGGAGGGGGAGCTTTTGACATGGAGGCTTTTTACCTAAAACGTTAAGAATTCGATGTAATTCTGAAGAAAACGCAATTTAAATTCGAACATTGCTATCATCATCACTAAAATTATTAGTAGATACATTATTATTATTATTGTTGTTATTATTATTATTATTATTATTATTATTATTATTATTATTATTACTTCTACTTCTACTATAACAAAAAATTAATCTCGCAGTTGGCAGCGTGGTCATAATGCTGTTGTCCTAAACGTTGCTGGCTCAAATGCATCCGATATGCCGCTGACCTATATGCCAGGAAACCGACTGGCACCCTCTGTCTTGGAGCCTAGCTGTTTGCACTTGCTGTTGTTCCACTTGTTCAGTGGATTCTACACGGTTTCTGTCTGCAGTTATAAATAAATTGTTTGCCTTTATTTAATAATTTTGAAAGTTTTGATATAGGGTGGAGTTCAGTTGTTTCCTGAATCTCAACAACCTTTCAATCCAAAATGCTTCATGTTCGATGTATTCTTACACGAAAGTCTAAATTAAATCAAGTTAAATTGTAATTGTGCCATAATTTAAAGAAATTGCCCTCGGTAAGGCGACGGCCAATGATTTGTTTGCAGACACTCATGTCAGTTGTGATTGTGGCTTAAAAAGGCTGTAGAATTAATTTGGCCAGATTAATTATTCTTGGATTACATTAGCTAAGATTACTTATGTGTAGGAATTAGAAGCGGTGCCGCTGTATGGTGATATGATGATTGGACCGTTCCAGTACATCCAAAAAACGCCCAATTACAATCCAAGCAAATGGCCAAGTTGTAATTCTAGTAAAGACAGCAGCCAATCAAATTTGCTTGTTCATATGAATCACTTGAGGGCGGAGCACATGGCGCTAGTAGGCGAATTGGCACTTTATGGAAAACACAGAGAAGCGTATGAGGAAATCATCAAAACGCCGCTCAAGGTAAAGAATTGAACTGTTACGAAAATCGCGTTCCCTTTTGTCCCGTTTGTCGGTGATCGTAACATAATGAAGAGCCATATGGTAACATTTATCATATGGTAAAAAATTACTATATGTTTACCCTGGTGTTATGCTTCGCTAAACGGACACCACATGGTTCCCATGTAATAAGCAGATGTTAACTTGCTTATCTAACACTGTCTTAAGGGCGTGGCTACCACATAATGCATGTTACCAGATATCGTAAATAGCTTTAATACATTATGTCGATATATTTGAACATGTATCGGTCACTATATGATAAAACACACGATAAGTCATTTTGGTTTTTAGCTCCAGCTCCTTTCAGAAGCAGGGGCTATAGCAGTCGTTGAAAGTATGTGCGTATGTGCGCTTTTAAGTTGGAAAATCGCATCTCCTCCTAGGTTTTTAGCCTTAATGTCTTGAGATTTGGTTGATGCTAGCGGATATAAGTACCTACCCAGGTATTTCTTTTTTGGCGATCCGCCAAAAATTGGCGAAAATATTGGCGAAAAACCAAACTGTTTTTGTAAATCTTCACTATCTCCAGAGAAATAGTCTTTCTGTCTTGAAATTTTAAGTGAGAGTAGCAAGTGTTACTACCAATTACTTATTACTTATTGGCTATTACTTCTTTTGGGGATTCGCCAAAAATTGGTGAAAATTTTGACCAAAAACCAAAAAATTTTCAGTAAAATCTTAACTAACTGTTTGAAAATAATCTTACTGTCCTGACATTTTATGCAAAGGTAGCGGACATTGCTACCTACCTGACTGTTACCTTTTTGGTGATTGGGCAAAAATTTACGAAAGTTTTGGCGAAAAACCAAACATTTTCAGCAAAAGCTTAAATAACTGTAGGAAAAAAGTACAACTTTTTTAAAATTTTAAGTAAAGGTAGCAAGCATTACCATCTACCTGGCTTTGATTTTATATAATAGTGGCACACATTACTACCTATCTGGTAATTACTTTTTTGATAATTCGCCAAAAAAATGGGCGGAAGTATTGAAACGTGCCCAAAAGTGTCCACCTAGCAATTATTTTTTTTTACAATTCGCCAAGAATTGGTCGAAATGTTGGCGATAAAACTTTTTTTGTAAAGTCTTAACGTCTCCAGAGAAATATTAGCCAAAATATTTTTCATGAAAAGGTATCTCCTCCTAGGATTTAATTGGAAACTTCCTAAATTGTTATTGAAGTATACCCGTACAAAAAACATAACCCATACTATGGCTGTATTCCCCTCAGTATTATGGCCAAAAATATCCCGTTATGGCCATAACAATGACCCGAAATTTAACGCAAATTTCAGTTCAAGGCCCAAAATATGGGTGAAATTAATTATGACCCATAATGTTCCCGTTATGGCCATAAAAATAATCCAAAATTTAACACCAGAATTTCAGGTCAAGGCCCAAAATACGGCTGATATTTCAGTTGTCGTTTAGAAAAACATTACGGGTCTTGCGAAGATTCAAACCATTGATCTTCTGATTTCGAGTCTACTCGGCCACGACGACTTCTTGTTTGGCATGGTCATAAATAGTACTAATAAAGAAAAAAAGAGATCCTTTTACTCCGATTGGTCTGAAAAGGATTATGTCAGATGAATTTAAACAGCATTTATTACTGAAATGCAAGTCACTCGATTTATTAGTAGGAGGGGAGGGCGGATTGCAAGAATTCTTAAAATTTCCAATTTCAGCAACAGCTTGACTATTGGAAGCGATGCAACTACTGCATCATAATTATGATAATAATAAAAAGTAATGTGTTATTGGCTTTTATTATGCTCTGATTATGCTAAAAATATTATTTAAGGATATTCTTTATTCAAGACCATATCACATTGAACTCATGGTTCTATTTATTTATTGTTCAATAATATGGGTAAAAATATGAAAGTATGACCCGGATTATGTTTTAAAATTATGAGTCATAGTTTCGACCTAAACAATTACCTTATGACCCAGATTATAGGTTTACAATTATGAGTCATAATTTCGACCCAAAAAAATAAAATTATGACCCGGATTATGGGTTTAAAATTATGGGTGATAATGTATACCCAAAAACTTGGAAATTTGACCTGGATTATAGGTCTAATTTACGTGTATTGCTCTAAATAAGTCATAAACTTCATTTGATGGACATAATGTGGGTAATTTTCTGGGTTGAATATTGGTTATTTCTTCGTACGGTAGTGGTGTGTATGTCCAGCAGGCTATTACTTTTTTGATTGGCGATTCGAAAAAAGTGGCCGAAACACGTCGTTATTACTTTTCTTTTGGCGATTCGCCAAAAATTGGCGGATATATTGGCGATAAATCTTTTTAATTAGAATCTTGACTGACGCCAGCATCTCCCTCTTGAACTGTGGGTTACAGGTTATACTTATATGTCGTAAATCTTGACATCAGCATTCGTGAGATGGGGCATTGTCCTTGGACAATCTTGTTGAAATAGCATCAATGTTTGTGGCTTCTTAACTCGAACTTTTGATATTTTCACTTTGGTTTGCTTTTTTTAGCTGTTTTGGACTTTGTTTACGTGATATCTGTAAAACAGTTCATCGGATATTCACCAAACGGTGGAATTAGAAAGTTAATGCTTATTTTTGACATCAAAATGTAATTCAGAATATCAATAAATCAATGTAGATCTCATTAATTTATATTTAGCTATCAAAAGTGGAACTTTAGATGGCAAAAATTTATTTTTGAGATTAAAAAATCAATTTTTTAAACTTAAAAAATCTTAGGGGAGACACACATTTATATATATTTATTTGACGAATCGTCAATTACATTTTGGAAATTGAATTATTGATATCAATAATAACAACACAATTTTTAAATCAAGAATTTCTTCTTTTTTTGTACAGTAACAAATTAAAAGAAAGATTCTGTATACAAGGACCAGTCATTATTTTATCCACAGATGTGCGCTTCTGAATGTTTTATATAAAAAATAGACTGCTATTTTGATAGCAAAAGTTAATTTTGGAGATCAAAAATTATTTGCAGATTACAGTATATATAAATGAAAAAGTCCTATTCTGAAATAATAATATCTGAAATAAATTCTTGATATCAGTAAAAAGAACTGCAATAAAGAACTGAATTTTTCATCTCTAAAATCAATTTTAGCTGTCATTAAATCATTTTTATATCAGTAAATATTTCTTGATATCTGTAATTTTTTACTGATATCAAGAATGATTGTTAGCCCCAGCCAAATTTTGGCTGAGGGATATTGCTATCGGTTAGTCTTGCCGTCTGTCCGTCCGTTAACATTTGGGGTGCTATATTTTGTACGCAACAAAACGTTAAGTTTCCATGGTCGGATCGTTTCAAATTCAACACAGTGAAAAAGTATATTAAAGGTGTGCAACGTCAACGTCAAAAATTGTCGAAATTATGGCCCTCTGAACTTAGGCAATTTTTCGTGTATTGCACTGTCATACAGGCGACTTTGTACGCATCACTTCGACATGAACGCTTGATATAAAGCTATGAAACCTTGCACAGTGAAGTAATATATATTAAAGATGTGTAGCGTCAAGGTTTCAGTTTGATCAACCAAAAATTGTCGAAATTATGGCCCTCTGAACTTAGGCAATTTTTCGTGTATTGCACTGTCATGCAGGCGACTTTTTACGCATCACTTAGACACGAACGGTTTGATATAAGGCGTTGAAACCTTACACAGTGAAAGAATATGCATTTAAGATGTGCGGCGTCAAGGTTTGAGTGTGATGTCACAAAGAATCGAGTGACGTGCGATCCCATAACTGCATATCAGTTTCAATTCCGAATGCTTCAACATAAAGGCGCTGGCTGGGGGCTTTGCATCTCTAATGCATATGTTTTGAGATCAAGATGCATTTAGAGATATCAAAAAATATAATTACATATAGCAAAAAATTAATTCTTGATATCAAAAAATAATTTTTTTTTGAGATCAAAAAATGAATTTTTGATATCAAAAAATCAATTTTTGAGATCAAAAATCAATTTTTTCATATAAATAATTCCCCAATAAATGTGAAAATTGCATTCCATACATCATCACGAAGGTTGCTTCTGATAAAAAATGGCATGTTAGTCGATTTTTTTTTCAATTTTAACTTTGGTGTGTTTTTAACGTTTTGACTATGTGCACACGGTATCTCAGAGACGACCAATTCCATTTTGATCAAATCAAGCAGAAAGAAAATGTATTGTATCGAATTATTTTTAAAACTACTCATCGCCGTCTCCGGTTGTGTTAGATCCCCGCCGGGGGGACTATATTTTTCGGGTCTGTCTGTCCGTCTGTCCGTCTGTCGACACCTTTTTTGTTAACACACTCAAGCCTATATTTTTCGGCCGATTGTTAAGATATTCTATATATGGGTAGTTCTGGAACGAACAAGGATCGGTATTGTAAATGAGCTATGTCGGCTCAAGGACATTGGCCCAGCTGAACTTCACAAATTTTCCCAATCCTTACTCAGTTGAACGAGTTTGTTAACACACTCAAGCCTACATTTCTCGATCGATTGATGAAATCTTTTACATATAAGAAGTATTGGAATCAACAAAGGTCGGTGTTGTAAATGAGCTCTGTCGGCCCAAGGACATTGGCCCAGCTGAACTTCAGAAATTTCCAATTCTTACTCAGTTGAATGATTTTGTTAACACACTCAAGCCTACATTTCTGGATCGATTGTTGAAATCTTTTACATATAGGAAGTATTGGAATCAACAAAGGTCGGTGTTGTAAATGAGCCCTGTCGGCTCAAGGACATTGGCCCAGCTGAACTTCACAAATTTTCCCAATCCTTACTCAGTTGATGAGTTTGTTAACACACTCAAGCCTACATTTCCGATCGATTGTTGAAATCTTTTACATATAGGAAGTATTGGAATCAACAAAGGTCGGTGTTGTAAATGAGCCCTGTCGGCTAAAGGACATTGGCCCAGCTGAACTTCAGAAATTTCCAATCCTTACTCAGTTGAATGATTTTGTTAACACACTCAAGCCTACATTTCTGGATCGATTGTTGAAATCTTTTACATATAGGAAGTATTGGAATCAACAAAGGTCGGTGTTGTAAATGAGCCCTGTCAGCTCAAGGACATTGGCCCAGCTGAACTTCAGAAATTTCCACAACCCTTACATACTGGAATGACTTTGTTAACACACTCAAGCATACATTTCTACATCGATTGACAAGATATCTTAACTATAAGTAGTATTGGAACCAACAAGTGATGGTATTGTAAATGAGCCATGTCAGACCAAGGACATTGGCCCAGCCATCTTCCCAAACGCTACTCATTGGAATGAGTTTGTTTACACACTCAAGCCTACGTTTTTCGACCGATTGTTAAGACATTTTGGGTAGTACTGGAACGAACAAGGATCGGTATTGTAAATGAGTCATGTCGGCCGAAGGAGCGTTTTCGTGGCGGGGGACATTAATCAGTTTCACTGATGACTTGTTTTATTTGCTTGCAGTCAGATACAACCGAAGAGGTCAAGCAACAATTGTATTACGACCTGGCCTTGCGCCTGCTCCGCACATTGTCATCGTGGACTTCAAGGCTCACTGAACTGGTTAGAAATTTATATTTACCAACCTCTTTTTAACACATAGGCAAGGAAAGTTTTACTGTTGTTTTCTTGCACATAAAAAACGTTTACACCCAAACTCACTGATAGAAATTTGCAACTATCCCTGGCCGGACTTCCCCGCACGATTTATAGAGACGTTTTGAGCATATTGCTCCAAATAAAAATGGTAACAGGTGGGATAAAAATCGCCGGGGCTAAAGCCGCCGGAAGAAATCCGCCTGAAAAAATACCGCCCTGTGTCAAATCAAAACAAAAAAAACCCGCCCAATATTTTTTTAAAATTAAAGTCAAATTTTTTCCAATTTCCAGTTCCAATGTTTTATTACATCAATAAAATATACAGTAGATAAAGATGTCATTAAACCTACAACCATTATTCGTTCAATCTATGTGCAAGGCGATCACAAGATCAACTCACTATCAAATTAGACGCATCACGATTTTGAATTGGATAAAAAATGGCATTTTGGCGATTATTTGATAACAAGCCTTACAGAAAGTCAGGCAGTTTACAATGTCCAGCATGGATGGGTTTTACTTAATCAAGCACAGCTTCGACCGGTTGATATGTTTCTCCAGCACATATCTAATCAACCACTTACTAACAAGTTAATTCCTCCAGAGTTGGTTCGACTTGCAACTTAATTCGAGGCAATTACAAGTAAAAATGTTATGAGGATATTTGGGCCGCTTTTTACCCCGGATTGATTTTGACGAAGGGCGATTCTTTTTAGGCGGATTTTGTCCAGTTTTTTTTCGGCCAGGCAGTATTTATCCTGGCAGATTTTACCCTAGACCAAATAAAAAAAGCCGTGAAAAGTCAACTAAGTCCGACATTTCAGAGGAAAAATCGTTACGTAGAAAGAATTCAGTTGTCAATTGAGTTTTAATAATGTGCTCACAAGTGTCTACTAAATTCCATGCCCACAGCTGTCTTGCAATGGGGTGGCTTCTTGGATTCTGATGGATTTTCCCCGACGAATTCTTGCTCAGTGACGCTGCGTTATGATTTATGTACAATACTAAGTTGAACAGTATGCACAGCAAAATCATTTTGTTCGACTCGGTTTGCTTTTCGAAACCATTTTCCGGTATTTTTACATCAAAATTGTGTAGAAAAGTTGTTTAAAAACTGGCCTTCTTTGTTAAATGCACCCAGTGATGTCATGGTATTTAATATATGATCGGGGTGTTCCGCAGTGCAAGGTGTTCAGTAACTAACAACCAACCACTGATTCGCACATGGATGGACAAAGCATTTTAAGGGAATGTCTTAAAGTTGGAGAGAACTAGACCGAAATTCGCACATCTAATTAGACCCCACTTGGAATGATAACTTAAAATGGAAGGTAGATGATATTGCTGTTTGTTAACATTTTTCACATGTCTGAATGTAGAACATCCTCCTAAATACTACCAGCTATACCCATAAGGTCGAGGGGGAAAAATTTTTATGAGGTGAACCACTTCAGACGACCCTCTATACATGTGCCTAGTTTGGTTGGTCTAGCTTCAGCGGTCTTGGAGGAGATATCTGGAAACCGATCGCTGTATCTCTTACCGTTTTCGAGAGAAAAGGCCAACTTCCGGTTTGGGGCTCGAAGGTGACCTGGAGGTCAAAGACAAAGGAAGTTATACCTTATGTATCGTCGCATATGGGGAGGAGGTCGAAAATGAGGTCAAAATTGCTCTATCTCTTACTGTTTTCGAGATAAAGGCCAACTTCCGGTTTGGGACTCGAAAGAGACCTGGAGGTCAAGGACAGCGGAAGTTATACCTTACGTATCGTCGTATAGGGGGTGGAGGTCGAAAATGAGGTCAAAATTGCTCTATCTCTTACTGTTTTCGAGATAAAGGCCAACTTCCGGTTTTGGGCTCGAAAGTGACCTGGAGGTCAAGGACAGCGGAAGTTATTACCTTACATATCGTCATATAGGGGGTGGAGTAACTGAACATCCTTCTATTTGAACACTGTACTTCTATAAAAAGTGGCAGTAGGAAGCATCTATTATAAGGCCTCCAGACCCCTGCCAAAAATACTCACCCTATTCTGTCAAGAAGCCGAATATTCGCACTATCCAATTCATGTGAATTGTAGCGGGGTGGTTTATCGTTGTGCATATTATCATGTTTTGCTGGAATTTAATACACTATAGAATTCCATGTATCGGTAGGTGTAATGAAACGTTTTGACCCCCAGACGAATCGACCCCCCGGTCGATTTGTTTTAAAACAAACAGACCCCCGGTCGATTTGTTTTGGGGAAGCTCGCCATAACAAACAGACCTCCCCTATAATAAAATGACCCCCTCCAAATAATCATGTTTAAATAGAAAATGGAAGTAAAAAAGGTGCATATGGTTTTTAAATACTATTTTAAGCATTTTCTACCTCTTGATGTGGAAAATTATTATTTTGAGCCTTTGAAATGCCATTATTGAGCTTGGACATATTTTTGGTGACTGTATGTTAGTGGCGTTGGAAGTGTTTTCGTGTTTGAAAATGTAGATGTTAGTTGCTAAATAAATTGTTATTCATGGATATGTTTTTTATTTCAATTGAAGGTGGCCATATGTGGAAAGAAATGAAGTAACGAACAAAAAATAAGAGGGTTAAAACACTTCAGGAGGGAGGGGTCTGTTTGTTTTAAAACAAATCGACCGGGGGGTCTCTTTGTTTTAAAACAAATCGACCGGGGGTCGATTTATTTTGGGGGTCAAAACGTTTCCTTACATAGGTCTTAAAATGACTCAGGTTGGGATATTTTTAATGCTGATAAATAGGTTAAATACAGAGCTTGTATTTAATGATATCCAGACAGAAGGGCCTTGGACAAAAGGGCCTTGGACATGAGGGCCTTTCCAAAACGGTCTTTCCCAAAAAGGCCTTTCCCAAAACGGCCCTGAATGAAAAGTTGGACAAAAGGGTCTTGAGAATTTTTTTGTTGGATATGACGGAGTTGAATCCATGCTTCTGGTTTTGGCCAGAACTTCAGTATTTGAAAAGGAAATCTGACATTTTAAGTGTATTTTTGCATTTAAAAAATCCATGTTAAGATTTTCACAGTCTTGGGAAAGTTTCATGAACGTTTCTGTACGTGAGAAATCTTTAGGCAGGGTCTGAAACTTGTTCAGTAAAAATTTTGAAATAATAGTAATAAAAAAAACACTGCAGTGCCATTCTAAGAAATAACAGTATTGGCTTTGCTGAACTTGGTGTTTTTCACAGGTGAAAAGCAATGAAATGCTTAGAAATCGTTATGTAGCTAAATATACATCTCGCTTTTGGGTGGATTTTATGTCTGATCAAGAGATATCCAGATTTTTTAGTTTTATTAAAACAAAATAAAAGCCCCCATAAACTGC
The DNA here is from genome assembly GCA_949752745.1 of Protula sp. h YS-2021. Taxonomy (NCBI): domain Eukaryota; kingdom Metazoa; phylum Annelida; class Polychaeta; order Sabellida; family Serpulidae; genus Protula; species Protula sp. h YS-2021. Next base: position 48,739,742 of record OX457025.1, on the reverse strand, counting down.
CTTGAATACATCGCTTGGTATCATTTCATATATTTGAAAGTTCCTTTTTAAGACCAGCATTTGCCTTTTATTAAACTTGGGGATCTCCAATGCCCATATTTATTGAAATCGGACTATGTGGTAGTGTCTTCCGCAAACTACTCAGAGACGACTGGGGCCAGGACTACCAAATTTGGCAGACACGTACTGTAGCATGTCTAGTTTGTCAACCTCTATTTTTCAAATTCATTTACGTTTAGTATGAAAAAAATCATGCAGTGAATTTTGGCCATTAAAGCTCATGTATGAGGCACACACCATGACAGCTGCCAGTTGCGACTGAGCCTTTTCCTCAATTCGTGTGGACATTGAGTGAGCAAATATTGCGCATGTGCTGTGTATGTTATTGTCAGGCTGAACAGCGGTGATGTGCGCCTTCCACATTTGAATGTAATTAACACTTGACAAGCCTTTGGCTTGCAAGAGTTATATGAATTTGTGCGAGCAAAATTCGTCCTTTTTTTTTTCTTCTTGACACTTTTTCCGATTTTTTGTGTCTTCTTCTCCTCTGACACTATGGGCCCTACGACCATGAACCTTGGGACTTATGAAGAGCTTGATCTGAACATGTGCATGTCACTTTTTATTTTCGTCTTTGATTTCGTTTTCTTTGTTAAAACGCCATGTGAAAAGAGTGTATTTTTTGCAAGTAAATGCGTAGCATTTAACCCACATCACACACAGTTGCACAGTGAGCTTTGTGCGAGCTCTCACTGCGTAAATAGCTAAAACGGCGTATGCTAGATCAGTCAATAAAACCTTAGATCAACAGAATCAAACACTACTCGGCTTATAAGACATATTCAAGCTGTGTTGTTTGCAATATATTATTCAAGAAATAACCCATTGAAGGAAGCATTTTTGCGTTTTAATTTTTGTCAAGTGTTTAACATTTCGCTAGCGAAGTGAGGTTCTAGTTACACTTGTTATTAAGTTGTATTCACATTATACGTGAATGAAACTATCTCCCTTTCATCATTTATTTAGTAATTTTTATTTAGTTATTTTCCACTGCTTTGGGGGTTTCCACTTAACTGACCAAAATAACTCGCTAAAAGACCTTGCTATATGAACCGTACTTTATTGCACGATTGCTAAGATATAGCGTCATAATAATGCATATCTGGATGTGTAGTAGTCAGCGCCCCGTCAAAGTACACTTGGGTAGACCGGTAACAGAGCGTATTATGAAGTCAGTTTTAGTAAATACTGTATTTTTGAAAGCTAGGCGGAAAAAACTTGCGCGCTTTTGAAATTCCCATATTTTACGTCTTCATTTTGATCATTTTTGAAGCGACATGTCATGGCTAAAATTTTCGATGAGTTTTCGTTGATTTTCCGAAGTTTTTTAAAAGTTACATCAAAGACGCTGATTGGGCGCTGGAGGGAGTCCCGTTTTGAAAGCCGAAAGAAATGCCCATGTAACCTTGCTTATCCAACGTCTACTCAACGGTATGTCAAAGACTTGAATAGGTGTTGGTCTTTTCTCGCGGCAAATCACAACCAAATTACAACCACAAGTAGGGTTTGGGGCCACTCAACGTGGACGCAGCCTTGCATAGCCAACCTTATGCATAGCCAACCTTTATTCAGCGTTGTGTCAAAAGGTGTTGGTTAGGCATTGATCTATGGTCGCGACAATTACAACAAAATTACAACCCGATTTAATCGTGTGACTTGGCCTGGTCAATGTCGCAAATTGACGTAATGTCGGCGTGGAGTGTTTTACGTTGTGTTAAATAGGAATCCGGGACAGAAGGGCCCTAGACAAAAGGGCCTTGGACATAAGGGCCTTTCCCAAAACGGCCTTTTCCAAAAGGGCCTTTCCCAAAACGGCCCTAAATGAAAAGTTGGACAAAAGGGCCTTGATAAATTTTTTTGAATATGGTTCTCAAAATTATTTTTATTTTTTGTGTAATAAAATAACAACTCCAAAAACAAAGTTTATTCGTTTTATTTCCTGATTCATCGAGACAAATTTTTGGCTGTCCTTTATTACTTTGTCTTATATCCATTGTTGTTGGTCACAGTTCAAATAAAGACCTCAAATTCAGAACTCGTATATCGGCAAGACACTGACACGCCAACATCATCCGGCTTAACGCGTGTGTTTAAACATCACAGCGCAGAGGAACGAAACAAAGGATAGAGATTATTTTTTGTGGCACAATGACTCCGAAATCTGGCATCAAAAGACAGTAATGGGAAGTAATTGAAGGAGTAAAAGAGTAAAACATCAAGGCAGTGATTGGTACAAACAGGGATTAACCTGTGGCACAGTACTTCGGAAATCTCAGAGAGTGATGGGGAGTAATTGAAACAAAACATCAAGGCAGTTATCTTTAAAAACACCATGAAGTTTGTTTTTTTTACTTGTTATTTTATTACATATTTTATTAAATAATTAAAACTCCAAATCCTACCAAAAAATTCTCAAGGCCCTTTTGTCCAACTTGTCATTTAGGGCCGTTTTGGGAAAGGCCTATTTGGGAAAGGCCGTTTTGGGAAAGGCTCTTATGTCCAAGGCCCTTTTGTCCAAGGCCCTTCTGTCTGGATACCGTTAAATAGAATTTGATACAATTGGCAACATGGCATTACTTTTAAGAAAGGTCTTTAAAGAATTCTATTCTTTAAGTCTTCAGAATTGTAATTAACTCCCATTTGATTTCTGGAAAGAATAAACTGAAGTCTTTGTTGTTGTAATAAGTTATGTTGTTTCTTTTTGCAGTTTTCTTGGAAGATGTTACACCCTACTGATCACTCTCTCAACAGAAATTGCCCAGATGATGCGGAGGACTATGAAAAGGTTTTGCTAATTATCATCGATCATGTTTTGTTCATTTTAATGCAATATCTGATGTAATCCAGGACACTTTCTAACTGGACATTTTTCAATTTGAGGAGTGTAAAGTAAATGATAAATCCTAAACGAAATCAAAAACGCATCTGGTAAGACAATTTCTTACCTCAATAATATCTTACTCGAATGTCCACAACAATATTCTTACTTTCCGCAGCAAATGCCCACAGTAGCAAATCTATCATGCGGATTAGAAATATAGGAGAACCCCGTCCAGCCGTCTGTAGCATGGCTTTCTATTTTCACGTCGCAATGGTTCATCCATACTTATTTACACAAATAGGTTGTTTAGTAACACAGTGCACGTAATTCCGTTAATATCATATTGAAACACGTTTAATTCAAAACTCATTTGATTCGATGTGAGAACTGAACCCAATGTGGCACTTTTCTATATATTTCACCGACGGGGAACATAACTGTTTCCCCGGGATGATTCCCCCTACAATTCCTCCTAGGACTATTCCGACGTAGAACTATTCCCCCGGAGATTATCCCCCGCTCCGAATTTTTTTCCAGATGTTTGCTATGTTTTTTTTTCTTTCCTATTTCATATACTGCATTTTCATATACGTTTGGATTATCGGGTTACATGTAGCTTTCCAGCGTATATGATATTAGGAGTTAACGACCTACTGTAGTCGTAGTTATTAAGTAGCCACGGTTATCGGCTCTGGAGTGGCTTGGATTATCGGGTAACAGAGATGCTATTAAGTTTTAACGGCCTACCGGAGTAGCTTTGGCCATTTGACGTCTCCGGAGTAGGTAATCATGCCAGTATATAAACTCGCTGAAAAAGTCCATGTTCATCAAACAAAAACATGGAGTTTATTCAGATAGAACGAGATGGTCAGAAGCTGCTCTTTGACTTTTAATTATTGAATACAGGCAGTGGCTTTAGTCATCGTAGTCACTTTAGTCATTGTGGCCAACAGTGCTAATTTATTGAGTATAAGTAGTCAGTATGATGTTATTTATTACAGCAGAGAATCATGATAGTAACTTATTGCGTTAATTCCTTTTGAGATGGACAGCAAAATGGGGACAATAAACGGGCAATAATTTTTTATGATTGCTTTATTGTAAATTTGACTTATAGCAAAATGTGATCATTTTCAAACAAGCCGGAGGGGAACAATCTCGGTGGGGGGGGGGGGGGTTAGTCCTACGGGGGGAATCTTCGGTGGGAAATGTGCCAGATCTCCGTTTAAATTCAAGTACGCGTTGTGGTAACACGGTTCCGTACCTTGTTTGTTTGAGACTTTGTCAATATTCATAGTCTGCTTACTTGAGTACATACTCTATACTCATTTCTATGCACACTTGTACGTGACTGCATTTACAACTTATTGAGATCTATTGGAAAAAAGTCAGCAAATTGGTTTAATTAGAAAACGCACGTTTATAGACAATGTACTCGACCTGCTCGAGTATTTAACCATCATCTTATTTGAGTGACATTGCAATCCTTTCATGTACTGATCACAAAACACCCAAGTATCAGTACACAGACATTTGATTGCATGACTGTTTGATTTAATTTGACTGTTTTTCATTACAAAATAAACAATAAGCTTAATAAATAAATTCAACGTGATTAACAAATGTCTTGGTTTCTAAAATGTGGCGTCTGTTTGTTGCGTGGTCAAAATGGCCGAAAGGGTTTCTATCAATTTGGTCAATTCGAAACATAGGTAATTCGAAGTTCGTCCAGTCCCAAGCACTTCGAATTATCCGCTCCCAGTCCTAAATGGCTTAATCCTTAATATGCTGTTCCTTTATATTAATTATATCACTTCTTAATCCGAAGCAATTACATCAAGGGTGAGGATTCCGCCTTTGCACGTAGATTATAAACAACGGAGAGCGCTGCATTATTGTGCTTCAATAGGTATTTCTGTGGTAATCTCGGTGAAAAAGATATAATATTATTAATAATTTCATTTTAAAAAAAACTGACAGCCCTTAATTTATTTATAAAAATATATGAACTGGTCGTCTGGATAACAGTTGAAAAAATGTCCAGTTAGAAAAATTTCAGTTGGAAAGTGTCTGGATACCAATGAAAATGATATGTGATGTAGTTTATATGTGAACCTTATGGTTGTTTCCTTTTTTCCCACTGTGACACAAATTTTATTTAATTTACTTTGCACTCTGTAAGAGAATTTTTTACGAAACAGTAAATCCTCCCAGCATAAGGTTTTTTGCTTTTTATTGTTCTGGCTAACACGGTGAGGGTCAGGTTTGTTACACGGCTGCTTGCAGGCTTCCAAATATAACTACAGCACGGAGGAAAAAAATGCGTTGGCAGAGGTCATAGGCATGATCAAACGAGTGCAAGAAACGGCGCTGGCAATGGAACTCCAATTTCGGCATTATATCAATGGTCATATTTACCTTGAGCTGCAGAATCTGGTGCAGATAGACCTTCGAGAACCGCTGCGAAAACTGAGGAAAGACAAGAAGGACATTTTGGTCAGGTAAACCGAATGACGTGAGCAAACTGAACAAAATGAAGTCATTTACACTTATTATCCCCGGTGTAACGGAGGGACAAATTTTCAGCTTGTCTGTCCGTCCGCTCTAGTACACCATCTTTTATCCAGGCTATTACTCGAAAACTATTCATGCTAATGCTTGTTCGTTTGACGTATATTGAAGGTATGGAACTCCAAAACTTTTCACGCTAATGCTTTTTTTTTGTTTTGCATGCGGTTAATACATATATTGGAGGTGTGCATCGTTGTAGTTTCGTGCGATTAAATGGAAAGTTGTTAAAATGACAGTATTTTGAAAATAGGTAAAAATTTAGATTCAGATATGACTTTTTGTCAAGGCCGTAACTTCAAACCCATCCATGCTAATGCTGTTTAGTTTTGCATGCGATTAGTACGTATTTTGAAGGTATGCACTGTTGTAGTTTCGTTCGATGTGATGAAAAATTGTCAAAACGACAGTATTTTGAAAATAGTGAAAATTTATTTCATATGTACAAAGATGTGACTTTTTGTCCAGGCCGTAATTGTAGAACTGTTTACGCTAATGCTTTTTCGTTTTGCATGCGGTTAATGCGTATATTGAAGATGTGCAACGTCGTCTTATTTTTTAAGTCAAAAGCTCTCTATCTCTAGGTCTCTATGTATGGTTATAAATTGTTTGTTGTTGTTGTATAAACTATTTGTTGTATATAAATACAGAACGGATGGATTTAAAAAAAAAAAGCAGTTCCACTCTTCAATAAGTACTATTTTCACGGAATCCCGAGTCGGTCTGCGGAGTAAAAATATGTCATATAGAACAGACCGAACCGCCGCAGAGGTTAGCTGGTGGACAAAAAACACGGTATGTATGTGCTTTGGCGTTTGTTTTGAGAGGACGGCCCTGCTTTTATTGCTCGCTGGAAACGGAGAACAAGTAAATTAATCTAATCACGCCGGTTTTTTTCCTTGTAGTATTGTGGAGGGCATTCGTGATATCTGTTCTGACATAGTTGGTAGCCCAGAAGCAGACCCGTTAAACAAGGGAAAGAAAGACGCTGACACTGGGTACAAAGTTCCCATTGGAAAAAGACATGTTGGTCCTTCGAGTACACAGGTATTATCCCACTTGTATTTCAACAGTTTCTTGCAAATTAGTCAGCTAAGATTTAAATTATTTTATAGATGTAATGTGCGGATATCAGTATCTGCATACATGTTGCCTACTGCAAAAGTCCGACATTCGGGCCATTGGCATTTGGCTCTGCGGCATTTAGGTCAGGAAGATTAATAATAATAATAGTAATAATAATAATAATAATAATAATAATAATAATAATAATAATAATAATAATAATAATAATAATAATAATAATAATAATAGACTTAGCCATAGTCATTTTTTTTAATTTTTGCAAATTTTGATGACTCGGTATTGACCAAAATTCTTGTTTCGTTTTGCCCTCTATATAGTTAAACAATCCTATAAGTTCTTTTAATGACGTAATGCTTACACTATCAATTAATAATTTTTATTGGTATTTATTTATTTATTTTATTATTTCTTATATTATTATTTTTATTACATCATTACTATATTATTATTATTATTATTTTATTGTTATAATTATTATTATTATTTTTTTTTGCTGAAATATTATGTATAACTAGTGGGATGGTCGATTTGTTTTGTATCACTCGAGTTTTTGTTGCATAATTAATTATGAAAGGTTTCGGACATGACCAAAGTACAGTGTGATGTGAGGGATTTTGTAGTGGTATTCGCGGCAATGATATGCCCCTTTTCCAGCTGTACATGTTGCGCACCATGCTGGAGGGCTTAATCCACAGGGCAAAGAAGAAGAAAGATATAAAACAAGAAGCAGTCACACAAATAGAGAAGTTCTTGGAAAAATCATACTTCTGGAATCATCTTATAAATTTCAACAGTAAGTTGAGTCAATATGACAACTTTGAGGTTTGAGAAATTACATATGCTTTTGTTATTATAAAGTGGCACGCCTGTGTAATTTTATTAGATCAGATTAGTTTAAAGTTTCTCAATACACTGGAGCGGCATCTCCATTCAAGGGATCCAGTTCTGGATTATGCGCGTGCAGGCGATTCACTGAGCGCTTCTTTATTTTAAAGTTTTTTTACACAGGGCCAATGTTTAGCATATTTTCTTTGAGACCCATCCATTTTGAAAAATAACGCGCCGTACTCCTTTTTAGGCTAACAGAGTTGCGTGGCCTTGATTACATACAGATCATGGTTGAAAATCATTGCCTTCCTCTAATCCATGTCCCAATAAGATTTTATTAATGTTTCTGTGACTCTTGGATTGTTATTTGACTGTGAGTGTGATTTTGTAGGAAGTGTGCGTTTCTGTTGCGACCTGTCTCAGTTTTGGTTCAGAGAGTTTTACCTGGAGCTAACAAAAGGCGCACGGAAGCAGTTCCCAATTGATATGTCGTTTCCATGGATACTGGCAAATCACATTCTAGACACACACGACCCGAGGATGATGGAGTAAGTAAAACAGCAAATTCCCACAAAAACAGATCCTGCAAAAATATACACTTTCTTCTTTTGTATGGTTAATAATGGTTGGTCAATAAAACAAAATTTAAGAAGTCAGCAGCTGCATGAGTTTCTTCGCTTTTTGTGTAAATTGAAAAATAAAGACTGATAAATTGCAGTCGATATACTATGACACTACAGGTACTTGCTGTTCCCCATGGACCTCTATAACGACAGTGCCAACTGGGCTTTCACTCATTTCAAGCAGCGATACATGTACGAGGAGCTAGAGGCGGAGGTATTTTCTTTCCATGTTTTCCATAGTTCCTTGTATTTGCTATAGAACACACGTTTTGACCATATGTACCATTTTGTAATTACCATTTGCAAACTTCTTTGTTCCGCTGGATGGTTTCAAGAAAACTCCGACGACAATGTGAGGAAAGCGAAATATGGCACACGTCTACAGGATGACAAGGATTAATTAAATCTGCAGTGTTTTTTACAGTTTTCAAAGTCAAGGTCAAATAGAGGTCAAAGTTTTTTTTACAAAATGGTTTCCAGAAAACTCAGCGGAGCTTTATATTTGGAATACTGATAGACAATCACAAGGTCTCAGTGAAACCGCAAATATTTTCAAGTGAGGTCAAAATATTTTCAAAACACTAATTTATCATTTAGTCATAAAAAGCGTTCAGATCACACTTAGAATATATAAACGCATTCAAAAGCGTTTAACCTTACTTCCTGAATCTTGACCTTGAGGGTCAAGGTCATAGGTCACGTGATCTCGTGTACCGTTAACGACAGGCTGACTTATCTCGAAACGATTGGAGATAGGGCTTTGTGCCTAAATAACGTTAGATAAGATGTACCTCGGTACCCTGACCTTCTCGGTCACATTCAAAGTCAAAGCCTCAAGTTGGCCATCATCTCTAAACCAGTTAGAAACAGAGCGATTTTTAGCCCTTTTCGACCTTTTACGCCTAAACAACGTTATTTAAGAGGAATCTCGGTGACCTTAACCTTATCGACAAGGGTCAAGGTCAAAAACCATTAGTTGAGCATTATTTGTAAAACAGTTAGGCCCAAAAACCGGTAGTTGAGTACTTTCTTGAAAACGGTAAGAGATAGAAAAATTTTAGGCTTATTTTCGACCGTTTGCGCCTAAAAACAACGTTATATAAGGGGTGACCTTGGCCTTCTCAGTCACGGTCAAGCTTAAAACCGGAAGTTGATCATTAAATCGAAAACGGTTAGAGATAGAGGACTTTGCATTCATCTTTGACCCTTTAGACCTAAATAATGTTACATAAGAGGTACTTCGGTGACCTTGACCTTCTCGGTCTTGCTTAATGTCCAAAAAAGGAATTTGACAATCTCGAAAACGATTAGAGATAGAGCGATTTTGGATTCAATTGTAACCCGTTGGACCAAAACGAGGACAAAAAGGGGTATGGCGTGACTTTGACCTTCTCGGCCATAATTGATACAAATATTTTCTTTGGTGGTTTCTGCAAGTAGGTAATTCACCTACCTAGCGGAATTTGGTCTGGTTTGTCCTTGTGCCTATGCTTGTGAGAGACCCCTGGAATCATTGCCGGTTCTGGAGTTCTTAAATTGTCGTTGAAGGCAAGATTCACGTGATTTCTCTTGGTGTAGTTCCGCGCAGATAAATGACAATACGAACATCAGAGGTACAAGGCCAGTGACTCCGATCACGCCGGCCCTGCCCATGATGAACTAATCTAATATAATTTCAGCTTTATTTGACTATCTCCGACATGATTTCTGTTGTGTCTGATCAGACAGACTATGGAATAAGGGCACTTTGTACTGGATTTTGGAATTTGTAGAAAGCCACTAAACTTACCCAGGCAGTTCACACGTGCTGGAGTCTGATGCGGACTATAAGCTCTCCCTATAGCAATGACTGACTCTGTAGCAATCCTTGGCTTAATAGCATTCAACACCCTCCGTAGTGCCCATTCGATGCTTGAGAATACAACAATAGGTTTTCCTGGCATGATGTAACTAACACAACAAAACTGGTCCAAATCCATCTAGAGCCGCATTTCGCTAACGAATTGTTAAACACTTGACAAAAATTAAAACGCAAAAATACTTCCTTTAATGGGTTATTTCTTGCATAATATAAAGTATTTTACAACATGCATACACTGGTCCCCAGCCATAAAAACTGTGGGCAATTTATGGAATCTGGGGGTCCATCGCGTCCCCAGCGAAAAATTTAGGGAACCATTTTCTGAAAGTGGGGGCCATTATAATCCGTGTTATTATTGTTATTATTCACAAGTTCTACACAAGTCCAACGTTTCGTTGTCCTAGGGTCCATAGTGCCGGAGAAGACGACACAAAAATATCGGACCACTGTCAAGAAAAAAACTCAATAGATTGATAACTTAATACCAGCGAAATATATTAGCAAACAACACAGCTTGAATAGGTCTTATAAGCCGAGTAGTGTTTAGTTTTTGTTGACTTAAGGTTTTATTGACTGATCAGGCATACTGTTATCTATTTACGCAGTGAGAGCTCGTATAAAGCTGAGCAACTGCGTTAAATGCACCGCATTCACTTGCAAAAACACACACTCTTTTCACATGGCGTTTTAAACAAGAAAACGAAGTCGAAGGCGAAAATAAAAAGTGTCGTGCACCCGTTCATATCAAGTTCTACCTAATTCCCAAGTTTCGTGACCCCAGGGCCCTTAGTGCTAGTGGAGGAGATGACGCAGGAAATCTGATCACTGTGAAAAAAGATACCAACGGCTGTTCACACAACTTCATATAGCCAACATAATTAGGGAACCCTTTAACCTACCCGTGTAAGGAAATACTATTTCCCAATGATACTTTTACCCTTGGGAACAGTAATATATATTATTACTCCCTTCCCAAGAAAAGCAATATATACTGACGCGCAAAAGAAACTTTCAAACATATTAACAGCTACGCGGATAAAACTACAGCTTGATGAAGTCTCAGTCACCCACAACAGAATACTGAAGTCCCGAAACTGTCACTTTTTTCTGAAAAAAATGCCGAAGCAGTTCGGATGTCATAGATGACCGGTGTGTCCACCCTTGCTCTGGTCAAAGCGGCGACCTTCTTGGCCTAGATATAACCAAACGATTGATTCGATACTGAGGAAAGTTGTTCCACTCGTTAGTGACCACCTAGCGCAGCTGGCGTAAGTTCTGAGGTGCTGGTAGCCTGTCTCGCAACCTCCGATCCAGATGGTCCAAGAGGTGTTCTATGGGATTCATGTCTTTGCTATAAGGTGGCCAGTGAAGAGTGGCAATGTTGTTGGTCTGCAGATGATCTGTGGTAATCGTGCATGCGTATGGTTCAGCGTTATCGTGCATAAATACACTATTGGGGTTTGTTCCGAAAGTGCGATAGCACGTGCAGTGTCAAGACTTGATCAACGTATCACTGTGCCGTGAAACTGCCTTCGATAACAACCACTTGAAAGCGCCAACCATTACGGATCCACCTCCGAATCGATAAACTTCAGTTACGTTGTTCCCGTGAAATCGCTGGTTACGTCGCTGATGCACCCTTTGACTACCGCCAGCTTGGAAAAGACGATACCGGAACTCATCACTGAACACTACACGCGTACAGGTCTGTAATCCCCACTGCGCTTGTCCGCGGTTAGCGGCCCAGCTTGCTCGGTTTTGCATTCTTTGTTTGTTCAACACTGGTCCGACATGAGGTCGGTAGGCACGAATGTGCCATACAGGAAGATTTAGACAGTAGGCCGACAGCAGACCGACTTATTCGTGGGTTGTTGAGCCCTGGTTTGTGTAGCCCGGTTGCGGGGTTCCTTTTGCCGGGTTGCTTTTCACCGGGATTCGGAACCAAAGCCGCACCAAGCACTCAAGCGTAGGAAATTGATTATGGAGTTATAATCCTTAAACAAATAGAAATAAAACCAACTCTCTGGTGGAAAAGGGACCATTCCAGTGACCAAAAGTGTTTATTTATATATTTTATTTATTTAGTTTTCATTTGTATTATTTGGGAGATGTAAATCGTCAAAACTAAAAGTATGTATCTTCTGCGCGAAGATTCTTAGCTTGCAGTTTTCATACTATTTCCAACTGTTCCTGTTACTGTGCAGAAAAATCCGTTCCTTCGGCAGATTGGTCTTTAAAAGACGACTAGTTACATGGACAACTTGATTGTAAACATACAAAGGCAGGCTGGAAGGGCACAGCCACTTGTTGGGGTATAGGAAGTTGGCCAAACGCCATTTGACGAACCCCTTAATGAAAAAAAGACGTTTGACCAACTTTATTGTTTTATTGTTTTTTTCTACCGCTTCTCAGTAACACATTTGCAATCAGTAAAATATTTCCCAGTAGACTCTTTTATTCGCTGCCAATTTATTGTATATTGTAACAGTCATATTTTTACTCATTTGAAAAGAATTACATTTATGCTTGTAGTGACTGCCCCTCCGCATTTTAAGCTTTTTTTGCTGCAACACCACCTAATACTCTGCCCTTTTGCCATCTGTTTCACATACATATGACCATCTAAACATCAGTTTTTCACGACTGGTTGTCAAAATTTCCACATCGGCGATTGCTGTTGTTGTTGCTGAAATGGCAGGCAAAGTTTGTTTAAATTTCGGTTGCAAAAGGCCGGTATTTATGCGAAAAACCACGTACCTGAGATGACAAGACTGGGTCTATTGGTATAAAGTCGGAGCGCGGAGATTAACGGAGCATTTAGAACTCCACAACAGGTGATACCTACTGACACCAATGACAGAGAGAGGATTAACACACATTCTCTTTGATGCAGTTGAGCCCTTTTTTTGAATTCATATTTTTCTGTTAATCTTGTGAAAAAGTTGGTCAAATGTCCGTTTTTTATTAAGGGTTGCTCAAATGTCAAATGTCAATTGGCGTTTGGTGAAATGGCGGTTGGTCAAATTGCGTTTGGTCAAATTGCATGTACCCTCATTGTTGTAGTCACGATACCACACTTTTCACATGTAGAGAAATTACTCCGGTAATTTTTAATGATCTGCACAAAATTCACTGGCGATAGGTTTGGATTGCCTAAACCATTGGAACTTATGTCGAGTAGAATAACCTCTATGGTAAGGTAGAAATCCAGTCTAATTCGTAGTACATGTGACTCCATGAGTCCGCATAATGGCTCCCCAGACAGACTACGGAAAAACACTAAGGCAGAATCCATCTAAATTCACCCAATCAAAATTCGCATTGAATGTATGAATGGTCAACTATACAGTTATAACGGCCCCTATACGATCTATTGAATTGCGCCGACATGTTATAAAATAATTTGTGAAAATACCGTCTAAAATTACAGTTGGAAACAGTGTTTAGGTTTCTGTTTTACACTCTGTTCAATGTTGATATAGAGGCAAACATTTTCTTCCATCCATATGTTGACTTAGTGGGGAATCTTTGTTGTGTTTCAGGTGAACCTGGTATTTGACCAGCTAACTTACAAGCTGAGTGAGCAGGTGTTCGCATATTACAAGCACCTAGCGGGCAGGTTGGCACTTTTCACATTGTTGAATAAAGCTTTGAAAATTATTTTGATACGTTGTATAATTTATATCAACATTTTATATTATTACATGAATTTTTCAGTGTTGACTGGAACGCAGAATTGATAGATATTGCAGCTGTTTGTGTTCAAGACGCCAATTGTATCATGTAAAAAAACCATGCATTTGCCCAGATCAAGTCAAAGTGAAGACATAATTAACCGGTTACTGGTCAATAAGATTTCATGTTTATTCAAGAAAGCCGGTTCCTGTTGGTTAAGCCCACGTCCCACTCGTGGAGCGTAGGCCTAATGGACGGACACCAGAAAGCCAATATGTCCTTAACACTGACCAGGAGGCACTTCCAGTTTTCCAGTTTCCTGGAATCTGTTCTGTGTGGAACATTAATGAAACTAGACATTGACTGATTTTGAGAGAATTCTAGTTATGGTGACCTTTGAGAAATATTGACCTAAAGGTCACAATTTTTAAAGTTCTCAGCATGCCCTAATGTTCACTTTAAAAAGTTAACATCTATTATACCACGCTGCATTAAACTCTCAGTGGAATATATCCCATACCGCACCCCTTTCGTATTTCATGTCAATGAAGCCACGGTCTGCGGTTTGACAAGTTCCATATTCCATATTTTTTCTCACAAAAAAGAAAGAGAAAAACAAACGGCTTTTCTGAGCAGTTTTAACAACATTTTTGTTAACAAAATTGAACTCTAGCTGCCTCTTGCCTTGTAAACAACACCGCATGCACACACACGTGTACACATGACGAATAAGGTAAATAATGAGAACCAGGTTTTGACTGGTTTTTCAAAACCTAATGGCGAAGCTCGCAGGTTTTGAAAATCCAATCAAAACCTGTGTTCGAATTATTTGCCGTTTTTCAATCATTAGTAGGGAACTTTCTCCAAGCAAGAAGTGGTCAGTCAAAACCTCCCTTTGTTCGCGTGCGAAACTTTGGACAAATGCTAATTCAATAATTAACAAGTGTGAAATACATCAAAAGCTGCTTTCACGTTATAAAAAGTTGACGTAGAATCAATTTCATCGACTTTTCTAACAGGCGGCTAAACGGCCAACAACAAAATGGATAATACGTAAGATATCGAAAGTGGTGCTGATTTTGTCAGTTTTTTTATGGCGACTTAACACAGGTTCTAAATCAAAGTGATAGTGCTGATTCCACGGACATTTTTATTTCACAAATCGAAACAAATCAAGAAAATGTAAGTTGTGATGATTCACTGGACAAAATTCTGTCACAAATCGATACCGAGGGGATTAATGATAAACCCGAGATTGACTGCTCTCTTGACCTGATCGGCACAAATATATTTGAAAACGACACGGAAAATGAGTATCCAAAGTTTGAAGACAACAGTGACTGTGAGGAAAGTACAAGATTTCGTTTCGTGTCGGAGGAAGAGGCATGTGGAAATAAAAATAAAAACCAAACGGTTTTCTTTTTTACAGCCTCGATTTCAAACAGGTTTTGACTTAGAAAACAAAACCTGTTACAACAATAGAAAGTGACCTACTTATGATTGAAAGCGTATTCACTTCCACCAGCATAGTGTTGGGTGCTGGGTGCGCTAAATTACCCACGTGCTAAGAAACCCCTTCGGGTCTGTTGTCACGTGCATAGTGAATGCCATAAAACCCCAACGTGCTGGAAGATATTGAATTGAAGGCAGAAATTACATTTACAAAGTTCTCTGGTGGTGAAAAGCTCTTTAATCAGTGACTGCAATTAAAAAGTTAAGTCGAAGCGTTATATCAAATGCTCAACTTGGTAATAAAACGCACAGACAGATATGAAACCCACTGGTCTCTGATGTTAGATTATAGAATCTGAATCGCAACATGGTGTTTGTATTGTCTAACGAACATTGGTAAACATAGTCTCGCGAATTTGTTTGCTTTTCATCTCGCAAATTTGTTTGCTTTTCACCTCTGCTAAAAAATCCAGCAGATGCATCAGGGGATTAAGTCTCAGCGTAAGACTTGTATAGTGTAAGAGGGGTTTGTTTGCACCTGGAATTGTTTGCACACAGCACCGACACAATATTAAGTTTCCAGTTAAGCTTTTCACTGTTTAAAATTCCCCTTATAGCATAGTGCCTAGCGGGTAAAATGGCATCGGTCATAAGGCAAGCGATAAAATGGCAATGTGTAAAATCGGACACCATGGCAACACAAATAAGAGAAAGTTCATCTGTACCACATTATTTTACTTGATCAAACAGTTCACCTTTGAAACTATATGAATCCTTAAATATTTTGATTACTCAGTAATCTGTCTGTTCTAGAACGCACATCTCACTAAACTACATTTTCACAGTTATCCAGGCTTACAATTTGGACACATTATCTGAGTTAACTTATCTGTTCAAGGCACCTTGGGCCACAACACTTGTGCAAGTTTTACGCACGATCCGCGACATTTGCCTGCGGTTTCCATCTGATGTTGTGTCCTGTATTGTTTCCATCCCTGCGGTCTGAACACGACTGGTGAAGTCGCGCTTGCAACGGAGAGCACACGTGTCTCTTACGGCGAATTCCGCGTTTCAACGTTACTTCTTATCCAAGCTCGGCTCTCGCGTTGACGTCAGTTTCGCTCAAAGTCTGGGTTAAAATCTGGCTGGGCTTATCGAAACTGCCCTTAGCTTGTTCTTTCATCGGGGAACGGGGCTTTGTTACCATAACGGTCATTGGTATGGTGATTATGCTGTTGAATCAACTGAAGATTCTGTATATCCAACGTTGTTTGCAAAATTGCTTTACAATCTGTTGTGCGTTTAACGCATCTCAATCTCATATTCCATTACGTTGCGATTTGTTTTGTTTTGCGCCCCCACCCCCGGAGAAAAATTACCCGGTTGACAGAACTAGTGGTGAAAGTAGCAATTCAGAGCACATCATGGTTTCGTTCAATCCTTTCGGCGTTCTCGCTCCCATCATTTAACATACTTTACAGGAGAAAATAAAAATCGCCTGGTGAACAAATTTAGCAAAGGTTTGGGCGTTGGCCGGATAATTTTTAAAGAAAGAAATTAAAAGATGGCCGGCAGAGACTGTTCTAATTCTGCTCCTTATGCGGCATGAATGCGTTTCGCATGTAGCCGTATGTTTCTTTGAGTTGTTTATTGCACAACACATACTATGCCTATCTGTATTAAATCTTGAGAAATTTTTCAAGTTGAAGTTACTTTACTCATCGAACAGTGTTGTGTTAAAACACATATGTTCCTGTCAGAATCCACCAACTTAATGAACTCATAACACTGGTAGCACATTAATTTTCACACCTTACAATTTGCAATGTAGTGAACATCAAATTTAGATTACATAGACTACTCGTCTTAGATTTCGGACATATTATACAATGTGCTGCTGTCAGGTCATTTCGTGACCTCATATCAGTACATTAGAATATGCCCAAAGTCCACGACTTATAGCCCTTCTCTAATATAAGGTTGACCAGTGGAAAAATCAAATAACTTCTTTGTGTATAATCTAAAAGCGGTCCACTTCGAGTTGACTGGCAGTGTGGTAAAGGTATGGTGCCGAACTGCTTTATCTCGGGCTTGGGATTATCTCGGGGCAACACCCATCGATAAATCCCATTCCCTTAAAGTGGCATCCTACCCCTAATTGTCCTACTAGATATTTACGAAATTCTTCAAGCTTCAACACTCATGAAGAACGTTCACACGTGTGAAACTGGTCTTCCACTTCACAATAACAGTGTTTTGTATCACGCTGTTTGTTGACTTGGCAATAGAGATATGCGGGGGCGAAATTAGGGAAATACAACTAGCTAGACTGGTTATATTTTATAGATATCTCATTAATGTGCTGGCATTTCTAATGTATTTAAACATAACTATAGTATAATTCACCATTAGTTTAAGATATCATTCAGTTATTTAAAAATGTTTAGAATATATTTATATGTCTATTTCAGCTCAGCCGACTGTGTAAATATCTTTGTAAATGTAACACTTCTTACATTTCTAACCCGGTTGTTTTTTTAATTTGGCAGGAGATTTTTTCCTAACCAGTTCCCTGTAGAGCTTTCAATATTTTTGGCTAACTACAAAATTCTTTAAAATATTGGTATAACAAAATGCTACTGGCATAACAAAATGCTACTATTTCTATAAATCTGATACGATCGATTTGAAACCTTACAGAAATGTTTCATTGAAATGCCTCCCTCAGGCTTGTATTTTATTTTTGGAAATTTTGTTAAAAATTTGTGAAGTTTTTTGTCAAAAAACGCCAAAATTTGAGGAAAAATCACAAATGCTACTACTTAACACTTCATCATTGCTGCTTGTACCACAGAGCTGGCCCGATTGCTTTTAAATTTCATGAAAATGTTGCTCAGGTCTTTTACCAAATACATATTTTGTTAAAATTGGTAGGTTTCTCCGTTCACCCTATAATTATGTCTTCCCAACCAAGGGGAGACATATAGTGTTTGTACGTTCTGTGTGTATGTGTGTACGTGTGTGTGTGTGTGTGTCAGTCTTGTGAACAAAGTGTTGTGTGCAAGATATCTCGAGAATGAAACGTCGGATCGACTTCAAACTTTATCGATTTGTTTCTTGGTTAGGTTGGACGGTTCTGTCAACTTTTGACGTATGTCCCGTAATTAGGGCAGGCGTATGACGCCATTACGTAAAAATCTTGTGTGCTAAATTTCTCTGCCGCTGAACATCGGAGAACGTTGACACTTGGCGGGATTGTTGCTTCGTAAGTTCGAAAAATTCTATAGATTTTTTTGCGAGTAGAACGAACGAATGCGGCGTATGACGTCATCACGTGAACTATGTATATATTTTGAACAAGATCTTGTGTGCAAAATATCTCGATAACGGAAAGGCCTATCGACTTCAAATTTTACATGAACATTCCTTGAATCAGTCGGACGGTTCACTCAATTTTTCACGCATGTCACGTGATTAGAGCAGGTGTATGACGTCATTATGTAAAAAAAAATCTTGTGTGCGAAATTTCTCAGCTGCTGAACATCGGAGAAAGTTGAAACTTTGTGGGATTGTTGTTTGGTAGGTCCGAAAGATTCTGTAGAATTTTTTTGCGAGTAGAACGGACGAATGCGGCGTATGACGTCATCACGTAAAATATGTATATATTATAAACAAGGTCTTGTGTGCAAAATATCTCGATAACGGAAAATCCTATCGACTTCAAATTTTATATGGATATTCCTTGGGTCAGTCCGACGGTTCTGTCAACTTTTTACATATGTCACGTGATAAGGGCAGGTGTATGACGTCATCACGTAAAAATCTCGTGTACGAAATTTCTCAGCTGCTGAACATCGGAGAAAGCTAAAACTTGGTGGGATTATTGCTTGGTAGGTCCGAAAGAAACTTTAAATTTTTGCTTGGTAGGTCCGAAAGAAACTTTAAATTCGCGAGTAGAACGAACGAATGCGACGTGTGACGTCATCGCGTAAAATATGTGTATATTTAGAACCAGATCTTGTGTGCATAATATCTCTATAACGGAAAGTCATTTCGACTTAAAATTTTGTATGGATATTCTTTGGTTCAGTCAGACGACTGTTTCAACTTTTGGCGGGTAAAAAATTATCTGTTGTTAATTAAAATTTCTCGACGTCGGAAAGTCGGATCGACTTTAAATTTGGTGTAGTAATTCCTCGGTTAAGTCGCACGGTTTTGGTTAAACATTATTAAACTCGTGTAGAAAATAAAGAAAGGTGCATAACGTCAACACTCTGCGCCCCCTCGCCTCCCCATTATTTGGCTCCTTTGTTATCGAAGTATAGGTGTTAACTACGCTGAGGATTTCAGCGTTTTGCAGAAGATTCTCGAGTGTTCCTGCATTCTTTAGAAAGCTTAAAAAAGTAACAGCATTACTGTCGGTCCATTGCTATTTCTCAGTGCCTGAAATTAAGCTTTTTGTGCGTTTCTCATCTATGGCTGTTACGTAACATGCCACTCAGTCAGGGGTCAGTGTCAGTTGTGGTGCATGATGGAGTCGTCATCTACGAGGTCAGGGAATGCTGTAGGTCTAAGCAGGTTTAGCTATTGATTTTTTTTCACCACATACTTGATTCGGTTGCCAAGGTGTTCTATATATAGGAGCTATTTTGTATCGATTGGCATTGTTTGCAGAAGCATTTTTCGCTATTAAAGCGCTGATATCTTGTGTTATGAGAAGCAGCTCACCATTTTGGCACCGAAATGCCTTCCCCCTTTTCCCACCGAGGTGCGTCTTCTGATGCGCAGTTATGAAGAATGCTTTTCTAGTGCTATTTGGCTGATGGGAATGTGCGGGAATGACAAAGTAGTCTATCATGGCTATAACTACACTTAGAGTACAGACCGTTACCGTTGCCTCGGGTAAAAGGGTTAGAGTTGCGTTTATAGTCGGACCTACAGTACGGACCTATAGTCGGGGGGAGGACGTGTGGAGGGTGATGGTTAGCAAAAAAAATCCCGACCACCTTCAAGACCTAGATAAAAAGTAAGACCTGTTTGTCGTGACCCCTTCCAGATTCGGGTAAAAAGACGTACGGTAAAACCTGCCTGTCTTGACCAACTTCCAGACCCGGATAAAAATGTAACGTACAACAAAACTACTATAGTGACCAACTTCAGATCTGGATAAGTAGTGCCTACAGTAAAACCCGTTTTAGCGACCGCTTTCCAGGCTCAGATGAACAAAGGCATCCATTCATATGTTTCAGTGACCATCATCTGTTTGATTTATTGTGAGTTTTTTTACAATAAATTAAGGTTATGTTTGCAGAAATGAATATTTTTTTCAGTAATTAAAAAAAAAAGGAATTTTTTTTTTGGGGGGGGGAGGGGGGATCATGTGTTTAGTCGGGGAGTTTTTGTTTACAAAAACAAGAAACTAAGTAGGTTTCGACTGAAAGTGTATAACATAAGCCTGTACTCCTATGTTTTGTGTGCATTGGCCGCTCTAGTTCTTTTGGTTGTGAGGCTTTGCAGTGTCCACAGAACTTCTTCTTAGTCGATATTTATAAACATCACATGAATGCGAAATGTAAAAATTGTATTCCATACCCGAACCTTCTGTAGAAGATACCAAATGTCTAAGAGCCTTTATGTAGATTACGGAGTATCGGATTATATATGTCACAGGGCAATATTTAAAATTTAAAAAACACCAGAACCCTGGGATCGGACCACCCTGCAAATAGGACCACCCCAGAAATCGGACCACTTTCCGCTAGAACCGAATGATATGTATTGGTTTCTTTTATTAAGAAACCCCACTAATCGGACCACCCGCAAATCGCACCATAGGACCACTTTTGTGAGTCCCAAACGAAGACAGACCCCGGGAATCGGACCATCCTACGCACATGACATGTACTTAGTAAACAAACGTAATTGGGGTTATCGGTGTTGGGGATTATAATGTTTAATGATCATAGGTTCATTGACTGCTTTGATTGGGGTGGGGATTATGCCTTCTTGAGTACACAAAGGAATTGTTTGATTAAAAGAAACTCCGCCAATGTAATTATAAAACGGGTTTCTCTTGTGTTTGATGTCTCAAGTTCGGTGCTGATCATAAAGGTTTAACCCATTTTAAACAAAACGGAGATTTTGAAAATAATAGACCGAAGTTTTTTAAATTAGTTAATCCTAAAAACTCAATCAAAATGTACCTCCAAGCAGACCAAAATGTACCTCCAAACAGACCAAAATGGACCAATTTGTTGAGAAAAATGTTAAACAAAGCTTTATGTCAGTAGACTATTCCGTTAGTCTTCCAATTTTGTCATTTAGTCGGAAATATGCATGAACATTGATTTATTCTGTGTCAGACTTTTTTAGTCTCCAGATTATGTGGAGTTGGCTGTAAAGTTGTTGTAAAAATTGATTAATTAAGAATAAAGTTAATGATTTTAGAACAGAAAGAGGCATTATTATATCATTTCATATGGGTACACTATTAACATAACAGAAATGCACTCTTACACATAAAATTTGCTCAAACCCCGAAAATCGGGCCACTTTTTGCCAGTCCCGTAGATGGTCCGATTTCCGGGGTTCCCGTGAAATCAGTTATTTATTTTAGAAAGGAAGATTAATATTTTGTAATAAAACCTCGCTTATTTGACAAAGAGATGGCAAAATTGTGCATTTTGTGTACATTTCTATTTAAACATAATGAAAAGGTGACATTATTTTGTGATTGCTTTCAGTATTTACTTGGACAGAACTTTCAGGGAAATATGCAAAAAGAAGGGAATAAAAATTCCCTACCCACCACAGAATCGCTACGCAACTCTTCTCAAGCAAAGAAGTATCAAAGTGTGTATAAATTTGTTATCATCTGCTATTTCTTTGCGTCTGCTACATGATGAGAAAAATCATACCCTGAAAACTGTTCAATACTGAAATTTTAATCAATGTTGAGATGAATCTATTAAATTTTGAAAATTTTAAAAAGACTTTACTTTGTGTTGGTATAAGAAATTCCCAATTGTAAGCACCTGATATTACAAACGACCTTAATTGCAATTATTTTGACACTCGTGAAAGATAATTTGAGCAAATATGCAGTGCTAAAAGACAACTGTACTTTGGCTCTCTTTTTTTACCTTTGTTGCGGCATCCATGTTTTTTTCACATGTATCGTTGGTTGAATTTAAAGTTCAGGTCAACCTGTATTCAACAGCTTAGCTCAAAGTTGTACTGAAAGTCTTTAAGTTTTGAGCTTGAGTTTTTAACTCATTTTCGCATTTTCGAGTTTGTAGTATAGCCCCATTGAAAAGTAACACACCATTTATGTGTGGCATTACCTCCAGCAGCGTTGCCCAAACCTGGTCGGTCGGTCAGTCACCAGAGGAGGGGGTTCGTTGCCAGTTTTTCTCTATCCTTTATACCAACGGTGCCCAGTAATCTCCATACATTTTTCCAACGGTGTTCAGAAGTCCATGGGATTTTTAGGCATGGTGTCTAAAAGTCTCGTTCCCCTACAGTGACAATCATAAGTGTTATGTTTACCCTTCTTTGAAAGCCTACTTTTCTAAAAGTAAGCTAAAAAACTTTTATTAAAAATACATTTTAAATGCTTATTAAATGTACTTTCGAAACGACGTCTTATGGGTTCCATCTCCTGTGATTAATAAGGTGATGAGGTTGTTTGGATGTGACCCCGACGCCTATGTAGTGTCAATTATTCGACGGTTATACAATGCTGATTTTCCAATGTCTGTTCAACTTTTCATCAAAGACATCAGTGAGGCTTCGGAGAAAGTGGGGTTTTGTTGGGCCAAAGGAAACGCCTATACAACGTTGCTTATCAAACGTCTCTTCAACGTTGTGTCAAAGACGTTGATCAGAGATTTATCTAAGGCCGCGACCAATTCTTGACAATTTACAACCAGATTCAATTTTATCATTTTTCGAGTCGACTGCACAGCCTCAAATGTTCATTGAGTTTAGTTTATTTCAACAGTCTTAGTGTTCTGTCAAAAATGTGCATGGAATGCTATCCAAATGTGACATATTTTCCGGAGAGCCACAATGACTATATAACTGTGGGGCCTGTTCTCACTGACACAAACGACCTGTCTCTTCTATGGCCATTGCCGTATCTCTGTTAAATTGTGACATTGTGAGGCCAGTCGTTTGCTATTCTTTCGCCTTATAACTCCTGCCTTTGTGCTGTAAATCACAGATTTTAGGTCGGGAAGTGGATGTTAACAAGCTGGTGTCGCAAAGAATGAACGCAAACTTCTCACGTGCACTTGGTGATGTCATCAAGAGGTTTGAATCTTCGGATCTCACTTCGGTTGTGGTAAGAAAATTATTTGTTTAACATTCGCATATTAGTTGGTTGATGTTTGTCTATTTTTAAAAGGCTAAAGCTGCCGGTTCAAATGGTCGCAGCAGTATTTACACAAGCAGGTGTAAACAACTACACTGTGCATTACGTATGATGTGTACCTTATTTGCATAGGCTAAATACGCTGAGCACAGTGACCTGCTTGTGTTGTTTTGTACGATGCGTAGATGCGAATTCTTGCCTGGTCCGAGTGTAAACGAGGGATATAGTTATGAGCGCGTCTGTCTGTCCGCTGGAAAAACAAGTTCTCAGAAATTATTTAAGGTACGCTTCTGATTTTTTTGTACAGTGAAAATATATATACTTTAGATGTACAATATCATATTATTTTTGAAATCGGTGAAAATTGACAAAATGATATATCGCCAAAACTGCTAAAATTACGTTGGGATTAGCAATTGTGCGATGTTTTGTCCGCTTCACTTCGCATATAACCATTTATCGTAGTGACCTGCAACCTTGCACAGTGAAAATATATACATTGTAGATGTGCAATATTATTCGTTTTGGCTACGTCGTATTATTTTTGTTGAAATCCGTGAAAAATTGACAAAATGACAACTTGTCTCTCTTGGTGTTAGCTGGAAAGCGATCATGCAATACCACCAAGAACACAGGTTACTCTCTAAAGGTATTAGCTAACTACAGTTTCCGTTAAAATGTCCAGACTAAAGTAAATGGAGAATTTGGGACCGAGACACCTCCTCCATTATAGAAGGGAGGTGTTCAGTAATGGAAGTTTTACTGTATATAATTTACCTTACTTGGGGTATCCTGTCTCACTGAGACTAGAGGAGGGGAGGGATGGGAAGAGATGCCGTTTCATAAGTAAGTAGCAAAGCTGTTTTTCTAGAAAGGTTTCGAACTGGCGAAAAATTTCTTAGAAATGTTTTGTAATCTAAAAAAAACATTGGCTTGTCTGCAAAGCAAACTAAAATCAGGCCAAAAGATTTTTAAAATTCTGCTGTAAGGGAGAAATTTGTTTTAAAAATATCTTTATTTCTTGGCCAAGTGTTTAATATATCCCACTGTGAGAAAGAGGTTCTTATTTATATCCAAGTAAGAGCCGAGCTTTTTAATTGCAATGTGAACAAATTTATTTAACATATGTGCAAGATTTTCAAGGACGAGCAATTACCCCTCAAATGCTGAATGTTATGTTTAAAAATGTTATGTTTACTTTTGAATCGTGTTTTTGTTTTT
Source organism: Protula sp. h YS-2021 (assembly GCA_949752745.1). Classification (NCBI taxonomy): domain Eukaryota; kingdom Metazoa; phylum Annelida; class Polychaeta; order Sabellida; family Serpulidae; genus Protula; species Protula sp. h YS-2021. The sequence goes on along the minus strand of OX457025.1, from coordinate 48,715,173 downwards.
GTTTGTTTGGTTGGTTTTTTAAGTTACACAAATCGTTTCATTTTACACACGGCATTCACAAGAAGTAAATTGGGAATAAAGTTCTAGTTCTTGCAAGAGGTCTCTGTTATGTCAAGCTACCCCTTAAAGAATTATGTCCCCTCTACCAAGGGGAGACATATAGTGTTTGTATGTTCTGTGTATGTATGTATGTGCGTGTGTGTGTGTCAGTCTGTTGTGAACAAGATAGTGTATGCGGACCGACTTGAAACTTGATTTGTTCATTCCTTGGGTAGATCGGACGGTTCTGTCAAATTTTGGCCCACGTTACATTATTAGGGAGGGCGAATGACGTTATTGCGCAAAAAAATTCTGTACAAAATTTCTCACACGCTGAACACCAGAGCTTGGTAGGTCCGAAACTTGGTAGGTGCGAAAGAGTCTGTTAATTTTTTTTTCTAATACAACGAACGAATGCGGCGTATGACGTCTTCGCATAAAATATGTATATATTTTGGACAAGATCTTGTGTACGAAATGCCTCGATAACGGAAAGTCCTATCGACTTCAAATTTCGTATGGATATGCCTTGTGTCAGTCGGACGGTTCTTTTAACTTTTGACGGGTGTAGCGAAATTAAGAAATTTAGCGAAATTAAGCATTATTTAGATATACTTGAAATCGTAAGCAGATCGATTCTCAATCATTTCTTACGTTTCGCGTAATTGACCTTTTTGTGCGTTACTCTCCTACAGCTATTAGTTATTGAATTCCGTTTTAACATTTAATGCTTATTTTTGACATCAAAATATAATTAAAGATGTCAATAAATCAATGTAGATCTCATTCATTTATATTTTGCTCTCAATAATTGAATTTTAAATGGTAAAAATTTATTTTTGAGATAGATCAAAAATCAATATGTGCCTCTGAAGAGAGGCACATATTTATCTAAAATTTAAGGAATAGTCAATTAATTTTCGGAGATGTAAACTTGAATTATTGATATCAAAAATAACAACACAATGTTTGAGTTAAAGAATTGCCTCTTTTTGCGCAATAAAAGGTATCAAAAATTAATTTTTAAGATCATAAAATCATTTGCAGATTTCGAAATATAAATTAAGTCTCATTCCGGTGAAATGATATCTGAAATAAATTTTTGATCGCAATAAAAGGAAAATACATCGAGATATATTATATATTATATTATATAATATATTGATAACAAGAATTATTTTTTGAGATCAAGAATACATTTAGAGATATCAAAAATATAATTACAGGTAGCAAAAGTTAATTTTTGATATAAAAATGATTTTTTAGATAAAAAATTAATTCTTGATATAAAAATCATTTTGAGATCAAAAATTCATTTTTGATATCAATAATTCCCTAATAAAAATGAAAATGACATTCCATAATTAGCGTGTTTTTTTATGACTGCCAAGCTGTTCCAGATTTGGGAGTAATTGCGTAAGGGCTCGCAATACTTGTGCAATACCTGGAGCTAGCTTTCACTTTTAAAGTTGGTGATCTAATATCTTGTGTTATGACAAGCAGCGCACTATTTGACTCCAAAATTCGTTCCCTACTCTTCTACCCAGGTGGATGATGTGTGGCACACTTCTGAAGAATGTCTTTCTAGTGCTTTTTGGCCCATGGGAATGCACGAAGACAAGGTTTACAATGTGGCTATAACTACGCTTAGTGTACAAATCGTTAACGAAAAGTTTGCTAAAATGATTAGGATTGCCTTCAGAGTCGTACCTACATTAGATAGCTGGAGGGAGGGAGACGGAGGTTAAGGTTAGCAAAAAAAAACCGTATTTCGGTAAATCTGTTTGCAACTGGCACCTTAAAGATCCGGATAAAAGACGTAAAGTAAAACCCGTCTGCAGTGGCCAACTTCCAGTTTCGGATAACAAGAAGTTTGGTAAATCCTACCTGTATTGACCATCTTCCAGACCCGGATAAACAAAGTACGTACAGTAAAACTGTTGTAGTAACTAACTTCAAAAACAGGATAAAAAGAACGTACAGTAAAACTGTTTAAGCGACCACGATCTGGAACCGAACAAAAAAGACGTACAGTAAAACATCTTCAGTGACCACCTTCAAGATCCAGATAAAACACCTAAGCCTAAACTTATATAAAAAAAAGAGGACTGAAATATCCACAAGTCAAGTTACGTACCCTCCCCCTACCCCTCCAAAAATTGGATGAATATGATACACAACCCGACTACTGGGCACATGGGATACATTTATACAAGGTAAAAGGTCTTAATATTCTGAAAATAGTACAGACTTGTTCAAATAAAACTTTGTGAATTGGCTGGGGGGGGGGGGGAAATGGAAAGTAGGTATTGGTGAATTATGGGTTTAATAGGGAGACATTTGTTTTTGTTTACAAAAGCAAAAAGTTTAATAGGTGTCGATTGAAAGTTTGTGATATAAGCCTATACTCGTAAGTTCTGTGTGCACTGGCCGCTCTAATTTGTTCCGAATTTGTGACTTTGCCACTCTAACCTCACCTCTGCTCTAGCGCCAACGTGACGAGATTCATTTTGCGTTTCCCGTGTTGCATGTTGCTTGCAGGAGTTCGAGGGTCTCATAGAAATCAACCGCTTGGCGCACCGGCTGCTCAGCGACAAGTTTGAAATGGCGAGCTTTGATTCGCTGCTGCAAGAAGCCAACCATAAGATCAACAGCGACTACGGCCGATTTACACTACACATATTCTATGAGATTAATCTAGATTTTCTACCACACTATTGTTACAATGCAGCCACCAACAGGTAGACTAAGCTCACTTTCCTCCTGTCACCCCACACCTCATAAAAATATTGCTCTCTTAACTTTTACACCGCTTCTGTTTGTTGATCATTTTCCTTTGTGATGACTGGAGTTATGTCCACGTGAGTGCATAAAAGGTGATATTTTACCACCAAATTATCAAGTCGAACCAATTGGTCAATGCACCAATTTAGCAACAAGCTCTATGGGCTTGCGTCCGTTGACGACAGCGCCGAGCTCTGGGTCACATAACGCCTTATCATTTACAGGTATGTGATGACCGCATACGCTTTGACTGACAAGGCAGAGAGGGGCAGAGGAGCGAGAACTGCTCGAGCCCAGCTGTGGGGGCATGAGGTATTGGCTTACCAATCCAGTAGCGTAAACCTCTCGGCCTCTTGTTCCCACTTGCAAACATAGTTTGCAAATGGGTATGCTTTGCAAAGAATTCCCGCGTTTATTCCTTCCTTTTTTTTCGTTTTTTGTTTTTGTTTTTTTTTTGTTTTGTGTTTTTTCGTCACGGAGCTTTTCTGAAAACTCCTCCTACGCTATTTGACGTAGGACGATGAAATTTGGCACAGAGATAGAAGGTGATGTGATGTCGTGAAATCCGCAAATTTTTTTTGACCTTGACCTTCTGAGACAGCTGTCTCAGTGAAATCAGTGTAGTTAATGTAAAAGTCTAGCTACTACAACCAACCTCCTCTTCCCCGCTGGGAGGATAGATTTGCTAGCGCCCCCCCCCCGCCTTCCACCTCCCCCCCCCCCCCCCGAGCTGGGATATATTGGATATCCTTTTGTAATTGGATCTCCGGATCATCTCTAGAAAATCTATCATTGGACTGTTTACTCACCACAAAAGGTCAAACGTAGGAATATTCAGTCTTTTAGAGTGAGTCACAGTTAATAATAAATGAATTGCACACAGAGCCGAAGACCATGATGGGAAGAGAGGGGTGAGCTATATGGGGGGGGGGGCGGATGCGCTATTGTAGTTATTATGTGCCGGGCACCGGATGTATACTGTTGTCCCGGACATGCTGTATCGCAGATAAAGTAATAAATCAAAAATGATATCGTTTGCAGTTATTGGCAAGATGCTATGCGCAGATCTACAGTCGCTATAGCGGTTTCGTGGGAGAGCCTCATTTCCGAGCGATGGTCAAATTCATGGACTATCAGGATTTCGCTCTCGTCATCACAGAGCTTATGAAAGTCATCAAGTCAATCGTACGCTTCAGCTTTCTTTTATAACGTTTATTAATTGTAACCAAGCAGGCCTTTAATGAAATGTCCAATGCCTATTGACAACTTTCGCATGCTGCAAAAATCCGCACGTCTGTTTCGCCCGCCAGTTGAAAACATTGACAGATAACGAGATAACATTGACAGATAACGAGATAACTGCTGGCTTGAATGATTCTCAACTTCACAGAAAGGGCGCAACATTTTTTTCTTGTGGTCATTTGTTGAAAATACAGTTTTTAGCTATATATATATATATATATAAATAAATTCTGAAGCAAATAAGAACCGGATATTGTTTGGTAGGCTATTCCGGAACAGACTACCGATAAATCAAATGTCAAGTAAGTCAATAATGCTTCATTTTTCTTACACCAAAGGGTGAAAAAAAAAGAGATGAACAATGTAAATTATTACTTCTTGGCGAAAGGAAAATAAAAATATTGGAAAACTGAGTTGTTATTTTGGCTTTTTGTTAAAATGTCGGTAGTTTAGTGTTGAATAACCTTTTTTTTTAATTTATTTGTGTTTTCAATATTTTTCATATTTTTCTATTTCAAAGGCAAGAAAATAAGTTTTTTTTACGTAGTTTGCAACCTAAAATGATGAAATAATGAAAAAAAATTCAATTTCTGTGGCATTTAATTTATCGGTAGTCTATTGCGGAACAGCCTAGCAAAAATATATGGTTTCCTATTTACTTCAGAATTGTTATATTAAGTAACATTTTCGGTGGTCCGAGCATTTCCGGTTATCGGTTATGTACTGTATTTGCGTTGTAGCTCAGTCAGACGATCAAGCCGTACACGACAGAGCTGACCAAGAAAGGCGTTTTCCCGGAACGGTGCATCTTGCCGAAATACGACTATACGTCCCCAGGTGCGCATCGATGGCCTTTCCCGCAGCCTTGTCTACTTACTGCTATATCCAGGGAACATGCGACGTTGGACAGACGTCGGATAAGCGCCACACCTCAACTACATGTCAACGTCGGGATAATTTATCTGGAAATTGACACAGCATTCCCTCCTCCCCCACTCCCTCTCCCCATTTCGGCGTTGTATAGAAATCAGGAGAGCGACATTCCGGAGATTCACCGAAGTACCCCCTCGATCTTCGGTGTGCTAAAATATTACCCTTTTAAACGTATATTTTCAAAAAGTAGACGATAAAAACTTGCAATTCAGATTCCAGTGCTTTTATTGTTATTTTAACGTATTTTCCAAGAGATCACCGATCAGTTCTTTATTGCGATAACGGGATAACGTATTTTCTCTGCTTCCTGCGTGATTGCTGCCCCGACATCTGTACAACACTTTGTTCCTTGACATCTATAAAGCGTCTGTTTTCCGATGTTTATCCAACGTAGCGGTAATGAAATTGAGGACATGAATTCTCTTGGCCCTGTCCGTCTCAGTGTCCTTAGCAGTATTACAACATCTCCGGAGTTTGTTCAATGTCCATCGACACACAGAAAGTTTGCAGCATTTGTGACTCGCCAAAAAAGGACAATCCCCTAAATTCCTTTTAATGCCAATGGCTGTCTGTCGCTCGTCTAAATGTCGCACATTCCCGAGAAGCAAACGGCGCGCGGAACAATCTATCACAATCACATCATGTTCCCGATTAGCAGCAAAGTTATGTTGGGTGATGCCGCTAATATTTATCTGTCTCCCCCTAAGGGGAGACATAAATAGATTTTGTTGTGCCCATCCGTCCGTATGTCTGTCCGTGCGTTGGTCTGTCCGCAGCGATTTCTCAGCCGATTATCTCAACACTTGCATGCATGTTTGGGGGCACATGTCCAGATGATGCCCATGTTCATTTTTGTCGTTCCTCCAAAAATCCAATTTTTTTTCGAATTGTTGAATTGTGAAGGCGATATATCCTAAACGGTTGGTTGGATTTTGCTCAAACGTTGCGAGAAGAACACACATATACTGCAAATGTTCACTGCTATTTTATTTTTCATTTTCGTTAAAAATTGTATTTTTGGCGATTTTTAAAATTTTTGACTTGTGTGTGTTTTCGACTCGGTGTATTCGATATCTTCGAAATAATTCACAGAATTTTGCTCAAACCTTCAAAGATGAACGACTATAGAGTGCAATTGTACACTGAGGGGTTATTGTTTGTTTTCGTCAAAAAATGGATTTTGTGCGATTTTTTCAAATTTTTTATTATTGCTTTATTAACTTTGAGTCATAATCAAGAGACGGCATGTCGGATCTGCACTATACCTAGCACAGTAATAGAATATGTAGTGGAGGTGTGCAGCCTATTTATTGTTTTTATTTGAGTGAATTTTCAATTTCTGACAATTTTTTGAGAAAAAAAATGAGTGTCGTTGTATTGTGTTGACAACAAATCCGTGGCGTAATGGTTAGCGCGTTAGACTTCAAATCGTGAGGCCATGAGTTCTATTCCCGTCTGAGGCGCTATTTTGTTGAATTAAATGAATTGATTTTTGAAAAAAGTGTTCAAAGTGTACCTCCCACAATGGTTGAGGCGGGAGATCGATTTCAATATCCAGTTCTTCCGGCTCACTCCGAGTACAGCTTTTCATTTTTTAGAACAGTTCCAAAATTTTTATTTTTCTGCCTATGACGTTATCAATTACGAGTTATATGACGGCATTTATGTTTTAAAGCCCAATAACTTGAAACTTCCTTTTTACGACAGAATACTCCCTGGTAAGCAAGGTAACCTTGTTGGCATGTTTACATGGATTCATTCTGTTCAAAGTGACTGATTGGGGCTGGGGCGACATATCCGTTTTTATTTTAACAAAAACACTGGTCGTTCTAGTTATTTTTGATACAGATGCAGTTATTTTAATGACATTTAAGTTACATAGTTGTCAAAATTAGAGCTCGGTATGAACTATGGTTGAATGGATGGTGTTGACCATGGACTAAGCACCACAGCGAGCTTCGTAAAAGATAGGGATTTATAGTGTTCATAAAAAAAACATGTACACATAGAGTTTGAAAAAGAAATGCTACTCTTCCTTGTTAACTTTGGCAAAAACGGACTAATTTCAGGAAAAGGACAACAAAACTGTCGTTTTCAAAATTTAACATTAATTATCCCACGTGGCTCTTCAGCCAGATAGACCAGATAGATTTCAGAAAGAAAAAAACAACAACACGATTATTGATGTTCCCTCAGGAAGGGGGGGGGGGGGGGCTCTACCAGGTTTATATTTTGTCACAATTTTTAGCTTTCTGGTTCCACCTTTCTAACATCTTCGCTTTTACGGCTGGGCGCAATATAAATGTCCACGAACCTTCTTATCTTTGTTGTTGATGTTGTTGCAGGTGTGCTGTTCTATTACAAGGCGCAGCTTGACCCAATTATAAGATATCCCGACCTGCAAATGGTGTACCAAGGCTTCAGGGAGCTTGGAAATGCCATTTTGTTTTGTTTACACTTAGAAAGTGCTTTGGTGAGTTCAAAATACTAACCGATTGCTCACATCGGAGTGTATTTTTCTTCCGAATTTAAGAATAAATCTAGCAGATCGAATATGTACGAAGTAAATAAATAAATAAATAAAATATATCAGCAATGAGTATAAATGATGACGTAAAAGGCACCTTACAATGGCACACCAGTGGATGACACTAAAGCGTGGTTGTGTCGATCCTCATGATCTGAACAACGTGTAACTTCGTGCGAAAATTGTTATTCTGAAAAAAAAATAGTTGTAATCATCCGCCAAGTGCTTTTACAGAGAAACTGAATATTTAAAAAAAGCTGCTTTGGACAGACGACAGGGAAAGGCAAATTGGTGTCGATTATAAAAAAAAAGGAAGGTAGAATGTAGCGGCGGAGGTCACGAGCGGTTTGTACACAGGGCTAGTAAAGAATGACGTAGATTCCTGGGGAATCCTTAACTTAAAAATAGCCGCACCTGTGAATGCTTCTCGATTAGGGCCAGAAAGAGATCAGCGAGCTGAAGCATGCAGCTATTTTCCAAAGCATAATTCCAAAACCATTCGTCAAACTGCAAGGTTAGTTATAACACTTTATTATTTAAAATAAGAATGTATCAAGCAATACGAAATTTTTTGTGCTGGGCTAAATATAGCAGTTTTGACACATTGACTCTATTCCGGAATAGACTAACATAGACTAATGGAAGTAAACTTCTACTCTGTTTTACTCAGAAAAGCTCCGAATTCGCTTATCTCCACTTTTATATGGGTGTGATTCGAGGCGAATCATGAAATGTACAACAGAATTATCTCAGTGTGGCTGGAATAGTACGGGCCTAGGCAACGGCCAATCAGAATTGTTGCTATGGTTTGATTGATTGATTTGTTTAGCGACACCGGCAACCCGTTAGGGTCATATTGTGTCGGTACTGCTGTTATAGGAAGACTCAGTTGAAACTAAAATCAATTAAAATAGACATAACAAGTAGTGTATAATCTAAAACCAACTAAATTCAATTTAAAACTTACTTTACAAGCGTATTTCTTTCAGAAAAGAAATAATTTTGCTTGGTGCTACCTTTGTAAAAAGGTTTTTCATGGAATTCACACTGTAGAAGCGTGAGCGAATGTTTTGAAAATCTAGACAATTGAGTAGAATATGTTTTACAGTCAGACGTTCTTGACAACCAATACATTCTGGAGGCACTTCGCCTCTCAGAAGATATCCGTGGGTGATGTATGTATGCCCGATTCGAGCTCTAAGCATAACCGTTGTGTCGCGAATATTGTCAAGAGCTAGCTGCTTCTGTCCAACTGTTGGTTGGATTTGAAAGAGTTTGTTATTTCTTTGTTCGTTCCACTTTTGTTGCCAAAGTTTTTTTTTTTTTTACATAACTTGAGATATGGGGTTTAAAGTCGGAATATGGTATGAGAAGGTCGGATATGTTGTATTTTAGAGCCTCTTTTGCTGCTTGGTCCACAGCTTCATTACCCAATATGCCGACGTGGCTTGGCACCCAGCAAAACACTACGGATTTGCTTTGTTTGATTGCTCTTTCAGAACGTTCTATTAGGTCTAAAATCATCGTGTTCGACACTTGTAGATTTTCTAGTGATTGTAAGACCGATGAGGAATCGATACAGATAACAAATTTTTTGTACCTACTAATCTTGACAATTTCCATGGCTAGTTGGAGTGCCCGAACCTCCGCGGAAAAGATGGAGGAGCCGTTTGGTAATCTTGTTTTCAGGGTATTTGATTTTGTAACTATTGAGGCAGCAACTTGGTTATCGAGTTTAGATCAGTCCGTGTACAAGAAATGATGGTGAGGGTAGGTTTCCTTTATCTCAGCAAACCTAACTTTGAACTCTTCAGCATTTGTTGTGTCTTTCGGAAGGTTTGTCAGAGTTTTGTTTATGGTTGGCCTTTGTATTTTCCATGTTGGATATTTTGAAACTTTCAAGTTTGCAATTTGCTAAACTTTGATTCCAGCATTATTAAGGTGGTTACGGATTCTAGTGCCAAAGGGTACGATAACCCTAGCGCGTGTGCTTAAGATTTCTTGATGGTCTTTTTCGAACACTGCCTTATGGGTGGGGTTTTCTTTATTTGCGTATAGTTTAATTGCATATTGCATTGAAAGTTTGATTCGTTGGATATCTAATGGTTGTTCATTTGATACGACCTGAAGGCTTTCCGCAGGTGACGTTGCTATGGTAGTACCAAGCCTTATTCTCGTTTGCCTTCGGTACCAACCAGGCGTTTATCTACAGGCTACATTTTTTTTTGCTTGTCTCCACTCTTTTACTTAATTATTCAGATAATGTGTGCATAGGATTAAAGTCTGGGACTAAAATTTGATTTATTAACTGAATTAAAACATGCGGGTAAATCTGAGTTGGCATATGCGGGGGGTACCTTTCCCCCGAGAACTGTTGCTGTTAGACTCTACACTGGAGTGGCACATGCCGGTTGATGTCTCACACAGGACCACATTTTCATTTTCAGTATACGGATGTTTGTCTTGATCTCAAGCTACTTAAAGCTTTCTGAGCTACGCAGTAACCTGCTACGGCAGCCTGGTGCTTCCCATCAAACCACCATTATTTCTAGAGCTGCATATTTGCTCGCAAAAGAAGCGGCTTTAATCGGTCAATCCTGACGCCCTGGAGCCTCAAAGGCTTCTAGCACCAACCGGGTACACACCAAGACTTGGTTCTGCCTCGGTACCGAGTACTGAGTACGCAGCGAAACTTGGCTCGGTCTTGTTACAGGGTACGCTCTGGGTGTTTGAGTAATGGGTTGAGCTTGGTCCTGGGTACGTAATCAGCACATATCTTGGTCTCCGTACTAAGTAGCGAGAGGACATCCCGGCCTTGAGCCAATGACCAAGCCTCGTCATTTCTGTGTCCACACAAGCTAGGTGTCACCAGAGCGCGGCCATTAAGCTGCAGGTGCTAGGGGCGGGGTTCCGTTGTCAGTTATTTGAGTGTTTATATTTTACAGACAAATTATAACACACTCTTTTTCCGCTCATCTTGCAGATTTGACAGAATCCAGTCTTCACCAAGCTTAGACGAAGACTTTGCACATTCACCAGTCCTTCGTTATCAACCCGCTCTTTCTCTCTCTCCTCTCCTCTCCTCTCCTCTCCTCTCCTCTCTCTCTCTCTCTCTCTTTCTCTCTCTCTCTCTCTCTGTCTCTGTGATAGGTGCAGGAGACACTGAAACATCCCACTGTGTGACCCGCCGAACACCTGTACGGAGTGCGCTCATTTGTCCACCCCGGCACCGGGACGTACCTGATGAACTACGAACGAGGAACATAAAGAGAGTACGGCGCAAAGTCCAGTCCATATCACCGTAGAACATGTCGAATGCTAGCTCACTTGCGCTTATTCAAATCTCCTCATCGGTACCCTGGGATAGGAGAACAGAGTCAGACGTAGACAGCGCTAAGAAGCCCAAGACCCCTAAGCCAAGGGCAACTCCACAGACAGGTGCTGAATGTTCAGTCTTAGACAGACTTGTGCAGCATTGCATCAGGTCGGAAGAGTCTAAGTCACAAGCGTCGCTAATGCTGGAGTGAGGATGTGTGACCATCACTCACCACAGTGCTGCACTAGTCACGTGGGTGAGTTCGGTGTTTCCCCTCGCACGGATACGTTTCCATCTTCGGTGCTTGACCCATCAGTGATGTCACGGAGTGAGACTCTGAATCTTACGGTCTTACTGTTTATGCAGACCCATCTTCAAAGACAGGTTCAAAGGTTGCAGAGGGCCATACTGTCCAGGGAGGATAAGCCGAAACGCAAACGTACACCGTCTGCCCTTATCACATTCTGTGGATGTCTTTACCTCACGCACGGGTACTCGACCTGCCCCACTAATGGTCAAAGCTCGACCCGGAAGCCATCGTGATCAGTGAAAGTAAGTCGTTGTGCTTACCTCCGTCGAGTCTGATCTTCCTAACCCAGCGCGTCGAAGAGGAAGAACTGTCATAAATCCATGCTTCTCCGTTGACGTCATCTATATATGATAAACAGAGGGCCATTTTCATTCCCACTGGGGATGTGGAGTCACAGACAGCCAGACGCCTCACGCAGGTAGGAACGTGTCTCCAACGAACCAAGGTCTGGGGCAGAAGGCGACTCGGGAGATGACTGCATAGCCTCGATAACTCCTGTACAGCTGATCGTCCTGCCAGAGCTGTACAGGAGTTATCTTTTCCTCTCTCAAGGCGAAGGCAAGCGCATATAGCAGGGCCCGTGGCCCGTGGAAAACTTACCTTTGCGAACACAATCCCAACCAGACTTCTCTCCACCGAAGGAAGACTGTCCGTCGGCGTCATCCACGATGCAGTTCAGGAAATTGCAGGATGGACAGCAATGGAGTCCAGGAATTGGTGACCGTGAGAGACGATCCACCGATCGGGAGGATATCTAAAACGTAGCACTGCAATTCGATGCCAGGTACTTGCCGTTTCAGTGACGCGATGATTTTTACAGAATTGCGGGTCAAGTATGAAAGGCTCCCGCGAGCTTTGTCACGCAACAATTCTAGGCCAGATCTTACCGCCGAGGGAGATGGAGTGAGTCAGCCACGACAGTACAGCGTTATCGCAGGATATAGACTTCATAGCCAGGACAACCCACACCTTATCCCATTCTCAGCAGAATAGCCAACGAGCAGCAGGGCGTTGGCTTCTCCACCAAAGAAAGGCAAGCTGTCCGAAAACTGACAGACACTCCAGGGCTCGTAGCAGTGCAGGTAGCAACCAACCGAAGTATCCCTCCTAGCCGGGGGTCTCATCTCTAAGCGAAACTGTTTTCAGACTCGAAAGTACAAGGACGTGCAAGCAGTTAGAAACCTTCTTATCAACAAAAGGCAGGCTAAACAGTTTCTGGCCGACTCGGCAAGAGATGAGCTCCAAAAAAGTGGTACATTGGCTCAGAGAGAGGTACTCACTACCTTTGAAACGCGACCTCGAGGGCTCAGAGAGGGGTACACAACAACATCCCTCTCCAAATCCAAGGCAATCAAGCTGCATCCTGCGATCAAGGGTCAGAAAGACACCAAGCCCTTGATAACATGGCAGATGACTGAGAGCGCAAAGGGGCCATAAAGAATATACCATAAGACCAGCAAGCTTTCTCCAGCTGGGTTTTTTCTGGTACCCAAGAAATCTGGGGTTGTGATTTGTCATCCATCTGTCCACACTGAAGATTTTTTTCATGTGACCTCTTTTCAGATAGACACAACCCAGGTAATAAACGAAGCTCTGGGCAAGGGTATGTGGGGGCACGTCGGTAGATCTTGTCAGATGCATACCTACACATAACCCAGCACCCATCAGCGAGAAAATATGTTTTTAGGGGGGAAAATACTGGTTTCTGGCTCTCTCTTAAACCTCTTCGTGTCCTCAAAAGTCATGAGAGTGCTCAAAGACTGGACTCTCGCTCAAGACAGGTTAAATGTGCACCACCTGGCCGAATGGTTTCTAGCACACCTCGAACGAGAAGCGGTACTTCTCCAGACCAAGGAATTGGCCAAACAAGCAGTAAAATTGGGTCTTTTGGTAAGCCTCGTCAAATCAGAACTCGGCCTCAAAAAGACACTGGAAAATATGTGATTGGAACCGAACTCGGGCTTTTCCAACTTTGGAGGGTCAGAAAGAACCCTGGGGACTATGCATGTAATCAGACTAGAGGTACGTCTAGCCAGTATGAGTAACTACTCGATTGCTTGATAGCAACACAGAACAAAAGGCGATTCCTTTTGGTAAGTTGCATTATCGGAATTTCAATCCGAGATCAGACGAATCTGAGATGAGGGAGACATCTTGAGGCTGTGATGGTGGGTACCCAAGAGCCTACCAAGCACTGACTTGGTGGCTTGACCCACGGTTTATAAAGAAGGTATGCTCTTCCCAGTTTCTTGCCCCTAACTAGGGACACAAACCGATGCGTTTCTGTCGGGATGGGGAATTTAATTCCAGGGCAGGATCTGGCAAGATGCTTGGTCAAGTCGGTTAAAAAAATCACCACTTAAATTGGTTCAACTGGAGTTGCGTTGGATTGCGATAAACAAACTAACCCAGCAACTATAAGGGTAGCTGCGTAGAGTTTCGTTTGAGCAAATCAAAAGCGGCAACTTACTTAAACAAACAGAGGTACCAAGTCTTTGCAACTCACTAAACTAACCAAGTCCCTCTGAGAATACTGCTGTCACAGCCTTTCCATAAAAACAAAGTTTTTCCAGGGAAATGACAGAGGAGATGGCAAAGAGCCACAAGACTCCGAAGCCAAGATATACCAGTCCCAAGGGAATAAGTTTGTCAGCTGGTTTACTAAGCCTCAAATAAACCCATTTCAAGTCTCTCTAGCGGTGGTAGCAGACTACTCGGGTCATGCTTTATGATAGAACGACTTAAGGTAGGTTCAACTGAGGGGACCCGAGCTGCTATCGTGTCCAGGTTTAAGGCCTCTGGTTGTTGCGACCCAAGCGAGAATCCTGCATTACATATGTTATTTAGATGCTTTAAAATAAATCGCCCCTTCTTCGTCAGGGACCAACAAAACGCAGTGGTACCTTTTTTGGTGTTTCCTTACTTCTAGAGGACTGATATTTTTGGAGACGACGCAGAACGCAAAGACAAGATTTGTTCCTTTTTGTCCTAGCGTTTGGCAAACGACGGTGTGAAATCCTGGCCTTAGATCATCAGATCTTCAAAGAAAACGAGGAGTGGTGAAAATGTTCCTGGCCTGGTTTCATGGGTAAAACGCACATTGCCACTGCAGGCCTTGGTACGCTCGAGCAGATAGGCGGATTTGGTCTCGCTGGGTCCTGTTCCTGCATTACGTAAATAATTGCAGGTTTCAGAAGTAACTCTTATTTCTTGTAATTAACCAACGACAAAGGGTAAAGGAAAGCCAAGCAGGACAGCTGTTTACTTTATTCTGCTAATGGTTCAGACAAGGGCAAGAATGGGGCTTAGAGACTCCTTCCCCCACAAACTAACTTTACCCTTAGCTTTTGGTCTCAGTGCACTCTTCGCTCTAGTTCAGTGACAAAGCAGCAGGTACATCTCAGCTGCTGTATGTGTGTGTGCGTGTGTGTGCATGTGTGTGTGTGTGTTCAGTTACTTGTAGTTTAGGTACAAAGATAAATCTTGGTATGTCCTAGTTTGTGAGTCTGGTGCTCCACTTTCATCCCAGAAGAAAAAGGGGGCGTGTGTATGTGTACTCCTTTGAGCCCGTTTGACCCTCACTGCTTGTTTTAACAAACTGAGTTCTCGGTCAGTCACTGCGTATATTTTAGTTGGTTGGTAAAGCACATCATAGGTGCTTTACCTTGTCCTATGTGAGAAGCACTGTCATTTCAGTACTCTCTTTTAGTATGAAGAATAATAATTTATTTTAGCTTGGTTTCTTGGCGTAGTTGTGAGTCATTGAAATCCAGTTCTGGTACTGTTGTCTAGGTAGAGGCATCAATCGTTGGTTAGTCACCCTATAGTATTGATTTCTTTGTGTGTATTCTCTAGTGACCAAGCCGGCCGGTCATAGGTTTTAGTTACGTGATCGTGGTATCGCGATAATATTTTAAATAAAAGTTTATTTGAATTCTTTTGTTTATTCTCGCCCTCTTGCTAAAAGGTTTGGCTAACATCCTGTGGATTTACAGATGGGGGTGGTGTTAGCTAATCGGTGCAAGAATGGGTAATACTTGGTCCTAAGGCCCTGTTTCAGTCCACCCCCCAACCTCTTGAGTCTTCCGTTTGTTAGAGTTGCTGCCCAACTCAATTGTGTTTATGGCGATTAAAACACATGAGCTGATATTAATAGTAATTTATTTCTATGTTTATTTCTCTCCGTTTTTTAAAATGTTCTTTTACGAGTAAAAGCTGAATTCTCTCTTCTTAGCTGGCAACGTAAGTTATTCCCGTACCGGTTTTTAGCTTCATATGAAAGTATAGATAAGTGATTTCATAACTTTTGCGAAGTTAAACTAACGTTTTACTTTTTTAAATGCTGCTTTACTAGTGAAAGCATAATTCGAATTCTATACCTTTCTCTTAGCTATCCATCCAACCAACCTTTTGAAGTAGAATTTGCTTGGTAGGAGCAAAACTTGAATGAAGCTTGGTACTAGGATACCAGCGATTTCGATTGGCGGATATCTAGACAGGGACTGTTAGAGCTAAAATAAGAAAATTTTGGTTTAAATTTTGTGATTCTGTTAGAATCAGACGCGAAACCCATATCAAAGTGGACAACTCGAATTACGATTATATTTGCAAAAAGCATTTTCAAAATAAAATGTTAGTGATATTGAACATCGTGAGTCTATTCCGGAACATACTGATTGAGACGAAAGTGCCTTATTTCGCACAGGACATAAACATGTAAATTTTTATTTGCTCGATAAATTTTTATTTTAAGTGTAGTGTGTGATATAAGTAGAATAGTGAGGTCATGTATTTCGGTAGCGACCCCAGTGGTTCTTGGTATGGACCCTTACTGTTCTCGGTTTGCTCCCCTATTGTTGTCGGTATGGACGCTATTGTTCTCGACCATTGATCCGTGCGACATCTATGTTGACGTTACATCTGACGCCATAGTCATGGTCGTTCCTAGTTAAATCCATTTTGTTTGTCCTTCGTGTAACGAGACGCAAAACTCCTGCTTTGACTCATCCTTTTCCAAAAAAAAAATCAATCAATCAGATTTGAAATGCCGTTATAAATAGGCCAATTAATCAATGACGAGGCTACTAGTCCGACTCCTAGTTCGTTCCCTATTGTTCTAACCATGAAGGGCCCTAATGTTTAAGGGTCACGCCATAAATAGGTCATCCAGTCAGAACCTGAGACTTTGAAACTTGAGTGAAAGGTTCTGTTGACAATGAGTATACAATAACAAGCCACAGGATTTCTATAGAACAAAGGTTTAGAGGATGGTTTGTGTATTGTGTGGTATTTTGCGGTGTTGTGTAGTATTTTAAAGGGTATATTCATAGACGAGTGTGCTGAATATTACTATCATTGCCTAATGCATTAAAATAATAACACATGCAAATTCAGAAACGTATTCTAGACATAAAACAACGACAACAGTGGTACCCAAAAGTTTACATGTGAGAACGTAATTCTTCATTTATTTATTCCATCATGAAATGTCGAAAACTGAACATATCACAGTGCAGCTATTCTCCAGAGTCATACATATGGCATGCTAGCTTGATGAGACATGTGAAGCATAAGTACAGAAATGTTAAGATAAATCAAGGAGAAAGCAGGATACACGTTTGCTGAAATAGTGTATGAGCCGGCGGTGAAGAGTGCAGAGGTATTTCCCGATGTGCAGATATAAAGGAAACCAGTGACATTTCGACACCCATTCGCAATGACAGTGTCTGGGCCGGCCGGTTGTGGAATGACATGGCTAAAGATATTCTCCAACAAGGCAAAATTGTACCATCCACAGATCGCATTGTATAACTGTATAAACGTTGTCAAGCGCTGTAAGACGAAATGAAAGCAACAGTTTATGATGGAACATTTGTGCAAGGCATCCCTTTTGATGTGATCCAAGACTCTTTCTTTGATGATAAAAGCAAAATAATGATTCTTGATAACATGACGCCTACAAATGCTTTTGATACAAAAATAGCTGATTTTTTCACAGAAGAAAGCCATATGAAAAAACAGACCCGTATTATAACCCATTCTATGGCTGTATTTGCCCCCTCCCCCTCCACAGTATTATGGCCTATCATGTCACGTCACGGCTATAACAATGACCCGAAATGTAACCCCAGAAATCAATTATGACCCATTATGTTATAGCCATAAAAATAACCCAAAAGTTAACAGCCGAATTTCAGGTCAAGGCCCAAAATATGGGTGATATTTCAGCTGTCCTTTAGAAAAAAATACAGGTCTTGCTTGGATTCGAACCATTAATCTTCTGATTTCGAGTCTGCTGCCTTATCTACACGGCAACGACGACTCCGATTGGTCTGAAATAGATTATGCTGAATTTAAACAGCAATCCTTACTGAAATACAGTTCATTTGATGTTTTTCGGGGGGGGGGGGGGGGAAGGATCGCAAGAATTCTTAAAATTTCCATTTCCAGCAACAGCCCGGCAATTGGAAGCAATACAACCACTATATCATAATTATTATAATAATAGAAAAAATAATGTGTTGGGGTGTTATTAACTTTGATTATGCAGAAAAATGTTATCTGAGGATATTCATTATTCAAGACCATATCACACTCTACTCCTGATTTTATTTATTTATTTATTTGCTAAGACTAATTCAGCCATGTCTGATTCAGAACAAAAAAACGGAAAGTTCACCAATATAACTTAAAATATGAAAGTATGACCCGGATTATGGGTGTAAAATTATGGGTCATAATTTCGACCCTAAAAATAAAATTATGGACCGGATTATGGGTATAAAGTTATGGGTGATAATTTTGACCCCAAGACTTTGAAATATTTACCTGGATTATTGGTCTAATTTACTTGTCTGGCTCAAAATGAGCCATAAACTTCATTTTACGACCATAATATCGGTAATTTATGGGTGGAATTTCGGTTATTTCTTCGCACGGGTACCATAGACCATTGGATGTTATCAATCTGACTCAGTTTATTTCCACCAGGAAAAATCCAGTTAGAGACGCAGAATTTAGTACAATTTTTTAGTCTCCGTTGAGTCTGGATTCGTTCATGTTATCAGAACGTCTAGATCAGTTGCTTCCTTCTGTGAACGACTCAGCTATTTTGTGTTTTTTATATAATGAAACAACAGACGCTATTGACGCTAAACAATAATGGAAAACGATTTAAGACTGATATTTTTATCCTAACTACAACCTTTGCCACAGCCCCGGATGGACATCCTCTAGACGGCTCTATATTTCACTGCTGACTGCGACTACTTTCACGATAATGAAGAAGTGTCTGATGGTCATACCCGTGATGAAAGCGTTGGGATCAAGTGGCGTGATAAAGATTTCTTTTGTCCTAATTCCAATATAAGATACAACAAACCACTTCCCCTTGTCACGCATGCGGCCTGAAGAAAACTGAAGAAAAGTCCACTGCAAATGCTGAACAACCACCAACACAATATCATTCTCCCACTGATTGTCTTGGAGACAACATGGCCGATTTAAGTGAAGAAAAATACCACGAACGAGGTGCTTTACACGAAAATCCTAATTATTCAGTCATTATTCAACTACATCAAAGAGTGTTGTGAAGACGAGAACGATGATTTGAGACAAATTTCAGTCTGTATTAACCCATCTAATCTGGTTCAACGTGCCGTTTAACGGTTCTGTGCAACTAGCTAGCTAGGACACCGTACCTCCCGTCAATAGAAAGGAATGCACATTCACATTGTACTACACTGTACTGTATATATAGATAAACTATATAGATAAACTACACTGTGCTCTATATATATATATATATATATATATATATATATATATATATATATATATATATATATATATATATATATATATATATATATATATATATATATATATATATATATAGTATTCTTTAATATGATGCCAAGGTTCTCTAATTAGAGGTTAATTTGAGGTCCCTTAATTCGAGGTCAATTCAAGCTGTTAATTTGCTTCTCTCAATTCGCGATTAATTAAGGACAACAATGCGAGACAGAAACACACTAATAGGATTCAAATTAGTCTTAAAGGTGTCTCAGATGAAACATTTTTTTTGGTATGGATTCTATTAGTAGAATGGGAGAAAGGGTTGTGTCGCATCTCTTGGCTCTTCGTCTAAAATTGCATGTTTTCCTGTGTGTGCGATTTAAAACGGATTTCATGTTGAGGCGATGTCCTCGAGTCATGACTGATGTTTGTTCATGTGCGTGTAAAGGAAAAGATGCCGAGGCGAAAGAAGCAAGAGAAGCAGAGTTAAGCAAACAAATGGAGCGACTAAAAGCAAAATATAAACACTGCCATCTTGTGCCATGTGTGTCCAGGAAGGGTAAACCAGAGGTATGCACTGCTTTATAAATGACACGTTTTACTGGAGTAAAAGAAGCATGCGCAGAATTTACTTTGGACTGCACAAGAATACTCTTGTATTTTTGCACGTTACATTAAATAAAAGTAAGCCATATGAACTAAGACGTTAAATCACTGTTGATAACTGTAGAGCGGACACAGGCAAGAACTGTTACCATACCTCAAATGGCATGTTCAAAAAGGGGCTAACTTCGCTGCAGCCCTGCGTGGGGACCCGGTGATCCTCCTCTAATCGTGTTTGTGGGTTTACAGCAAATGCAGCTTGCTAAGGATTCCAGCGTGCTGTCGAGAGAAAAGCTGTGCATCGGCTTGTCAGTGTTTGAAATGGTGCTCACCAAGCTTAAGCTCTTTCTGGACCAAGACAAAGAAGTGTGGGACAGATATGAAGCCCCACCTGCAAATAGCGTTCTCGAGGTGGGTACTCGTGTAAAATCTGCAGGCGATTGAGAATTGTAAGCTTCGAAAAATCACCCAGCTCCAGCATTGTGAAAATATTATACCGGGGAAACCAATGCCTGGGTGGGATTGCCGGAGGTGGGCCATCTTTCAAAAACCATCAGTGACAGCCAATGTGGCATATCTTCCAAGCAGAAGGAAGTTGTGTCTTGTTTAATTGACGTATGCACGTGTTATTATTAAATGGATATAAGAGATCGATTAAAATTATTTCAATTATGATGTGAATCTTGAAAAGGAAGTGCTTTTGACCACTATTTGCCGGTGTTGGGTGACAGAAATTCCCCCCGTGCCAGAAAAACCCCCGGGTTTTCCAGCATGCATATGCTGCGTACTGGAAAACCTGGCTTGACAGAAATCCCCCCCATCCCTAATTTTACACACCATATTTCTGCGTATTGTCAAGGCCTGGTTGTCGATATTCCCCTAATTTTACACACCGTATTTTTCTGCATTTTGAAAAGATAAAAAAAAAAGACATTTGAAACATAAACATTTTTTTTCTCAGTTCGAAGTACACAGTTTTCACACAAAAACTATTTGGGAAAAAATTCTACACTGTTTGCTTTGTTTTTGAATAAACAATTGCATAGGCTTTAATATATCTCAAGCCTTTTACTAGTATTTCAAACCTGTCTACTTCAGGCAAATGAAAAATGCACTAAAACACTTGACTTAGCCAAACAGATGAGATGTGGATTCATCTAAAAATGCTCCGGTTCTGAAACTGTTTCAAATCAACGAATACTCGTAGAGATTAAGAACTTAAGTGAAAATTAAACCGATTATCGACAGCACCGATTTGAATTTCTTTAAAAATCTCCGGTGTCGAAAAAGTTTCGTGAATAGATAAATGCTTCTATATGGATCAAAGTGTTCAATGGCGTAAAGTACAGATGTGGATTCGTTTAAAAATCTACGGTATCTGAAGTCCTGTGTTTGGGATAACAATTATTAACATTACCCTGGGAAACCAATGGGTTTCACCTCAGTGTGGTATTTATCAATAAATTTCCTTGGAATATATAACGTGGCAAAAAACATGAAATATGGTGTGTAAAGTTTGCCGACTAACTTCTTGCGGGATGCTGCATGAATTGTTTACATAAGATATTAGCACCTCGCATATTTGTTTACCTTTTGGCCGTGCTGAGAAACCCCCCAAACCCCTCAGGGATTACATACCAATATAATGTGTTATATAGGCAAGGGGGGTTTTTCAGACTGGGGAATTCTCGTCACGCTACACCGGCCCAGTTCGAGCTGAACTTTCCAACAAACAAAAAAGTGTACCTGGTTCAAGACCGGCTTGCTGTGGGGATTCACTTACAGTGTGAATTCTTCGTACGTTTCCAGGGCTCGCATAGAATGGACAATCGAGCTTTTATCTTTTCAGGTTGAAGAAAGCCGCAATTTCCACAGGTTGTGGAGTGCCTTGCAATTTATTTTCTGTATTCCAGTTGGTGAAAATCAACTGAGCGTCGAGTGAGCAATTATTATTTTGCTTCGAAAATTTAACTGAGCGGCAAACGAAAAAATGATTCTATTGTAATTTTTTTACTTGAATTGAGATTATTTTTTTTTTTCTTACGTGTATAGGATTACCTCTTCGAATACGAATTAAAACAGCAGCTAATTTTTAGCAGAACTGAGTACACTTAAAACCGTTTTAATTGCACAGCCAATTTTTCGAAAGAATATTACGCGTTTAGCTGATTTGTGCGATTATCCGGCTGAAGCAAGGCTTTGAGGAGGTTTAAAAAATAAAGAAAATAACGAGATTCAAGTGTAAAATAAGCGTCGGAATCGTTGACTCAGGTTCTTAGGCCGAAACAAATTTCCTGCTGTTAGTAGAAGTCAAAAATCTTTTCAGACTTTGTAGCCTCCTACAAGATTGCATAAACAGAGTTATTTGACTTTTAGGCAGCTATTCGGGGACAGCTTGAGCTGGGGTGGACTGGCGTTAGTGACTCTGCTTGGACAGTACAGACGCTTCCAGATGACAGATTTCTCTTATCATCTCGTTAAAGTTCACGCCGTAGACAATCTGACCGGGGACAAAAAAGCCGACCTGGCTTCTGTAAGTAGTGGCTTCTCTGCACAACCCACTAAACATTGAGGCGTTCGATTAACGTTGGAGAGATATTCCATCCGACGTCGTATAACGATCATCTGACGTCTAATCAACGTTGCGTAAAGATTGCAAATGGAAATCGAAACAACGTCTCCTGACATTGCACGGACGTGAACAATAATCCAGAATCGATTTTTTGACGTCTATTCAATGTTGTACCAAAAACATTGATTAGACGTCGGAGAAATTGTGTTTTGGTTGCGACCAAAAGAAATGCCTAAAACAACGTTGCTTACCCATCGTCTATTCAACGCTGTGTGAAAGACGTTGGTAAGACGTTGATGTAGGGTCGCCACCAGTCGCAACCAAAACACAACCTGATTTGATGTCGTGATTTGGTCGGGTGGACGTCGCAACCTCAAACTCAGCCTTAGAATGTTTACTGGGAAGAAAGTGGACCTCCCTTCCGTAAGAAGTGGCCTCACTTGACAGGAAAGCTCACGTGACTTTTGTAAGTAGTTTTTGTTCCTGTACAAGAAAGTTGACGCCGCTTTTGTGAGGTGTGCTGTCACGGTACAAGAAAACTGACTTGGCTGCTACAATTTAGGACCAACCAAACAACAACCCCACCAAGTTTAAACTTTCTCCGATCTTCAGCGGCTGAGAAATTTCGAATACAAGATCTTTATGTAGAAGGTTGAAAGAGCCTACTTACCCAGGGAATAAACAGATCAAGTTTGAGGTCGGTCCCTTTTTTCGTTCTCGAGATATCTTGCACACAAAATGTTGCTCACAACAGACTGACGCATACTCAGGAGTACAAATACCACATGCCTACCTTGGTCGGGAAGACGTAATAATAATAATAATAATAATAATAATAATAATAATAATAATAATAATAATAATAATAATAATAATAATAATAATAATAATAAGTATGCCTTTATTAGTTTCGCTACATCCAATTTCACTGACCCAAGGAATACCCCAATAAAATTTGAAGGTTGATACGATTTTCTGTTACCGAAATATTTTGCACACACGATCTTGTTCAAAATATGTACATTTTATGCGATGACGTCGTACGCCGCACTCGTTCCTTCTACGATTGACAAAATTTGAGGGAATTTTTCAAACCTATCAACAGTTTCACCAGGTTTGTACTTTCTTCAATGTTCAGTGACTGAGCAATCTTACATTAAAGATTTTAACGTAATGACGGCATACGCCTTTCTTAATTGCGTTATATCCGTCAAAAGTTGACAGTACCGTACCACTGACACAAGGAATACCCCTATAAAATTTGAAGTCGATAAATTTTCCGTTATCGAGATATTTTGCAAACACAATTTTGTTCAGACTGACACACACACACACACACACACATACATATATTTTGGGAACGTTGTGTTACACTGGGCCAAAATTTACGAATCGATTTTTATTAATTAGTTGCATCTGTAGACTCGGGGAATTTTATCCAGATTGAGGCCCAGATTTTTAAAATGTACACAAAGGCAATGTCTTTAGTGTAGGTCTAGATCTGATCTCAAAAATTAAATATTGCCATCTAAAATACAGTTATTGATAGCAACATATAAATTAATGAGATCTGAGTTGATTTATGTATTTGATTATATTTTGATAAAATGTATTGTTTTTTATTTCCTTTATACAGAACGTAAAGGTTATGGCAGCTCGGATCCGACAAATTCAACACCTGAACGATCAGATTTTCACTGTTTTAAACAAGTATTTATACCAACCCAAAGATAAATACAGCCATCTGTATAATGCTAAAATCAAGCATTTTGAGCCGCCCAGAGCGAAGACAGGCGATATTCCAGAGAGCGGGGCACAGCTGTCGATGCGGCGCGGGAAGTCGGTGAAGGGCGCCATCAGAGACAGCATCGACCTCATCGACGACGACTTCGACGACGAACAAGCGCCGAGAGATCCACACTCGGACGTGTGAGCGCAACGTACAAAACCCGTGCACCCACCCCTCCACCATGGCACTGGCGCCGCTCCACCACGGTACTGGTGCCCCTCCACCACGGCACTGGTGCCGCTCCACCACGGTACTGGTGCCCCTCCACCACGGCACTGGCGCCCCTCCCCCGATCCCCGCCATGTGCACGGCTGTACTCTGCATGCAGTGTGTGAAAAACAAGTGTTTACTGTAGTTGATTAATCACTTACAATCAAGATGGCGACAACATTGTTAGCGGGTAGTGAAGATACTGTAAATGAAGACTACACACTATATTATTTAAAAAAAGGCAAATCTGAAACAAATAACAACGCAAAGCATGTATTTGTTGTTAGGCTATTCCTGAACAGACTATCGATAAATCAAATGTTAGCGAAATGCAGCATTTTTACTTTCTTCTTCTTCTAGAGTAAAAAATTGTTGAACGATGTTTGCGAATTTCTGTTCCTGATACTTTATGGGGATGACTAAAGCAGTTGAGTTATCGGTCAGTGCGGGTAACAGCGATCCGATTAACTGATTCCATCTGTTAGCACTTATCCGGCAGTGGACATACCATAGTTTGCTTGTATATGTATGGGCATATCGAATGTTACACAAGCCGAGGTTCAGTGTAGTAGCGAGGCCAGGTTTAGACAAAGACACATTGTCACGTTTGCGGTACGCGAGCAGTATCGAGAAGTACAATATTTTCAGCTGAATTCCGGAACCCCCCCCCACCCCCCCCCCCCCCCCCCCCTCTTTTGGCAAGGGCTGAAGGTTTGTCAGAAAATCACGACTTGCGCAACGAGGGTTTTGTGACAACAGAATACACTGTTTTAAATTTTTTAAATGACTTAAAACAGGGGTCTATGGGAAAATTAGCGTGTTTTCTGAGCAAAGAATCCACGCTGAATATTTTACTTTGCTCCACAGCACCTCCCATCATTGAATAAGATATCACGCGGCCGGGGCGACTCGATTCAATAAGACGCAATTGTTGTATGAGAGTGACAATTAACGTGGATTCGTTACACTGGCGATGGGAATTCACCATGTTTCAATAATATCGGGTCTGACGTATCACTCAAAAGAAACAAATTAATTGCATAAAAATTTTGGTCACATAAACCGGAAAGAACCAAGACTCAGATAAAGACAAATTTTTAGGCCCCGCAAGCCGACTATAGGGCTCGGTGTTGTCCGTCAAGAGCCGGCTGTTAACCTTAAACTGACAACCAGTTTCCTCTGATATTGAGTATATAGTTGCGTATCCTAGTGGGGAGATGTATATAATAATTTTGAGCTTGATTTAATTTGATCAAGAATTGTCTTGGATTCTAGGATCTGGTTGGAGCCCGCACCCTCCGATGACTCGCTGAAATGGTTGCCACGAAATGGGTGGTTGGGGGGAGGGGGAGGGGATCACAGGTTGCCTTTAAGTTCACGTCTGTTATATATATACATATATATTTGTAGCAGTAAATTTACACTATTTTCTTTAGATAGTACATATATTCATAGGCCTGCCTTAGTTGTGTCAAGTGAGTGAATTTCACTCTTGTGCCAATATATAATTTACTTTCTTGGCTGGGACAAAGATGATGAGAATGTGCAGCTTGTTTCTTCAGCGGTCGGCTGGAACTTGTAGCAGCTAGTTGTGACACTTTTTACTGTAGAGAAATAAAAGCTCCATAATGATACACGACATGCATTCTTTATTGTCACTTTACTGTTCATTCAAATGTATTTACATTGCTTTTGTAAAAAAAACATTATTTTTCGTTGAAGCTTTAGAAAGTTTCCATAACAATCTGAGGAGTTATGTTATTAAGCCTGTCAAGGTAAAATTGCCATATTTACACGATCTGTACTGTACTGCTGTGCTGCAGCAACATACACACGAATTTTCTGTTTAAAACATTTCGCAAACCACATGCAAAGCCAATTACTGTAGCCTCCATTTAAGTCAAAATCGGTTTACTTAAATTTTCGCGTTACTCAAATTAATTTGTAAGTCCCGATATATTTTACTTATGTAAGTCTTTTAAATTCACCGCTTAAGTCAAATTTTTTAACTCAAAGTAATTTTTTGGACCCGCAATTTTTTTTTTGCAAGAAAATCCTCGTATTTCCACCAAAATAACACGGAAACGCATGGTTAACTCAAAATACTTTACTTGGCCCCGACCCCTTTGACTTGTCGAGAGTTTACTGCATGTATTTCCCCCAAACAAACCAAAGACCGAAAAGCCTGTCACTTATTATCACAGCAACACCAGGGAAAATGTATTCTTGTTTCTCATTCAAATTTTAAAATGCTTTAAAATATTTTTTTTTTACTTTTTAAAAATCATTTTTACTGATCAGTCGATGCATGACGACACCGACATGGCGTTACTGATCAGTCGATACGTGACGAGGCCGACGTGACGTTACTGATCAGTCGATACGTGACGAGGCCGACATGGTGTTACTGATCAGTCGATACGTGACGAGGCCCACATAACGCTACTGGTCATTCGATAACGACCAGGTTTAGGTTAGGAAGAAAAATTGTCGCTTCGATTCCAAATTTCAAAGAAAACAAAATCGACCTGGTCAACGGGCGACCTTTTTTCTCGAAAAATCAAACTTGGCCTTGGCCAAACATTTTTTTAACAGGCACTGGCAAAAATTCTTGTTTCCTCCCCCCCCCCCCCCCCCCACCGAACCCACCCGCAAATATGATTCAGTGGTGTAAAACGTCAAGAATTGTTCTATTAACTTATAAGTTGCTGCTGTTTTGTTTGTTTTTTTTTTGTGTGTGTATGTGTGTATACGTCGTCAAAGAAGCGAGCGCAAAAATTTTCCCATGAAAAGCCATTTTCAGTATTTTTCTGTATTCTAAGTAAACCCTTTTTACTTGAAAATTTTACATCCCTGGGCCTGCCGGTCGATTTCTCTTTTTTAAGTAGAAATTTTTCAGACCCAACCCCACCGGTCACTTCCTTATTTGTGATTTTAGTAATGGGAAACAAGGTTGTTTTTCCTCGCCTTAACTGTTGCTTTCTCCAACCCTCTCATAGAATCACTCTCTACTACGCGCCAGAATCATAAACCATTACTCAACCATTTTCGGATTTTCCCAGAAATGTCGGCAGCAACCCCCTTTCTAAAGGGAGTTTCTGAGGTTTTTCTCGCGGCTGTTTTCATTTCCTTTTTTAATTTTCGCCATCGTCTGGATAACACAGGCAGAAATACCAAGTCTATAAAAGCATTTCATACGTTAACACACAAACTAGAAATAAACGACGTGATCACTTGTAACCGGAAACACACCACAACACAAATCACTAACAAACAAATGCAGTAATATTTATAAAAGCAAAGTGGCAGTGAAGTCACACAAATAAGATGAACAGGGCCTCTACAGCCCAGGCTGCTCTAACTGCGAGGCTGAGCCATAAAGCGAGCGACAGGAAACACCTGGATGATTTGGGCTGACCGACAGAATGTTTGCTCGTGCGCTAGTGCAAATCCGGTGCACTGCGAGACTGCGGCGAGTGAATCGGGCAAAGCTACAACATCAGAGCACAAGCAAAACCGGCCAACGTACAATTCAGTTCTAAGATTTAATATATGATTCAGATGACAAACAGATGCGCGCCTCTGATTGGCTGAGTGCCACAACTCCCCCACCACCTGCTTGACTGAGTGCCATGACACCCAGATGGGCAACCCCTGCTTGGCTGAGTGCCATGACACCCAGATGGGCAACCCCTGCTTGGCTGAGTTCCGTGACATACAGATGGGCAACCACTGCTTGGCTGAGTGCCATGACACCCAGATGGGCAACCCCTGCTTGGCTGAGTGCCATGACACCCAGATGGGCAACCCCTGCTTGGCTGAGTGCCATGACACCCAGATTGGCAACCCCTGCTTGGCTGAGTTCCGTGACACCCAGATGGGCAACCCCTGCTTGGCTGAGTGCCATGACACCCAGATGGGCAACCCCTGCTTGGCTGAGTTCCGTGACATACAGATGGGCAACCACTGCTTGGCTGAGTACCATGATGAGAACGCCTCCCCTCTCCCCACCCGTTTTACTCAGTGCCACAACGTACAGTGGAGCCGTGTGAAGCGCGAGTTTTAGTTCTGGTCGCCGCTACGCGTATCACGGAACGACAGTGTGTTTATAGCACATAAGAGCAGATGCCCACAGCCGCATTCCACGCTCCTCCAGCACTGAAAAACGTACACTAGTCACACTGACTGCATGTAATCTACCACGCCATAACAACGTAAGTGAGCGACTGAAAGCGCTGGAGAAGCGTAAAATTATATACGCGACTGTACACACTGTCCGCCCTCGCCGTGCAAGCTCGTGTTGACAGCGCTACATGAGAACGGAGAGACGTCAGATCAGACTAAGCGCCACGTGGTATTATCTTTGCGCGTTGTAGTGTTGACTTGTCGGTGTAATAATCCAAGCGCTGCCTGTGACAGGCTCACGTGACCACTGACGTCAGCAGGGCGCGCTATTTATTGTTCTACACACCACAACAACAATAATATCAGTCTTAAACAGCTGTATAGAGTTATTTATGTGCCTATATTTGTCAAATTACACACCTTCTCAACAAAAAAAAATATCGTAATAATTTCTAGACTCAACGTAACAAAAACCTGCATATTTGCAAGAAATAAATTACACATCTAACAAAATCTATTGACCTCTTCGACATAACGTCAATGTACATGACTGCCAAACCTTAACCATGTCAAAGTTTTGCTATACAGCTAAGATTTTCTTTGAATTTACAGATTTAGTTTCTAAAAAATATTTATGTACAGGCGAACAAATGCAATAATAATTCACTACTAGTTTTACATGCTGCAATGATATCGCACTTGCCGACACTGCTCACACGCGAACACCGAGTGGACGTTATCCCTTCCATCACAAACACGATTTGTTATTTGACAAGTTCACTTCATATTTTTTATATAAGTAACCTGATTATAAATCTTCAAATGAGCTATCTCTCTCTTTCAAATTTCACTCCCATTTTTTTTTAACTTCGTCAATCTTGCGGCTTCTGACTGTCAAAGTCACAAAGAACTGAAAAACAAACATTTCTGTCCACCAACATACGCATGACAGGACCATCAGCTCATAATCTGCGTCAGTGCAATGCAAAGCCGCGTGCCTTTATACGGCAACCTGATCGCGCCGAAGCAGTGACTCTAGAAAGCTACTGGGGAAAGGACATATTCAAGCCCGCACATACACTCGCATGTCGAGCCGGGACCGCAATAAGTCGCGCGCTAAGCTTGGCCGAAATGTGCTGAGGCGCCCGCAATCTGCAATCAGATGTTAGTCGCTAGGTTGGGGTGTATAGGGGGCTGAAAGCAGCGCACGTGTTCAACGGGAAGGTTGTCCGAGTCACAAGGTTTGAGGTATTTATTTAAAACAGCAAAAATCTGATTGTTCAGGATTTGAAACTTCCTCACTCTATCCACCATTCTCTTCAGAGGCTGAAAACAGAAAATGACACAAAAATACTCTCATTGTAGACATAGGAGAATAGCTAAATTTCTTTTTTCCAATAGAAAATATGCAACTTCCACTGCAGTGAAATAACACTAACAGGCGCAGTGATACACGGAACAGCAGCTGGGAGAGTAACGGACAGCACTCCTAAGCGCTGCTTGTACAGGCAGACGGCATCAGATAGAAAACTCGTCACTTTTCCCAGAACGCATCATTTGTACAGTGAATCAAACTTACAATGCCTTTGCATAGTTCGTCTTTTTGGTCTACCCTGTTGACTCGCAGAATATGATAGCTGAAATCTAGCGACTCATATCGTCGTTGTTGATTCAGCAAAACTATCAATGTGCAGCCTGCCCAGTTGAGACCCTCGCCAAACAGCTGCCTGTGAACAGAAAGCAGGTGAGCGTCACACACGCGACCAAACAGCTGTCTGTGAACAGAAAGCAGGTGAGCGTCACACACGCGACCAAACAGCTGTCTGTGAACAGAAAGCGGGTGAGCGTCACACACGCCACCAAACCGCTGTCTGTGAACAGAA
Source organism: Protula sp. h YS-2021 (assembly GCA_949752745.1). Lineage (NCBI taxonomy): Eukaryota > Metazoa > Annelida > Polychaeta > Sabellida > Serpulidae > Protula > Protula sp. h YS-2021. Next base: position 48,685,043 of record OX457025.1, on the reverse strand, counting down.
AGCAGGTGAACGTCACACAAATGACCAAACAGCTGCCTGTGAACAGAAAGCAGGTGAGCGTCACACAAATGACCAAACAGCTGTCTGTGAACAGAAAGCAGGTGAGCGTCACACACGCGACCAAACAGCTGTCTGTGAACAGAAAGCAGGTGAGCGTCACACACGCGACCAAACAGCTGTCTGTGAACAGAAAGCAGGTGAGCGTAACACACGCGACCAAACAGCTGCCTGTGAACAGAAAGCAGGTGAACGTCACACAAATGACCAAACAGCTGCCTGTGAACAGAAAGCAGGTGAACGTCACACAAATGACCAAACAGCTGTCTGTGAACAGAAAGCAGGTGAAAGTCACACACGCGACCAAACAGCTGTTTGTGAACAGAAAGCAAGTGAACGTCACACCCGCGACCAAACAGCTGTCTGTGAATAGAAAGCAGGTGAACGTCACACACGCGACCAAACAGCTGTCTGTGAAGAGAAAGCAGGTGAGCGTCACACACACGACCAAACAGCTGTCTGTGAACAGAAAGCGGGTGAAAGTCACACACACGACCAAACAGCTGTCTGTACACAGAAAGCAGGTGAACGTCACACACGCGACCAAACAGCTGTCTGTAAACAGAAAGCAGGTGAGCGTCACACACACGACCAAACAGCTGTCTGAACAGAAAGCAGGTGAGCGTCACACACGCGACCAAACAGCTGTCTGTGAAGAGAAAGCAGGTGAACGTCACACCCGCGACGAAACAGCTGTCTGTGAACAGAAAGCAGGTGAGCGTAACACACGCGACCAAACAGCTGCCTGTGAACAGAAAGCAGGTGAACGTCACACAAATGACCAAACAGCTGCCTGTGAACAGAAAGCAGGTGAACGTCACACAAATGACCAAACAGCTGTCTGTGAACAGAAAGCAGGTGAAAGTCACACACGCGACCAAACAGCTGTTTGTGAACAGAAAGCAAGTGAACGTCACACCCGCGACCAAACAGCTGTCTGTGAATAGAAAGCAGGTGAACGTCACACACGCGACCAAACAGCTGTCTGTGAAGAGAAAGCAGGTGAGCGTCACACACACGACCAAACAGCTGTCTGTGAACCGAAAGCGGGTGAAAGTCACACACACGACCAAACAGCTGTCTGTACACAGAAAGCAGGTGAACGTCACACACGCGACCAAACAGCTGTCTGTAAACAGAAAGCAAGTGAGCGTCACACACACGACCAAACAGCTGTCTGAACAGAAAGCAGGTGAGCGTCATACACGCGACCAAACAGCTGTCTGTGAAGAGAAAGCAGGTGAGCGTCACACCCGCGACGAAACAGCTGTCTGTGAACAGAAAGCAGGTGAGCGTCACACACACGACCAAACAGCTGTTTGTGAAGGGAAAGCACCGCTGACAACGGCATGGCCATTTAGCAACGAAACGAGTCCAACGAATGGTCTTGTTTGCTCTATTTGAAGCAAGCCTGATACTGCGTGAGAGGCTGCTGACGCCAGGAAGGCAAGGTAAATCACTTGCTTTAGCCTCAGATTAAAAGTACTCTGAGCGCCAGTTACTGAAACATGCCAGCGCTAAACCACAACTCCGTCTCACGGGTGATAATGATTTTGCGAGTGCTGAACTTTTGATGGCGTGGATGGGCAGGAGTGTGTTTGGATAGCGAGGGACTTACTCTATAGTGTACTCGTGCTGCCCCGTCGGCATGCAGTAGATGAACTGTATGGCGCTCCACAGACGGTGGAACTCGGTGCACTCGTCAATGTTCATCACGCCGTTGTTAGGAGGAGGCCCGTGCCAGATTGGGTCATCTGTAAGCAAGACATGCACGATTCCTGTTGCCCTTAGTAACAACGGATACAGCAACACTCGCTCGTACGTCTTTTCACATTTTCTTCGTTTTCAACTTAAAATGGGTTTATATAGATAGGATTAACACGGAACATTTCTACAATTTACACACAGAAGTAAAAACAAGGACATTAATTTAGAAATGCTCAAAAAAAAAAGAAGCAAAATCAGGTTTCTGTGCGCAAACCTAAACGTGGAAAGAATCTTCATCACACGTTTAAAAACACACTCTTTGAAAATTCAGTCGACTCAACAGATCTATAATTATCCAATGTACGCTTATATGCACCAAACTGCTGCCCCTTCTCTTGATAAACTAAGTGTGATAGTCACCCAGATAGGACTTGATGCGTGTGAGGACGATTTCAAACATGGAAAGGCCGCAGCAGAGGCGCTCGCGGGTCAGCAGGTCTCCCTCCGCGCCGATGTCCGATTGCTGCAAGCACACACAACAGCCTTAGTGCTGACGCCAGAACCACAACACAAGCCAACACACAACAGCCGCGGTACTACCGCTAGCAACACAGACACAATAACACAAGCCAACACACAACAGCCGCGGTACTACCGCTAGCAACACAGACACAACAACACCAGCCAACACACAACAGCCGCGGTACTACCGCTAGCAACACAGACATAGCAACGCAAGCCAACACACAACAGCCGCGGTACTACCGCCAGCAACACAGACACAGCAACACAAGCCAACACACAACAGGCACGGTACTACCGCTAGCAACACAGACATAGCAACGCAAGCCAACACACAACAGCCGCGGTACTACCGCCAGCAACACAGAAACAGCAATACAAGTCAATACACAACAGCCACGGTACTACCGCTAGCAACACAGGCACAGTAACACAAGTCAACACACAACAGCTACGGTACTACCGCCAGCACCACAGACACAACAACACAAGTCAACACACAACAGCCGCGGTACTACCGCCAGCAACACAGACACAGCAATACAAGTCAACACACAACAGCTACGGTACTACCGCTAGCAACACAGGCACAGTAACACAAGTCAACACACAACAGCTACGGTACTACCGCCAGCACCACAGACACAACAACACAAGTCAACACACAACAGCCACGGTACTACCGCCAGCAACACAGACACAGCAATACAAGTCAACACACAACAGCTACGGTACTACCGCTAGCAACACAGGCACAGTAACACAAGTCAACACACAACAGCTACGGTACTACCGCCAGCAACACAGACACAACAACACAAGTCAACACAACAATCACGGTACTACCGCTAGCAACACAGACATAGCAACGCAAGTCAATACACAACAGCCACGGTACTACCGCTAGCAACACAGGCACAGCAACACAAGTCAACACACAACAGCCACGGTACTACCGCTAGCAACACAGACATAGCACCGCAAGTCAATACACAACAGCCACGGTACTACCGCTAGCAACATAAGCACAGCAACACAAGTCAACACACAACAGCCACGGTACTACCGCTAGCAACACAGACATAGCAATACAAGCCAACACACAACAGCCACAGTACTACCGCTAGCAACACAGACATAGCAACGCAAGTCAATACACAACAGCCACGGTACTACCGCTAGCAACACAGGCACAGCAACACAAGTCAACACACAACAGCCACGGTACTAGCGCTAGCAGCACAGACATAGCAACGAAAGTCAACACACAACAACCACGGTACTTCCGCTAGCAACACAGGCACAGCAACACAAGTCAACACACAACAGCCACGGTACTACCGCTAGCAACACAGGCACAGCAACACAAGTCAACACACAACAGCCACGGTACTAGCGCTAGCAGCACAGACATAGCAACGAAAGTCAACACACAACAACCACGGTACTTCCGCTAGCAACACAGACATAGCAACGAAAGTCAACACACAACAACCACGGTACTTCCGCTAGCAACACAGGCACAGCAATACAAGCAAACACACGACAACATCAGCGCTTACACCAACAAAACACAAACCTACACATGACAGCCTCAGTACTGTCACTAACGACACAAAGTTACTTGAAGCTGGGGGGAGGGGTGAGATCGGCAGATTGGTTATGAGGGGATCAATAGAGTTGGTGGCAAGGATCGCCGTTGGGGGTCGGGACCTGCATCTCAGGAGTACCAAGCTTGGAGTTGGCGAGTGCGACTTGCAGAGCCGTGTACTTCGCGTGTGTGGGTCGGGATATTGGCTGGGGGAGGTGGGGTAGGTGTGTTTGGGGAGGGCGGGGGGGGGGGGGGGTTGGCGCTGGTGATTCAGCCGTCGTATCCCTGGAGTGTCAAGCTTTGAGTTGACAGGTACGACTTGCGGAGCGGTGTACTTCGGGCATGTGAGCCGGAAGATTGGGTGGGGAAGGGTTATGTTGGTGGGAGGCACTGGGGAAGGACGGGGTGTGTCGGGCGCCTAACCTCCGGAGTGCCAAGCTTGGAGATGACGGGTACGACTTGTAGTGCTGCATACTTGGCCTCCAGTCTCTTCATCATCATCTTCAGTTCCTGTTCTCTTTCCTTCTTGTTGTCGCCGTCTAAAAAAAGAACTAGAAATGTGTCCTGGAGGAACACGAATGACCCACCCTAAACGAAATTTTAATTGAATAATTCATGATACGGTAATTGTAACATGCAAAAAGATTGCGTACATTCAAGAAAACCGTGATGGTATTGAAGTTTCACTGTTTAAAATGTCGGTATTTTTGTTCAGACGGAACAAAATTTTTAACTTGGCCGTGTCAAACTAAGGAAAGTCTACTGAGGTATATAATGTTTATTCTTGGTTTCAGGTTGCTAGGTCAAAAACCCTAGGACGAGTTCATTACACAAAACTTCGAAGCTACCCATAAATGTACTAAAAATATGCTACGTTCCGAACCACCTCAAAAGGAGAGGTGCACACATTCATATCATATATATTGCTACGTCAAAAACCGCTGGACGAGTTCATTACACAAAACTTTAAAGCTACCCATCAATGTACTAAAAAATATGCGAAGTTCCGAACCACTTCACGGACAGACGGACGGATCAACTTCAATCCAAAGAGGAGGTGCACACCTTCATGCTATATATATTCACTCTATATAGGTTTCAGGTTGCCAGGTCTAAAATCCTAGGACGAGTTCATTACACAAACTTGAGCACCCAAAGCGTTACGCACTGACGTACGGACGGACAGACGGACAAGGCATAAACTATATGACCCTCCGACTACCATCAGGCGGGTCATAAAAACTAGAAACGTCCGTACTGTCATATGAATGTGGGAATTTGGATTCCTAGAACAGCAACTGCCTAAATAGAGTTTTCAAGTACAAAAATGATAATTAACGTATTAGGGCCCCGACAAGAAGGCTTCATAAAAACTGATAGGAAATTGTAGAGTTACAGGTGTCCACTTCATGTATGAAATTTATACTTATTTATGTACTTTTATATTTATACTTACTTCTATGCCTTTGTTAATTGCTGTTAAGTGGACGCCTTTTCACAGTGACCTTGAACAACAACGCAAGGTAACCAAAGTCTAATCTAGAACATTATTCACAAGAGATACATACCACCAGATTTGATTGAAATCCGACCAGTGAAACTTGATATATGGTGTTAACAAACCAGTAGGTATAGGAAATATATATGCACTTGTAAAGGTCCGATGTGACCTTGAACAACAACGCAAGGTCACCAAAAGCTCATCAGCTCCAGAACATTATACGTAAATGAAAGCTACACACCACGTTTGATTCAAACACAAAACTTAGAATATGGTGCGCACAAACCACTTGGTGTGGGAAATCCCATGTATAATCTCAAAGTCCCACAGTTACCTTAAACAACGACGCATGGTCGCCGAAGCCTAGTCAGCTCTAGGACATTGCCTATAGAAGCTACAAAAAAGGTTTGACTGAAATCCAATTGGTAGAACTTGAGATACGGTGTTCACAATCATAGAGTGAAGCACAGGACGAACGGATGGACCAGTCAAAAACATAATGCCCCCCCCCCTTGACCTTAGTCTGGCCCTGGCATAAAAAAGAGCATTAGCAGCCTTGCCGGAGCACGGCCCTTATCATTCACATACGTGACTTTATTACCAAACTAGAGCAGTGTGCAAGCCCACATATTCCCCACAGGCCCCCAATCAGTTAAACACGGCCATCAATAGTTGAAATTTTTCAAGTCGAGCTGGTCCATTTTCCTTGAAAGGACCTGGCCCATTTACAATACCGATCTGTGTTTACTCCCATAGAAGCTACATATCAAGTTTCATGAAAATCCTTGCAGGAGTTATTAAGTTATCGTGTTAACAAGCTCTTGATGACAGACCGACCGACACGCGGTCGATCGCATATATTCCCCCTGTGGGGAATAAAAAAAATTACGCTGAACTGGGTCTTTCTTTTGATTCACCACTGCGATACATATATCTGGTCACACAGGATTATATCCTGTTATACTCTTCGCAATGTTGCCATGGCGTTGCACATAACGCCACACGCTTCCGTAGGTGCTCAACAACACACGTCTCTGCAGAATGGAAATAAACGCGGGATTCCTGCCCCATTCGGGGACGACACAACAACTTTAGGCGGCAAATGCAGACGTACCTTTGAGCGGAATGAAGGGCTTCGGGATGATATTCTGGAAGGGTGCTGCGTGTTTCAAGTCGGACACCTCCTCTTGTGACTGAAACAAAGACATTCGACCTAATACACTTTCTTTGTGTTGTAAAATTACTATACTGCGCGTCACTAATTATTTATATTTTCTGTGTGCCATTCATTTTCTATGGTGGTTGTATGGAACAAGGTGTGAATATTTCTTTTAATTGAAAAGATAATTGAACAATACTTTGTAGGCTTACCCAAAATGGGCCCTAAAAACATTTTACTGACCATACTGAGTTGCACTATGTACCGTAAAAAATAGCCCAACGCGTTACCCCCATGCAGCGTGCCCTTGCCGTTGGGTAACTTCAGGCAGGAAGAACTCAAAGAGAAGTGGCGTTAGACTCGGGCGTTTCTCAGCCACAATCAGTTTCTTACACAAGAAGTTCCGGCAAACCGGAGACGTAAAAGACTTACCGAGATCGGGGCGGCCAAATGTGTTAACGCCGCAGGAGGACATACACATTATTAGAAGACCACTTTGTGTGCATTTTGGTGTCATACCCTTCCAACTTTAAACGTGTGATTTGCACAAAACAAATCGGAACTCAGTTGTGAAATTTGGTAAGGTGAGAGTAAAAAGGTTGAATTTATATATTCTATTCTTTTCTTTACTTATTTTGCTGAATTTTGAAATCGACAGCCAGCCCAACACAAATATAAATAATTAGTGACGCGCAGAATAGTTCAAAATGAACTTAAAATTCTATGTATTTATTTGTTCTAAGTTCCATTACATGAAAATCTGAAGATGTTATAAAAGCTGTTTGCAAGCACAGGATGGTAGAAGACAAGTCAGCAGTGGGCCCATGCACAGGTGGATAGCGGGCCAACGCACAGGTGGATAGCGGGCCCACGCACAGGTGGATAGCATGGCCCACGAACAGGTGGATAGCGGGCCCATGCACCGGTGAACAGCGGGCCCATGCACGGGCGGACAGCGGGCCCACGCACCGGTGGACAGCGGGCCCACACACAGGTGGACAGCATGGCCCACGAACAGGTGGATAGCGGGCCCATGCACCGGTGAACAGCGGGCCCACGCACGGGCGGACAGCGGGCCCACGCACCGGTGAACAGCGGCCCACGCACAGGTGGACAGCGGGCCCACACACAGGTGGACAGCATGGCCCACGAACAGGTGGATAGCGGACCCACACACAGGTGGACAGTGGGCCCACGCACAGGTGGACAGCGGGCCCACGCAGGTGGACAGCGGACCCACACACAGGTGGACAGCATGGCCCACGAACAGGTGGATAGCGGGCCCATGCACCGGTGAACAGCGGGCCCACGCACGGGCGGACAGCGGGCCCACGCACCGGTGAACAGCGGCCCACGCACAGGTGGACAGCGGGCCCACACACAGGTGGACAGCATGGCCCACGAACAGGTGGATAGCGGACCCACACACAGGTGGACAGTGGGCCCACGCACAGGTGGACAGCGGGCCCACGCACAGGTGGACAGCGGACCCACACACAGGTGGACAGCGGACCCACACACAGGTGGACAGTGGGCCCACGTACAGGTGGATAGCCGGCCAACGCACAGGTGGACAGCGGACCCACACACATGTGGACAGCGGGCCCACGCACAGGTGGACAGCGGACCCACACACAGGTGGACAGCGGGCCCACACACAGGTGGACAGCATGGCCCACGAACAGGTGGATAGCGGGCCCACGCACAGGTGGATAGCGGGCCCACGCACGGGTGGACAGCGGGCCCACGCACAGGTGGATAGCGGGCCCACGAACAGGTGGATAGCGGGCCCACGCATAGGTGGACAGCGCTTAGCTACGCACGAGTGAGAAGCTTGATACCTAACACCCTCTTAGACTCAGTTACTAAAAATTTGAGAGGCGAATGTTGTAGCTGGACGCGGAACCGGGGAGTTTTCGCTCTGCACCCTCTCCATCGCGCGAGGTGGGGGGGGGGGGGAGGGGGAGACTACCCTGTGTTTCCATGCCGAGATACAATTTTATTCTGACCGACAAATTCTGACACGGCGATCAGAATCATTCCGTGTTGAAATGAAAATAGGCCAATATCTGGCCACTGTTGCTCATTTGGAACAAGTATACCAGTGAACTGGTAAAGTCCCCCGCCGCCCCTCCGTTTTTGAAATAAAAGAGTTCGAGTGCCCTTGACCTTTGACCCAAGGTCACCAAAACCTAATCAGGTCAAGATCCTTAGCTTCCCAATCCAGCTGCCAATTTTAGTTGTAATCCGTCCAGCCGAACTTGATATATCATGTCCACAACAACGTGCACATGACGCACAACCTGAGATATTGTGTCCCCAAGAGTTAAATTTAAAAGCTTCAGTGACCTTAAAAAGTTACTTTGACCTTTGACCCAAGGTTACCTAATCAGGTCAAGTGCCTTTGCCCACCATTCTACCTACCAATTTTGGTTAAAATCTGTCCAGCTAAACTTGAGATACTTATGCAACAGCAATCATAACGTTTAAAAAATCTGGCAATTTCTCCTTTTTTTAGAAAAATCAAAAATAACCACGCGTTGCACACCTCCAATATACGCTCTCTCCCTGTGCAAGAAAAATACAATCCCTTTAATAGTGACTGAGATCTAGCGCACACAAACTTACCACTATTATACGTAGGGGCAATAGCACATTTTCACAACATTTCAAAAATCTGGCAATTTTTCAATTTCTGAGAAAAATAAAAAATAACCACGCGTTGCACACCTCCAATATATGTACTCTCTCTCTGTGCAAGAAAGAAACGAAATAACTGTATTAGTTACTGAGATGTGGCGCGTACAAACAGACAGACGGACGGACACGGCCCGTTTCATAAGTCCCCCGCTCCGCGCCACGCGCTGTGGCGGGGAACTAAAAAGTCATTGCAACGACAGGAAATTAGGACACAATTTGCTCTGTGTGAATGAATTGCTAACTGCACCGATACACCGCGAATTTGATAAACCCAATCATAGTTATTTTTAAATCGTTGCTATTAGTATTAGTGCCAAGACAATATTTGAGTTTTCGCAAGTGCAACTCTTAAGCAGAAAGTCCTCTCAGGGCAAGACATGAGAAGAGTTAAGGGCTGACCGAGACGACAGCTGCCGCGCAGTGCCAGCAAATCACGGTGCAAGGCGTAAAGTATGAACTCTTCACAGTCAGTAAACACTCACTTACAGCAAGGTCAAATAGGAGTGCTAAGTGCTTACAAGACATGTTTAATGCCTTATCTTGAACGTCCGTGTAAGGAATAGTGACAGATACAACCGTAGGCCAGACCATAAGCAAGACATTCCCTATAGCAAAACAGCAAGGCAATCCAGAATGTACGGTATTCAGCGGATCGACATTTTGCCAAAATTGGCATCTTCGACATTTAGCCAAGATTTAGAATTGTGGGGGGGGGGGGGGTATCTTTTATAACGCATTCGTAAACTGTGCGTGACATCTTTTTTACTGATTGGTCAAAAAGAAACAGGAAACTAGACTGATTTGGCTACCGAGTAGCGAAAATTGCACTTGGGGGTCACAAAAAATACGATTCTGAACTCTTAACCTTTTCCATATCGTCTTTTGGGCCCAAAGGGACGAAAATAAGCTCAAAATCGCTCTATCTCTAACCGTTTTCGAGATAATGGTCAATTTCCGGTTTTTTTACTTTGACTATGGCTGAGGTCAAGGTCACCAAGGACCACTTACATATGGTCTTTTAGGCCCTAGAGGTCGAAAATAAGCTCACAATCGCTCTATCTCTAACCGTTTTCGAGATAATGGTCAACTTCCGGTTTCTGACTTTGACCATGTTCAAGGAGGTACAGATCACCGAGGTACCTCTTACATATATGGTCGTTTAGGCCCGAAAGCTCGAAAATAAGCTCAAAATGGCTCTATCTCTAACCGTTTTCGAGATAATGTTCAACTTCCATTTTTTTTACTTTGACCATGTCCGAGGAGGACAAGGTCACCGAGGTACCTATTACCTATCGTCTTTTAGGCCCAAAGCATCCAAAATAAGCTCAAAATTGCTCTAACCGATTTCGAGATAATAGCCCACTTCCGGTTTATGACATAGTCCATGGCGGAGGATGTCAATCGTTCTCTAAGGTCATGGTAAAAAAGTGCGGATTTTAAGGCGTCTAATTACCCTCTATCATTTCATTACTCTTTCATTTCATTTCATTTCATTACTCTTTAGCAACTGGGAAAAACCCAAACGCTGCAGCCATCTTACACTTGCACACGCATGGTGTGATGGCTTTCATTGAGGGTTGGGCGATCAATACACCGAGGCTGATATCATGCTAGTTTGAACTACTGCTCTCAGCTTCTTGCCGCCTGTTTCGCAAATTTGTTTTGTCGTTTTTTAATTTAAAAAAATTAAGTGAATTTAAAAAAAGAAATACAGGAGGATCAAAGAGACATACTGAAGTTTATCATATCCAAATTTCATCTTTCTAGCCCTAACGCCCTATGACTAGTTTCACGGACAAACTAAAACCAAAAAAAAAAAAAAAACAAAACAAAAAACAAAAAACGGAAAAAACATGCCAGAACTGCGGCTAAAATTTTCATACAAATTCAATACACTAGGGGATTTTGGCAAATCCCAAAGTGTAAAAAATGAGATACTAGTTTATAATTTTTGGTGAATTCTTTTTATCTGCTTGACAATTAATAATTAATCAGAATTATAATATAATAAATAAGTAGAACTAATAATAATTTTGACTAATTAACAAGCATGTCCAAGGACATGATCCAGTCGAGTTACCAAACAAGGAAAGAGAGAAAAACTCTGAAACGAAAACTGTTAGGCCAAAAACTGAAGTGGGGAAAATGCATTTAATTCGAATTTGGATGCTACTCGAAAAGGGATGTTGGAGAGGTTGGGTTTTGAAGATTCACGTATTTACCGATATTTACTCAATTTTACAAAATTTTTAAAATTCCACCATTTCCGCATTTTGTGTCATATGCCAAAAAAAAGCAAAGTTCAGGTGGAGAAGCACCTAAGCAACTTTCGATAAATTTCATAACTATTTAAAAAAAATGAGAGAAATGAAAGGTTATTTACTACCATTTATTCCAGTTTTTGACAAACTTCAAAGTTCCGCCATTTCGGAATTTTTGGCGAACCGCGAAAAAAAAAATAATAGCCTGGAAGGCGAAACCCTGGTGAACATCCCTGCGTAACATTTAAATGATTGGTGTAAAAGTGTAGGAGAAGTAGCATTTTAAAAATGGGTCAAAACGGGCACGAAAAATGCCGCCATTTTGTTAGTTTTTCGTCAATCGTGAAAAAGTAACAGCCAGGTGGGGGACCACAAAGGGAACATTCCTGCGTAATATCAAAATGATTGGAGCAAAACTGTAGGAGTAGCAGCATTTTAAAGAAAAAATTTAACATACGCACATACATTCAAGCCTCCCATAGTGATACGACTAACCCAGTCCGACAAAGTCAGCCAGGTGGGGGACCACAAAGGGAACATTCCTGCGTAATATCAAAATGATTGGAGCAAAACTGTAGGAGTAGCAGCATTTTAAAGAAAAAAATTAACATACGCACATACATTCAAGCCCCCCATAGTGATACGACTAACCCAGTCCGACAAAGTCGGCTGGGTTTAAAAAAAGGTTTTATTTTTCTTTTTTTTTTCGTTTTTTAGGTAATAGATAAATAAATAAATTGCTTATATAGTTTACAACTTAAACTGATGAAATAATGAAAAGGCTTCGATTTTTCTGTGTCATTCTTTTTCTCGATAGTCCGGTATTCCGGAATAGCCTTCCAAGAATATCTGGCTTCCTATTTGCTTCAGAACTCTCCTTTAAACTATTTCAAACCCTGCAAAAGAATACTTCCTGAAGGTGGGAAAGGAAGGTGGGATGGCTATTAAAACGACGCCATGTATTTTGTAAGGACTAATCTTACAAATAAGACTAGGTAGAATGTGACTGGGTAAAGTTCCGAATTCTTATCACAACAATAAAGAAACACGTGGACCTGGAATAAGCTCTCAAAAGCGATCACTGAGCACAACACAGGCACATGACGCCCCTTATCCACATTTGTTTACTCTTACCAGGAGGCAATGATTGGTCTAATTTCTGGACACGAGTCTATACGATTGAGGTTGCCCCATTTTATTCACAAGGAGACTGCATCAATTGTCGTGACAAAAATGTTATACTGTCTGCAGGATAAAATTAACAACCACTGGAAGCAAAAATTTCTCAACTGGTACTCCACCACACAATGAAGCACAAAATTTCTGCAATAAATTACTTCAATTACGAACTTTATGCAGATCTGGATCAGTGCGAGGATATAGAGTTCGTGGATATCGACTACATGGACGCGAGCAGTCCCGAGGAGGAGGCGAGCCGCCTGCTGCGCTTCTGCCACGTCACGTGTGAGCTCCGCTGCGACGTGCACGAGATCGCGGAAAGTGCGGAGGAGCAGGAGAAGGCCGCGCTGCTCGCCAGCAACGCACGCTGCGGCCGCGAGGTGGTCGAAATGGTGCTCTACTCCAGCTCGCTACTCCTCATCGTCGCCGTCATCGTCACCAACGCCCTGCTCGCTACTGTCATCGCCAAGCACCGCTCCCTGCGATCGCCCACCAACAAGATCATCATGAGCCTCGCCATCTCAGACATCATCTTCGCTCTCTCCTCTATCTACTCCGAAGTCATGAACATCCTCCAAACGGCTGCCGAAATGAACTACAATTACGACAGGCTCGAAAACATCATTTCAATACGCTCCATAAAGCAACTGTGTTTGCTGCTGGACGGTCCTGGATTAATATATGCGTCCATGTTGGCTTCCGTGCTGACGTTGACGTGTGTCGCAACGGAAAAATACATTGCTATTTTCCACCCGTTCAAGTATTATTCCGTTGTTACGAAGAAGAACTTAATACTGTGCACAGTAGTGATATGGAGCGTCTCCATATTTATGGGTCTCTTGCCACTCCTGTGGAACACGTTTGACGGCACGTGCCTGATGGTGGAAAAGACCAGTTATGGCTACATCATCCTCTGGGCATCCATCTGCATGAGCTGTGCGGTTGTCATGGCAACCATGTACACACGCATACTCTACACCGCGCGTAAGCAAGCGCGCGCAATCAACGCTCGTCAAGTAATGTTTACGTGTCAAGCCAGCCACAGCACAGCCAAACCGCTGCATTTCAGACGTTCCCTCTCGGAAAGCGTGCTCAGACGTAAGTTCATTTTTAACAGCAAAACAAATATTACCGCGCCTAGTGAAAGCGGAATCTACACGACAAAGTCGTCTGCCGTCAATCTCTGCCTCCCCACTCCTACGGCAGCGACTGGTGGTACAAAGGTTTGCAATAAAACGAAAGACAGACGCAGAGTAGCAAAAGTGAATCCTGCTGAGACTACTCGTTATTCCAACGACGCTGAATCACAAAGAATGAATTTGACAGAGAGCGGCACTTCCACCTCTTTCTGTTTAAAAGACAGTAGTTATGTACAGCAAGAAATTAGAGTCCACAGCAAAACTGCGACACAAACGCAACCAGAGATACAAGGCACTTCTATGCCTGGTACAACACAGCAAGGATCGCTCTATGAAGAATCAGAAAATCAAGAAAATAAGTTTCAGAACCTGCTCACAACAAGCACAAGGCGAAGCGAGGGCCAGTCTGTAGTCGGCTGGGCAGGGACTACCCAGTCTGGAGACGGCTCGCCAGGGACTACCCAGTCTGGAGACGGCTCGCCAGGGAGTGCCCAGTCTGGAGACGGCTCGCCAGGGAGTGCCCAGTCTGGAGACGGCTCGCCAGGGACTACCCAGTCTAGAGACGGCTCGTCAGGGACTGCCCAGTCTGGAGACGGCTCGCCAGGGACTACCCATTCTGGAGACGGCTCGCCAGGGAGTGCCCAGTCTAGAGACGGCTCGCCAGGGACTACCCAGTCTGGAGACGGCTCGCCAGGGACTGCCCAGTCTGGAGACGGCTCGCCAGGGAGTGCTCATTCTGGACGACCGTCAGAAAGCTGCTCTGCCAAACCCAATCAGAATGCTAGAGAAGGCCTTACAAACAACAGCTGTGACACGGCCACAACAACGACTTCCGTCAGAAGTCTGAAGAACAACCGGATTGCCCCTTTGCTCCGTGCATCCACTGTGAACCACATTCACTTGGAATCCTGCAGTACGTCGTCCGAAAGCAAAGAGAAAACTGCCGCACTACGACGCACCGCAGTAGCATCAGCGTCCAGACAGAAACTGTTCCCACCCTCCGTGCGAGCGATCAAAACCATTGCCGTTATTCTAGGTGCATTCTACATCTGCTGGATGCCGCTCCTCATCTACATACTGGCATTCAAGAACCGCTACTCTAATTTTATTTTCTACATCCTTGCCACGTTTGCGCTGATGAACAGCTTACTCAATCCGCTTATTTACGGTTTCAAAAACCGGGGCATCCGCTCAGCGGTGAGGCGCTTGCTTCACTGCAGTTCGCTAAGAAGGGGCAGCTTGGCTTTTGAAACGGCATACAATGTAAATCACTAACTCGACGCTTGGCAAATTGCGACCTGTCATGCTTGCTGATTCAGGACTTATAGTAGCACTAAATGGTTAACATCTAATTCGTAGCGTTTACTTTACCAGGAAGAGTAACCAAATGTGACTCCCGCATACTATATATGTGTATTTCAAACTTAAAGTGATACTTGAAAAATTTCATGGTGAAAAATTTTTCAACAAAACGAACAAAAATCGTGCTGATGAACTGCAGCCATGGTGTGTAGACATGCAGCAATGGTGTGTAGACCTGCAGCCATCGTGTGTAGATCTGCAGCCATGGTGCTGATGAACTGCAGCCATGGTGTGTAGACCTGCAGCCATGGTGTGTAGATCTGCAGCCATGGTGCTGATGAACTGCAGCCATGGTGTGTAGACCTGCAACCATGGTGTGTAGAACTGCAGCCATGGTGTGTAGACCTGCAACCATGGTGTGTAGACCTGCAGCCATCGTGTGTAGACCTGCAGCCATGGTGCGTAGACCTGCAGCCATCGTGTGTAGATCTGCAGCCATGGTGCTGATGAACTGCAGTCATGGTGTGTAGACCTGCAGCCATGGTGTGTAGATCTGCAGCCATGGTGCTGATGAACTGCAGCCATGGTGTGTAGACCTGCAGCCATGGTGTGTAGACCTGCAACCATGGTGTGTAGACCTGCAGCCATCGTGTGTAGACCTGCAGCCATGGTGTGTAGACCTGCAGCCATCGTGTGTAGATCTGCAGCCATGGTGCTGATGAACTGCAGCCATGGTGTGTAGACCTGCAGCCATGGTGTGTAGATCTGCAGCCATGGTGCTGATGAACTGCAGCCATGGTGTGTAGACCTGCAGCCATGGTGTGTAGATCTGCAGCCATGGTGCTGATGAACTGCAGCCATGGTGTGTAGATCTGCAGCCATGGTCTGATGAACTGCAGCCATGGTGTATAGACCTGTGGTGCTTCGTGCCGTAACAAGCCGCTGTCACTGAGTCATTCTGCTGAGTTTTTGTTTAGTAACTAAGATACAGTAATTACACTGCCGAAATGTTTACCATATAGTACTATTTTAACAGATTTTAACAGTGGGTAAATACTGAATTTAGGTCAACATTTTCGAAACTTGTCAATAACCTCTTCATGTTGACTGGAATGTACATTCTGCGAGCGACATTTGGCCGAAATCGGCATCTACGACAGTGAGCTGAGATTTATAATTATGGGGAATATCTTTGATTCGCCTAATTGTGCGAATTGAAACTTCCACTAATAGTATGAATTTTTTTCCAAAAAGGAACCATTTTATATATACTGAATCTGTCTCCCGGGAACAGCCGAGCCTATTTATCCGATGGTCTTGGATACCTTGTTTTCTACGAGTTCTTATGTAAAATTAATTAATTGCAGTTAAGTGATAATCTTAATTTATTAGCTTCTCACTACCATCTTGCGCGAATAAAATGTACATTTTCTTGAATCTGTCAATTGCAATTCCATTAGTTGCACAGCTTTTAAATGTCATCTCTGGCGCATCACCACTTTAACGCTTAATGGAACAAATACATCATCGAAATCGAGATCTAAAATTGAGCAAATCAATACAACGGCAATTGATTAAATAATTAATCCCACAGGTTCTCAATACCATTTTCCGGTAAGCGATTAATTTAATGGAACAATCGAGCAGTTCAACAAGAATGTCCAGGGACATTGTGACCAACCAGCCGAGATCTTATGAAGCAAGTATAAATAGGCTTGTAGTGGTAGTCATATTTTAAGAACCGGTTATTGAAAATTAGTTCAAAATTTTAAAGGAATCCCTTTAAAATTGTTGGAGAAGAAGCATTTTGAAAATTAGTTACTAAATCTTTTAAGTAAATGTAAGGATGGGATGTCAACTAATCTAAGGATGGGATGTCGGTAAATCTGAGGATGGGATTTAGTAAATGAGAAGATGGAATGTCAACAAAGGTGAAGATGGGGTATCAGTAAATGTGAGGATAGGATGTCAGTACATGTGAGGATGGGATGTCAGTACATGTGAGGAAGGGGAAGAGAAATGTTAGTACAGACGAAACCGGTTAATCGCACAGCCAATTTGCCAAGCCCTATTATGCGTTTATCCGATATATGCGTTTATCCGGTGTACCATTATTTAGTGAGAGCTCAGGCAGCGCCGGGATTAGGAGTTGCAGGCCATTATCTAGCGTCAGCTAAGGCAGTGCAGGGATTAAGGATAAAGGTCATTAGGGCCTATCTAGTGAGAGCTGAGTGGGGTTGGTACATGTACACAATGGGTCAAGCAAACAGAAGAGAATGCATTAGATAAATAAACGAGGTGCAGCTCACTCCCTTAGTTTGCTTTAAGTTTGGTACTGTTTGGATAGTCACCCAGAATTATGCAGTTAACCGGTGTGCTTTCCATTTTAACGTGAAAACGCTATACGTTTATCCAGTTCATGCGATTAAGCGGTATGCAATTATCCAGTTAAATTTCCAATAGATAGCTTGGAAATGGTTTGGGATTTGCGAATAATATGCAGTTAACCGATTTATGCGTTTAACCGGTATGCGATTAAGTGATTTCATCTGTAATCTTAAAGCACCAAGTTAAGTATATGGTTTACATTAGGTCACTTAAATTTTCTATCAGCGGACGAGTTTTCCTACGGTTATAAAGGCCTTTTCTTCATCAGCGGACGAGTTTTCCTACGGTTATAAAGGCCTTTTCTTCATGTCTTAAGGACGTAAGGTGTAAAAACATTAGTGAAATGAACTTGTTTATATGGGTGACCAGGAACGACTCTGCCTGCTACCTTTCCACTATTTACTTACGCGCAGAGAAGACAGGCTGACGCGGCACTTACCAGGCTTTGCTCCACCAGCATACAGAACAGGATAGCGTTTCCGATCTCTCTAAATGCGTGAAACACGGTCGTCCTGAGGTCCGGGTACTGGATCATATCATTCAGCTGAGCGTGGTAATAGCCGAGAACACCTGCGCACAGAACAGCTCAATGACAAGGTGTGTCAGGGCAACAAGCAAAAAGATGTCCTCCGCCTGCTCTTGGTCTCTCGTGTCTCACTTCTGTTCATATGTCTATTAATTAATTACAATTGGGTATTTTGATCCCGTAGTTCACTGAATTTGTGCGATTCGGTAAGGTGTTTGCGTATGATTCTGTTTCTTTCCGCCATTACCTTGTCATAATATGGTTCAGGCCAGGACGACTACATTTGGCAGACATACTGTAGCATGTCCAGTTGGTCCACCTCTTTTTTTTTTTTTGAAAATTCAGTTAACGTTTTATATGCAAAAAGAATCCGGGTCAAAATGTCTCCGCCCAAAATGTCTCAGGCCATAATGTTCCAAAGAATGTAAGGAAAGTCAGAATGTCTCCGACCCAAATGTCTCTATTTGTAAGGAGGGTCAAAATGTCTCCCCCTAGAATGTTTCCAGAAATAAAAGTGGATTCGAAAATTCGAAAACGTGCAGAAATTCGTGAATCCACATCTTTGATCTATTATTGGAATTTGTTCCCCGGTCATCACCTCAATTAGACTACGTACAGAAATTCGTGAACCCACATCTTTGGTCTATTATTGCAATTTGTTCCCCGGTAATCGCTTAAATGAGAAAATGTGCAGAAATTCGTGAACCCACATCTTTGGTCTATTATTGCAATTTGTTCCCCGGTAATCGCCTAAATGAGAAAATGTGCAGAAATTCGTGAACCCACATCTTTGGTCTACTATTGCAATTTGTTCCCCGGTAATCGCTTAAATGAGAAAATGTGCAGAAATTCGTGAACCCACATCTTTGGTCTATTATTGTAATTTGTTCCCCAGTAATTGCGTAAATTCGAAAACGCGCCAAATGTTATCTGAGTAAAAAGTGGAGTAAATTTTTACTATTCCTTCAGTAAATCGTGTTTTCTATTTATGAAGAAAATTTTATGCCCATCATTCAAATATGAAACACAGTACAATATGAATACAGAGACATTAAAAGGAATAACTGAACACCGACATTTTGCCACTGAAGTCCATTATAAGGCAAGCTATGACTTGCTAATTAAGGGGGAAGGTTGATTTTGTTTAAACACAATGTTTCCCGTGCGCACTGCGCATAGTTAGCTCTTCTCTCCCCATTTGCGGATGAGGGTGAGGGCTATTGTTTGCATATTAGCGGGTTACTAGTTTGTAACTGGTGCTAGTTGGTATCAACGGAGATTAAGTCTTATAAGTATAAATAACAGAGCGGATGGCATTGCCGTTATCCAGACATCTGGGCCCCGACCATTTCGGCCCAAATGTAAAAGCGGAAATTTGGGCCCCAATTTTTTTTTACTTTATGTTTTTCTTGTCAATTATTGTTAGCTGCTATCTTTCGAATTCTATTTGGTTTTGGCATAATTTGGCAGAAATTTGGCGCCCCAGATGGAGCACTATCTCGTAGGTGCGCTAGTCCAGTCTCAAGTTCCTCAATAGGAAGAAAACCCAATTCCTGGATTTTGCGCCGAGTGGCCTATGTAAGGTGGTAGAAACACCCTGGTTATCCAGTTCCGGCCCAAAGACAGTCTCAAGTGCATTAATGACAGATAGCTCAAAGTCGCAATTCACTAAGGTAGGATCAACAATCATATCCAAATTTTTAGCGTAACTTTAACGTAGCCTGAAAGAACTCCTCATATTACAGGAACTTTCCTTGTAATAAGGCATACACTGCAGTCACTGTTGTGTTCCCAAGGGATACACGAATTACATATAACTGGATGAAACCGACCGGCGCCATAGCGAAATTGCCGTCCATAAACAAGGTATCCGATCACCAGAAGTCGCAAGGACTAATTCGACCCAAACGCTAAAATTCTTTAATCTATATCCTGATCATTGTCATAGAAGAGAAACTGCTGTGGGTCGTCGCTGATTGTTTGGCCCGATTCAACGACGATTACCAAATCCTCTACTTGGTCAGGTACAGGTGGAGCGTTGGCAGCGCGTATGCGTCTAATCATCTTTTTGACATCAGTCGTCTTTTCCGATCAGAGGCCGACCGTCATCAGGTGCTGTCGCTCTGGCGTTCGCTATCATGGCGCTTGGTGTCTCTGGTGTCTCTGGGGCGAGTTCAGCTATGCAAGGATCGTGCTTGTGCTCCTTTGGGGATTGCGGAGCATAAAAGTTTTGCAAGTTGGGTATGCCGCCCTTGCAGTGGGTATGCCGCCCTTGCAGTGACTCCCGCGTCGAGCACATCTCCAACTAATTCGACCCGATTTCAACTCATTTTTCTTGACGTACATGTGTCCATCTAGGCAGACTTTTGGTTTTCCTCTATTACTTTGCATCACTTCCATATTGTCTTGTTTAGTTCCTAATGATTCGATCTAGACCATCGTCTTATTTATATGTGTGGGCATGGATGTGGATTCACGTATAGGTCAAGCATCTCAAGGTTTTACAATCTAGGTTATTTTGCGGCAGTTGTGCATTCACGATTACAGTAGATGTGGAATCATTCTTTCTTACTTAACCTGAGTGAGTAAGTTACGAACAACATTTACTCAATACTATTTAAAAATTTATGTAAAGCAACTCCAAGTAAAGTATTGTTGAGTAAATCGATATATCAACGAATAGAACTGTGCAATTTAGTTTTTAATTTATGTCAGCAACAGCAGTATTTATGAACATTTAAACAACAAGTCAAACATACCAAAAATATTTCTCGGGGCCAAATGTCCGCTTTTTCATTTGTGGCCGAAACGTCCAGGGCACAAATGTCCAAAGCCCTAATGTCTGAGGCCGAAATGTCAATGGTCCAAATGTGCAGGGCCCAAATGTCCCGGATTCGGCATTGCCACATTATTCTTAGCAGCGGCAGCAAATGCGTAGCAAAGTGTAAAATTAACCCGCTTCCTTCCCCTTCACCATCCTTAATTATTTTATCATGTTTAAAGTCTTATCCAACCCTTTATTTCATTTAATAAATTAAAGGCTAGAGACCCTTAATTATCTTACAGGCTAACTCGGATCATTTGATTGTTTAACTAGAACCTCACTTCGCTAGCGAAATGTTAAACACTTGACAAAAATTAAAACGCAAAAATACTTCCTTCAATGGGTTATTTCTCGAATAATATATTCCAAACAACACAGCTTGAATACGTCTTATAAGCCGAGTAGTGTTTGGTTTTTGCTGACTTAAGGTTTTATTGACCGATCAGGCATACGCCCGGTTATCTGTTTAAGCAGTGAGAGCTCGCACTGATCAAGCTCTTCATAAGTCCCAAGTTTCATGGTCGTAGGGCCCATAGTGTCAGAGAAGAAGAAGACACAAAAAATTGGAAAAACTGTCAAAATGAAAAAGAAAAGGACGAATTTTGCTCGCACAAATTCATATAACCCTTGCAAGCCAAAGGCTTGTCATGTGTTAAAATAGACAATACTACAAGCAAGCTATCGATCTCTCCACTATCGACACAGTAAGCAAATACGTGTTATTTGCTGCATAAACTTTGTTGTTAGTCTGAACAGCAGCTATCTCAGCCGGAATGTTCATTTCCCACATTTCGGGGATGCTCAGTTCCGGGGAACACACAAAATGGCAAACGGTCAACTGACAAACGCCTTAATAAAAAAATGGACAAGTGACCAACTTTTAGAAAAAGAATTATTTCCAGTTAACTCCGGTCATCTGAAAAGTATTGACAAAGTAAACATAAAAAACAAGATGCTGTCAGACAGCAGCAAGATCCCCCGTGAATTTAATAACTATACACCATTTTATTAAGTTTTCTTGACAGATTCGAAACCACCATCTATAAAGAAGTTTATTGCTGCAATTTTGACAATTTTTGATCGATCAAACTGAAACGTTGATGTTGCACACCTACATTTCCTCGTTATTAGCTATATGAATGATAAAAAGCTCTAACCACTTTAGTTAATAGAGAAGTGTACTCCACGAGGTACTTACCATCAAGTGGGACAGACGGACAAAAACCTATATCCCTCCGTTTCACAGTGGATAAATATTTAAATACTTCTATCTTTTTTTGGTTAAAAGGCTCTCATTTTTCTATTTTTTGCTCCATTTTTTTTACATTTATGATTACACTTATTTTTCTCTCAATTATTCACCATTTTATTTTTACTCTTCTCTTATTTTTATATATCAAGTATTAATTACATTTTCATCTGTGGTAAGATCGCCATTGCATTTTAAACTTGTTTTCTTGTCAAAGCACCATCGAATGTGTTGCGGTTCTGAAATTTGCTTCACATACATGTGCCCATCTAGACACAGTTTTTCACCACCCCTTTGGGTCGTCAAGATTTCCACTGTTGTAATCCTCTTGTAATTGCAATTCAAATGACACAGTTCTAACAGCAGTCAAAACTGGTTTGATTGTGCTGAACAAAGGACTGCTATTTATAGCAAAAATCCCCTACCTGAGACGACTTTTCCCAGATACAAGCGGGACACTGAAAACTCGGGTACGCCACACACTGGGTGACAGGGAAGGGGCTACGGGATTATCTTTGCCACGCAATTGCTGACACTCGATGACACAGAAGGGAGTATAGGAATAGCTATGTGACGTGAGACAGCACTTCTTTGCTTTCGTTTTGTCTCATGTAACTCAGGAGAGGAAGATTTTTGGGCTCTACAAATTTGTGATAGAAAAGTTGGTCAGTTTTTCGTTTTTCATTAAGGCGTTCGTCAGTTTACCGTTCGTCAGTTGACCTATACCCCTCAGTTCCACACCTGCTAGCAAGTTTTTTTTTACATTATAAATGTCATTTTGGCTTTGCTTGACTCGCTAAAAAACCATAAACAACACACGAAGAATTATCCGCCAATTTGTTACAACAAAGTGAAAAGTGATTAAGTCGAAATTTGGTGTTTACTATTCGGATAACAGCTGTTCTCGTTGATGTTTCGATTCTGGTTAAACTTGCCCAAGCGTTCAGTTCACTGCAACATTTTACCTGGGGAACCGTATTCATATCGCAAGAGCTTGCAAGCGCGGGGCATCACTTTCATCAGAGTACGCACGTAGTTCATCACCTGACCTTGGAGCTGAAAATCAATTTCATCGGTAAAAATGTTTCCGCAGGATATTTAAAAGTACAGTAAAACCTCTGGGTAACGAACACTCTCGGGACCGAGCAAAATGTTCACTATATCGAGGTGTTCACTAACGGGAGGTTCAAGATTGTCTTAAGTCGGAAGGTGATTTTTTTTAGATCCAAATTGAACATTTGTTTATTTCACACTTTAATAACATAAAAAGGGTTGATATACAGAAACTTCATACGGTACGCATCTATTTACAGGGTACAGTGTCACTAAAATTAATATGAAATAATTATATCCACATAATTCTTGGCAATTGTCCATAGTGCGCGTAAATCATTTATACAGAGGCATTTTTGGGAGGGAGAAAGTCCGTAACACAGGTTTGGTCTTTATGTCGCCCTTAATCAAGAATCAACCCAACGATAAGCGACTCAAAGTTCACTACAGCATTGAAAACACTACTGTCTGATGCGGTAAATGCCTTGAGTAATTCGAGTGATTTCAAAAGCTCTTGCTTTGTCGGGACTGATACCCCGCTACGCGTAATGTGTCATTATTTCACCCCCTTGTCCACTAGGCGCGAGTATTAAGGCATGGACGCTGCATTACGATGCGTCCACTAGGCGCGAGATATAAGGCATGGACGCTGCATTACGATGCGTCCACTAGGCGCGAGATATGAACCATGGACGCCGCATTACGATGCGTCCACTAGGCGCGAGAGATATAAGGCATGGACGCCGCAATACGATGCGTCCACTAGGCGCGAGATAAAAGCCGTGGACGCCGCATTACGATGCGTCCACTATGCGCGAGATATGAGCCATGGACGCCGCATTACGATGCGTCCACTATGCGCGAGGTATAAACCATAGACGCCGCATTACGATGCGTCCACTAGGCGCGAGATATGAGCCATGGACGCCGCATTACGATGCGTCCACTAGGCGCGAGATATGAGCCATGGACGCCGCATTACGATATGTTCACTACGCGCGAGATATGAGCCATGGACGCCGCATTACGATGCGTCCACTAGGCGCGAGATATAAGCCGTGGACGCCGCATTACGATGCGTCCACTATGCGCGAGGTATAAACCATAGACGCCGCATTACGATGCGTCCACTAGGCGCGAGATATGAGCCATGGACGCCGCATTACGATGCGTCCACTAGGCGCGAGATATAAACCATAGACGCCGCATTACGATGCGTCCACTAGGCGCGAGATATGAGCCATGGACGCCGCATTACGATGCGTCCACTAGGCGCGAGATATAAGCCGTGGACGCCGCATTACGATGCGTCCACTATGCGCGAGGTATAAACCATAGACGCCGCATTACGATGCGTCCACTAGGCGCGAGATATGAGCCATGGACGCCGCATTACGATGTGTTCCTTACGCGCGAGATATGAGCCATGGACGCCGCATTACGACGCGTCCACTAGGCGCGAGATATGAGCCATTGACGCCGCATTACGATGTGTTCACTACGCGCGAGATATGAGTCATGGACGCCGCATTACGATGCGTCCACTAGGCGCGAGATATGAGCCATGGACGCCGCATTACGATGTGTTCACTACGCGCGAGATATGAGTCATGGACGCCGCATTACGATGCGTCCATTAGGCGCGAGATATGAGCCATGGACGCCGCATTACGATGCGTCTACTTGGCGTGAGATATGAGCCATGGACGCCGCATTACGATGCGTCCACTAGGCGCGAGATATGAGCCATGGACGCCGCATTACGATGCGTCTACTTGGCGTGAGATATGAGCCATGGACGCCGCATTACGATGCGTCCTTTAGGCGTAAGATATGAGCCATGGACGCCGCATTACGATGCGTCCACTAGGCGCGAGATATGAGCCATGGACGCCGCATTACGATGCGTCCACTAGGCGCGATTTGAGCCATGGAGGCCGCATTACGATGCGTCCACTAGGCGCGAGATATAAGGCATGGACGCCGCATTACGATGCGTCCACTAGGCGCGAGATATGAGCCATGGACACCGCATTACGATGCGTCCACTAGGCGCGAGATATGAGCCATGGGCGCCGCATTACGATGCGTCCACTAGGAGCGAGATATAAGCCATGGGCGCCGCATTACGATGCGTCCACTAAACGCGATCACTCTCCTGTTTTACCTGCTTTGTCCTTTGCCTTCAGATAATAATGGAGTAAGGGATTTGAACGAACCTGACTTTTGACTATTTTTAGCAGCTCCTCTATGACGACGGCAATACCTTGGTAACCTAAGAGCTTAGTGATTGCGGCGAAGTGTGGTGCGCCCACGAACTGAGAATACAGCTGGTATATTGCACTAAAGGATGTTGTGAGGCCCTGCGAAAAAAACAAAAAAAAATCTTCTCTTGCAACCCAGCTGTAGTAGCTCTTTACTGCATCTGCTAAGCAGCAACATTAAGGTTATCACCAGAGCTATACATAGTAATTAACAGTGTTTTAAAAATAACTGCTTGGTAAATTGTACTTCACAAAACACATTCACATAGACCATTCTTTCTTTTATTTAGCAAAAGGCAAAATCGAAACCTACATTATTTCCTTTTTTTAAAGCACTCTATTCTTGCTTGAATCTTAACAATCCAATTTACAATCTGACAATACTATGGCTAAAGCGGCTGGGGTGTACAGTAGAGGGGGAGTACAGTAGACACATACCTTGGTGCCCCATAAATACTGATAGGAAACACTGGGGACTTTATCTCGCTTTATATCACCAACAAACACCACGGCCGTCTTCACAAACCTGCAGAACCAATCAAAGGGCCAAATGATGTGATGTGCATGCGCCAGTTATCTGCTTTCATTGGCGCCAGTACAACACAGCCTGGAGGCTCCCACGCGACGCTTATATTCCGTAACGGGCCTTAATGTAAACACTATAAACTAACTAACCGTATGATTACAGAGATCCTCAGGGATGCATTTGCCAGACGGCTATTTTGCGTCCACGGGCGCACTACTACTAAAAATGCGCTCAAGAATGTTTTGTTGCTTAAATACACACACACGCACACACAAGTAAAACAGGTGACATATCATTTTTGGTAAAAATTTGGCTTTAAATCACCTAAAAATCATAATACCAGAAGGGTTTTACAAAAAACCGAGATGCATCTCTAGCAGTATCGAAAAAAAAAAAAAACAAACTTTTTTTTTCTCCAAAATTTGACTAAGTTTACATTTCATATTACAATGGTACGAGGGAAAATCCAAACCGGTCTCTCCATTGCAGTTTTTGGGAAAAACTATTTTCCCCCAAATTTGAAGAAATTGCTAAAGATCAAACCTGATATGTTATATTAACAGGTATACTATGGAGAGATCGAAAATGAGGTTCTGGGACAAGTCACTTTTTCAAATTTTGAGTACATTGGCCAATTTAGCCACATTTGTCTTACTGAATAACCTTCAAAGTTTCCGTTTATATGGCAACATTTTCGACAGCAAGTTCAAATAAGAGAACCAAATAGAAGTATCACTTACTTTCTGAAACTTTCTAAAAGTTGGCTAATTTTGTAGTTTTAGCAGATCTGTGAGCCTCATATTAAATTACACAGAGAAAATCCATGTAAAATTTGAAAGCGTTATGCCTAAAAGTGGCCAAATTCAAGGTCAGAATTCTGAAGCTCTGTAAATCAGCCCATTTTTGGCAGATCGCCTAAAAAATGCTTGCCTAATAGCAGGTACAATAAGAGACATTTACATCAAATTTTAAGGTGATCCGACAAAAAGCCTAGGAGGTTTTAAAAACCGGCATGTCACCAAACGTTATACTTGCTAATTATCAGTGAAATATTCGTGTGTAATATTAATCGAGCAAAAATCAAGGAGTAATAGAGCTTACAAAAGGTTTCTGATGCACACACCTAAACTCATAACGTACGGACGACAGCTCAGTCCCTTTCTGATGCACACACCTAAACTCATAACGTACGGACGACAGCTCAGTCTCTTTCTGATGCACACACCTAAACTCATAACGTACGGACGACAGCTCAGTCTCTTTCTGATGCACACACCTAAACTCATAACGTACGGACGACAGCTCAGTCCCTTTCTGATGCACACACCTAAACTCATAACGTACGGACGACAGCTCAGTCCCTTTCTGATGCACACACCTAAACTCATAACGTACGGACGACAGCTCAGTCCCTTTCTGATGCACACACCTAAACTCATAACGTACGGACGACAGCTCAGTCCCTTTCTGATGCATACACCTAAACTCATAACGTACGGACGACAGCTCATTCCCTTTCTGATGCACACACCTAACTCATAACGTACGGACAAAAGCTCAGTCCGTTTTTATCACACGGTTCGACATAGCCAGAAACATCTTTTCAACATATATATGTTACAGGCAAACTGTCAAATCTGGCAGATTATAATCTGCCTGAAAATTTCAGGCAGATTATAAAATTCCTGGTTCGACCAGGCACATTGTAATCTGCCTAAAATTTTTAGGCAGATTGTAATCTGCCTGATTTTGGAGCCTGAAAATTTGACAATTAGCCTGAAATGAAAGGAACGTTTGTAATCATGATCCCCCATGCGATTTGGTTGTTGTCTATTCAAATATGTGATCGTACGAATAAAAGGCGATTGAAGTGGTCATTTGCAATTAAATGGGAGTGAACAATGGGTCCGCTCGCGCGTTTCATGCGATTTTGTTGTTACCAGAGGCATTTTAAATGTCGCATTATTTATTTAATATTGTTAATAACTGAGTTGAAGCGGTAAAAGATTTGTTTTCCAATGGTTATGTTTTACCTGTTGGTTGCGGCATTGTAGCAGAAGTTTGGCAAGAAGTCGCGATTGAGTTCCCAAAACACCCGTAGTGTGATGCGGCCGTACGGCGCCGACACGTTGTAATTCGCCTCCCGCAGCATGTCCTCAAACTCGGTCAAGTTCAGGTATTTGCTCAGCAGCTTGTGCGTCAGACGGTTACATTCTAACAGACCCTCCAGTTCCTGACAGAAGAAGGAAAGTGGCAGTGAGAATGGAAGACATGGAGCCGGTTGTTGAGTGGTGGTGGACATGGCATGCGCCACATCAATCAGCAGACCTGTCACCGATGACAGTAAGCCCTCGGTCCACGGACAGAGCAGCGACAAATCAAATGTTGCTAAAGCTCAAACTCAATGTGTTCTGTGGTGGAAAGCGTCCAATTTACAGTAGGGTGACAGATGTGCGGTATATTGTTTCATAAATCTCTAGCAAGCTTGTAATATTTTACAGTAATATTTCTTGCTATTCGAGCAATCAACTGGAGACTTTCTTTGATTTGGGCTCAGCAACAAATCTCGTGCCTGTAAAATCGACAGACATTCGGCGTTACGCTCTTCGAATCCGGCAAAAGATCTGGGGCACTTCAGTTAGGTACTGGAATATGCTCTCTTTGTCTTTCGTTAAAACATGCAAAGAAAACAGCCTCGTAAATGTTCGTCTTCGCAAGCTGGCGCACCTAAATTTCTACCATTACTATGATCAATCAAGTGATGTCACTTAACATCGCTATGACTACACCTCAACATTAAAATATCAAAACGTTTTTACAACCAATCCCTGTTTTGCACAGATAGTTTGCACGAGTTAACAAACTTATGACGATGCCTGTGATGTCGCAGTTCCGCAGTGTGTATGAATGCGTGGTTCTCAAGCCTGCACTAACTTACCATAATGCATGTGATGTCGTGATTCTAAAGCGTGGACTGGCTTGCCACAAAGCCTGTGTGGCCATGGCTCTACTGCGTGCACGAACTCCCACGATAATTGTAATGTTATGGTTCTAACGCGGGCACTAACTTACCACAATGCCTGTGATGTCATGGCTCTCGAACCGTGAAATGGCAACGTCCAGGGACTTCTGCAGGGCTGCGCTGATCCTTTGAGAAAGTAGCTTGGTAAGATCTATGGACCTGCCTAGTAACTGACATACAACAGCCAAGATACAGTACTTGTTTACTATCATTCGATATCTGTTTACTTGTTTTGCATTAATATTCAAAATAAAACCGGTTTTCTTGTTTATTAAATAAGTAATATGTTTTCTTCTTGCGGCCTGTTGCTGCCTGAAATTCTGTCTGTGCTGAAGGATTTAAGAAGCAAGCCCACTAAACCTCGGTGCCCACCCCACCCCCACCCACCAACTCCACTCATCCTGTGCCCACTGCTTGCAGTTCTCTGACGTAGCATGCTTACCTGGACGTGGCGCTGCTTGAGTAGTGTGTGGTACCTATTGGAAATAGGGTAGCGTATCTGTGTGCCTAGAGCGTCGCACTCCGCACGGAAGCGCTTATCCAGTATTATACTCCCCGCCCAGAATTTGTAGTAAGCAAATATTTGATCGCTCAGCTTGTACACGAACTGATCGAAGCATAGGTTCACCTGCAAACATGAGAATATTGTATCATGAGACATCAACGCCAATAACCTCGTCCAAGACTTGCTTATATGTCTAAATACAGGTTTTCCATTTTACGACAGGCATTCTGTGTAACATTAAACTATATCAGTGAAAGATCGAACAGGCAGAACAATTAAACACAAAGGGCGCCAAAAATGTGGCACACTAAGGACGGGCATGCATGGCACACGGTAGCTTGACCCGAGCGCTTGTGGCACACTGTAACTTGACCTGAGCGCGCATGGCACGCGGTAGCTTGACCCGAGCGCGTGTGGCACACGGTAGCTTGACCAGAGCGCATGGCACACGGTAGCTTGACCCGAGCGCGTGTGGCACACGGTAGCTTGACCAGAGCGCATGGCACACGGTAGCTTGACCCGAGCGCGTGTGGCACACGGTAGCTTGACCCGAGCACGCATGGCACACGGTAGCTTGACCCGAGTGCGCATGGCACACGGTAGCTTGACCCGAGCGCGTATGGCACACGGTAGCTTGACCCGAGCGCGCATGGCACACGGTAGCTTGACCCGAGCGCGCATGGCACACAGTAGCTTGACCAGAGCGCGCATGGCACACGGTAACTTGACCAGAGCGCGCATGGCACACGGTAGCTTGACCCGAGCGCGTGTGGCACACGGTAGCTTGACCAGAGCGCGCATGGCACACGATAGCTTGACCAGAGCGCGCATGGCACACGGTAGCTTGACCCGAGCACGCATGGCACACGGTAGCTTGACCAGAGCGCGCATGGCACACGGTAGCTTGACCCGAGCACGCATGGCACACGATAGCTTGACCCGAGTGCGCATGGCACACGGTAGCTTGACCCGAGCGCGCGTGGCACACGGTAGCTTGACCCGAGCACGCATGGCACACGGTAGCTTGACCCGAGCGCGCATGGCACACGGTAGCTTGACCCGAGCGCGCATGGCACACGGTAGCTTGACCCGAGTGCGCATGGCACACGGTAGCTTGACCCGAGCGCGCGTGGCACACGGTAGCTTGACCCGAGCACGCATGGCACACGGTAGCTTGACCCGAGCGCGCATGGCACACGATAGCTTGACCCGAGTGCGCATGGCACACGGTAGCTTGACCCGAGCGCGCGTGGCACACGGTAGCGACTTGTAACGTACCTCCGCCTCCACTTCATCGTACAGGAACTGCTTCTTGAAGTCGTGCAGAGCGTAGTGGGCGCTGTCGTTGTACAGGTCGAGCGGGTAGAGCACGTACCTGCAAGTCACAAGCCGTAAACGCTACATATCACCCCTCGATGCTTGCCTTCCAAATTAATTCTACTTTTTTATTGATGTTGTCACACAAATGGATTTCATGACTTAGAGTACTGATTAAATTCCTCCAACGTTAAATATTAAAACCGCGACAAACTTTAATCTGAATACAGTTTTCTGCTTAAATGGGCTATCATTTTTGGAAGAACTGCCGCCTTTTTACTTTATCCTTTTTTCACTCATATCACTCTCTTCTCAATAAGGCTTAGTTATTCTAATTAGAACACGGAGCTTGCGACATTTTACTATTGGTTATCTTACTCCATCATTGAAGGTTCCCTCGAGTTGAGAATGTGGTCGGTTAACAACCATGGCATGGACATTTCTATGGGGAACTGAAAAAAAAAGAACTAAGCGTAAATGTTGGGCATAGTTAATACACAGTCTGGTAGTACACGCGTACGTTTGTGTGTGACCGCTAACTTCACTACAGAGACTGCCTCGCACTGTTATTCTGACGTACCGGAGTTCTGAACAAGAGCGGCCTGTGCACACAAAACATTAGCGTACACGCGAACATAACACACTTTCAACAAACAACTATTTCGTTTCTTGTTTTTGTCAAGAAAAACAAATGTCTCCCCCATTAAACCTATAATTCCCCAACAACCATTTTCCATCTTTCTTTTTACTGAAATAAAACATAATTTTCTGCATACATAATCATGATTCTTTGACAAAAACTACAGAGGCCAGTCAAACGCTTCCATTAACCATCCATTGCCGTTGTTTTTGTCAACAAAAACAAATGTTTCCCCAATGTTTCTGCACCCAGAGGGGACATATCTATGCCATAGTGGTGAGCTGCTTGGCATATCAGAACATATCAGTGAAAAAAACTTTCTTGTCAGCCCAGTAAAATCAAAAGAAAAACCTTGCAGAGACGCGTAAATACGAACATACTAGAAAAAGCCAACGGAAAATGCTTTGTCATACTGTGTCCAGCCAGCCCCAAAAAACTAGTGCACTGGATAACACAAGTACTGCCTCCTCTTCAGCTCGCCTCCCCCCAACCCTCGCTCTCCAAGCGTGTACGCCACTGACACTAGCCATAGTGACGGCACGAAAAGTAGCTTCGTAGTGAAGCGCTGTTTTTTGAGAACAGATCTCGCGCGACATAAAACATTAATATCATCTGACCGAAAGGATAGTTGAATTACGGTATTAGAGAGGGTTACGGCTTCGTGTCATGCTGCCATGTTACAACAGCAGCTCTTATTCTGTCGTGCTTCACTGGAACACGCTGCGCGGTATTCACACGCCTCTCACGTGTTAGTAAGTCCATCCAATACACAGAACCACAGCCCACGGCGGAGAGCGCAACCTGTTCTAGGCAGTTATGATTCACCAAACTGTTGTGGCTTCATTAGTGTACCATTGTTATCAGTACATTACACTCGCTTTTATTATTATTTTTCTTATTGATGGTATTGTACCGGTGTTCAGCTGTCATAGCAATTTCCTGAGGTATAATCACATTTACAAATTGACTGAATACAGCACGCATGCTGGCACAGAGCATATGGCGCCGCCTAACCGTGACTTGGGAGCGCTTGTACCTGAATGCGCTTGTACCTGAATGCGCTTGTACCCGAATGTGCTTGTACTTGGATGCGCTTATACCTGAATGCGCTTGCCCATCGTCATCTCCAGGAAGAACTCCCTGTACCACAGCTGTGACAAGTCGCATGCCTCCTGCATCGTTTCTGAAATATTTTACCATGCGTTTCAAATGATGCCACTGACAGCCACACGGTCGCTTTCAGCATTTAATTTTTAACCTCTAAAATCCCCTTTCAGCACAGGGTGGACCAAAGGCACATGCATCCCTCATTCTAAGGTATATCCGATGCTCTTTTAACTTAACCTAGTAAACACTTTCTCTAACTTCTAGTTATACTAAAAATACATTTTTACACACTCCAACGCAACATCCATCCTCAAACAGAACAATTACTGAATTTTTAAGACAGCACTAAACCGAAGTACGGGCAACGCTGCCACCGGTTTTGAATTTAATTATCACGTGCGCTGTTTTACTATCGACACGGTCATTCCTTTCTTAGTTATTTTGTCTTAAGATTTAACCACATGCTTGGCACAATTTAACAGGCTGGAAACTTATTTTACTCTATTCCCCTACACACGTACCACTAAATCTTAGCAGGTAACTCCAGTAAAACGTCTTTTTATGGAAGTTGTCGATCTCCATAAAGTGTTGGACATCGATGTCTTTGCGCAGCGTTTTCTTGCCGCCACTCTTGTCGGCTATGAGAGACTCCAGCATGGTGCGCACCATGTACAGCTGCAAGTCAGGGAAACACAACCATATACAGCTACAAGTCACGCAAAGGCAACTCTGTACAGCTACAAGTCACGCAAAGGCAACCATATACAGCAACAAGTCATGCAAATTGCAACAATATACAGCTACAATTCACGCAGAAACAACCATATAAAGCTACAAGTCATGCAAAGACAACCATATAAAGCTACAAGTCACGCAAATTGCAACCATGTACAGCTACAAGTCACGCAGAGACAACCATGTACAGCTATAAGGCACGCAAAACCAACCATATAAAGCTACAAGTCACGCAAAACCAACCATATAAAGCTACAAGTCACGCAAAACCAACCATATAAAGCTACAAGTCACGCAAAACCAACCATATAAAGCTACAAGCCACGCATAGACATCCATATAAAGCTACAAATCACGCAAAGGCAACCGTATACACCTACAAGCCACGCAAAGACAGTCATGTACAGCTACAAGTCACGTAAGGCCACCGAGCAAAGGCAAAGTGCTGCACACTATTATTAAGCAGTTACCAATTACAGAATTCAAATGCCGCATTTATAGGGTGCCCGACAAAAATTAGGACCTTTAATTTTTACATTATTTCCCAACAAATACTTCACAGTGTATCTTATTTAAAAAAAGCCTTACGTCTTGTTGAAAATGTTTTTCGGATTACCCTCAAAACCATGCCGGTGGGTGAGCGATTATAACAGTGTCGTGTAGACTACACAGGCCGGTTAAATCATTCACCGAGAAGACAGAAGGCCTACCTGCGTGCTGGAGGGGCCGACGTTGCGGCGCGGCACCTTGATGTGATAGCCGTCATCTGGATCTTTCTTGCCCTTCAGTATGGGATCATCCCTCGGTTCGGCGCCCTTGTACCAGTCCGCGCACGTCTCCCTCACTGACACCAAGATCCTATCAACAACAAGGCACTGCTTAGTCTCATTTCCGTGTTTGCAATCACGTCGTTGTTTTTCTAAGCATTCAAAATTTCGTTAAACCAAAGCAATAGGCTTCAGTAAAGAAATAAATATCTGTATCGGTTTAAAAAACTGGATAAGATGAGGAGTGAGGAAGGCGGTGCTCACGTCCTGATCACTTCGCGCTTGTGCCTGATGGACTTGCGGAGCGGGTCTCGCAGCACGACCTGTACGAAGTCCTGGATCTGCGCGTAGATGTAGCGCCGGATGGCCTCCATGAACTCGCTCTCCATCCGCAGCATTAGCAGCTGCAGGCCTTTGATCATCGCTATTACTTCCGTTATACCAAATTTCTCCGCACTTGAGTAGTTATACCTCGTCGACTAAACAAAAACAAAGACGAGAAATGGGCAGAAGATTCCTCAGCTGATCTCCACGAGAAGTGTTAAGTACTAAAGCAGTATTTACATTTCTCTCCTGCTTACAAGCCACAAAACACACAATCAGATCACTAAACGAATTAAATCATAAAACACATCTTGGCGATGAACACCACAAATCAATGACCGATATTCAGGCGTTACTCAAGATTATATGAAAATTATATGAAAATATTGCTGGTAAAGAAAGAGCTTGTTAAACTGAGTCAGTCTCCGCGCTGATGATCCTACCCGCTCATACTCCTCGGCTGTTTTCGGGCATTCCGCGTTCAACCGGGGATCTGTCGGATGTAGCAACTTCCACGAATACTGTAACATATTGTGAAATATTCTCCTAAACACAATCTCTAAAAGACAATGAAGCTGGCTCAAGCCAGTGTTGTTGGAAGATTGCATACTGGCGAATTCATTGCAGAATCTGCCGCACAGGTACGGAAAATTCCCTGAGTTAGCAGTGACCTGTGACCCCCTTTTACATTCGTGCCTACTTTTTCTGAAGGCCTGTGGTATATATCCTATTTTTTTCTTTTTTTTTTAAAGCTATATTCGGTAAAGGTGTAGTTTACGGGACTCGAAATTTTAGCCAAAAAAGTTTTCATATATCTTTTTACATTGGCGATATAAAAAAATACAACAATAGCACAAAAATCCGGATCCAAAATAGCTGGCTACAAAAAAAATGATTTGGCTACAACTTATAATTTTCGGATAAATATTACTGAGCGAAAATATATGACAATAAAATAAAAAGATATGCAATATACATTATATTTATTAATTAGAATAATATCTCACAAAAATGTTGTTGTGGACATTGATGATTGTGCACTGTCGTAAAAGCTCCATAAAGTAAAGAAGATGAGATAAAAGGTTTGTGTGACATTCGAGTACGGCGGTCGCCTTCCTGTTTTCTTTCATCGGGCTGGTTTTAAATAGACAACCCCCCCCCCCCCTCCCACGGAGTAACAAATATCCCGATTTGGTAAAACGTTTTAATTTGAGAATGTTGATCAACAGACAACAGTCTCCTGTTGAAAGCTACAATTCATCGCATTTCATTCACAAATGTAGCAATGTAGTGAACAGTCTCCCTGGCGTTGCGGTACAGCGTTCGCCTTTTTTCTTTGTGTTTTAATTTTTTTTTTGGGGGGGGGGGGAGGGGAGCTTTTTCATCGAAGAAGCAAAGTTCTAGTCCGGTAAAAGGTATGAACAAAAAGTCACGCTCCAGTACATGTTTTGGGCCAAAAAGGTGTTTTGGCTGAATGGATTGAAATTAAATTTTCACAAAACAAACTTCAAACAATTGTTAATGCACACAACTGAAAAAATGGATGTTAGCATACTTTATTTAAACACATGCAATGTCTGCAGAGTTGGTTCCATACTGCCACCAGTCAGTCAGCCCACCCCTGTACTGCACACACTGTAAAGCTCTTTGCGCATGGGCGTTATGAGCCTGTTGAGCTCTGTCGAACAGACTACCGCTCCTCCAGAACGAATATCGAGGCTCACGTAACATTTTTTTTAAAGGGATGGCCGAAAGCCTCAGTGGACGTCAATTCTGAAATCCGTGATAGGTGATCTAACCCACTGCATTCACTTAGTTAAGGCAATTTGAGCGAAAGTAAATCCCCTGCTTACCAACCCGAGCTGGAGTCGAACTTGTGACCTTGGGATTACCAGACTTAACGCTCTAACAAAGTCAGCTAACCGTCACACCCTAACATCTTTCTGGATCCAGACGCATTGCTACATCCCTCTTCATCACAGTCTAGACATGCCCCATAGGTTGTGATCTGGGCTTTTGGCAGACCAGTCCATTCGTTCAATGCCCTGATCGTACAGGTATTGGTCAACACGGGACAATTTTTCAAAAGAAGACCGCCTAATGAATATTTACGAAAAATTTGAAGATAATCCGTTCAAAATCGTCGAAGAACATTATAAAATCTTTCCACAAAAAAAAAAAAAAAAGCGGAAGAAAGACTTTAAAAGTTGGCTACCGAAAAATGCCCACTCTTATCCATTTGGCCAAATTTCGAAAATTTGAAGGCATTCTGATTACAATTTATGAAGAAAAAACCTTTGGAAAATTGGTTACAAAAAATTTGAAAATGCTCCCCATTCAGCCAATTTTTGGCGGATTTAGAAAAACATAGGCATCAGAGATGCAAAGCCCCCAGCCAGCACCTTAATGTTCAATGTCTTATATAAAAGCGTTTATATATATTCTTTCACTGTGTTCTAAAATTTTAAAATCCCCCCCCCCCCCCATTTAGCCAATTTTCTTTTGGATCGCCAAAAATTACCTTTTCAAACGCAGAAAGCCTGGTGAAAATTTATGTAAAACCAGAACGTAATCCGATCAAAATGTGGAAGAAAAAACTTCAAGAAAATTGGTCACGAACAAAATTTAAAATGCTCCGAAACTCTCTTTGAGACAGGCTCCAACCTGTAATGTAAATTATATATGGTAAAACCTCCATTACTGAACACCTTCTATAACAGATGAGTCCCAAATTCTCTCAATCACTTTTTCACCGATTTCAAAAATAATACATCGATGCACATCTGCAATATATATGTTTTCACTGTGCAAGGTAGCAGGTCCCTACGACAAATAGTTATATGCGAAGTGGTGCGGACAAAACACAATTGCTAAGTCCAACGTAACTTTTGGTAAAGCTTAATGAAGTGAACTATTAATTTAGATTACCATACGTTTCTAAGCTCTGAGGACGTTTTGGCTCTAAATTCATTCGCGGACCTTATGGGCGGGGACCTTATGGATGGTGCATAACTGAACAAACGTTAATTTA
This sequence comes from Protula sp. h YS-2021, assembly GCA_949752745.1. Taxonomy (NCBI): domain Eukaryota; kingdom Metazoa; phylum Annelida; class Polychaeta; order Sabellida; family Serpulidae; genus Protula; species Protula sp. h YS-2021. The sequence continues at coordinate 48,647,647 of OX457025.1, read as the reverse complement.
GGTTATCATACGTTTTTTCCTTTGGGAAGGTTTTGGGCCTAAATCCGTTTGGGGACCTTATGGGCGGTATAAAGCCTAATAAAGCATTAATTTAGTTTATGGTTTTGGCTATATATAATTCTTATGGACCATATGAACAGGGACTTAATGGCCGGGGGCCTTGCGGCCGGGGACGTGGATTCCATGACAATTTTTGGCTTGGGGACGTTTTGGCCCTATATTCATTTGGGAACCTTATGGCCAGGGTAAAATTTAATAAAGCGTTAATTTAGGTTATCATACATTTTTAGCTTTGGGCACGTTTTGGCCCTAAATTCATGTGAGAGCTTTATGGCTGGGAACTTAATGGTCGGGGACCTTATGGCCGGGGACGTTTGGCTAAATTTGTCTTTGGGGACCTTTAGGTCCGAAATTCATTCGAGACCTTATGGCCGGGGACATTATCACACGGTACTGTGTGGCCGGAGAAGTCATGGCCGGGGTAAAGCGCAATAAAGCGTTATCTTTGGTTATCATACGTTTTAGCTACGGGGACGTTTTGGCTCTAACTTCATCTTGGGGCCTTTGTCTGGATTCTACTACGACAAAGTTTGCCTGACATTATAGATGCCCACCAGTTTTCCAATTTTCGGCGATCGGCAAAAATGTAAGTTCTGAAGAGAGAAACATCAAGAGAAAAATCGTTCGAAATTTGAAAGGAATCCGAACCAAATTGTGGGGGAGGAAGTATTTTGAAAATTGCCTATCAGTAAATTAAAAAATGCCCCCCCCCCCTAATTTGGACAATTTTTGGTGGTAAGACAAAAAAGTAACTTTTCAACGGAGCCCTACCTAGAGAGCAATCGTACAAAATTAGAAAGGAATCCACTCAAAATTGCCGGAGCAGAAACATTTTGAAAGTTGCAAGCGAAGAAATAAAAAAAAAATGCCCCCATTTCGCCAATTTTTGGCGAATCGTCAAAACAGAGGCCTACCTAAAGAACATTCATACGAAACTTTTAAAAATCTAATCAAAATTATGGTAAAAAAAGCATTTTGAAAATTGGCAATCGAAAATTTTAAATGCATCCCATTTAGCTTATTTTTGTCGGATCGCCAAAAAAAACTTATTTTTAAAGAGAGGCCTACCTAGAGAACATTCGTACAAAATGTGACGATCCAAGCTGAAGGAGAAGAAGCATTTTAAGCAAAGTTTACATATGTACATACATACACACTACATACCGACGACGGATGCCCCTCTACTGATATGGTAAGACCAGCCCGACGAAGTCGGCTGGTCTAAAAAAACACGGGAACTTTCTGTTTCGAGCCATTGTTTGGGAGTAATTTCTGATAAATTTCAATACCAGTTTCACAGGTTAGTAAAAGTTAGTATGTTTCAACAAAATGTGTTACAATCCATTTTTTTCAGTTGTGTGCATTAACAATTGTTTAAAGTTTTTTTGTGAAAATTTGATTTTGTGACCTAAAACGTCCACTAGAGCGTTATTTTTGTGGGTACTTAAGATCGATGCAAATCAGTGTGAACTCGTACATGCTCGTGTCTGCGTAAACCACAACACATTCGCACTTAAGGTACAATCGTATAAGTTTGCAACTGTAAACAGTTATGTACGACAGAATTCTCAATCATCAGAAATTACGCCGATTCCAAGCGAGCAATAACACTTAAGTGATCGTACCTCTGTATTATCCGCTTAAAAACTCCATGTTTCAGTAAAAATGCCATTATTCGGAATGTCATAAAATACATTTTGCATCACTTAAATACTTCTCTTGTAAAGCAAATATACCAAAAAAAAAATGAAGACAAACCAGTTCCATGACTTTCGAGTTCCACTGGGCCAGTAACTGCAAGCCGCGCAAGGCTAGCTCATACAGGTAGGCGTTCTCCTGATCCGTCCTCGGGCTGTCCCGCTGTATCGTGATCACCTGGTGTCAAAGTACCAATGCTCAGAGCCGTCACAGAAACGCTACACAAGCTACACCGAAAGTCACTTCTTATAGAAATCCGAAAGAGCATTCAATATCGAATACAGAATTCAATACAGAATTTTACTGTTCATGTAGTATTAACGGTGAGAAAAACGGTCTAATTCCGCTAGGTATACGGTGAGGGTACGCTTTGGTGGACCTACCTCATTGCAGGCACACGAGAGGCGGCTGATGTACCTATCGTGGTCCTCCCGCATCTGATCTATACATCCCAGCAGATTCGCCTGGGAACTGATTTGACTAGAAGTACAGCACGGCCACTTCGAGGCATCAAAGTTTGGGCATGCTTTGATGTAGAAGAAAGGCGAAATCTGCATGTCACCGAACAGGGGTACTACCTCTAAACTCTACAAAGAATATAGCAACGTGCCAAGCCTTCAATCTCTCCTTCAGTCAGTTTTTGCGTTGCTTCTTTGTGTTTGAGTTATTTAAAGCTTTTTATCAACACATTTTTTGTATTTTGCACACACACGACTCTGCAACTTCTGACATGTGGTCGTTTATATCTGGCGGAGCGACATTTGGTCGAAAGTGAAGATCGCAACATTTGGTCCAAATTTTTTCAGGTACTATAGTTTACATATTTACTGTATAGTATGCAGAGGTTTGTCCATCAATACGAGCAATAAAGTTAGTTAATTAGCTGGTTGATTGGTTGGTTAGTTAGTTACATGATTTGTTTAACGTTACGACCGACCCATTGCTGGTTGCATTGTGCCAATGCAGGTTAATTGAAATAAAGACGTGTACACTCTGAAATAAGAATGTGGGTTCTAGAAATACTAATGCATGTTGATTAATTTTCCTTTTTTGAAATATGAGGTTTTTAGACTAAAGGTTTTGCTAGTGTCCATTTAGGGCGACCGGGAACCCTATAATTTGCTATACACTCTAGGATGAGACCCGCTTCCTCTAGATGAGGTAACATTCTGGTGGAATAGCATTAGATTTTCTATAAGCGGCGAGAAATCATTTCTAAAGACAAATTCAAGTATAGGATTTCTTCTGTTTTACTACATATAATTTTATTACATGGTGCATGACAGGTTTCAACCTTCGGACCTTAAGTGGTTGTTTATTTACCCCTGCTTCTCGGCTGTCAGCTGGTGAAGTTCGCAAAATATTTAGACATAGCCGAAGATCTTGGTTTTTATGGTTCAACATGCCAATGACTGACTAGAAAACCTTGTTATCTCAGTTAAAATCCAGGTCGTTTAAATTACATATTCTGTAATTACAAAACAATCGTGGATTGCATATCCCCCGCCAAAGCAGTACTGTGTTAGAGCTTTCGCAATTCAATGAAACCATACCTATAGAGAGAAATTTTTTCTGTCCTGATCAAATACCCCAGCAAGACTTAGAGTGGCAAAAATAATTCACCTAAGTTCACAGAGCTGTAATTTTGGACATGATTGGTCGCTCAAACTGAGAGCAAGACGTTGGAAATCTACAATATCAATTCTTTTACCGTGTGAAGTTTCCAATGTATAATAGTTATGAGTCAGAGATTATCCTTTCATCGAGACTAAGCGTAAGTCACACGAATTTGACATGTGGAACAGTCTTTTAGGTCCTAACTGCAATCAGTATACCACTGTTCATTTTACATATTTCGCGATTTTTACTTTCGACGAATGTCGCTTGACCAAAGGACCACTTGTCGTCAAATCTGGGATACCACACAAATTAAAGTATGCAAAATGGTTTCATTACACCATCAACCTTTACTTTTTCAAAGGTAGTATTTTTTTAGCAACAAGCTGTGGCCACATCACATCCCTTGTTATAAACAGCTGACCTCTGATGAGATCTATCTGTTATGCATAGTCACAGAGCGGATGGATATTTTAACAAGCATGTCCAAGGACATGACCCAGACGAGTTACCAAACAAGGAAAGAGAGAAAAACTCTGAAACGAATACTGTTAGGCAAAAAATGAAGAACTTTGTTTCTAAACGTACCTTTTTCATAATTTTAATACACAAAAACGAGTTTTCCCGGGTTGAAACTACCCGAAAAGGGATGTTGGAGAGGTTGGGTTTTGACGATTCACGTATTTACCGACATTTACACAATTTTACAAAATTTTTAAAATTCCACCATTTCGCCATTTTTTGTCATTTGCAAAACAAAAAACAAAGTCCAGGTGGAGATGCACCTAAGAAACTTTCGATTAAAATTTTATAACTATTTGAAAAAGACTGAGAGAAATGAATGGTTTGACAATTCAGTTATTTACTACCATTTATTCCAGTTTTTGCCAAACTTCAAAGTTCCGCCATGTCGGCAGTTTTTGGCGACCCGCGAAAAAATAATAGCCTGGGGAACATTCCTGCGATTGGAGAAAAACTGTAGGAGGAGTAGCATTTTAAAAATGGGTCAAAACGGGCACAAGTGCTGCCACTTTCGTCAATCGTCAAAAAAAGTAATAGCCAGGTGAGGGACCACCAAGGAAACATTCCTGCGTAATATCAAAACGATTGGACCAAAACTGTAGGAGGAGTAGCATTTTAAAGCAAAAGTTTAACATACGCACATACATTCAGGGCCCCCTATAGTGATACGACTAACCCAGTCCGACAAAGTCGGCTGGGTTAAAAAGTAGTTCTGCTCTTTAATGAGTATTATTTCCTGGAATCTCAAATGGGTCTTCAGAGTAAAAAGGTATTGTACACAACAGACCGAACCGTTGTGGAGGTTGGTTGTTAAATATATTTTAAAACCACGTTCCTTTCTTTTATATAAAAGAATATTTTTTCGCGGAATCCCAAGTCAGTCTGCGGAGTAAACAGGTGTTATCCACAACAGACCAAACCGACAGGCACCTAGAAGAACGCCGTTGCAAACAGTTAGGCTATGTATTGATAGCCTGCCTTATGAGCTTGAAAATTAGAGTTAGCCTGAAATGCTTCGTCTCGCGTAAAAAACATTTTTGTGGAGAGTTTATTGTCCAACTGAAATTTATGATGAAAGATCGAACGGTTCTATTAGTCTAGTATTCTACTGAATACAAATCTCCAAATTTCAGTTCTGCATATCAATACCTAGAGCGACCACTGCATACCAACGTCAGTATACCTGAATACTTTTATTAACCAGCGTTGCTGTTTTGTTTTTGTAAACAAACACAAATGATTCCCCCAACACCCCCTCCTCGTTCCTCCAATGCTTGCTACGCCTTCGGTTTACAAAGTTTAATTTTGACAAGTTTATACCATTGTTACCAAAAATCAATACATCTGAATATATAACACTTTACTATTTAAAATAAGAACATATCAAGCAAACTAGATTTTATTCATATTTTCGATATTTGTGAACCATGGCACATCCTCAATTTCTATATACAAGTTGAACAATGTGGTCACTATAAACTGGCTTCTAACACGTCCTTTTGATGAGGGTCTGGAAGTTGGTCACTACAGAGGTTGCACGATAAGTATTTTTTATCCTGACCATTACAGGGAGGTTTTACTGTTCGTCTTTTTATCCGATTCTGGAAGGAGGTCGCTAAAACAGATTTAACTGCACGTCTCTTATCCCGGTCCAGAGGATAGGTTTTAGTGTACATCCTTTTATCCGGGTCTTGAAGGTGGTCGCTGTAACACCAGTTCCATATTTCGTTGTCCTTTTTCTTTTTCCTTACAGTCCCTGCTTCCCCCTCCCCCTCCCCCACTGCCATCTAATATAGGTACGGCCTGAATGCAAATATATCTTTTACCCCTTGCACGGTATGGGTCTGTACCCAAAGTGTTCTAAAACCATGATACACACCTTGTTTTGGTGCATTCCCATCCGCCAAAAGCATAAGAAAGGCATCTCTCATAACTGTATAGTAGATGACTCACCTAGGCGGTGAGTGGAGGGGGCGGATGGGGAAGCAACATATTTGCGCCACAAAGGTGAGCTGCTTGTCATAGCAGAAAGACGGCGGATGACCGACTTGAAAAGTGAAAAATAATTCCAGGTACTACAAGCAAATCATCAGGTAACATAACCGCTTCCATCTCTGGAACAGTTTGGCAGTGAATCAACTTTGCTTTAAGAGCAGTGACCGGACTGACAGAGGTTAATCCTATAGACCCCTCCGGGCACAATTGCTAAGTCCTAGGTAATTTTTGGCATTTTTTTAACAATTTGTTATTTTGCCAATTTTTCACCGATTTCAAAAATATATATATTGTCATTCTATAAAAATCAGAACCGTATCTTAAACAGTTTTTGAGAACTTGCGTGGACAAAACCATGTGTTTCCAGCGAACAGACAGCTCGACAAACAGACAAACGGACACGACCATAATTATATCCTTCGTTTACACGGGGGATAACAAGCTGTGTGGAAGAAGAACCAGGGAACATTCCAGCAAACGTTCAAAACAATCGGACCAGAAATGTACCGTAGAAAGAATTGCACTTTGTAAAATTGTTTACACACACTCATAACGGACGACGGATACCCCAGAAATGAGTATAGCCCACCGACGAAAGTCAACTGGGATAAAAATAGATTCTACCACATGACCCGTGATGACTGTGTTGTTATAAAATGTCCGCATTCTTGTTTTGACTGGTTGTTCCAAGAACAAGCTCAAGACCAAAGCACTAACGTTTTCGAAACCTCAGATATTAGCTCAAAAGTTACCAAGTATCAGTGCTAATCGTGATGATCAAAATTTTGTCATAAAGTGCATTTTGGTCGGCCAGTTTTCTTCACTGTATTCCAGATAAAAAGAACAGTGGCCGGTTACTGAAAATTCGTACAAAATTTTAAAGGAATTCGGTCAACATTTCGGGAGAAGAAGCATTTTGAAAACTGACTAGCAATTTCTTTTAATGCCTCCCCCCCCCCCCTCATTTAGCCAATTTTTTTCCGGATCGCGAAAAAAAAAGTAAGTTTCAACACCTGACCGCCTAGCAAATAATTTTGAAAATTTTTAAGGCAATCCCATCCAGCTCCCAGAAAAAAACGTAATTGTTCAAGCGAGACCTTCCCAGAGAACATTCCTACAAAATTTGTAAGGAATTCGATCAAAACTGAGGGAAAAGAACCATTTTAAGCAAAGGTTTACAAACATAAATACGTACATGCGTATACACAGATGACGGACACCCCCACTACTGATGTGATAAACAGTCGTTGGCTTTGATCAATACATATGCGAACATTGTTACAAAACCACTTTTTCAGACATGTCTACAAATTTAAAATTTGCAAGTTTTAAGCAATCAATTAATAAAACAAATAACTCACCTTAAATATTTTGTCTACTTTGGTTAAATTAATTTTTCGTCTACCATCTAATTTGTTTATGTTGACCTCTTTACTGTCCATCAAATACAGGCCGAAGCCCATGACCTGTGAACAGAAGATAACCGTGCACATGTAGTGACTATTTCTCTCAACATGCAGCGAACAGCAAAGATGGCCAACAGCTAGCGGGCACATGATTTATGGCTTGTAGTTGGTTATATGATTTGTTTAACGACACCTCCGACCCTTAGCAGGTTACATTGTGTCAAAACATGTCAATAATCAGTGACTAAAAGACAATACTACAAGTTAAAATCCAGGCAAGCTAAAACCGTGTATATGTTACAGGCAAACTGTCAAATCAGGCAGATTATAATCTGCCTGAAAATTTCAGGCAGATTGTACAATTCCTGGCTCGACCAGGCACATTGTAATGTGTCTAAAATTTTTAGGCAGATTGTAATCTGCCTTATTTTAGAGCCTGAAAATTTGACAATTTGCCTGAAATGAAATGAACGTTTGTAATCATGATCCCCCCATGCGATTTGGTTCTTGTCTATTCAAATATGTGATCGTAAGAATAAAAGGCAATTGATGTGGTCAATTGCAATTAAATGGGAGTGAATGGGTCCGCTCGCGCGTTTCATGCGATTTGATTGCCGTGTATTTTCTATTGTTACTTTTGTCGCATGTCTTCATTGACAACTGCAGCAATGTATTTAAATACAATTGTATCGATCTATGGGGTTTTTGAGATTGCAATTAAACGCAAATATTTTTTTTTCTATTTCTTGTACTAACTAAAAATAAATAAATACGTAACACTGTAAATGTATTTATCAGATATCACCTTTTCACGCCCCTATTTATACTGTGCACAAAAAATTCCATCAAATACCGGAGGAGTAAGAATTAGGAAGCTGCATTGGCATGTTGATCTCAAAATATAATACATCATAGAGGTATGGGGGGGGCTGGATTGAAATTTATACCATTGCATTTATTTTTTTGATCAATCACGACATAAAGCAATGCAATCAGCAAAAAAGTCGCGCATTTACTTAATCGACATATTGCAATTAGAAATTGCATTTAAACATATCAATAGCATTATGCAGGTGTAATAACTCAAGGCATAAAAGAAAGCAAGTGGTAAACAAATCACATCAAACGAACGAGCAAACCGACCACTCACATGTATTTAATTGCAATAAGACACATCAATCGCTTTTTATCCCTACGATCACATATTACAATAAATGACAACCAAATCCCATAAAACGCTTGAATAGGTACTAAAAAACTAGTGTTATGCATGATCATAACCGAATATTTTCCTCTATTTAATTGCAATTGATCACATCAATCGCCTTTTATTCTTACGACCACATATTTGAATAGGTAACACCCAAATCGCATGAAACAGCCGATTATGAATGGGATGGATCACGATTACAAACGTTCATTTCATTTCAGGCAAATTGTCAAATTTTCAGGCTCCAAAATCAGGCAGATTACAATCTGCCTAAAAATTTTAAGCAGATTACAATGTGCCTGGTCGAACCGGGAATTTTACAATCTGCCTGAACTTTTCAGGTAGATTATAATCTGCCTGATTTGGCAGTTTGCCTGTAACATATACTCTAAAATCATAAAATAAAAAGCGACTAGAAATACTGATACAGGTTGATTGCTTTTAAAAATTGTATAATTTTGCTAGGTTCTACTTCATCAAAGAACTGCCCCAAGCAGTTAGCTCTGAAATGACGTGAGCGGGCGTCTTGGAAATCCGTACAGTCTATCAAAATATGTTTCACTGTGTAACGTTCCTGACACCCAATACAGTCGGGTGCCGCCACGCCTCTTAAAAGATGCTTGTGGGTGATATATGTATGTCCTATTGTACTTACTGGACCCATTTACGTGGATTAAATGCCACGTCATCATCAACGGATGGCGGACGCCACTAAAACTTGTGCTGGCGGTAGACTGTTATGTCCATCAACAAATAACTGATGCACCGTATGGCCGCAACAACTTCGCGAAGTCGAAAGAAGTTTTATTTGCGTTTAAAAAATGACCCAAATTTCTTTACTTTCTTGACTTGGCTTGAGAAGCATGAACAGTTGGCGCTGGGGGGAGGAGAGGCTTACTTTAACGAGCTGGTGTTTTTCGCTGGGCAGCAGGTACATGTCGTTCTCGTAGAGAGACATGCACAGGTTGACCACATCACACAGCAAGTCCTCGTAGCCCGCTATCTGCTGCAGCGTCTCCTTCAGCATGTTACGTATTTTGTTTTGAGTTGCTAAGAACATGGACAGATTCTGAGATTCTTGCAATGTTTGTGGATCCGACATCACTTTGAGAAACTGTGCAGCCCTGAAAAACCAATGCAACATCTTATTTATAGAGGCAAATGTTGGCGAGTCTGCTCAAGAGAAAAACAGTTCGGGTGCCCGCCAGGAGCAATCACCCTGCTGACCCTTCAAAGGATTGCCTGTCACTCAGTGCACGAACTGACCACAACATTCCTCCGACCGGCTTCTGCCCTTCCTTGTAAATGAACACAGACAAACGCTGACGCATGAGCCAAATGCGGTGCATGTTCTGATCACAGGTTCCGTGCCCAAGAGTGCGCTAGTACCAAGAGTTTTTTTTTTTTGTCTCGAAGAAATCCAAGAATCCAAGAATGAACAACTTGAAAACTCGTAGAATGAGAACTGTACTTGAAATGGTCACAACTCCAAAAGCAGGTGTCACAGGAAGGTATCCTTTAACACCCTGGTGCAAATATTGATAAACACAATTTTACAGTACAAAATGTCTTGAGACAACTATGCACGTGTCAACTCAGCACCTTGCGAAAGACACATGGGCACCCATTTCTGCCATCTCGACACCCAGCTCTAATAATGTAAATTCTACCTTTTGTTTTCTACTTCTACCCTGAATTTTTGCTTATCTGTATTATTCTTTTTTAACATCAACAATTCTATTGTACCATACCAAATTAGGCCCACTGCATTCAAGTGATTATTACCAATTTAATTTCTATTTAATTTGTTTTTGTTAACAAAAACAAATGTGTCACCGACTAAACCCATAATTCCCCAATAGCTATTTTCCTGTATTCTTATTACTGAAATAAAGGATCCATTTGTAAAAACATAACTAGAGCCTCGGTGAGGCAGGATCCCCCGTGTAACACATGTCACTGGATATCAACAAATTCAATGAAATTCAAAACCCTACATTCCCTAACAATTTTTGGTCGATTTAAAAAATAAGACACGGTGGATCGAATGCTTTCGGAGAACGCGTCTGGACAAAATCCATCTCAGCGCAAACAGGTTTACATAAAAAATATATATATACTTTTGAGAAGTCGTATTTTTAACAATTTTTGACCGATCTCAAAAATAATACGACGTTGCAAATCTACAATATATATATTTTCAGTGCATAAAATTTCAGAAAGCTCGAATAGTTTCGAAGAACTCGTCTTGACAAAATCTCCGTGCAAACAAGTTTCCACAAAAATATACATTTTTGACAAGATGTATTTTTGACAACTTTTGGTCGATTTCAAAAATAATGCGACATTGCACATGTACAACATATATATTTGCAGTAAATATAACATTTTTGAGAAGTCGTATTTTTTACAATTTTTGGCGATTTAAAAATAATACAACGTTGCACATCTACAATATATATATTTTCACTGCATAAAATTTCAGAACGCTGGATCGAATAGTTTTGGATAACTGGCCTGGACGAAATCTATCTCCGTGCAAACAAACTTCCATAAAAATACACATTTTTGACAGATCGTATTTTTGACAATTTTTGGCCGATTTCAAAAAAAAAAATACGACGTTGCACATCTAAAAACTAGAGCAGTGTGCACAGCTCACATATTCCCCATAGACCCCCCATCAGTTAAACACGGCCATCAATAATCAATCAAGAGCTGAAAGTCCAGTTGGTGCATTTTCCTTGGACGAACCTGGCCCATTTACAATGCCGATCTGTGTTTGTTCCCATAGAAGCTACAAATCAAGTTTCCTTAAAATCCCAGCAGTTGTTCTTGAGATATCGCGTGAACAAACTCATTCCGATGCTGAATAATTTCCAGGATTTGATAAATTTTAAAGTCCATTTGGTTCATTTTCCTTGGGTCAACCTAACCTATTTACAATACCAATCCTTGTTAGTGCCTACAGAAGCTACACACCAAGTTTCATCAAAAGTTGTTCTTGAGATGTCGTATTAACAATAGTCAATCTCGAGCTGAAATTTTCTTAGTTCAGCCGGTCCATTTTCCTTGGACGAACCTGACCCATTTACAATATCGATCTGGGTTGTTTCCATAGAAGCTACATATCAAGTTTCATTAAAATCCTTGCAGCAGTTTTTAAGTTATCCTGTTAACAAGCTCACACAATAGTCAATCAAGAGCTGACTATTGTCTTAGGGGGAGACATATAATTGTGGGAGCAGAAACATTTTGAAAATTGGTTACCAATAAATTAAAAAATGCCCCCCGTTTGGTCAATTTTTGGTGGATCGTCAAAAAAGTTTTCCAAAGAGGCTTCCAAATGAACATTTATGCAAAATTTGAAAACAAAATCAAAATTGTGGGAGAAGAAGCATTCTAAAAATTGGCAAACAAAAAAATTTAAATATCTCCCATTTGGCCAATTTTTGGCAGATTACCAAAAGAAAGTAATTCTTCAAGACAGGCCTATCCAGAGAACACTCCTACAAAATCTGAAAGGAATCCGATCAAAACTGAATGGAGAAGAAGCATTTTAAATAAATATTTACATACGTACACAGGTACATACGTACATACTGACGACGGATACCCCCTCTATTGATGTGATACGACAAGCCAGACGAAGTCGGCTGCTACCAAAAAAATGGATGCCAAGACATAAAAAAAAGTGCCAAGATGGCACCGGTCCGAGTTGGCAAAGTGCCGAATTGTCCCAACCCCTTCTAAAAGGAGTGAACTGACGTTAGTCAAGTGAAAACGAGCACGATTCCAGTTTTATACCTCCTGTATGCTGAATAGTCATTCTTCACACTGGCTTTCATGTTTTTGAGTTCGTCTAAAACTGCAAACATGTTGATAAATTTGCCTAATGTCAATAGATATGCCTCCGATACGAAGTCATTCTTCTTCTCCTTGTGTCCCAGACTTTTGATTTCCACACTGAATCTTTCTATTGCACTTCTCTGAAATACACAATACAAGAATAAACAACGGAAAAATCAGTATAGCAAGATATGCCCCACCCCTCTCTCTCTCTCTAAATTATTGGTCCGCGGAATGGTAATGTCTACTGCCCAGTCCGCCAAGACGCTGTGGCAGTGGTGGGACGGGAGGGCAGTGTTTGTTCCACTAATAGTTTCTGAGAACTTGGTGGTAAATCTGAAAATTTTTATGAATTTTTGACAAGTTACCGATTCGTCAATTAATGGCCATTTTTCAAACATAATACGACGTTGCACATTTCTCATTTTATTCTGCAATAAATTACGCCGTTTCTAAATATCAACAACTGCTACTTCAAGGTTTTGAGCATTTTCGGGAATAATATCATCCAAACCTTAACTTAGACGATTCCGTCAGTAAATATTTTGAAAGGCTTATGGCACTTTCTTCAACTTATGGCACTCTCTTCAACCTGTCCCCACAGGGGGGCAGATTGCACAGAAGCCATAAAATCGCTGAAAGCCTTATGTGTGGAACAGGGTACGGACAGAACACTAATGGTTTAGACAGTTCTATGTGCTAGCCTTCTGTCTGTCCCCTCTTCCACTGCCTGATGCATTGATAAGGGTACAGATAAAAGAGTGGAAGATACTGCCGAATTTATTTCACCTAAAGGCTTTAAAATGTACAATGCCCTCACAGAAACATTTCAGTGTGCACAAATATATTTACATTTCAGCAGCACTACTTACGCCATCTGCGACAGACCACCGCTCTTCACCAAAGTAAAAGTTTTCCGCCCGCACGATTTTCGCCGCTAGACACGAACAATCTGCTCGGACTTTCATCCCACATTAAAACATTAACTTCAGTTTGAAATATTTACTTCCGTTTGAAAAGTTTACCTGGAAGTACATGAAGTTCATCAGCTTTTGAACCTGAGGACCGAGAACCTCGACCGTTTTCTCATATATTTCTACGCGATTTGGTTGTTCATTCGATTTGATCTAAAAACAAATTGAAAACGCATATATGCACTTTTCAAATAAACTCAATTAAATGCTTCGAGTCATTAGTTGGATAAAACAAGAATGTCCGTGGACATTGTGCCCAGCCGTAAAAAGCAAAGATATTACAAAGGTGAAAGGAGAAGCCGACCAATTTTGACAAAATTTAGATTTGGTAGAAGGCCAAATGAGCAACGCTGCTATCAAAAGTATCGGACAGGATTTGTTGGACGAAAAACATTTTTTTGTGTTTGTCTAAAAGTCATATATCCAAACTGGAATTTGAACGCTTTTTATGGTCACTTTTGGTAATTAATAGGCGTTTTGAAAAATATTTTGACCCCACTTGATGTTTGAGGTCAAAGTAAAAAATATTTGCGGTTTCACCGAAACCTGATGATTGTAAGTGTACCAATATGAAGCTCCGCTGACTCAAACGCTAGGATGGGTTTTCTGGAAACTATTTTGTAGAAAAAATAACGTTGACCTCAATGTGACCTTGACCCTTGAGGTAAAAAAAATTGCGGATTCACCGAGCCCTGTCATCGTCTACACGTGTGCCCATATTTCGTCTTCCTCCGTCAAACAATGCAGAGGAGTTTTCTGGAAACCATCCAAAAGGTAAAAGAGAAGAAGGTAAAAAAAGTGCAGAAACTTCCAGAAAAACTACAATCTTATGTCCACTTGTAAACGAAGTTTGCAAGTGGGAATAAACAGTAAACCATATATTCAAAAGGTTCCTGGTCTGAAAACGAATGTATGTTGCCGATATCGACACCCCAAGTGTCACTCTAAGCACTCTTAGCTTCTTTTTGCATTCAGTGCGAGCGTAATCAACGCGAAGACAACTGCGGAAGTATCAGTTTAAAAACTGAATCAAGCAGATAAATTTGGCTCTTCTTGTTATTACCGTATTTTTTTGTGTGTGTGTTGGAAGTTCCACATATTGCAATACACTTTCTAGCAGTTCTTCTTTTTTGGAATAACGCCATTAGTTTCACATAACAAAAGTTTTTGCACATTACAAGTACGGAATCCCGTACTGCTACAAGAAATTAGGTCGCCGCACAAAGCCCACATGTTATCAATTCAATATCAATTCTGATGGCAATTACAAGGCTTGGTTGTATTGTTTTAAAATGTTAACCACACGGGTCATTCATAGTAAGAGCGTTTTTAGACCCCTCGGAATGAGCAAGCATCATGTTTCTCCTCCCACGTGACCTTCCTCCTTTGCTGTCAAAGTAAGAGCGTCCAGACCCCCCGGAATGAGCAAGCACCATGCTTCCCCCCCCCCCCATGTGACCTTCCTCCTTGGCTGTCAAAGTAAGAGCGTTTAGACCCTCGGAATGAGCAAGCATCATGCGTCTCCTCCCACGTGACCTTCCTCCTTGGCTGTCAAAGTAACAGCGTTTAGACCCTCGGAATGAGCAAGCATCATGCGTCTCCTCCCACGTGACCTTCCTCCTTGGCTGTCAAAGTAACAGCGTTTAGACCCTCGGAATGAGCAAGCATCACACTTCTCCCCCCACGTGACCTTCCTCCTTGGCTGTCAAAGTAAGAGCGTCCAGACCTCTCGGAATGAGCAAGCATCATGCTTCTCCCCCCACGTGACCTTCCTCCTTCGCTGCCCTTGTCTGAAGTACTTCTTACTGTGCTTCCCAGGGTCCACACTGCCCATTGCATTCCATAGAAAACCACCACAAGGATGTTCGGGGACCTTGTAGCCTACCCACACCTAGTCAAGGAAACGGATGCAACCAAAGGCGTCCGTGCCTTTCTTTTAAAGTTCAAAATTAGGGCTGGATAATTCAAATCACTTTTTCAAGGTAAAAAAGTAAGTTTAAGAGATAATGGCCAACTTCCGGCTTTTGACTTTGACCATGACCGAGAAGGTCAGGGTTACCGAGGTTTCTCTTACCTCTACGTGCACGACTTACCCGCAGGGAAGCACGGAGACACCTCCGCGCCTATACCGTCACAGCATGCACGACTTAGCCGCGGGGAAGCACGGAGACACCTCCGCGCCTATACCGTCACAGCATGCACGACTTTCCCGCGGGAAAGCACGGAGACACCTCCGCGCCTATACCGTCACAGCATGCACGACTAACCCGCGGGGAAGCACGGAGACACGCCTATACCGTCACAGCATGCACGACTTACCCGCAGGGAAGCACGGAGACATCTCCGCGCCTATACCGTCACAGCATGCACGACTTAGCCGCGGGGAAGCACGGAGACACCTCCGCGCCTATACCGTCACAGCATCCACGACTTAGCCGCGGGGAAGCACGGAGACACCTCCGCGCCTATACCGTCACAGCATGCACGACTTAGCCGCGGGGAAGCACGGAGACACCTCCGCGCCTATACCGTCACAGCATGCACGACTTACCCGCGGGGAAGTACGGAGACACCTCCGCGCCTATACCGTCACAGCATGCACGACTAACCCGCGGGGAAGCACGGAGACACGCCTATACCGTCACAGCATGCACGACTTACCCGCGGGGAAGCACGGAGACATCTCCGCGCCTATACCGTCACAGCATGCACGACTTACCCGCGGGGAAGTACGGAGACACCTCCGCGCCTATACCGTCACAGCATGCACGACTAACCCGCGGGGAAGCACGGAGACACGCCTATACCGTCACAGCATGCACGACTTACCCGCGGGGAAGCACGGAGACACGCCTATACCGTCACAGCACTCACGACTTACCCGCGGGGAAGCACGGAGACACCTCCGCGCCTATACCGTCACAGCATGCACGACTTTCCCGCGGGGAAGCACGGAGACACCTCCACGCCTATACCGTCACAGCATGCACGACTTTCCCGCGGGGAGGCACGGAGACACCTCCACGCCTATACCGTCACAGCATGCACGACTTTCCCGCGGGGAGGCACGGAGACACCTCCACGCCTATACCGTCACAGCATGCACGACTTTCCCGCGGGGAAGCACGGAGACACCTCCACGCCTATACCGTCACAGCATGCACGACTTTCCCGCGGGGAAGCACGGAGACACCTCCGCGCCTATACCGTCACAGCATGCACGACTTAGCCGCGGGGAAGCACGGAGACACCTCCACGCCTATACCGTCACAGCATGCACGACTTTCCCGCGGGCAGGCACGGAGACACCTCCACGCCTATACCGTCACAGCATGCACGACTTTCCCGCGGGGAAGCACGGAGACACCTCCGCGCCTATACCGTCACAGCATGCACGACTTAGCCGCGGGGAAGCACGGAGACACCTCCGCGCCTATACCGTCACAGCATGCACGACTTTCCCGCGGGGAAGCACGGAGACACCTCCGCGCCTATACCGTCACAGCATGCACGACTTTCCCGCGGGAAAGCACGGAGACACCTCCGCGCCTATACCGTCACAGCATGCACGACTAACCCGCGGGGAAGCACGGAGACACGCCTATACCGTCACAGCATGCACGACTTACCCGCAGGGAAGCACGGAGACATCTCCGCGCCTATACCGTCACAGCATGCACGACTTAGCCGCGGGGAAGCACGGAGACACCTCCGCGCCTATACCGTCACAGCATCCACGACTTAGCCGCGGGGAAGCACGGAGACACCTCCGCGCCTATACCGTCACAGCATGCACGACTTAGCCGCGGGGAAGCACGGAGACACCTCCGCGCCTATACCGTCACAGCATGCACGACTTACCCGCGGGGAAGTACGGAGACACCTCCGCGCCTATACCGTCACAGCATGCACGACTAACCCGCGGGGAAGCACGGAGACACGCCTATACCGTCACAGCATGCACGACTTACCCGCGGGGAAGCACGGAGACATCTCCGCGCCTATACCGTCACAGCATGCACGACTTACCCGCGGGGAAGTACGGAGACACCTCCGCGCCTATACCGTCACAGCATGCACGACTAACCCGCGGGGAAGCACGGAGACACGCCTATACCGTCACAGCATGCACGACTTACCCGCGGGGAAGCACGGAGACACGCCTATACCGTCACAGCACTCACGACTTACCCGCGGGGAAGCACGGAGACACCTCCGCGCCTATACCGTCACAGCATGCACGACTTTCCCGCGGGGAAGCACGGAGACACCTCCACGCCTATACCGTCACAGCATGCACGACTTTCCCGCGGGGAGGCACGGAGACACCTCCACGCCTATACCGTCACAGCATGCACGACTTTCCCGCGGGGAGGCACGGAGACACCTCCACGCCTATACCGTCACAGCATGCACGACTTTCCCGCGGGGAAGCACGGAGACACCTCCACGCCTATACCGTCACAGCATGCACGACTTTCCCGCGGGGAAGCACGGAGACACCTCCGCGCCTATACCGTCACAGCATGCACGACTTAGCCGCGGGGAAGCACGGAGACACCTCCACGCCTATACCGTCACAGCATGCACGACTTTCCCGCGGGCAGGCACGGAGACACCTCCACGCCTATACCGTCACAGCATGCACGACTTTCCCGCGGGGAAGCACGGAGACACCTCCGCGCCTATACCGTCACAGCATGCACGACTTAGCCGCGGGGAAGCACGGAGACACCTCCGCGCCTATACCGTCACAGCATGCACGACTTTCCCGCGGGGAAGCACGGAGACACGCCTATACCGTCACAGCATGCACGACTTTCCCGCGGGAAAGCACGGAGACACCTCCGCGCCTATACCGTCACAGCATGCACGACTAACCCGCGGGGAAGCACGGAGACACGCCTATACCGTCACAGCATGCACGACTTAGCCGCGGAGAAGCACGAAGACACACCTATACCGTCACAGCACGCACGACTTACCTGCGGCAAAGCCCGGGAACAGCACCTCCACGTGTACAACATAACGGCATACTCATGACCATCCTCCAGAAGCTCGTTCTGTCAATTTCAACACTTCCAATTAAGTCCATGAAATGCGCAATTTCATATCGCAGAATTTTACTCTATTTGTTCACAGTTCTCCAAACCTCTCAAATGTTTTTAACAATCTTAAAGAGAAGCAAAATGTTTTTGTCGCATTTCTCCGTTTAGTATTGTCGGGCCTCGCTCACCATGAAATCAGACAAAAGTAACGGAGTAAGTTTATTGTATTCAATCTTTGTTTCAAGCCTACAAAATACCAGCAAAAAATGGGGGTTTAAAGTTAGAAAAACAAACAATGCTGTACCAGTTTTGCATGAACCGTGGCTTCCTCAATATATTTGGCAACTCCAGTGACAAAGGCACTCCGGTCTTCAAAATTCGTGTCCATATTTGCCTGAAATTTCAGAACCAACGTTTGCTTTCGATGACTTCGAGTCAGAATGAATGACTGCAAAAAATTATTGGTTTTTGCAACATTCTGAGAAATCATTTTTATCTATAAATATGAGAAACTGACGGCGCGTGGTAGAAATACAGCAAACAGGGACAACTGAAGCAATCCCATGGCATACCATGGCAAAGGGGAACCCTAGCCCAGTACGGAGAGATGTGTGACTGGCGCGGACAGATGTGTGATTGGCGCGGACAGATGTGTGACTGGCGCGGACAGACGTGTGATTGGCGCGCATCGATGTGTGACTGGCGCGGACAGCTGTGTGACTGGCGCGCACCGATGTGTGACTGGCACGGACAGATGTGTGACTGGCGTGTGTGTGATACCTGATAATGCATGGAGAGCTGAGCAGCCTCAATGCACGGCTGCTGATCTGGCAGAGGCAGTTCATCCAGCACATCAACATTCTGCAAGGCCTCCGGCAGCGTGATGCGGTCTGCCATGCTCTCTGCAAACACGTAACACGTTCATGACAGCTTTTACTTTCTCACGTTTGGATTTGTTTTTCATATTTAGCTCTCAAAAAGCTCACAAAAAGTTCAGATGCCTTTCCTGTGTGTTCTCAGTTACTTAAATTATATGTCGATATTGGACTCCGTTTCTAACTGAGCTTCATACTAACAGTTGCAGAACAGAGTAAATAAAATGACATGAAGGTCTCGTGTACTGAAGGTAAAGTGCCTTCCAGGTTGGAGAAAAACCGAGTTTTTTTAGCGTCCGCCAAAATAATCTTTATCTGTCAAATGTATGAAAAATGAAGAATGATTTTACGTAAAGCACGTCAGTTAGGGATGTGGCGGTTTACCGTTTTGGACGGTTAACCGTGAAGGTGGCGGTTCGGTTAAACCGAACCGTGCTCTGTGGAAAACCGCGGTTCATTTTCGGTTTTTAATTAACATTATTTTTGTTTTTCTCAGGACCATTTTTAACTGCTATGAATGTTTCAGCTCATTATTTTAGCGCAGCATTATTTTACCTTCCAGATGAGTTCCTTGTTTAGTTAAGCAAAGTGTTTACTTATCACGTTCTAGAATAAAAACAGAAAATTAATTGGGATATCATTAATTTATATATATTTGCATAGTCAGAAAAAACCGAAACCGAACCGAAAAAAACCTCGGATTTTTCTTTAAAACCCGAAACCGAACCGAACCGGACCCATCAGTGACGGATCACATCACTAGACGTCACAGACCTTCCTTAATACCGTCACATGCGTCAGAATTGGACAGAACCGTCCGACCTACCCAAGAAATAAATATACCAAGCTTAAAGTTGATCCGACATATCGTTTTCGAGATATCTTGTACACAACATTCTGTTCTCAACCAACAGACACACACTCAAACACACAGGAACAGGACGTATAAAACCTATCTGTCTCCCTTAAGTCGGCTAGACATCATCCGCCACCAAATGAGCTTTTAAAGTCTTGTTTAAATATTATTCCGCTCCCTTTCTAAACCACATGTGAATATATTTTCGGTAAAAACGGATGTTTCCATAGCTTTTACCTTTTCTTTAAACCTTTATCTCAAACTACAATGGTCGAAACGCCAAAACATTTAAACAAAATTCAAAGTAAGAAAGAATCCGCGTATAAAATGCCTTTCATTAAAACCTGAGCTTGTTTTGCAAAAAAGGCACATACTGTGCAGGGACTTTGTATATTTGGGAGTGGTATGTAGAATTCACGCCTTAAAAACACACGTTTTCCCCTATGGGCTGAGCAATGCCATGCTAGCTCTGACAGATACAGCACATAAAATTCTAGAACTTAGAATCTTCAATGCGAAATATAAAACGCATTTTATTAAAAATCGAACGATTCAAAAAACAGAAAATGCAAAAAAAAAAAAAATGTATATTCCGTAGGTGCTTAACATTTTCGGAAAAATTTAAATGCAGCTGTTTCCTAAAATCTGGCCGATAATTGAGGAACTTATGGCGCCTAAAATCGTAGCGTGTGGGTGGGACCAACCAGAACAGCTGTCTGTGAGCCTGACACGAGGGCTGAGGGTCATACTTGTTTGTTTGGGTGTCGGCAACACTGAACCGAGGGTCAGGGCGGAAGCGCAAACGTCAGGACTGTGCAAACATCTGTGCCAAAATGGTCTTCGGGGAAGAGACACTGGAATATGTGATAGCTCTTCTTTTCTTTTAGGGATTGAAGAGAGCGGGGGTTGCAGAAAACTTGGTTAGCAAACGATTTTCTTGAGATTAATGTGGGGTTCAACGGATTCTGTACATGTACTATTTTTTTACAGAGTTACAGGTTTCCACCCATATAACTTTGGCAAAAAGAAAAAACTAAGCTTTGAAACACATTTTTTAAGAAACATGGGTTTATCATAATGCAGGAACTGTCACGTGAGGGTACCCAGGCGCCGTCAAAAACACTAGACACTAACTCACAGTGCGCTTTCTTCCAAAATATCGTTGACAGTTGGCGGCAATTTTAATTCCATTACTTTTTTCTGTATCCTCAACATCAATTTCGTTCTGGGCTCAAAAATACAACTTATGTTCATTCCAATAACGACATCATAGCTAAGCAAGATGAAATATATACACACTTTCACTGTGCTTTATACTTTCTCTGAACTTGTCTGGAAATCCCAGAATCTTCATGCATATGGAAAGCGCTTAATTTTTAGTCAAGTACCGATGTATTTCTTTTTTTTTTTGTCCGCTTATAAAATTATAAGACATTGTACTGTTGCATTATATATATACATTCGTTGTGTTAAGTTTAGATACAAGGTTCGATGCAAAATGTCTAAATTTTTATCAGCTGTAGACACATTGCAACTACGTCTGTTAACACTGCACATATGTAATCGATATATATATATATATATATATATATATATATATATATATATATATATATATATATATATTCACTGTGGAAATGCCAACAGCTCAGCTTTACACATTCTGACAACTTGTCTGGACAACGCCTCATCCTTCCCTCCTCCCCACCCCCATCCCCGCATCGGTGCAAAATGTGTAACTATTTCTCCATTTTTTAACAAAGTTTAAATCAGTCTATCTTACGCCGATTTTAAATTTACGCGGCATTGCACATCTGCAATATAGATACTGCCACTGTGTACAGTTTCAAAAGACTGGGACTCATACCTTCTGACAACTTACCTGGACAAAACTCGCGAGTTTCGGTGCAAAATTTTAAGTATCTATCATTTTTTTTTTTTTTGACAAAGCATCGATTCACCAGGCATAACTGTGGTGCTTTATCCAGGCCCAAAAGGTGATCCCAAGAAACAAGTTCAATGGACGCCTCTTTGATTTGAGTTTGGAATCAAGTCGCTACAAAACGGTTTTACTTTTATCCAAGTCTAGAAAGTAGACACATCATCAAACCTTCCCCAACAAGACTGTCTTGGTATGGTCTGATTCTAGAGGGTGGTCGGTACAGAAGTTTTATTGTACCTCTCTTTTCCGCGTTTGGCAGGGGGTCGCCACAGACAAATATGCTTGTTTGTGGCCGTAACAGAAGGGATTACTATATGCCTTTTTATACAAGTCAGTAGACAGAACTACAAACTACTTTTTTCGAGACCTTGACTCTCTAAGTCTTTTTTACCCAGATCTGGAAGTTAGTCATGACATAAAGTTTTAATGTATTTCTTCTGATCCTAGAAAATAGCCGCTATAAACAGTTTTGACTGGACTCGTTAAAGCAAATTCCCTCCTTCATTTTTTTTTTTTTTTTTTGCTAATCGCCTACCACTCCACTCTAAATTTGGGTACGGCTTAGAACTCTACAACCCTTTTACCCAAATGAACCTTCAAACCCGTCACCAAAAGCATAGTTACGGTCATGATATTCTTTTCCCTGGTACGTTCTAGCTGCTCGAAAATGCGATTTCATTTTGGGAAATAAATGGGTTCCGGACCAACTCCCAGCCCCCCCCCCCCGACTAAACCCACCTTGCCAAAAAAAAAAACAAAAAACAAAAGAATGTAAAGAACATGCATTGACTGCTTTAGTGAAGAAACATTGAAAACACAGCTTAATGAATATTATGCAAAATTTTAAGGCAATCTGATCAAAACTGTGGAAAGAAAAAAAAACTTGGAAAATTGGCTACAAAAAAAAATAGAGCGGCCAGTGAACACAAACATAACAGGCTTACATAACAGACTTTCCATCGACACCTATTTAGTTAATTGTTTTTGTAAACAAAAACAAATGTTTCCCTGACTAAACACATTTATCCCCAACACCCATTTTCCTTATTACTGAAATAAAAGTAGACGGTGGTCACTAAAACAGATTTTATTGTACGTCTTTTTTATCTGAATCCGGAAGGTGGTAGCTAAAACGAGTTTTACTATACTATATACTATACTCGCCATGGCGAGTGAAAATTTGGGTTGGCGAGTATGAATCAAATCACCCTCGCCAAAATGGCGAGTATGATTTTTAAGCAAAAGTAGTTTGGCGAGTATAAATTTAAGTAACTCGCCAAATTTATGAATATTGGTGATAACTCAGCCTGACTATATTTCCTTAGACTTTACTTTATACATCACTTAACGTGTAAATTTTACACACCACATTTTCTGTACCAATCGCTGTGACCATGCTTCCATTTATGAAAGTAAGGGTACACAGCGGAATGCAAACAATATACAAGAAGGACTGAATATGGATAAATTTGGCGTTAAACGTCCGCGTCTGGACGGAAACTCCGCAACTCTTGATAACACCGAGCAACGTTCCTCATCTGTAACGGAGGATAAAAGGTCGAAAAATAAATCAACTAAAAATGTTACATCACACAGCGCGTCTAGTAGCGAAGAACATCATTCAACAAGCGAAGATAAGGCCATTGCAACAAAGCCGGAATCAAATGGTCTGGTCTGATGACTGTCCACGCGTTCTTAGACTTATCGATTTGATGCTATTTTACTCGCAAGCAGCGCAGAGAACGAACGTGGATTTTCACTCAGAAGCGAACCAAGACCAAGTTCAGAGCCCGAATGGGTTCGGAAAATCTGAGCGACAGACTTGTCATTTCGTTGTTGTCGGAAAATGTAGCAGACTACAGTCCGAAGAGTGCTGTTCAGTTTTGGTTGCAGTCCGGTAATCGCAGAATCGCTCACGGAACAACAGAAAATCGCAAGATTGGAACCGAGCCGCCGGTGTCAGATGCTCAGAGCGATTCGGACGAAAACGACCAGAAAACGGAAGAAAATCCACACAACGAAACGACAGATAACTTCGAAGAGGCGGATAATGAGTTGTTTGAAGCAGAAGTTCATCGGTTTTTATGTGAACTGGATTAGTCAACGCTCGGAAACATTTGAGAATGTGTACAAACTCAAAAATTTTGACTTTAAGCTTATTTTCAATAGGTTTTTAGATAAGAAACCGAAACACTCTTTATGATTTAAATGTTTGATATCATGTTGAACTATAATTTTTCTCCATGATTTTTCGTTAAACTTTATATGTAGTTTTCGTTGACCGATTCTTTTATTATTTTTGGCATTTATGACCAAAGACTTAGATATAAAAGCGAAAAAGTGCAGTGGTACGTTTAAATCGGTTTGCAAAGGGCCGCATTTGTCGCTGATTATGTTGAGGTTTAATTGATAAACACGCTGATAAGTAAGCTACGCTGAATTAAACGCAAACAAAATAAACCTGAATTTTAATAAGTTTTCATTTTGTATGATTTATGTTTGGCGAGTATAAACTGTAGTAACACGCCAAACTGGCGAGTATGAATTCATCCTGGTGAGTATAAAACTGAAGTCACTCGCCAAGTTGGTGAGAATAAAATTTTGATTATGTTGCACTCTGCTATATATCCTTTTTCAGCCAGGTCTGGAAGTTAGTCACTACTGTACGTTGCATTTCTACCCTGGTCTGGAAGTTGGTCAAGACAGGAAGGTTTTGTCGCACGTCTTTTTATATGAATCTGGGAGGAGTCACGAGAAACAAGTTTTACTTGACATCTTTTTATCCGGGCTTTGAAGGTGGTCTAGATTTTGTTTTTGCTAACCGCTATTCCTCCCCCCTCCCCAATCTAATGCAGGGACGACTCTCAACACAACCCTTACCCTTTTACCCAAGGTTACGGTAACGCTCTACACCGTAGGTGTAGTTATAGCCATGATATATTACCTTGTACTTTGTACATTCCCAGAGTCCAAAAAGCACTAGAAAGACATTCTTCATAATTCCGCAGTCTACTCACCTCGATGTGAGAGGGGAGGGGAAAAACGACTTTATAATGCACCACAAATAACGCTGCTAATGTTTTCAAGCGGTCTAACGAATGCAGGAAAACTTGAGAATCATCTGGAAAATGCTGAAATCCCCAGCGTACTTAACAACTATGCTCCATTAACAAAGGAGTCTACAAATGGGGGAAGGCGGTAGGGTGGGGGGATACGGGTAGGTGTCGGTAACATCATACAGCTTTCTTAATTTTTCAATACCAGTTTAATATTTTGCGAAAAAAAATACAATATTTTAACGTTGTGATGTCATGAGCTTAGCTTAATTTCGCTACATCGGTCAAAAGGTGAAAGAACCATCGACAGACCCAAGAAATACAAATATAAAATTTGAAGTTGATACGACTTTCCCTTTGCGAGATATTTTACACACAAGATCTTGTCCGTATTATTTGCGTATTTTACGTCATACGCCGTACTCGTCCGTTGTACTCATTCTAAATTTTGACTCTTTCGAACCAAGCAAGCCAACCCCCCCCCCCCCCCCCCCCACCAAGTATGAACTTTCTCCGATGTTCAGCGGCTTAGCTTACATACAACATTTTAACAAAATGACGTCATACGTTTCTCTTACTTTTGCTATATATGTCAAAAATTGAAAGATCCGTCCGACTGATCCAAGAAATATCCATAACAAATTGAAGGCGATATGATTTTCCGTTATCGAGATACATTGCATACAAGATCTTCTTCAAAATGTATACATATTTTACATGATAATGACATACGCCGCACTCGTTTGTTGAACTCGAGACAAAATATAGCAGCATCTTTCTGTACTACAAAGCAAGAGTCCCACGAAGTTTCAACTTCAGCAGCTGAGAACTCTTACATACAATATTTTAACGAATTGACGTCATACGCCTTTCTCAACTTCGCTACATCGGTCAGACGTTCATAGAACCGTCCGACTGACCCAAAGAACACCCATATAAAATTTGAAGTCAATACGGCTTTCCCTTAGCCAGATATTTTGCACACAAGATTTTGTTCAAAACACATACATATTTCACATGACGACGTCATACGCTGCACTTCGTTGTACTCGCAACAAAATTTGACAGAATCTGTCGGATCTCCCCAGCAACAATCCCACCAAGTTTCAACTTTTTGCGATGTTCCACGGCTGAGAAATGTCGCACGCAAGGTTTTTACCCAATTACGTCATACGCCTTCCCTAATACCATGACATTCCTCAAAAGTTGAGAGAACCGTCCGACCTACACCAGGTATAAACAGATCCAGTTTGAAGTCGATCTGGCATTTCGTTGTCGAGATATCTTGCACACAACATTTTGTCCATGGTCGGGGAGACATAATAAAGACTTGTTTAATCTGCACAAAATCGCCAGAGGTGCCTCAAAGTCAACGCAGTTGATTCATATATCGAAGAACTCAAGCTTGAAGTCGAAGTGGCTCGTTACTGGAAGATCGGCTACCGCTTGAATTTTTAACTGTATAACGATAGGCAAGTTCAACTGCCCTCGCTTTGAGACACCTCTGTGGCAACATCGTGCAAGAGCCAACGAACCATCAGTGTTACTGACATTTGCTAAAGGCCCAATCAAATGAAGTTGATCCCCATTAGCGGAAAAATGGAAGGCGTCGTAGCTCTGACAGGCAGATGTACTGAGTAAGCGGAAGGAACAGCTGACTCGGAGCTACGAGACAAAGAACATTCAAGTTAAACAGCACATCGTCATTAGTTAAATTACGGATTGGTCTTATTAGCTGCAGAAGATTATCCCGACTTAAAATAAGAGTGTCATGCTGAATTCTGTAGCTTCTAGAAGCGGCCCGCTTCAAAGCATCGATATATAACGATATGAAAGTCAACTATGCTCGCTTTGAGGCACCTCTATGATGGTGTTGTACAAAATTCAACAACCCACAACTCTTTACTGGCATTTGCTAAAGGCCTTCAAAGTACAACGGCAAATTCTTTAAAAGAAAAATTTCCAAATAACCACAAATCACAAATCTCCCGCAATAACTAACATCTGTTAGCATCTACGGAGAATGGTTTATTACGTGAAAAAAATGGCAGGCAATTTTGTAATTATCCAGGAAACTGGAAAATGGTATCTCAAAAAGGATGTAAGAAACTCAAAGTGAAATATTGTGAGTGTACAGAATATATGTATAATTAATTCTGCATCTATGACTTATTTCAGTTTATATTTTACAGAAAATAAGTAATCCCTTTATTTAAATTTTTGGTCACATGTCTTTAGTCATATGACATTTAAAACCTAGAATGTAACCAACATTTGACAGGTGACTGAGGAAGTTGATTTTTCTACACTTAAGCAAACAAATAAAAGATACGCAGCCCATTAAAAATTGTGCTTGTTTTGCAAAAAAAGTGTCTTGTCTTGTTTTGGTTAGGTGGAGCATCCGAGGCCATTGGCCCACCACGCCTCGCAATCTATTTATCTAAACGATGTCTAATAAGAGAGATGAAGCTCTCAACTGGCTCTGATGCACCGATTCATGAGGTCCGGCGGTAGCCTGTTCCACTCTCTGATCGTGTTGGGTATGAAGCTGAACTTGTATGCATCCGTACGCGTGGATAAGAGTTTGAAGTGCATCTGTTGGTCCGATCTGTGTAGACGAGCAGATCACTTGTGCTCTTCCAGAGACATATGGGCTTTCGGTGATCTTTAAACAACAGAATGAGTCGGTTCCGTCGACGGCGTTCTGATAGGAATGTTAGATAAAGTTGCTTTAAAATTGAGGCTATAGATCCGGTATCATAACTGTAGCTGGAGGTAGCAGAGCGTTTCTGCACGTTCTCCAGCTGGTCCTGAGGGTTAAGTTGGTGAGGATCCCAAACGGTACTGGCATACTCTAAGACGGGTCTGAACACATGACCTTCAGGTGAACACTGGCTTAGATTCCTCTTAAGTACTCCCAGAGTTACTATGCCTTACTACACATATTTGAAATGTGTTTACTCCAGTTTAGATCAGAGGTTATTGTAACATCGAGGTATTTAACTGAAGGAACAAAACAAAATCCAAAATTGCTCTTCTAAAGTGTCTCCAAAATGAATATTTTTGCATTTTCTTGAGATTCAAGACATATTAAATTTGTATGGCTGGAAGCGCATTCCTTAGCGGCGAGGCCACTTTACTTATGTATCGATATCCCTCTGAAGATCGAGACAGTCACTGTCGTAAATGGTACGGTAACACACGCAATCATCCGCAAATAGTTTGATGATGGAGGATATGTTTACGAGGATATCATTGATATGGGTGAGAAATAACACTGGACCTAATACAGTTCCTTGTGAAACACCAGGCAGGACCTTACACGACACTAATTTTATTCCATTTGTCATACATTGAGAACGTGAAACGAGAAGTCGCTAATTCAGCCTAGACACTGTGAGGAGACAGCGTACATATGTAATTTAGATTTCAATAATTCGTGGGGTACCGTACGGTATCGAATGCTTTTTCGAAGTCCAAAACGAGTGAGTCCACTTGATGGCCATCATCTACAGAGTATGCCCAGTAATTAATGTTGATCACTAGTTGGCATTCTCATTATACCTAACAAAATGGTGCATGAGATTCGATGCGACCATATGCTCTAAAACTTTCAAACATATACATGTAAGCGAAACGGGACGATAATTACTGGCGACAGGTGATATGTTAGCTTTCTTCCAGTCCTCTGGGGTGATTGCTGAAAAAGGCGACAGGACTTATGGGACAGTTCAGATGCTATTTATTTTAACACGGTGCGTGAGTCTTTTCTGGGCCCACAGCTTTATCTGTTTTGCGGTTTGATAAGAGTTTCTGTACATCACTGCTTGTAACAGTAATGTTGTCCATTTTCTTGTATTTCGATTTCACATATGTTATGGAGGTAAATTTTTATTGGTAACAACACTTGAAAATTGATTATTTAAACACTGAGCTTTATCATAATCTGATGCCGCTTCCGATCCGTCGGGATTTTTTTAGGTTAGGATTTCTTTGTTTATTGTGTTTTTTACCGTATATGTGTGATTTGGGATTGTCACTTATATTTCCTATCATGTCATTAACATAATTATCTTGGGCAATATCGGTTTCCGTTTTGATTGGGCTCTTATATTGTTCCACTTTCGTTTTAGACGTGCACTTCTAAGTATCTTTGTTGTAATTAACGTGCGTACGCCTTGGGTTATCAAAGGAGTTTGTTTTGTGTTCTAGTGGTTTGAGACGGCGCATGTGACTCAGTCATTTTCAGTAGGTGTGATTTAATCATCTCTCAGTTTTGGTTAATATAGCGTTTATTTGGAGGCCGTTGAAGTATCGTTCTTTAGTAAATTTTACAGTTTTCGATTTCTTGAATCAAAGTCACCTTTGTGATATCAATAAATTTTTTAAATAATTCTCCCAACCAATCTATCATAGTTAGAATCATCTAAGATGCGCATGTTTGGCTATTTCGAATTAGCGCGCCAAACTCCTATAATGTCTGCCTGATTTTTTAATAATAAAATATGGTATATATTGGCTGATGGGGTTCTGTAACAAGATGAAAAGTAATGATTTTTCCATTTACAAGTAAGTATTTGTGAAACACAAGCAGGCCCCAACCGCCCCCCAAATTCATAGGAGTATAAAGCGATGAAGGACAGACAGACGGGCGGACATCCCCAACCTATAGGCCCCAATCCGAAGGGCTACGGCCTAAAAATCATTTTAACCCATACTGACTCAGATATCTTCTAAAGCAGAGAGACTGGGGTAACTTTAAGTTTGTTGGGTTTTTTTTTGTTTGTTTTTGTTAATTATTCCTAGATGACTCTTGCGGTCTTCTTATGACAGCAAGAGTAAGAGTTGTTGTAACAGAACTTGTCACTGATGTCAATTTTCCAATCTCGGCCCACTACTCGGGCCAATGGCATTATTTTAGAAAGGGAGCATAACATAAAAGGCGCACAATTCTTATGGTCAAATAGCAATTTCATACTGTGAAAAAAAGAGTTTTCTTGAGATCAGGATATAGAACGCCCCCTCCCCGCCCCCCACATTATTGCCCCACAACAACAACTAGATGCTCGAGAAGCATGAATCCGCCGGGTTCGCGCAAATTGTATACCTGATTATGATGTTCCTGTGAACAACTGTTCCAAAGAACACCATACAGCCTTGTGGTCAGTGAAGTAGAGGTTTGTAGAGCCAGTGGTACATGGTTGATTTGGTGTGAAGATAATCAATCCACCCACTAATGCGGCCTGTAGGCGCGTGAGCCGATATGTGTTATGCTCATTCCTAATTCATTTCTTCCATTTTTTAAGGTTTTTTTCATTTTGACAATTTTAGTCGGATCCGGTCGAATCCTGGTCACTGCACTGCGGGACGCTTAGGAGCAGCCATGGGTAAAATCTTAAATCAATCCACCCACTAATGCGGGCTGTAGGCGCGTGAGACTGATGTGTGTTATGCAAAGTCCTTATTCAGTTTCTGCAATTTTTAAAGTTTTGCCATTTTGGCAATTTTGCTCGGATCCGGTCGAATCCTGGTCACTGCACTGTGGAATGCTTAGGAGCAGCCATGGGTAAAATCTTAAATCAATCCACCCACTAATGCGGGCTGTAGGCGCGTGAGACTGATGTGTGTTATGCAAAGTCCTTATTCAGTGTCTGCAATTTTTTAAAGTTTTTGCCATTTTGGCAATTTTGCTCGGATCCGGTCGAATCCTGGTCACTGCACTGCGGGATGCTTAGGAGCAGCCATGGGTAAAATCTCAAATCAATCCACCCACTAATGCGGCCTGTAGGCGCGTGAGACCGATATGTGTTGTGCTCATTCCTAATTCATTTCTTCCATTTTTTAAAGTTTTGTCATTTTGACAATTTTAGTCGGATCCGGTCGAATCCTGATCACTGCACTGCGGGATGCTTAGGAGCAGCCCTGGGTAAAATCTTAAATCAATCCACCCACTAATGCGGCCTGTAGGCGCGTGAGACTGATGTGTGTTATGCAAAGTCCTTATTCAGTTTCTGCAATTTTTAAAGTTTTGCCATTTTGGCAATTTTGCTCGGATCCGGTCGAATCCTGGTCACTGCACTGCGGGATGCTTAGGAGCAGCCATGGGTAAAATCTTAAATCAATCCACCCACTAATGCGGGCTGTAGGCGCGTGAGACTGATGTGTGTTATGCAAAGTCCTTATTCAGTTTCTGCAATTTTTAAAGTTTTGCCATTTTGGCAATTTTGCTCGGATCCGGTCGAATCCTGGTCACTGCACTGCGGCATGCTTAGGAGCAGCCATGGGTAAAATCTCAAATCAATCCACCCACTAATGCGGCCTGTAGGCGCGTGAGACCGATATGTGTTATGCTCATTCCTAATTCATTTCTTCCATTTTTTTAAGTTTTGTCATTTTGACAATTTTAGTCGGATCCGGTCGAATCCTGATCACTGCACTGCGGGATGCTTAGGAGCAGCCCTGGGTAAAATCTTCAATCAATCCACCCACTAATGCGGCCTGTAGGCGCGTGAGACTGATGTGTGTTATGCAAAGTCCTTATTCAGTTTCTGCAATTTTTAAAGTTTTGCCATTTTGGCAATTTTGCTCGGATCCGGTCCAATCCTGGTCACTGCACTGCGGGATGCTTAGGAGCAGCCCTGGGTAAAATCTGAAATCAATCCACCCACTAATGCGGGCTGTAGGCGCGTGAGACTGATGTGTGTTATGCAAAGTCCTTATTCGTGTCTGCAATTTTTTAAAGTTTTGCCATTTTGGCAATTTTGCTCGGATCCGGTCGAATCCTGGTCACTGCACTGCGGGATGCTTAGGAGCACCCCTGGGTAAAATCTGAAATCAATCCACCCACTAATGCGGGCTGTAGGCGCGTGAGACTGAAATTGCACAGACGGACAGACAGACAGACGGACAGAATGAAAACTATATCCGTCCGGTTCCCGGCGGATAATGAATACAGAACTGCAAATCCACTCGTTATTCAACTTTGGGAGTTTCAGGGAGGTCGAAAATACTGCACCGGATACTTTTCAGTAAAAAGGCCTGCTAGGTCGAACCTCTGTGTCCTGAAACGTGAGGCAAAGATCCATAGCCTCGAAAGTGGAGATCGATTGACTCTTGTATTCATGGCCATTTCTATTAAAGCAGACCTGTTCTGTCCAAGGAGAAAACGGTCCGCCGGCATTATTTGCTAATGAGCAGTGTAGTCCCAGCGGACCCTTTCCATTTTCCTAGGACAGACAGTCGTAGGAAGACCGCAAGAGTCATCTGGAACTAATAAGCAGTGATGTACCACCACCGGTATTTGGTGCATGAAGTTACAGTAAATGCTTGAAGACCAGAGAACCGGTATGCAGGATTCGTGCCTCAGAAGATATGGAGTTGACCCCTATTAGCAGAACAATGTATAGTCCTAGATGACTCTTGCGGTCTTCCTGTGACAGCAAGAGTCATAGTTCCTATAATAGGAAATGTCATTGATGTCAATTTTCCAAATCTCGGCGCACGACTGGGGCCAACGGCGTTATTTTAGAAAGGGTACATCACATAAACGGCCCAATTATAAATTATAGCGCACAAGTTTTATGGTCAGGTAACATTTTTTTACTGAGAAAAATGTGTGTTTTCTTGAGATCAGGATATCGAATCCCTCATTATCGTCCACAACAACAGTGAATCCACAGTTGCAAAACCACGCTTTACTCTAGTTTTGGAGTTTCCCTGAGGTCGAAAATAATGCGCCAGGGTACTCCTCAGTATGCTTTTAAAGAAAAAGCCTGCCAGTTCGAGCCTCGGTGTCCTTGAACATGCGCCGAAAGATCCAGAGCCTCGAAAATTGAGATCAATGGCCAGTTCTATTTTAGGAACTGTGACCCTTTCTGTCCTAGGTAGACAGAAAGGGTCCGCTGGGACTAATCAACGTAAGACTTCGTAGCTGAGGTAGCTCTCACAGACAAATATCCGAAGTTATTTAAGGTCGTATTTTATTCTGAGGTCTCGGGGAAAATAAAACATGCACATTAGATCCGCAAACGACTAATTCTGCCCGAGACTGTTTCGGAAAACGGACACAATTAAATGGTTCCCAAATTTTCGAGGTATCCATAACCACAGTATAACCATCACAAAATAAACCTGTGTATCACAGTTTTTCAGACAAATACCTTGCGTTTTCCAATTTATCTATATTTTACTTTGTGCTACCGTAAGTTCGAAGTTGAAAAAGAGTATATTTCTGAAAATAAATAATTGTTTATCAAGGAAAAATCCACGAGGTTTCTGAGCGATATTTCTCAGTGTAACGCCAAGCCGCGACGAAAAACGTCAGACCAAAATGTGGTCGTTGTTGTTTTTTAAGTATATAAGATATATAAACAACATCTGATATAAAATGTAACATGTCTGCGGCTTGTTATAAAAAAATATATTTGTGTAAAATCTTTAAGAATGCATGACATGTTATTTTGTAAACATTTGAGAATTCTTAACCCGGAAAGAGCCAGAGAAAATTTTATTTATTTCCCAAGAAAATCGAGAATAAAATGGCTATCAAAAAACTAAAACAATTCCAAGCATTCTTGGAGAATAAATACGCAGTATAAAATGCAGGCTAAATCAGAGCTGACTGGAGCTAGAGTAGGTACCAGAAACCATGGTCTCTCGACGGGAGTGTCTTTTGAATATTTGTTAAACTACTATTAACGTTATTGTATTACTAACCAGATGATAATTACTTGTATATAAGGCTTAAAGTATTAAAACTGCGAATAGTATACAAAATAACATTATAAACAACTTGAAACTTCAAAGTTTACATTTGATGAACTACTTCCGGTTTCTCTCGCACAAGTATAATCATTGAAAAGTGTTCTGGGGTTCCTACCAATTACGGAACTAGCGTTGTTGTGTTGTTGCCCAATAGCCAACCTCTACGAAGGATGGGTCTGTTGCGTGTAACACCTTTTTATTCCACAAACCCATCGGGGATGCGACGAAAATAGCTCATACAAGAGCAAGAAGCTGTTCTATAGAAAACAAAAATCCCTGTTTGATATTAGCCCTCAGCCGCCATATTCACAAGAGTTAATTCAATGAGTTACCGCATAACTCAATCCAAAAACGTTAAGCCTGTAGCTTAAACCAACTGGGTTAACTAATCGCAAATTCGTGAAAGTTAATTCGGTGTTGAACTATCGGATTAAACCAAAAAGTTAACCCTTCTTCTGAGGTGGATTCAACAATGATTAATTTTTACAATAGTGACAGCTAGATTTTTTGAATACAAGAACGGCTTGCTTATCGAGATATAAGGGGTATAAGAGGTTTTAGACAGCTAGTAGACCCATTTGCCATTTGCACGGCGAACGAACTGTATCAAAGGTTTAGGTCTACAAATGCCTGAGATTTTTGTGACAAATATTTAGAAACGGTACAAAGAACCCAACTTTTCCATTCAACAAATTGAAATTATTGGTGACTTTGCTCTTTTTTGGCCGCGACGTCATTTCAAATTGTATTGGCAGATGGTATCACAATCCTCAGTCAGTAGAATCTATTGGTGGTAATATTTTGCTTGTGCAGAAAAGGGTCGACATCATCAAATATCCGAGAAATGAATATGAGCACAATAAAACTTGAAGAAATTACTATATAGCAGTAATTCCTAGTTGACAGGTCTCATCGATTGCACCCATATATAAATTCAGATGCCTCCTGATAAAACAGATGCTTTTGCGAACATTTGAAAGGCACAATAGCATTAATGTACAAGCTACTACAGCGCATAACTACGAGCTTACTTTAGCGTACGCGAAATGCCCGGTTGGAAAATATGACAATGCAATTGCGCAAAAGGGTGCAGTGAAACCCCGGATATGGACACCCCTGAATTATGGACAGCATTTTACAGTCTGTTTTAAAGCGCCATAGCGTTCTTTTA
This sequence comes from Protula sp. h YS-2021, assembly GCA_949752745.1. Taxonomy (NCBI): domain Eukaryota; kingdom Metazoa; phylum Annelida; class Polychaeta; order Sabellida; family Serpulidae; genus Protula; species Protula sp. h YS-2021. The sequence continues at coordinate 48,612,605 of OX457025.1, read as the reverse complement.
TATCTAGACCCCTCTATTGTGGACACCCCTCTATTCAGAATTAGGGATACTATTTTTATCCCGTAAGTACGGTTACATATTTAAAACAACCCCTCTATTGCGGATAGTCAAATTGCTGTCCATATTTTGTGCGTTATATAAACAACCCCTATCAGCTTGTTACTCGGTAGCGTTTGTTTTTTTTCTCTATTGTTTTCTGTAAGCATTGAGTACATTGTATTGAATATAGTGCATGTACTTTCGCTATCTGATAAAATTAAAATAATCAAACCTTCGATATTCAGAAAGAACTCAAATTAACAGGAATTCGAAAAAAGGGACACCCCGCCATTAGGGAAAAATTATTCAGTCACTTTTTGTCCCTAATAGCGGGATTTTACTGTACATTATACAACGCATGGCAATTGAAAACCACCTTAAAATACCATTTAAGAAAGTATGACAACAAAATCACAAGAAGCATCGATTTTGCATATATTCATATGTATTTCTTTTAGCAATAGGGCTCATAGAGCAGACGTTTGAAATACTTATAATCAGATTAAGCCTGTGTCACTTTTGCTACCTGTTCCGTTCTGTACAATATATTTAGACATTCAACGTGTCAGATTTTGAAGGCGGAATAAACGAAGCAATCGAAGTAAAAAATGGCACACATGTACATGCACCAAATACAAGAAATGTTTACAATAATTTTATGTCACATAAAGAACATAAAAACCTCATATATTCTCAATTAATTCAATACGGTATGTCATTTTCAATTTCAAAAACATATTTACTTATATATGATTTGATTTGTTCGCACAAAGCAATAAAGTAAGTGTTACCTGAATACGTAAACAACTGACTCTACGTATAGGTAAAATTTAGAAGTCAAAACAGAATAAGTAATAAAACATTTTGCATATCCATCTTCACTGTTTCTTTGTTTGCCTAATCCCGGCTGTATAATTAATAGAACACACAGCAAACGAATCATAAAAAGCCACCATCAGGAATAAATTATGTCTGATTTTAATTTCGAAAAGCCATCACTATGGTTTTCCAATGTGTTAAACATTGGTTATTGCGATCCATAACAATAAAAAATTCTGTGGAACACATAGCACCACATAGGTACCCTTAACAGGTGCCTTGTTGCTATGTTTACAATCGACCAATCAGCGTCGGTGCAGTTCCTGTCACGTGATCGAACCATTCCCAAGTTATCGCGGCCCAAGTAACAGGGGATTTTTCTCTACTAAAATTTTGTAAAAATGACGGAACATAATCAAGGTAAACGCATACTCTTTGGATATTATTTATCTTGGATATTAGATTTATGTATATTGTAAGTGTGATCTTGTTCGGTATACGTTTTGACCGGTTTTGCGGACTTTGCTGATTTCTACACGTGGTAGTTCTGGGTTTTGTCAGACTGGCTTAGTTCAGTAAATGCTTCCCTGCCATCAAGAACGTAGTGTAGATTATGTGTAATAGACAGTTGCTATTTCGAGGGTTTCCCTCATTGTCAGCAAAACACTTGCATTTGGTTGCCTCTGCAAACAGGAAACCTCTTTCTTTCCGTCATCCTTCTCCCCTTTTGCTCTTGGAGCATTATAGGAGCGTGGGATACGCAGTATTCGCGGCGTAGGAGGTTCGTCTTTCACGCACTTCAGGCTGCAGCTGCGGGTAGCATACACTATCTCTTACTGTTAATAGATACGCCAACAGTTAGTGTTGTGAGGATTTACCAGATTTTTTTATTAGTGTAGCCACTGCTGTCCACATATGAATCGGTGAAGAATCGAACATGTGGTCGTCGCAGCGGCATCGTACTTCTAGCGTTTACAACAGCTGGACGCTGTCACGGGTCATCGGCATAACGTGGTGTAAGCATCGATCACGTGTCAGGGTACGAGGTTAGCAGGGGTATTTGAATCTTGTAGTGCGTTTTTGCTACGACCCGCTGCGGTGACGGGTGCAGCAAGGGACGATTTACAGGTACTAAGGTTTGATCGGGTCGTGTTTACGGCGACTTGCCAATGGCATGAGTCGTCTTTGCACCGACTAACTGTTATGGCGGTCGTGGTTGGGCCGACTCGCTGCTGTGACGAGTCGTGTTCGCACCGACCTGCTGTTGTCAAGGGTTATGTTTGCTGCGACTCACCGGTGTCACGAGTTTGTACCGACCCGCTGTTGTGGCGGGTCGTGGTTGCAGCCACTCGGTGTTGTCACGGGTTGTGTTTGCGACGACTCGTTCATGTAGCGACTCGCTGTCGCTGTTGCAGCGACTCGTGTTAGTGACGCGTTGAACTTGTGTCGAGTCTATGCTAAAAGAGAAGCTTGATTACAGCAGGATAATTTCTGGAGCAGCTTTGGCGTAGTGTATGCTTTGCTTTCAGGTTCATTGTCTTATGCTTCTGTGACGATGCCAGTTCTACCGTCGATCATGTTACTAGACGGTACTCTCGCCGGCTGTGTTTGTGGCAGGTCGTTGCACCGATTGGTTCATGTTACGGGTCGTGTCTGTCACGACTCGTGATTGTGTCGGGTCGTCGTTGCGACTGTCGTGACTGCTGCAACACGTGATTGCGACGGGTTGCCGCTGTGCCGGGTGGCGTATGCGGCGACTTGATTACGTGACACTTGCTGTGGTGTAGGGTATCGATATTATGTCGTGTGGTGCGTCTTGTGCTTTATTTCTAAAGCGGTTTTAATGACATTGTATGAACGGATTTCGTTTTTTTATAATTAATATCACATGTTTTGTAGATTATCATCAGAAATACTATACAATTACATGCTTTGTGTGGTTGTAAATTCACTGACAATTCCCGATTCCTGTGCCCATCTCAAGCATGCATGAGACCCGCATTCAAGGGGTACAGCCATTTTGCGACGCTGGGGAATACAGCTTTGTGCGCTGGCTAGCCGCTGCGACCAGTCTGTACATCTCGATGACTCGTTTTTTCATTCCTCTTGCAGCAGCAGGAGACTGCCAGAGTTCGAGCAAAGGGACGCAAACGGTCTAAGGGTGACAAGTATTCTGCCTCTATACATGCAGTTTATCCTATGGCATTGTCAACTGTCTATAGATCGGATATGGAGGGAGATGGGTTTTGACAACCCAGAAAAATTAAGTCTGGTCATTACCGGATATTTCTGTGTCTGCACAGGGCATTTACTTCATCGATCCGGGACAAGTCGATGTTACATCCTCGATGGAGACTCGTGTTGTGTCTGCTACGCCAGCTATACAGGCTCCTATCCAGTCTTTAATACAGGCGCCATTGATTAATGATCTTACGTTAGAGACAAACACAATGGCACAGGATTTTTTGCTTCAGCATTTGCTCAGGGCGGCTGAACTGGACTTTAACGTGCCTGCAGCAACGGAAAGTGCTATGTCGGGCACAGTTCTACAGAGACAAGAACTTTTGCCTTTAAGGAAATTTGCTTCGAGCCTTAACTTACACCCAGACCCGCTGAGGCATGCTTCGGATGAAGAGCTCAAGATTTTGCGTAGTTCAGCGTCCAAGTCTGGATTAGTGGCTTCGACAACTTTGCGACTTAATTCAGTTCCATCCGCTACTGTGACAACAGAATCCTCATCGCAGAAGGATACACAACCGCCGTCTATTCCCTGCATGGCCGCTATACATTGACTGGCGAGACACCTCGCGGACGGAAACGGAAACATTTACGCGTCCTCTTCATCTTCGTCAACAGACACTTCATATTCTGGAGAGTAGCCGTTGATAGTCAGTGACAAAGAACAGCTCCCAAATCTTGTCACAGAATCTGTCGTGTCTAATTTACCGTTGTCACCGGTCACGGTTGCGCACCCTGCTCCGCTGGTGATGACTCAGGTTGTACTTTCGACGACGTCTTACTCTTCACCATACCACGCCTCGCCACTGGTCACCATGCCTGAGGATTACAAACCCTTGCGACCAGTGCGCACCCCCACTCCTCCAGCTGTCAAAGTGTTACCAAATAGCTAGGAGGAGGCTTCGACAGTGGATTTTTCGGCAGTGAATTTTCCCATTAAGGATATTATCAAGTTCATTGCCGATAACTCATCTGCTTCGATAACGACGTCAAAACCACAGGTTAGTCGGCCGTCCTTTTTTTCATGGCCCAGTCACAACCGCAAGCGCATGAAGATTTCATGGGTTTATCGACGGGCCCTTGTGTTTCTAACGTGTTACAAGCCAGGAAGGACCATTTACACATATTGCAAGATGTTCGTCCTCGCCACTGGTCTCGCTTACTTTCCTCAAAGGTTTTGCACGTTAAGAATGCGGCTTATCAATTCAATGACGGAGTTCTGCCAATCCAGCACTGGTGTATCTTTGTTAAAAGGGGCCGTTGCTTCTCAATGTCAGCCCTGAATGGTTAGCCGAAATGGATTGTTGATATTTGGAAGAAGTGCCAAAGAAGAGCTTGCGCACACGTTCTTTTCAAGATGCCGCGTTTCAAGCGTTTAGGATCTTTGCCGACCCGGGGCCAACGCCTTATCCGTTGTTGCAGCTGGGTCGAACTTACTGAAACTAAATGCATACATGCTCACGTCGCTCGTGGTGCAGAGGAGAGATCAAGTATGTTAGTACTGAGGATGCACGAAGGCTGCGGTTTGTCCCCATTGATGGACAATCAGACTTGTTTCCTCCGGAAATATTGAAGACTGTCATTGACGCGGCGCATGTTAAATTGCAGAAGGATGTATTGATGTGTAAAGTGCTTACACCACACGCTAGGACGTCGAAGCAGCTATCTTCCACGGTTCTCTCCATTCATAAGCAGAGGTAGCAACCAATCAAAGTATCCAGCTCAGATCGCATGTCAATCACTGCCTGATACTTTAGGTTTCTGCGAAGAGTTGGTTTATCCATTCCCCAAATCAAGCGCAGATGTGCCTGTTGGAGGAAGGCTACAGAATTTTTGGCAAGTTTGGCAAGCGTTAGGAGCTCCCAAAAACATAGTCCGCTGGCTGCGCTGGGGGTACCCCTTACGGTTTGTAAGAGACAGGTCGGGTCCTCAAATACTTCCTCCGCCAGACGAGCTGTCCAATCTTCTTTGGTTACCCCGTACGAGCACCAGTCAGTCAAACAACTCGCCTTGCAAACAATGTTTTGAGATCTGATTACAAAGAAAGCCATAGAAAAGATGCCTATAGTCACTCAATGTTTTTTCAGTCGGGTCTTTCTCGTGTCAAAAAAACCAGAGAATCAATTTGTCGCAACTCAATCACTTCATACATCTGACACATTCCATATGGACACTCCACAGTTGATCCACCCTAAGCCAGGGCATGTGGGCGATTTCAGTGGACCTGCCGAATGCGTACCTACATATTCCGATGCACAAAGAGTTACGTCGTTTTCTGGCTTTCAGGATAGAATAGTCATAAAGGTGGTCAAGTGCTGGGATCGTCAAGTAGTGTTGCAAATCTTCCAATATCTCGGCGATTGGCTATTAGTCAGCGAGGACAGGTTCTATTAGCAGTGCAATATCCTCGGTTTGTTGGTCAATCACAAGTTGGAGTTGATTCCAGTTCAGAGGTTAGAGTTCTTGGGAGAATTGTTGGATATTGTCGGGACCAGGGTTTTCCTCACTTAAAATTCGCATACAGAAAATTATATCCATAATTGCACGGGTCGTGTCTTCTCCCAAGCCCCCCCCCCTCCCTTAGAGTCACTTCTCTGGTTACTGATGGCAACGGAAAAGACGGTCGAGCTCGGCAGGTGTCATTCCTGAAAGTTTCAAAAGTGTATGTTGAAGGCATTGCTTTGAGGCAGGTTGTCGGATCATCGGATGCGGCTTTCTCTGTTAGCTCTCACGTATCTAGAGTGGTGGTCGCTTCGATTCAGTCTGTTGCACAATTTCCCGTGTCTCTCGCACGGTGTTCGGATCTGGCAGCATTAGCGATCGACGCGTTAATGTATCAGTGGCCGATAGGGGTGCTCTTTGCGTTTACACCGTCGTCCCTGATGTTCAAAGTTCTTGTAAAGGTTTGGTAAGAGAGGCCGAGCGGTCTGTTATTGGTAGCTCCCGATCTTCCAGAACTGCCTTGATTTCCTTTGTTGATGCGATTACCGTGCGTCATTATTCTTCCAATTCCATTGGAGTATGGCAGTTTGCGTCAACCTCATTGTGATCATTATCATTCAAAACCTCAGTTGTTTCGACTGAAACTTTGGTGCGAAGTTTTCCTTCTTAAGATTAAAGGGTTTTTCTCAGAGGCTCATGCAGAAAAAAGAAAAGATCCACAGAGATTCCACGAAGAAGGTTTTCTTGTCACACTGTCGACTTTTCGAGTTAGGGTGTCTTGGTAGGGATATGGATTCTGTGCCAGTGACGGCGGTCGCGGTGGCCGATTTTTCCTTTATTTGAAGGTGACAGGTTGATGACATATCGGTCCGCTCTCACGTGTATTTTGAAGCGTGTTGAAATATCTCACATCTCCTTTTACATCATTCTATAATTTCAGACAAGTTGCTCACCTTGAAGTGCATATTTTTCATATCGATAGCGTCTGGTAAGCGCCGAGGTGAATTGCACGCTTTGCAGAACTCTATTAGTCAAGTTAATGGGTCATGGGAGGCGGTGGTCCTAAAACCATTACAGTCTTTTTTTTTTGACAAGACGCATATTGCGACCAAAGGCATAGGTACATTTAAGCAAATTGTTGTGGCTGTCTTGCCGGGAGTGAGGTAACATCGCGGTGTCGACACAGCGTCGTTATGCCCCGTCTCCCTACTACGCGCGTGTAGTAAGCGATCAAATGCCTATCACAACACGTTGCAGCGTCGTCTGTTTATATCTTTTATGTATTACAGTAGATCTGTCCAAAGCGTCTATATCTTCTTATATCATAAACCATATTGTTAGCATATGATGATATAATTAAGGAACTTGAAGATGCAATTCAGAAGCGATTCTCAATTAAAGCTCAACAGGTTAGACATGTAGCTCATACGTAATGCTAGTTTTGTGTGTCGATGTGCGACTTGTTACGGATTGGATTTTAGGCTTCGCCTAACACGTTTAATTTGCAAGAATACACAACTGATGCGTTTAATAATTTGCATAGTCTTGGCCCGTCTGTTGCTGCTGAATCAGAGATTCATAATAGTCCTTCTTCTTGCAGGCCCCATCTGCAGTTGGGTGGTAAAAGCGATAAAAAAAGAAGGCAGCTACGTAGGCTCTGGATGGAGGCGCTGCGTGCAGCGTCACAGATAACGCGTGGCTTTGTCGATCATGGGACGGTTGTTGTGGCGACCTACCACAGTAGCGACTTATATCATGATCGGGTTTTAGACAGTGCGGTTTTGCACATGATATAACACGCTGCTGTGACGGGTGGGCTCAAACGGTGACTTTATGTTCATCGGCCGTACGTGTGTGTACCTCTCTGGTGAATAAGAGGGGATGGGGGCATTAACTCATCTCAGTCTGTACGTGTGTATGTTCGAGCTTATTATTTTTAATGGGCACTTCGTAATGAAACCCCACTGAATGTTGTTAATTGTTATGGAATGTGCATTACGCGGTGAAACCCCGTTGAAATTAAAAGATAAATTGAATTTATTTCTTTTATTTCTGCCTTTCCGACACAATCTCTTGCAGTCGACCAGTTCGTACGCATGGGATGTTCAATTCCCTCCACCAGTTCTAGTTTCTAGTAGTGATGATTTCGTAGTCTACAAGCCGATATTTTTGAAATTAAAACTAAAGTATTTAATTTCTTAATAGCCATTTTTAAAAGGAAAGTAAAATATCTTGTAGAGGTAGAAGTCATCACTCGAATTGTGCCCACCTACCTCCCCATCAAATGGGATCGTGTGGTGCGATAGGTTAGGTATGGTTTGATCACATGACAGGAACTGCACCAACGCTGATTGGTCAGTTGGTTGACAAGCATTGTAAACATAGCAACAAGGCACCTGTTAAGGGTATCCATGTGGTGCTGTGTGTTCCACAGAATTTTTTATTCTTATGGATCTCGATAACGGATGTTTAGCATTTAGCAAACTATAATAATGGCTTTGTAGTCCACAAGATATCTTGCTCATAAAAATGAGTTTTAAGAACTTTAATACTTAAAGAAATAGCAAGATTTTTGAGTCATTGAATAAAATTTTCACCGGCTCGTTAGTCTGACATTTTTGGCTGTAAAACTACTGATTTTCGGATGTCACACCTTCAAATTTTCCGGCTGCTTAATCTTTGAAAGATCTCAGAAAAATTTTGTTAAAGTTGCCTTTAAAGAAATATGCGAATCCTAATGTGCGTCGTTGACTTGCAGTTGAGAGGCAAGGCCATTCAACAAAACTTCAGACTGTCGTTTAAGGTCGTTATTTTTCAAACAGTTCAACAAAGAATACACTTATCCGAGAATTCTCACGTTTATAACTTTTATTCTTCTAATTCTATCAAATACTGAAAGTATTCGACTCGACTCAACACTTAAACTTCAATAACATTTATCCAGTTTTATCTGAGTACGCCACCAAGACGCCGCAGTAGAACCTCACTTTGCACCATTTGGACCCACACCTAACGTGTAGCCTCTATGATTCCGAAAAATCAACTTCTGACGGTGCAACAACCACCTCTTTATATACTTGCTGGCAGAACAGCAGCCGCTAGTTAAAAATGCGACCAATCAAAGTGTTTCGATATTAAATCAAGAACCAATACGAAAATACCTACCCGAAAACACATGTTCCGAGTTGCATAGGAACAAAAAAGTTTTTGGAACGATCTCCTTTACAAAAGGCAATATCGGTTACGATATATGTTATTTCTAAATACTTGAAAATTACATCAAAAGTTTGTGCTCAAAAACCAATCCAAAGTCTAGTTCCTGACATATCCCTTATACTTAAAACATAACTAAAATTTTAAATGGTGTAAAATCTATCAAAAAGACTTCAAACGAACTAGGAACTAATACTTTTCCTTACGACAATATCCCACTAGATCAGAAACTGATCGCCGCGGTCCTGTCAAGCTTTGTACTAAATGCGTCACTTCAACAGTTTTCCGTTAAATTTGCAAAATTTGCAAAATGCTTATTCGCCACTTAACAACACATAAAGGGAAAGACTGAAACCGAACGGCACTACTTGGTAGTCTTAAAAGGAGCACGTATCTCACATTACAATAAACAGAGCTAGGCATCAATTACATCAAATACGCGTTAAAAACATTAAAAAACTATACATATACATACGCGTGATAGTAGCGCAAGTATGCTCAGAAAGTCATTTTTGCATACCCTAACAGACATCTACCACAGTTATTGATATCAGTAATTAAATTAATGATATTAATTATATCAGTTATTAAATAAACGGACATCAGAAATTTTAATCATATAATTAAAGCATAAAATCAATTACTGAAATCATCAAAATAACTCTACGATATTAATTTTTCTAGCCATTTTATCAGGTTTTTATGAGGAATTCAACTTGTTATATCAGCTATAGTTATATAGATATCTAAAATCAAAACACTTTTAATCAAGTAACTGCGTTCTTATGACTACGTGTCCGATGTCCGTTAGTTATTTAGTGACTGATGTAGCAAACTTTTGAGACTAAATCAACTTACATCCTTCTACTTCTACAATTCTATTCAAATTGGTTTCATGTTATGGATGAATGTTCTCTTGGTTGAAATTTTTTTTGCGCCATTTCGTAAATATGCCAAATTTCTCCAAGTCGTGAAGTCCATGTAATTAGAACTGACATCATTTGCAAAATATTTAAAAGTTTGTGGAAGACTAAAACGTATAAAAAATCTGTTATCATGGGCAAAATACATGATCTTATATGATACCTTGCATAATTTCAAATAACTCAATTCATCATTTAATGTTTATATTTTTTGAAACATATTTCTATTAATATTTAACAAATTAAACCCTATCCATTAAAAATGTCTTCAACACCTGTTCACCGACTACTTGCACAATGGTTACTCCAGCGACCATTAATCAGAGTATCGTGAAAATGAAAAAAATTGTGTGTAGATAATAACTTTATATTATGCACTTAATATTTGTCCATTTCATTATATAAACAAGAAAAATATGGCCATTGTAATATCTTGTAGCCATAGAAGCCATCGATATGGAGTTTTCGAATGTGTTTAACGTTGTTATGGCGATCTTTAATGGACATTTTGCGGGATATTACCGCAAGTAAATTTTAAACGGATTCCACCTTTTACTATGTTTATCGTGTGTTGTCAACCAATCAGCGTCGGTAGAGGTCCTGTCATGTGATTGAACAATACCCAACTTATCATACCACACGATCCCAATGGATGGGTAGGTGGACGGGTATATCTCGAGTGATGGCCTGTACCTCTACAAGATATTTTAATCATAAAAATGAGTATTAAGAAATTAAATACTTCAGTTTTAATTTAAAAATATCGTCGTGTATACTACGAAGCCATCACTATGGGAGACTCGAACTGGTTGAGGGAATTGAACGACCAACGCATACGAGCTTGTTGACACGTCTACAATTGCGTCAGAAAGGCAGAAATAAAAGAAATTAAATTCAATTTATCTTTTGATGCAGCGGAATTTCACCGCAAACTGCCCATTCCATAACAAATAATAATTTAAGAGGGATATCACCATGAAGTGCCCATTATTCATAACAAAATCAAGCTCGAACACACGTACAAGTAGTTTGATATGAATTAATGCCCCTCTCTTTTTTCCATAAGAGAGGTACACATAAATAACTAGCCAAAGTCGGCGTCAACAGATGTGCTGAACCGTCACAGTGGGGTTTTATACCATGTGCAAAATCTCACCGTCTGAAAACCCGACCATGGTGCAAGGCACCACTGCGCGATCCGCCACAGCGTCAGTCACATGGAGGACAGAGTTACATGCTGTTGGTGTAGAGTGGAGCGGTGCCTCCACAACAGAGTCTACTTCGTAAGTCGTCTTTCAGCCAGATTACTGGAGAGTACTGCAAGAAGGAGGGCTATTATGAATCACTGATTCAGCAGCAACAAACTGGCTAAGACTCTGCAAATTATTCAACACATCAGTTATATATTCTTACAAATAATGTTTAATCAACGTATCTGGCGAGGCCCGACAACCAACCCGTAATAACGCACACATTGACACACCATTATCATTACATAAGGAGTGCGCTAAAATGGTGAACTTCAATATACAATCGCTTTTGAATGCTAACATATGCTAATAATATGGTTTTCTTGATACAGTGAGATATAGACGCTTTGGAAATTTGTGACCTAAGCCCTTGGTCACACATATGCGTCTTGCCAAGAAAAAACGGTAATGGTTATAGGACCATCACCTTCCATGAACCATTTACTTCACCAATAGAGTTCTGTAAGGCGTCTATATCCGGCGGCGGCTTGCCCGACCCCAGTGCCAAATACACATTTCAAGGTAAGTAACTTGTCTGAAATGATAGAGTGATGGAAAAGTGGTGATGTGAGATATTCCAAGACCAGCGAGAAATCCCAAGGTACCACTGTTCTATCGGATATACGGCGCTCTAGTTGAAACAACTTGAGTAAATCCGACAATACCTCACATGTGGACAAATCATAACCCGATGCACCCTTCAAAATAAACGTGAGAGCCAAGCGATATGTCATAATTGATCCTCTGCATTCTCTGCATCACTCTTTGAAACAAGACAAATCCTTGAAAAAGAAAAACTTATGCACTAGTTTCAGGATTTTTGTGAAGTTGACGTAGACTGCCATACTCCAGAGGAATTGGAAGACTCTTGATGCACAGTAACTGCATCAACAAAGGAAACCAATTCAGTTCTGGAAGATTGGGAGGTACTAGCAGGAGACGGTCAGGTCTCTCTTGCCACATCTTCATGAGAACCTTCATCATGAGAGAGGACGACGGAAACATCGCTGGTAGCCAGCAACACAGTATCTGGTAGAGATCCGATTCTTTGATTGGTTGCTGGTCTGTGTTTAGGATTGGGAGCCTGCTTTTTGTGTCCGGTTTATGCTTCTTCCCTTGTGGTGTCGAAACCGGCACTGGATATGCTCTCTTTTCTTCGCCTTTGCTGTAGGAGGGACGGCCGATTGCCGCTGTCTCAGATTACTGGCGTGTGGCGTCAGGACTTTGCGCATCAACGCATCCTGTAATTTGACTGGCGCTGACTCGATATCATTCTTCAGTATTTCAGGAGGAATTAAATCAGATTGCCCATGCATTGGTGCAAAACACAATCTCGTGCGTCCTCCCCGCTTATATTGGAATGAGGCAACACTTAATCTCATCGAAGAACCACCAACGCTGTGAGCATGTAGGCCTTGAATTTCAACCAGTTAGACGACTCTGCCACGACGGAATAAAAAAACACGGTCGAACAAGGTATTAGTGCCGGGATCGACAAACTTTCTCAAGGCTTGGAAAGCAGCGTCTTGAAAGGAAAGTGTGCGCAAACTCTTCCTTGCCACTGTGAAGACTAATAAATAGTAAGATTGTTCCGCTTCTTAGTTCACTACTTTATTCAATCTTAGATGTGACAAAGCGGCAGTGGTTTATATATGACCACATGGGTAATAAGAGGAAACAGATTCGGAAGCACCAAAGAATTTTGGCATATATACCGCGTTCTATAAAGAAATTTTGAAAAATTTTCGTGAAGTGTTTCAAACAAGCAAAGATTCAGCACAAATTCTGTGGAACAATAAAAATATATTAATAAACAACAAGCAAATATTTTATAAAAGCTGGTTTGATAAAGACATCCATCTTGCAAAGGACCTACAGGATGCAAACGGTAACTGGTTACCTGTGAAACATTTTAATGAAATATATAACTTAAAGCTAAACTTTTTAACTTTTCGTGCAGTTAAATCCGCAATTAAATTACGAGTTGATGTCGATGCCCGAATCGCGTTCAATAATTCCGTGTTTGAGATTGATGAAATCTTTTATACATCTCGAAGGCCAAGTCAAAACTCTTTCATAATGAGTTGATAAAAAGGGTGGAAAGAGACCCTACCAGTCACAGCTTCTGGACAAATGCCGGTTTCGACACAAATGCCGTACATAAAAGTACTGCTCTTATGAAAGCGTCCTGCAGAAGCAGTAAACTTGTAGCGTTTCACTATAAAATAATCCAAAACATTGTAGCGCATAACGCAAACCTAAAAAATGGGGCATAAGACAGACCAACAAGTGCAAATATTGTTTAACTGAGGACGACTTGTTTTACACCTTTCTTAACTGCCCAAACACTGCGGAATTAATTACTTCAACGCTTAAGAGTTTCTGATAGGCTCCCTCGAAAAAGCAAAAAATCATATCCTCCTCCTAATAAAGTATCTTATTTGGAAAGCTCGGTTCTATGACTACCAATTTCAACATTCAACTGTATTGAAAGAAATCCAGGCGTACATAGAAGTAGACAAAAAGGCCCTTTCGAGTTCGAATTTTGAACTAAAGTGGAAAGGATGGCATCATCCATTTAACATTTAAAAGTTTCAGAGCAGGTCCTCTTCCTTAGGATAATACCAATGCAACTCACTTACTCCTTTCATCTTTCGTTCGATTGTGCTTTACTGTTTATGTCCTGTTTCTTGTTGTGTTTAATTGTATGTCTCTGTAAACAAGTTGTTCTGTAACGTCCTATCTTATTTATGTAGAGTGATAAAATCCTGGGAAAAGGCCTGCGTGCCTAGATGTGAATAATACACAAGTTGTTGAAATTATCATGACAAATCAGGAACAAAAAATAAAAAAGACAAAAAAGAAGCTTAAATTCACAATAAGACATCACATCCCTCCCTTTCTCAGTTAAAAATACTCTATTTTTAAAAACTAAAATGTCGAATGACAGTACTTTTTTACAGATGCGCTTCCGAGTTTAGACAGATTATAAACAGACACTGCGAAATATCTTTTGAAACAGAACACTTATTTACACTTGGGACAACGTCCCAAGGAGATATTAAATTACCTCAAATTCCGTACATTTCTCTTTTCTTCCCTTTTAAAATTTTTTTTTCATATTTCGTTTTTTTGTTGTTCTTCGTCACTTGGTTTCCGCGCTTCTCCTCCAAGACCGTTTGAGCTAGGAAAGTGAAACTTGGCACACAGATAGGATGTGTGGTAAACTCGATCCACGCGAAAAAATTTTTACGTATGACGTAATCTTCCGCATCTTATGACGTCATAAATATTTTAGTGCTTAATATGTTCAAAACGGTTGGAGCTAGAGATTTGGCGTCAAATACGTTATGAGACTACTTTTTGACAAAGAACCGCGTGAAAGCCTTAATTTTAGCGTATGACGTCATATTGACGTCATTTTTCGATTTTTTTTCCTGGTCGGTTTTAAAGCGGAAATTTTTGTTATTAGTATACAGAACGCTTAACTGAATACCAATTGACGGATAAAAGTTACTTTAAACTCTCCAATGACCTGTAAAACGCCCCCCCCCCCCCGCCGAAATGCACACAAGTGTATTAACACCCACACAACACAGTACAAGGTGCCTTTTGCGGGCACGCGATTATGTATAATGCATATCAATACGGCTGTATGTGGCTTGTGGCCTCTCCCATAATGAAAAGCTACTCTGTGGCTAGGTGACCATGCAGTACTGTTGTTTTGTAAGTACGTGGCTGTGATAAGCTGGGCTTTTTTTTCAATGGTGCAGTCAGTCAAAAGTTGAGCACGGAGAGCAAATGTTGTTTTTTTATTAATTTTTTTTTACAAATAACTGCGTTATATTTCGTGAATATATTGAATACTACGGAACTGTTTTAGTGATAACTGTGTAGTGTTCATTTGTTGATCACTCTTACTATTTGTGACGATAGATTATTTCGAAAACCTCGATAGGTGCATAATTCCCACTTGCAAACTTCGTTATAAATTCGGTATAAATTTGTAGTTTTTCTCGAAATTTCAGCCCTTTTTTTCTTTTTTCCGTCACGGGGGTTCCCAGAAAACTCCTCCTATGCTATTAACGTAGGACGATGAAATTTGGTACAGTGATAGAGGGTGATGAGATGTCGTCAAATACACAAAAAAATTTTGACCTTGAAGGTCAAGATCAAATTGAGGTCAAAGTATTTTTTACCTCAAAGTGGTTGTCGTAGAAAGATGGCACGTGGCAGAGACATAGAGTGTAATGAGTTGTCGTCAAATCCGCAAATTTTTTTGACCTGAAACCTCAGAGGTCAAGGTCAAAGTGAGATCAAAATAATTTTGAAGCGCCTATTAATCACGACAAGTAGCCATAAAGGTGCTCAAATCCCAGCTTGAATACATAAAACGTACTCTGTAGGAGGAAAACTTTGATCACTAATCTTGACCTTGAGGGCCAAGGTCAAAGGTCACGTGACTTCACGCGCCGTTAACGACAGGCCGACTTTATCTCGAAAACGGTTAGAGATAGAGCGATTTTGAGCTCATTTTCGACCCTTTAGGCTTAAACAACGTTACATAAGAGGTACCTCGGTGACTTTGACCTTCTTGGTCACGGTCAAGGTAAAAAACCGGAAGTTGACTATTATCTCGAAATTGGTTACAGATAGAGCGATTTTGAGCTCATTTTCGACCCTTTAGGCCTTAACAACGTTACATAAGAGGTACCTCGGTGACCTTGAGCTTCTGGGTCACGGTCAAGGTCAAAAACTGTAAGTAGACTATTATCTCTAAAACAGTTAGAGATACAGTGAATTTCAGCTCATTTTCGATCATTTGGGCCTAAAAAATGTTACATAAGAGGTACCTCCGTGACCTTGGCCTTTTGGAGCACGGTCAAGGTAAAAATCCGAAAGTAGACTATTATCTCGCAAACGGTTAGCATGTGCTTCTAACATCGTTGATTTTCTATAAAGTATTGCTGTGTCCTTTAATGGTTTCCAAATGGCTAGGTTTTATTTAATATCTAATTTTAGCATCTAATTTTAAATTATAACAGGAATGTTAATTGTGTCTGAAAATTTTCATTCTCCATGCAGACCTAAGCCGGAACAGAATCAAGAATCAAAATGCGAATTTAAAAACTGAAATAAGATAAGAAATTTTTAGCTCAGTCAATAAGTATTTTTCTAGCATCCTAAGTGTTTTTTTCGCAACTCGGTTGCGAAATCGGTCTAGTTTTTTATTTTTTTTCATATTTCGTTTTCTGTTATTCTTCGTCACTTGGTTTCCGCGCTTCTCCTCCGAGACCGTTTGAGCTAGGAAAGTGAAACTTGGCACACAGATAGGATGTGTGGTAAACTCGATCCACGCGAAAAATTTTTTACGTATGACGTCATCTTCCGCATCTTATGACGTCATGAATATTTTAGAGCTTAATGTCTTCAAAACGGCTAGAGCTAGAGATTTGGCGTCAAATACGTTATGAGACTACTTTTTGACAAAGAACCTCGTGAAAGCCTTAATTTTAGCGTATGACGTCATAATGACGTCATTTTTCGATTTTTTTTCCTGGTCGGTTTTAAAGCGGAAATTTTGTTATTAGTATACAGAACGCTTAACTGAATACCAATTGACGGATAAAAGTTACTTTAAACTCTCCAATGACCTGTAAAACGCCCCCCCCCCCGATTTTCACACAAGTGTATTAAAACGCACATCACACAATACAAGGTGCCTATTGCGGGCACGCGATTATGTATAATGCATATCAATACGGCTGTATGTGGCTTGTGGCCTCTCCCATAATGAAAAGCTACTCTGTGGCTAGGTGACCATGCAGTACTGTTGTTTTGTAAGTACGTGGCTGTGATAAGCTGGGCTTTTTTTCAGTGCTGCATTTTCAATGGTGCAGTCAGTCAAAAGTTAAGCACGGAGAGCAAATGTTGTTTTTTTATTTAACTTTTTTAAACAAATAACTGCGTTATAATTCGTGAATATATTGAATGCTACGGAACTGTTTTAGTGATAACTGTGTAGTGTTCATTTGTTGATCACTCTTACTATTTTATGACGATAGATTATTTCGAAAACCTTGATAGGTGCATAATTCCCACTTGCAAACTTCGTTTGCAAATGGGTATAAATTTGTAGTTTTTCTCGAAATTTCAGCCCTTTTTTCCTTTTTTCCGTCACGGGGGTTCCCAGAAAACTCCACCTATGCTATTAACGTAGGACGATGAAATTTGGCACAGTTATAGAGGGTGATGAGATGTCGTCAAATACATAACAAATTTTGACTTTGAAGGTCAAGATCAAATTGAGGTCAAAGTATTTTTTACCTCAAAGTGGTTGTCTTAGAAAGATGGCATGTGGCAGAGACATAGAGTGCATGAGTTGTCGTCAAATCCGCAATTTTTTTTGACCTGAAACCTCAGAGGTCAAGGTCAAAGTGAGATCAAAATATTTTTGAAGCGCCTATTAATCACGAAAAGTAGCCATAAAGGTGCTCAAATCCCAGCTTGAATACATAAAACGTACTCTGTAGGAGGAAAACTTTGATCACTAATCTTGACCTTGAGGGTCAAGGTCAAAGGTCACGTGACTTCACGCGCCGTTAACGACAGGCCGACTTATCTCGAAAACGGTTAGAGATAGAGCGATTTTGAGCTCATTTTCGACCCTTTAGGCTTAAACAACGTTACATAAGAAGTATCTCGGTGACCTTGACCTTCTGGGTCACGGTCAAGGTAAAAAACCAGAAGTTGACTATTATCTCGAAATTGGTTACAGATAGAGCGATTTTGAGCTCATTTTCGATCCTTTAGGCCTAAACAACGTTACATACGAGGTACCTCAGTGACCCTGACCTTCTGGGTCACGGTCAAGGTAAAAAACCGGAAGTTGACCATTATCTCGAAACTGGTTACAGATAGAGCGATTTTGAGCTCATTTTCGACCCTTTGGGCCTAAACAACGTTACATAAGAGATACCTCGGTGACCTTGAGCTTCTGGGTCACGGTCAAGGTCAAAAACCGTAAGTAGACTATTATCTCTAAAACAGTTAGAGATACAGTGAATTTCAGCTCATTTTCGATCATTTGGGCCTAAAAAGCGTTACATAAGAGGTACCTCGGTGACCTTGGCCTTTTGGAGCACGGTCAAGGTAAAAAAACCGAAAGTAGACTATTATCTCGAAAACGGTTAGCATGTGCTTCTAACATCGTTGATCTTCTATAAAGTATTGCTGTGTTCTTTAGTGGTTTCCAAATGGCTAGGTTTTATTTAATATCTAATTTTAGCATCTAATTTTAAATTATAACAGGAATGTTAATTGTGTCTGAAAATTTTCATTCTCCATGCAAACCTAAGCCGGAACAGAATCAAGAATCAAAATGCGAATTTAAAAACTGAAATAAGATAAGAAATTTTTAGCTCAGTCAATAAGTATTTTTTTAGCATCCCAAGTGTTTGTTTCGCAACTCGGTTGCGAAATCGGTCTAGTTCTTAGAAACTGTTTTACATAGTACACATGTAACAGAGCAAAGTTACCCACACAGCTATTAGTAAGCTACGCTAAAAATATTGCAACTACAGTTTGCGCTGATGTTTGACCTTGAAATGTAAACATTGCAACTGAAAATATCCAGATGTAATTTTATCTGCTTTTTAGACGTGATGTGCATTCACAAACACGTGACTAAATAAATTGCCACACTCTTTGACAACCAAAACAAGAAAAGAGATACTTGACAAAAATAGTGACTTATTTGTTTTAGTTCGTGACTAATTGTAACTGCCTAAAACATGCATATTATTTACATTGTTTTTATTAACCTCTCTGGCGGTTTACTCACACCAGTAGATTACCGAACTGGTTTCTCAACAATCTCCCTTTCAACGATTTCCTGAGATGGTGATTCAACATCCTCGTCACTTCCCTCATGATCAATTACCGGGTTGAAAGCTTGAAATCTTCTTGGTGATTGCACCTTTTTGAAATGAGAAAAATTTCTCGTGACGGATCTAGTGGGAGATTTTGCGGTGATCATGCTATGATTTTTGTGAACCACAGTCATTGGAACCGGATGAAAAGGAGTAGGTAACTTGTTTACTTTTGGTTGCTTTACAAGGACAGTATCACCATTACATTACATGGGATTTATACAGCGCATGTACATTAAAATGGCCAATGCGCTTTACAGTTATGAAAAATGACTAGACTAAAATTGAACACTGAGTACCATTAAGCTAAATACTATTAAAACGACTACTGTTACTAAATGCTATTAAGAACAATAATACTGATAAGCAATAATATTCAATAAACAAGTGTGTTTTTAAATCTCTGTCTTGTCAAACATGGTCTTATCACTCTTAATTGCCGTAATTGGTAGTATCTTGCATGATGTCGAAAATGCAAATATTTTGTTACGACCTGGCGACACAGCGACCACCCTTTCAGAAAGATACAATGCCTCTCTGTGTAACATTTTAGATAAACATGCACCAGAAAAAATCAGTACTAACCATCCGACCTAAAGTTCGATGGTTTTCGAACAATATTGCAATAGCCAAGAGAGAAAAAAGAAAAACCAAGAGAAACTCCAAAAAATGTCAGTCGTTATCGGCAAGCTAGACCTAAATTTGTAGACACTATTCAGAAGGAAAAACAATCATACTATTCACAACAAATCAATGATTGTGGATTTGACCAAAAAAGCTTTTTAACGTTCTACCCAAACATTCATCCAAAGAAGATTTGCCAGAGAGGTTTAACAACTTCTTTGCGGATAAAATCACAAAACTTTGAGAAAAACTGGACAAAAATTGTAGCTCATATATTCCAAATTCAGAACCAACTTGTGATACGAAACTACCGTTTTTTATGACCTACACCGAAGATGAACTTTTAAAAATTATTGCCAAGACAAGTAATGCTACCTGTACTCTGGACCCCATACCAACAAGTCTTCTGAAGCGGTGCTTACCTCACCTGCTACCTACTATAACTGATATCGTGAACTTATCACTGAAGGATTGACATTTTCCAGCTACATTAAAACAAGCACTGGTCCAACTGCTTATTAAGAAAGCAACTCTCAATCCGAAAGAACTCAATTACCGACCAGTATCCATTATTCCGTGGATTTCCAAAATAATTGAAGAAGCAGTCATTAAACGTTTGAATAAACACATGTCACAAAACCAATTACACGAAAAATGTCAATCTGCTTATCGCGCTGGTCATGGAACGGAGACAGCTCTGGTGCGTATATTTGACGATATCTTGTGCGCTTGACTATAAGCGTGGTGTTGTTTTAGTTATGTTGGACCTGAGCGCGGCACTTGATACAATTGTCATGCAGTCCTGATGCAAAGGCTTCATGAGCGTCTAGGTATCAAAGACACCGCTCTTAAATGGCTGTCCGAATATCACACTGGAAGGTCGCAAGCGGTTATTACAGATGGCGCACTATCCGACCACATCTGTCTTTCTTTCGGTGCGCCCCAAGGTTCTCTAATGGGTCCCGAGGATTACAAAATTTACACCTTGCCGGTCGCAGATATCACACGACGCCATGCAGTTAACTTTCATATTTATGCGGATGACACTCAAAATTATGTACAATTTTGACTAAATGATCGCACTGATTTCAATTATTCAGTGAGGAAGCTGGAAGCATGTATCGAAGAAATTAGACTTTGCATGTCAGTCAACAATTTAAAGTTAAGCGACTCGAAAACCGAAGTGCTTGTTATAACCCCATCATCACACGTTACTAGTTTTAGTTTGGATAGCATTGTGATTCGTGAAACCCATATTAGCCCAACCGATAGTGCAAAAAACATTGGAACAATATTTGATTCACATTTCACACTAGAAAAAGAAATATCGCAGCGCTGTAAGACGTGCCTATATCATCTCAGAAACATTCGCTCTATACGGCCATACATCTCACAGGACTCCTGTGAGAAGCTAGTACATGCGCTGAGATCCTCCAGGTTGGACTACGGCAATGTAATACTATATGGTCTTCCTAAATACCGCATCAGTCAGCTACAACGTATGCAAAATATTGCCACTCGCTTAGTGACATCCAACAGAAAATTCGACCACGTCACCCCCATTTAAAATCACTACATTGGTTACCAGTTGATCGCAGAACTGAGTTTAAAATTCTATTATTGACATTTCGGGTTATCCAGGGTACAGCTCCAGAAAGTCTATGTGAACTACTCTCACCTAACCAACCTTCTAGGACTCTGCGTTCAACACATAAGAATTTGTTACATATGCCAAAATCCCGGATAAAAACTTATGGTGATAGGGTTTTCTCTGTTTCGGCACCGCGACTGTGGAACAACCTACCAACTTTCCTACGTTCAGAAACGAACTACCTGTCTTTTAAGTAGAAACTAAAAACTTTTTTATTCAGTATTACGTATCTGTGATAACAACCTAGTCAGTGTCTTTTAGCTGTTCTACTATGTGATCAGTTGTTTTTATATTGTTATATCGTGTCTTTGAATATCGTTTAGAACTAGACACGTAAAATCTATTTACTATTTACTATTTATACTATTCACGTGCGATGCTATTCTTAACTCACTATCAAAAAAGCACCGAGATTCCGTACGCACAAGGTTGCGACAATGGGTTCATTGTCTACTAAAACTGAATTTGTTTGCACTTTACACAGTTGTTGCCTTGTACCAAAAATGATAAACTCTGTTTTGGACTTGTTTAGCTTTAACTTGTGTTTGGATATCCAAAGCCCGGTTGTTGATTTACCACTTGGTAGAGTTGGGAATAGTCTGCGAAATTTGAAACAGAACTTGTAGTGCTCTAAGCTCTAAACCGGGATCCCGTGTATATTGGTTATACACCCTGGGGTCCATACCTAACCCGTGTGGAAAATTCGTCAGCAGCTCAGTTGCTTGTGAATATGCATTGCCAATTTTTACCTTTTGTGACCTGTAACTAAGATGTAACCGAAACCAGTTTAGGACGGTGAAAGAAACATGGAAGTTGTTTTCAAGGTCTCCCAGAAAGATGCTATGGTTGCAAGTGTCAAAGGAGGCCAACAGATCTAAAAGTGCTAACATTACTATCTGCTGCTTATCCATGACCATGAGGATGTCGTTTTGAACTTTAATCAGTGCCAATTTGGTGCAGTGACCAGCCTTATAGGCGGACTGTAGGGGTTCGTCCAGTGAGAATTTATCACTGTGTTGTGCAATTCATGTTTATGTTTATATCACTCTCCTGGATACAACGCCTTTTCACAGCATAATGCTTTATGCTTTGTTTGTTTTTGAGGTCATTTTCAAGCATCCTACGATGATCAAATGACTGTACCTCACGCACTTTTACACTGACGGACGGAAGTTTAATATTAATGGTTCTACCAAAAAGCGCTGTTGCAGGAGCGTAGCCTGTTGTACTGTGAGGCGTAGCACGATAATTTCTGTGAAAAGCATACAAATCTTGCTTCCAATGTTTTGATGTATGTAAAATAGCCACGAAGCATTAACACTCGGCGTTTGAACACGGATAAAATGGGGTAATTTTCCTGTGTTTAAACCCCAAATACTCTGAAAATCTACGGAAATATTCGCTTTGGAATGGAGACCCGCTATCACTCTTTGCAACTAGTGGAATGCCGAAACATTTTGTGGGGTAGAAACCTGACAAAGGAAGCAGTTCTTTACAGCATTCTCATACATTCTGTGAATTTTTGGTAATCATACTTTGCTCCGAAGCAGCATTTTTGTTTAACCTGACCCTGGTGCCTCTCATGTGCTAGTTCTATCACCCGCTCCTGTAATTTCTCTGGAATCACAATTCGGTCATCCCTTAATACAAACTTACCATCTACAAACGTCAATTCATCACGCACTGTTGCCATAATTTTAAGTGCATCGTGATTCACATCTGTGGAAGAGAAATTTTCTAAACCCCATCTCCCCGAGGTGATACATTTCATTGCACATTATGTTCATATAGTGCTCCCCACTTTCCGTAACTACACAAGAACCACTTGATTGTGGATGCCTGACTTATAATCGGCCGGATTATCGATGCACTTTTTGAACCTTTGAACCTCACACTCAATACCCTGTTGTTTTAATAACCAATTTTCAATACTAGAAGAAGGCTTCGAAGTTTTGTTATTAAACAAACTCAACAGCGATTTGTGATCTGTGAAAACTAGGAAAGTTTTCCCCCAAGAAATAAACGGAAATGGTTGCATGATTATGCAATTGCAAATGCCTCCCGTTCTATTTGGCTGTATCTCTGTTCTGTTTCCGTCAGAGATTTGTTACCATACGCATTGACACTACCCTCTTGCATTAAAATTCCGGATACACCAAACGGACAGGCATCTATCAATATTTCTGTACACTTATTTGGGTCAAAACATTGTATGACGTGAGGCTGTCTTTATGTTTCTCAGTGCTTTGTCGTGCTGTTCTCCTCATTTGAAAACAACGTTTCTCTTTATCTGTTCCCTGATAGGAGCCGTCAGAGGTGAGTAGTTGGAATAAACATTGAGACATAATTTATCATTCCCATCAAGCTACGGCACTGAGAAACATTCTCCGGCGGACTGACATTTTTATTGCCTCAACTTTTTTTGGATCTGGTAAGAGAACTGACTCACTGAAAATCATGCCATAGAAACTGGTACATGACTAAAAAAACTGATACTTGTCAATATTAACAGTTAAACTATTTTCTTGGAGCCGTTTCAGAATACGATGCAGACCTCTGTCATGATCCTGCATGTTTCACCATACACAAACAGGTCATCACTGATGTTAATCTGATTGGAAATGTCAGCCAGTGTACTTCTGACCTTCTCATGGAACATTTCAGCAGCTTGGCTAACCCCCCCCCCAAAAAAAAAACAAACACTTGTACCTAAACAAAGCTTTATGTGTGCTAAAAGTGCTAATGCTCCTTGAATCTTTGTGTAGATCCAACTGGTTGTACCCACAGTTCATGTCAATTTTGCTGAATACTTTGGCCCAGTTCGGTTGACGGTTGATGTCATCAAGTGCAGGCGTAATGTGGCGTTCTTGTCCAATAGCCTTGGGTGCTTCATGCATTTCGATGTACATCCGGGTGGATCCATTTGGTTTTGGTACTAACACGATTGGATTGATCCAATAACGGAACATGGGACCTGTGGCTCGATGACGTCATAACGCAACATCTTTTCTACGCACTTTTCTACGGACTGAAACGGGATACGGTGATGAGACTGATTGCCAGGTTTCAGAGTTCTGTCAATGTGTAATTTGAAACTACAGTGCTTCATCTTTCCAAGGCCAGTAAACACACTTGGTTACTGTCTTGCGCTTCTGTCTTTTGCGTTTTTGAGAGTGTTTACTATCTTAAGTACAGATAGGTTTACAGCCGTCTCACAGTTTAGCAACGAAATGTGCATGTTTAACAACAAGAAATTTTGCTGTCACTGTCTTCTGCTTAGATTCCACTGTTGCTGTGAATTTGCCTACAACTGCCAGTGGAGTTTGTGACGCAAACGGAAATAGTTTGGTATTCGCCCTTGAAATTTTAACACCAAGTCGCAACGCTGTTTCAACACTCACAGCGTCAACACTGGAGCCACCATCAACCAGCACGGTTTGCCAAACGTTTATCTTTACACGGATTTTTGGCACTGTTACTGCGAAAGGGTTCAGAGGCAAAGAATAACTCTCCTTAGGCACCGAGATTTCTCATTGCTTTCGTCAGCAGTAGAGCACACCCGATTCACCAATTTCTTTGCGAGGCAGCATTTTGTAAAATGATTTTTCTTTCTGCAAAAATTGCAAGTTTGACAAGGAATATCATGTAGGAAGTTGCCCTCACAGTTAAAGCAACGTTTGTGTGTTGTTTTATTAGTTTTTGCACGCGACACTGGCCGGTAAGACAAACGCTTTTACACCATAATAACGATCTCACCTTCTATTTCTTAGCCTGTTGTTCAGAAAGTTCGATGGCCTGTGCCTCATCAAGGAGTCTTTTCAGGTCCATTTAGTGGTCCTTCAGCCCTTTCTCCTCAGACGCTGTGAGTTGAAATGCTGGATAATTTGATTTTTGATTTCGCTATCCACATCTGCGTACAGTTCTTTGTAAGTTGCTGGAGTCTTGGGTGAGAACTATCCGTGCACTCTGTTTTGGTATGTTTACCTTGTCTATATACGGCAAAAGCTTTGTTCTCTTTAGGCTCAAAATATTCCCCAAGTTTTTCGTTCAATGCTGCAAAATCGTGACCTGTATCGTCAAAAGTTGAGACGGCATCATATAGATCGTCACCTGCGTAGTGGAGTAGCAAGCCCGTTGACGACTGCTCCAGTTTTCCTATTCATTTGTTCCATCTCTGGGCGGTGGCACCGTCTCCATGGACATCAAAATAAGGAAAACTCGACAAAGCTTCTGCCATTTTGTTTCTTTTTGTTTTATTCTAGTCGTGAATGTGAAGACTAATAAACATTAAGACTGTTCTGATTCTTAGTTCACTACTTTATTAAATCTTAAATGTGACAAAGTGGTTTATAGATGACCACATGGGTAATTAGAGGAAATAGCACCGAAGTAGCTTATATCAACAATAGGACATCAGAGCCACCTCCTCTAGATATCTGCGGTCACGTTCGGACAGCGGTACACTGGGTCAGGATTGACGTTTGGAAACCAGGAGTCCATGTCTCGAAGATATGTGAGAAACTGAGTCTGCAACACTCTGTCACTGGATTGGTATGCCGCCATTTTCGCATGTAAAACCTTGGACGGTAGTAGCTGAAACCAGTGATGCGGTCGAACATTCTGTAGCGTTTATAACTCGTCCATTCTATCTTGAAGAACCTTGGAAACACAGGGAGTCGTAGATAGATAGATAAAGCGGAAGCGGTTGTGACTGGGCCACGAAGAAAAATGACGACCTACCAACCTGTGGGTTAGATGTTGTGATCGAAGCAGACTTATCGGCAATAAACTTAATAATGTCTTTGAATGGAAATTCCGCTGCCGAAAAATTGTTGAACCTTCCTCCCATTTGTCTGGTAAAACCTCAATCCCCGGCGGAGCCGGAGTGCGCACAGGTCACAATGGTTTGTAATATTCCGGCGTCCGAACCGGGGAGTGACGTGATACGAACTGGAATGAAGTAAAATGAAAATGGAATGTTGTCTTAAACGAGGTGCACTCCCTGTCAATGGCTGTATAGGGTCCATGAAGGGTATTGACGTATTCTTAGGCGAGGATAATTCAACGTCGAGAGTAGCCGATGGAATTGAATTTGCAGACGCCGTAAAGTTGCAGACGCAACCAACCCCGATTTGGAGGCAAGGTTACGCCATATCTTCATCGGAAGCATGCTTCAACGTATCCTGGTGTAGGCTTAAACCCACAGGAAATTGGTTTAACGGGGAAAGCTCATAGGTCTGTGTTAATGTGGTAATGTGCCGATAAAGCGTATTTTACAGCGGTAGAAATGCTTGAGTATATTTCAGCAGTAGTCGGCAACTGCTGTAAGGATAATCCTGGTTTTGTCTCTAGCGTGAGATCATTCAAAAAATGTGTCTCCTAAACATACTGGGTGGGAGCTTGTATACCCATCGCAGACGTCTACTTGTCCCGAATCAATGAAATAGATCCCTGGTGTCGATACAGTGAGATCAAACAGCGCCTCTGTGAGAGACTTAAGTTTGAGTTTCTTTGATTGCCGTGACCTCTGCGTCTGACTTACCAATGGAGGACAGCGAAATGGGTTACAGCGTGTGAGCAAAGGCAGAATGACCTTTCACTCCCGGAACGTTTGTGACTCCTTGCACGCACTCTGGTCGTTTCCTGGTGTTGCAGTAAAACGGAGAAGAGCGAAATGGAGAAGGTGCGCACACTGGTCGCAGTATCTATCCAACGTACAAGGCTGTATGCCCCAGCGATGCAAACACGCAGTACACCTTGAGTGCTGGTTCCCTGCATGTTTGGTATGTGCACACAAGGGATTGTCAGTGAATCTACAAGAAGCACATGCTAAAAGTAAGTAGTTCTCACTATACAAGTTCACTAGAATATTGAAAGAAACATAACACGACATATCATAACATCTTCTATTAACTGAAAAAGAATGAAAAACTAAGCGTAATCCCATTGAAACTCTTTTTTCTAAAATAAATCGTGACATGCACGACACAATACAGTATCGATACCCGTCGCTGTAGCAATTGACATGTGATCGAGTCGTAACAGGCACGACCCGGCTTTGCGTCGACCCATCGCAGTCACGGTTCGTGATGGACACGACCCGCAACATGAGTGAGTCGTACCAACAGCGACCCGTCACAGTCACGACTGGTAGGCCGATCGAACGTTTCACGGATCGTGTCAGTGACAACCCGCCGCTGTGACAACCACATGGCCGACTCAAAGCCGAGTCAGATGCGGAAATGAGCGGCTACCTGAAGTATTTAGTTTCTTAATACTAACTGTTATGAGTAAAATATCTTGTAGACGTAGAAGGCATCACTATGGGCTGGCAAGAGAGCAGTCACGTTATCGAAAAGTTGCCATCCTATCGCTGCAGGTCCATACTGCGTCTGTACCCCCATTCTACTTCTTCTTGTAATGTTTCTTCCCATGGGAAGACTGAGGAGTCATGCAAGAAGAAGGACTATCATGAATCACTGATTTAGCAGCAAACAAAGGGATCAAGACTGTGCAAATTACTCAACGCATCAGTTGTATGCTCTTGCAAATAATGCTTAATAAAAGTGTTAGGCTACGCCCCACAACCAACGCGCAAGAATTGACACAACATTAGTGCTACGCAAGGAGTGCGCCACATGTCTGACCTGATGAGCTTTAGGATTACATCTTCAGGCTCTTTAATGATATCATTATATGCTAGCAATATGGTTTTCTTGATATAATTCGAAATAGACGCTTTCGACAGATCTAGCGTTATACTTCGCATAAATGAGATAAAAAGACGACGTTGCAACGAGCTGCGATATGTAACCGAGCATTTATCGTATGCGCGTAGCAGGGATACGGGACATAGGGATGCTGTTTTGATACTCTTAAGTGACCCAAGCCCGATCACGATCTGTTCAAATGTACCCAACATGCGTCTTGCCCAAATAAGACGGTAATGGTTTGAGAACAACCGCGCTCCCACGAGCCATTGACGTGAATGACAACGTTTTACAACGAGGCCAGTGCCACCAGATACACACATTTTGGGGTAAGCAATTTGTCCGAAATGATGGAATGATGGAAAAGTGGCGATGTGAGATACTTCAAAACCAATGAAAAATCCCCAGGCACCACTGCCCTATCCGGAAAAGGCCGTTCCAATTGAAAGGACCTAACCAAATCCGCCAACACTTCACAAGATGACAAATCGTATCCCGATGCCGTCTTCAAAATAAAGGTAAGAGCGGGTCGGTAAGTCATGATCGATCTAATCGACAAACTCCTGACCTTGAACGGATACAAAAAGGTCGGCCACTGTCACCGCCGTAGCACTCATGGGATCGATACCCCCATCCAAACACCAAGATTCGAACAAACGCCAATGCGACAGGTATACCTTGTTGGTGGAATCCTTGTGAATTCTATCAATCCTCTGCTGTACTCGCTGAGAAAACCCTTTCGATTTCAAGAAGGAAAACTTTCTCGAAATAACTGAGGATTTGGGTGATAATGCTCCTATTGAGGTATACGCAGACTGCCATACTCCAGGGGACCCGGAAGACTCATGACGCACGGTAACCGCATCAACAAAGGAAACCAAGACAGTTCTGGGAGATCGGGAGCTAACAACTGGGGGTGCTAAGGCCTCTCGTGCCAAGCCTTGATAAGAACTTTCATCATGAGAGACGACGGCGGGGAGGCAAAAAACACTTGCACCGGCCAGTTACACAGCAATGCATCGATCGCTATTGCCTCCAGATCCGGAGACATGCACGTCGGAACACGATGATTGAGTCTGTAAGCAAACAAATCTAACTCGGTGTGAACAACCGCTGGAACATTCAGACAGTCGGCAATGTAAGAAGGCTAAATGAAGAATCGACCCTCCCGGGCAAGCAATAAGACCTATTTGGTGAGACGAGACAACATGGGTGAGCGAGTGTTACCCAGCTGGGCCAAATACGACACCACCGTCTGATTGTCTACGAGAAACTGAACTACATGACCGCATAGAAATGTGTGCAGAGTTTGACAAGCTATCGAAACCGCCTTCATTTCTAATACATTGATATGCAAGCGTCGTTCGTGATCCGACTACGAGCCCTTCCACATGCAACCTTGGAAAACAACACTCCACCCGGTGCAAGAAGCGTCCTTCTGCACTTGCCTTGATGGAGCTCGAAGAGAAAAGGGAACATCGAGCGAGAGATTGGGTTGTCACGACCACCAATTCAGATCCCCTAGAGCTAGCAACGACAACCTCACGCGACGTGTCGGCAACCTGCCGTGATTCAAAGCCTTCCAGACTACAAGCTGAAACTCCCCAAGAAACTCTATTTTCTGATCGGGAACAGGCCCGTGGCTTCCCCCAGCGGAGCGCCTGAAACGCTGCATCTTGGAAAGACAAGGTACGCATTGATTTCCTGACCACCTCCAAAAACCGACAGTCACCCTCCGCTAACGCTACACTGGAGCCGGAATTAATCTTCGGTAGCCAAGGTACCATATCCTTGGGATAGACGAGGAATTATCTGTCGAAGAAGCTGAGGAGGATTCATTTACTGCGCTACGACGCACAGTACGTGATTTATCAGTCAGCGGTTGGATGGGTGCAGTGAGAGGAAGGGGAGGCGGTTGCAACTCCCTGTCGTTCGGTGAATAGAATTCGGTCGTTATGGTGGTGGACGGAGCTGAGTTGAGGCCCAACGTTGCCGACGCCACCGATCCCGACTTGGATGCTAACTCACGCTACATCTTCAACTCTTCATCTGATTCTTGGCGTAACGTGTAGGGGTGTAAGTTCAAACTCAACGCAAACTTCTTTAGAGGAGACAGTTCCTTTCTCCGAGGGGAAGACCCTGACAACACCTGTTTCACTGCCGTGGAGATTGTAACGTCTAAGTCCGAGGAAGCAGGCAGTTGCTGCATCGATGCATCAAGTGGCACTGTATTGGTATCCGTTGTTGTATCTGTGTGCAAAGGTACATGCAAAAGCGATGAAAGGTGGATCTGCAGCGCAGGAGTCGCAGTCACTAAAGCAGTTCCAATGGGAGACGTGGCGTCAATTGGCCCTGCTGCGCCACATAAGAAGGTTGCACAGAACAAACAGACTGGCAACGGAATAACGTTGGGAATCACTTTCGGCGATGGCAGTGTATCCCGAGTGTCCATATCCAGTGTTACCTCTGTCGGCAAAATCAAAGGTGAAAGCTTGCTTAGACACCGATGACCTGTCACTCTTGGAGCTCCTGCGACCTCTATTTCGAATCGAAACGCGAACACAGAGTCATCCAGGTGTACACACTGGTCGCAACGGCTTTCTAAAGAACACGGTTGAATGCCCCAGGGGAGTAGACAGGCGGTGCAGAAAGGCGGTGCAGAAAGTTGCCGCAGTATCGAAGTAATAGAAGTCAAAACTTCACGAACCCGTGATAACTGCGTGCCTAACTGCTTATAATGCCCTATCGCTGGCAAAAGGAAGAAAGACAGTGGAAGGGAGAAACAGACAATGAGGGCTACCCTCGAAATGGAAAATGAAAAAATCGCCCAGAAACCATCCCACTGTCTCTTACATATAACTTACACTACGTTCTGATGGCAGGGATGCATTTACCGAACGAAAGCCTGTCTGACAAAACCAAGAACTGTGATGTGTAGGAATCAGCAAAGTCAGCACAACCATTCAAAACATAGCCGTAGTACAGTAAAACTTACAGTTTACGTAGAGATAATGTCCAAGATAAATAATATCCAAAAGTATGTATTTACCCTGATTTTGACCGGGGAAAAATCTCCTGTTATTTGAGAATAATTTGAGAATGATTCGATTGCATTAAAGGAACTGCAGCGTACGCCGATTGGTCGGTTTGTTGGCAGGCATAGTAAGCATAGCAACAAGGCCCCTGGTAAGGTTACCCATGTGGTGGTATGTGTTCCAAAGAATTATTTATTTATTATGGATCCCGATAACCAATGTAAATACATTGGAAAACCCATAGTGATGGCTTCTACGTCTACAAGTTCATATTTTCGAAATTAAAAACTACTCAATACCGTGACAAATCGTCACAACACTGCGATGTTGGCGTGTCTGTTACAGAAAGAGACAGTGTATGCAACTCTACAAAGAGTTGCCGCAGTATCGAGCCAGTTGAAGACATGACTTTCTAAACATGTGATAACTGTCAGTGATAACCCTACAATGCCCTGTTGTTGGCAAAAGTGAAAAAGAACGACGGAAAATTTAAACTTTCCTGTTTGCAGAGCCGACTCGATGCAAACTGTTTGCTGACAATGAGGGGAAACCCTCGAGATAGAAATTCTGAGGAAATCGCTCAGAAACCGTCTCACTGTGCCTTACCAATAGCGTACACTAAGTTGTGTATGGCCGGGACGCATTTATCGAACTAAAGCCTTTTTGGCAAAACCCAGAACTATCACTTGTAACGATCAGCAAAGTCAGCAAACTAAATAAAAACGTAAACCAAATAAGATGAAACTAAATAATATCCAAAAATATGCATTTACCTTGGTTTTGATCCGTCATATCTAACAAAATGTAAACGGAGAAAAACTCCTGCTTCTCGGATCGATATAAGTTACGAATGATTCGATCACATGACAGGAACTGCACCGACGCTGACTGGTCGATTGACTGACAACGCACGATAAACATAGTAACAGGGGAGACCCGTTCAAAATTTACTTGCGGTGTTACCAAGCAAAATTTCTTTTATGACGTCTGAAATATTTATGACGTCTGTGTCTATTTTTTTAGCTTGTTGTTCTTCATATTGCTTATTTGGACATCCGTTGATGATGGTGTTATCTCATTATATTCATATGATTTCTAGGTTAGCTCATTGATGTGCTTTCTATTTATCCTGCACCGTTTTCTGTCCGAACACCATGCAAACTGGGCTCTCTTCATTGCATTCAAACTATATCGTGTTTAAATATCTGCGGCTAAAATTCATGCAATTTTGTTAAATTAGATTCAACGATGTTCATAAAACTTTTAAGATATTTTTTAAGACACAGCTATCTTTAGAAAAACCATTTTCAGTACTTTTTCTGCCATCCTGGTTATTGCTTTGTACTTCTTTTCTTTTAACTCGATCTTTCAGGCGCAGCGAGGACACGTCTTTTATTATGTAAGATTTCATTGATTTAGCTAGAAGAGTATGGTTTGTATGCGAGGTGGCTACGTGGAAACACTAATTGAAAGTAAACAGACGCTAAGTTGCCGCCATGTTTTATTTACAACCGGAAGTCTCGCACTGGCTACACATATACACAGCATTACCCGCGTACTGATGCAAGACTTACTGTGTAGATTACTGCTTAACTGTGCTTTAACTGCTAATTTGCTACCAGCATTCAGTTGAACACTTTATCTGATTATCAAACAAAGAGATACAATTTCTATAAGTATACTAAGCAGAATAAATCAATTAAATTACCTGAAAATTGCGGAATTTTTACTTTTTCCACTTTTTTCTGTATTATCGCTATCATCGCTATTCGACTTCTCTCTGATTATAGACTTGATCCATGAGTGTGACTTTAAGAATTACTTAAGAGACATGGAAATGAAGCTCGAAGTAATCATAAGAAACAACGAATACGCAAAATAATTACTTCAGTGATATCTACACCGTAACCTTAAACTTGCCACTTAGTTCAAACATGTTATAGGCAAGTAAAAGCAAAAGATAAATACGAAATTCCCTTCTTTTTTATATTTACCGTACACAATTACAGCAGCTGAAATGATGATTAACTCCAAAAATTGTCAACATTACAGCAACATTATGAGCACCTTAACTGAACTTCAACCAGCTATCAAATCAGCACCTGTACAACATTAAAAATCATAAAACGTTAATATTGGCTTAGTATAAATAAATAATGATTAAATATAGCAAAATATCTTAATTGCACGACATTTAACTAAAAGTTAGTCCTCGAAACCGTACTTCTTTGGCGATCTTACAGAACGACCTGATCGCAATACTCGACTACCGACACTTGAAATTTCAGTTTTTGCTTTAACAGGTGAAACGTGGGTGTGAAACATTGGCAGAAGGCACTGAAATTTTAACTGTCACAGTTTTTCGGCTAGAAACAACGGGTTTTGAAGACTTTTGAAGTCATGGTTTCACCAGATGTAGATGGCGCTAAGCTACACGGAATAGCTGTACAGTCTACTGTTGGGTTAGGTTCAGTGGGCTTGGGTAAAACGGTTGATGGTTGAGGAGTATTATCGCTCTTGATAGGTTTTTCTTCAACCGGGTGCTGTGAACAAAGGATTTGGATAACGTGTCTTCGCCAGATTGTATTGTCAATCAAAACTTTATACATTAACGTTCCGATTTTTCGTGAGATAATTGCAAATGTCCATTTTTCGTGCCTCACAAGCACTTCATCACCCACACTAAAAGAACGTCGCTGAAATTCGTCTTTGGTGTAAAGGATGTCGCGCAAATTGGGTTTTGCCAAATCCAGCCTTGTTTTGATTTCACGTCCTAGGAATAACAATGGTGGGCTCTCGTTGGTAGTTGCGTTTTTTAGTTGAGCGATACATCAGTAGAAAATTGGCTACTTTCTCGTGCATGGAACGAGGTTCTTGCCTCATCGATTTAAGACTAGATATAAGATTCTGAACCATACGGTCTGCTAAACTCTTTCGCGAGGGTTTAAAAGGGCTCGTAGTTTTTTTAATAATTCCATGGAGTTTCAAGAATTTCTGGAAGGTTCTGACAGGAATATTATACCATTGTCTGTACAGATAACATCACAAATCCCGTAGGCGCTAAACAGTTCTTGAAGTACTTTGAAAGTTTCCGGGGCAGTGATTTTTTAAATGATCCGTGCCTCTGGCCATCTGGTGTGTGCGTCGACTCTTATGGTGAACATATGGCCTTGAAAAGGTCCTGCGAAATCAATGTGACTTGGCCATTCCCAGGGGTAAACTGTAGCTATTTTTGGAGCTTTACTTATCTCTAAGCAGCTTGGGCACAGTTTCGCTTGCATTTCGATGTCTCTGTCGATATTGGGCCACCAAATGTACGATCTAGCCATTTTTTCAGTTTCACCATACCAGGATGGGCACTATAGAGTTCTTGTATGAATGTTCTCTGGAACTTTTCAGGAATAACAACTCTGTTTCCCATGAGCAGACACTCTTGTGAAATAGATAATTCTGATTCGTGTGGATGATAAAGGGAAAGATTTTCTTCTACTTTTGCGGGCCAGCTATTTCTTGTAAACTCGTAAACTCGAGACAATACCTGGTCTTTTGATGTTGCCTGGGTAATTTGCATAAATGAAATCGGAAAGTTGTCGGATAAGGCAGCGTAGAATATGGCTCTTTCTTCTGATGAATTTTTCTGGCTTACCGGAAGGGGTAGTCTACTTAAACCGTCAGCGTTGGCGTGTTCACTTGTCTTTCGGTATTCATTTTCATAATTATAGCCAGTAAGGAAAATGGCATACCTTTGCATCCGCGAAGCCGTAGTTGCTGAAATGCCTTTTTGGGATTGAAGATAGAAAACAAAACCAGTTGGTAACCAGAGTAAATTTTCGGGCAAACAGGTTGAATTTCTTGATGCTCCAAACAATTCTGAGGGCCTCTCGATTGATTTGAGAGTAATTTTGTCTATGTTTTCATAGTGTCTGGGGGGGGGGGGTAAAACTAATGGGGTGTTCGCTTCCATCTTGGTAGATATGTGAAATAACGCTAGAAATACCTTTTGATAAAGCGTCACAGTGCAGTCGAAGCGGCAGTTTTGCCTCATAATGTGCTGAAACGAAATAAGATGTGATGAGTCTGTCCATAGCCATTTCTGATTTTTGTGGAGCAACTGGTGCAATGGATACAGTATTGTAGACAAGCTGGATAGGAAGCGGTGGTAGAAGTTCACCAGGGCGACCCAGCTTCGTAATTCAGAAACATTTCTTGTGGATTCCGTCTTTGTCGCAATATTTAATGGAATCTTTGAAAAACTCACATTTGTTGGGGTTGACTGTGAGGCCGTATTCTATCAATCGCTGAAAGACTTTCTCGAGGCTACATAGGTGATCATCATCGTCTGAACCGGTGATTATCATATCGTCTAAAATACACGTTTTTGATACCTTTTAAAACTTGTTCAATTGCGCGTTGAAAAATGGAGCAGGTAGGGAAATACCATACGCCAGGCGATTAAAAACAAAAAGTCCTTTCTGGGTGTTGATAGTCAGGTATGTTCTCGATTCCTCGTCCACTACCATTTGAAGATACGCCATTTTGAGGTCTATCTTTGAAAATTTCTCTCCACCTGCCAATTTTGCTAAATGCTGTCAGTCGTAGGCAATGTGTACGAGTCAACATTGAGCTGTGGATTGACAGTGACCTTAAAATCGCCACATATCCTGACAGAACCGTCTTTCTGCAGAAATGGGACAATGGTGCAGCCCAATCACTCCATTCTACCGGTGAAAGGATCCCGTTACTCACCATGTTGTCCAGTTCCTTATCGACCTTGTTCATTATTGTAAATGGGATCTGTCTGGGTTTGCAAAATTTAAGGGTAGCTCCTTCCTTGAGGTGTAACCTTGCAGTTATCCCTTTTAGTTCACCCAAGTCTTTGCCGAAACACTCACTGTACTTTTCCAGAAGATGGTCTAATTTCTTCTTACCTCGAGTCATCCGTATGGACTTGATTTCGTGCCAGTTTAACTTGATGTGTCGGAGCCAATCCGTACCGAGCAAAGGTGGACCTCCCCCGTGAAGAATATACAGCCACAAACGATGTTCCTTACCTTCGTGTTCCACCAGAATATTCACGTATCCCTCTGGCCTTACACATTCTCCAGTATAGGTTTTTAAGTCAACGTTTGTTCTCCGCAGCCGCAATTTACCAAGGTGGCGCTGATAATCCCTTTTTGATATTATCGAAAGCGCAGATCCTGTATCAAGCTCCATTTGGATAACTTTACTGTCTATTTTAGGACTGATCGTAATGGACGCACATTTCTTCTCGCTATTGTTGTTTCCATCGCAAACAACTTCCGTATAGCCGAGATCTGAACAGGAAGTACTGTCGCCATTAGAGATTCTTCACCATCAGTCGTCTTCTTTGGCTTTCGCTTCTTAAGCTGGTCTGTTCCGGTCTTTTAGCCTTCGGAAGATGACTTACCGGATTTCTTCATCTTGAATCTTCTCTTAATTTGGCCTTTCTTACCGCAGCTGTGGCATTTCTCGTCCTTAAAACGGCAGTCCTCGGGACCATGGCCATTCCTACCACACCTGAAGCAACGATTTATAGTTGTCCTCTGCATCTTGTTAACACTTGCCGATGCTCCTTGGATTTCTGATACATCCTTCATGGCCATTTCCATGGCAATGGCTATCTCCTTGGCCTTCTGGTTGGTCACATTCTTCTCCGACAACAATGAATTCAGGACATTTTCGTTCTGTATCCCACATACCAGCTGATCTCTGTCCTGCCAGACGCTCGCCGAACTCACAATGCTCACTCAACTTCTAGAGGACACCCACGTAATCTGTCACCGACTCACCAGTCTGTTGTTGACGCTTGTAGAACCGGTATCTCTCTGCTATCACGTTGGACTTGGGACTGAGATGCTCTTGCAGCAACTCACCAATTTGCTCGAACGTCTTTGTCGATGGCTACGTGGAAACGCTAATTGAAACTTAACAGACGCTGAGTTGTCGCCATATGTTTTATTTACAACCAGAAGTCTCGCACTGGTTGTAAATAACAGTGTACATATACACAACAGATTAGAAACAATGTCAGTTTTCCAGGCCTAACATGTCAGGTGTCTGTGAACTTATCAAAACTTAACAAAATAGAATAGTGTAATAGTTTTGTAACCTGGCTGTCGAAATGTGAAGACCCTTTGCTGCCTTCCGGGAAAATGTTTTTTAATCTTAAATGTTTTACACCCAGCCGGCCTGTCAATGTTTTTATAAACAAATTTTACTCGGTGATTTTTGCGTCCGGCCGCAGATGAGAAACCAGAAAACCAGAAAATATATCGTTGGGCTGTTGGATTTATATGAATGACATGTTCTTCAGGTTTGATAGCTAGAAGACAAATGTATCAAATGATTGATTTGTTCCCGAGCATCTGTTCCTTTTGCTGGCGAGCTAGATTTTCTCGAAGGTACAGACATTTAAGGGAACAGATGGTTGGATGTCTTTCAATGTAGGATCCGAACTATTTTTTTCTAATTGTAAAAATCGATTTGACCGTGTTTGACTGAACGTCCTCATAATATACGGACGAAGAGTAAACTTATTAGGGCTTGACAAATATGTGCCAAAATAATGAAAAAGATACTTTTTGACAAATTTATTGAGACTTTTATCTATCTGTCATATTGAATATTTCTTGGACAAGCTTCTTACAAACTGACATGGTAGATTTATTACACAAATCGCCGACGAAATATTAAATAATCCAAGCGGGAAGGAATCAAATTGCTGGAGAAAGTCGTTCCAGAACACATAAACTGAACTATTCTCCCACCAGTAAGGACGCCTCAGGACGCCTCAGGAGAGACATTACAGTAAGGACGCCTCGGAGAGACATTACATGGGATGGGGAGGGTGTCCTAGGCAGGGACGAGAGCGCGATTGGCTGGATGAGATGGGGTGCATATCTCCGCTTAGATCAGATGGTAATGCGTTTTTGATGATTATTAACGAAATGCTGTCTTGATGCAGTGCCATCCCTGGGGTGGGGCGGGGACGGGAGCATTTGGTTCCATTGAGAGGCCGATGGCCATTGGGTCAGGTGCAACAAGCAGCAAACTGATAAAGAAAATTACCGATTTACTGCAAAGTATTTACGAATTTTTAACTGGGATTTGTTAAATTTGGCATCGTCAAGTAAAGTCGAGTAGGGCCTCCCGAGTACAGCGTGCAGCTACACCTCACGAGGCTATGTAAACACTGCATCTTCTCGCGGAGCAGCTCGCTCCAGAGTAGTGCCGGTCACGCTAGTGTCTGATTGGCTCGTGAGTCGTGCAGGGATTAAGCCACCCTCTACTTAACCGAGCATTGCCGGGCCATTGACACAGAGTAAGCAGGCAGTGGTAGAGCATGCGCTCCCGGCAATTGCAAATCTGACAAAGGATAATATGAAAGGAAAGCAAAACAAAGAGGAATAAAAAAAGAGATGAAGTATTCTAAGTGCCGGAAATACGGATACTGAAAAAAACATAAATGAAACTTAGTGATATGTAACCTCAAAGACCATTATAATAGATTGAGAACTGAGCGTAATTAGAGTTGCCGCGGATATAAATACTCAACGGCATAATTTAAAGGAAGGAATAAACTGATAAGTACATTTAGGATTGGGAATTGAGGAACTTTGATTGCAATTCTGATTGACAATTTGGAAGAACTTGGATTACAAGTAGTGCTTGTTGGGATTAATTGCAAATTGCAATTAGCGCATAAACTGTAGTCACAGACACCAAAAAAAAATAATTAAATGAAATAAAATGAACAAAGAAAAAGTCAGGAGTTTAGTTAAGGAACTGCGAGAATGGGCAGCTTCGAGAAATCTTCTCGAATCGAATGTTGAGGCGTTAGTTAGCGAGGAGTTTATATCGATAAAGAGCATTGCACATATAGACAAAGCTGTTATTAAAGCGCTGAAACTCTCACTGGGCCAGGAAAGAATGCTTATGTCCGCTGTCTCCGATGTCAGAGAAGGGAAGTCAGTCACGGCGAGTTCTCGTTCGGACCCAACATCGGATATAATCGAGAGTTTTGCTCGATAGAACGACCCTTGACTGACAGGAAAGACTCCTGGTAATGCGCGATCGTTGTTTGTTTAGGATTTCTGTAACTCCTTTCTCGGAAGTCAGGGCTCAGAGACAGTGCTATCCTCGAACAAGCGCAGCGAACCGAGTAAGACCGGAAGACACCAGAAGGCAGCAGTGGGTGTGAGGTCACAACCCAATCTTTAGCGCTTTGAAACGCTCTGGACAGCTGGAATCGGAAGAGGAGCGTGACCGCTATCAACTCTATGCCATAAAGTTCGGCGACATGTGCGAACACTACCCCCTGGCTAACTGCATGCGATACGATTTTGAATATCGTCAGCGCGTGGCCTCAAAGCAAACTCGATGGGGATACGATGATACACATCTTCTGGGCATATGCTGCTTCTCATCACGTGCCCAAGCTACTGCTACCCGAAAGCAGCAAAACATGCGTATGACAGATACACCGAGAGATTAGAATGGCTTAGAGATTTGCCGCAACTTCAACTCTCGCCGGGGCTGCAGACTGCAGAACTGCCGATACCCACACTCCTGTCTGGGATGTTTTCAGAACCACCCTGACTTTATGCACAGGGACTAGGGTCACGCCGTCTCTAGCCCGTTGACTGACCAGCTGGACGAATGGGAACGACTATTAGAAACAGACAAGGTAATCATTCTTAAGGGCTTACGCAATGGTTTTGATCTCGTTAACGCCAGAGCAGATGACATCCAGTGCGTCGAAGCCCCGAATAGTCGCGCAGCTGAACTGCAATATCGGCAGGAAGTCGAGCGTGAGATTAAATAAGGAGATTGCCCTAGGCCGCTATAAAGTGGTGCAGGAGAAACCAGTCATAGTGTCCCGCTCTCCCAAAGAAAACGGGGATGTCCGGCTAATTCAAGATTGCTCCCAGCCGGACGTCGCCTCTGTCAATTCATACGTCGCACGTGATAAGCACGTATTCACATCGGTCGACGTCGCTGCATCCATGGTCCGCAAAAAACTCATTTATGGCAAAAATGGATCTAAAGTCTGCGTATCGTCAGGTCCCGCTCAGTGATTCCTAACAGCGCCTGGCCGGATTAAAGTGGAAATTTCTGGGTGACAACCCCCACACATATCTTGTGGATACTCGGCTACCATTTAGAGCGGCTTTGAGCGTGGGTATTTTCCACCGAATTACCCAGAGCGTCTGCGGAATGCTTCAGAGGCAGGGGGTCAAAGCAGTAATTTGCTATCTTGACGACTTTTTTTATTACCGCCACGACGCTTGATGACGCAACTAAAGCTATGCAGTCCCTGATGCGACTCCTCAGATCACTCGGTTTTGCAATAAACTGGGAGAAATGCATTTCCCCTACGCACAGATTAACCTTTCTGGGGGTAGCCATCGACTCCGCCGATACCACCCTGTCAATACCCGCCTGCAAATTAAGTGAAGTCCAGGCCCTCCTCACGCAATACGTAAGCCCTGGGAAAAGACGGCTCTCCAAACGTGATCTCCAGACCTCCTGGGTAAAACTAAACTGGGTCGGTTGTGTCGTCAGCGTTATACGACCTGCAATGCGGCGTCTGAGTGTGCTGATGACGTCACTCAGCCGGGATAATCATCGCACCCGAATCACTTCGGATACATTGCTGAATGTGCTCTGTGCCTCTTTCAACGGTACTTGCCACTTTGCTCCAAAAGAGGCGGTGCCCCATCGCGCTTTTCACATCGCTACCGACGCCAGCCCGCTGCCGCGGGCGCAGCTGTCGTACACAATAACAGAGCCGTTGATCGGCTCCACTGCAGCTTTGATACCGTTGATATTCCCGCCATTAATACCTGCGACATTAATACAAATGAGCTCGCTGCTGTTCTTTTAGCACTGCGCCGCTGGGCACCACTTTGCACCTCCAAGTCTGTCCAGATATATTCGGACAACAAAGCAACTCTGTATGCCCTTAGCCGATGGAGGATAAAAAACACCATTGCTTCTGATATGCGTTAAGTTTAACATTAAGATATGCGTCCCCTATGCAAACACAAAATTGAATAAGCTTCCGGACGCTATTTCGCGGCTGTATAGCGTACCAAACGCCACGTACCCATTCGGGCGGCTCCCGCTCATAGACCTCCGACAATGAAGTAGTCGAGTTTCGACAAGCAGCCCTCGCAGAAAGCACTCAGACAAGATCGTACCTAGCCTTCTGTCATGCCTTTAGGATACGCCCAGCACCCGCGGACACCACGACCTTACTTCGCTACGCGTGCCTTCTTAGCCGTTCCATGAAGCCCCAGTCCGTGAGATGCTCTCTCTCCTCCATCCGCTTACTCCACTTGGAGCTTGGATACGAGAACCCCCTTCAGAACAACCATTTTCTGAAGACGCTGCTGAAGGGCATCGAGACGCAAAAAGGAACACCGCCTCGACAAAAATTACCGCTTTCTCTGGATATCCTGCAGCGAATTCACCGGGTATTGGACAATCGAGACGTGTTTCTGGACGGCATGCCTCGTGGGCTTCTTTACGTTTCTGCGCAAATCCTCGCTCCTAACCCGCACGCAAACCAGTCACCACTGCAGAACTGACCTCTGCCGGGGAGACGTAACGCTATGTGAGGACGGCGCTCTGGTTCACGGTAAACGTACCAAAACGAGCTCTCGTCATCCCCATCCCGCAGGTACCACGCTCAACCTTGTGCCCCACTTCTGCGCTGAAACGCCTCTCCCAGCTTTGCACGGCACAGAAGGCGGCGGCTCTCTTTTCCTGCAACATTTCGGGTAGTACAGTTCCACTCTCCCAAGCAGCGTTCACTGTTCTGCTCAAAAGCAAACTGCGTGCCGTCGGACTAGACGACTCAGCCTACAGCGGCCACAGCCTACGCCGAGCTGGAGCTACCTTTGCTCTCGCCTGTGGACTTCCGCCGCAAGTGATAAAGAGCCAGGGAGACTGGACCTCTGATTCATGCACGCGCTACACTAACGTACCCTTTAGCCTCCGCCTCAAATGTGCTAAGACCATGGGAAACGCCTTGTCCTAACTACTGACTTCTTCGTGGTTTGGGGTATTTGGACTATTCTGAAACTGTGTTTTGTTTATTTGCATTACGTTACGAGCAGTTAACAAACAAAAACTTCTACCGCAACCACTCTCTTATTCATCTTGTCAGTCTAACGCTCAGAGAGTAGAACTCGATAAGTTCTAATCTCAAAATAAGTTGTTATTTGTTTTTAAACCTGAGTGATACGCCCCTTCTGGTCTTAATCCCGAGAGACTGTCGGAGATACTCCCGAGTAGAGCCTCCCGAGTACAGCGTGCAGCTACGCCTCATGAGGCTATGTAAACACTGCATCCTGTCGCGGAGGAGCTCGCCCCAGAGTAATGCCGGTCACCCTAGTGTCTGATTGGCTCGTGAGTCGTGCAGGCAGCGGTAGAGCAGGCGCTCCCGGCAATTTCATAGCTGACCCACCTCCACCCCATATATTCCGCCTTGATTAATTTATTGACTACCATGTCTTACTTAAATATGTAGTTAGGTTAGTGGACTATTCTGAAACTGTGTTTTGTTTATTTGCATCACGTTACGAGCAGTTAAGCAATAAACACTTCTACCCCAACCACTCTCTTATACATCTTGTCAGTCTAAGGCCTAGAGACTAGAACTCGATAAGTTTTAAAAGTGATTTTAACATTGGCAGATGGAATGAAAGATGTGATTAAGGTTCCAATTTTAAGTTTAAATTGTCGTAATTCGAAATGCTTGTTTTCACATATTACCCAAACTTTGGAAGTTTGCTCGAGAAATAGCCAGAGCGAAGTTCTTGTGATCACAAAACACAACACACCCCTGTTAGCCGTGTGGTTTTTGTTTCGGCGTTTGATCACGAATTGGATATTTCGAGAACGATACTCAAGTTAAATAGTGAGAAAGCTGATTTTGCGGGCATCAAATAAGCCAGTTCGTGCTTTCGGATCTTTCCGATGGAGGTGTCATAAGCCAAATCACATTTTGGGCGTTCCCAATGAAAAATGCGATAAAATTATGCGTTTCGAATAAAAATAACCCGGTAAAAACGAAAGGAGTGATAGACAGATTTCGCTTAAATGTCAAATTTCCCTTGCACCAAAGAGCAGTCCGGTTTTTAACAACCCATATACAAGTTGTACTGCACCAATATTTAAAAAAAATTATTAAAAGTTAAAAAAAAAAATGGTTTCAAGTTGCAGTTTCTTTTATGTTCCGAGTATGAGGGGTCATTTCTTTATATCTTTATCCCATCTGAATTCAGTCAAAACGCCAAAGCTGTCAGAAACAAGTCTAAGTACGAATACGCTCATAAATCATACTGGGCGTTCCGAATAAAATGCGCAGAAATTCTGCGTTTCGAATTCAAAAAAATGAAAGAAGCGACAGAGAGATTTCGCCTAAATGTCATATTTCTTTTGCACCAAAAAGCAGTCGTGTTTTCAACAAACCGTGTGCTATTTTAATCTTTTTTAAGTTTTAACAAATAGATATAAATTTCAATCACTGAAACCGTTAGAGTAAGAGCTGTTTTTGCTACATTTCTTCTATCATTTCGTCCATGATGCCCCAGAATACTTTTCAGTGTTCTTTTGTAAGAAAAACTTTTAAGTTTCAATTTCTTTGATGTTCCGAAGGTAAGCTTTTTTGTTGTCATTTTTACCCGGTTCCCCGTAGTCTAAATTCAATATTCTTGCACATTTTATTCGAAACATCCAAAGTGTGATTAGGCTTTTCGTATTTTGGGCTATTTCCGATGGAAATGTCGTGTCAACTGCAGTTTTTTTGTTTTGTTTTTTTGGTTGCGGGGGGTTGGGGGCGGGGGGTGGGGTGGTTACAAAATGATAAGGGGGAGAACCTCAAAAATTTTAATTGTCTTTCAACCCAAAGTGTGATTTAGCTTATAAGTCGATTGCGTACTTTCGGCTTTTTTGGATGGAAATGTCGTTTCGATTGCATTGTTTTGGGGTTAAAAATGATAAGGGGAAAATATCAAACTTCTAATCATCTTTCCACAGTCTTTCAGATTTGAATTTCGGCTGTAAGGTAACTGGGAAAAAAATGAAAGAAATGATAGAAGACATCTAGCAAAAAACAGCTCGTATTTGGAAGGTATCAGAGACTGAAACTTAAAACTATTTGTTAAAACTTTTAATAGATTTTTAAAATAGCATACGGGTTATTAAAAAACACGAGACGGAGAAATTTGACATTTAGGTGAGATCTGTCTCCTGACTGCTTTTATTTTTTACCCGGTTAGTTTGTATTCAAAACGCAGAATTTTTGCGCATATAAGGTACACCCAAAGTGTGATTTGGCTTATAAGCCGATTCGTACTTTCGACTTTTTCTGATAGGAATGTCTTTCGCCTACAATTTTTTGGGAGGTTAAAAATGATAAGGGGAAAATATTAAGATTCTAATAGTCTTTCAACATCCTTTCCGATGCCGCGATCTTTTAAAAAAACTATAAGCGGATTCACAATTTCGTCTGTGAGATTTACGCAAAACAGGACTCTTTTGAGGATAAACATAGAAGCAGAAGCACTTAGAAACATAGTCATTGGAGAATTACATCAAAATCAATTTGGAATAGATATGTTTATCCCCCGTGAAACGGAGGGATATAGGTTTGAGATTGTCTGTCCGTCCGTCTGTCTGTCCGTCCGTCCGTCCGTCCCCTCTTCAAGCTAAGGACTTTGTGGACACCACTTCTATATCAACGAAGCATAATTCAGCTTTCATATTTCATACAGGCAAAATATAGGGTATAAAGATGTGCAACGTCAAGGTTTCAGTTTGATCGAAGCAAAATTGACAAATTGACAGGCTTTTGAAAATCGTCGAAAATAGACATATGTGCACATGTATAGGACTTTGTGGACACCACTTCTATATCAACGAAGCATAATTCAGCTTTCATATTTCATACAGGCAAAATATAGGGTATAAAGATGTGCAACGTCAAGGTTTCAGTTTGATCGAAGCAAAATTGACAAATTGACAGGCTTT
Organism: Protula sp. h YS-2021; assembly: GCA_949752745.1. Taxonomy (NCBI): domain Eukaryota; kingdom Metazoa; phylum Annelida; class Polychaeta; order Sabellida; family Serpulidae; genus Protula; species Protula sp. h YS-2021. Next base: position 48,567,669 of record OX457025.1, on the reverse strand, counting down.
TGAAAATCGTCGAAAATAGACATATGTGCACATGTATAGGACTTTGTGGACACCACTTCTATATCAACGAAGCATAATTCAGCTTTCATATTTCATATAGGCAAAATATAGGGTATAAAGATGTGCAACGTTAAGGTTTCAGTTTGATCGAAGCAAAATTGACAAAATGACAGGCTTTTGAAAATCGTCGAAAATAGACATATGTGCACATGTATAGGACTTTGTGGACACCACTTCTATATCAACGAAGCATAATTCAGCTTTCATATTTCATATAGGCAACATATAGGGTATAAAGATGTGCAACGTCAAGGTTTCAGTTTGATCGAAGCAAAATTGACAAAATGACAGGCTTTTAAAAATCGTCATAAATCGACATATATGCAAACGGAGTGGACTTCGTGGATTAGATTAGATTACATTAGATTAATAAAAAATAGATTCGGGTTATATCTGTTCAAAGACAGTTTGTAGTATTGTTGATTTGTCGTTCAAGGAAGGGTGTCCAGTTTCCTGTCAATGGTAATCCATTAGCTTAGATATTGCATAGGGGTAATATTTAGGGTTTCACGGGGGATATTGCTGCTCTCTGACAGCATCTAGTTCGCGTTTGTGTTAGAAGCCCATTATAATAATGTAATAAAAAAATTTTCCCACATTCCAATGAAGTTTTGATACCTTACAGATGCATGCGTCCTGGTAGAGAAATCAACTTTTAGTGTATTTTGTTTGTTTCTTTATGTTTTTCCCACACTGGAATCCTGATAGTTTCTCTACTGAACTGGCTTATTTTACGTATTATTCAGCCCCGTTAATAGCCAACTTGTGAATATATTTGTGGCAAAATGGAATTTTGTTGGTTTTAAACAGTTGTTTTTTTTTAGACCCCAACCGGGCGAGCCCGGGGGGGGGGGGGGAGGGGGTCTATAGGATTGCTCTCTGTCCGTCCGTCTGTCCGTTCGTCAAGAATGAATTATGTAACTGAGAATATTTGAGATATCCTTGTATAATATTTTTTTACGTTTCAACCAACTAACTTGGAAAAAATAGCTTAGTTCAACTAATGCACTTTCCAAGTAGGATAGTTAAATTAATTCAGTCAATAAGTAACCAGCTACAGCTATGGTACTTACAAAGTAAAACTTAGTTTAATGCGCCGTTTTCACAAACCAACCCGAATATGCCCCAACCGTAAAAAAGAAAAGAAATAAAAAAACAAAACAAAAAACAAACAAACAAATAAAAAACAAACTGAACCATTTCAGTAAACAGCTTTTCAAGTGTGCGTAGCTCGTTACCAGGGAAATGACGTTTTTCTCTTAATCAGAAACCTATAGTGACTGACAACCTTTAACCGCGCAACCTCAGCTTCTCCCACAGTGACGTCATAACTCTGCGTTACTCGCGACGCTAGTTCACGGCATTGTTGTATCTTTCGTAAAGTAGACTGCACGAAATATTGCGTAACATACCAAGTAGAGTACGAAATTTTTTCTCCGAGACGAAAATGGAACTAAGCTACTTTTTAAGTACCTTAGCTGCAGTTGGTTACTTATTAAGTGCATAGTGCAGCGAAGGCACTTATCAAGTGAACTCGCAGCTGGTCTACTTTGAAAAAAGTTGCATAGGAAATTTTTAACAGATTCTCAGTTACATAATGTGTGACATTATATGACAGTATGCACACAACGTAAACAGTCGCAGAAACACTGAGCCTATACGTTATGTGCCTTAGTTCAGAGAAAATTTTGATGAAAAATGAACAAACATTATCATTGTTCAGGGCCGTTCCTGGACCGGGGCCATTTTAAAACGGCGCCGGTGTCATTTTGGGACCATATTCCAGGATTCAGAGGTCCCAAAACCACTGTTGCGTTTTTGACTGTCAGAAACTACTTTTGACATAACACCTGTCATTAACCGTCAAAACTGCTTAAAACTGTCAAAATGCTGTCAAAAACTACCACTGGTTAGTGATTACATTTATTACTGCACATATTTACAATATCACTGTGTACAAAATGACATGACAAGTAGGTTAAATGTCAATAGTCTTTTTCTTCTTTTCCCCGCAGCATTCTGTAGCAAAACACAAGTTTTGCTGCTTTGTCACTTCCGAGTCGGTTTCTAACCTTTGTGTGGGTTATTCCTAAACTGGAAGCACACACTCGATAGATGCCGACGATGATGGGGATACTAGTAACTGTACTGCTAGATTTATGAAACTGTCCGGTACAGAGTACATGCCCAATGCTTTCCATGCTTCCACCAGACAACAGCATTCATTGATGATGCGCTTTCACTGAAGTATGCTGAAGGAAACGGCGAGGTTTTTTCGTCAAAGGCGATCAGCCTTGCGATGTTATTTGGGTCACGATCCGACAAGAATCAAGAGATTAGCAGGAGATTATTAGTGACTCGCATGGGGGTGGCTTCGTGGGCACTGGAACTCCGTAGATTAAGACACTAGCTGACGTTAAACGGGTATTTTTTTATCTGAGGCAGCGTGATGGAACTCCGGAGCTGACGTTAAGTGAAGTTCGAAGCAATAGATTGTATAAAAATAATAAAGAAAAGAGGTAAGAGCAACAAAACGGTCCAAAATGTCGCACAATATTGAGTTTTTGACAGTTTTTGACAATTTTTTTGTCAAAAAGTGTTTTGACATGGCAGATTAAACATAATAATATCCACCGTCAAAATCTCGACAACCCGGCGCAAAACGGCGTCGCCGTTTTGAGACCGTCCGCTATTACCATTATTACCACCACCGCACCGGTGCCGTTTTAGGACCAGGTTTAAATTTACTTCATTTAAAATGTGGTTGTAATTAAAAGATTCGATTTTTCTTTAGATGTGATTAGAGTGAATGTCGATTGAAAGCAAACTTTTCCCAGAGTTAATCCCTTAATCCTGCAATAAGGAAATGGGTTGAAAACGCCGTCAGTTGAACTTAAACAATCCGAAACAACATTTGAAACCGTTTGTGTTTTCAGAACGGTTCTATTTCAAGTTTTCCAAGCGAAATTGGTTTGAGACAAAACACGGTTCTAGCCAAAGTAAACATAAATGTACACTGCGCTTGAAGAATGGTGGACGATGGTTCCTTAATGGTAAACTGCGACAGATGTCAGAGCTGGTATCGTGGCGTTTGTGTCGGTTACGATGAGATGCGTGCAGAAGAGAATTGGTTTTGCAATAACCGTTAAAGGACCAAAACATTGCAGTTAAATTGACATTGTTAACTTTCTGATGATGAACTGCAATTAAGTTGTTTAATATCAAATTGCAGTTAAGATTATATTTTCTGTTAACATCTGACGCGAATTGGTGATGTAGAATTGTAATTGTATTAAATTGCGGACCAAAACAAATTGTGTAACAGTGTGAAAGCATTGTCGGGATGTGATACACAATTCAGATCATAAAAAAAGAATCCAAATTATTTTTAAATTTATTTTTCAACCGAATCTTTTTTTTTTTTTTTGTTTCTTATTTTTCTTTTCTTCGTTCTTTCCTTCGTCATCCTGATCCCTAGTAGATTTTTAGTGGAGTTGTAGCATTTTTGTACTTAGCTCTGCGCGAACTAACCAAATAAACAACTAGCTTTAAGAGAAGCACAAATAATGCTATTCGTCCCTCAGATCCAGTCCGATTACTTGTGATAGCAATGTTGCACAAGGTCTCTACCAAATCTAAACTTTGTCAAAATTGGTAGGTTTCTCCTTTCACCTGTGTAATTTCATCCATCGCTTTTACGGCTTGGCACAGTGCCCATGGACATTCTTGTTTGTGAAATTCGTAAGAAATTGATCAATTATAACTTTGCTACTGATCGCGAGCATTTTTCCTCGATCTCTTTTGTCGCAGGTCATTGTGGCTTTCGTGGCACCACAGTGGACATCAGCGTTTTACGTAGTCCTTTGTTTTATGTGTTGTAGGCATGTGAAAAGTCGAAAGGGGATCAGATTTCCTGCTATATCTTCGAGTATATTGTAGCCATCATTGACAGTTTAATGCCTCTGGAAAGAAGCAAGCTGGCTGTTACGACGCGTCGCTATAACAGTCCCAGTACACAGTAGGAATATTCGCGAGATAAGCAACAAACTCAGATATGTCCAACGGAAAACGAGTTGCTAATGGGAAAACACTGTTAAAAGTGATCCTGCTTGGGGACGGAGGAGTCGGCAAAAGTTGCTTAATGAATCGATACATAAGTAACAAATTTGACACACAGTGCTTCCACACCATTGGCGTGGAGTTCTTAAATAAAGATATACGCGTGGAAGGCAAGCAGGTGACATTACAGATATGGGACACGGCGGGACAAGAACGCTTCAAAAGCCTCCGCACGCCGTTCTATCGTGGTGCTGATTGCTGTTTGCTCACGTTCAGTCTCACAGACGAGGCTACATTCAAAAGCTTGCAGATGTGGAAGACGGAATTCCTCCACTACGCCGACGTTTCCGATGCTGAACACTTCCCCTTTGTGGTGCTGGGAAACAAAGTAGATTTGGACGATAAAAGGCAGGTGAGACACGAGGAGGCGGTGTCCTGGTGCCGCCAGCACCACATGCCATACTACGAAACGAGTGCGAAAGACGCTATCAATGTCGACGCGGCCTTTGAAGCAGCTGTGAAGAGAACGCTCGAGTTTGAAAAATACTTAGAGGGCTCACAGATGAAGCTTCAGGCGGATTCAGTGGATTTACGGAAAAAGTCGGGGAAGGGTGGTTGTTGCTAGCAAGCGTGTAGCTGTGGAAGTGGACGCAGCCAGGAGAAATGTGCAGAATGTGGTCTGTGGTTGGGTTCGAATATTGAGATCGTGTTATTATATTATTTGAAATCAGAAAGAATAACTGAATAATGTTTGAAAGGTTGTATTTTCATAGATGTGGGCCTTACCTTCTTTTGCCGGAAGAGTAAATTGTATTATCCTATGTAATCTTTATAGCGTCATTATTAAAGGAACAGGTACAGAGGTGAAATTAAAATCCAAAGGTTGTTATTTATGTGCCACTGCAGGACTAGCTATTGTTTTTTCTCGGCAGACAGCAAAGTTGTTTTAATTTGGTTGCCAAGCTTTTCCAAATATGGGAGTGGTTATGTAACCTTAGCATTGTTTGTAGTACCTGGAAGTATTTCTTACTTTGTAAGTGGGTCATCCGCTGTCTTATATTGTAACATTTATTTGATGTTATAACTAGACAAAGACGTGCAATAAAATTTGCACACAGCGAGCACATTCCGCAATTGGACAAAAACTATGTAGAATATAAGTCCAGTTTATAGTAACCGCATTCCCCATTGCCACAGCCGTACCTGAACGCATATTGAAACTGAGGGTTAAGGTACCTACAACTCGGGTTACGTACCCCCCCCCCCCCCCCATCCCTTTCAGAAATGGGATGACCAGACTTCGGCGGACATTAGATTTATATTTTCATGTATATTCGTGTAAGCTAACAAGTCTTATAATCGCAAATAGTATATCTCCGAAATCGTTGGTTGGAGTGTTTTGAAATTTCAGACACGGATGGAGCACAAAGTGCAGGTGTACTACGCCATATTTTCGTTCGTATTCATAAAAAATTGTGAAAATGACAGTATTTTGAAATTCGCTGATACTTCACGTTTTGATGTAATTTTTTTCTGCGTAGTTGAACGTTTCATCCAGGCTTTGTCCCCAAACTGTTCCGATTTACAAAAAAAAATTCGCACGTGGATAAAACAGATACTGAAAATTGCCAAAATACTTTTTTTAGATATAACACATAGCTTTTGTTGAAATTTGGTGAAAATGTGATGAAAGTGGCAGTAGTATAGCACTTTGCAAACCGACTTTAGCACCGATTTGATGTCATCAGCGCGACACGGGGATCGTGTCTCTCTCGGGTTCTAGTTCCAGGGTTGTTTTAGTTGTGTGGAGGATTGTATTAATATTACACAAATTCTCTGCTGGCATCACGTTGTAATTTCTGGCATTTTACGTTGTAAAACCTGCTTTTAAAGCGTAATTCGCGTCCTGCACTTTGAGACTGGTTTCACTCGAGTCATTTGATAATCACAGAGAGGTCAGATTTTCTCATTGCAGTTTGAACAGCCCTTTCCCGCCTCTCGCCAGCCAGCCAGCGCCGAGGGGACATACGTGTACTGGATCTGGAGGTACACACCACTCATACCTTTTCTGACCTACCGGGTTGTTTTTTTTTTTCAAACTGAACCTTGCTTGTACTGGGCAGGGGGATGGGAGAATAACCCTAAAAGTGCAGAATGCGAATTACGCTGTGCTCATAAAAGCTCCTTTTACGAAATAAAACGACAGTTTTACTTCACACAAGCGTCGAATTTGGTTATATGTACCTTTCGAAGGAACTAAGGACCAGAGGAGGGACAGAACTACGCCAGAAAAGTCACATTACGGTTTATTCGTAAAAAGCCGGGGACGAATGCGACAGAGGGGGGGGGGGGGGGGGGGGGACTCCGGATCAGTGATTGGATGGCTGATTTGTGTCGGGAAGGGGCTGTTTGAACTGAAATAAGAAAATTTTGTTCAATTTTTATCTTACTGTTTGTAAATATTTCAAGGGAAACACATCTAAAACATGGGGTAAACGATTTCGCGGCCTTCCTGAAATAAAAGTATATTACAAAGCACCGTTGTTCCTTAGCAACAATTAAACCAGTTTCCTGGAACTGGACTTGCACATTCTGCTGTATTTTCATGTGATAAGACACCAACAGGCTCATTAATATGGAATGCCGTTTTAACATTTATTGCTTATTTTTGATATCAAAATAAAATTAAAGATATAAGTAAGATGTAGATCTCGTTAATTTATATTTTGCTATCAATATTTGAATTTTAGATGGCAAAATGTATTTTTGAGATAAAAATAATGTTTACAAACTCAAAAAAATCTTAAGGGAGACACACGTTTACCGTATATAAAGTAACGAATCGCCAGTTAAATTTTGGAGATGAAAACTTGAATTATTGATATCAATAAAATAACAACAAAATTTTTGAGCTCAAGAATTGCTTCTTTTGTTACGATAAAAAAATTAAGACAGATTCTGTATGCAAGAACCAGTCATTGCTCTTGCGAATCTACAAGCCGAGTCGGTCACTGCGCTCGTCAACGGGCGTAGAACTAGTAGAGCCACGGTTCAATATGAAGTCACATGGCCTTAGATCATTCCGGGTTTATGTTCCAACCTTATGGGGCTCTTCCAGCAGATCTACGACGTATTGACAATTTTGATGTCTTTAAAAAGGAACTTAAGACATTTTTGTTTAGTAGAGCTCATCAAGATTAAGAAAAAAATTCTATTGAAACAGTATTTTATTATGCGATCTAGTCATATTGTGTAATTTTTAGTATTTTGGTTAAGTCACAACTTAGTTATACACATCGTGTTTACTATCTGCAACCTGGCGAAGAGCTCTTTGAGCTAAAGCAGGGTTATTCTGTAATAATAATAATTATTTTATTCACAGATGTGCTTCTGAATTTTTTATATAAAAAATAGACTGATATTTTGATATCAAAAGTTAATTCATTTGCAGATTTCAAAATATAGATTAAAAAAGCCTCATCCGAAATAATGATATCTGAAATAAATTCTTGATATCAATGAAAGGAAAAAAATTATTGAATCCAAAATTGAGATATTGCTATCAAATATTTCATTTTTGCTCTAAAGAATTGAATGTTTAATCTCTAAAAATCAATTTTAGAGATCAGTAAATGGTTTTTTATATCATTAAATATTTCCTGATATCTGTAAATATTTTTGATATCAAGAGTTATTTTTTAAGATCAAGAATATATTAAGAGATATCAAAAATATAATTACAGATAACAAAAATTAATTCTTGATGTCAAAACATGAATTTTTTAGATCAAAAATTAATTCTTGATATCAGAAAATCAGTTTTTGAAATCAAAAATTAATTCTTGATATCAATAATTCCCTATAAATGTGAAAATGGCATTCCATACCTTAAGGTGTTATTCATACAGCGATAACATAAGTCTTGGCGGAGGGTTAGCTATCATAATATATTCTTGGGTTCATGTACGATGTAGCACATTCCATATCTGCATTGTTTCTGTACAGTTACAGTCTTCATATATTATAAATTTAATTAATTATGTCTCCCCGACAAAGGGGAGACATAAAGAGTTTATCTACGTTCTGTTTGTGTGTGTGTACGTGGGTGTTTTGTGTGTGTGTGTCAGTCTGTTGTGAACATAATGTTGTGTGCAATATATTGTGGTGAAAATACGAAACTTCATTTGTTTATTCCTTGGCCGGGTCTATCAGCTTATGACGGATGTCACGTGATCAGGGAATACGCAAAAATCTCGTGTGCAAAATTTTGTATGACGTTGAGCGCAAATTGGACTGCCCCAGGATTTTTTAACCCCCTGTGGAACGGAGGGATATAGTTTTGAACTTTTCGACCTGTCTGTCCGTCCGTCCGTCTGTCCATCTGTCACGCTTCAGTCTCACGCGCCTGCAGGCCACATTGATAGATGAATTCCTTTCAAATTTTGTACACGGCTTCTTTGGACCCTTCCGCAGTGCAGTGACCAAGAATTTTGTGGAACGGAAAAAATTGACAAAATGGCGGACTTTTGAAAATCGACACTGGACTTACCGTATATACAGCAGTCTCACGCGCCTACAGGCCTACACCTTATCGCCCAGGGGGATAGACGTACTCCTCGTGGCGTAGTCAAGTTCCACATATCACAAACGCTATTTTACCCCCCTTCCCTACCTGCCTTTCCACCATGCTTCAAACACAGTATAAAGTAGACTTTTTCGCCTTCCATGTTTAATCTTGAACTGACAGTTATAAACGTTCAGCTGACAGAGTTTAGTTTTTAAAAAGTAGTGTGAGTTTGAAAAAGTCAGTCAATACAACGTCACAATGTGTGTGCAAGCATTTTAAATGCACGATAATACAGAGTGTGAAGTTGCCCTGAAACCCAAAAGAAGGAAGAGTCTTTTTGGTTCTCATTTGTTTCGTGAAGTTATAATATGTTTGAAGCTTTCCCATTCCGCCGCGACAGTCATTGCCCAGTGACAATCTGCGAAGTGATGCATTTGGAAACGTATAAAACTGTCTACATAGTTGACATTTTTACTAATCAGAACCTTTAACGGATTAATGCCAATGATAGCCAGCGCAGTAAACTAAACTGAGGGAAGAGGAGGAGGAGGAGGAGGAGGAGGGGTTCTTAGTCTTCAGAGCGAGAGAGATGTTCAGCTGGAGACCGCAGAGTAAAGACCCCCTCCCCTACTCTTCCAAAAAAAAAAAAAAAACTACTCAGTCAAGAAACACCGCTTCTATAGAAGCGGTTTATGTGAAAGAATATCACGGGAAAGTAACTTGAAAGATCACTTAAGTTTGGCAATTTAAAAATTTCGCTGACTTCTTTTATCTGAAGAAAAATCTGCGGGTGATTGCATTCAAACATTCCGAACCGAGCCAAAGAGAGGAAGGAGAGGGAGGGAGAGGGAGGGACACACGTGCATAGTTCTGTGTGTGAGCATAGCAACACACACTACTGGCACATTTTTGTGTGGGAGCGTATGTCATATATTTCTGTGGGAACATACGCCATACACACTGCGTGCACAGTTTTGTGTGGGAGCGTATGTCACACACACTACGTGCACAGTTTGTGTGGGAACATACGTCATACACACTATGTGCACAGTTTGTGTGGGAGCGTATGTCGCACACACTGCGTGCACAGTTTGTGTGGGGGCGTATGTCGTACACACTACGCACAGTTTGTGTGGGAACATACGTCATACACACTATGTGCACAGTTTGTGTGGGGGCGTATGTCGTACACACTACGCACACTTTGTGTGGGAACATACGTCATACACACTACGTTCCCAGTTTTGTGTGAGCATAGTCACACGCACTACGCGGACAGATTTGCGAAGCTTCCCACACCTTGCTGGGCTTTTCTTGCCAAAATCTACAACTATGATGCTATTAGTGATACTGGGTAGTGGCGGTGTTATATCTTAGAAAGCAGTTACGAAAAAAAGTATATACGCATTTTTTGTTTTTCCCTTGTCCTCAAATAAGTTTAATTTGAAGCGCTTGGGTCTGAGTACTGGTTCAATTTATAACCAAACTTTAAATTAACCGAATTTATAAAAAAAAAAGATCGGTGTCAATCGAGCATTTCGCAACAAAGATTTTTGGGATTTATCGCTGGTGAACTTGTGAGATTTTATGGAAAGATATCACCGAGTTATAGCGCATTTGTTGTCCATTTTATAAGGCCAAACACGAGTTTATTTTGATGCATTCAACAAATCAAATAAACTACAGGCGTTGTATGTGCATGTGCACGTGCACTTCAAGTAAACTGAAAATATAGAACATTTTGGTGTCCGTGTCCTGGCAGTAAATCCTCTTGATTGTAGGTGTCCCGGGTCGTGGACGCTCTGGGCGATCACCGTTCAGACACACACTAGACCGCAGATAATTTATGGCATGTGAGGAGCTTGCCTTGCTGTGTGTATGTCAACAAACTTACGTCTTGTAAATATGTGTTAAGTGGAAGTAAAGGCTGTGTGTTGAGGTTGACGAACCGTCTTGTGATTTCAAGACAAGTGGTGAATAACATCCTTCATGTCCTATGACTCAAGCAATCGGGGTCAATGACTGTCATGGTGGACAGCTGGAAGTTAGCCTCTGAGTGTGTTATATTGTCTGTTGTTAGGATTCAGCTTGGACTTGGCATTTAACTCGTTTTTTTGTCATATGTGTCTGCTAAATTAATGGGTCAGTAATCGTTATCTTGATTTCAGTTATTAGAGCATTTGTATGTCATACTGAGCCGGGGCTTACTTTGTACATTCAGAGGAAAAAAATCCACTTAATGCGATATTACAAGCCGCGTTATTTCCTTGTCAGGGAGGTATGAGATGCCCACTTGCTATATATACACATGCGAGGTGTGTGTGTTAGATTCCGCTTGCGACATGCACGGGTGCGAGATGCATAAATGTGTAATGTCCGCTTGCATTATGTTCAGGTGCGAGATGCCTGTGTATGGAGTCCACTTTCGAAATGCACAAGTGCGAGGTGTATATGTGTAATGTCTGCGTGCGAGGTACCTGTGTGTGTGATGTACACTGCGATTTGTACAGTTTTGCGCAGATTCTTTAAGGATTACTGCATTTGAGTCGTGTTGTACGGGGCCGTGACGAAGGTGCTGCAACCCCCCAGATTCCGTACAGTAGTAATATAAGCAGTCAGCTTATACTTACTATGTGTGTGCTAATAATCAGCTATATGAAGTAAATGCGGTACAGTGAAGAAACGGTGATAGTGTGAAACATTTCCATTGAAATGTGTGCAAAACCAGGTGAAATGCCTCCAGAGGAGTGAGATGTGTGTATTAAGTTGTAAGTTTTATGACAGTTACACAGTGGAATTAGTGCAATAAAACACATCATGTGTATGATTCAATAAACATAATGTCTATCTGCTTTATGTAGGAAGTTTTATTTCTTATCAGTGGTTATGCTGCTGCATTTCTCGTCCTATTGTTTTGAAATTTGGCAGGAAAAGATCACTGGGCAGTTTTCCAGTCAGCTTATTCACACTTGGTATTGAAAATACCAAATGGGGCTGGATTGCCTCGAATTCTTCACCTATTTTTTTTCTCCCTTTTTTTTCTTCTTCCGCCGATTCGGTTTCCAGACATCTCCGCTAAGACCGCTGAAGTTAGACCAACCAAACTTGGCACATGTATAGAGGGTCATCTGAAGTGGTGCACCTGATAAATATTTTTGACCTTAACCTTACTGGTCAAGGTCAAATCGCGAAAAAGGCCAATCGGTTTCCAGACATCTACAGCAAGGCCGTTGAAGCTAGAAAAGCCAAACTTGGCACATATATAAAGGACGATGTGATCTGAGGCACCCGTTAAAAATTTTTGGTCTTGACCTTGGTGGTCAAGGTCAAATCGCGAAAAACGTTATTTAAGAAAAAACAATGATTTATCTCAAAAACGGTAAGAGACCTCAATCCCCTATACGACGATACCTAAGGCAAAACTTCGGTGTTCTTGACCCCCAGGTCACTTTCGAGTCATCATTTGCGAGTTATGACGTCATTTATGTTTTAAAGCTCAATAACTCGAAAACTATTGAACCTAGCGCTTCCTCACAAAATACATTATGAGACTACTTTTAAGCAAGGAATTTTTTGGCACGTCAAAGTTGTACCTATGACGTCATTTGCGAGTTATGACGTCATTTATGTTTTAAAGCTCAATAACCCGAAAACTATTGAACATCTCGCTTCCGCACAAAATACATTATGAGAGTACTTTTAAGCAAGGAATTTTTTGGCACGTCAAAGTTGTACCTATGACGTCATCATTTGCGAGGTATGACTTCATATATGTTAAAAAGCTCAATAACTCGAAAATTAATGAACCTGGCGCTTCCGCACAAAATACATTATGAGACTACTTTTTAACAAGGAATTTTTCGGCACGTCAAAGTTGTACCTATGACGTCATCATTTGCGAGTTATGACGTCATTTATGTTTTAAAGCTCAATAACTCGAAAACTATTGAACCTAGCGCTTCCTCACAAAATACATTATGAGACTACTTTTAAGCAAGGAATTTTTTGGCACGTAAAAGTTGTACCTATGACGTCATTTGCGAGTTATGACGTCATTTATGTTTTAAAGCTCAATAACCCGAAAACTATTGAACATCTCGCTTCCGCACAAAATACATTATGAGAGTACTTTTAAGCAAGGAATTTTTTGGCACGTCAAAGTTGTACCTATGACGTCATCATTTGCGAGGTATGACTTCATATATGTTAAAAAGCTCAATAACTCGAAAATTAATGAACCTGGCGCTTCCGCACAAAATACATTATGAGACTACTTTTTAACAAGGAATTTTTCGGCACGTCAAAGTTGTACCTATGACGTCATCATTTGCGAGTTGTGACGTCATATATGTTTTAAAGCTCAATAACTCGAAAATTAATGAACCTGGTGCCTCCACATAAAATACATTTTGAGACTACTTTTAAGCAAGTTATTTTTTTGCACGTCGAAGTTGTACCTATGACGTCATCATTTGTGAGTGATGACATCGTTCATGTTTTAAAGCTCAGTAACTTGAAAACTAATGAACCCGGCGCTTCCGCACAAAATACATTATGAGACTACTTTTAAGCAAGGAATTTTTTGGCACGTCAAAGTTGTACCCATGACGTCATCATTTGCGAGTTATGACGTCATTTATATTTTAAAGCTCCCGAAGTTTCCGGGTTCAGTCTTCGGTAAGGACGTCTACTTGTATGTGACAAGGGGGCACCAGAACACATTGCCAATTTTTGCTCTTCTTGGTCGTTAAAATTGTAGAAAGAACAGTCATCATTTTTAGACAGTTCTCAGATGAATTATCATTCAAGTGGGATCTAATTCGCTGGGCGAATTTCGGTCTAGTTTTTGTTAGTTTCTGATGCTGAGATGAAACTGATGATGAAATCTCCTTCCGAGGTCTGGCAGAAAGGCATAACAGCCTGTTATTTAAAACAAGAATCTTTGAAGTATTTAAGAAACAGTTCTTTTTTTTTCTCAACCGTTTTCAGTAGTTTTCGGTTGTTATTCAGGAATAACTACTGATACACTGGCCCACTTTTTGCGGCATTGTTTTGTTTGATTTTCACACGTTGTCCCTAAAGCAAATTTTGCAAAATTTGTGATGGTAGCCCTAGGTCATTGTTTTGGCTTGCTAATGTGCACGAAACCATAAGAATTCAATAAAATTGTGAAAGAATGTTGAAAAATGGTTGCTCTGGAAGACCGCCAGGTACATACTACTAGAAGCACATGATATCTGGTTTTTGAGCTGTCAATCAAACAGGCCGCACGACTATTCACTCAACAGGCACAACACTCTTCCCCATTTTAAAAAGAAGTTGGCCCTCTATCGTGTTTGAACCTCATAACTGAACATCTTTATTCAGTATAGGTGCGTTTCCGTTTGTCACTCAAAGACTGAACATCCTTATTCAGTTCACGCTCCATTTTACAAACGATTGATCATCGATGATTAATCCAGCGGAGAGATCTTATACAACATCCTCGCAGACTACGGTTTCTTGAAGAATCTGCGTTCTTGTGCAGTGGCAGATTTCTGCTATCTGCTCAGCAATAATAGGAATAACAGGAATAATAGTTCATTAGCTGATTGTCTGCTCCTTCCGGTCTCAAATATGGTGCATCCGTTTCCAGAACAAGTCGAAACATATTTCTTAATTCCCGAGTGACTACTGATGACTCAGGATGCTTCAGGCTCTTAGTGATGAGTCCGGTAATACCAAAGGTGTTTGGGAAGTATCTCAACCATTCTTTTAACTCGTCTAAAACGCCGGTGAAGCAATGCCTATGAGTTGAGTGATTCACGATGTCGGTGCCCACCTCTATTGTGACTTTGCTGTGGTTCCATGAACCGAACCTCCTGGTCATGATGTGATCTCTGCGACTCGTCTGTCTCTTTTCCGACCTATCAGCTGGAAGCCATCATCAGAGTCTTCCTTTGCCTCGTCAGAAGGAAGAATGTTGACGGACTGTTGTTGGTCCTTGGGGCTACCATCACTTGTGGCCCCGGGCCGCAGTTCAGGTTGTGAAGGGCTCTTATCACCAGTCCCACCGGTCGTCATTTCAGGTCCGTGGGAGCCACCTTCAATAGGCGTTCTTGCTCGATCGGCCTCGCTAACGAAATAACGGTGGTAGATATGTTAGTTTCTGAAAAGACAAGACCATAGTCTTGGAAAGTATGACGCTATTCTTGGACATTTTATCTACCACACTACCAATTTCCTTAACTGGGATATCATCTTTTTATCTGACATCCCGGGATCTATTAAATAATATTGCATACACTTCTAACTAACTACTTTTATATTAGTTAAGTCATTAGAAAATTCTGAGGGAAAGAAATTTGGTTTCCACAGGTAATAATCTTTGATTAGATTCTGAGGTACTTTAATCTTACGAAGATGGCGGGAGAGTACCTCAGAAGGCCCATATTCTTCCTGACTATAAGAAGAATCCTTTGTTCCTAATTGTTCCACGTCGCTACTTGTATTTTTGTCTTCTGAATCTCGAAATAGGTTTTCCAGATGAAGGTCCTCCTCATCAATGATATTATGGTTAAAAGATTCATCCGTGATACCGTGGTCTACCACTTGCGTCTCATTTGCCTCATCCATAAGGTAAGGCTCTATCTTCGCATCTGACAAGGCGATCGTGATGTATGACGGTGGTTTTCCTTCGATCTCGAATGCGAAACAATACAAGTGATAAAACTTCAACCATTAAATACGGTTGAAAATTAAATAGATTGAAAATAGACTTAAGTTTGTTGCACTGGCCAATTTTTGCAGCATAATTGAGTTTAAACACCAAGTCTCCAGCAAGAAAAGCTTGGCATCATAATCTCTTTTCTGACGTTTCTGACAGGATTTCAAATGTTCCCGAGCAGTGGTGGGAACACCTTCCAAGGTTAGTAATAGATTCTTAAGATAAGTGGAGGGTTCCTCAAATTGTTTATTCTGATCCACTACTCCAAACATGATATCCTGTGGATGATTGACTTCTCTCCCAACATCATCATATTGGGTGTAAAGCCAATTTGTCTATTGACAGTAGCCCTAATAGTAGGTCCGTGGTTTGTTTCGATGTAATTGTACTCATTTTGTTTGAATCGGATAGCAAACCGATAATGACATCAATTTCCTCAGCCAAGGCTGTATTGATGTCAACTTTTGGATGTGATCTAGAAGATCTTGTTTGTATTCTAGTCGTACTCATAATTGAGCGACGAAAGTTTCATAATCTGTTTGGTTTTTAATTTCCTATACCACTGAAGTCTATTAAAAATAATGATTTTATTTTTTTCAAACTGTCTCTAAATATCAATGGTGTTAGTAGATGGTTAAGTTGGTCTTATGTTAATACTATATCCTCATAGATAAGAATTTTTCGATTATAAAAGAACAGTTTTTTTTCAAAATGTTCAACCAAAGAATAGTGTTGTTACTTTTAAACAAGCCTTGCTAATGTAGATACTGTTAAGAGTTTATATTTTTACAACAACACTTTTTTTAATGTATAGCCGATGGTATTTTGCTGTGATAATAATAAAACGAGAAGCTCATTCCGCTAGCGAAATGTTAAACACTTGACGAAAATTAAAACGCAAAAATACTTCCTTCAATGGGTTATTTTTAGAATATATTGCAAACAACATAGCTTGAATACGTCTTATAAGCCGAGTAGTGTTTGGTTGTTGTTGACTTAAAGTTTTATTCACTGATCAGGCATACGCCTTGTTATCTATTTATGCAGTGAGAGCTCGCACAAAGCTCACTGAGCAAATGTGTATTCTGTGCTGTCGTTAAATGCTACGCATTTATTTGCAAAAAATACACTTTTCACATGGCGTTTTAACAAAGAAAACGAAATCAAAGACGAAAATAAAAAGTGACATGCACATGTTCAGATCAAGGTCTTCATAAGTCCCAAGTTTCATGGTCGTAGGGCCCATAGTGTCAGAGAAGAAGAAGACACAAAAAATAAAAAAAAAATTGTCAAGAAGAAAAAAAGGACGAATTTTGCTCGCACAAATTCATATAATCCTTGCAAGCCAAAGGCTTGTCAAGTGTTAACTAGAAGCTCATTCCGCTAGTGAAATGTTAAACACTTGACAAAAATGAAAACGCAAAAATACTTCCTTGGGTTATTTCTTGAATAATATATTGCAAACAACATAGCTTGAATACGTCTTATAAGCCGAGTAGTGTTTGGGTGTTGTTGACTTAAAGTTTTATTGACTGATCAGGCATACGCCTTGTTATCTATTTATGCAGTGAGAGCTCGCACAAAGCTCACTGAGCAAATGTGTATTCTGTGCTGTCGTTAAATGCTACGCATTTATTTGCAAAAAATACACTCTTTTCACATGGCGTTTTAACAAAGAAAACGAAATCAAAGACGAAAATAAAAAGTGACATGCCCCATGGGGCTCCGAAAACAGTAACGTCATATTGACGTCATATTGACGTCATATGGACGTGTTATTGACGTGATATGGAGATCATATGGAGATCATATGGAGATCATATGGAGGTCATATGGAGGTCATATGAACGTCATATGAACGTCATAATGACGTAATATGGAGAGTGGGCGGCCATTCAAACGGGCGGCCATTCAAACGACCATTCAAACGGGCGGCCATTTTTTTAAAGCATTACCCACACTCTCATGCATACACATACATACTAACACCATGACACGATTAGCGCTTATTTCGTATTGGTGGGTGGCCCTTAGAAGGGCCGGCAGGTTTTTGCTCCATGGGGCTCCGAAAACAGTAACGTCATATTGACGTCATATTGACGTCATATGGACGTGTTATTGACGTGATATGGAGATCATATGGAGATCATATGGAGATCGTATGGAGGTCATATGGAGGTCATATGAACGTCATATGAACGTCATAATGACGTAATATGGAGAGTGGGCGGCCATTCAAACGGGCGGCCATTCAAACGACCATTCAAACGGGCGGCCATTTTTTTAAGCATTACCCACACTCTCATGCATACACATACATACTAACACCATGACACGATTAGCGCTTATTTCGTATTGGTGGGTGGCCCTTAGAAGGGCCGGCAGGTTTTTGCTGCCGGACTTAGAAAAATTCGACGATGTCTTGGACTGGCCTGCTGCAGTGTGTGAGTTGCTGCCCATTGAAAAGAAAGTGATCGCCTCTCATGCCACAGGTGTAACATCTGACTGTGTAACAGTTGTTCAGGGCCAACAGCTGCGTCTAATAGGCTGCACAAATCAAGCAAAGCTGGTGACCACATTCTGCCAGTACCCGGTCTGGGGAGATCATGATGCCACATCCCGCGCAAATCTCCAGGTCCTGTTGGAGGAAGTATCTCCCCCAGGCCGGATACTCTTCCTCTTCAAGACGCGATGGAATGGTCTCATGGTTGTCCTGAAGAAAGCCCCGTCATAATCGCCAGCCTCGATGTCCCTGAGTCGCTTTCCAAGTGTGACCCTTCTATTAAAAAAGACGGGCACGCATAGGACTGTTCCGTGAGCCGGGTCCGGCAGCAGCTGGAAGAAGTACACTCTTTCTGGCGGTGTCGGTGGCGGTGTGACCGGCAGGTGAAGTTCTCTGACTTCAGCAATGGTGCGAGCATCATGTAACGCGAAGAAGCACTCCATGTTGACGATAGCGATTTTGAGCCCAAACTGAAATGAGCATGGGTTATATACCACCTCAAGTCAGGATCGGACCCCCCCCCCCGGCTCACCGACTTTTTAGCCGCTGGCTCACGGCTCACCGCCACTAGTATAAAAGGTCGGGTCGACACCGCTATGACCATTGCATTACCAAACCATCATGGAGACGTCTCGAAAAGCAGCAACGGCTAGCAACATGAAAATTGATAGCCTTTTTAGCAATGAAACAATGGCTTTTACAGATGCAGTTTTAACTGCAGAGGAGACTGCTGCCTTCCTAAGTACACTAGCAGAAGCTGAAAAAGCCTTGGAGGAAGCATTAGGGGCTCCGTCAGCCGTGTCTACAGTACAGCAAACTAGGCCTGAAGAAGTACAGCAAGCAACGCCCGATCCCGAGGGATCTGACTATCCGTTCTGGGTTGCCAATGCGCTTGTAAATGGTAGCGCCAAGCCACTTAGTACAAAGTTACAGGCTCATCTAGAGCATCTTGAGGAGGAAGAAGTGGTCATGTCAAGCGATGAAGACGGTGACGACGACAATGACGACAACGACGATGACGACAGCGACGATGATGACAAGCAGCTCAAATCTAAATTTGAATTGAGCAAAACTATTCCTGTTACTGAGGAAGACGTCACGCTGTTGAAACGAAACTGTCAAGCAGTGATTCCTCTGATCGATTGCAACATTTTATGGCGTTTATGTGAAGATCAGCACACATACATGTACCTAACGGAAGAAGTGAACACTGTCATTCAGCTTATCTACATGCTAGAAGGAAACATAGAGCATCTTCCCGCGTCAGAGCCACAGTTCTCCGAAGCCATGATCCGACGTTTCGTTCAACTTATTCGAAGTCTCCATGAGGAATTTTTTAAGACTTTATGTCTACCGGAGCCAAAGGGTGTTGATGAGGATCGCGATTCCAAATGTGCAAAGGTCATGCTACATGGCTTCAAGTACCTTGAAGAACGTATTAAGGTGTATGATATGATGGCTTACCTCTATGAAAAAGGACATTTCACCATGCCAATGCTCTTTCAATGGATAATTGGAAGTCGCAAACGAGGAGACTTTTTAGTGATTGTTATGAGACAATCTTTGACAGACGGTTTGCCAACAGCCTTTCTGGATGGTTTCAACGAGATCACTCCGCGATTTTGCAAACATCTCATGAAAACATACATGTAATGTTCATATAAAAAGGAGTGAGGTGTCAAGTGCAGTCATCATTCAACGCGCAGCCATGGAGAAGACAAGCAGCTTTAAAATTAGTGCAAACTTAACCATTACTGTGGAGCATGGACAATTTGGATTATTTATTCGAATCAAACGTGGAGAGAGATGGCTTGCTTTATCACCATCCTTGTGGAAGATTGTGTGCCTGAACTTAGCAAGATTACGCGACATTGGCTTCAAACTGTACTTAACGCAAACGAAGTGGCTTGAAGTCATTTCATACTTGGATATGCGCTATGTGAGTTTTGTGCAAGCATCACTGTTTGAAGGGAAAGAATACAAGTATTACATCAACATGAATGATGGTGAATGGGAGACATTTCTTCAGGAGATGGATAGCATTAACTCAACATTATTGCCATGTACGGAATGTCATGGCAAGAAAACTCCTATCAAGCTGCAAAAGGACAATCGGATGAAAGTGTCAAAGTTATCTAAGAAAAGACTGGCTGAAGTTCAGTTGGAGAATATGGATGTGCAAAATCAACTTGGACTTACCTGTGAATATTGCGGTGCTTACGGATATGCTGAGGATTATGATTGTCACTGCCACAAGTACAATTGCAAGTTGTGTGAACCAGACAACTTCTGCAACAAGTGCGGCTTACTAACTGTTTCTGCGGAGTAAGACTGAGAGTCATTTGCTTACCAGCCGCCACAGTGTGCAGACGTGTTATATGGACATGTGAAAGATGGATGTAGAAACGTGTTTCAAGGACAAGTATGTGGACTACATGATAAGTGAACTGGCACGTTTTGGATCTATTCAACAACAACTGCAGCACTTTGACATTTATTGGGAACTTGCTCATTCCACGTTGAACGCACCAAACTTACGCGAGGATTTCATCAAAGAGTGTATGTTTTCAAACATTGGTGGAGCTGAGGAGTTTGATGTGGAAGCAGCATATCACTTCGCTCGATTTGATCCAAGACTGTTTGATGAAGTGAGAGAGTGGTTAATCTACATTGCAGTATAATGGTGGACATTACATTGAGACAATATATTGTGCAAAAAACATATTGTGAAGAAATGTTATTAGCTGTAAAAAGTTTGCATGTTTAGTATGTCCTGCTTGTCAAAATGAAGAGTGTTCAGAACATATGTGTCATTCTACATGTGTCTATACATATTGGAATGAAGCTAAATATTACATTCATTTAGATAAAGTGTTAGATAATGCAAATCAACGTTGTGAAAAATATGGTGTAGATGCTATCACATTTGATGAATTAAGTAGCTGGTTAATATATATTGAAGATCAATGGACTCCAATTATTCACACCATTGTATCAATACTTGATTTGTAAGATATGTTGATAAAATGCAAGATGTGTTGATAAAATGCAAGATGTGTTGATAAAATAAAATGTAAGATATGTTAACAAGTGTTAATCATTTAGTGTTAACATGTCGACGTGGAAAGACTACCTAACCAATATTTATTTTAAACCTGGTCAACCCGGGGCATTTGCTGGTCCTTACAAACTTTATCACATATTAAAAAAACATGATCAACCAGTCACTCATTCACAAGTGAAGAAATGGTTACAGGATCAAGATGCCTTCAGTTTACTACAACCTGTAAAATACAGGTTTAAAAAGCAACGTGTCATTACACGTGGAATTGATGACATGTGGGATATTGATTTAGCTGACATGGGAAACATAGCTTCCTATAATGATGACACCCACTTTTTATTAGTTGTCATTGATGTGTTTTCCAAATATTTATGGGTGCAACCATTACCTAATAAATCACATACCAGCGTCATAGAAGCCTTTCAAAAGATTTTTCACGAAACACAACGAAGACCACGAACTCTAAGGTCAGATAAAGGAACTGAATTTAACAACAGATGGATAAAAGCATTTTTGAAGAAGGAGGGAATACATGCCTATACGACAAAGAATGAAACCAAAGCCAACTTTGCTGAGAGAGTCATTCGTACTCTAAAGGGAATGATGTATCGATATTTCCTTCATAATCAAACGTATCGATATATGGACATCCTTCCAGACTTAGTGTATAATTACAACCATAGACCTCATGGCTCCCTCCCTAATAAGTATGCTCCTGCAGATATTCGTAAAGACATAGAATCGAAAGTGTGGAAGTATATGTATGTAGACAAATTGAAATTAAAACCAAAGAAGAAAAAACCCTACAAATTTAAAATTGGTGATCAGGTTCGCATTTCTCACATGAAATATGTATTTCAACGGGATTATCATATAAAGTGGAAGCAAGAAGTGTTCATTATCACACATCGTTGTAAGAAGCAAGGAATACACTTGTATCGTGTGAAAGACTTTTTAGATGAAGATATTGATGGACATTTTTATGAAGAAGACCTGCAGAAAGTGACAAAAGATATTGAATCAGTCTACAGAATTGAAAAGGTCTTGAAAACACGAAAAAGACGAGGTGTTAAAGAATTATTTGTGAAGTGGTTAGGTTGGCCAAAGAAGTTTAACAGTTGGGTGAAAGAAACAGATATTCGAAAATGAAGCATCCATTCACGTGTTTGGTCTCTGGACCTACAGGCAGTGGTAAAACTTCTCTAGTTAGAGAAATTCTAGAACAAAAGTTAATTAAACCCTCTCCAAAAACCATTTTATGGCTCTATGCAGCAGATCAGCCTTTGTATAAGGGAATGAAAGGTGTGGAATTTTACCAAGGCATTCCAGATAACATTGAAGAGCGTTTTAACCCGAAAAACCAAACTTACTCATCATTGATGACTTAATGACCAAATGTCATAGTGATGAACGCATGACACGTCTCTTTAGCGTTGGCAGCAGTCATCAAAATCTAAGCATTATTTTTATTGTGCATAATTTGTTTCATCATGGTAGAGAAATGCGAAATATTAGTTTGAATACACATTACATCATTCTGTTTAAAAATCCTAGAGACAGTCAACAAATAAGTACATTAGCGCGACAAATGTATCCTGGAAAATCTCAATTTCTCATAGAAGCCTATCAAGATGCTACCAGCAAACCTCATGGCTATTTATTCATTGATTTGAAGCCGAAGACAAATGATCAACTACGTATTCGTACAGGCATTTTACCAAAAGATACACATTACGTATATGTTGATAAAGTGGCGTATGAGCAAGAACCAAGTCACTTAACCATTCGCAGCCAAGATGTCTAAACGTATTCAAGCGAACCAACCTTTCCTTCACTTGCTTGCACGCAGCGGGCCTAAACGACGTAAATCCTTACTGCAACAAGCTACTAAGGAGGAATTAACTAGCTTGTTTGAAATTTGTTTGAATATATTGCGAGGACATTTACCCTTAAGCTCAAAAAGGTATAAGTTATTCAAGCGTGAACGTCATACCCTACGTACCCTGGCAAATAAGAAGATATCACTTCGAAGAAAAAAGAAGTTGGTTAATCAGAAAGGAGGATTTATTGGAGCTATTGCTAAATTTGCATTACCCTTGTTAGCTCAGTTGCTGTTAAAATGAAACATACTTTGAAAATGGTTCTCATTCCTGAATATGAATATAAAATGTTGTTAGAAAAGAAGGGAAAAGATGTTGAAATCAAAACGAAAGTGAATAAACTTTTACGTGGGAAACGAACTCGTGAAAAAGCAATAGAAATGTCTCAAGTGCTTGGACGTCATTTACGAACAATTCAATCACAACAACAACGACAAAAGTCTGTTACAGCATCTAATGCAGAAAAATCAGAAAAGTCCCAACAGTTTCTAACCCATTTTCAACCTATTTATCATGTAAAACTAACACAACTTCTGGCAGAACTTAAGAAATATGGTACGAGATGGACAGATAAAAATGAACTTGTTTTAAAAACAGGTACTGTCATTACAAATTCTAACATTATTGATTTGTTGAAAGAAGCATTGGTTGCTACAAAAAGAAAAGAACGACGAGAACCACCACGTGGTTGGAAGCAGTTTATTGAGGAAATTGTAGACGCTAATATTCCAAAAACTGTTTTTGGTAAAAAGACAACTCGGGAAGATATTACAAAAGAGCAACAACAACGTCAACAAAGGTTGTTTCCAGAAGGATGGGAAACTTTTTAACATGGATTAAAGAGTTATGGTGTTGTTGTTGTAAAGAAAATGGAAATAAAAATACTATTCCTGTAAAAATTAGGTGTGTTAGTGCTTGTTGTCAGGGAGAAGTAGTAGATACCAATTTAGATCATGTAGATAGCAATTTAGACAATAATGTAGACAGCAATGTAGAAAGTGAGGATGAAGAGTGTCAAACATGAAGTAATGTATATACACATCTAGTCTATCTACATCACATAAACGATTTAGCTGTCATGGAGTCAACAAGTTTTTACATTACTTTACCCAGCAATGCTAGTATGAACTATTATCCCAACAACAAGACTTCGAATTATCAAATTCGTATGCCTCGAACCATCTATCTGAACGGAAAATATGAAGTGGCTTTAGCTGAAATTCAATATCCACATACATGGACAACCATGAGACATGGAATGGACTATTCTATTCAGTATCGACAACAACCACTGAATGATGTTGTTCTTGACACAATCAATATTCCTTATGGTTACTACAGATCCATACAAGAAATATGTCAGGCAGTCAATAAAGAAGCGACTAATTCTATGAAAGATGACCTTAAAGAAGCTATTCAGATAAAGTATGATAAAATAAGACGACGCGTTTTTCTATTTCTAAATTACGGCTTTGAAGTGTCATTCTCCACTGGATTAGCTGAGATTTTAGGATTTATCCCAGATCAATGATATACTGAAACGTGTACAGCTGAACATAAAGCCGATGTGAAACAGGGATTTTATACACTTTATGTGTACTGTAGTATTTGTGAGCCACAAGTTGTTGGTGATTATTATGTCCCTTTGCTACGTTCTGTTGGAATACAAGGACATGATGGAGACATTATCATGAAAACTTATGGAGAACCTCATTATGTTCCTGTAAACACATCCAAATTGGACGTGATAGAAATGAATATTAAGGACGACACAGGCCATAATGTTCCATTTCAAACTGGAAAGGTGATCTGTAAACTTCATTTTCGACCAAAAGCATTATGAAAGCATACACACACAATCCATCCATATATCGCAACCATTTTCTTCGTCAAGTGGGTGGAGAATTACCAGGATTTAAAGGAGCGCGGATACAATATGGAGATGATATTGGTTCAATACTGGGATCATTGGCTCGAAAAGCTATTCAACTGCTTAAGACAGGGGCTAAAATCGTTGCACCACATCTTAAAAGGGCTGCAAAAGATATCGCGAAAGATGTTACAGGTCGAGTAGCACAACGTATGTTTGGTGGTGGGTTACGAGGACAAAAGAGACCGAAACGAGCAAAACGTGTCAGAAGGCGAAAGGCAGCTAAACGGATAACATCAAAAAAACATAAGAAAGATATTTTTTAATCATGTCTTTAATTCATAATCATTCTTGTGAATGTAGCCTTTCTCCATTAGAATGGTTTCACATACCACCAACGCAAACTGCTGTAGAAAAAAGTTATAATGTAGACTATCAACCAATGACTACCATTAGAGAGGGTGCTCCAATAGAATTCTACATTCCTGCGAGTACAGAAGAATATCTAGATTTAAAGAACAGTAAACTCCATATTGTATGTCGCATTGTAAAGGCTGATGGAACACTGTGTGGTGTAGATGATAACGTGTCATGTATCAATGATTTGTTTAATGGGTTATGGTCTAATATTGAATTATTTCTAAATGATCGTTTGATATCACATAGTAACAATACCCATGGTTATACCAGCATCATATCTCATCTCATTCATGACTCGGAAGAAAGTCTCCATTCTGAGCGCTCTATGCGTCTCATCTTTAAAGATACTGCTGGGTCAATGAATACTCATGAGGTGAAAAGACCTAATCATGAAAGATATGTATCAGGTTTTCATGTAAATATTGAAGGTGGTGATATAGCTGAAACAGGAAATAATGGTTTACATAATCGCTATTTGTATACACGTCTAAGCCGTGAGTTTATGCTTACAGGTGGTTTAAGAGTAGATTTGTTTGAGCAGGATCGTTATCTTCCCAATGGTGTTAGTATGAAATTACGTTTACATAGACAAAAAGATGGATATGTATTAATGGCTGCAAATAATGGTTTTAAAGTAGAAGTGAGAGAAGCGTTTTTAACCATACGCAAAGTGAGGGTTAGTCCAGGTATTCAGTTGGGACATGCAGATGCATTGATGAAAAGTCCTGCTAAGTTTATTATTAATAGAAAAGAATGTAAAGTTTTAGCTATTCCAACTGGATTTCAATCTTTTGTGAAAGATAGCATCTTTTTGGGCCAATTACCAAAACGTATTGTCATTGGAATGGTTCATAATGAATCCTTTGCTGGAACAGTATTGAGAAATCCATACAATTTTGAACATTTTAATCTTAACTTTATGCAGCTTTACTCTGATGGTGAACCAGTCCTATCAAAACCTCTCAAGCTTGATATAAATCAAGGCAAATATCTTGATGCTTTTGAAACTCCTTACAAATCTTTTGATAGATTGGATGGTGAGAAAAGTTCCATTATAAAACCGGAAGATTGGCCTTGAGGTTATTCTTTATTTTCTTTTGACTTAACACCTGATTATGATGGTGCTGATCATTATGCCCTTATCAAACATGGGAATTTGAGACTAGAAATGAATTTTGCTGGTGCCTTGCAAAATACAGTCAATGTTATAGTGTATGCTGAATTTGATAACATTGTTGAAATAAGTGCAAATCGTAGCATTCAATTCGACTACCAGTCATGAACACGAAGCAGATAGAAGCCATCCTATCCCATGATGCCACGACAAAAGACTTGTTTCAAGGTGTGTTTGCCATGGACCAGTTACCATCTTTACAACGCGGCGCCTATGTCATCAACACAGACGATCATGATGAGCCAGGAGAGCATTGGGTGGCAGTATATTATGACGAAGACCCTGCGGAATATTTTGACTCTTATAGACTTTTACCTATAGACAGTCGTTTGAATAAGTTTTTAAAGTTTAATTTCATTTATAATTCAGTTCCATTACAAACACCGATATCCTCTACATGTGGATTTTGTTGTGTGTATTATATAATTCAAAGAGCTCGAGGACATAGTCCTTTTGAAATCATTGATGTATTAAGAAGAAGTGATGGTGATTTTGTTGTAAAGGATTTTGTATATAGACATTATAAACCATTATTTTATTGATGTTGTATTAGTTAAGTTGTATTAGTTAAGTTGTTGGTAATTGTGAATTATATTATGAATATTGCAAATAAACAAGACAGTTTTATACAACATTCTTTTTTTATTGTGTTGTACATTATTTACATTTCACAATTATTTTGTATTAAACTTTTATTTTACAAATACATTCAATACATTGATAAACACATGCCATTCATACCAATCTAAATTAATATATGTATCATAGACATTACACCCACGTTTGTAAATGCTATGAAAACTAGCATAACAATGTCCATTACCAAACTTTATTATTTTAACATCTTCATGTTCAGACAGTTTCAGTTCATATCCATGATCATTCATGTCAATGTTCATCACCATAACACACATGGGATGTGTCAGTTCAATGGACTTGGTGCCTCGCATGAGTTGCACTCCTTCCTCTTTGAATTCAAGCGTCAGGTTCTTCCAATGCTTGTAACAGAGCGTACCATTCCACTGTGTTGAGGGTGATGTAGTCGTAGCATTCTGTAAGCTCGTCATATTGGCGAAATTGTACAAACACGTCTAAGCAGTTCTCAGTCACACGCACTTCTAATTCATTTGAGACTGCCAGGAGAAAGCCAGGTATCCTGAACTTCTCTAGATGGTCTTTCAACACAGATTGTTCGTCAGTTGATAGAATGATATACTTTCCAAAATGTCTTAACACAATGTCATCATATACGTTTCTCAGATATGAGAATCCATGTGAAATAGGTTCATATTCCGATAAAAAGTCTTCCGTCTCGTTCAACATTCAGATGAACTATGAGCTGTCTCCTTGTCTGCAAAGACGTTTTTATGCTCGCAAGATAGTGAAGAGTGGATGTTGTATAGCTTCTAGGAATCGTAAGACTGCGCGCCAGTTCTTGATATCAAAGAGGATCAAATCTGTATATGGTGTATCTGGCACAACTCCCTTATAATCCTTTGGATAATCCTGTAAAAGATTTCTACAGATTTCTACACGTATGTTAGAATCATATTCAGCTACCGTCACTTCCACTTTATTTTCAAGTCTACGTTTAAACCCAGGTTCAAGTGGTATGTTTTTAAAGTCTTTCCACACTTCAGGTTTAAACCGATGATAACTTATCTGAGAACCTAGTATCACTTCATTCCTATCATTTACAGTAAGGTAAGCACCACCGTTCAGCATGAGTGCATTCATGTTTTTACCTTGTTATGAGCTGTCTTCTTGTCTGCGAAGCCTTTTATCCACTTCTTTCACTTGCTTCTTCAGCATTTTCCATTCAGGTATTGTCAGCAAAATTCCCTTTTTCGTTGGACGGTTTTTTCCAGTCCCCTCATCTCTCAGGTACTTGCGAATGTTTACCACTCCTTCATTACTTTGTTTCATAATCTTGATATACTTTCCATTTCCTAGAGAAAGCATTCCATCCCACGACTGTGGTGTTGGTGCCGTCTCCACTTTCAATTTCTTGATGGTAGTGGTAGGATTTTTCACTTTTAAGTCTTTAACTGCATCTGCAAGAGTATCCATATCAATTGTAGATCTCTTACGACTTTCACGTTCCATGTTAACGCTTCAATGTTCACACCTCAAATAACTCTTCCGTTGGAGGACCTCCCCCTTTTATACCACAGCCTTGTAATGTCCATGCGCTAAAGTGGAATAGGCATCATTCAGCACATATTGCTTGTCGTCATATGGGGAGAGGGCTACCTTCCTAATCTTCTCCGAGAAAAGCTGGTAACTATGACTTCGAATAATGTGTCCTGTAGCCATCGTTTGAGTTTGGTTGAACAAACTGTCTCTATACTGCGCATGTTTAATACGTCTTTGACCAGCTCGAGTGATGCCTTTAGCTGTATGTTTTTCTTTCCCACCACACAATAAACTGTACATTTTCGGTCTGAGTCCAACAAACTCTTCAATGGCTGCCGTCTCATCTTTCATTTTCCCAAGCACTTTTTTGTTCACGTTGGAATGTAGGAAATGATCTGGCGGATAGTCACTTGTGTCGAACAGGTCAGCATCTTGCTGCATATCCTTGTAGATATTTTCCGTTTCTATGTCGTAACATAGACTGTCGGTGTCGCTGAACAACAACTTGGCATTGGGATACTTGACCATGATGTAGTTGTAATGAAAGTTGAACATAAGCACTTTGCTGAGGTCAAGAATGGTGAAGCCAACTTGAATGGGTTTATCCAGAAGCAAATCCACTTTGCGTAAATGTACCGCGGTCAAATCTTCGCTGAAAATTTTGAATTTGTGGAAAGAAGGTTTGGCTACAAGTTTCTTGAACCGCTTTTCCTTGTGAACAAGTTCAACATTGATTCGCTTTCTCACATTTTCCATGGTTTTGCCAAACACCGAGTTGTTCAACAGTTTGAAGAAGTCTTTCGCAAATGGGTTCTTGGCCAATTTTCTCTTTTCCGTGTTCAAGGTAATGTATTTTGCCAACCATTTGCTCTGTTCAAACATGATGGCGCGATGAACTTTAGTGACTTTCAACCCCAGTGAGACGTACTGTTGTAAATTCCTGTAATGAAGTACATATTTCTTCTTGTCGGACAAGTTAGGAATGAGCTTTTCACTGGGTTTCTCTTTCATGTTTAGATCTTTCCGCAGCTTCTGACTGTGCTCTGACAATTCTCCAACTTTGACACATTTCCGTTCTGGAGCCACTGGATAGTGATTATGATGATCATGGATTGAATTTGGATATTCTAAATCCACTTCCAAAATGAATCCAATGTCGTCATCTTCAGCTACATCCATGAAGTCGAGGGATTCTGGCTCGCTCACCCACATAAATCCTCTTTGCGGCATGCTTTGTGACATGGCCCAGCCATACAAGTTGTTTGCGTCGAGGTACATCAGATAGTTGCTTGGTATCTCAGAATTGTAATCTGCTACGTAGGGATTATTCGCTTTCGCATACTTGTGTGTGATCACAGATATTCCTCCGCGTATGCCTTGCTCAACCATTTGATACATGTCAATGTCATTGATCAATTCCAACTTCACCTTTGTCGCTTTCAACATTGCATCCCACGACAATCCTGGTGCTGTATAGTAGTGAGCAGGATCCAATTCATATGTGTTGAGGCATACTTGACGAAAATTTTCAAACACGTCAGCTAGTAATAACACATCTGATTTCAGGTACAGGTCGTGGTATTCACCAAATGTGGTACAGTTGAATGTATCCCACACCTTCTGTGCATGCGCATAATCCTCATCGCTAATGTCCTCTTCGCTAAGCTGACTATAAAACTTGTCCTTTGATGGCAACTGTGTTTCAGCAAACTTGGATGGTTCGTCCACATAATCGTAGGGGTACACTCCCTTTCTCAACAACAAATCTTGTTGGTCACTATCGTGAATGTGAGAGGTCATGTTGTAGAAGTTATCTTTCTCTTCTGCTGCAATGTTGGATACCAACTTCTGTAGAGAGGTGCTCATGAACTGAAAGCTGTCTGTAAATTTCAGATTGCTCATGGTGAATGCAATATATTTCTCAATGGTGTTGGGAATGACTGTAATCGTTTCACCTTTGAATTTTCCAATTTCCTCCATGATCAGGTGACTGTCATAGCCTCGCAAATTGTGGAAAAACACGGGAATGATAAAAGAATCTTTATCCCCTTGCTGATCCTTTCTAAGTTGGAATTGTAAGTTGCATTCATTGTGTGCTGCTCCACGATATTTGCCATTGATATGGTCATGATTTCTCACACGATCTGCTCCTAGAGGTTCATGACAAATGTAGCAATCAACAGCGTTTTTGAAATTCTCTTTGTCTTCACGAGTCATCACCATTTCCTTTGGCCGCTCTAAACCACTTACAATACGAACACGTTCATTCACCATTTGGTCTAAAAATACTTTCACAGCATTGTCTCCTCGATACACAACTGGTGCACGTGTGTCGTACTGGCTCACAACCACATAGGCAAAGCTGTTTGGACGATGATGTTGATACTTGTCTCCTTCTTCATGCTTTTGCGTGAAACATTCAAAGTCGGCATAAATCACAAAAGGTGCTCGCTGCTGTTTAGCCACATTCTTGAACTTGATGAAGGGTTCCTTGGGAAATGATAAACGTTGTGCTCCATTCTTGTCACACACTTCACGATGTTTATCTAAAAGATCTTGTCGTACAAACCCGTGAAGACAGTTGAAACAATAAAAATATGTACCCTTATGCTTTGATCGATAAGACATAAGTCTGCTAAAATTCTTGATGAGGCAGTAATGCCTCGTCTTGTCATTGCTAATCAGAAGTAAGTTGATTTCTCTCACACTGACGTTTCGACTAAGTTGTATTGGAACAACTACATCTTATTCATATCCAAACACGTTGATGGCTACATCGTTCTCCTTTTCAAACTTTGGAATGCCAGTAATTGGTGTCGGAAATGTCATACCCTCTACCTTTAGTTCATTCTCAAATGGTTTGTAATGATTCACGCGATTTGGGTTGTTGTCATGAGGGTGAAGGTAAGCCAATACTGACCATAAGAAACACTTGTTATCATCATTCTTAATGTTTATCACACCTTCTGTTTTCCTCACTTTCTTCGGTAGTAGAATATAACTACTCGCTTCTAGAGGAACCAACGAAGCTGTATGTACTTCAATGTACAGTATGTTATCCAATACCCAGCCAGAGCCTTGTTGCTCATGTTCGTCAAACTTGGTAAATAATTCTTTATAGGCTTCTGGCAGGTCCTGCTCAATATCTGCTGGATTGTATGCTGCATATGTTGGACTGCTGATAAATGCATTATCCACTTGTTCTACAATAACACCTTCATCATTTGCTGTCAGTTTCTTGAAACGTGCATGCACGGCAATGTACCATTTCATTCCATGGTTTAAGGTCTCCAACAAATGTGCCTTGATACGGTTCTCTTGCTGTCGCATTTCAAGCAGTAAATCTGATCCATCCTCAGATTCAAACCGTTTTTCCTGCGCGTTTTCACCAAGACTAAGCCTTCTACCTCTCCCTACTTGTCCTGTCTTTTGTTTCTTTGAAACATGTTCTTCATGAGACACATTGTCCATCTCAGCTGGTATGCATGCATGTGCCTCATAAGTATCCATAGATGGAAATTTCACATTGCATTCCATACACTGAACTTGACCGTATGGCCAAATGTCATCTTCTTCCATCTTTTGTCTCTTTGCTCCTTTCATCTTAGCTTTACTGCATGTGTGTGTCTCATAAGTATCCATAGATGGAAATTTCACATTGCATTCCATACGCTGAACTTGACCGTATGGCCAAATGTCATCTTCTTCCATCTTTTGTCTCTTTACTCCTTTCCCATGCTCTTCACTTTTCATCATAGCTGGTTGTTGTTCCGTCAACTGCTGAAACTGAAATGCTGAAATGTAATCTCAGACATACCCCTTTTATACACACTCATACATAGACAGAATTTGCGTTTTCATTTCACAGCAGAGGATGGCCCTTAGAAGGGCCGAAAGATGTTAGTGAGTTGCCTCTTCACCAACAAGTCGGATTTCCGCAATCACACTGATATCTGTAAAATTGTTCCATCGTGAAAGGTCTTCTGGAACACTTGAAATGATGAAAATTATAATATCCAAAGTTTTTCAGCGTCGCACCGCACCACCAGCAGTCTGTGCATGGCTCCGGTCCAGGTAATCGTGCAGTAAACTTGTACCATAACAAACCACCGCAGGTTTTACAACAGTACCGTCGTGGTGCATTGTGGTGCACCGGGCAGTTGTGTGGTTGCCCTGGATACTCTATCCACACCCAACACTTATAACACTCAGTCGTTAGCGTCACTGCCCTGCCGTTTCGCATCACTGTGATTTTACGACTTGTCGACATCTTCCTGCTTGTGTTGGATAATGCAGCTGTAACCCGCCTTTATATACTACTAGCGGCCATCCTCGCATTATATGCTGACCAGGGGGCGGGGGTCCTTGCTTCAGGTCGACTGGGCGGGGGGCCTTGCTTCAGGTCGACTGGCGGGGGGGGGTCCTTGCTTTATGCAAGCAGTTTGCTTCTATCCCGGGGGGGGGGGGGGTCTTCACTTCAGGTCGGCTGGCCGGGGGGGGGGGTCCGATCCTGACATGACGTGGTATATAACCCGTGCTCATTTCAGTTTGGGCTCAAAATCGCTATCGTCAACATGGAGTGCTTCTTCGCGTTACATGATGCTCGCACCATTGCTGAAGTCAGAGAACTTCACCTGCCGGTCACACCGCCACCGACACCGCCAGAAAGAGTGTACTTCTTCCAGCTGCTGCCGGACCCGGCTCACGGAACAGTCCTATGCGTGCCCGTCTTTTTTAATAGAAGGGTCACACTTGGAAAGCGACTCAGGGACATCGAGGCTGGCGATTATGACGGGGCTTTCTTCAGGACAACCATGCTGGGGGAGACCATTCCATCGCGTCTTGAAGAGGAAGAGTATCCGGCCTGGGGGAGATACTTCCTCCAACAGGACCTGGAGATTTGCGCGGGATGTGGCATCATGATCTCCGCAGACCGGGTAGTGGCAGAATGTGGTCACCAGCTTTGCTTGATTTGCGCAGCTTATTGGACGCAGCTGTTGGCCCTGAACAACTGTTACACAGTCAGATGTTACACCTGTGGCATGAGAGGCGATCACTTTCTTTTCAATGGGCAGCAACTCACACACTGCAGCAGGCCAGTCCAAGACATCGTCGAATTTTTCTAAGTCCGGCAGCAAAAACCTGCCGGCCCTTCTAAGGGCCACCCACCAATACGAAATAAGCGCTAATCGTGTCATGGTGTTAGTATGTATGTGTATGCATGAGAGTGTGGGAAATGCTTAAAAAAATGGCCGCCCGTTTGAATGGTCGTTTGAATGGCCGCCCGTTTGAATCGCCGCCCACTCTCCATATTACGTCATTATGACGTTCATATGACGTTCATATGACCTCCATATGACCTCCATATGATCTCCATATGATCTCCATATCACGTCAATAACACGTCCATATGACGTCAATATGACGTCACTGTATTCGGAGCCCCATGGGGCTCCGAAAACACCTCCTGACGTCATTATGACGTCACTTCCTGTTTTCGGAGCCCCACTTTTATCCTACTCTTATAGGAAATCTATATTAATGCTTAAATAACACCAATACTTAAATTTAAGCTTTTATTGCTTAAATAATAAACTTAATTATCTATAATACAGTGTTTTTGATCCTCATGAATCAAAAGACTTCTAGTTTCAAATATTTTCCAAAAAGAAGCAAGTTTATTTTGAATGACAACAGATGGTTTCCAAAGTCTGTTACAATGAATTTATCTCTTTCACCATTTAAACTTCGTTCAAAAGATGTACCGAAGCAGTCTCTAGCCAAATACATTCCCTTGCCAGCGACAGGTTTGAGCTGGAATTACAAAAAAATCGTAAACATAGATCATATTCCATAACCCGAAGTAAGATACTTTGAACTATTCTGTATCGTGAATGCTGTACTTGGTCCCACCGTAAGGTTATTGTTCTTATTCTATATTTAATTCATACCACTTTTTCCTTTTGTATTTTGCCTGTTTCTTTTTTTACATAAAAGTAATGTGCGCTAAAATGAAATTAAACTAAAGAGATAACCTAAAAAAGAAAGAAAAAACCATAATCTCTCTGGTTAAAGAGGCTAAACTTAGAATTTCTTCATATGGGGGAAGAGCGGTTACCACCATATTTCATTTAGACTTTGACTACTCGCCTTCGGGATTACGGCGATGGTCATCAGAATAGGGCCGTAATTCTAGAAAGTATATTAATCTAAAACTGAACACATAAGTATTTCGTTTCCTTTTTTCGATTGCAACGCTCTGTGGTGGTCCGATGAACCTTGACTGGCGGTCTTTCAACTGTTTTGCTGTTAAAGGGAAATGCGGGTATCTGCGCCATCTGGCGACCGAAATGCGCATTACACTGAATATCGCAGAGTTTGAATCCATGTTTACACAGTATAAATAACTATTAAATCCGTCTAGATCGAAAAATTCTTTTCAAAGACAAATAGGCTCGTGTCCAGAAATGGTCTGTCTTGATATTTTGTTCCTAGAAGGGCCTGTGTTGATATCTTGCCCATTAAAAGCATATTACACTGTTTTCACCATTTAACCATTGCGTCAATGGGATTTTTGTCAAAAAGATTGTATAATTCTGTTATTGATACGGTGACATACATTTATTATTTGCTTAAAACAATTCGTATGACGTGTTCTACAAACAGGGAAACAATGAGGCAATTGTCAATTCTGATTATGTGTGAATTTTGCATTTTGATTGAAATTTCTTGGTTTTCCCAATGGTTTCCATAGTAAAAGTACGCGACCTTTCATTATTATTATGTCTCTTATAACATCGGTGACCCCCCTTTTTCTTTTCAAATTTTAAGTGTATACCGTCAAAGCATTAATCTGTGAAAGTATGAAGGAAATGTCAATTGTAGGTGAGATACCCGCATTTCCCTTTAACGACGAAAATTTCGTGACCTATTTGATTGAAAGACCACCACAGCCGTATGCGGGGCGGTGTAAACAGGGACTGAGAATAATTCGTTGCCATTTTGCAGTTTCTGAAACACAATTGCACTGTACTTTAAGGGTTATTATTCCCACTAACACGTGCTTATATGATAGCCGATGTTACAACATAAACACATTTTACACTCCATAATCACGGTACAATTGAGAGATATTTAAAAAATCTGTTGCAAACAAAACCATGAAATTTGGGTGGTGGTGTCTCGATTTATAAGGTTTGCTGTCGGTTCTGACGTGTAAGGGCGGGGGGGGGGGTGCTATTAAATTAAGAGCCACATTTATCTCGTTTCATGTTTACAATGCTAACACGAAAAAATAAACGAAATTTTGTTCGGCTGCTCACTGAAGTTTGTCTATTGACATATTTCTGCTCCACACACGTTTCGTTAAGCTCCGCACTGATCGAAGAGCTTTAGAAATATACTATTTGGAAACAATTAACTAAAATAATACCCTCTTTTCACTTTATATAGTGATGCGTCACTTGAAATTTTACGTAAAGTAAAAGTGCAGGTTTGTTTACATAAAGGGCCACAGTTAATGTCGCACTCAGGGATTCATTCGCCAGTAGCCCGCCAATCATATGGCACATTGCATAAAGGGGCGATCACAACCAATTAAAAAGAAGATTACAAAATGCTTATCTGCTTCCGTCGTCTGCAGAGCTAAATAAACAGCTGATTTTCCTCTAAAACTACAAACACAGCCTGCGGTTATGGAGGAGATCGAAATGCATTGGTCTGATGAATCAGGCATGTAGAAAAAAGCCTCAGTCTTTGAAATGCTTCAAAAAGGCAGCTATAACCAGCTTGGCTTTTACGCCAATCTTCAGCTGCCATGAAAAGACTGACCAGCTTTTTATTATCTCATTCTTCCTCTTTTTATTTCCCTTTATCCAAATTAAAAATGTAATGGAAGACATTCTAAAATATATTTTAATGCAAACAAAATGCAATCAAATTGTGATTGCAAATGTACATGTTGTGCATTTGGCATATGTCATAAAAAGCCTTTTATAACAACGCATATAACGAACAACTTATTTTTTAAATATAGTTAGTGCTATTCCGTAAATGTGCTTGAAAGAATGGGGACATGCATGACGATGAAATCTTTATTTTTCAATGTGTTGCCATCGCAACTACAGTCAACACGCTTAATTCTCCAGGAATTACAAACTTTACTGAATTTTAGTCTAAATATTTTTTTCTGGCAGAATATTTTATGTGTGTAAGACTTATATTTGACTACAAAGCGGAAACTGAAACTGAAGGAGGTAAGTAACTTTGGAACGTGTTTATATTTCCGAACATGTCAAAAAATCTATATGGTTTCTATATCAAAAAGAGAGGAATTTCGCCAACTATGTGCGGTGCTTGGAGGAGGGGAGTAGGGGAGAGGGTGTATGTTGGTACAGTGAAACATGACGACCAGGGTAAAGAGAAGAAATAGGAGGGCTTTACCGACTCAGTCGCAGGGCTGCACCGTGCTGGCTCAACGACACAGAGGGCTTAATTGTAGAGGATGATAAAGTTTTCGTTTTAAAAAACTATACAAGAGAAGCGGAAGCAAATAGAGGTGTTTTGTCCAGGAGTCACACCCCCCTTCCCACCCGGCGGGATCACTTGGCCCGGTTGAGCCGGGTGGACCGGAGGCTCAGAGGTTATCAATCGATCAGAAATGGTTCAGTTTTGGCTCCCTATTAAAACGTATATAATTTTCTCGAAACTTACAGCCGTTAGGAAATTTCAATAAAAGTTTTCCCAAAATGTTATGAAATCTAAACTCAAGATCTCTCCTTCAATTTAGTTTCAGAAACACCCGGAGTAGTTGAGAAACGGGGGTTCTACTGCACTTTGTGACGTCATACTGTCTGGACCGGAAGTGACGTCATAGCGTCTGGACCGGAAGTGCTGTCTGGACCGGAAGTGCTGTCTGGACCGGAAGTTAGGTGATAGGCGTCGTCATGGCAACGTATTGTTGTGATGGCAACGAAGCATGGTTACTGTGACGTCATAGGCGAAGCCATAGGCGTAGCCATAACCCTGATAACAAAGTGAGGACCCCCCCCCAGGCGGCAGTCCTGACGGACCCCCCCCCCTCCCTAGGACATACTGTGTACCGACCCCCCCCCTAGGACATACTGTGTACCGACCCCCCCCAGCACATACTGTGTACCGACCCCCCCCCCCCAGGACATACTGTGTACCGACCCCCCCCCCCCCCAGGAGAGCAAAAATTGTGCTGAATCAGCATGATGAAATCGTCGATTCAGCATGATAAAATAGTATATAAGTGTAGTGACTCGAGGCTCAGACATCGTCAGACATCGTCAGACATCGTCAGACACAATATGGACAACACATCAGCTACTAAGAAAGTGACCATACAATGCTACAAGTGCTGCGTGAGGTTGGAATATGAAGGACAGTCACACAACTGCCCGGTGCACCACAACGCACCGCAGCGCTTTTGCTGTAAAACCTGCGGTGGTCTGCTCTGGTACAAGTTTACTGCAAGATTGCCAGGACCGGAGCCATGCACGGACTGCTGGTGGTGCGGTGCGACGCTGAAAAACTTTGGCTGTTACAACTTTCATCCGTTCAAGTGCTCGAGAAGGCCTTTCTCCATGGAGCAGTTTTACAGATACCAGTGTGATTGTGGAAATCCTACTTGCTGGTGAAGAAGTACTAACATCTTTCGGCCCTTTTAAGGGCCATCCTATATTATGAAATGAAGCAAAACATGTCTGTCTGTGTGTGTGTGTGAGAGAGAGAATACATTTTATCACATTTCAGGTCTAGTTGGCGGATGAATATCATTTGGCAGACCATTTAACTTCACCGCTAGATGTCTCTGCTTTACAGCTGTACAACTTCACAACTGTAAGTGAGACATTCATATACACAAGTAAAATTCTGCTGAGTCAGCAATTTTAACATTTTTGAGCAAGTTTGAAAAGTTACACACCATATTTTGATTACATGGAAGTAGCATAAAAGCATGAGTGAAACATGTCAACTAGTCAACTAGTGATACATTCTGCTGAGTTAACAAGTGGTATAAAAGGAAGAGTGAAACGTGTATTTTACTTCATTTCATTTCTAGCAGTTGAAGAAACAACAACGATGGCACCAGTCTACTGTCATGATTGTGATGTGACATTTCCATCTCTGGAAGTGTTCGTGGCACATACATGCAAACCAGCTAGGATGAAACGTGCTCATGAAGAGCTTGTTGAGCAGATTGAAGCCAAGAGACGAAAGACCGTACAAGATGGTGTTGAAAGACCTGATCCAGTCCTCTGCTGTAAATGCGCCAAGATATTTTCATCTTTGGATGCATTTGAGACACATGCATGTGCTGAGATGGAAAATGTGTCTCATGAAGAACAAAGAAAGAAAGAGACAGGACAAGTAGGCAGAGGCAGAAGAGTGAGTCTTGGTGAAAACGCGCAGGAAAGACGGTTTGAGCCTGAGGATGGATCAGATTTGCTACTTGAAATGCGACAACAAGAGAATAGAATCAAGAGACATTTGTTAGAAACGTTAAACCATGGCATGAAATGGTACATTGTGGTACATGCACGCTTCAAGAAAATGACACCAAATGTTGAAGGCGTGATGGTAGAACAGGTGGATAATGCCTTCATCAGTAGTCCAACATATGTAGCATACAATCCAACAGATATTGAGAAGGACTTTCCAGAAGCCTATAAAGAATTATTTACCAGGTTTGATGAACATGAGCGACAAGGCTCTGGCTGGGTGTTGGATAACATATTATTCATTGAAGTACATACAGCGACGTCAGCGCCACTGGAAGCGAGCGGTTTTATCCCACTACCGAAGAAAGTAAAGAGTACAAAAGGTGTGTTAAACATTCAGAATAAAGACAACAAGTGCTTCTTATGGTGTGTATTGGCTCACCTTCACCTTTCACCAAATGTAAACCCAGAGCGTGTGCATCAATACAAGCTATTTGAGAACGAATTGAAGGTGGAAGGCATGACATTTCCAACACCGATTACAGACATTCCAAAGTCTGAAAAGGAGAATGATGTGTCCATTAACGTGTTTGGATATGAACATGATGTAGTTGTTCCCATACAACTAAGTCGAAACACCAGCGCCAGAGAAATCAACTTGCTTTTGATTAGCAATGACAAGACAAGGCATTACTGCCTCATCAAGAATTTCAGCAGACTGATGGCTTATCGATCAAAGCATAAGGCTGCAGCTTTTTATTGTTTCAACTGTCTTCATGGGTTTATGCGACAAGATCTGTTAGACAAGCATCGTGAAGTGTGTGGCAAGCATGGAGCACAACGTTTATCATTCCCCAAGGAAACCTTCATCAAGTTCAAGAATATAGCCAAACAACAGCGAGCACCATTTGTCATTTATGCAGACTTTGAATGTTTCACGAAAAAACATGAAGGAGACAAGTATCAGCATCATCGTCCAAACAGCTTTGCCTATGTGGTTGTCAGCCAGTATGATACACGTGCTCCAGTCGTATATCGAGGAGATAATGCTGTGAAAGCCTTTTTAGACCATATGGTGAATGAGCGTGATCGTATTGTGCATGGTTTACAACAGAAAAAGAAAATGGTGATGACTCATGAAGATGAAGAGCATTATAAGAACGCCACAGATTGTTACATTTGTCATGAGCCTCTAGGAGCAGATCATGTGAGAGATCATGACCATATC
This sequence comes from Protula sp. h YS-2021, assembly GCA_949752745.1. Taxonomy (NCBI): domain Eukaryota; kingdom Metazoa; phylum Annelida; class Polychaeta; order Sabellida; family Serpulidae; genus Protula; species Protula sp. h YS-2021. Next base: position 48,527,536 of record OX457025.1, on the reverse strand, counting down.
AATGGTAAATACCGCGGAGCTGCACATAGTCAATGCAATTTACAATTTCGACTTCGAAAGGATAAGCAGGATGTTGAAGATTCTTTCATCATTCCTGTGTTTTTCCACAATTTACGAGGCTATGACAGCCATTTGATCATGGAAGAAATTGGAAAGTTCAAAAATGAGACGATTACAGTCATTCCCAACACCGTTGAGAAATATATTGCATTCACCATGAGCAATCTGAAATTTGCAGACAGTTATCAGTTCATGAGTACTTCTCTACAGAAGTTAGTATCCAACCTGGCGGCAGAAGGGAAAGACAACTTTTATAACATGACGTCACACATTCACGATAGTGACCAACAAGGTTTACTGTTGAGAAAGGGAGTGTACCCTTATGATTACGTGGATGAGCCATCCAAGTTTGCTGAAACACAACTACCGTCCAAGGACAAGTTTTACAGTCTGCTCAGTGAAGAAGACATTAGCGATGAGGATTATGCGCATGCGCAGAAGGTGTGGGAGACATTCCACTGTACTACATTTGGCGAATACCAATGACTTGTACCTGAAATCAGATGTGTTGTTGCTGGCTGACGTGTTTGAAAACTTTCGTCACGTATGTCTCAACACGTATGAATTGGATCCTGCTCACTACTATACAGCGCCAGGACTGTCGTGGGATGCCATGTTGAAAGCGACAAAGGTGAAATTGGAATTGATCAACGACATTGACATGTACCAAATGGTTGAACAAGGTCTACGTGGAGGAACATCTGTCATCACACACAAGTATGCGAAAGCTAATAACCCCTACGTAGCAGATTACGATCCCACGAAACCGACCAACTACTTGACGTACCTGGATGCAAACAACTTGTATGGCTGGGCCATGTCGCAAAGCATGCCGGAAAGTGGATTTATGTGGGTCAGCGAGCCAGAATCCATTGACTTTATGGATGTGGATGAAGATGATGAGATTGGATACATTTTAGAAGTGGATTTGGAATACCCATATGCAATCCATGATCATCATAATCACTATCCAGTGGCTCCAGAACGGAAATGTGTGAAAGTGGGAGAATTGTCAGAGCATAGTCAGAAGCTGCGGAAAGATCTAAACATGAAAGGCAAACCTAGTGAAAAGCTCATTCCCAACCTGTGTGACAAGAAGAAATATGTGCTTCATTATAGAAATTTACAGCAATATGTCTCACTGGGATTGAAAGTCACGAAGGTGCATCGTGCCATCATGTTTGCACAGAGCAAATGGTTGGCAAAATACATCTCCTTGAACACGGAAAAGAGAAAGTTGGCCAAGAACCCGTTTGAGAAAGACTTTTTCAAACTGATGAACAACTCTGTGTTTGGCAAAACCATGGAAAATGTAAGAAAACGCATGAATGTGGAACTGGTTCACCAGGAAAAGCGGTTCAAGAAACTTGTGGCCAAACCTTCCTTCCACAAATTTAGAATTTTCAACGAAGATTTGACCGCGGTACATTTGCGCAAAGTGGATCTGCTTCTGGATAAACCCATTCAAGTCGGCTTCACCATTCTTGACCTCAGCAAAGTGCTCATGTTTCACTTTCATTACAACTACATCATGAGCAAGTATCCCAACGCCAAGCTGTTGTTCAGCGACACCGACAGTCTATGTTATGACATAGAAACGGAAGATATCTACAAAGACATGCAAGAAGATAGTGACTTGTTCGATACAAGTGACTATCCCCCAGATCATTTCCTGCATTCCAACGTAAATAAGAAAGTGCTTGGGAAAATGAAAGATGAGACGGCAGGCATTCCCATAGAAGAGTTTGTTGGACTTCGGCCGAAAATGTATAGTATGATGTATGGTGGGAAAGAAAAACGTACGGCCAAAGGCATCACTCGCGCGTGTCAAAGACGTATGAAACATCAGCAGTATAGAGACAGTTTGTTCAACCAAACGCAAACGATAACCACAGGGCACATCATTCGAAGTCATGACCACCAGATTTTCTCGGAGAAGTTGAGGAAAGTGGCTTTCTCTCCTTTTGATGACAAGCGATATGTGATGAGTGATGGCTATTCCACTTTGGCGCATGGGCATTACAGTATATAAGGGGGAGACACTTCAACTTTAGAGTTAGTTGAGGTGTGAACACTGAAGCGTCAACATGAATCGGAAAAGATCTGCAACAACGGATATGGATACTCTTGCTGATACAGTCAAAGACATGAATGTGAAACATTCTGACAATACCATTAAGAAATTAAAAGTGGAGATAGCACCAACACCACAGTCGTGGGATGGAATGCTTTCTCTAGGCAATGGAAAGTATATCAAGATTATGAAACAAAGTAATGAAGGTGTGGTAAACATTCGCAAATACCTCAGAGATGAGGGGACTGGAAAAAACCGTCCGACGAAAAAGGGAATTTTGCTGACAATACCTGAATGGAAAATGATGAAGAAGCAGGTGAAAGAAGTGGATAAAAGGCTTCGTAGACAAGAAGGTGGCTCATAACAAGGTAAAAACATGAATGCACTCATGCTGAACGGTGGTGTTTACCTTACTGTAAATGAGAGGAATGAAGTGATACTAGATTCTAAGACAAGTTATGATTGGTTTAAACCTGAAGTGTGGAATGACACCTCATACCACTTGAACCTGGGTTTAAACGTAGACTTGAAAATAAAGTGGAAGTGACGGTAGCTGAATATGATTCTAACATACGTGTAGAAATCTGTAGAAATCTTTTACAGGATTATCCAAAGGATTATAAGGGAGTTGTGCCAGATACACCATATACAGATTTGATCCTCTTTGATATCAAGAACTGGCGCGCAGTCTTACGATTCCTAGAAGCGATACAACATCCACTCTTCACCATCTTGCGAGCATAAAAACGTCTTTGCAGACAAGGAAACAGCTCATAGTTCATCTGACTGTTGAACGAGATGGAAGACTTTTTATCGGAATATAAACCAATTACGTATGGATTCTCATATCTGAGAAACGAATATGATGACATTGTGCTAAGACATTTTGGACAGTATCTCGTCCTATCACTTGATGACCAATCCGTGTTGAAGGATCACCTAGACAAGTTCAGGATACCTGGCTTTCTCCTGAGAGTCTCAAATGAATTAGAAGTGCGTGTGACTGAGAACTGCTTAGACGTGTTTGTACAATTTCGTCAATATGACGAGCTTACAGAATGCTACGACTACATCACCCTCAACACAGTGGAATGGTACGCTCTGTTACAAGCATTGGATTGGAAAGAACCTGACGCTTGAATTCAAAGAGGGAGGAATACAACTCAAGCGGGGTACCAAATCCATTGAGCTGACACAACCTATGCGTGTGATGGACATTGACTTAGAAGAAGGATATGAACTGAAACTGTCTGAACATGAAACTGTTAAAGTGATAAAGTTTGGTGATGTGTGTTATTTGAGCTTTCATAGCATTTACAAACATGGATGTAATGTCTATGATACCTATATCAATTTAGATTCTAATGAATGGTATTCATTGATGAATGTATTGAAAAATGAATGTGTTTGTAAATAAAAAGTTTGTAAATAGTGTAAATAGACTTTGTTAATTAAGAGTTTGTAAATAGTGTTTGTAAACTTTGTAAATAGTGTATATAGAATTTGTAAATAGTGTAAATAGACTTTGTAAATAGACTTTGTAAATAGTGTTGGTAAACTTTGTAAATAGAATTTGTAAATAAAAGTTTGTAGTTAAGAATTTGTAAATAGTGTAAATAGACTTTGTAAATAAAAGTTTGTAAATAGTGTTTGTAGTTAAGAATTTGTAAATAGTGTTTGTAGTTAAGAATTTGTAAATAAACGTATGTACAACACAATAAACAAGACAGTTTGAAAACTTGGTTTGTTTTATTTAACAACAACAACAACTTAACTAATATAACAACAACAACTTAACTACAACTTAACTAATATAACAACAACAACTTAACTACAACTTAACTAACATAACAACAACAACATTAATAAAACAATGGTTTATAATGTCTATATACAAAATCCTTTACAATAAAATCACCGTCCTTTCTTTTTAATATATTCACAATATCAAACATACTCTGACCTCGAGCTCTATGTATTATATAATATACACAATAAAAACCACATGATGATGATATTGGCGTTTGTAATGATATTGAATTATACATATAGTCATTTCTTATAAACATATCTAAACGATCATCGAGAGGTAACAGCCCATAAGAGTCAAAATATTCTACAGGGTCTTTGTCATAATACACTGCCACCCAATGTTCTCCTGGTTCATCTTGATCATCTGTGTTGATCACATAGGCGCCGCGTTGTAAAGACGGTAACTGGTCCATGGCAAACACGCCTTGAAACAAGTCTTTGGTCATGACATCATGACTCAGTATGGCATCAATCTGCTTCGTGTTCATGACTGGTAGTCGAATTGGATGCTGCGATTTGCACTTATTTCAATAATGTTGTCAAATTCAGCATAGACAATGACATTGATGGTATGTTGCAAAGCCGTAGCAAAGTTCATTTCTAGCCGCAAATTCCCATGCTTGATCAGGGGGAAATGATCATCACCATCATAATCCGGTGTTAAGTCAAACGAAAATAAAGCATAACCTCTAGGCCAATCTTCCCGTTTTATAATGGAACTTTTCTCACCATTCAATCGATCAAACGATTTGTAAAGCGTTTCAAAAGCGTCCAGGTATTTGCTCTGTGTAATGTCAAGCTTGAGAGGTTTGGATAGAACTGGTTCACCATCCGTGTACAGTTGCATATAGTCCAGATCAAAATGTTTGAAATCATATGGATTCCTCAATACTGATCCACCAAAAGCTTCATTATGAACCAGACCAATGACAATATGATTTGGTAATTGACCCACAAAGATGTTATCTTTCACAAAAGACTGAAATCCTGCTGGAATAGCTAAGACTTTACATTCTTTTCTAGTGATGATGATCTTGGCAGGACTTTTCATCAATGCATCTGTATGTCCTAACTGAATACCTGCACTCACCCTCACTTTGCGAATGGTTAAAAATGCCTCTTTCACTTCTACCTTATAGGTATTATCGGCAGCCATCAATACATAGTCATCTTTTTGTCTATGGAAACGCAATTTCAAACTGATGCCATTCGGAAGATAACGATCCTGCTCAAACAAATCTATCCTTAAACCACCTGTGAGCATAACATCACGGCTAAGACGTGTATGCAAATAACGATGATGTAAGCCATTATTGCCTTGCTCAGCCAAGTCACCGCCGTCGGCATTGACATGAAACCCGGATACATATCGTTCATGATTAGGTCTTTTCACCTCATGACTATTCATTGACCCAGCAGTATCCTTGTACATGAGACGCATAGAGCGCTCAGAATGCAGACTTTCTTCCGAATCATGGATGAGATGAGAGATAATGCTGGTATAACCATGAGTATTGTTGCTATGCGAAACCAAACGATCATTCAGAAACAGTTCAATATTAGACCATGACCCATTAAACACATCATTGATGCAAGAGACATTATCATCTGTGCCACAAGCTGTTCCATCGGCCTTTAGAATGCGACATACAATATGAAGTTTGCTGTTCTTTAAATCCAGATATTCTTCTGTACTCGCAGGAATGTAGAATTCTATTGGAGCGCCTTCTCTAATACTTGTAAGTGGTTGATAGTCGACATTATAACTTTTCTCTACAGCAGTTTGCGTCGGTGGTACGTGAAACCATTCCAATGGAGAAAGACTACATTCACACGAATGATTATGAATGAGAGACATGATTTTAAAAAATATCTTTGCGATATTTTGATGTTATCCGTCTGGCTGTTTTTCGTCTTCTGGCACGTTTCGTCGGTTGCACGCGCTTTTGTTCACCAAACACACGTTCTGCTACTCGGCCCGTCACATCTTTCGCGACATTCTTTGCAGCCTTCTTAAGATGTGGCGCAACGATCTTAGCCCCAGCCTGAAGTAGTGGAATAGCTTTGCGAGCCAATGATCCCAGTATTGAACCAATACCATCGCCATATTGGATTCGCGCTCCTTTGAATCCTGGTAATTCCCCGCCCACTTGACGAAGAAAATGGTTGCGATATGCAGACGGATCGTGTGTATAAGCTTTCATATTGCTTTTGGTCGAAAATGAAGTTTACAGATCACCTTTCCAGTTTGAAATGGAACATTATAACCTGTGTCGTCCTTAATATTCATTTCTATCATGTCAAATTTGGATGTGTTTACAGGAACATAATGTGGTTCGCCGTACGTTTTCCTAACAATGTCGCCATCATGACCTTGTATGCCAACAGAACGTAGCAAAGGGACATAATAATCACCAACAACTTGTGGTTCACAAATGCTACAATACACATAAAGTGTATAAAATCCCTGTTTCACATCCGCTTTATGTTCAGCTGTACATGTTTCAGTATACCATTGATCTGGGATAAATCCTAAAATCTCAGCCAATCCAGCGGAGAATGACACTTCAAAACCATAATTTAGAAATAGAAAAACACGTCGTCTAATTTTATCATACTTTATCCGAATAGCTTCTTTAAGTTCATCTTTCATAGAATTAGTTGCTTCTTCATTCACTGCCTGACATATTTCTTGTATGGATCTATAGTAGCCATAAGGAATATTAATAGTCTCAAGTGTCTCTGTCTATGGTTGTTGTCGATACTGAATAGAATAGTCCATGTCATGTCTCATCGTTGTCCATGTATGTGGATATTGAATTTCAGCTAAAGCCACTTCATATTTTCCATTCAGATAAATAGTTCGAGGCATACGAATTTGATAATTCGAAGCCTTGTTGTTGGGATAATAGTTCATACTCGCATTGCTAGGCAAAGTAATGTAAAAGCTTGTTGACTCCATGATGGGAACTAAATGGTATAGGTGCGTTGACGTTGCCTATATACTTCACGATAGCGCGCGCCATTCGACCAAGTATGCAAATGGTCTTTCACATCATGATGATCTATGACTTCTCCTTCACAACAAGCACTTGTACATCTTATTTTTACAGGAATAGGTGTGTCTTGACAACAACATAGCTCTTTCAGCCATGTTAAAAATTTTCCCATCCTTCAGGAAACCGTCTTTGTTGACGTTGTTTCATTTCTGTTGTAATGTCGTCACGAGTGGTCTTTTTACTAAACATTGTTTTTGGAATATTAGCATCAACAATTTCCTGGATAAATGGATGCCAGCCATATGGTGGTATGGCTCGTTCTTTTCTTCTTGTCGCCACCAATGCTTCTTTCATCAAATCAACCATGTTGGAATTTGCTCCAATACCGCCCGTTTTCAACACAAGTTCATTCTTGTCTGACCATGTCGTACCATGTTTCTTCAGTTCTGCTAAAAGTTGTGTTACTTTTCCATGATAGATAGGTTGAAAATGACTTAAAAATAACTTTTCTGGCTTTTCAGGTGATGATGATGATGATGATGATGATGATGATGAGGCTTTTGCTGCCTAGACTGACTTGTTCGTAAATGACGACCAAGAAGTTGAGATATTTCTATAGCCTTTTCACGTGTTCGTTTCCCACGTAAAAGTGTATTCACTTTCGTTTTGATTTCACCATCTTTTCCCTTCTTTTCTAGCAACATTTTATATTCATATTCAGGAATGAGGACCATTTTCATCGTATGTTTCATTTTAGCAGCAGTTTGGCTAACAAAGGTAATGCCAATCTAGCAATAGCTCCAATGAATCCTCCTTTCTGATTAATCAACTTCTTTTTTCGTCGAAGTGATATCTTCTTATCTGCTAGAGTACGAAGCGTATGACGTTCACGTTTAAATTCCTTAAACCGTTTTGAGCTTAAGGGTAAATGTCCTTGCAATATATTCAAACAAATTTCAAACAAGCTTGTTAATTCCTCCTTTGTAGCTTGCTGTAGCAAGGATTTACGTCGTTTAGGCCCACTGCGTGCAAGCAAATGAAGAAACGGCTGGTTCGCTCGAATACGTTTAGACATCTTGACTGCGAATGGTCAAATGAGTTGGTTCTTGTTCATACACTGCTTTATCAATATATACATAATGTGTATCTTTTGGTAAAATGCCTGTACGAATACGTAGTTGATCATTTGTCTTTGGTTTTAAATCAATATATAAATAACCATGAGGTTTGCTGGTAGCATCTTGATAGGCTTCTATGAGAAATTGAGATCTTCTAGGATACATTTGCCGCGCCAATGTACTAATTTGTTGACTGTCTCTAGGATTTTTAAACAGAATGATATAATGTGTATTCAAACTAATATTTCGCATCTCTTTCCCATGATGGAATAAATTATGCACAGTAAAGATAATGCTTAGATTTTGATGACTGCTGCCAACACTAAAGAGACGTGTCATACGCTCATCACTATGACATTTCGTCATTAAGTCATCAATGATAAGTAAGTTTGGTTTCTTCGGGTTAAAACGCTCTTCAATGTCATCTGGAATGCCTTGGTAAAATTCCACGCCTTTCATTCCCTTGTACAAAGGCTGATCTGCTGCATAAAGCCATAAAATGCTTTTTGGAGAGGGTTGAATCAACTTTTGTTCTAGAATTTCCTTCACCAGAGACGTTTTGCCACTGCCTGTAGGTCCAGAGACTAAATATGTAAATGGATGCTTCATTGTTGAATGTCTGTTTCTTTCACCCAACTGTTAAACTTGTTTGGCCAACCTAACCACTTGACAAATAATTCTTTCACACCTCCTCGTCTTTTACGTGTTTTCAAGACTTTTTCAATTCTATAAATAGATTCAATATCTTTGGTCACTTTCTGCAGTTCTTCTTCATAGAAATGGCCATCAATATCTTCGTCTAAAAAGTCTTTCACACGATATAAATGTATTCCTTGCTTCTTACAACGATGTGTGACAATGAAGACTTCTTGCGTCCATTTGATGTGATAATCGCGTTGAAACACGTATTTAATGTGGGAAATGCGAACATGATCGCCAATGTTAAATTTGTACTTCTTCTTCTTCGGTTTCAATTTCAGTTTGTCGACATACATATACTTCCACACTTTTGATTCGTTGTCTTTACGAATCTCGGCTGGAGCATATTTATTAGGAAGAGAACCATGAGGTCTATGGTTGTAATTGTACACCAAGTCTGGAAGAATGTCTAAGTAACGGTAAGTTTGATTATGTAGAAAATACCGATACATCATTCCCTTTAGAGTACGAATGACTCTTTCAGCAAAGTTGGCTTTGGTTTCATTCTTTGTGGTATAAGCATGAATTCCTTCTTTCTTCAAAAATGCTTTAACCCATCTGTTTTTAAATTCTGTTCCTTTATCAGACCTTAGAGTTCGCGGTCTTCGTCGTGTGTCATGAAAAATCTTTTGGAAAGCTTGTATGACGCTGGTATGTGATTTATTAGGTATTGGCTGTACCCAGACATATTTGGAAAACACATCAATGACAATGAGTAAAAAGCGTATGTCATCATTATAGGGAGCTATGTTTCCCATATCAGCCAAATCAATATCCCACATGTCATCAATACCACGTGTAATCACACGTTGTCTTTTGAACCTGTATTTGACAGGTTGTAGTAAACTGAAAGCATCTTGATCCTGCAGCCATTTCTTCACTTGTGGCTGTGTGACTGGTTGATCATGTTTTCTTAAGATGTGATACAGTTTGTAAGGACCAGCAAATGCTCCAGGCTGTCCAGGTTTGAAGTAAATATCAGTCAAGTAGTCTTTCCACGTCGACATGATGAATGGAAAAAACACGTCTGAACAGAACAGCTTTTATTTTATAACTCAACCAACACCACTTAACTAACATGCATTTAACTAACAAGTTTTTTACAAATCAAGTATAGATACAATGGTATGAATAACTGGAGAACATTGGTCTTCAATGAACACTAACCAATGACTGAGTTCATCCAATGTAATAGCATCTACACCATATTTCTCACAACGTTGATTTGCATTCTCTAACACTTTATCTAAATGCATGTAATATTTAGCTTCATTCCAATATGTATAAACAGATGCAAAATGACAAGTATGTTCTTGACACTCTTCATGTTGACAAGCAGGACAGACTAAATATGCAAACTTTTTTACAGCTGATAACATTTCTTCACAATAAGCTTTTTGCACAATATATTGTCTCAGTGTCTTGTCAGCCATTATAGTGCAGCATACAGCACTCTCTCACTTCATCAAACAGTTTTGGATCAAATAGAGCATACACTGCTTCCACATCAAACTCCTCAGCTCCAGACTCTTTGATGAAATCCTTACGCAAGTTTGATAAGTTCAGCATGGAATGAGCAAGTTCCCAATAGATGTTGATATGTTCCAGTTGTTGTTCAACAGTTCCAAAACGTGCTAGTTCACTTATCATATAGTCCACAAACTTGTTCTTGAAACATGTTTCTACATCCATCTTTTACATGTCCACACGTCTGCACACCATGACGGTTGGCAAGCAAATGAAAAAGTCTCTAACCCTCACACAACATTTCTAACAACTTTCCCATAATATTCTGACCAGGATATTCAGATGACACATGTTTCACACCAGCTCCCCACCAATGATCATACGTTGCTTCGACTAAAGTTTTATCTTTACATTCTTTTAACTTGTTGCGAAACAATACACACTGATTCCATTTGACTTGTAAAACATCTTGCATTTTGCTTCTCTTCACTGTATGCCATAAAGGACATGGCTTTATCACTTTAGCAATACGTTTTGCTTCATATCCATTTCTACATGAAACAATGGCTGAAGCAATATCTTGACGGTGATGAAACACTGCTTTCTCATATTGATACAAAGCTTCACTTGAGTTGAACACATGTCCATACTTTTCAAGTCGTGTTGGAAACATGTTTGAAAGAACGTCCTTATGACCGCTGAATAGTACAAGATTCTCCATGTTGACTTTGCTTCTGCTGTTTTATTCTAACATGTCGGTTTCTTCCTGTAATAAAATATCTTTTAATATATTTGCTGCCTCTTCTATCATGTTCTTTCTTTGTTTACGTTGAAACCACTCACATAAAACTAAATTTGCTAGTAAGAAAAACATTGTTATCAATTCACTATGTTGTCATAAACATGTTAAAAAAGGTTTTTATATAACTTACTTGATAAAGCTGCTCGGTTTCCTCTTCTTCTTGTAGTCCACAAGAATCTCTTAAATAGTCAACCACGGTGAAATATACTTCAACATCAGTGCGAGCAGAATAGAACGCAGAATCAAAGTCAAAGTCAGGATCTTCTTCTATTCCAATTTTATGACATTCTCCAAGAAATCTTGAATGCAGTTCAATCACATCAAGACTATGATGTACAACATCCCAAAAAGCATCCAAATGATAAAGTTGATAGTCTGGAGTGCCACAGCAAGCAAGTTTAGCAATCATCAAGTCAATATAAGCATTTTTAAAACATGCGTCCATCTTGTTTCAGTGTCACTTTTACTTTGCTTCACAGACTTTAAGTACTCCACACTTGCCGCAGAAGTTGTTTGGTTCACACAACTTGCAATTATACTTGTGGCAGTGGCAATGATAATCTTCCACATATCCACAAGCACCACAATACTCGCAGGTAAGTCCAAGTTGATTTTGCACATTCATGTTCTCCAACTGAACTTCAGCCAGTCTTTTCTTGGATAGCTTTGACACCTTCATCCGACCATCCTTTTGCAACTTGATAGGAGTTATGACATGACATTCCTCACATGGCGATAGGGCTGAGTTGATGTTGTCCATCTCCTGAAGCAGTGTCTCCCATTCACCATCATTCACGTTGATGTGATGTGTGTATTCTTTCCCTTCAAACCGTGACGTGCGCACAAAACTCACATAGCGCATATCCAAGTATGAAATGACTTCAAGCCACTTCGTTTGCGTTAAGTATAGTTTGAAGCCAATGTCGCGTAAATTTTTCAAGCTCTGGCACACAATCTTCCACAAAGATGGTGAATAAGCACACCATCTCTCTCCACGTGTGATGCGTAGAAATGGCCCATATTCTCCATGCTCCACAGTAATGGTTAAGTTAGCACTAATTTTAAAGCTGCTTGTCTTGTTCTCCATGACTGCTACAATGTACTGATGATCCACTCCCTCCAACTGTCTGCTGAGAAATGACTTCACTCTGCTGAGTCCACTCCCTTTTATACCCAACTGTTTGCTGAGTCAGCAAACAACTTGCAAAGTTTTGAATTCACTTCAACTCGTCCATGGTTGAATCGAACAAGCTCTGATACATTATTTGGAACATCATCATCATAATGTAAAATGATTCTTGCAGCTACAGCTAACATGAGCTCAACTGCCCAAATTGTATTCGCGTTGATAAATGCTGAATCAATGTCATAAGTTAACGGTAAATGTAGATCTTCACATTCACGTAGAAACGAGCGGATGAAACGATCTCTTGGAATGGTCTTTCCAACAGCTTCCCAATGCTGATGTAAGTTCTTCACTTGCAGCAAGTTGGATTCCTGCAGCGGCATTTGTACTTGTAGTACTCCTGCATCGTAAATGGTCTTCCCGCGCACTTGAACGGATGGCTGTCGCAATAGCTCTTCAGCTTCAGAGTCATACCACACCACCAGCAGTCATTACATATTGGTCCTGGCCCAGGTAGCGTCGTCGCAAACTTGTACCAGAGCAGACCACCGCAGGTTTTACAGCAAAAGCGCTGTGGTGCGTTGTGGTGCACCGGGCAGTTGTGTGAATGTCCTTCATATTCCAACCTCACGCAGCACTTGTAGCATTGTATGGTCACTTTCTTAGTAGCTGATGTGTTGTCCATGATGTGTCTGACGATGTCTGACGATGTCTGACGATGTCTGAGCCTCGAGTCACTACACTTATATACTATTTTATCATGCTGAATCGACGATTTCATCATGCTGATTCAGCACAATTTTTGCTCTCCTGGGGGGGGGGGGGGGTCGGTACACAGTATGTGCTGGGGGGGGGGGGGGGTCGGTACACAGTATGTCCTAGGGGGGGGGGGTCGGTACACAGTATGTCCTAGGGGGGGGGTCCGTCAGGACTGCCGCCTGGGGGGAGGGGGGTCCTCACTTTGTTATCAGGGTTATGGCTACGCCTATGGCTTCGCCTATGACGTCACGTTAACCATGCTTCGTTGCCATCACAACAATACGTTGCCATGACGACGCCTATCACCTCACTTCCGGTCCAGACAGCACTTCCGGTCCAGACAGCACTTCCGGTCCAGACGCTATGACGTCACTTCCGGTCCAGACAGTATGACGTCACAAAGTGCAGTAGAACTCCCGTTTCTCAACTACTACCCGGTTGTGACTTTGATGCCGGTGAGATAAGAGACGTAGCTTCAGATTTTCAAAGGAGCGAGAAAAGTGGTATTGGCTATTTGAAATACATGAAATAATTCCATTAATTCCGTCAAATATCAATGCAGTATTATCTTTTGAAATTAAAAAAAAAGTCCTTGGTTTAAATAAAGGATTACTTGAGCGAAATATATGTTCCTATGTTGTATGATTTATCTGATATATCAATATAATCATTGTTATTAATGATATGACCTAAGGCGAGTCAAAAAGGGTTGAGTGTGTTTTTTTATTCTTGCAAATTCAGATTCTAGCGCGGACAAAAAGTATGTTGTCAATCGAGGGAGACCGAAAGGCACTAAGAAAACGAATTTGCATTGCCAATATCATCATATCTGACCAATTCCATCGGGATGGCGGGGGGGGGGGGGGGGTTGGGGGTAGAGGGATGCTATGTATTTTTGAATGAAGTTGAAAATAACACAACGCGTCAATTTCACGTAAGCATTTGTAATCTACAAACTTTATGACACGTCCAGGAACACAGAGAAACGGAAGGGAATGGCGTTAACTATTGCTTTGCCATTCACAATATGCTGTGGACTCGGCCATCTTGCTCTAATCACATCAGCCGTGTGAAATGCGTTAATGCGACACGATTATGACACTGCGTATACCCTTTGCGGAACATTTCTTTTGATACTTGGATTTACGCTTTCCTCTTTTTATCACATAGGAAAGCAGTTCTTGGGTGAGTGTTTAAAATATGTTTTCATCTCATTAAAAAATGAGACTTTTATGGATTGCTAAAAAAACGCTTACAAAAACAAAATTAAAATTTAGGAGGATTTATAAACGGAAGACGATATGATATTAAATGATACATATATATAAAAATCCGGCCAGGAAAATTCTGGTATCAAACTAATGTGTAATTAAAATAATTTTTCAGGTGGCAGAATCCGTGTGTGCAACAAACATAATGGGTATATGTCTCCGAAGTCTCGGCAGGTATTGTCATGGTTAGATGACTTTTCTTCCATGTGAGTCATGAAAGGATTACTCTGAAATGAACGTAACCATAGATTGAAAGTGACCTTTTTACTTAGGTTATGGGTGTATATTTTTAATTCCCCTTTGAATATCTTGCGCTTTGCATGATAAGCTGCGCACAAAAAACTATTAAAGAAGTGGTGTGAAGTTATTTTTGCTCATTACTGTTTAAGATTCGGTGAACCTTTGCCCGATGACAACCGTTTCCACCTGCCGAGATGTTGGACCAAGGAACAGACTTACGAACGCTATAAGGAGGGCATGCAACACAGCGGTTTCACTTCGAGCGAAATCATTTCATCCTCACATTTCCTTGCACTCTGGCGAAAGGAAAGACCAAACATAGCCAAGCAAAAGTGAACTTTGCTGCTGAGAAATATATGTTCTGTTTCAAATTAAAGAAAATATATAAGTTTGGCTTTCATATTCTAAATTTTTCACTGACCACCAATTAGTGGGATTTTGAAAGGAATTATTGAAATGAATGCACGCATTTTGCACACCATAATCTGCCTGATTTGAAGTTTCATGTAAAGATAAAGATGACCAAAACTTTTGTTCCATAACTTTGTTGGCTCCCTAGCGACATTCAGATTTGGCACGGGTTTGAATTCCTCTCTCGCCCCTCCCCCACAGTCCGTTCCCAATTGTCGCCTCTTTTTTGTAAAATTTCAGACTTCCAGATTCACTAAATGTAATACTTGCACCGATTTCAAAGATGCGCTTTCCGAAAAGCAGAACAAATTCTGCTGAGAAGGGATAAACACCTCAAACATCAAAGGTACCGGTGACAGTTTAATTTTATAATTCTTTGTCCTGTATATATTTTCGCAATCATGGTTTGATCAAATGTTTTCCAATAATTTTAGAAATCTTACTTAAGTAGTATGTCACTTGACAGCCAATACACATTACCTTATAGCCGGACTATTTCTCAGTTTTGGGGGATCCCTAGGAGGGCAAGTAATGGGAGCACGTTAAATAATAGTTCTAGTCTCAAATATGCATGTAATTACTTCGCGTCACAAAATTACGTTGTTGAAGAAAAGCAAAACAAACGACAAGAAAAGTGAGACCACTCCGTGTTTGTCGCAATTTTTTATTTCACATCTTGCAGATTAAAATAAATTAAAAACTAAAATCCACCACCCACCGAAGCAACGACAACAATAAGGTGGGTGTGGAGGGAAATAAAAACGCATTTACAAATACAACTGAATAGATATTACAATAATGTTTGAATAGTTTAAAGAAAATATAATTATTTAAAACATCGAACAAACGCCGTAAATTTTGACCACCAACTGAATAAAAAGAAAAAGAAACAGTAATGCTAGGAGAGATGGAGTGAACACCAGTCATTGGCCGAGAGGGCGGTCTTATGCTCGCCCCTCTACCAATGAAAAGCAGGAGGGAAAAAAGTGTGGATTTGCAAAGTAATTACCCATTTTTAGCTGAGCAAAAAAAATGCCCTAATTTCACGCTTCAGCTTGCAACACAGGAAGTACTGCAAACATGCACAAAAAGCGAAGAGATCACCAGCGAAATACCTGAGCACAATTTTGGACTCAATGGGTCAAGCAAAAACGATGATTCCTCATTTTGTAAACTTAAGAAAATCTCTCCTTGGACTGCGGAAATTAAAAGTGCACCTTGTAGCATGCCTTGTACATGGAATAGGGATCTTTGGCTACTTCAACACTTTTGAGTACTGTCACGGTGCGAATTTAAGCATTAATGTTTTACTTACAACCCTGGACCAGCTTCCTGGCGATATTCCAAAAACGTTTTATCAACAAATGGACAACTGCTATCGCGAGTGCAAAAATATGCTAACATTTCGAAAATTTTAAGAACTAATCGTTAGTAATAATAACAATAATAATAAATTTTTCTACGATTTCATAGCATAGCAGATCTATACAGGGGCCTGCCTTTACGTAAAATATAACAATGCCATTTTACCTGTGAAGTTAATTTATCTGTCAGAATGATGATTTCCTTTTGGTGTCTTCTGGTGCTAAGATAGCCTTTTACACAGGTCATGTAGAGTTGACTGGTTTCGTTCCATAAATCATACATATCTAGCGACATTTGTAATTAGTGGGACAACAGTACATAAGAGAGGTGAAACCAAACTAGCGGATGCAAAAGCATTTACTACAAGAAAGAAACGGAACGGAGCGAAGTGCGGTGTTGCATTTAGGTGACTCTTAACATGACTAAGTAGACAAAAGGTATGTATTTCCAGTAGGGTGAAAAGGAGAGTTCCAGCTCACTTGATGACGTCATACTGTCTGGAAGTGACGTCATACTGTCTGGAAGTGACGTCATCATGTCTGGACCGGAAGTGTTGTCTGGACCGGAAGTGTTGTCTGGAGCGGAAGTGTTGTCTGGACCGGAAGTGCTGTCTGGAGCGGAAGTGATGATAAGCGTTAGGATAGGCGCGACCATCCATGACGTGATAATGACGTCATGATGACGTCATACTGTCTGGAGCGAAAGTCTGGAGCGAAAGTCTGGAGCGAAAGTTGCTTGATAGTGTTGGCCGAGTCAATCATCATGAAGCCAACGAACTCCACCTGTCAATCAGTGTAACCATGGCAACAGACCCTAAAAAGCCATGACCCCCCCCCCCCCTCGAAATTGTAATTTTTGCATATTTATCCGTTTCAGACGATTCTGAACATTTTTCATTTTTTGGGTCGACCGACCCCCCCCCCCCCCTCGAAATTGTGATTTTTGCATATTTATCCGTTTCAGACGATTCTGAACATTTTTCATTTTTTGGCGACCAACCCCCCCCCCCCCCTCGAAATTGTGATTTTTGCATATTTATCCGTTTCAGACGATTCTGAACATTTTTCATTTTCTGGGTCGACCGACCCCCCCCCCCTCGAAATTGTGATTTTTGCATATTTATCCGTTTCAGACGATTCTGAACATTTTTCATTTTTTGGCGACCAACCCCCCCCCCCCTCGAAATTGTGATTTTTGCATATTTATCCGTTTCAGACGATTCTGAACATTTTTCATTTTTTGGGTCGACCGACCCCCCCCCCCCCCGAAATTGTGATTTTTGCATATTTATCCGTTTCAGACGATTCTGAACATTTTTCATTTTTTGGGTCGACCACCCCCCCCCCCCTCGAAATTGTGATTTTTGCATATTTATCCGTTTCAGACGATTCTGAATATTTTTCTTTTTTTTTTTGGGTCGACCGACCCCCCCCCCCCTAGGACATACTATGTACCGACCCCCCCCCCCCTAGGCGAGCAACATTCTGTCAAGTCAGCTTCAGTTCCATCAGAGGGGTATATAAGGGATGAGCATCCAGCAGTGACAGTCATTTCGGAAGCAATTGGATCACATCAGATCCAGAGATGGCATCCAGTGACAACTATTTCGGTAAGTGTTTATTGAAACTTTATAAATAAAAAGTGAACTTTGTAAACAAACTTTGTAAACAAACTTTATAAACAAACTTTGTAAACAAACTTTATAAACAAACTTTATAAATATAATTTGTAAACAAACTTTATAAACAAACTTTATAAATATAATTTATAAACAAACTTTGTAAACAAACTTTGTAAACAAACTTTGTAAACAAACTTTATAAACAAAATTTGTAAACAAACTTTATAAACAAAATTTGTAAACAAACTTTATAAATATAATTTGTAAACAAACTTTATAAACAAAATTTGTAAACAAACTTTGTAAACAAACTTTGTAAACAAACTTTATAAACAAAATTTGTAAACAAACTTTATAAACAAAATTTGTAAGCAAACTTTATAAACAAACTTGACTTATTTACATAATTGAAAATTTGTAAACAAAATTTGTAAACAAACTTTTTAAACAAAATTTGTAAACAAACTTTGTAAACAAACTTTGTAAACAAACTTTGGTTATTTGCTTAATTGAAACTTTGTAAAACAATACCTTTCATTATACTTGGTCGATTTATATGAAAATTTCACCATTTGATTCAGTTTTATGTAAAGTTTTGTTATAAAGTAGTCATAGGCTATTTGCGCAGCTGGCTGTATGCATTTTTACCGCCATTTTAACTTAAAATTGTGATAACTTTCGTTATAACTTTCGTTATATTTGACTGAAAATTTCACCATTACAGTGCTTCTTCGCGGATGAATACCATTTGGTAGACCATTTAACTTCACCGCTAGATGTCTCTGCTGTATAACAGCTGTACAACTGTAAGTGAGATATTCATATACACAAGTAAAATTCTGCTGAGTCAGCATTTTTGAACAATTTTTGAACAAAGTTACACACCATATTTTGATTACATGGAAGTAGCATAAAAGCATGAGTGAAACATGTCAACTAGTCAACTAGTGATACATTCTGCTGAGTTAACACACCATTGAAGTGGTATAAAAGGAAGAGTGAAACGTATATTTTACTTCATTTCAGTTCTAGCAGTTGAAGAAACAACAACGATGGCAACAGTCTACTGTCATGATTGTGATGTGACATTTCCATCTCTGGAAGTGTTCGTGATACATAGATGTAAACCAGCTAGGTTGAAACGTGCTCGTGAAGAGCTTGTTGAGCAGATTGAAGCCAAGAGACGAAAGACCTTACAAGATGATGTTGAAAGACCTGATCCAGTCCTCTGCGGTGAATGTGTAAAGATATTTGCATCTTTGGATGCGTTTGAGACGCATGCATGTGTTGAGATGGAAAATGTGTCTCATGAAGAACAAAGAAAGAAAGAGACAGGACAAGTAGGCAGAGGCAGAAGAGTGAGTCTTGGTGAAAACGCACAGGAAAGACGGTTTGAGCCTGAAGATGGATCGGATTTACTACTCGAAATGCGACAACAAGAGAATAGAATCAAGAGACATTTGTTCGAAACGTTAAACCGTGGCATGAAATGGTACATTGTCGTACATGCACGCTTCAAGAAAATGACACCAAATGTTGAAGGCGTGATGGTAGAACAGGTGGATAATGCCTTCATCAATAGTCCAACGTATGCAGCATACAATCCAACAGATATTGAGAAGGACTTGCCAGAAGCCTATAAAGAATTGTTTACCAGGTTTGATGAACATGAGCGACAAGGTTCTGGTTGGGTGTTGGATAACATATTATTCATTGAAGTGCATACAGCTACGTCAGCGCCACTGGAAGCGAGCAGTTTTATCCCACTACCGAAGAAAGTAAAGAATACAGGAGGTGTGTTAAACATTCAGAATAAAGACAACAAGTGCTTCTTATGGTCTGTATTGGCTCACCTTCACCCTTCACCAAACAACCCATACCGTGTGCATCAATACAAGCTATTTGAGAACGAATTGAAGGTAGAAGGCATGACATTTCCAACACCGATTACAGACATTCCAAAGTTTGAAAAGGAGAACGATGTGTCCATTAACGTGTTTGGATATGAACATGATGTCGTTGTTCCCATACAACTCAGTCGAAACACCAGTGCGAGAGAAATCAACTTACTTTTGATTAGCAATGACAAGACAAGGCACTACTGTCTCATCAAGAATTTCAGCAGACTGATGGCTTATCGATCAAAGCATAATGGTGTAGCTTTTTATTGTTTCAACTGTCTTCACGGGTTTAAGCGACAAGATCTTTTAGATGAGCATCGTGAAGTGTGTGGCAAGCATGGAGCACAACGTTTATCATTCCCCAAGGAACCCTTCATCAAGTTCAAGAATGTAGCCAAACAACAGCGAGTGCCGTTTGTCATTTATGCAGACTTTGAATGTTTCACGAAAAAGCATGAAGAAGTTAGGTATCAGCATCATCGTCCAAACAGCTTTGCCTATGTGGTTGTGAGCCAGTATGATACACGCGCCCCAGTCGTGTATCGAGGAGATAATGCTGTGAAAGTCTTTTTAGACCATATGGTGAATGAGCGTGATCGTATTGTGCATGGTTTACAACAGAAAAAGAAAATGGTGATGACTCATGAAGATGAAGAGCATTATAAGAATGCCACAGATTGTTACATTTGTCATGAGCCTCTAGGAGCAGATCGTGTGAGAGATCATGACCATATCAATGGTAAATACCGCGGAGCTGCACATAGTCAATGCAATTTACAATTTCGATTTCGAAAGTATCAGCAGGATGTTGAAGATTCTTTCATCATTCCTGTGTTTTTCCACAATTTACGAGGCTATGACAGCCATTTGATCATGGAAGAAATTGGAAAGTTCAAAAACGAAAGGATTACAGTCATTCCCAACACCGTTGAGAAATATATTACATTCACCATGAGCAATCTGAAATTTACGTACAGTTATCAGTTCATGAGTACTTCTCTACAGAAGTTGGTCTCCAACCTGGCAGCAGAAGGGAAAGACAACTTTTATCACATGACGTCACACATTCACGATAGTGACCAACAAGAGTTACTGTTGAGAAAGGGAGTGTACCCTTATGATTACGTGGATGAGCCATCCAAGTTTGCTGAAACACAACTGCCGTCCAAGGATAAGTTTTACAGTCTGCTCAGTGAAGAAGACATTAGCGATGAGGATTATGCGCATGCGCAGAAGGTGTGGGAGACATTCCACTGTACTACATTTGGCGAATACCATGACCTATACCTGAAATCAGATGTGTTGCTGCTGGCTGACGTGTTTGAAAACTTTCGTCACGTATGTCTCAACACGTATGAATTGGATCCTGCTCACTACTATACAGCGCCAGGACTGTCCTGGGATGCTATGTTGAAAGCGACAAAGGTGAAATTGGAATTGATCAACGACATTGACATGTATCAAATGGTTGAACAAGGTCTACGTGGAGGAATATCTGTCATCACACACAAGTATGCGAAAGCAAATAACCCCTACGTAGCAGATTACGATCCCACGAAACCGACCAACTACTTGACGTACCTGGATGCAAACAACTTGTATGGCTGGGCTATGTCGCAAAGCATGCCGGAAAGTGGATTTATGTGGGTGAGCGAGCCAGAATCCATTGACTTTATGGATGTTGATGAAGATGATGAGATTGGGTACATTTTAGAAGTGGATTTGGAATACCCATATTCAATCCATGATCGTCATAATCACTACCCAGTGGCTCCAGAACGGAAATGTGTGAAAGTGGGAGAATTGTCAAAACATAGTCAGAAGCTGCGGAAAGATCTAAACATGAAAGGCAAACCTAGTGAAAAGCTCATTCCCAACCTGTGCGACAAGAAGAAATATGTGCTTCATTATAGAAATTTACAGCAATATGTCTCACTGGGATTGAAAGTCACGAAGGTGCACCGTGCCATCATGTTTGCACAGAGCAAATGGTTGGCAAAATACATCTCCTTAAACACGGAAAAGAGAAAGTTGGCTAAGAACCCGTTTGAGAAAGACTTTTTCAAACTGATGAACAACTCGGTGTTTGGCAAAACCATGGAAAATGTGAGAAAGCGCATAAATGTGGAACTCGTTCACCAGGAAAAGCGGTTCAAGAAACTTTTGGCCAAACCTTCCTTCCACAAATTTAGAATTTTCAACGAAGATTTGACCGCGGTACATTTGCGCAAAGTGGATCTGCTTCTGGATAAACCCATTCAAGTTGGTTTCACCATTCTCGACCTCAGCAAGGTGCTCATGTTCCACTTTCATTACAACTACATCATGACCAAGTATCCCAAAGCCAAACTCTTGTTCAGCGACACCGACAGTCTATGTTATGACATAGAAACGGAAGATATCTACAAAGACATGCAGGAAGATGCCGACTTGTTCGACACAAGTGACTATCCCCCAGATCATTTCCTACATTCCAACGTGAACAAGAAAGTGCTTGGGAAAATGAAAGATGAGACGGTGGGCATTCCCATTGAAGAGTTTGTTGGACTTCGGCCGAAAATGTATAGTATGATGTATGGTGGGAAAGAAAAACGTACGGCTAAAGGCATTACTCGCGCGTGTCAAAGACGGATGAAACATCAGCAGTATAGAGACAGTTTGTTCAACCAAACGCAAACGATGACCACAGGACACATCATTCGAAGTCATGACCACCAGATCTTCTCGGAGAAGTTGAGGAAAGTGGCTCTTTCCCCCTTTGATGACAAGCGATATGTGATGAGTGATGGCTATTCCACTTTGGCGCATGGGCATTACAGTATATAAGGGGGAGACACTTCAACTTGAGAGTCAGTTGAGGTGTGAACACTGAAGCGTCAACATGAATCGGAAAAGATCTGCAACAACGGATATGGATACTCTTGCTGATACAGTCAAAGACATGAATGTGAAACATCCTGACACTACCATCAAGAAATTAAAAGTGGAGACGGCGACGGCGACGGCACCAACACCACAGTCGTGGGATGGAATGCTTTCTCTAGGCAATGGAAAGTATATCAAGATTATGAAACAAAGTAATGAAGGTGTGATAAACATTCGCAAATACCTCAGAGATGAGGGGACTGGAAAAAACCGTCCAACAAAAAAGGGAATTTTGCTGACAATACCTGAATGGAAAATGCTGAAGAAGCAGGTGAAAGAAGTGGATAAAAGGCTTCGCAGACAAGACGACAAGTCATTACAAGGTAACAATCATGAATGCACTCATGTTGGACGATGGTGTTTACCTTAAAGTTAATGAGAGGAATGAAGTGATGATGGGTTCTCGGAGAAGTTCTGCTTATCGGTTTAAACCTGAAGTGTGGAAAGACTTTAAAAACATACCGCTTGAACCTGGGTTTAAACGCAGACTTGAAAATAAACTGGAAGTGACGGTGGCTGAATATGATTCTAACATACGTGTGACATTCTGTAGAAATCTTTTACAGGATTATCCAAAGGATTATAAGGGAGTTGTGCCAGATACACCCTATGCACAGTTGATCTTCTTTGATATCAAGAACTGGCGCGCAGCCTTACGATTCCTAGAAGCGATACAACATCCGCTGTTCAACATCATCCGAGTATAAAATACATGGACGAGATGGAAGACTATGTGTTGGATTATGAACCCATAACATATGGATTCTCATACATGAGAAACTTATGTGATGATATTGTGCTACGACATTTTGGACAGTATCTCGTCCTATCGCTTGATGACCAATCCGTGTTGAAGGATTATCTAGACAAGTTGAGAATACCCGGCTTTCTCCTAGCAGTCTCAAATGAATTAGAAGTGCGTGTGACTGAGAACGGTCTAGACGTGTTTGTACAATTTCACCAATATGACGAGCTTACAGAACACTACGGCATCATCACCCTCAGCACAGTGGAATGGAACGCGCTGTTGCAAGCATTGGATTGGAAAGAACCTAACGCTTGAATTCAAAGAGTATGGAATACAACTTATGCGGGGTACCAAATTCATTGAGCTGACACAGCCTATGCGGCTGATGCGGCTGATAGACTTGGAAGAAGGATATGAACTGAAACTGTCTGAACATATTACTGTGAAAGTGATAAAGTTTGGTGATGTGCGTTATGTAAGCTTTCATAGCATTTACAAATACGGGTATAATGTCTATGATACCTATATCAATTTAGATTCTAATGAATGGCATGCATTGATGAATGTATTGAAAAAATGACTGTGTTTGTAAATAAAAAGTTTGTAAATAGTGTAAATAAAAGTTTGTAGTTAAGAGTTTGTAGTTAAGAATTTTGTAAATAGACTTTGTAAATAAAAGTTTGTAAATAGTGTAAATAAAAGTTTGTAGTTAAGAGTTTGTAAATAGTGTAAATAGACTTTGTAAATAAAAGTTTGTAAATAGTGTTTGTAAACTTTGTAAATAGTGTTTGTAAACTTTGTAAATAGAACACAATAAACAAGACTGTTTGAAAACTTGGTTTGTTTTATTTAACAACAACAACAACTTAACTAATATAACAACAACAACTTAACTACAACTTAACTAATATAACAACAACAACATTAATAAAACAATGGTTTATAATGTCTATATACAAAATCCTTTACAATAAAATCACCATCCTTTCTTTTTAATATATTCACAATATCAAACATACTCTGACCTCGAGCTCTATGCAATATATAATATACACAATAAAAACCACATGACGATGATATTGGCGTTTGTAATGAGATAGAATTATACATATAGTCATTTCTTAAAAATATGTCTAAACGATCATCGAGAGGGAACAGTCCATAAGAGTCAAAATATTCCACAGGGTCTTTATCATAATACACTGCCACCCAATGTTCTCCTGGTTCATCTTGATCGTCTGTGTTGATCACATAGGCGCCGCGTTGTAAAGACGGTAACTGGTCCATGGCAAACACGCCTTGAAACAAGTCTTTGGTCATGACATCACGACTCAATATGGCATCAATCTGCTTCGTGTTCATGACTGGTAGTCGAATTGGATGCTGCGATTTGCACTGATCTCAATAATGTTGTCAAATTCAGCATAGACAATGACATTGATGGTAGGTTGCAAAGCCGTAGCAAAGTTCATTTCTAGCCGCAAATTCCCATGCTTGATCAGGGGGAAATGATCATCACCATCATAATCCGGTGTTAAGTCAAACGAAAATAAAGCATAACCTCTAGGCCAATCTTCCCGTTTTATAATGGATCTTTTCTCACCATTCAACCGATCAAACGATTTGTAAAGCATTATGAACCAGACCAATGACAATACGATTTGGTAATTGGCCCAAAAAGATGTTATCTTTCACAAAAGACTGAAATCCTGCTGGAATAGCTAAGACTTTACATTCTTTTCTAGTGATGATGATCTTGGCAGGACTTTTCATCAATGCATCTGTATGTCCTAACTGAATACCTGGACTCACCCTCACTTTGCGAATGGTTAAAAATGCCTCTTTCACTTCTACCTTATAGGTATTATTTGCAGCCATCAATACATAGTCATCTTTTTGTCTATGGAAACGCAATTTCAAACTGATGCCATTCGGAAGATAACGATCCTGCTCAAACAAATCTATCCTTAAACCACCTGCGAGCATAACATCACGGCTAAGACGAGTATGCAAATAACGATGATGTAAGCCATTATTGCCTTGCTCAGCCAAGTCACCGCCGTCAGCATTGACATGAAACCCGGATACATATTGTTCATGATTAGGTCTTTTCACCTCATGACTATTCATTGACCCAGCAGTATCCTTGTACATGAGACGCATAGAGCGCTCAGAATGCAGACTTTCTTCCGAGTCATGGATGAGATGAGAGATAATGCTGGTATAACCATGAGTATTGTTGCTATGCGAAACCAAACGATCATTCAGAAACAATTCAATATTAGACCATAACCCATTAAACACATCATTGATGCAAGAGACATTATCATCTGCGCCACACGCTGTTCCATCAGCCTTTGGAATGCGACATACAATATGAAGTTTGCTGTTCTTTAAATCTAGATATTCTTCTGTACTCGCAGGAATGTAGAATTCTATTGGAGCGCCTTCTCTAATGGTAGTCAATGGTTGATAGTCAACATTATAACTTTTCTCTACAGCAGTTTGCGTTGGTGGTACGTGAAACCATTCCAATGGAGAAAGACTACATTCACACGAATGATTATGAATGAGAGACATGATTTCAAAAGATATCTTTGCGATATTTTGATGTTATCCGTCTGGCTGTTTTTCGTCTTCTGGCACGTTTCGTCGGTTGCACACGCTTTTGTTCTCCAAACACACGTTCTGCTACTCGGCCCGTCACATCTTTCGCGACATTCTTTGCAGCCTTCTTAAGATGTGGCGCAACGATCTTAGCCCCAGCCTTAAGTAATGGAATAGCTTTGCGAGCCAATGATCCCAGTATTAAACCAATACCATCGCCATATTGGATTCGCGCTCCTTTGAATCCTGGTAATTCCCCGCCCACTTGACGAAGAAAATGGTTGCGATATGCAGACGGATCGTGTGTATAAGCTTTCATATTGCTTTTGGTCGAAAATGAAGTTTACAGATCACCTTTCCAGTTTGAAATGGAACATTATGGCCTGTGTCGTCCTTAATATTTATTTCTATCATGTCAAATTTGGATGTGTTTACAGGAACATAATGCGGTTCGCCATACGTTTTCATGATAATATCTCCATCATGGCCTTGTATGCCAACAGAACGTAGCAAAGGCACATAATAATCACCAACAACTTGTGGTTCACAAATGCTACAATACACATACAGTGTATAAAACCCCTGTTTCACATCCGCTTTATGGTCAGCTGTACATGTTTCAGTATACCAGTGATCTGGGATAAATCCTAAAATCTCAGCTAATCCAGCGGAAAAGGACACTTCATAACCATAATCGAGAAATAGAAACACACGTCGTCTAATCTTATCATACTTTATTCGAATAGCTTCTGTAAGTTTCAGAGCATTAGTCGCTTCTTCATTGACTGCCTCACATAGTTCTTGTATGGTTCTATAGTACCCATAAGGAATATCGAGAGTGCTAAGAATAGGATCATCGAATAGTTCTTGTCGATACTGAATAGAGTAGTCCATGCCCTGTCTCATCGTTGTCCATGTATGTGGATATTGAATTTCAGCTAAAGCCACTTCATATTTTCCATTCAGATAGATGGTTCGAGGCATACGAATTTGATAATTCGAAGCCTTGTTGTTGGGATAATAGGTCATACTCGCATTGCTAGGCAAAGTGATGTAAAAGCTTGTCGACTCCATGATGGGAACTAAATGGTATAGGTGCGTTGACGTTGTCTATATACTTCACGATAGCGCGCGCCATTCGACCAAGTATGCCAAATCTCATCCTCATTCACATGGTCTTTTATTTCTCCTTCACAACACGCGCTTGTATCTAATTTTTACAGGAATAGTTGGTTTATCTTCCTGACAACAACAACATAGCTCTTTCAACCATATTAAAAATTTTCCCATCCTTCAGGAAACTGTCTTTGTTGACGTTGTTTCATTTCTGTTGTAATGTCGTCACGAGTGGTCTTTTTACTAAACATTGTTTTTGGAATATTAGCATCTACAATTTCCTGGATAAATGGATGCCAGCCATATGGTGGTATGGCTCGTTCTTTTCTTCTTGTCGCCGCCAATGCTTCTTTCATCAAATCAACCATGTTGGAATTTGCTATAATATCGCCCGTTTTCAACACAAGTTCATTCTTCTCTGACCATGTCGTACCATATTTCTTCAGTTCGGCTAAAAGTTGTGTTATTTTTCCATGATAGATAGGTTGAAAATGACTTAAAAATAACTTTTCTGGCTTTTCAGGTGATGATGATGATGATGAGGGCTTTTGCTGCCTAGACTGACTTGTTCGTAAATGACGACCAAGAAGTTGAGACATTTCTATAGCCTTTTCACGTGTTCGTTTCCCACGTAAAAGTGTATTCACTTTCGTTTTGATATCATTTTTCTTTTCTAGCAACATTTTATATTCATATTCAGGAATGAGGACCATTTTCATCGTATGTTTCATTTTAGCAGTAGTTTGGCTAACAAGGGCAATGCCAATCTAGCAATAACTCCAATGAATCCTCCTTTCTGATTAATCAACTTCTTTTTTCGTCGAAGGGATATCTTCTTATCTGCTAGAGTACGTAGCGTATGACGTTCACGTTTAAATTCCTTAAACCGTTTTGAGCTTAAGGGTAAATGTCCTTGCAATATATTCAAACAAATTTCAAACAAGCTTGTTAATTCCTCTTTTCTAGCTTGCTGTAGCAAGGATTTGCGTCGTTTAGGCCCACTGTGTGCAAGCAAATGAAGAAACGGCTGGTTCGCTCGAATACGTTTAGACATCTTGACTGCGAATGGTCAAATGAGTTGGTTCTTGTTCATACACTGCTTTATCAATATAGACATAATGTGTATCTTTTGGTAAAATGCCTGTACGAATACGTAGTTGATCATTTGTCTTTGGTTTTAAATCAATGAATAAATAACCATGAGGTTTGCTAGTAGCATCTTGATAGGCTTCTATGAGAAATTGAGATCTTCCAGGAGGATACATTTGTCGTGCTAATGTACTAATTTGTTGACTGTCTCTCGGATTTTTAAACAGAATGATATAATGTGTATTCAAACTAATATTTCGCATCTCTTTCCCATGATGGAATAAATTATGTACAATAAAGATAATGCTTAGATTTTGATGACTGCTGCCAACACTAAAGAGACGTGTCATACGCTCATCACTATGACATTTGGTCATTAAGTCATCAATGATAAGTAAGTTTGGTTTCTTCGGGTTAAAACGCTCTTCAATGTCATCTGGAATGCCTTGGTAAAATTCCACGCCTTTCATTCCCTTGTACAAAGGCTGATCTGCTGCATAAAGCCATAAAATGCTTTTTGGAGAGGGTTGAATCAACTTTTGTTCTAGAATTTCCTTCACCAGAGACGTTTTGCCACTGCCTGTAGGTCCAGAGACCAAACATGTACATGGATGCTTCATTGTTGAATGTCTGTTTCTTTCACCCAACTGTTAAACTTCTTTGGCCAACCTAACCACTTGACAAATAATTCTTTCACACCTCCTCGTCTTTTACGTGTTTTCAAGACTTTTTCAATTCTATAAATAGATTCAATATCTTTGGTCACTTTCTGCAGTTCTTCTTCATAGAAATGGCCATCAATATCTTCGTCTAAAAAGTCTTTCACACGATACAAATGTATTCCTTGCTTCTTACAACGATGTGTGACAATGAAGACTTCTTGCGTCCATTTGATGTGATAATCGCGTTGAAACACATATTTAATGTGGGAAATGCGAACATGATCGCCAATGTTAAATTTGTACTTCTTCTTCTTCTTCGGTTTCAATTTCAGTTTGTCGACATACATATACTTCCACACTTTTGATTCATTGTCTTTACGAATCTCGGCTGGAGCATATTTATTAGGAAGAGAACCATGAGGTCTATGGTTGTAATTGTACACCAAGTCTGGAAGAATGTCTAAGTAACGGTAAGTTTGATTATGTAGAAAATACCGATACATCATTCCCTTCAGAGTACGAATGACTCTTTCAGCAAAGTTGGCTTTGGTTTCATTCTTTGTGGTATAAGCATGAATGCCTTCTTTCTTCAAAAATGCTTTAACTCATCTATTTTTAAATTCTGTTCATTTATCAGACCTTAGAGTTCGCGGTCTTCGTCGTGTGTCATGAAAAATCTTTTGGAAAGCTTGTATGACGCTGGTATGTGATTTATTAGGTATTGGCTGTACCCAGACATATTTGGAAAACACATCAATGACAATGAGTAAAAAGCGTATGTTATCATTATAGGGAGCTATGTTTCCCATATCAGCCAAATCAATATCCCACATATCATCAATGCCACGTGTAATCACACGTTGTCTTTTGAACCTGTATTTTACAGGTTGGAGTAAACTAAAAGCATCTTGATCCTGTAGCCATTTCTTCACTTGTGAATGTGTGACTGGTTGATTATGTTTTCGTAAGATGTGATACAGTTTGTAAGGACCAGCAAATGCTCCAGGCTGTCCAGGTTTGAAGTAGATATTGGTCAAGTAGTCTTTCCACGTTGACATGATGAATGAAAAAACACGTCTGAACAGAACAGCTTTTATTTTATAACTCAACCAACATCACTTAACTAACATAGTAACTTAACTAACATGTATTTATAACTAACATGTATTTATAACTAACATGTATTTATAACTAACATGTATTTATAACTAACATGTATTTACAAATCAAGTATGGATACAATGGTATGAATCACTGGAGACCATTGGTCTTCAATGAACATTAACCAATGACTGAGTTCATCCAATGTAATAGCATCTACACCATATTTCTCACAACGTTGATTTGCATTCTCTAACACTTTATCTAAATGAATGTAATATTTAGCTTCATTCCAATATGTATAAACACATGCAGCATGACAAGTATGTTCTGAACACTCTTCATGTTGACAAGCAGGACAGACTAAATAAGCAAACTTTTTTACAGCGGATAACATTTCTTCACAATAAGCTTTTTGCACAATATATTGTCTCAGTGTCATGTCCGCCATTATGCAGTCTTGTGAGTCTTGCAGCACAAGTCTGTCAGGTTTAGCAAGTTATGCTGCTCCGGCAATGTAGCACAAGTCTGTCAGGTTTAGCAGGTTATGCTGCTCCGGCAATGTAGCACAAGTCTGTCAAGTTCACTTAACACACTTCTCCATGTTCACACGTCTGCACATCAAGTCTCACACAACAGTTCTAACAACTTTCCCATAATATTCTGACCAGGATATCCAGATGACACTTGTTTCACACCAGCTCCCCACCAATGATCATACGTTGCTTCAACTAAAGTTTTGTCTTTACATTCTTTCAACTTGTTGCGAAACAATACACACTGATTCCATTTGACTTGTAAAACATCTTGCATTTTGCTTCTCTTCACTGTATGCCATAACGGACATGGCTTTATCACTTTAGCAATACGTTTTGCTTCATATCCATTTCTACATGAAGCAATGGCTGAAGCAATATCTTGACGGTGATGAAACACTGCTTTCTCATATTGATACAAAGCTTCACTTGAGTTGAACATATGTCCATACTTTTCAAGTCGTGTTGGAAACATGTTTGAAAGAACGTCCTTATGACCGCTGAATAGCACAAGATTCTTCATGTTGACTTTGCTTCTTTATTCTGACATATCGGTTTCTTCCTGTAATAAAATATATTTTAATATAGTTGCTGCCTCTTCTATCATGTTCTTTCTTTGTTTACGTTGAAACCACTCACATAAAACTTAATTTGCTAGTAAGAAAAACATTGTTATCAATTCACTATGTTGTTACAAAGATGATTAAAAAGGTTTTTATATCTTTAAAGTTACCTGATAAAGCTGCTCGGTTTCCTCTTCTTCTTTACAACAATCTCTCAAATGATCCACTACGGTGAAATATACTTCAACATCAGTACGAGCAGAATAAAGTGCAGAATCAAAGTCAAAGTCAGGATCTTCTTCTATTCCAATTTTATGACATTCTCCAAGAAATCTTGAATGCAGTTCAATCACATCAAGACTATGATGTACAACATCCCAAAAAGCATCCAAATGATAAAGTTGATAGTCTGGAGTGCCACAGCAAGCAAGTTTAGCAATCATCAAGTCAATATAAGCATTTTTAAAACATGCGTCCATCTTGTTTCAGTGTCTTGTGGGCTTTTACTTTGCTTCACTGACTTTAAGTACTCCACACTTGCCGCAGAAGTTGTTTGGTTCACACAACTTGCAATTATACTTGTGGCAGTGGCAATGATAATCTTCCACATATCCACAAGCACCACAATAGTCGCAGGTAAGTCCAAGTTGATTTTGTACGTTCATGTTCTCCAACTGAACTTCAGTCAGCCTTTTCTTGGATAGCTTTGACACCTTCATCCGACCATCCTTTTGCAGCTTGATGATCGTTTTCTTGTCATGACATTCCTCACATGGTGATAGGGCTGAGTTGATGTTGTCCATCTCCTGAAGCAGTGTCTCCCATTCACCATCATTCATGTTGATGTGATGTGTGTATTCTTTCCCTTCAAACCGTGACGTGCGCACAAAACTCACATAACGCATATCCAAGTATGAAATGACTTCAAGCCACTTCGTTTGCGTTAAGTATAGTTTGAAGCCAATGTCGCGTAAATTTTTCAAGCTCTGGCACACAATCTTCCACAAAGATGGTGAATAAGCACACCATCTCTCTCCACGTGTGATGCGTAGAAATGGCCCATATTCTCCATGCTCTACAGTAATGGTTAAGTTAGCACTAATTTTAAAGCTGCTGCTGCGCTGCGCTGCGTTGCTTGTCTTGTTTTCCATGGCTGCAACAATGTATTGATGATCCACTCCCTCCAACTGTCTGCTGAGAAATGACTTCACTCTGCTGAGTTCACTCCCTTTTATACCCAACTGTCTGCTGAATCAAGCTTTTCAAACTTCTTGCAAAGCTTTGAATTCACTTCAACTCGTCCATGGTTGAACCGAACAAGGTCTGATACATTCGTCGTCAATGGAACATCATCATCATAAAGTAAAATGATTCTTGCAGCTACAACTAACATGAGCTCCACTGCCCAAATTGTATTCACGTTGATAAAGGCTGAATCAATGTCATAAGTTGATATGATAAATGTTAAATCAATGTCATAAGTTGATAGTATATGTAGATCTTCACAGTCACGTAGAAACGAGTCGATGAAATCACTTGGAATAGTCTTTCCGACAGCTTCCCAATGCAGATGTAAATTCACTTGCTGCATCCAATCCCATTCAAAAGTAGGAAGCTTTGAAAACACATAGTTAGTATAATTCACTTTGAAGACGTCGTCCATAGTCATACATCTGTCAAGAAGTAATGCTGACATTGTGAAGTCTTTTCTCGTCACACAATGTTTTACTAGTTGACTAGTTGACATGTTTCACTCATGCTTTTATACTACTTCCATGTAATCAAAATATGGTGTGTAACTTTGTTCAAAAATTGCTGACTCAGCAGAATTTTACTTATGTATATGAATGTCTCACTTACAGTTGTACTGCTGAGTTCAGAATCGTCTGAAACGGATAAATATGCAAAAATCACAATTTCGAGGAGGGGGGGGGGGGGTGGTCGACCCAAAAAAAAAAAGAAAAATGTTCAGAATCGTCTGAAACGGATAAATATGCAAAAATCACAATTTCGAGGGGGGGGGGGGGGTCGGTCGACCCAAAAAAAATGAAAAATGTTCAGAATCGTCTGAAACGGATAAATATGCAAAAATCACAATT
This sequence comes from Protula sp. h YS-2021, assembly GCA_949752745.1. NCBI lineage: Eukaryota > Metazoa > Annelida > Polychaeta > Sabellida > Serpulidae > Protula > Protula sp. h YS-2021. The sequence continues at coordinate 48,494,365 of OX457025.1, read as the reverse complement.
TCGAGGGGGGGGGGGGGTCGGTCGACCCAAAAAATGAAAAATGTTCAGAATCGTCTGAAACGGATAAATATGCAAAAATCACAATTTCGAGGGGGGGGGGGGGTCGGTCGACCCAAAAAATGAAAAATGTTCAGAATCGTCTGAAACGGATAAATATGAGTAAATTTCAATTTCGAGGGGGGGGGGGGGGGGGGTCGGTCGACCCAAAAAATGAAAAATGTTCAGAATCGTCTGAAACGGATAAATATGCAAAAATCACAATTTCGAGGGGGGGGGGGGGGTCGGTCGACCCAAAAAATGAAAAATGTTCAGAATCGTCTGAAACGGATAAATATGCAAAAATTACAATTTCGAGGGGGGGGGGGGTCATGGCTTTTTAGGGTCTGTTGCCATGGTTACACTGATTGACAGGTGGAGTTCGTTGGCTTCATGATGATTGACTCGGCCAACACTATCAAGCAACTTTCGCTCCAGACTTTCGCTCCAGACTTTCGCTCCAGACAGTATGACGTCATCATGACGTCATTATCACGTCATGGATGGTCGCGCCTATCCTAACGCTTATCATCACTTCCGCTCCAGACAGCACTTCCGGTCCAGACAACACTTCCGGTCCAGACAACACTTCCGGTCCAGACAACACTTCCGGTCCAGACATGATGACGTCACTTCCAGACAGTATGACGTCACTTCCAGACAGTATGACGTCATCAAGTGAGCTGGAACTCTCCTTTTCACCCTACTATTTCCTATCAAAAATTTTGTTGTCGTTCACCCTTTTAAATAGTTGGAGTACTGATCTTAGAAATATAGGATCTTTTATTTAAATGACTAAAAGTTATCGAGAAGTAGGAATTTAGAATGGTTCCGTTTCGTTGCGCAAAATGTAAATAACCCTACGCTGGTTTTTATATGTGATGTGATTGAAAATATATATATGGGATTCAAAAGCTAAGTGTCCCTAAATATGCAAAGAACTACATTGTTTCCTTCAAAAGGATTCATCTTGAAATATACGAATGTGAAATATGTCGCTAACAGTTATCGAGATCTACAAATTTTCGAATGTTTCTTTTTTGTTCCGCAAAATATAAAAAGCTCTTTCCGTTAATTTTCCGGAATGGAACGGAATGAGGAATAATGTTAAAATGAATTTGAAAATGTTATTTTCATTTTGGTTCAAGTTAAGGTGTAAAATTCTTGCACGAAATATCTGATATCTTGATAAGGGTTTTCAAGTTTTAAATATGTGTGTGTGTTTTTTTGTGGGGGAGTCCCTTCCATGCAGCATTGCAATGGAAGTATTAATAGCCTTATAATATAAATAAAACATTGAAGCAACATTACATAACTTGGATTTTTGTGACCTTTAAACGTGTTTTAAATAGTGGGGTGCCGCGCGTCAGGTTCATTTTGTTGCCTTATCCTTATCTAATTTAGCAGTGAATGAAGCTAGAAGCAAAACCGATTGGTGCGTTTAAATATGTACATATTGAAACATATGATAAAAGACAATTTCATAAAAACCAGTTGCACACATTTGTTGAATTTTGACTCCTAAATTTATCCCTAATCTCACGTGACAGAGACAATATGAAAACAGCATCTCACTATTCCGGACACTCTAACACACATATCGCTTTAGTTATGTTCTCGGCCACACCTCGTTTGCTGATTTTTTGCCATAAACTTTGCCACGAACACTCAAAGAAAGTAAGTAACTAGAGCCTTGGTGAGGCAGGCACCCCCGTGTAACAGGACATCTTAGTGAAAAGTATAAGATTGTACATTGGGAAACATTAAAAAAACCTTCTACATTTTGCCTAAAGAAAAGTTCATACCAGCATATTTTTCAACCTTGCACCAATTCTTCCTTTTTTAATATTTTTCAAAAATATCCTGACGCTGCACATCTACAAGAGATGGTCTTTTTATGCCTACAATATAAGATATCGCGCGAATAAAAGTGCGGACAGACAGACAAGTTCATAACTATATCCCGACCATACATGCAGGACAATAACCTGCCATCGCACAATTTCACTATATACTCTTTCTGTCTGTAAAGTTTGGTTTGCTTCCGTTCAAAATTACAGAGATATCGAGCGAACAAAATTGATACAAAAACGACCATGTATGTAAGCCGTATGTGGTAGACGTGTTTTCTGTGCAAAGTATATTTTTATAATTTTGTAAAGGTTCTAAATGACGGAGCCTACTAAAGTTTATATCTTTGGATTTCGTAAATGACGTGGATTATTGCAAAATCATTCAATTGAGTTTTTAAAATAAATAAGTGAAAAATCGAAAAGTATGCGAAACATAGGAAGAGTTCATAAAACAGGACGCACTGTACTGAACGTTTTTTTTCATGAGGAATATTGATCAAGGATATCAATTAGTCAGCCATAAAATACCTAAGCCCACTATACAGCGGAGACCTCAAATCAATAACTTTGCTGTCAAGACCACGAGTATACAAACAGGTACAACGATCAGCTGTTTGCTTCCGCAATTTTATTCCTATTCCACGCTCACATACAGACGTAAATTTGCCAGATCACACAAGAAACTAGTCCTGATTAACTCTCAATCAGTGTGTAACAAATTCAACAGGATCTGCGATCTAATAGTTACACAATCAGTTGATATATTGGCTATCACCGAGACCTGGATCACTCCACAAAATGACTAAGTTACGATCTTATAGCCCCAATGGGGTACGTTACCCGAACACTCGCGTAACGTCTAAAATACATCTATACTAGATCGGCAATATCGGCAACTTCGTCGGCCGATGTATCGGTTGCACATAGGATTAACTATGGCCCGACGCATAATAGATATAGCGGCTTCGTACATCGGATATACATCGGGCCGATATATCTTTAATACGTCGGGCCACCGTCGGAAATATCCCTACAAATTTTTCGACGTCGGATACCAACCGTCGGCTATACGTCGGTTATACGTTTATATTCCGATGCATTTCCGACGAACTTCCGATGATTTTTATACGTAAAAAAATTGTTTCTAACCTTAACTGACCCATTGAACCTTTACCAACCATTCATAATTCACATATTCATACATATACCATAGCATATTAATATACAACATAGCATATCTATATATCGCAACTGAACACTAGTACTTACTCGGGTTTGAACCGGGGACCTCTTGCATCCTAGGCGCGGAACATACCTCTACTCCACGGCGGTTGGGGCTAGTTTATTGAGGCAAATGATAATTTTCAAGTATATTCATAATGCACCACTATTGATTCTTCATAATGTCCCCTACAAAACGTCAATCGATAAATTTCCGACGCCGAATAAGCATCGGAAAATATGCGTTTTATAGACGTATAAAAAATACGTATAATATACGATTGCAATATTGGCATCTTTTTTCCGATGTATTTCCGACGTCGTTTATACATCGGAAAATATGCGTTTTATAGACGTTTAAAAAATACGTATAATACGCGTTGGCAATATCGGCATCTTTTTTCCGACGCTGTGGAATATGTGGAGCACTCGTACACAACGCAATATATATATATATATATATATATATATATATATATATATATATATATATATATATATATATATATATATATCGATATATATATATATATCTATATATATCTATATATAAAAATATATATCTATATATATCTATATATATCTATATCTATATATATTTATATATATCTATATCTATATATATCTATATATATCTATATCTATATATATATATCTATATATATCTATATCTATCTATATCTATATATCTATATCTATCTATATCTATATATATCTATCTATATCTATATATATCTATATATATCTATATATATATAGTTTTCATTTCAAGTTATGCGTGAAACACACAAATTTAGAGATCCATTGGAAATCGGTATATTTCCGACGTTTCACCGACAAATATAACTATATGTATAATATGCGTATATTTTTATACGCATATTACATGCTTGTAATATCTCAAATAAAATCATTAGTTTTCGTCGGAATTCGGTATATTTCCGACGTATAGCCGATGTAGTGATATATTTGAGATCCATTGGAAATCGGTAAATTTCCGACGTTTCACCGACAAATATAACTATATGTATAATATACGTATATTTTTATACGCATATTACATGCTTGTAATATCTCAAATAAAAAAATTAGTTTTCGTCGGAATTCGGTATATTTCCGACGTATAGCCGATGCAGTGATATATTTGTATATTATACGATTATTGTAATCAGTCGGTTATACATCAGTAATATCTTTTTCAAAAACAATTAAGTTTTGTTCCGTCGGAAGTACGTCTATGTCAGACGTTGGACCAACATATACAAATATATGTATAATGTACGTATAAGTAAATACATCGAATATACGTATGCAATATCCGTTTCATTTTTTTTTTACCATTGGTCGGAAGTTAATCTATTTCCAACGTATAACCAATGCATAAAAATATATGTATATTATATGCATTGAGAAATACGTGTAATATATGAATATAATATTTTTAGCAAAAAAAATTCCCAATTGGTCGGAAGTTCGTCGGAAAAAGATGTCGGCCCGATGTATATTTGCCAGCATCTATTAAACTGAGGAACATAATCATCGGGCCAACGTCGGTAACCGATGAACTTCCGACGAATGAGAAAAAAAATGGAAATTCGACTATTGCCAACCTATAACCGATGCATTACCGATGCATCGAAGCCGATGCCGACGTTTTCCGACCTGGTTTATACCGTTCCGACGTCGGCCCGACGTTACGCGAGTGTTCGGGTACACACTTGCAACCGCGCAAAGATGGCAGAGGCGGGGAGTAGCCGTGGTGGCAAAATCATCGCTCAAGCCTTCTAAGCAAACCGAGGTACTATTCGATACCTTTGATGTGTGCAACGTCCTGATCCCATCTAAGCCTAACCCAACGACTCTTATGGTTGTCTATAGGCCCCCGAATAGTCAAAGAACCACATTTATTAAAGAGTTTACACAGTGCCTGGGGGACGCACTGGTAAAGTGTGATCGTTTGGTTGTTTGTGGTCATTTTATCATGACAATGACGATGCTTTTGCCAAGGATTTTAAGGATGTCTGTGATGTATTTTCCTTGAGACAATACGTCAGTGCACCCACACATACTGCTGGACATACCATTGACCTCACTTTGACTCGTGATGACGACAACCTAGTGTCGACACCAACAACGCCTTTTTTATTTAGTGATCACTTCGCTGCTCAGACATTTTTCTCCCTGCCTAAAAACAGTTCCTGGAAAAATTTAAATATGACGTAAAAATATCATGTGATAGCCTTCTCCAATCAGAAGAAAACTCCATTGATGAGCTTGTTGGTGGGTTTAATAATCTGTTAAAGACTTCTCTCAATCAACATGCTCCTGTGAAGAAAAAGACCACCCGCATAAGACCAGCCAATCCATGGTATGAAACAGAAATACACAAACTGAGACAGATAAAAAGACGTTTAGAACGGCACTGGAAGCGTTCTAAGAAACAAAGTGATCTTGCAAACTTTTTAGAACGGCGAGCAGCCTTCAATTCCTTACTGAACAGCAAGAAGTCGCAATATTTTCAATGCCTGGTAAATGATAACTATGGAAATCAAAGGGAACTTTTCCGAATATTTAAACGCATATGTAACAAGACTTCTGAAGTTCAACTTGCTGAACACGAGTCACCGGAGAAGCTTGCCGGTGATTTTGAAGACAAGATATCAAAGATTAATATGGAATTCACACCGGATAATTAGAAAGTCAACATGCCTCTACACTTGATTGCTCCTTTCGAATTCGAAAAAAATCACAAATGATATGACCCGCGCAGTTATAAGGAACTCACCTGATAAGACCTTCTCTTAGACCCTATTCCGACGTCGCTATTGAAGATGTGCCTTGATGAGGTTGTACCTGTTATTATAGCAATATTTAATATCAGTGACGGAATCGTTCCGTCATCATTCAAAGAGGCAATAATCACCCCACTAATGAAAAAGCAAAATGGTGGAACATCATTGTCAAATTACCGTCCAGTGTCAAATCTTTCATTTTTGAGCAAAGCGTTAGAACGGGTCGTATTAAAGCAACTAAATGACCATTGTTTGAATAACAACCTAATAGACCTATATCAATCGGCATATAGAAAGAGACATTCTACAGAGATTGGACTACTGAAATTATTTGACGAATTGCTCACGAGTATGGACAGTCCGAAGGTATCAATTTTAAGATTATTAGATCTAAGTGCAGCATTTGACAAAGTGAATCATAATATACTGCTGGATAGATTACACTCATCATTCAGTATAGAGGGGACTGCACTGAGATGGTTTACATCTTACCTAGTAAATCATTGTCAACGTGTCGAAATGGAGCAATCTCTGTCAAAGGCGCGAATGCTTTTAACCGACGTTCCACAAGGATCAGGACTAAGTCCATATGCCTATACTTCATACACACGAGAACTAGGATTTATCATATTGATGATGTCGATTTCGTACCATCTTTTTGCAGATGACACACAAATTCAAAAATCTATGAATGTATCTTCCCTCGAACAGCAACTACAAGCGAAGCCTGCTATTGAAAACTGCATAACCAAAGTCTCAAAGTGGATGAACGCCAACAAACTCAAACTTAATAGTGACAAAACGGAAGTCATTTTGATTGGGACCCCGCATCAGTTAAAGAAAGTGACATTTAGTGCATTGGATAGCATTGGGGTAACAAAAAGTCAACAGTGAAAAATTTGGGTGTGTTTATTGATTCAGATCTGAAGATGAAATCACAAGACAATAGTATTGTAAGAACCTGTTACAAAAACATCCACATGCTAAAAAAGTTACGGAAATATGTTACCAGATCGGCCCTTCATCCCTTAGTCCAAGCCTTTGTAATCTCTCGCCTCGACTACGCAAACTCGTTATCTTTCGCCATACCAGAGTACTGGATCGATAAGTTGCAACGTGTTCAAAACATGGCAGCTCGCCTCATATGCGATATTGGTCACTGCGATTATATTACTCCCGCGCTCGTCGATCTCCATTGGCTTCCAGTACGACAACGCATATGCTTCAAGATAACTGTGTTGACATACAAATGCCTTCATTAATGGCGCCGAAATGTCTCAAGGCTTTATTGTCTTGAGATTAATCTCAAAGACTTCGTTCAAGTGAGGCGCGAACACTTCAAGTACCGCAAACTCCGACTAAATTACGGTGGTGACAGATCATTTCACGCAGCAGCACCAAAAATCTGGAACAATCTTCCACGCCACATACAAGAAGCCACATCGTTAGCTGTTTTTAAATCAAAACTAAAATTTTATCTTTTTAAACAAGCATACACTATTAGTCACTGGTCATTAATTGTATTGTACATGTTCTTGTTTCCTTTTATTTTAATTTATATTTTATTTTATTGTTATATTTAGTATGTACAGCGCATAGATCAATGGGTGTTTGCGCTATTTAAGAAATACATAATAATAATAATAAAGTCCAAAAAATGTAAAAACATCGAAATTTTCACATTTTTTACGAAATCGAAAAATAACCTGCCTTGACAACGTCACTACATATACAGTGGAACCTATGAAATCGGACCACCCTTGGGACCGGATAAAATGTGCCCTATTTCAGAGGTGGTCCCATTTGTGAGACTTGGTCCTACTTGAGTAAAATTTTGCGGGTTGACCGCAGATTCAGGTTTGATATCCAAACACATTAATTATCTCAATTTTGTCTTTGAGACTTATGTCTTTTCTTTTTCTATTAACTGTTTCTCTCCTTTCAATTTTGAGGAAGTTTAAACTATTTTTTCCTTATTTAAATTACCTTTATGTGCTTAAATTGACATTTAATTGTCATTATGAATTCGGTAGCATTTGAGTCGGTTTAAATACTAACAAAATGGGCATCACATAAATTAAGATGTCTCGGGTTTGTATATTGTCAGCCGCTATAGTTTAGGCAAGGTACAAAAGTATAGATAACGAAACTAAGCCCCTGTCTGGTTACACACTTGCTACCATAATCCCCAGCAACAATATCTAAGACGGCAACATGCTCAGTGTTGTAAGTAATGTGCCGCAAAAAATACAGTCGTTTCCCCACTGACTGACAGTGGTCCGATCTCAGGCATTTTGAGGGTTCGGGACCGAAAAAAGCGGTTCAAAGTGGTCCGATTCGAGGTGGTCCCAATTGGGAGTTTTCTTAACCATTAAAGTCTATGGAGCGCATTTGGGACCAAAAAAAATGTGCCCTAATTCAGAGGTGGTCCCAAGAGGGAGGTGGTCCGATGTCGAGGTTCCACTGTACTTTGTTTCTTTAACATTTGGTTTGCTTCCAGATAAAAAGTAACAGAGATATCACGCGAACAAAACTGGATACAAAACGGCTAAGTTCAAAAATGTAAAATCGTCGAAATTTTCCACATTTTTATATAAAATCGAAAAATAATCTGCTCTTGGACAACTTCACTATATATACTTTCTTCCTGTAATATTTGGTTTGCTTCCGACAAATAGTAACAGAGACATCGCGCGAACAAAAAAGTGCAGACAGACGGACGGACAGACGGACAAGTTCATAACTATATCCCTCCGTTACACGGGGGATAATAACCTCCCGTTGCACAAATTCAATATATATACTTTCTTCCTTACGATTTGGTGCTCTTCCAATAAACAGTAGAGGAGATATCGCGCGAACAAAACTGGACACAAAAACTACTGAGTCCAAAAACGTAAGAACGTCGAAATTTTCACATTTATTTACAAGACTGGCAAATGATCTGCCGTTGCACAACTTTACTATATATATATTCTTTATTCCTGTAACATTTGGTTTGCTTCCGATAAATAGTAACAGAGATATCGCGCGAACAAAAAAAGCGTGGACAGACAGACAGACGGACGGACGGACAATTTCATAACTATATCCCTCCATTACACGGGGATAACAAATGATTATATAGCAGTAAAGTTTGGTGTGTGTTACTGGTCTTTACTGAACCTCTCGACCTTGAAGCAGGTATTGCTGGACATTTTTGTTAAGCTCTGTAAGAATGTAGAGTAACTATGGAATGCCATTTTAACATTTAATACTTATTTTTGATATCAAATATATTTAGAGATATCAATAAATCAATTTAGACCTCATTAATTTATATTTTGCTATCAATAATTGAATTTTAGATGGCAAAAATTTATTTTTGAGATCAACAATTCAATTTTACAAACCTAAAAAATCTGACGGGAGACACACATGCACATAAAATATAACGAATCGTCAATTAAATTTTGGAGATGAAAACTTGAATTATTGAGATCAATAATAACAACATAATTTTTGATCTCAGGAATTGCTTCTTTTTGTACCGTAAAAAAATTAAGATTCTGTATACAAGGACAGCCATTATTTATTTACATATATGAGTTTCTGAATTTTTTATTTAAAAAAATAGATTGATATTTTGATATCAAGAATCAGTTTTTGAGATCAAAAAATCGTTTGCAGATTTCAAAATACAAATTAAAAATATATCAGTCTGAAATAATGATATCTGAAATAAATTCTTGATATCAATATATAGAAAATCAATTAGTGAGCTCAAAATTAATATTTTGCTCTGAAATATTTCATTTTTGCTATCAAGAATTGAATTTTTGATCTCAAAAAATCAATTTTAGATATCTTTAAATCATTTTTGATATCAATAAATATTTCTTGATATCTCTAAATATTTATTGATATAAAAAATTATTTTTTGAGATCAAGAATACATTTAGAGATATCAAGAATACAATTACAGATAGCAAAAATGAATTCTTGATATCAAAATATGGATTTATTGAGATCAAAAATTAATTCTTGATATCAAAAAATCAATCTTTGAGATAAAAAATTAATTCTTGATATCAATAATTCACTAATAAATGTGAAAACGGCATTCCATAGAGTAACGACCATTCTCTCTCCAGTGAATAATCGCAGCTGCAGCAACAATAATATTTTAAAAGGAAGATTTTCTGTGCGTTTGAGTAAAATCTCTCACAATGCAAGAGTTACCCACGGTCAGACGGATTGGCGAACACGCCGATAAAATCAATATACAATACACAATGCCTCCCGCCCGGTAGAGGACAGGTGTTGTGGCTTCATAATTAAAATTAGATATATTTACAAAATTCTTTTCTACTGCTTTCATGAAACTGAACTGTTTGCAAGTGGATTATTAAAATGTCCATTGTTAATTTTTAAATTTTGATTTGGCTGAGGTCCGGGAATTTCGGCCACTGTTGAGATGTGCACGGTGGTGTCTGTCTGGCCAGGCTGGTCGTAGCCAGCGTGTTCACTGCTTTGCCTGATTTCTTCGCTTGCTGGATTTGAGAATGCTACACTTGGCTCTTCTACATATTTTGCTCCCTGGAAAAATATGCGTCAGTTTGTAAGTCTACTGATATGCATTTCGCTTGATGTCGTGAGGCGAACAGAAAAATTTTAATTAAAAAATGTCTTGAGGATAATATCTTTAACGGTAGTCATCATGGAATGTGATTTTTCACACGTGTTCCATGAATAAATGGGCGTCACAATGTAGCAACATTACAGTCTGGCTAAGTGTTATGAACCGCTGTGGCCCATTTTTATTATTTGATTATTATACAGATTTCTTGGAGCAAGTGCGTCACATACAACCATTCACTGAACCACTTTCATTCAGGACGTTTGAAAAGATATTTATCGGCCTTTCGGCTTACGGCTCAAGTGCCACTAACTGACTTAATGCATTGCTTTCATGTAACAATCTTTCCTTATCCAATAGTATTTCGTGTTTATTGGAGCGACCAACCCGCCATAATACGCTTGGTGATAATTCGCCAGGCAACAGCAGGGGGCAGACGGGGGAAACTGGACGTGCGTTTAGAAGCCTCATGCATCCAGAACAGAGTTTTCTCTATCATTTATACCAACGTGGGTGATAAGGAGATTTTTTCTATCATTTACACCAAAGTAGGCGATAAAAAGACAGTGTTGAACGTGTTAGTGATGGAAGAATAAAACTCAGTTTGCTGAGTCAGCCCAAATTACCTACACAACAAACCGGAAATGTCGGCAAACCGGAAGGGCCGATAGCCACAAAAGGAAGGGTCGATAACCACAACCAGAAGTGCTGATAACCATAACCGGAAGGGAGCGCTAATAAGAGTTTTTTTCTATCGTTTATACCAATAGCACCCAGAACATACATGCTTGTTCTGGATGACCATCCAGAACAGACATGGGGGTTCTGGACGTACGTCCAGTTTCGCCATGGGTTTTCTAGACATTATGTCGTCATACTGAGCGATAATATGTTACATGATGGCGTCACTTCCAATAAGCAATAATAAGAATTTTTCTATCATTATGAGGTACGGTGTCCAAAACCCCCCTGGGGGTTCTAGACGCACGTCCAGTTTCCCCATCTCACCCTACTGCCAACGATTCGCCCGAATTTATAAGTGCTTACCAGAATCGTACAAGAGGGTGAAAGAGGCGATTTTTTTGTTCAAAACAATGTTGTAGGGATTAGATGGGGCTAATGAGACTAAAAGCTATTTCTAGATCCACCTTTTTTCGAAAGAGCTGGTCATCCACTGTAGCATAGCATTTTAACAGCAATTAAATGACTGATGAATATTTTGTTTACGCCCAACATTTCTTAGAATGTGTAGAACTCCAGAGTAGCTGTTGGCCTTGAATTCGCCGAGAATTGATTTGAAATGATAGAACTCCAAAGTCTTTTTCTTTTGTGCAGCCTCAAATTTCGTTAAGTCACTTTGAAGTATTTTTCCTTTTTTCACAGGCCTGTATTGATTTGAATTGACGGAAGTACGCGATTTTTTTTCTTTGAAAAAGTAATTACATGAGTATCTGGAAATAATCGAAATTCAAAGTTATAAAAAATCAGGCAAATCGTCGCACTTAACAGTGGTGCATTAGACCCACGCCCCACTAGACCTACATCCCACTAGACCCACTCCCCACTAGACCAACATCCCACTAGACTCACGCCCCACTAGACCTGCATCCCACTAGACCCACGAGGGAAATTTTGGAAGTGCATGTAGACCTACGCCTCGCCAAGCTTACGCGGGTTTTTTATGTGCATTAAACCTGCACCCTACTAGACCTACGCGGGACAAAATCCGTAAATACCCCGATTTAAGTTGGCATTTTTAATGAGAACCAGACCTTGTTTGAGAATGTCAAGTACTATTGCATCACTCAACGACACATTCACCATCTGAAGTTAAATATTCAAAACACCTCAGTGCGTACTTTAAGTAGTCACGAACGGTCGGGGTCAAGTGAGCATGTTGTTGGAGGCGATTTGGTAATGATATGTTTTAATGCTTGGTAAATGACTGGTTTAAACTGATTTAAGGATGAAATTTTCACAGGGACGTTAGATGGCAAAGAAGAGCTTGGGACCATCCTAGTAGTTCTTTAGTAATATTGAATAATTTCTTTTGATCAGCTTGTGATTCGATTACCTGAGAGGTGAAAAGTTCTTTTTTTGGTCTTATCACATAGTTTATTCACCAATTCACAAGCTAATGCCAATGTCAACAGCTAGAATAAAGTCACCCTTGCTCGAGGCCTTTGCTATGATAAATTCCGAGGATTCGTCTAAAACGGTTGCATTGTTCCTATTAAAAGGGTCAGGACGATAAATCGGGGTTTGGTCAACTCGGCGACAAACCTACTCGGCGACATGTCAACCCGGCGACAGATTTTTGGTCACATTTGGCGACACATAAAAGTATAACAGAAAATGCCAAGCTTTTGGTGTTAATGTATCTATTTGAAAAGAAATATGTCTTGAAATTTGCGATCGTCCGTCTGTTCGTTCGTCGGCACGTAAACTTTGTGGTTTTGTCCACGCAAGTGCTCCAAAACATGTCTTTAAATTGGTGCCTCAGTGCATATTAGACGTATTGTGATCAGTAAATCATTGAAATACTTATTATTCTATCCACAAAAGTCGGGTTTTCAAAACTGTATATTTTAATATAAATTTCTAAAATTACTGTTCCTGACATGAAAACTTACTAATTCATCCTAAATTTTAAGTTGTCTTAATAAAACTAATTTTATCACAATTTCAATACAGCAATTGCAATTAAAACCGCATAGTACATCTGAGAAAAACTGAACATCCTCAGTAAATTTATAATTGCACTCAAGTAATTGCAACTGAATGCCTCATAACACATCTCAAACATTAATAACATCCAATATTTCACTGACGCATGAAAAACTTGAGTCCCGTGTAGGTCTGGTAAGCCTAGTAAGGCGTGGGTCTAATTGACACACAAATTTGCCGCGTAGGTCTATTGGAGCGTGGGAGTAGTGCGACGTAGGTCCAATAAACAGGAATCCTTAACCGTTCAGTGCGATCATCACTAGGTGCATTGCCACACCATGCAAAAAGTAATAACAAATATCACCAGGTGTATTGTTGTATGGCGTATTGTGGGGATACCATATCAGGGAGGAGGATCACTCATATACCAACCAGGCGTATTGTTGTATGGCGTATTGTGGGGATACCATATCAGGGAGGAGGATCACTCATATACCAACCAGGTGTATTGTTGTATGGCGTATTGTGGGGATACCATATCAGGGAGGAGGATCACTCATATACCAACCAGGTGTATTGTTGTATGGCGTATTGTGGGGATACCATATTAGGGTAGGAGGATCACTTACATACCAACTAGTTAACATGCATGCCTATGACTATTTAAAACGAACCCTAAACGCGACAGTTAGCTGCCTTCTTAACAAAATTAACGGACCAGGCTTGGCTTTAAAATGACACATTTCTCCGCGTTTCTTCCCCCTCCTCTTTGGGTAGAAATAAAGGCGGTATATAATACCTTGACACAGGAGCAGCATCCTTTAACTATATGGGTGCCGCTTAACACGGCTGAGAAAGTGACCGACGCACCAGCGAGCAATGAAAATGCCACCAGTGCTATGTTCACACCCTCTCGAACACTCTTCAAATCAACAATAAAAACATTAATCAATAAAAACATTAGAGTCTCTTCCAAATTTAAAGAACAAACTTGTAAAAAGAATGTTAAATTTTTACACTCATTTATTAACACTTGGCAAGCCGAAGACTTGCATAGAGTATAATGAAGTTGTACAGGTTAATGTTCCGGACCTTTTTCTCTTTCCTGATCCGTCATTTTGTCTTTGCTACTCCTCTGCCCATACAGACCCCAGGAATCCCAAAGTTCGCACATATGTAGCACTTGATTTGAAGTTGTGCACATCACTTTTTTGTTTTGGCCTTTTTTCCATTTTCAAGATGAAACCGCGAAGCAAACACTGATTGATTTTGTTGTCAAGCAATACAACGCATATGCCAACAGCCACACTGTGCATTACAAAAATGATGTGTATTTAATTTGCATAAAACAAATACGCTGAGCATAAAGAACTGCTGGTGTTGGTTTTAAAAGAACGACACATGGAGGTACAATCTTACCTGGTCATTTCAGACACACTGAATATCCATATAAATTACCGGTGTTGGGTGCAAGAAAGCCCCTTAACAAAAAAGCCCCACCGGGCTTATTTGCACGCATATAGTGTGTTCAAATAAGCCCCCTACTTTACTTCATTCAGTCCCCCCTACTTTACACAACATTTTTCTTTCTCGGTCAGCCTGCTAGAAATATATATGGGTTGTTTTGTTCTACGCGTGTTTTAACCTGTGTTTGGTTAAAGACAAGAAAATTTATCTGAAAAAGTGGTTTTATTTTGTTATTTAAAATTCTTTGGTCAAGTTGCTTGTAACATTGCATGGGTCTATGCTTACATATCTCCTGTTTTTTCTTTCACTTTTTCGATCCCTATTTACCAATTCCACCACCACTATTAACCAATTCCATCGATGTCATTACTTTGCGAATATTCATTTGCAAATTCACATTTCAGAAATTTGCTCAATTTTAGGATGTGGATTCATTGCAACACTTCTATGGTTTTACAATCCCATTTTCATTCATCAGATGCCAATTCTTCGGATTAGTAGGAATTAAGATTAAATACTTAACCCATTCTACCGCGGCATTTTGGCAACCTTGAACCTGAGGACCTTTTCTCGGGTTTTGCGTACGAGCAGTGAGATGTAATAATGGGGGATAAGATTCATCTCCTGTAATTCTTTTTCAACTTATATGGGTCAAACTTCACCTTTATGGGTCAAATGTGGTGTGTAACTTTCTGTTCTTATACTTTTTATTCCACTATTCTCGCAAATGTTTGTTTAAACAAGTCCGTGCATACAAGCCCCACTTACTCCTTTGGAGATTACAATCCCACATAAGACGTATATAGAGAAGGGGGCTTGTTTGCACGTAACACCGGCTTCAATTACGCACTATTCTTTGTGAGAGAATGGGGAGATGCCGTTTCATCGCGAAAGTAGCAAAGCTATGTTGATTCATAAGTTTCCAGTTGAACACATGGGAATTCAAAGCTCATTTTAAAAAAAGTAAAGGTCAACTACTCCGGCGTTCATTCAGGACGAATCCGCATGCAGTCACTGAAAAATTTTAGTACCAAAATGGTGAGCTGCTTACCATAACGCAAGATGTCAGATGACTCACTTTAAAAGTGAAAAATACTTCCAGATACTGCAAACATTACGTTACAATACTACACCTGTGCATGAAACAGCTTGCCAACCAAATGAAAACAGAGACCTGATATACGATCATACTCATATCCCTTCCTTTTGTCCCCAAATCCTGACATGATTTGGGGACGAGTGGGGGAGAGGGTCTTTCCTCAAACACCTCCCTGACTCAAATGCATCATATTTCTCAGCATAAACATACACATCCCAGCTTGGTATAGTATATAAAGACCTAAAGATGCACTACAACTGACACTGATCCCTGACTGTGTGACACGTTACGTAATAGCTGTAAGTGAGTAACGCACTAAAAGGTCAGTAACACGAAATGTAAGAAATAACCATGGGTCGATAGTTGTGCTGCCGACTTCACATTTTATTATTAAAGAAGCCGTGTAAATAGAGCTTTTAAGCAACATTGTGTTAACATATCCTCGCCAATATCAAATTTGGTGAAAAGACATCTCAATACCTTTTGCAGGACTTAAAGTCTTGATGCGTAAGTGTAAGTTCAACTTTTGGTTTTATATGTTGCAATTATGTTAGACACGTACTGCAAAAACGGCGAAAAAAGAAATATTTGAATAGTTGAGTTAACAACAAATCTTGTTACTGTAGTGCGCGTGTTACTTACCACGGAGACGGACCTCTCGCGCTCAAATTCCGTGGCAATCCCCACAACCGCTGCCCCCAGCAGCACCACGCATAAAATCAGCGAGATTATTGAAAACAACAGATAGCCCAGGATCTGAAAGAAAATATGTCTTAATAGCACTGTTAAAGATATATTGTATATTTAACACCCACGCGTCTCGCTCAGGACTGGTTTTCGCAAGGCTTGATTCAGGGAGAAACCGAAACTGCTGTGTTCATTCAATTATTTGAACAATATATAGATTATTACAAGGAGTGTAGTGTCAAGGAAACAATTTTTTCATTTTTATTGGCTTTTATACATGACGTGTATGTGACAATGGTGATATATAACGGTTAACTGAAAGACAAAAACGTTATAAACAAATTACAACAACCAAATCACTACAAGAAAGTGCTCAAAACCGTAAATATTCTTCACATATATCTGTTTAAATTAATACAAAATAATTCAGATATTTCAAGACAATTTACTATGGACCCAATTTTGATTAGTAATGATTTCATTAATAAAGCGGAGTTGTGTGAAACGTCTATAAACTTGCAGACGCTGGGGACATATAATGAAAAATTAACTTAATATATAGTTTTAATTCTTACCGTATTTCATGACAACAAAAGCTCTACAGCCTTTTATCTGTTTCCCTTTATAATTCCTTACACCACCGAAGTAATCTTTATTTCCTTCTTTGTTTCCTTCATTTAACGATTTTGTAAATTATTTCGATTTCCATCTTTTATATCGCAAACTTAGACAAAGACACTCTAGAAGTGACAACATTACAAATAGCAACTTCTTTAAAATGGACAAGTTATCGTCTTGTTGGCATGTCAATAATTACCAAATCAACAAGATAAATTCGTTATAATTAGTCGCTTATAACTTGATACTGGAGTTAGTGTTTTTGCGGACATTCTTTGAGACTCCTGTCTCATCGAGATCAATAAGTTATTTATGTGATACTTGAGACAAATAACACCCTAAATGTACAAAAATGGTAAATAAGGAAATAAACTTTGACACCGTATCTTCAAGCCAAATTTGGCGTTTACAAGGAGTGCATTGCAAAGGTCTTACCGCCCATGTTTCTTTTCTTACTCCAGCCAGCACTCCCAGGACTCCACACGCCAGGAGCTAAAATATCAACGGGAAACAATTAACAAAATTATTAAACTGTCGTGCGGCGAATTATATTCAGAAAAAATTTAACCTTAAGGTTCTGATTTGTAAAGCTTAAACTTAAAAACTGAAAAAAACTCATGGGTTAAAATTGTGATCCGTACAAGCGAAACTACAAAGGCTCATCTGGGAAGGGTGTTTGTTACGTATCAAATAATAAAATCCCAGTTGGTTACCGTTTTGTATTTCCAGTTGGCCGACTTGTCCTACCATTTGACTTTCCCAGTTATGCTACGATTTGTGTTCCCTACTGAGATAGTTCTAAAGGGCGTCAAAACTTAAAGAACACTTGAAGCTAATTATGCTTTCTTTAGTGAAGAACTTTTTTGTTTGTGTGTGTTTTACTTACTTACTTTTGTATAATTTTGTAACTGTTTTCTATCAAAAGGCCTCTTATTGTACATGTGATTAGTTGTGATTGTGTGGCAATTGATGTAATTGCAATTGAATCCTGAGGTTTTACCTTAGTGGCCCATTCATTTAACAATCCTTATTGCATTTCTATCAAAAAGCCTAGCTGAGAGTTGCTAATTGCAATTATGATATTCTCATGAGTGGGTGCAGTTCCTGGAGGATAACACTTTTTTAACTAAAGATGGAGGTGCATTACTTAGCATTTTACAGCTCTAAAACACAAAATTAACTATAAAAATATTATTGAACCCCTGGGATTGTGAGATTATTAATAACGATTTACTGATTCGTCATACAGTGGGTTGTACCTTTTTTACTGATAGACTAAATGGATAAAGGGAAAAGGTTAGGTAATAATGTGTAAGTTTTGGCAAATTCTTATCTTTTCAAGCTATCACTCAAGCAAGTACATCTCAGTTTATTATTTTATTAATTGTCCTTGTATTGAATTGCCTGAATTGTTCTATTAAGCATTAAATTTATCAATTGCCGAAGATGGTATTGAAGCCTTGTGGGATTAGTTATTTCATAAATCGTCGTTGCATTAATTTCAAATCTCGATTTCAAAGACGTGATTGATCCATTAAACGTTAAAATGATCATATGCTGGAGATGGCATTTAAAAGCTGTGCAGGTGCAATATACATCGAATTGCAATTGAAAGACACAATAAACACAAGACGTTTAAAACGTTTAAAAAGACGTCTTGGATTTTCAAATTGTCGCTTTATTCCATAAACGCTTTTACGAGTAAAAGCTTGGTTCTCAACTTTTATACAGGATTTCCTTTATTCAGAGTGATCTATGCATAAATTATGAATGAAACTTTTCTACAGGTCGTAGGCGTACAGTGTAAACATCATTATCAACGTTGTCTATTTGTCAATATAAGAAGTAGCTTTGTTGGAAGCTACTAGCAAACACACTTAAGATTCCATTTCATTGGGTGACTGGTTAAATGGACTGTATCGCTTGGACAATCAATTCCCCTAATCTTCGGTGGGATTGGCAACTCCAAATGCCACTTCTCTCAAGAAATATTATTTGTTTGCTGAAGCACAAGTTCTGATTTTGCCCATAAGTCCTGCCTTCAAATTTTGCCTTTTGATCATTTCTTGAACAGCCTGATCCTGCTCAGAGCCCTGGACCATGGAGATGGCTAATTGTTGTGGAGCTGCTTGATGAGGGAGACTGGGTGGCACCAGTCCCGACTGTTCATACATACAAACTTCTTGAATGAGAGACAATAACCCTATGGAGTGACCTGACTGCCCTGAGAGGGGCTCCCATGTTTCCACAAATATCGCAGAATAGTCTAGTTTCTCCAAATGGCCAAGATTCTAACCAGCCCAGTAACTCCTCTATTTCCCATGGCAAACGACATCCCTCATTGTTACAAGACCTAGTACCTGGGGTATTGTTCTCCTGCTGCCCCTCTTTCTTAGCTGAGTGGCGAGCCTGAGATCCTGCCCTGTCTCATCTATTGTGTGTCGTATTTTTACCCCGGTTGGCGGTGCTTTATGAGTACGGGCGTTCAGGTCCAGCCATCGCAGCCATATCCAGACAGAGACCTCTGTTCTCTAGATTCACTGTCTACACTCGTTTCGGTAGGAACAACTCTGTATGTCTTAAAATGTCCGAATGCCTGAGTTCTCAAGCTCTCTTGACAGAGGACTAGCAGTGTAGTAAAAACGCAACCCTCCTAAGCAGTACCATGGAGGTTAGCTGGTGTGCCGCTATCTTTACCGTATCCCTGGTGGCTACTGACGCACACTCAAGTAGTTTCAAACCTGCAGGCTCAGTCCTTCAGGCTCATTGCTCCTCTCAGGGCTTTCGATGTATGGTTCTTCGAAGATGTGATTAATCCTCTATGGAATAAGGCCATCAACACTTTGCATCTCTTTCCACCAGGGTACTTGACGACAAAGCAGCGGCTTCAGCAGTCAGAGTACAATATCCCGAAAACAAGACTCCCGCATGGGTAATCAATATTCTCTACAGAAATCAGAGCCCTGTGGCTAGTCACCAAGACTATCCATCACAAAAACTTTGTGATTTGTGTTAATCCTGTGTCGGTACTACAAACACTTGAGAATTTCAAATATCGAACTTTTTAATCCTAGAACTTCTAGAAAAACACGACGATGCCTTCAAGCCTGGTAAAAAAGGTATTTTTTTTGTTGGGCTCCAAATCATGTAACGAGACAATTAACAGAATGACTAAGGAGGTGTCAAACCAGAACTGTCCCAATTTCCTTATCCCACATTCAGACTTTACATGTTTTGAGACGGAGCATGCACCCGAATGTGTCAGGTGTCAAGAACGTTACACAGTGAAGCATATTTTAATAGACTGTACTGATCTCTCAGACGCCCACTCACGGCATTTCAGAGCTCACGTCATTTCAGACTTTGAGGCAGCTGTTTGATGATGGAGAAAACTAGCAAATTATACAATTTTTAAACAAATCAACCTGTATCAATATTTCTAAAAGATATGCTTATTTTAACATTTTAGAATAATACGGTTTTAGCAAATCTGGATTTTAACTGTAAAAAACTGTTTGCTAGTCAGTCATTGGCATGTATTGACACAATTAATGTAACCCGCCAAGGCTGGGCCACATCGCCTAACAAATCAGATACCTAGCCGACTTCGTCCTGGACATTCTATACATTCTTTTACAGGGCTGCCCCAGTAGCTCAATGGGAATCAGCTTGTGTGCTTTTCCATACGGAACCGACTTAACTGCAAGTTTTTGGATAGTCGGAGCTTTGCCATCACTTTGGCCTCACCCATGTCCATCTTAGGGAATTCACGTTGCCTGGCCCCAACCGCATTGGCTATCCCGGCACTGGTCGCTAGGGCTCAGAATGAGCCTCATACTGCGAGGTAAACCTAATAGGCGTCTCCTCTTTTCCGCGAGGAGATTCCATGCCTCCACCCCTGCCAGCCGCGTGATTTCCTCCACAATATCCCTGAATGTAATGTCTTGCAGCAACACCGGCACCGATTCAGACAGACGCACTCTCTCTAGTATGTGTGTGAGAGAGAGAGTGTGTGTATGGAAGGGTGAGTGCGCATTAGTCGCCTCCCGCTGCTGCTGGGTCTCTCCAGAATTGTTGCTCTTTCTATGTAGACTCGGTCTCAACCTTCAGGCGAATGAAGCTAGCCACTTCTTTGTCCTGGGGTCCATCTACTTTCCCTTACGCGCCTGAGTCTTCCCTCGCTTCCACGGGGGGGGGGGGGTGTTTCCCATCATCTTCTGGTGGCCCCCCCTCAGAATAAACAGCTTTATCCTTACTATATAGGGCACTTAAGAGGGAGGAGCTGGCGCGCGACTGAGTATCGGTATCGTTAAGCTGCACGGGAAATACCGGTCCGGCAGGGGGAGGTCTCGTGACTGGTGCTCACTGCGCAGTGCGAACACTAGTGGTCATCAACGACGCCGCTGCCGACGGAGGGGCTTGTGTCTTCGCATTATCAGAATTCGAATGGAAGCCAGTTGTGCCTGCGTTTGTATCTGCATGGCTCTCATAGCCGGGATCTCTTGTTCCTAGCTCTGATTCAGTAGGTGATCTTGACTGAGTACAGAGCTTTAGCGAGAAAAGTTAAAATTTTTTACTTCCAAAAACACCTCTCAACTGGTCCGCTGGAATCCACGACTTTTCGTCGAGCGACTTTTCGTCGAAAGTGGCAAGTGCGACTTTTCTAGGAGCATTATCTTGAAAGAAGCATCAGAGATTATCTTCATTATCTCCAAACGCGATTGATTTAATCACGTTTTAATATTAATTGCAATTTATTAATTGCAATTTGTTTTTTACTCTGTGTGTGAGATCTGAGAGCGACTCTGGTCATTGATGGATACGTATGCGAAATGGTTTTAAAAGTATTATCTTGAAAGGAACATCAGAGATTATCTTCTAAATGCGGTTGAATTAATCATGGTTTAATATTAATTGGAACTGTAGTATGTTTTTTTTTTTACTCTGTGTGTGAGTTCTGAGAGCGACTCTCGTCATTGATCATTAACTGATGCCTTGACTTCAAATGAAAAAGTTTCAAGAATTTCGACGAAAAAGCGCACTTACCACTTTCGACGAAAAGTAGCTCGACGAAAAGTAGGGATATCGGTCCGCTCATAAAAAACGAATGTGTATCGATATGCCTTTCCGATAGAGCGTCTGTCTTTGCTGCTAAATAAGGCGATGTTGACAATGATTGTTTATATTGTCCACCCACGCGTAATAAGTTTCATTCATAATTTATACATAGATCACTATGGATGGAAGAAATCCTGTTTAAGGTGGGTATAAGCGAATGTTAGCTTTCGCGTAGTAAAAACGCTTTTTAACACAGTTCATAACAAGCTCTAGCAAGGACCGCATATTATAGCTACAGGCCGGGAGAGCAATACGCCAGGCACAGGTGTTATACTTACAGATCGGGACAGAATGCCAGGCACGGCTGCTATACTTACAGGCAGGGAGAGCAGAATACCAGGCACGGCCGCTATACTTACAGGCAGGGAGAGTAGAATGCCAGGTACGGCCGCTATACTTACAGGCAGGCACGGCTGCTATAGTTAAAGGCAGGGAGAGCAGAATACCAGGCACGGCTGCTATACTTACAGGCAGGGAGAGTAGAATGTCAGGCACGGCTGCTATACTTACAGGCAGGGAGAGTAGAATACCAGGCGCGGCCGCTATACTTACAGGCAGGGAGAGTAGAATGCCAGGTACGGCCGCTATACTTACAGGCAGGCACGGCTGCTATAGTTACAGGCAGGGAGAGCAGAATACCAGGCACGGCCGCTATACTTACAGGCAGGGAGAGTAGAATGTCAGGCACGGCTGCTATACTTACAGGCAGGGAGAGTAGAATACCAGACGCAGCTGCACTCGTGAAAGACTTGATGACAAATCCTACCACTGATGTGACAGCAATGAGAAATGCCACGACGATCTGTGCCATGCCCAAGTAGTCTGAGACTAAGTCTGCATAGGCAGGGATAACTCGACGAGCTCGCTTGCTCAGTGTCTGTGGGTTGTCCATGTATGCCATAGTAGCTCTTCTGATGTCCCTTTCCCCGTTCAATTCTATAAATCCCTTTTCTATCTTCAAGACACAATGCCAAAATTCAAATTCCAAGTAGGTTCCGATTTTCGTGCTGTTTCAAGTAGTTTGGTTATTTTGTAGAAATTATTAGTGTAATCAGAAATCTCTTCACATTTTAGTTTATGCTCTGAAGGTATTGAGTGACTAAGTTATTCCGTAAATAACTTGCTTAGGCATAAAAAGCAAATGCTGAAAGAATAGCCATTGGCAGCGTCCTCAGAAAGCTGAAGAACCTGAGGTTGGACCGAACAGCCGCAGCACGATCTACAAAATAAATAAAAGTGGAGAAATATTTGGATGTGTAGCCCATGCAAATAACTTTTGAAGAAGTTTGAACTCTTCATTGCACAACAGAAAAAGATGTTCATGTGAGTATCGGAGGATGGGGGATGGGGGTGGGGTGGGGTGGGATTGCGGGTGGGGGGGGGGATTTACGGCATTGTAACGGGTCCCTGTATTCAAACATTCTTGCGGACAGCTTCATGCAATGCATTGTGGGTAACTAAGGGCATAATGAGCGATATTTGGAGTTTATCGCAGTTTTATACCAATACAAATTCTTCGATAATTAAGTAATAAAATTTTTCGAAACGGTAAAAAAAACTTTTTAAAGAACTAACTTCCTGGTATGTGACAAGTAGGCCAAAATGTATGCAATCGGCCCAGAACAAGAAAAGACCCTGTTATATTTGGTATAAAACAGTGAGAAAATATGCGTTTTGCCCAGACTCAAGCACTGTCTCTTTTTGATCACGTGATAAAAAAGTTAATTCTCATTGGTGGATGTAAGATTGTGACGCGAACTCGTCCTCAAGAATATAAACTTATTATGAACGTCAATAAAGCTGATCAGGTTTAAAAACTTATCATAGTAACAGAAGAAAGAAATCGATCGCCGGATGTGTAAAATTTTAAAGTAAAACAGATGTTACCTAGAAAGCATAAAAAAACTGAAAGTGGTCTTATTTCTATAGATATTCATCCTTCGGCGCTCAAAACGCTTTAAATTACCAACTTGCAAACTGATAATGTAAGTATGCCACATAACGTTTTATAATTTATTAAACACTATTTTGTGAAAAAGGATGAAACAAAAATTTTAACCAATTCCTGGTCACCGCAATAAAACACTTCGACTCCGGCTTTGTCTATTTTTGTCCAGAGGAATAAGGCTCAACTTTTTATTATTTTGTTGTTTAAAAACTGACAAGAGTGGCAAAGGTGCTTTTACTTGGATTTTTGCTTTCAAGAATTAAGCGATGAATGGTGGGTTATTATTATTTTTGGCTGACAGAGTTGGGGGGGGGGGGGTTAAGGTGGCAGATCACATGATACCTTGAGGGTTTAATTTTCTTAATTAACAGACATTATAATAATAGATTAGTAAACAGATCGTAATCATTTCCTCATCAAAATCCGTCTGATTCCAGAAGTCAACGAAAACGTCATGAGACTGCTTTGTTTTTATTTACAACAAATCGTAAAAACTCAGTTTGTATTTCGATAATTACAATTGCCACACTAACTTCGGCGTGTGATGGATTATTTTTCAAATTTAAGAATACCAATTCTGTGTTTTAATGGATCAATTCCAAAAAGGCCATTTTATTTATAACAATATGACGAATTCTTCTAAGGTCCACTCACGTGTGCAAAGAATTCCCTTTCATTACAATTGGCACATAATACACAATCTTACAGGCTTGCAAATGTGATTGATTGAGCTCCAATTGCAATGGTTTTGATACCTGAACTATAAAACAAAATGTGGGAGGCTAGCTGAAATCTGAATTATTTTTATTAGTAACGTGATTTGTCACCTTAACCCCCAGCCTGTCAGCAAATAAAAAAATCTGCCATATATCGCTTCTTGAAAGTAAAAAATGTCACTGCTTTTGACCACTTGGGCTTTTGTCCGATTTTGCAAAATAATAATAATAATAAAACTGAGGCTGTTGTCCACTGGGGCTTTTGTCCGGGATTCAAAGCCATTAAATTTGTGTGTGTGTGTGTGTGAGAGAGAGAGAGAGAGAGAGAGAGAGAGAGAGAGAGAGAGAGAGAGAGAGAGAGAGAGAGAGAGAGAGAGAGAGAGAGAGAGAGAGAGAGAGAGAGAGAGGAAAAAAGAAATAAACATTTGGGCCAATGTCGGGTCACCGAAATGTCCAAACATAAAAAAGTTCGGCCCCAGCCGAGTTGGCTGATATATCGAAGAACTGCCAAAAAACAGAATGAAACTACCACAAGATTTCTTACGTGGATTTACTAAGACCAGGAAGAGGAAAAATTTTGTTTGCCACCAAATGAGTTAAGAAAAACGACCTAACCGGTTACATTTCTTTATGTTTTTTGTTACCTTTAAAAGCACCAATAACTTCACTCATGAGGTGTAGATATCCAACGATATCTTAACCACGATAGTGAGGTTATTCTGAGCAAGGGGTGGGGTGAAGATATCGTGAGACAACTTCACTTCCGGGTTTCCAGGGATGAGAAACAACGTTAAAATATTCCTGGCCTTAGTAACTTACTTACGTTTTAATACTCGCTTCGTAAAACTGACAATTTATTCCAAAAGTTTGCTGCTTTGTTTTCAACGTGACAGAATTTCAGTTACATTTCCCCTTGGATCTCTATGTAAGTACCACGCTTGTGTTCCCCATGTTTTCCGCAGTATTTAATTTAGCAGAGGCTATATAAAAAGAACAAGCAATGAAAAAACCCTTTACCAGCTGAGTGTTGCCCATATTTGGCAAACAGCCTGCAGTATTTTTGTACTTAGTGGCACGAACAGCTTTTTGGATCAGAAGTCTGCAGTAACAATTCCACCCCTCTTAATTTCTGCAGTGCCTTTGCTCTGCTTTGGCAGGGTTGTAGGAAAAAATGGCAACGGAAAATAGGGCAACGGCAGCAAATGCAAGTGAAAACTAGACCGAAATTCGCACAGCGAATTAGACCCCACTTGGAATGATAACTTAAAACGGAACGCAGATGATATTACTAATTGCTAACAATTTTCACATGTCTGAATGTAGAATATCCTCCTAAATACTGCCAACTATACCGGTAAGGTCAAGGTAAAAAATTTTTTATCAGGTGTACCACTTCAGATGACCTCTATTCGTGTGCCAAGTTAGGCTGGTCCAGCTTCAACGGTCTTGGAGGAGATCTCTGGAAACTGATTGCTCTGTCTCTTACCGTTTTCGAGATAAAGGCCAACTTCCGGTTTGAGGCTCGAAAGTGAAGTGGGGGTCAAGGGCACCTGAAGTTATACCCTACGTATCGTCGTATAGGGGGTGGAGGTCGAAAATGAGGTCAAAATTGCTCTATCTCTTTCCGTTTTCGAGATAAGGGCCAACTTCCGGTTTGGGGCTCGAAAGTGACCTGGAGGTCAAGGACACCGGAAGTTATACCTTACGTAACGTCGTATAGGGGGTGGAGGTCGAAAATGAGGTCAAAATTGCTCTGTCTCTTACCGTTTTCGAGATGAAGGCCAACTTCCGGTTTGAGGCTCGAAAGTGACCTGGAGGTCAATGACACCGGAAGTAATACCTTACGTAACGTCGTATAGGGGGTGGAGGTCGAAAATGAGGCAAATATTGCTCTATCTCTTACCGTTTTCGAGATAAGGGCCAACTTCCGGTTTGGGGCTGGAAAGTGACCTGGAGGTCAAGGACACCGGAAGTTATACCTTACGTATCGTCGTATAGGGGGTGGAGGTCGAAAATGAGGTCAAAATTGTTCTATCTCTTACCGTTTTCGAGATAACTCATTGTTTTTCTTAAATAACGTTTTTCGCGATTTCAAGGTTTTTTATCGGTTACTTCAGATCACATTGCCCTTTATATATGTGTCAAGTTTGGCTGTTCTAGCTTCAACGGCCTTGCAGTAATTGCCTGAAAACCTTTTGACCTTTTTCGCGATTTGACCTTGACCAGTAAGGTCAAGGTCAAAAATTTTTATCAGGTGCACCACTTCAGATGGCCCTCCATAGATGTTCCAAGTTTGGTTGGTCTAGCTTCAGCAGTCTTGGAGGAGATGTCTGGAAACCGATTCGGCGGAAGAAGAAAAAAATTTAACAAAAGCGGGAAAAAATAGGTGAAGAATTCGAGGCTATCCATCCCCATTTGGCATTTTCAATACCAAGTGGGAATGATAGCAACGGAAAAAATGGCAAAGTGAAAAAAAACACGACAAAATAGCAACGTCCTAAATATTGAGTTGCCAACGGGTGCTATGGCCAACGCCACGTAGAAATTTCTCCGCCGATTTGGTCCCTTCGCTCCACTTTTTCTGATTAAAATTAAAAATTTTGATATATAGTTTCTTGTGACATTTAAGCATCGTGGGAAATATGGCCTTTCGGAGGGGTCTAGGACAATTCCCCCAGAGAACTCCCCCCTGACAACCCCCCCCCCCCCCGAACCATTCCCCCTGTAGGACAATTCCCACCGAAGTCTATCCCCCCCCCCCCCCCACTTAATTTTTATTTTTATTTTACTTTGAATGCAAAAACAAGAATAAAACAACCAAGTATCTGTCATTTCTTTATTTGTAAAACACCTTAAAATAAAAAATGCAGAATTCTTCTGTCTGGAAGGAAAGTCTTTTCTGCCATTGAAACCTGATGTTGTGAGCAATTCCACGCAAATGGTCAACAATCTGTTGGTTTTCGAAGTTGCGGACTATTTGAAAAGTGCGGTTATAAGATGAAAGGACAAATTCTTGCATTCAGTTGGAATATAAAAGGCATGTAAATTGCAATTGCGACAATGTTGAAATGACCATTACACGGCCTCCAGTTAGAAGATCAAAGGACAATAATTTGTATAAAAAAAGAGAGAAAAAATACAAAGAAAAGAAAAAAAAATAAGAAAAATAAAAATGAATTGGGAGGCGGGGGTAGTCTTCGGGGGGAATTGTCCTGGAGGGATTGTCCGGGCTGGTTGACTGAGGGGAATTGTCTGGGGGGGGGAGTATTGTCTTGTTCCCCTTTCGGAGCGCATAGAGTAAGCTCTGAATCTAACGGCTCCTTTCCCGCAGCACTGTGTGTCATGTATGACAAATGAGTGATAATTTCTTTGACCCTGAGTGGTCACGGAGGCTAGTTTCTTTGAAGCAATGCAGTCAATTTAACCCATAAGTACAAGAAAAAACTTGTTCTTTTACTCGTCTTTTATTAAGGCCTCGATTTTGGGCAACAATAAAATTCAAAATAATTGTCCATTTTCCCACTTTTTCATTTTGCCATTTTTCCGTTGCCATTATTTCCAGTTGCCATTTTGCAGTTGCCATTTTTTCCGCACCCAATATCTCAGCCTGTCGATGACTGTTTCATGAAAGGGTCACTTTCAGGGGTTTAAAAACATACAAAGTAATCTTTTCACGAATCAGACGTCTACTCGTTAGTTTGAAAGTAATTTTGTTTCCTGTGACCTGTCTACAAAAGCGCACCTATTCTAAATCTTTACTCACCAACAACTGCAACTCACCCACCACTTCTCGTCAACCCTGCCTATTGATTACTGGTATTATGTTTGTATTAAGTAGATGTAGAACGAGACTTCTGGCCCGTCCGTCTAGAAGTCCCATGGGATTTCTGTCCGATCGGTCTTGAAGTCCAAGAGATTTATGGCCGATCCCCCACCCGTCCCGAGGAGGAAAAAATGCCGTTTGCTTCTTTGGAAATACATTGTTTTATTATTTCATATACCAAGCCTCAGCGGTCATACGCCATCAGTTACACAACAACGACAGATTAAGCGTTTAAGGGTTTTTTTAGTTCCCATCACCGCCATTATATTAGTACTACATGGCTAGCGCGTTAACATTATTCCAAATTGGCATTGCAAATACCAAATGGGGATGGATTGCCTCGAATTCTTCACCTATTTTTTTCCTCACTTTTTTTTTCTTCTTTTTTTCTTTTTCAGCCGAATCGGTTTCCAGACATCTCCAAGACTGCTGAAGCTAGACCAACCAAACTTGGCACATCTATGGAGGATCATCTAAAGTGGTGCACCTGATAAAAATTTTTGACCTTGACCTTACTGGTCAAGGCCAAATCGCGAAAAAGGTCAATCGGTTTCTAGACATCTACAGCAAGGTGATTTGACGTTGATGGTCAAGGTCAAATCGCGAAAAACGTAGCTTAAGAAAAGCAATGATTTATTTCGAAAATGCTAAGAGACAGAGCAATTTTGACCTCATTTTCGATTTTGACCTCCACCCCCTATACGACGATACGTAAGGTATAACTTCCGGTTTCCTTGACCTCCAGGTCACTTTCGAGCCCCAAACCGGAAGTTGGCCCTTATCTCGAAAACGGTAAGAGACAGAGCAATTTTGACCTCATTTTCGACCTCCACCCGCTATACGACGATGCGTAAGGTATAACTTCCGGTTTCCTTGACCTCCAGGTCACTTTCGAGCCTCAAACCGGAAGTTGGCCTTTATCTCGGAAACGGTAAGAGAAGAAGCAATTTTGACCTCATTTTCGATCTCCACCCCCTATGCGACGATATGTACGGTATAACTTCCGATGTCCTTGACTTCCAGGTCACTTTCGAGCCCCAAACCGGAGGTTGGCCTTTATCTCGAAAACGATAAGAGACAGAGCAATGTTGACCTCATTTTCGACCTCTACCCCCTATACGACGATACGTAAGGTACAACTTCCGGTGTCCTTGACCCCCAGATCGCTTTCGAGCCCCAAACCGGAAATTGACTTTTATCTTAAAAACGTAGTTATCATTTCAAGTGGGGCTAATTCGCTGTGTGAATTTCGGTCTAGTTTATAATGGCGGTGGACAGCAAGCAAGGCGCGTGGTTTGAAACTTCTTACCACAGGGACAGTCCACTTGAATTACCTGCATCCCCACTATACATGTGTTTAGATGCACCTTTTTATCTTGTTCTGATTTAAGCTGGAATAACAAAATGGACTTTGTATAGATGAAGAAGCAGGTTGTACGTTTGCGGCTGTCACTGTGACTGGATGACTTTTGAACCATTCTGCCATCACCTCGAAGACTGCTTTGGATGATACTGCATCTGCTTGAATTATAAAATCCTGTAGCAGTATCGGCGACTCATTTGGAGATTATGGCAGAGGTCTTGAATTTTTGCCGGCGGTTGTTCGGTTGCAGCTTCGACTACCGATGCTTCACGCGAACGTTTAGCCTCGGCAGCAGAGGTTGCAAATGGATCTGTATTCTGCAGACTGAAGTTTTACACAATACTTTTCGCTTCTTCAACCAGCTACTTCGCCTTAAATAGTTCATACTCCCCAAGCATAAGTCTTAAAAAAAACTTTTTCCGGGGAAGTGAGCTGATGTTTGTCACAAAAATCATCACTCAGGAACGTGTTGATTGTCGCGCCCATCGCTGTGAGCTGCATGTGCAGTGAAAATGAGAATGCTGCAGCGCTGCGCTTATACAGAGAGACAGCTCTATAGCCCTGTCAATCATATTTCCTCGATTGATCTTGCCGGCATTCGCATGACAGTACACTCCCACGGTTCCAGGATAGAACATCTTCAGTTGACCCATGTTGACATTAGCGAATCTGTTGAGTAATATGTTCAGTTGACCAATAACCACCCCACTAGGCGGGAAATTGAGAATTTTGCATAGTTTTACGTTTCATACACTGCTGATCCTTTTTCATTTTCAGACCCCATACCACTCACCTCTCAAGCCTAAATAGCATATAAGACAGACATGATAACTTCAACAGTGCACAACTTAAAAACTAATGGACCGATTTCAATTTTTTTCACCAAAGTGCTCAATTAGACTTTAAGTTTTTTACTGATGATGTCATTGATCAAGATTTCAAACCAGCATAATTTCAGAGTAGTCATACGTCGTGGGAAACATCATTCGAAGCCAGAAGCATCCGATATTTTTTCAGAGAAGATCATGATGGTTGGCCTATCCCCATTTGATAATGACATTTGATGTGTTGGAAGATGGTTACATCGCATTAGCCCATGGGTGCATAGTGCAGCTTATATAGCATGAGTGCATGAATTAAAAGGTATCAGCCTTCAGACATTGCAATCATTCTGTATCAAATTGTTGAAGAGTGAACATGTCTGCAGTGAGTGAACAGCAGCTGACATCTACGACAATGCGTACAGTAATCGCCCAGCACAGTCTGAGACAACGCCTACAGCAAAGCCTACGACAAAGTCTGAGACATTGCCTACAGTAATACCTACAGCAAAGTCTAAGACAATGCCCATGGTAAAGTCTCAGTTGAAGCCACTACCACTGCAACAGCTAAAGCAACAGCCACAAAGGCGGCTAGAGGTTAGAAAGATAAACTGCCAGTGTTGTAAGGCTGTTGCCACTGCAAAGTCTATGAAGAAGAGGAGTCTAGTTGATTTACTGATTGTGCTACCCATCAATGGAGAAAATATTTTAAACTGGCGAAATACAACAACAAGCGATGGTTAACATTCGTAAATATATAACGAATTATGTTTCTGGGAGGAAATATATCCTATACCACGAAAGGAATTTTGTCATTGAAAGAATGGCAAGTGCTGAAGAAGCAAATGATGTCACTGAATCACGTGCTTCAGCAGATTGATGCGTATAAATGCTGCAACATTCAGCAAAAAATTAACCATTTGTCATCATTTGTCAAATGTACAACTATCTCTGGATTACTTTGGTGAATTGACGATCTATTAATGTGGAATTTTCGTTATCCTATCTCCTGAAGCTTAGGTCGTGGTGAAGGATTATTTTGAATCTTTACTAATACAAAGATTTTATCTACAAGTATAAGAAGGTCTTAGTTTGAAGGTCATTGAACGTGATGGTGAACGCTGTATACAGTTTCAACAGTATGAGGAGCTTGCCAAAGGCTACGACTTCATCACCCCCAGTGCAAACATTGGGGCCATGTTTTTGATGCTTGGCAAGAACTCGAAACTTAGATTTGAATCAAATGGGTATGTGCAATTGATACGTGGTTCAAAGAGAATTAACTTCACGCCTAATATGTGAACTTTGATATGATAACAACTATGAAAGGTTGAAATGAATTGACACTATCAAACAATGTCAATGTGAAAATGATTGGGTTGAATCAACGAGTTGATAACATTTATGACATTTAAATCAATTTAAGCTGTTGTTAGTTCGCTAATATGTTACATGTACTGTGTTTTAAATATTTTTCAGTTCTCAATAATTAATTGTAGTTTACATCATGTGAAAATGAATCAATTGTGAATATTTTGATTTGTTAAAGTGTTGCTGAATCAATTGTAAATATTTTGATTTCTTAAATTGTTGTTGAATCTTTGTAAATATTTGTGATTTGTTATGTTAAATATAAAAAATGACACACACATTTTTTAAAACTTTTTTTTCAAACAACAGTTAACTATGTTACACCACAATATATATGATTTATGATATATGGTTTACGGGTGAGCTAACGCCTCGCCAGGCACTCTGCATAAGAATGAAAAGGTTTACGGGTGAATTAACAACTCACAAGGGACTCACCTTAACATTGAGAAGGAGTTAATGGGTGAATTAACACCTAGTCAGGGACCCTCCACTTAAACGAAAGGTTTGCTGGTGAATTATAACCGCGTCAGGGACCTCAGTGACCTCAGTGTAGCAGTTACTATTTACAAATATATATTTAGATAAATATATCACTAAAAACCTAACAACAAATTAAAAAAAATAAACGAGTTTAATAGAAAAATGGTTTATAATGTCTATATACAAAATCTTTAGCTACAAAATCTCCATCACACCTTTTTAATTATAATGTCAAACATACTATGATCTCGAGCTCTATGCAATATATAATATACACAATAACAATTGCAAGTATTGGAAATGATTTGTTGCAGTGGTATTGAATTATACACATACTCAATATTTGAAAACTTTTCTAAACGATTATCTATAGGTGCAAGTCCATAATAGTCAAAATATTCCACAACTTTGTCAAAGTGCATGGCAACCCAATGTTCACCAGGTCCATCATGATTGTCTGTGTGAATGACATAGGTTCCTTGCTCTAATGCTGGCAGTTGATCCATTGGGAACACTCCGTGGAATAAGTCTTTTGTTATGACATCATGCATCTATCTGCGCCGTACTCATGATTGATAATCAAACAGAATACTGCGATTTGCGCTTATTGCAATGATGTTGCCGAATTCAGCATAGACTATGCTTTGCAATGACTATTTTGCAAGGCATTGGCAAAATTCATCGCCAGCCGCAAGTTGCCATGTTTGATAAGGGCATAATGATCATCACCATCATAATCAGGTGTTAAGTCGAAAGTAAATAAAGAATAACCTTTAGGCCAGTCTTCATGTTTTATGATGGAGCTTTCTCACCATTCAGTTTGTCAAAAGATTTGTAAAGAGTTTCAAAAGCATCAAGATATTTTCCATCAGCAATACTTAGCTAGAGAGGTTTGAAAGGACTGGTTCACCATCCGTGTAAAGTTGTATATATTTAAGATTGAGATGTTCAAAATTGTATGAATTTCTTGCACTGTTCCAACTAAGGTTCCATTATGAACCTTTCCAATGACAGTATGCTTTGGTAATTGACCCGAAAAGATTGAAATCCAGGGGGATTGGCTAAAATGTTAATTCTTTTCTGGTAATAAGAAACTTGGCAGGAGTTTTCATCACTGCACCTGTATGCCCTAGCTGAATACCTGGACTAGTTCTCACTTTGTGAATGGTTAAAAACACATCTCTCACTTCTACCTTAAAGGCATCAGCTTCAACCATTAATAAGTATTCATCTCTTTGCCTATGCAAACGCAATTTCATGCTCAAACCATTGGGAAGATAATGATCCTGCTCAAACAAATCCACTCTTAAGGCACCGCGAGCATAAACTCACGGCTTAGACGCATGTGCGAATAACTATTTTGTAAACCAGTATTTCCTGTTTCGCATTTTTCCCCACCATCATTATTTACATGAAAGATTGTTATATAATTTCCATGTTTGGGTGATTTCACCGCATGAGAATTCATTGATCCAGCAGTGTCGTTATACATGAGATGCATGGAGTGCTCAGAATTGAGACTTTCTTCCGATATACTTTACAATGCTACACACATCATGAAGTCTGCTATTTTTTAAAATATTCTTCTGGAGTAGCAATAATATAAAATTCTATTGTCGTCTGTGTGTGTGTGGGGGGGGGGGGGGGTGGGGTGGTATTGAATATCAGCTAAGGCCTCTTCATCTTTCAAGTTTCATTTTCTTGACAACAACAACATAACGCTTTAAATCATGTTAAAAAATCCTTCCATACTTGTGGAAACTGTCTTTGTTCACCCTGTTTCATTTCTTTTGTAATGTCTTCACAAGTTGTCTTTTTGTCAAAAACAATTTTGGAATATTAGCATCTACAATTTCCTCAATAAACCGCTTCCTTCAAACCTCGTGGTGGTTCTTGTCACTCTTTCCTTCTTGTAATGCTTCTTCATACACTATTTTATTCACATAAACGTCATTAGTATCATTTGTAGAATTTCTGTGCGAATACGTAATTGATCCTCTGTCTTTGGTTTTAAATCAATAAATAAATACCCATGATGTTTGTTTGTAGCATCTTGGTATGCTTCAGTGAGAAACTGAGATTTCCTTGGATACATTTGCCGAGCCTCTTTCTGTTGACTATGTCTGTTGACTATTTCTGTTGACTATCTCTTGGCTTTTTAAACAGAATAATGTAATGTGTATTTAAACTAATATTACGCATTTTCTTTCCTTGGTAAAACATTGTGCATGATAAAAATAATGCATAGATTTTTATGGCGGCTTCTAACACTAAACAATTTGGTCATGTGTGACATTTGGATTTGTGACATTTGTGACGTTTCGGATTGAAACGCTTTTCAGTATCCTCTGGAATGCCTTGATGAAATGTCCCTCCTTTCATGCGTTTCTACCAGGGCTGATCCACAGCATGGAGCTATAAGATATTATTAAGAAATGGTTGCATGACTGTTTGTTCAATGAGCTCTTTCTCAAGAGACGCAGAAACCGGGCATGTAAACATATGCTTCATAGCTCTTGAACATCAGATTCCTTGACCCAACTTTTTTTGGCCAGCCCAACCACTTGACAAATAATCCTTCCACACCTCGTCCTTTTCGCGGCTTCAAAACCTTTTCAATTTTATACACATATTGAATGTCTTTTGTAACAGCTTGTAATTCTTCTTCATAGAAATGACCATCAATATCTTCGTCTAAGAAGTCTTTGACACCATGCGGACATGTTGACCAATGTTAAACTTGAAGGATTTTGGCTTTTTTGCTGATTTCGATTTCAGTTCATCGATATACACATGTTTCTACACTTTGTATTCAGTCTTCTTGGTAATGTTTACCGGTGATAATGCATTTGACAAGGAACCATGAGGTCCATGATTATAATTGTAGACTAAACCTTGTAAAATATCTGTACACCGATACGTTTGCCAATGTAGAAAATAGCGAAATAGCGAAATAGAGAGTACGTATGACTCTTTCAGCAAAGTTGGCTTTCGTCTCATTCTTGGTAGTATATGCATGTATGCCTTCTTTCTTTAGAAATTGTTTTACCTATCTTAAATTCTGTTCCATTAGCTGACCTCAAAGTTCTGGGTCTTCTTGTTGTTGCTTGAAAAATCTTTTGGAAGGCTTGAACGACACCCATATGAGTTTTGTTTGAAATAGGTTGTACCACAAGTGTTTGGAAAAGACAACAATGACAATTAGTAGAAAGCGATTGCCTTCATTATGTTCTTCAGTGTTGGTCAAATCTACCGTGTCCACATCCCACATATCATTAATACCCCGGGTAATGATGCGTTGTCGTTTGAATTTGCATTTCTCTGGTTGACGTAAACTAAAGATATCTTCATCTTGTAACCAATATGTGACTTTGGAATATGTTACATGTTATTTGTTTTGTTTCAGTAGTTTGCACAACTTATTAGGTCCTGCAAATGCTCCAGGGATTCTAGGTTTAAAGTAAATATTGGTTAATTGGTCTTTCCACGTTGCCATATCATAAAGTTGATGTAGTAGGTATAGTCTTTCCCTTCAAAGTGAGAGACTCGCACATAGCTAACATAACGCCCATGCTTGTAGGTAATCACTTCTGAACGCTTTAATTTTGTTGAGTATAATTTATATTCAATATGGAGCAGCATCTGCAAATTGTCATTTACTATCTTCCAGAGGGAAGCACATAATCCAATCAGTTTTTCATTTCGTTTGATTGTGATGAATCCACCAAATTCTCCATCTCCAGCCTTCAAGGTTAAGTTAGCACTCATCTTGACTGATTCTCCATTTGTTGTTCATTTTATCGGTTCAGTGGTTATGAAGTTCTTCGCTGTTGAAGTTGGCATGTCTCCCTTATATACCATATAGAGCCGCGGGGGGAGGGAGGGGGTCTGAAAATGAAAAAAGATTTGCATGGTCTGAAACGTAAAACTATGCCAAAATCTCAATTTTCCGCCCAGGAGTGGACTTCTAGACAGACCAAAAGTATCATCGGACTTCTAGACAGACCGGTTTAACAGACTATCTTACCCCCTTTACAGCTTCCCCCCGTGGGAGGAGGGGGAGCTAGACTAGGTTATCTCCCCCCAGTTGCGTTTAAATGCAGTTTGATAATATTTGTACAGGTGAATAAACAGACTCAATTAAACTGTATAAAACTATCTTAAACTACTTTATTGCCTAATTCAACATAATACAAACAAAAACATAACAAAGACATCCTTGATCAGAAAGTTCTTTGCTTTCCTCTCGATATCCTTGTTGGTATTTTTTAGAGAGACAGGTGGACACTTCCGACCGTTTATCATAAATAACATCCACATTATCCAAGAATTGCTTTGTTGTATGTTCAACCTTATCTTCCATTAGAAAGTGATACCAGGTAGTTAAAAAACTTCCAGTTTTTACGTACAGTCAGGGCTAAATCTTACAACGAACCTAAAATTACAAGAGATTTCTTATCTAGCTGTTTTAATCGCCTGTTACTAAACATAAATAAAAATTAAAACCGACGAGATGTGGATTCGTTTCACTTCAGTACAGCGGCGACATGATTGCCATTGGTAAATGCAGCGGGGATTCAACAATCAGATTAACCTTACTAATTTTGGTGATCACAGAGTGCCTTTGGTTCTGCATCAGAAGGAAAAACTAGAAGCTAATTGCGCGAGCGCAATTGTCTCACATGGTAAATTGGGGTACATTTGGGAAACTTAAGACAAAATACAGAATCATGGAGCTTACACTAAATGTGTTGTCGGAGCTTATTAATAAAAAAAAAAGAATTTGAAAGCACTTTTCACATTCACACAAAATTTTTTAAACAAAAACACCACTAGAATTGTTTTAACTCCTAAGGCTCGAAAATTCGCCGCCGAGATACCCTTTTATATAGTGCGTTATACCCTTTGGGTCGAAAATTCGCTCAGAATCGCTCTATCTCTATATTAGCCAACTTCCGGTTTCGACGTCGATCGTCACCCGACCGGGTCGCGCTCGCCGAGATGCCCTTTTACAAGTGTTTTAAACCCAAAGGGTCGAAAATTCGCTCAGAATCGCTCTATCTCTAACCGTTTTCGATATATTAGCCAACTTCCGGTTTCGACGTCGATCGTTATCCGACAGGGTCGAGCTCGCCGAGATACCCTTTTATATAGTGTGTTACATCCTTTGGGTCGAAAATTCCCTCAGAATTGCTCTATCTCTAACCGTTTTCAAAATATTAGCCAATTTCCGGTTTCGACGTCGATCGTCACCCGACCGGGTCGCGCTCGCCGAGATGCCCTATTACAAGTGTTTTAAACCCAAAGGATCGAAAATTCGCTCAGAATCGCTCTATCTCTAACCGTTTTCGATATATTAGCCAACTTCCGGTTTCGACGTCGATCGTTATCCGACAGGGTCGGGCTCGCCGAGATACCCTTTTATATAGTGTGTTACACCCTTTGGGTCGAAAATTCCCTCAGAATGCTCTATCTCTAACCGTTTTCGAAATATTAGCCAACTTCCGGTTTCGACGTCGATCGTCACGCGACCGGGTCGTGCTCGCCGTGATACCCTTTTATACAAGTTTTTTAAACCCAAAGCGTCGAAAATTCGCTCAGAATCGCTCTATCTCTAACCGTTTTCGAGATATTGGCCAACTTCCGGTTTCGACGTCGATCGTCACCCGACCTTGTCGCACTCTCCGAGATACCCTTTTATATAGTGTGTTATACCCTTTGGGCCGAAAATTCGCTCAAAATCGCTCTATCTCTAACCGTTTTCGAGATATTTGCCAAAGGGTATAACACATTGCATAAAAAGTGATCTCGACCCTTTTGGTGTAAAACACTTCTATAAAAGTGGATCTCGGCGAGCACTACCCGGTCGGTTGACAATCGACGTCGAAACCGGAAGTTGCCCAATATCTGGAAAATGGTTAGAGATAGAGCGATTCTGAGCGAATTTTCGACCCAAAGGATATAACACATTGTATAAAAGGGTATCTCTGCGAGCTCGATCCGATCGGATGACGATCGACGTCGAACCCGGAAGTTGGCTAATCTCATATGGTATCTTTGATACCATGTGAGAACAAATGGAGAAAAGTAGGGAGAAGCTAGAATGGCTTAGGGTGAACAGAGGACAAAAAGAAAAAAGAAAAAAAAACGGAAAAAAATTGCGGGGAGAGGGCTAGCCTGGGTTTGGGGAAGCTGAACAGGGGCAAAAAATACCAGGTGGGGAGGTGGGGGAGGAGAGATGACCTAGTCTATCTCCCCCCCCCCCCCCATCCCAGGGGGGGGGAGCTGTACAGGGGGTAGAAGTCCGTTCAACATCTACTCTCATTGAATTCGTTCAATTTGAGGGGAAAACGCAGGTAAAATCATTTAAATGGAAAGGATGCTCATGTTGATACTTGCTTTACTTAAATTTAAACAAATATTGAAGATTTCTTTTTCCGTTCTTCAAACAGTTTTCTGTGACGGGGAGTGCAGAGCTGGGTTATAGCCTTTGGTGTGTATATCCGGTGGGAAAGACTCATGCACTGCAGTAATTTCCAATATCTTTACCAAAACATTCAATGATCGTTACGAATAAATGAATTAATTAAAAACATCCTTTAAAGTGAGCCCAGTCCCACAATGAAGTGGCGAGAACAAATTCGTTTAAGGCTGAAGCTGACTTTTATGGTAGATTACTTGTGCATACATAAATAACCGATTTAAGTCAAGTACCTTGTGCGGATCCAAAGCCATAGATGCCGGTTTTTCGGTAAGTGGAGGGGGGCATAATTCTAATCAAATAAATCCTAGGTTCAACAACAAGTAAACAAAGTTGGTTCACTGAGGGAGGGGGGGGGTGTTAGGGTTGCTAGTCCATCACCCCAGGTTCGGGATCCAGCAGTTAAAAAATGAACACTTCGACTGTTAAGTGCATCATCTGCGATAAGGATATAGATTAATTAGTATCGATAGTGAAAAAATGACTCCGAATTCTGCCAAGTAGAAAAGCTTTCATATTAGAGACCTTTTGCAAGAAGTTATACTTTTTAAATGTTACATCTGAGAAAACTTCTGAAATGAAGCAAAATCTTTGGGCAACCAGTGTTTGCAGAAAGTCACATTTATTTTCAATAAATAAAAATAAGATAAAATAATTCGAACCAGTTATGCAAGCCCTAAATATGAATCGATACTGTGTTTGATCAAGAAATCAATAGGATAGTACAATGGACAAAAGAAAACGACATGAAGATAAATGTAAATAAAACAAAGGAGATGATCATAGCCTTTGGAATTCAAACACAAGCAAAAAATATTCCGCCGATTACAATAGAAGGACAACCGATAGAAAGAGTTAACACGGCAAAACTAGTTGGCGTGACCATACAACACAATTTGAAATGGGACATACATGTTACCGACATGATAAAGAAAACACGAACAAAACTGTATTATCTTACCATCTTAAAAAGATCTGGGGCTTCCAAGAAAGACTTGTTCAATGTGTATAAGTCAATTGTGAGACCTCAACTTGAAGGGTGTAGGACATTTGACCAACCGAAATTTGACCAACCGAAATTTGACCAACTGAAATTTGACCAACCGCAATTTGACCAACCTCTTAATAAAAAACCGGATATTTGACCAACTTCATAATTTATTGTTTTTCTTAGCACTTATCAGTAAAACATTAGCAATCACAAATGTTCCGACAAAAGCAACATTTAAACAGTTATAACACTGCAAGTAAAAGTACTGTCCAAATGTATCGGGATGGTAGTAATCTCATATCCTCTCAAAACTTCACATAAAACACGTACCTGAGATGACACTAAAGCTTCCACCAGGTCTGGGTTTGTTTGTATAACGACTAGTACAACGCCGGATTACGGAGATAAACGGGGCAAGTGGAACTCACCCTTATGACACTCATTGACAGAGAGGGGATTAGCGGACCATCTCTTTGATGCAAATGAGCACTTCTTTGAAATTTTTCTTACGAAACCTCGAACCCCTAGAATTATAAGGTTATGTATATCTAAAACTAAAAGTTGGTCAAATGTCAGTTTTTCCATTAAGCGGTTGGTCAAATTGCAGTTGGTCAAATTTCTGTTGGTCAAATTGTGGTTGGTCAAATTGCGGTTGGTCAAATTGTATGTACCCCAACTTGAATACACTATACCAGCATGGAGCACATGTCTAACTGATGAACAAAGTAAAAGCATCGATACAATGCAAAAGCGAGCCGTAAGAATAATAACACCCAATCAACTATACATTGAAAGCCTAAAGGAACTAAACATTCAAACTCTCGAAGATAGAAGAAAAGACATATGTCGAAGATTTTTCCTGAAGATCCAAGATGATACTGACAAGATACACCACCTGCTACCCATTACAAGAAAAAACTGTAACACGAGAAATATTGAGAAACTGCCAGTACCAAAAGTGAATACAAATCGTTATAAGAACTCGTTCATTCCTTACTGCCTCTTTAATCTTCAATTTTAATTCTCTATTTAGGTGCTTTTTCGTAGAAAAAAGAATAAAAAGAGACGTACATTCTGATTATCTGTTAAAATAACACATATAAAAAGAACAGTCGTTAAAGAGGACGAAAGTCTAGGAAACTTTCTATACAATCTGTGTACTATAGTCTTGTATCCATGCAGAAATATATCGTAGTTTTGTTTCTATGTAGAAATATGCATGTATGTTTGTCATTCTATTTTTCGAAAGCAATTCAACTATCTAGATATGTATCTATCTATCTATGGGGTCCGGAAAAAATGGCACTGGAAAAAATGGCACCGGAAAAATGGCACCGGAAAAAATGGCACTTTTGAAATAACGGAAAAAATGGCACCTTTGTTTCTGACATTTTCTAATATTTTATTTACATCACTTCATACTTTAGAAATAGAAAAGTCTTGCCTATTACATATTTTACATAACATTGTAAATTAAATTTCACTAAATTTTCATTTATCATTTATTTATTACAAGGTCCATAGCTTAAATAAAAGTGTTCTCTTCAAGTATACTGCGTATGATTTATATAATTTAAGTTTTCACTCAATCTTCATTTATTAATCAGTTATTACTATATCCACGGAATATTTTATAACACAAAGAAATGTCCAGAGTTAAGGGGAAAGGAACCCTGCGGATACGTCCGGGAAACGCTCAGGTTAAGTCGAAAGAACCATAAAGGAACCCCAGTAGTAATACTATTACACATTTCCATAGATAAAACATTACGTAAAAATTTCTATGGGTAAAACGTTACGTAAAAATTCATCACGTGCTAACGTGAATGTGTATCGAGTTGTTTGTATAACTTAAAAAAATTGGTCACTGATATATGAAATGATTCTTTTTTTAACTGAAATTGTATTTTTTTATTCAGGGTTTAATATACATGTGATGGAAAATAAAAGTGCCATTTTTTCCGTATGTTCAAAAGGGGCATTTTTCCGGTGCCATTTTT
Organism: Protula sp. h YS-2021; assembly: GCA_949752745.1. Lineage (NCBI taxonomy): Eukaryota > Metazoa > Annelida > Polychaeta > Sabellida > Serpulidae > Protula > Protula sp. h YS-2021. Next base: position 48,452,192 of record OX457025.1, on the reverse strand, counting down.
TCCAGTGTCATTTTTTCCGGTACCATTTTTCCGGTGCCATTTTTACCGGTGCCATTTTTTCCTACACCCCTATCTGTCTATCTATCTATCTATCTATCTATCTATCTATCTATCTATCTATCTATCTATCTATCTATCTATCTATCTATCTATCTATCTATCTATCTATCTATCTATCTATCTATCTATCTATCTATCTATCTATCTATCTATCTATCTATCAGACGAAAGAAAGTGCATGCAAAATTCATGAGGGATTTACAGCTAAATTTTCTCAGTCAAGTGTGAATAAAACATTTAGCATGGTCAAAGGGGATTCAGGAACACGATTAGTTAACCAATGTACTACTAATAATTTACTTCTGAATCGTGTTTGCCAAGTTAAAACTTTTCAAGAAACGTTTCATTTTGCACAAGGCACACACGTACAGGTAGGAAGTAAATGGGACATAAAATGAGAAATGTTTATTCTTGCAAAAGGTCTCTAATGTCTCTAAAAAGCTTCCTGACCATGTGAATTGTCACTAACAAAGGAAGTAGATTCTCCTCCGAAATAGCCATGTTTGTCAAGTATAAACACTTGTTACATTAGCCATTTTCTTATGGTACACACATCATGCCTGACTGGAACAGATGTCCTTTGACGTTCTTTTTCAGTTGAATCAATTGTGTACTCGTAGATGACTTCGATCGCGCACTGTGAATAAGTGTACGCCTGTACTTAAGATACTTACAACATCTCAGTAGTGCATTCTGAAACCGGCAAATATGCACTGTGAAGTATATATTTGTTGACAGAAAAAGGACGTTTTGCTTGTAACAAGCTAAACCGTCGTGTCATATTCATAGGGTATTCAAAGTATACTTGTTATTGTGTATGTATGGTAAAACCGAGGAGTAAGGAAAGCTGTGCAGCAGTACTCCATGTTGCGATTACACGCATGTCGAGGGGATAAGAGTTATTAAAAAAAAATCGAGAGAAGAGCGGGCCATGGCGGGGAGCGAGGAGAGCATGACGTGCGTGCTGGTATCGGAGGGCACGGTAGAGTGCAATGGCACAGAGTACAGTTCTGAAAGCAAATACACGCCCCAGGACGAGTTCTTCTGGATATACCTTGGCGTCTACATCGCTCTTGTTCTTTTGGCAGGTGTGTACTTATCCAGGGACTGCGCGCAAACATTTTAATGTTCAAAATCAAACATTACAGAAGGTAAAATATATTTGTGTAAATTAAGCTTTTCTTGCAATTTCAAGATATTTTTTCCAGATTTCACATTAATTTTTCGATATTCTCCGGACTGTCTCTCTGAAGATACTCTACATTGATATTTCCCATTTGCAACTGTCTTAATTTGCAACTACGGCAGGTATTAAGTTTGTAGTTTTTCTGGAAGTTTCTGCCCGTTTTTCCTTTTTTCCGTTTGGATTTTATTTCCAGAAAACCCCTCCTACAGCATTTAACAAAGGAAGATGAAATTTAGCGCACGTTTAGACGGTGACGAGGTCTCGATGAATCCAGAAACATTGTTGACCTCAACGATCAAGGTCAAATTGAGGTCCAGGTTATATTTTTTCCACAAAACAGTTTCCAGAAAACCTAGAGTTTGAGTCAATGGAGCTTTATATTTGGCAAAATTATAGACAATCATCAGATCTCGGTGAAACTGCAAATATTTTTTACCTTGACCTCAAAGGTTAAGGTCGAAGTGAGGTTAAAATATTGTTCATAATGCCTATTAATCGCGAAAAGTGGAAATAAAAAGTGCTCAAATCCCAGTTTCATCATATAAATCGTACTCAGTAAGAGGTACCCTTCGGTCCTGAATCTTGACCTTGAATATTAAGGTTAAAAGTCACGTGACCTCGTGCACCGTTAACAATAGACCGACTTATCTCGAAAACGGTTAGCGATAGAGCGATTTTGAACTCATATTCGACCCTTTGGGCCTAGACAACGTTACATAAGAGGTCCTCGGTGACCTTGACCTTCTGAGTTACGGTCAAGGTCAAAAACCGGAAGTTGACTTATTTCGAAAACAGAGAGAGAGAGAGAGAGAGAGAGAGAGAGAGAGAGAGAGAGAGAGAGAGAGAGAGAGAGAGAAGAGAGAGAGATTTGAGCTAATTTTCGAACCTTTGGGCCTAAACAGGCCTCGTACGCGGTACCTTCTCAGGGTCAAGGTCAAAAACGGAAGTTGACTATTGTCTCGAAAACGGTTAGAGATAGAGCGGTTTTGAGCTCATTTTCGACCCTTTGGGCCTAAACAACGTTACAAAAGATATATCTCGGTGAGCTTGACCTCGGTCACAGCCAAAGTAAAGAACCGGAAGTTGGTTATCTCGAAAACGGTTAGAGATAGAGACATTTTGAGCTCATTTTCGACCCTTTCGGTCTAAGCAACACTCGTAAGCGGTACCTCAATGACCTTGACCTTCTTGGTTAGGGTCAAGGTCAAAAACGAAGTTGACTATTGTCTTGAAAACGGTTAGAGATTTTGAGCTCATTTTCGACCCTTTGGGCCTAAACAACGTTACGTAGGAGGTACCTTAGTGAGCTTGACCTCGGTCACAGTCAAGGTCAAAAATCAAAAGTTGACTTTTATCTCGAACAACGATTAAAGATAGAGGGACTGTGAGCTCATTTTCGACCCTTTGGGACTCAGTAACTTACATAAGGGGCACCTCGATGACCTTGACCTTCTCTGTCACGGTCAAGGTCAATAACTGGAAGTTGACTAGTATCTCGAAAACGGTTAAAGACGGAGCCATTTTGAGCTCATTTTCGCCCCTTTGACTAAACAAAGACGACAAAAAGGATTACTTTGAAATAGATCAGTTTGACCTTCTCGGTCATGATTTAATATAAATCTTTTCTTAAGTGTTTCTGCAAGTGGGTCAATCCGCTATTTAGCGGAATTTGGTATAGTTATGTTTCATTTTTCATGCCCATGTTGCAATATTTATTGGTGACAAGTGATACTTTGGGTGTAGGACAACTGACCAGCTGCTATGGTGACCACCTGCTACACTGACCGCCTGACAAACAACCAGTTACTACTGACCACCTGGGGGGAGGGGTCAACTGACCACTTATAATAATTTACTAAATAATTTCAATTACTTTTTTCACTAATAGCATTTGTTTCTTACGAAGCAAGGTTTTGTTTTATCTTGAGTCGTAGTTGTCAAGTACTTTGGTGATGAGGCGATCAAGACTGTGTGCGCGTGTGCCTCGGGATTGCGATTACCGAGGGCACGAAGACGAAATGAAAAAAGTAAAACTTGTCAATTTATTATAGGTGGTCAGTGTAGTAGCTGGTTATTTGTCACCATAGCAGGTGGTCACTTGTCCGCTGATCAGTTCGTATGAACCCCGATACTTTGTACCGAGAGGTCATACACGCACACTAAACGGACCGAATGCCGCAATGTGTGTGAAGGAGCTCTGGGATCAAAGGATTACAATGGAAACGTTAAGTTCTTTTCAGTAATCGGAGGGGGTGACGTCACATGACGTGAATGAAAACGCGCATTTACTCCAGGGGGAAGTGGGGAGAGGGGGCACTCGCGTGGCAACTGGTTCGGGGTGTTCGGTTCGTACCGTAACCGAAAATCGACCGAGGTTTTTCGGTTCGGTTCGGTAGAGAAACCGTAAGAGAAAAAACATGGTATTTTCTTTTTTTTCAGTTTACTTTTTTTACTGATTGTAAATAGTTATGAAATAAGGTACTGCTTCGCGCTCGACTATAAAACAGCATGTTGACATGTTGCTGTTTTAAAAGAAAATATGTAAATATCAAGTCATCACTTAACATTTTAATGTGAACTCTTGCTTTAGCGGCAGTATGCGTGAAGGCGTTTTGTTTATGGTATTATAATTACGAAACTCTGTAAATGTTCTGAAGTTAAACAAAACTGTAACGGCTGTTATGTGATATATTTCAACTTAAGTCCTGGGAGGAGGGGGGGGGGGGGGAGGGTTGTAATGGGGAGGGGTGTACCTAGGCCATCCACATTGGAGATGGTTATTCCTGAGGGAGGGGTGGTTACGGATCCATGAAATAATATATATATATTGATTGTTCTTTGTGCTATTTAGCTTACTTAATTGTAGTTTCCGTCACTTTTTATTGAATATTTAAACGGGTGGACGTATCGACACGCAAAATACTTCTTGCACATCTACAAATAGTAGGGGAATATTTTAGCATATGCATATCAGCTGTGTTCGTCCCCGGGTTTGAGGTAAGGATTACACAAAGTCATGTTCCTCAAGTGTCGACAGACAGACAGACAGACAGACGGACAAACCCGAATACTATAGCACCTCGATTCCCGCTACGGTTCGGCCGGGGACTAATAAGATCATTGTTAGGTCTTTGGAGAGACCTGTTTTTGGTACTTCCTCGCCGACTGGCCAAATAAATTTTAAAGGGATGATGCCTTATTGAAAAACATAGTCTCTAATTTATCAATCTGAGTGTTGTGAATGATATAAGCTGGTGTTTTTGTTTCAAATCACATAGCTGAAAGGCATTATTGGCTGTTATACGGTAAATATTTAGATAAATACAACTATTATACCACTTCGGTACAGTTTAACAATTTTTGCAAAAAACCGAACGAAATCGAATAACTGAGGTGTGCCGAATCGAACCGAACCCTGGTAATGGCGTACCGTCACACCCCTACTGGCTACCGTGTGTGCCAATGAATTTTTAAAAAGTCATTTCCGAAATGTTAAAAGGCATCCTTTCATATGTGTGAGGTAGAAACGAAGCATCGCTTCAAACATATGAAAAACGCACACCGTTCTTCCTCCCCCCCCCCCTCCCCCCATGGTCCATTTACATTTTTTCTTGGGTTTCATTAAACAAGTGTGAGGTTAAATATTGAAAATTTAATGATAAATCTGGAAAAGTATCTTGAAATGGCAGGAAGCTTTTCACCAATGGCTTTTGCCTTCTATCCGGAGTAATTTCACTTAACGACCAGTGGACATATTCAAATTACATTGTTATTTTCTCCTTGTTTATTCCCTACAGGTAGAACCTGTGGGAATATATGCGATCGACCGCGTGTCGGTCGGTCGGTCTGTCGGTCTGTCATCAAGAGCTTGTTAACACGGTAACTTAAAAACTCCTGCAAGGATTTTCATGAAACTTGGTATGTAGCTTCTATGGGAATAAACACAGATCGGTATTGTAAATGGGCCAGGTTCGCCCAAGGAAATTGGATCAGCTGGACTTAGAAAATTTCAGCTCTTGATTGACTATTGTTAACACGAGATCTCAAGAACAACTGCAAGGATTTTAATGAAACTTGGTGTGTAGCTTCTGTGGGCACTAACAAGGATCGGTATTGTAAATGAGTTACGTTGGCCCAAGGATAATGAACCAAATGGACTTTGAAATTCTAAGGGAACAAACACATTGTAAATGGGCCAGGTCCGTCCAAGGAAAATGGACCAGCTGGACTTAGAAAATTTCAGCTCTTCATTGACTATTGGTGGCCTTGTTTAACTGATGGGGGGCCTGTGGGGAATATGTGGGCCATGCACAATGCTGTAGTTAAATTTTGCACCGCTTTGTGGTGGTTGGGGCAGGGGGGATGAATAAGTCTCAGACGGAAGGGTGATCCGTTCTCCCTTCCGTTTGTCCGCTGATAAACTTTATGGATCTGTGTTCGTTAGTTCACCAACACTGTGGCGCATTGTTCGGGGGTTTTAAAAATGAAGTACCTATTAAACAGTCCCAACGCGGTATTGATTGTTTGAAATGGGTTAAATATCGGCCTAATATATATATGTTACAGTCAATGTTGGAAACCCGCCATTTCACGAAATGGCAAACCGTGTTGGGCAAATTCGCGTAATGTCTAAAATCTTTTGCCGTTTCACGAAATAACCTAAAAGTTAGGTTATTTCACGAAATAACCTAAATTTTCGGTTTGCCTATACGTGAAATGGCAAACTGTTATCTATAACAAGAGAATATCACAGGAATGAGAAAAAAACAGTAGTTTTGAATTGTTTATTGATAAAAAAGGGTAATACAATCAATCCTACGAGAATGTTTCACGCAACACGATGAACGATATGAATATCACATCACCGCATTGCAGAATTTCGTATCTGGAAATTAAAAAAAGGAAAATCTTTTAAGTTTTAACCTATATTTGAGACAAAAACATGAACAAATATGCAGAATTTTAAAGACAGCTAGTATTTTTCTCGAGTTAAGAGTAATAATAAAGCTGTTGTATCCCAATAACGTTATACTCCAATTCTATTTTAATAAACATTAAAATTTTCAAATATTATCGGAGTTATAATGACCAAAGTTTATATTAATAATAATAATTTCATACTTATTGAGATTATAATATTCTTTTGTGCCGGTGTTCAAGGCGCATGTTTTTAATTCTCCACAGTCGGGTAACATTGGTCTTTTGGCATGAAGACCGATTTGTGCTGTTCAAATACTTTGTACAGCTCCTGTTTGTATTTATCTTCATTTGATTCGCCCATTTGTAGGAATTTGATAAGAACGTCCCGATTTCAGGTAAATTTATATCAAAATATATCTTCTACGGAGGGCCAATATGGAGAAAGTTTCCTTATAATGACCAATCCACGAAAACGGCTTAATTCCAGAGTAGGTAAATGCAGACGTTATAGGATGTTCTTTTTCAGAGTAGGTTAACGGCAAATCGGTGACTAGTTCCTGAGTGCATCATCTTAACCTAGTTCAGTGTGTTGTTCTGAAATTTATCCTAATAGCAATTAAATCAATCAAAAAGGAACACAAACACTTGTGCGCATTACCATGAATTACAATTGATATGATCGCGTTAAAAGCTTGTGATCAGTTGCAACTAACTGTGCTGTATTAATTAAAGGAACAAACCAACTATGATGTATTAATTGTATTGAAAACTGAAGAAATCTAATTGCAATTATAAAAGATAAAGGACACAATATTTGTCACGATTGTAAGTAATTTCGAGCAAAAAAAGCTTATTTCACAATTTTGCCTGATCTTGGTTTGCCAATTTGTGAAATAAAATGTAAGATTTTTAGGTAATTTCGTGAAATCTTAGTTCACAATTTTGCCTGATCCTGGTTTGCCAATTTGTGAAATAAAATGTAAGATTTTTAGGTAATTTTGTGAAATAACCTAATTTTTAGGTTATTTCGTGAAACGGGAAAAGGTTTTAGGCATTACGCGAATTTATCCAACATGGTTTGCCATTTCGTGAAATGGCGGGTTTCCAACATTGACTGTAACATATATATATGAACATAAGGACAAAAGTTCTGTCCGGGTGGGGGGATTGGGATCTATTGCAATGATGAGCATGTTTTGGAACTAAAATGTTAAAAATAATAAAGAGTGACCATTTCGCTTCATTTTAGACCACAAATCACTTTTCTGACAGATATATATATATTTAACCTGTACTTGTATTCTGGAATGCTAACTCGAACGCAGGGTCTACAATGGTTCCCTACTGATGTTATGCTTTGCAGGTATTTTCTCCGGTTTGACGCTTGGCTTGCTATCTCTGGACACTACCACATTACAAATAATGCAAAGAGCTGGGTCGCCAAAGGAACAGAAAAATGCCAAAAAAATCATGCCTCTTGTCAAACGCCATCATTTACTGCTGGTCACTTTGTTGCTGGCAAATGCGGCCGCTGTGGAATCCATGCCGCTGTTTATGAACAAGATAAGCAATGAAATTGTGGCCATTGTAGTATCTGTGACTGCTGTCCTGCTTTTTGGAGAGTAAGTATAGAATCTGAGGTCAACATTCGTTCATAAAATGGACCGAATTGCTGTTGTTAAAAGAAACCTGGCCATTTGGAGCAAAGCAGTCAGGATTGCGGTCAACACGATGCCGTTGCAATTTAACATTCAATATTGTATCCCAAGTTGTGATAAACTTCGCAGAATTATCACACATATGAGCTTGTACAGCGGTGGGATTCGAGATTTGGATCTGAAATAAGATCAAAATCGGTGTTTATAAAGGTTTCTATGACATACAGGTCACATGGTCTATGACCTCAAATCGCCATGTGATTTCTATTTGGATTGAGTCCAACAATTTATCAGATACACAGGTCACGTGATCTTCGACCTTGAAGCCCCAGCTCAGGCTTTAGATTTCAAACTCATTCTTTGTGTAGTTCGTGTAAGGACTGACTTGACCTTAACCTTGAAACTCAGGGTCAAGATCCAGATGAGGTGAATTACCTCTTACAGGTTTCTTTTGAAGTCAGCGGCCAGAACGATTCCATCTCCAACAGTTTCTGACAAACAAAGACCACGTGACTTTTTATCTCTTCTCTGTTGAAATATCTAAAATTAGTCTCGAAAACGTTGCATGAGTGAGAGTTGCTCTGAAGACTCAAGAAGCTTTTTCTAGTGGATTGTTTGGAAAGAAAAATTAGCGGATCTTATAAGTGAATGTGGACATATGTATACGTAAGGCGTTTTGTTTGTCGTCAGGGTGTTTCCTCAGGCGCTGTGCAGCAGGTACGGACTCGCCATTGGCGCTGCCTTAGTTCCGTAAGTTTCCGTACAGATGCTTCAGAAAACCATTGCTCGCGATCGCTTTAGAAAATCAATAAAATACTTAGCTAATAAAAAAAAACTTTTTAATTTAAGACAAATTTAAGACTAATTTGAGTCTAATTCGAGGTGTTTCTTCTCGCAGTGTTATGTTAAATCGCGAACCGTAACTTTGGGTAAAAGGGTTAGGGTTGCGTTAAGAGTCAAACCTACGTTAGATTGCCGGAGGGGGGATGACGGTTAGCAAAAAAAATAAATAAATAAATAAAGAACGAAGTGGTGATGTAGCGAACAGCTTAAAGACCCCGATAAAAATGACTGCGGTGTAATCTATATGTAACCACCAGCTCCAGGACCCGGTGAGAAATGTAAAGACAAACGTGTTTACCGTGACCCCGTCTCGATTCTGATAAAATGACGTAAGGTAAAATCTGCCTGTTTTAGCCAACTTTCAGACCCGGATAAAAAATCTAACGTAACGTAAAACTGCTGTGGTGACCAATTTCCAGACCCGGATAAAAGAGAACGTACAGTAAAATCTGCTTAGTGACCACCATCTAGTTTTGTTTGTTTTCGAATTTTTGACACCGAATTATGATTATATGTGCAGAAATGAATCCTTTATTTCAGCAGTGGGAAAAGGGAAAATGATTTTTGAGGATTTATGGGCTTAGTGGAGTTTTTTGTTTATAAAACAAGAAACTAAATAGACGTGGATTGAAAGTGTGTAATGTAAGCCTCCTGTACTCTTATGTTTTGCTTACAATGCCAGACCTAAATGATCTGGTGTCAAGTGAAACACTAAAAGTGCCTTTTGGGACTCCATACGTATTATTTCGAATTAACCGAATTTGGAATCAAACGTGATCGAACCAACCGAATGTATACGCCTATATGGTATGGTAGAAACAAACAAAAACACCATCTAAAAAACTTTGAACTGTTTGACTTAAACCTGTTCAAATTAAATGTGACGGACTGTATTTAACAATTTTATTGATAATAATTCCAACTAAGTGAACCTCATCTGCAATGAAAGGGAACCTGGTTTTGTGATTACCACAAGCTTGTTGTCATTTCATGGTTTTACTGACTGTCACTACAAGCACCTCGATTACAGGAGCACCATACGTTCCGGCTTCTCAAAAGCAATTCCGTTATATTTTGAATTATAAAAATAACCCTGATCACAGAACCTGATTTATATGCATCACTGCCCTGAGGTAAATCTCTAATCCCAATCGTTCCGAGGGATCAGTGAAAGAAACGCTCCACTTACTGGGTAAAGTTGTGATTGATTTTTTTGTTTTCGAGCTCTATAAAATAAGCTGAAGCTTCTTTTTTGGCCCAAAAAGAAAAGAAATAACACTGTTCCATTGTGTTCATTTACTTTTTCAGACTTGTATGGGTATTAATTGCGATTTTCTTTGTCATCGCCTGGCCGATTGCAAAGCTGCTGGACTGTCTGCTTGGTAAGGACCACGCCACCTTTTACAGGCGTGCTGAAATAAAGGCCATAGTGGACATTCATGGTCCCGACTCGGAAGCGCCGCAGCACGGCGAGGAGGACCCGCTCAGCTACGACGAAGTACTCATTATCAAGGTACTCTCTGTTTCCACAGTAATTTTTGTCATGCACAACATGGGTAAAAGTGACGAAGGTGCGAGTTCTGAAAACATTAATCATTTACTTCCGCAATGGCCCAGAGAGAGACCATCATAAAGGCCAGAAAGTAAAATTATCAATTCCTGCGCTGCTCATATGTAAAACGAACTGACGAGTGGAACTCATTAAAAATTTGCAAATAGTCTGAAATGTTTCAAATCAAAGCGTTTTTGGTTTGTTGATTTTTTTGTGAAGGGAGCACTGGATATGAAGAGCAAGGTGGGCCGAGATGCCATGATTCCAGTGGCTAGTGTCTTCATGCTGGACATAGACTCCGTGCTCGATGCCAGCACCATGAAACAGGTGACTCGTGTTTGATCAGGGACACCGTTGGATGTCGATATATTACTCAAACTATCGACAAGAGGCGCGGCTTCTCTGTCCAGATCAGCAATACCTATAAAATACCATATGGGAAAGTGTTTCTGGCGCAGTATTTATTGGAAATTGTAGTTATCCCTCGCGTAACGGAGGGATGTAGTTTTCAGCTCGTCTGTCCGTCCGTCCGTAAGCTCTAGTATACTATCTTTTGTCCAGGCTGTTACTCGAAAACTATTCATGTTTTTTTTTTTACATGCGGTTAATACGTATATTGAAGGTGTGCAACGTTGTAGTTTTGTTCGATTTGAAAAGAAATTGTCAAAATGACAGTATTTTGAAAATAGGTAAAAGTTTAGTTCGGATGTACAAAGATGTGACATTTTGTCCAGGCCGTAACCCCAAAACTATTCATGCTAATGCTTTTTCTTTTTGCTTGCGGTTGCTACGTATATTGGAGGTGTACAGCATCGTATTTCCGTTCGATTTGGTGAAAAACTTTCAAAGTGACAGTATTTTGGAAATAGGGGAAAATTAGTTCGAATGTTCGAAGATGTGACTTTTTGTCCAGGCCGTAACTCTAGAACTGTTTGCATGCGGTTAATACGTACGTATTACAAAAAGGCGCGATTTTTAAAAAAATATTTGGCCAATAGTTATCCTCCGGACTTAATCCCCTGGTGCATCTTTTGGTTTGTAGACCCCAGCCGGGCCTATAGGGGGGGGGGTCTATAGGATTGCCTTCTGTCCGTCTGTCCGCGTGACACACTTTGGATGCTGTTTTGTTTCCACGTAAAGTATATATATATTGAAGTTGTGCAACGTCGTATTATTATTCTATTTGGTCAAAAATTGTCAAAATGGCGACTTGTTGTGTCTGGTTGGGGTCTGTGCCTTCGACGATGGCTTGTTTTAGCAGAGGTGAAAAGCAAACAAATTTGTGAGGTGAAAAGCAACCAAATTCGCCACAGTATGTTTGTACCAGTGTCCGTGAGACAATAAAAACACAATTTTGCAATTCAGATTCTATAGTATAATAAGTTTAATATCAGAGGTCATCAAGGGTTCTGTATCTGTCTGTGCGTTTTATTATGAAGTGGAGCATTTGATATAACACTTCTACTTTACTTTTTAAACTTTATTACTGTAGTAATCCGCTTATAACATGTACCGAAAAAGCCTTCTCAAAATCAACAGAGGTCTTACTTAATTTGCTAATTCCTTAATTATAGGCACTGATTAAAGAGCTTTTCACCACCAGTGAACTTTGTAAATTTAATTCCTGCTTTCAGTTCACGTACCTTCTTTTTAATCCTCAATGGAGCATTAATCCACAGCAACATATATTTTTGAAACCTGAAATTTTTGTAACTAATCTTGATGAATCGTCATCTAAGGGTGTTTTAAAGGGTTTTTCAACACGAGAACTTTTTAAATTTAATTCATGCTCTCAATTCACATAACTTCTTGTGTGGTTAAAATAAGCAATGATAATGTATCATCTGTAGAGAAATTGGTGTGCAAAATTTGGGTACCCCGCTGGAAAAAATGGTAAGCGAAAAAATGGTAAGATCAAAATGGTAACGGAAAGTAACGGTAAGCGAAAATAACTGTAAACCGAAAAAAGGTGAAGTGCTAAAAACGGAAAACATGGTAAATCATCTGATAACAATATATCAGGCATAATTTTTTAGTAAAGAAACTAACCTGCATGCTTACTCGACATCAAAGAAAGTCCACTCCATGTCTGAAATTCCTCAAGATGCATGCCGAGGCCTTGCGTCCATACCAGGAGTTTTTATAATCATTCTGTGTACTTTGCTACAGGAGTAGCAGTGCCTTAATACCTCGTGCAGCTAATCCCTGGACTACTCAAAACATTATACTCAGGTGTCGCCAGAACATTATAAAAGCCCCGAGAAATTAGAAACTTTCTCATAAACAATGGAAATTATTACAAAGGAGGACAAAAAATTTTCAATCCAGAAATGTGGAACGTCCATCAAGTCACACTGCATGAAGAACAGGGTACCAACAATCTCTGCGAGGCCTGGAATCACCGGATCGAACGTCTGGGTGGGACCATGCACCCTTTCATTTGGAAGCTGATCTACTGGTTGAAGGCGGATGCGACCCATGTCAGCACCGTATTACTTGCCAATGCCCATGCTGAACCGCCGTGCAAGCGCATAAAGCGCGTTCATTTCCAATGTGGGACGGGCTTTACCAAATTTGTGTGGAACGACAAGAGGACTAGTAGTTCAACAGTTTCTTAGAGAAGTAGGCTACAATATTCGTTGGAAGCCTCACACAAACGCGGAACAGCGTTGAACTGTAATGATTTGCAAGTGTGATTCAGTTTGCTTCGTTTTGTCGTTAGCTTGATCACGGGGAAGGGAGAACTGGTCATATAATAATAAGTTCAACAAAGTTCTGAATTTTGATTACATTTTTATTGTTACCCTATTTTCCGTTTTAGCACTTCATCTTTCTTCCGTTTACCTTTTTTCGTTTGCCGTTTCCGTGAACATTTTTTCCGTTACCATGTTTTCCTACAATCATTTCCAGCACGGTGGGGTTTCATTGCATTCACTATGTGGGTGCAAAGAAACTCGCGGAAGGGTGGGGAGTTGTTAGCACAGTAGTTCTTTTTACACTTCAGCATAATGAGTGAGATAGATTACTTATACGCAGCTTTACAAAAAACACGTGCAGCATAATGTTCATGTTGACGCAGTAGATCTTTTGAACTACCAAGTAAGAGAGAATTACAATAATCTAGGCGAGAAAACCATTGCTTGTACTAAAACTTGTGCTGCCTGTCGAAAAAGATATTTTCTTATTTTACTAATTGACTTGAGGTAATACATACAATCAGATACTTTACACGCAATGAATTTTGACATATTTAACTTGCGTTAAAAATTTAGCCTACATTTATGACAAATTCACTACAAGGTGTGCGCTGTTCACCAACAATGATGTCGATCGATGGGGTAGATCTAAGGCTGTGAGGAGACGCAACTTACTGTGTATCATCCATTTACCCTAGATCATCAATGCAGGTGTTAAGCCTTTGCTGATTTGTGTTTTCCTCGGCAACGTATAATTGAGCATCATCAGCATAGAAATGATAGTTGATATTGTGTTTTTGTGCGATATCTCCCATGGGGGGGGGGCGTGTAGAAGCTAAATAAGGACCCAATATAGATCCCTGGGATACTCCGAATGGTAGAGGTGTTGATTTTGAGCGTTATTCAGCAACCTTTACAAACTGTGATCGCTCGCTAAGGTAACTTTGTGTCCTGGTTAGTGCTCTCCCATGAATCCCGTAATGGGATTCCAGTCTACCGAGAAGTATATTGTGGCCAGTTGTGTCAAAAGCAGCCGAAAGATCTAAAAGAACAATGGCGGACATTTTCTTATTTTCAAGGTTAGTGAGGAGATCATTTTGAATTTGAATTTTGAAGTGCTGCCTCAGTGGAGTGAAACCTAAGATATGCGTATTGCATTGGGAGCATAAATTATTTTCACCCAGATAGGTTTGAATGAGAATACTAACAACTTTTTCATATAACTTTGATACAAAAGACAAGTTAGAAACTTGTCGAAAATTCTTAAAGCGTTCGGGATCAAGCACAACTGTTTTCAGTAAAGGTCTCACAACTACTTTCTTGAGCTCAGCTGTCTCCGTGGCGTGTTCAAGAGACATGTTAACAATTTTAGTCAGCGAAGGTAAGATCTCATCAATCGATTGACGTAACAGTTCCGTCGGTAGGGGATCTAACTCACACGTGGCATTACTCATGTCAGTAACGATTTTGCAAATTTTTTGTCGTGATGCTATCTGGTGCTCTTCGGGGCGACAGGGTGCAGAAAACGATTCAATTTCATCACGTAATATATCCAGATATTCACTAAAAGAGCTAATTGAATCAATATCTTCACAATTTTGTCCATAAAGAAACCAAAAAAAACTGTCCGGGAGGGTCGGTGTTTCAGATGGACAACGCTGCTCTTGTGTTCCACGGATTAGTTTTTTCGCAAGGGTAAACAATTTCGTTTTGTGATGTAATGTTTCCGGTATTTTCTGCGATAAAAAGTCGGATTTTGCTTGAGTGATAAGGAAACTATAATGCTGACGCTGTTATTAAAGGCTTTGCGATCAGAGGAAAGTCCCGACTTTTTGCAGTTTCTCTCAAGTCTACGTTTAATAACTTTTTGCTTTCGCAAATTTTCACTAAAACACTTTGTGTTGGGGCGAACAATTAGTGTTTTCAGTTAAAGGAACTTTTCTGCAATAGTTGAGAGGGCAAAATTGTAACGTGAAGGAAGTTCAACCGGATTTATAGTCCTGTTTCCCATGACATGATTTTAAAAATAAGTAACCAGCGAAATGTCGTTGATAAAATGTTAGTCGAATAGCGTAGGCTTGAAAATGTTAAGACAGTATACAATGTGATATTGTTAGTAGGATAACATGCAGTTTCCTTCACCTGAGGGGTGGAATGTTACACCAGAGTCTAGGGCAATTCTTCACCTCCCAGACAAATTCCCCCGGTTAATTCCCACTGAACAATTCTATCCCCAGGACTATTCTCCCCCAGACTATTCCCCCTCCCCCGCTAATTAAACTAAAACACTTGACACAAAATGTATACACCGGACTGAAAAACTGACACAAAATGTACAGCGACACGAATTTCTCAAAATCTACAGTTTGTTCTGCCAAATATGACTTCACTTTAGAACTTGATGTTGTGGGCAATGCCGCACAAATAGTCTATAATTTTTCGAAGTCTTGGACCAGGTGGCGAATACGCTGAGCAGAATCGGCGTACTGGCGGCGTTGTGGCTCAGGTAAATGCTCACCAAAAATATCCCGAGAATGACTGTGGTCAAGCTGTGTTCCTTTTTCAGGACGTCCGAAAAGCGTCACAAATTTGGATGGCAGGACGTCATCGCCGCAAGCATTTTACTGTGGAAGCCTTCCACGTTATTGCTCGCATGCAGCAGGTCGGCTTCAGTATGCAGGTGCATATTCCTGAGTTCGTGTTCGAACTTGGGCACGCCTCAAACACTGCGGCGGATCCGGCCAATGCGCATGTCTTCGAAGTCATCTGCAATGGGTACAGCCTCCTAACTAGGGCTGTCTTGCAGCATTTCGAACGCATCAGCAGCCAACCGCTCGGGTTGCTGCCAGGCACTGGATCTCCATGGCAAATTCCTGGTCGGTGTTGTAACGCTCCTGGAATCCCTCGCTCTGCACCTTCCGGTAAATATTCTGAGACAGATGGAAGTCCACCATGGCACTGGTTGGACTTCTATCCGGTGGGAGCTGCTTCAGCGATATACGATCGTAAGTGTCCCTCGTCTTGTTAGGCAGCAGTGCGCAAACAAAAGGAACGACCCTCTCGGACACCAAGGCTTGATAGTCTGGTACCAACATGAATGTCCCACCAAGAAACCAATGAGAGGCATTGTCCAGGGCATCCAAGAAGCGCTGGGTTGCAAAATCAGCATCCGGTTATCATTGCCAACGCCGCTGTCGAACATCAGGAACCGTTTTCCGTTTGCGAGGCTTGTGTAGGGATTTCGACTGTAGCACGATTATTCGGTAGTGGATACGATTGATTTGCAGCCACCGTCACTCTGCGAGTGTTGCGCTGAATGTGACGAATTGCGGTCAGCTGGACTGCAGCGTTGAAAGAACAACAGTAAAACAAATTTTATTATTATGTTTGATTTTGTTTCTACTGAATGATTTTTTGTCACAGTTTACATGCGCCTTCTGTGCACTGATGTAAGGATACACTGACATTCTAGTTGCACGTACCTTCAGACAAATTTTGTGACACTTTACATGCTTCTTCTTCGCACTGATGTAATGGTACATTAACCCTTCTAGTTATACGGACCTTCAGACTAATTTTCGGCTATCTGCGAAATAATTTGTTCCGGCGTTTCCTCTGTGTTCGTCCAACTACCTCACCCCCAAGAACCTTAACTGTGGCTCTGTATTGGTCGGAGAGGTGCCTCTTCTCTCACTCAAAGAAAACAATACCATACTTCAGCTCTGTTCGAATAAAAAAATCTATTTTAATGTTTTATACAGCAAGAATTGCCTGAGATTGATCGAATGAAATAAAAACCAGCTGCTCCGGAAGTCCTTGTTTTGGTTGGTTTGGGCTGTCCTGATGAGCTCATCTTATACGCCAGTGATTTCGATAAATAACCCTAAAATCCAAGCGACTCTGGGACTCAAATATCTCTTGGTTTGCGAAGGAAATTACAACCTCTAGAATTACATTATACTGTTGAGAAACAGCACTGCTCTTAGATTGCAATTAGAAAAATGGATTTGTAATTGCAACTGTGTACAGGAAAGGCCAAGCAACATTTATGAAGAGTGCATTTATAAGACAAACAGACAAATTACAGCATACAATTAAAGACCAGAGAACAATTCAATTGATTTAATCAGAACTAAATAGTAGTGGAACAAAATTTACAAGGATTATTTGGAAGAAATATGCTACTGAAAAATGTAATTTAACACTTTTTGAGGGGATAGTCCTAAGGGGAGGATTGTTCGGGGAGAGTTAATCGGTGGGGGTGGTTCTGGGGGGAATCGTCCTGTTCCCGTTACACCAGGCGAAGCCGAGTGTTTTTAGCCCAGCTTACGTTACACGTAAGCTGGGGTATTCCTATCGGTTTGCGGGTGGCGTCCGTTAGTTAGTTAGTTAGTTAGTTAGTTAGTTAGTTAGTTAGTTAGTTAGTTCGCTGTAAACTTTGTTTCAAAATGCATCTCCTCCTACAATTTTAATCCGATGTCATTTATTTTTGGTGTGAGGCATCCCTAAGGGGTCGTGCATACGGCTTGTGCTTTTCTAGTTGATCGGGTGATTTTTGAATTTTTGGCGAATTTTTAAAGAAAAAAATTAAAAATGTATCTCCTCCTACATTTTTGACCCGATGTCATTTATGTATTGTATGAGGCACTCTTAAAGGGTCGTGCATACGGCTTGTGCTTTTTTAGTCGATCGGACAATTTTTGTATTTTTGGGGATTTTTTTAAGCAAAAAATTTGAAAAAAATCCATCTACTCCTACAATTTTGATTCGATGTCATTTATTTTTGGTGTTAGGATTTCCTAAGCGGTCGTGCATACGGCTTGTGCTTTTTTAGTCGATCGGGTGATTTTTGAATTTTTGGCGAATTTTAAAGAAATTTTAAAATGTATCTCCTCTTACATTTTTGACCCGATGTCATTTATTTTTGGCATGAGGCACCCCTAAAGGGTCGTGCATACGGCTCGTGCTTTTTTAGTTTGTATTTTTGGGGAATTTTTGAAGGAAAAATTTCGAAAATAATTCAAAATGCATCTACCCATACAATTTTGATTCGATGTCATTTATTTTTGGTGTGAGTGGATACGGCTCGTGCTTTTTAGTCGATCGGGCAATTTTTGTATTTTTAGGGAGTTTTTGAAGAAAAAAACTTCAAAATGCATTTCCTCCTACAGTTTTTTTTTTTTTTTTTTTTTTTTTTTTTTTTTTTTTTTTGTTTTTGTTTTGAGGCTTCCCTAAGGGGTTGAGAATACGACTTGCGTTTTTTAGTCGATCCGACAATTTCTGTATTTTTGGGGAATTTTTGAAGAAAAACTTCAAAATGCATTTCCTCCTACAGTTTTTATCCGATTTCATTTACTTTTTTGCTATGAGACATCCTTAGGTAGGTCTCGCATACGGCTTGTGCTATTTGACTCGACTTGGGAATTTTTGATTTCGGTGGGAATTTTTGATGAAAATACCTCAAAATGCATTTTCTCCTGCAGTTTTGATCAAACATCATTTATTTTGTGGCTGAGGCATACTTAGGGTGTCGTGAATATGGCCTGTCTTTTTCAGTCGATGAGAGAATTTTTGAAGAAAAAAAATTCAAAATGCATTTCCTCCTACAGTTTTTATCAGATTTCATTTATTTTCGATATGAGCCGTCTCTAGGGGGTCATGCATACGGCTTGTGCTTTTTGAGTTAATTGGAAAACTTTTGAATTTTTTTCGGAATTTTTGAAAAAAAAATTAAATGAATCTGCTCCTACAGCGCATAAACGCAAGTTAAATGAACTTGCGCAGTAGTCAGATTTAACAACTGCACATCGACGCAAGTTAAATAGACATTCGCAGTAGTCCAAATTAAGTACTCCGCATCGATGCAAGTTAAATAAACATGCGCATTGGTCCGAAATGTGAACTGCGCATTGACGGAAGATAAATAAAGATGCGAACTGGTCCAAAATAAGCACCGCGCATCAACGCAGGTTAAATAAACATGCGCACTGGTCCGAAAAAAAGAACTACGCTTCGACGTAAGTTGAATAGACATGCGCAGTGGTCTGAAATGCGAACCGCGCATCAACGCAGCCTAAAGAAACATGCGCACTGGTCCGAAATGCGAACCGCACATCGAGGAAAATTAAATAAACATGCGCAGTGGTCCGAAATGCGAACCGCGCATCAACGCAAGTTAAATAAATATGCGCACTGGTCTGAAATGAGAACCACGCATCAACACAAGTTAAATAAACATGGGCAATGGCCTGAAATGCGAACCGCGCATCGACGGAAGTTAAATAAACATGCGATCCGGTCCAAAATAAGCACCGCACATCAACGCAAGTTAAACAAACATGCGCACTTATCCGAAAAAAGACCCACGCATCGACGCAAGTTGAATAGACATGCGCAGTGGTCTGAAATGAGAACCGCGCATCAACGCAAGTTAAATAAACATGCGCAGTGGTCCGAAGAAAGAACCATGAATCGACGCAAGTTGAATAGACATAAGAGTCTGGCATCGACGGGACTTAAATAAACATGCGTTCTGGTCCGAAACGCAAATCGCGCGTCAACGCAAGTTAAATGAACCTGCCCACTTGTCCCAAAATGCGAACTGCGCATCAACGCAACCTAAGTTAAATAAACATTTGCACCGGTCCAAAATAAGTACCGATCATCAACACAAGTTAAATAAATATGTGCAATGGTCCAAAATGCGAACCACGCATCAACACAAGTTAAAAAAAAACATGTGCGCTGGTCCGAAATGCGAACCGCACAGCAACACAAGCTAAATAAGCAAGCACACTGGACCAAAATAAGCACCTTGCATCAACGCAAGTTAAATAAACATGCGCACTATTTCGAAATGCGAAGTGCCCATTAACGCAACTTAAATAACATGCGCACTATTCCAAATAAGAACTGCGCATCAACGCAACTTAAATAAACATGCACACTGGTCCAGAATAAGAACCGCGCATCAACTCAAGTTAAAGAAATATGCACATTGGCCTGAAATAAGAACCGCGCATCGACGCACGTAAAATAAACATACGCAGTGGTTCGAAATGCGAACCACGCGCCAACGTAAGTTAAATAAACATTTACACTGGTCTAAAATAAGCACTGCGCATCAACGCAAGTTAAATAAACATGCGCACTTCTCCGAAATTCGAACCGCGCATCAACGCAAGTTAAATAAACATGCGTAGTGGTTCGAAATGAGAACTACGCTCCAACGCAAGTTAAATAAACATTTGCAGTGGTCCAAAATAAGCACTGCGCATCAACGCAAGTTAAATAAACATGCGCACTGGTCCGAAATTCCAACCGCAGTTAATAAACATGCGCACTGGTCCGAAATTCGAACCGCGCATTAACGCAAGTTAAATAAACATAGGCACATGTCCAAAATAAGCACCGTGCATCAAAGCAAGTTAAATAAACGTGCAAACTGGTCCGAAATGCAAACCGCGCATCAAGGCAACCTATGGAAACTTGTGCACTTGTCCAGAATAAGTACCGCTCATCAACGCAAGTACAATAAACATGCGTATTGGTCTGGAATAAGAATCGCGCATCGACGCAAGGTAAATAAACATGCGCACTGATCCGAAATAAGAACCGCACATCAACACAAGGTAAATAAACGTGCGCACTGATCCGAAATAAGAACCGCACATTCACAAAAGGTAAAAAAAAAACATAGGCGCTCGTCAGAAATGCGAATCGCACATCAACGCAAGTTAAATAAACATGTGCACTGTTCCAAAATGGGAGCCGCGCATGTACGCAAAATTAAATAAACATGCGCACTTGTCTGAATAAGAACCGCGCATCAAGGCAAGTTGCATAAATATGCGCACTGGTCCGAAATGCGAGTGTTTTTTGAATTTATCTATGGCAGACTATCCAGTCCACCAGAGATACAAAAAATCTGTTTCCCATTTTTCTGGGAAAGAAATCTTTGTATGCATTTATCGGTCTATGTTCTCATCCGGTGCTAAATTAATTATTGGGCTAGCTCTTTGCCGTCTCATCTTTTGAAGCCCAATTTTTCAGGAAAATTCCCTTACTCATGCACGCTGGAATTGGGTCTTATTGCTTTTCGTAAGCTGGGACTTTGTCCTTGGACAAACTTGTTGTTTCATTTATTACAGCCACATCAGCTTTAGTTAAAGGGAAATGCGGGTATCGCTGCGCCATCTAGCGACCGAAATGCGCATTACATTGAATATTGATATTTTGTTCCTAGAAGGAGGTGTTGATATATTGTCAGTTAAAATCATATTACACTGTTTTCACATATTTATCCATTGAGTCAATGGGATTTTGTCAAAAGATTGTATAATTCTCTTATTGATACGGTGACATATATTTTTTATTTGCTTAAAACATTTCGTATGACGTGTTCTTCAAACAGGGAAAAAATGAGGCAATTGTCAATTGTGATTATGTGTGAATTTTGCGTTTTGATTGAAATTTCTTGGTTTTCCCAATGGTTTCTATAGTAAAAGTATGCGACCTCTCAGCGTCTTTATTTCTCTTATAACATCGGTGACCCCCCTTTTTCTTTTCAATTTTGGAATGTATACCCTCAAAGCATTAAACTGTGAAAGTATGAAGGAAATGTCAATTGAAGGTGAGATACCCGCATTTCCCTTTAACGAATTTGTGCCATGTTTTCAATCCTCAAGTACTTCGCTGAAGCGACGCACATTACATCATTGGCTTTCGTCATGGCCTTGAGTACTTACGAACGTCACTCGAAAATACTCTCGGTGCTGTTGTTGCGTTGTAAACAGTACTTCGTGTTGGTAAACCGGTTGTTTTTAATTAATTATTTTATTTGGGAAAGCCAAAGAGCTTTGAAGTTCTTAAAGATTTGCACACATTCTAAAGATGTCGGATATTGAACGAAACCACACATTTTTAAGGGAAAGAGAATGCTATGGGCATATTTAGCAAAAGCTTACATTTTCTAAAACTTTTTATTCCATGGACTTATCACGTTACTGTCGACTGCATTTGCAGTAAAAATTATGGGATACTGGACCGTGTAATAGTTAGTTTTGTTAACTATGTCACAGTCATATTTGTTAAACATCTCTCGGCCAATCAGAAAAAATCTTGGAAATGGAACTATAGATTGTTGCTTCGTCTGCGAGAGAGAGGAGATAGAATTTGTTGGAGTAGATCCCTATAACTGGTGACAACAAAATGTTCAATTTTAACTAAGCCTAATAAGCCGGATGCAAATTTGCCAACCCTTTCCACTCAAATGTTCCTTATTTTGCGACACTTGACACATAAAATTGTTTCAGCCACGGAAGATCAATCAATCAATCAAGAATGTTTATTTCTGGATCAGCAATATTGAAATAAATTAACAGTACATAGATGAGTGAATTTATAATATGTGATACAGAAAAGGAAGCAAGCAAAAGCAAAAGCTTGTTGAACGCTTGCCCTATACCCCAGATATTATTTAAGCGAACTAAACATAAATATTCTTTAACATACATTGATCGCTAAACTAGGATAACTAGATTAAACATTTAGTTACTAGTTATTTAGTTATTAATAGAAGCATATACAGCATACACCAAGCAAAGTTCAATTTGTGAACAAAATATGTTTGTAATAATTGAAGTATCATACCTGACTAAATGAAGCTTTCATGATCGACCGCTTATTCATTGAGCATGTAATATGACAATAAGTATTTCTTTAGTTTTTTCTTAAATAATAGTATAGAACCAAGGTTTTTTTAATCTTTTGAGAGCTTATTCCACCACTGTGTTCCTCTTATTCTCAAACAGTATGTTTCAGAGTGGTTCTGGAGTAAACATGATTAAAGTTACCGAACTGCCTCGTACTTCTTACAGCAGATACTGTACTGAAATAAGGTTGAACATTTGACGGTAACGAATAAGTCTTTGCTCTGAACATTATAAGGAGGGTTTTAAATTTAACAAGGTCAAACATTTTAAGAACATTAGATCTACCGCACAGATAACTGGTATGTTCAAATCTACCAACACCATTAAGAATTCTTACAGCTCTTTTTCGTAGCTTGAATACTGGCATAACATTTGTTGCATAGGTAATACCCCAAATCTCCAGACAATAGGACATATATGGAAGAAAAAGAGAACAATAAATAATAAACAATGCACCATAATCCACAAAATAACTAACCTTATACATAATTGCGATACATTTGCTAAGTTTAGAACGGACTCGACTTATATGTTCTTTCCAGTTAAGCTTTGATGTTCTTTTCAATTTCATCAATTTAACAGGATTTAGTGTAACCATTCGTTCTCCCCCCCCCCCACCCCACCCCCTCGTAGCCGTAAAAGTTTTGAACATGGTAAGTCGCGTTGTTTACTAGTAGTTTTCTTTTTGTCACTGAAGGTAAATACATTGTCTTTGATGAAGGGGAAATGTAAGAAAAACCGTTACCTTTTCACAGAGCCTGCGGTGTACTGGAACCTAAGTACCAACGATTAATGTAAAGCGATGTACGTCACATAAAACGCTGCTTGACATTACAGATAAGCGACGCCGCTCACTCCAGAATCCCAGTATACGAGGGCGCTCGTGACAACATAGTGGCCATACTGCTAGTCAAAACAATCATAGCACTGGATCCGGACGACGCAGTTCCCTTGAGGCGGTTGGTCCAGCAGCAGACGTACTGTAGGAAGGTCTTCCAGAGGGAAGACAACATTCCTCTCTATGACCTGCTGAATGAATTTCAGAAGGGAAAATGTAAGTACTTTTGAATTTGAAAAAAGCAGTCCATACTATTAGTAACAAGAACCTATTTCTCAAAGGCGAATTATTAAAAAACTTGACGAAATTTTTTTGTTAAAATCATTTTCTCCCTTCGAGTAGAATTTTAAAAACTTTTCAGTCTGATTTTCATTTACTGTTACAGACCAGACAAATGTATTTTTTTTTCAGATCTCGAAATCTTTCTAAGAAACGTTTTTGCCTGTTCGAAACATTTCTAAAAAATATATAGCTTTGCTACTTACTCTTTAACTATCTGAAACGCCCTCCCCCCGCTCCAAGAATAGTATGTAACTGAAGCTGATTATTTATGTGAACATTCAGCGTATTTAAAATGACCAGGTAAGATTTTGCATCCATGCGCAGTTCTTATAATATCAACACACGCATTTCTCCATGCTCAGCCATATGGCTCAGGCGGTAAACGGTTATCTGCCCCCCCCCCCCGGTCAAGTGCCCCCCCAGTCAACTGCCCCCCTTTTTTGCAACCCGGTCGATTGCCCCCCCCCCCCCCTGCAATTTGACGGGGTCGTCATCTGTCCTCCTCCTTTTTTGATGTGATGTCCGCGTCTACTTCGTCTCTGAAACACCAAAATTGATCTTAGGAGAGACCGATATTTAAACTAATTACAATTCTAACTGCAATTAGTTTCCTATTGGTGAATTGCAATTTACCGAGGTGCAATACATTCACTAAAATAAATATAATTTTATTTATTGTGTCTTTGTAAGCCAAGAACCCAAGAAAAAATAGTATATGGAGGGGGCAAGCGACCACCCCTCCACTTTGAAGGGGGGGGGGGAGTCAACCGGGTTGCAAAAAAGGGGGGCAGATGACAGGGGGGGCAGTCGGCCGGGGGGCAGATGACCGGGATTCGGCTAAGGCAATTAAAACAAACATCATTTATGTAACGCACAGTGTGGCTGTTGGGGGATGCGAGAGTTTTGTGCGCAAATGCTACTGCAGGCCATACTCAGACCTGAAGCGTTGCATTTCCTGATAAAAAAACATCAGTGTTTGCTACACGTTTTGATGATAAAAATGAAAAAAAAAATCCGAAAACAAAGAGTGGGGTGCACAACTTCAGAGCAAGTGCTAAATATGGAAGTCCTAGGGCCGTTATGGGCAGGGGAGTAGTAAAGACAAAATGACCAGTAAGGAGAAAAAAGGTCCGAAACATTGACCCGTCCCACTTCTGTATACTCTTTGCAAGTCTTCGACTTGTCAGTCATCAACTAAATTAGATAAGGTACTTTTATATTGATTATAAGTGGCTGTAAAAAAAAATGAAAACCAACTGAAGACTTGTTGATCACGACCTGAATAAATCCTTATTGGTTGTAAGGGCAAGACAAACTCCTTATGGGGCGTCATTTCAGCTCATCTGTGCCTGATGACGCGACCCGCTGATGCCAGCTCACCGGACGGACCAACTGGCGCTAATATTCAGTCCAATATCCCAAGTATTTCAGTTGCCAATGTGACCTCGGACGTAAGCAGCATTTGCTTTTTTAAGTCAGACTGTATAACTTGCTGAATAAAAAAAGTGTGATGTACTTTTGACGTAAAATTAAATTAATATATAATTTGAAGATAAATGCCATTAAAAGATTTCATAATTCATTCTATCAAAAACCATGTCTTTATATAATGAAAGCAATATCTGATAACAGTCACCCTGGGTGATATCAGCCACTCAGGGGGATATTAGCCACTCAAGGTGATATCAGCCACTCAGGGGGATATCAGTCACTCAGGGTGATACCAGCTGACAGTTTTTGGCCAATGTTTTTGCCAATTTTTGTGATATCACCAGATAAAATACAGGCTATGAAGAAGATTGCTACTTCGACACAATTGGACCAGAAATGTAGGAAGAGTGGCCTTTTGAAAAAATAGTCCAACGATAAAAGTCGCCCTGGCTAAAAAAAAAATAAATGTCCAATTGGGATTATTTTATTGATCGCTGGCAATTCAAGAGGATTACGTAGTGAAAACTACGTCCGATCAAAATTGCGTTAGAAGCATTTTTTAAACTGGTTTCGAAAATCTTTTAATATGTTGCCATTGTTCCAGCTTTTGGCGAATGCTAAAAGAGTTTTTTTACAAGAGCCATTTACTTGGGGAACCTTCGCACCAAATTTGGAAACAACCCAGTCAAAACTGTGGATGGATAAGCTTTCTTTATTTTACTTTATTTTATTCATTTATTTATTTAAAATACTATTTATTGGTATCACAAATTAGAGGAATAAAACTTTCTAGGTTGTGGTGGGTATAATCACACTAGAAGATGTCATAGAAGAACTGTTGGGTGAAGAAATCCTCGACGAGACCGATGTATATGCCGATATGAACAGAAGAGTTCTGGTTGCCAGAGCAAGAAAGAATAGTCTGAACCCACAGGTATTGGTCCAAGTCCGCATCCAAGTATTTCTCAGTTACTGTCAAACAAGCGAAGTATTCCTTACGTTGGTTTTGAAGAGAAGAAAAATAAATCCACTTGTGCTGTGTTACTTTCACTAAAAATCAGATCAAAGATGATCTCGAAAACTGAAAAATGCGAAGATGCGCACACACGTGACTTATTTTCTCGTTGTAGAACAAATCGAAACTGCCCGCGCCTGTAAGCAGACCAAGCGTCGAACACATCTCCCAAGAAGAGAACGACACTGCGCCTCTACTACCCCAAACGCAGTGATTGACAGCCGTCACTTAACGCCTACCCACATAACAGTGACTGAAAGCCGTCAGGTGACACTGCTGGACTGGATGCACGGGGTCCTGATCATGTGGTCTCACCTTGGTGGCACGGTGCTGTCTGCTCCATGCTGTGTTGTGCACGTGTAACAGACGAGATTGCCCATCGACAATGCTGGCGCTCGAGAATGCTGGTGTCAGAATTGATGATAATAATTATAACTGTCAACCAAAATTTCAGTGTGCATAATCGCCAAAAGAAGTAATTTCCACGTTGATACTAATGTCTGTTACCTTTACTAAAATATAAAGACAGTGAGACCATATCCTTGTGTCATTTAAGATCCTAATGATAAACTGATTTTCGCCAATATTTGCATTATTTTTTTTTTTTGGTAAACCGCTAAAGAAAAATAAAATAGCCAGATGGAACTAGTACCCCTTACATTCAGTCGACATTTTATGAAGTTTTCACTAACATCCTAAGAGAAGGTCTTCACGTTTTAGGAAAATTGGTTTTCGGTCAATATTTCCGCTCACATTTAGCGAATCGACCAAATAATATAATAGCCATTTGAATGCTGTCTACCTTACATAAAAATTTTAGGACATTTCAATAAATTCCCAGCATTAAAAAAAAGGATTTTGGTCAATATTTTCGCAATTAAATAAAGAAACTTTGTAACACGTAAATGTTAGAAGTATATAATTGACTATTCTGAAATAATTCTTGGCTGTGATACATAATATTAATAAATAGCACATTTTGAGAAGTGTACCCCAAATATATGCGAATGTAGATTCATAACATATGAAGTGTGGATTCCAAAAACACTCCTTATTGCAAAATGCGGGTTTACTAATAACAAGATAAATATGGTTAAGCGTTACACCATCATCTTCGCACTGTTTTTCCCTGCCTGAAACCATGAATTACAGCACACAATTTAAAATAATTTGAAAGATTTATGAAGCAGTCCTAACGGCTTGCTCTATGCTGATTTCATACTGTATTTTACTTCTGTTGCATACATTTGAGCAGTTGTGTTTATTGATGTTCCGAGTCCTTTTCATCGACATGAGTGATCTGTTTTGCGAATGACTGAGTATTCTAGAGGTATCATACGGCACAAAATAGGGGAAAGCTATCGAAAGTTTCATCTTTTATAACAGAAACATACACCAATCACTTAAAACTGATGGTAACGATAGAAACCATAACTGCAAAATCACTTTTCAATTGACTTTTTTTATTATGTAACTCCGTAGAGCGAGTTGCAATATAAAAATAAGATCAAAATCTTTCTATTTTTATATGATGACTCGTGAGGTTAAAAATGATCTTTCTCTAACGGTTTCCGAAACAACACAGGGCACGGGACCTTTGATCTTGAATATGTAGGTCAAAGCTGAAAGCACGAAGTTACCCTTTCTATAATTCCACAGAGAGGGTGGAGACCGAAAAAGAAGTCAAAATCGCTGTATCTCAAAGGATTTCTGAGATAACACAGATCAAGCGACCTTTGACTTTGAAAATGTAGAAGTTCAGATTCTACCCACTCGCTAGACTGGGATTCAAAATTGTGGTCAAAACCACTCCACCTTTAACGGTTTCCGAGATAACCCAGGTCGTGTGACCTTTTGACCTTGAAAATGTATGTCAAAATTCAAATCACGAACGTACCTCGTGTAATTCCTTATACGAGCTGGAGTCCGAAAATGAGGCCGTAGTCGCTCCACCTCTTAACAGTTCAAAGATGACACAGGTCAAAGTTCAGATTACGAAGTTTACTGGAAATGTGTACAATAAGCTCATAACTGATCCCTCTAACGATTTCCTAGATAATGCAGGTCACAGAACCTTAGCCCTTAAAAAATGTAGATCAAAGTTCAGATCGCGAACTTACCTTTAATTTAACGTAAGAATGTAGTGGAGTCCGAAAATGAGGTCAAAATCACTTTCTCTAGAGTTTTCTGAGATAAGACAGGTCACGTGACTTGAAAATCTGGGTTAAAGTTCAGATCACCCTTCATATTACAGGGAGTACCGGGGGTCGAATCCGAAAATGAGGTTAAAATCGCCCCATCTTTAAAGGTTTAAAGGTAACACAGGTCAAATAATCTTTTGTTCGTGAAAATGTAGATCAAAGTTCAGATTAGGTTATGCAGTTCCCTAGAGGGGGTGGAGTCCGAAAATGAGGTCAAAATCACTCCTTCCTCTACCGGTTTCCGAAATAACCCAAGTGTAAATAAGATATGTATAAAATCCTGTTTACCTCTCTGTATCCTACATGACATACTGGGAGTTTCCCAGGAATATCTGTGAATGTCTGTGATTGTATTTTGTTTGTAGGTCACGAGGTTATAGTAATTCCGTTCGTATTACCGTGACTGGACCGGGTTTAAAAAATAAATTTACAGTACTGGGCCTCTCGGATGTCTATAAATATTTTTTCAAATTTTACCATTGCCCACTACACCAATATTCCAACATTTTGCGGCTGTATACATGTGATTATATAGACCGGACTACTATGTAATCCCAACAACAATGCATTAAAAATTGCTGTTCCAATGCAGCCCGTGTTTAAAACATACCCTTGTCAAGCAAAGGGGTTTAAAAAAGAAAACCGTAATAAGACTTGGTATTTGTGTCTTCTGGCCCAGCTTCAACTTAATAAAACAAGTCATAGCATTTTAGCATTATATAAATAAAATCATATAACATTGTCCAACATTATTGTCCCAATGCACATTTTCCCGTCCACTAAGTGCCCAAGTGTATCCAACCCAATCTTCAAGTTAAAATTTTCCATCACTTTTTATAACCTTGGTTCTTTGGCAGAAGATATTCCATATTTCTGGGTATGAGAAAAATGAGATTTACTGCTGTTTACATAACGTGATTAATGATGTTTACTTCCTGTGAAAACAAAGGGGATTTTAAGCATTTTTATAAATCTAAGCAAATCGCCTTAATCACCTGTTATTATTGGATTTCTCACATGCCATTTAACAATTAGATATTTAATTAAACTTTTAGCTCTGCATCTGGCCGTGTCGGTCTTGCAGTGGATAATTCCAGTAAAGATCATGATCATGTTGATCCGCCACTAGAATAAGTAAGAGAGGCTCCCAGCGGGCTCATATGTCTGACAGGGGACAAGAAGGTTCCCCTCCTTGAAAATGATCAAGATCTGCTTCCAGCCATTCAGAGACCAGTTATTCGACAACATCGCAAAGGTTCAAAAAGCACAAGAAACACAAAGGTCACAACAACGTCGTCATGTCGAAGTGCATTCTGGAGTGTGTGCACAGTGGCAACCAGCAAAGAACGACAAGATTGCTCTGCTTCTGACAACGACGATTCTCAGTCGAAAGCGTCACACTCTGCGCACCATAGACGCAGTGAAAGCCTCGGTACCTTATCGTATGGCAGAGGCTGGCACAAGGGATCAAGTTGGTCTCACAGTATAGACAAAGAGCTAGAACAGTTACGGTGGCTTGCAAAGCGACAAATTTTTTCCAGACCAGACGAATTTTCTTTTTCTCCTCGGAAGAGTATTGCAGTCGAAACTTCTTGTTTAATGTGAACGCTAGAGAAAATGTGGCGAAACTTTTATATATAGATACTATTGCGGATGTTATTTCTGAAGGTGTCAATAAAGAGCCAAAAAGCAAACTTTCAGGCAGTGTTTCCTTTAAAGTCATAGAGAATTGGTATGCGAAAGATGCGGGCAGTGACTGTATCAAAAAGCTTCGGGAAACTTATGTGAAATCCGAAAATATGCACAGCACTTGTCTTCAAAATTTCTGAAGACTGAAATATTTAGAGCCTTGGCTGAGAACAGTCGAAAACGCGACTTCTGCTGTAAAGCAGTTCAAGCAAATATTTTATCTACCGCTACATCTTTCCGGCTCATAGATGAGTTAATGGATAGTAAAGAAACTTTGTCAGATGAAGC
The DNA here is from genome assembly GCA_949752745.1 of Protula sp. h YS-2021. NCBI lineage: Eukaryota > Metazoa > Annelida > Polychaeta > Sabellida > Serpulidae > Protula > Protula sp. h YS-2021. Next base: position 48,421,820 of record OX457025.1, on the reverse strand, counting down.
AAAGAGCAAATTAGAAAAATTTGCGGTAGACAGTGAAAAATTATTGGGCAAAGCAAGTGCGGATTTGTCGGTGCTCAGGAAAATTCCAGTAAGGGGGCAGCTTGACTCCAAGTACCAGGTTCTATGTAGTAAAAGATGTTACACAAAGAAACTTTTTGGCGATGACTTGAACCAAGCTTTAGAAGAAGAAGATGACATGTCAGGACTGACTCGATCACTATCGAGAACCTGTTCTGCTTTGAACCCAATGAACTAACAGTATAAATGAAAATCAAACACTGCACAAAAAGGCAGAGACCGTTTTTTATACCACGGGAATGAACCCAATTCAGACCGTTATATTTGCCCCGTGTAACACACATTTTTTTTACATTAAAGTTCATTTTTAAATCAAATTTCATTTTTATCACAAGAAAATTACCCCTGTGCGAATGTGCTCTATCAAGTCGAGGCGGGGCTTGCTTGCACTGTGGTTCGACGAGAGCGCCGCCACGGAAGAAGAGAAGCAATCTCCATTACATGGCACTTGCTGAAAAAACCCGCGGGTTTCGCTGTTTTACGACGCTCTCTAGGTATTTCATGCATGATGCACACTGTGTGACTTTTCTGTGTCATGTGACCTTATAGATTCCACAAAGACTAAAAAGGAAATAAAAAGCATTAGCCGTTTTAGTAACATTCAAAGATATATTTTTACTACAAATGCTTAATTACAAATACATTTACTTCATAAAAAGTGAACTTTGACTTTTTTTCTCTCTATATAACATGTGATAAATTTTCCCCCAAATTCTAGCCTTTTTAGTCTTGTTATTTTTAGGTCCTATGGGCCCCTAAAGTTCCAAAAACAAGGCTTGAACTGTGAAATAGTGACCTTCATAAAAAGTGAACTTTGATTTTTTTCTTTATATAACAAATAATAAAAAAGATAGTTTGCCCAAATTTTAGCAAGTGATCTTATAATAATCAATTTTCGTAACAAGTGCAAACACAATTCAGTTACAAAACCCAAAATAGATTAGTTCGTTTTAGCAAGCGCCATCAGTTATATTAATGCTGATCTTGACAGAAATATCACTATCTGATAACTGCAATCGGGTACGTTCGATTTCTGTAACAATAAATTATTTCCAGTCATAAGAATTTTAGTGTCTATACATTTAATTGCATCCAAATCTATTCGTGGCATATAACGGAATGCACCGCCTTAATTTATTACCAGTTTCAATTACATTTATACGTTACCTCCGCGTAGAGATTGAGTAGCACATACCGATTGCCTCTCGCTTGGTATGCTCCCATGTTCTGATGTCTGGTTCTTCACTCGCACCATCCTGTTCTTGGCAGGACTGACGACAGAAGTCGAGAGATCGGTTCTCTGAAATGCAGTAAATTAAACTAATTTTTTTATTATTATTATTAATATTATTATTATTATTATTATTATTATTGTCACAATATTGCTATCACAATAATTATTATTCTTTTATTATGTATTATACTGGTATTATCACTAATTTATCCTCTACGCTAAAATTACCACCCATATCTTATTACCATAAAACTTTATCACAGTTATTATATTTTTCATCTTTGTTACTGCATCCGCAGTCACCCGGTTTCATCCAAGGATTGTCCGCGGTGGCATGCTGAAAAGAAAGTGCAACAGATAAAATTTGAAAAATCAGTGTCTTATGCCGAAGCCCCGAAAACTGGCTTCTACCTTACTTCCATCATCATCATCATCATCATCATCATCATCATCATCATCATCATCATCATCATCATCATCATCATCATCATCATTATAATTATTATCATTATCATTATCATCATCATCATAAATGGTGCTTATATAGCGCTTATTCAGCAAAGCACCTAAGCGTTACAATATAAAACGTTAACTGTAAAATGCTTCTCTAAGCAAGATTGTTTTAGTTCTTTTTTGAATGCTACCCTATCAGTTCTTGATTTAAGCTTAAACGGTGTTCGTGCAATGTTCTGAAAGGCCCTGCAGCCATATTTATTTTTAGTTCTTGGTACAGCCAAAAAGTACTGATTTGATGAGCACGAGAGCACTGTTTAAGACGGACAAGTTCGTTGAGATATGCTGGTCCGATGTTTTGAACGGAGTTGAAGGTAATGGTAAGAATTTTGAATTCAATCCTTTTCTCCACTGGTAACCAGCTGAGCTTTTCAGGTGGGTGTTCTTTTCTTGCAATCCTGAAAATGACCCGGGCAGCAGCGTTCATTACTTTTTGAAGGCGATAGATGGAATAGTTCGGTAGACCTATATACGTTTATACGTTACAGAAATGGCCTTCACCCAGTGATGTAGAACATTGCCAGGGTAAGCGCAGCGGTCATCATCCGTTTTTTTTTTCTATATTAATCGTTTGCTGCATATATTCTAGATTATTTCACGAGGCGGTATCGTTTTAATTGTTCAGTATGTCTTTCACATAGCTTATGTGAAGTTGAAAATACATACACCAGTATGTTCTAGAGTACCGCAAGCGCGTGTTTTCAGCCAGCCGAACTGGTTGCGGGCCGGTGCAAGGTTTTCAGCATAGCACTTACTAAAATACCAGCTGGATCTGAGGGGTCATCATGTGATAGAGGTCCACATATGGTTGCAGAATCCAGGAGTGTATTACAGGAACAGATATTAATCAGACACAGCACAATGTCGCCGACATTTTAGGCAGGCTGCAGTGTGCCAGGTTTTAGAGCCTGAAAATTTAGCAGTTTTCCCTGAGTAATCTGCTCTCGTGTTTCATGGTTTTCTATGGTTCTCGTATTCTCTTGTGTGATCATACAGATGAAATGGAATTCCTGTTACGAAATACAGTTAAATAACAGGCGAACAATCACATCTACTGCCGTGCTCGATGGATTTCTTTGCTGCTTGCTTTCTTCTAGGCGATGTGTGATCACACAAATAGAATGGCAATTATGTGTTTAAATGCAATTAATAGTTACAATTTCCTGATCAAGTAAATGCAATGACATACACATACCGGGTTAACTCACGGAATTTATGAATCAGAACACCTCCCGCGAATAATATAGCGGTGCGCCAATGTAATGAGATGAAAAAAAAAACGAACATGCTACAACCGGGATTTTTTGGCCAAAAATATCTGACACATTTATAACGGACAGTTAGTCAGTGTGATATTTTCATTGGAAAGCTTTTCAGTTTTCTTAGTTCTGGGTGCGGTTAATCTGGGTGCGGGTAATCTAGAGATGCGGTTATTCTGCCGGAATCTGCGTTAATCCAGCTATCGCATAAGAACAATGACAAAGAAACAATCTTCACTAAATATAAAAAAATACGCCAGATATAAAAGCTTGCCCAAAAATATTGCGAATATTTGCGAAATATATTATCAATATTTATTAAAAATAAAAATGTGTATACTAGAACGCAGAAGAACAGAAAACAGCTAAAGCCCGAGCAAGGTGGAAGAAATCGTGGAAGGCGGAGGAGAGAACTGAATGGAACTGTAAAACGTGTGAGCAGGTACTGGGATAACTCAGACGCATCGCACTGTGACTGAATGTCTCAGACTCATCGCACTGTGACTGAATGTCTCAGACTCATCGCACTGTGACTGAATGTCTCAGACTCATCGCACTGTGACTGAATGTCTCAGACTCATCGCACTGTGACTGAATGTCTCAGACTCATCGCACTGTGACTGAATGTCTCAGACTCATCGCACTGTGACTGAATGTCTCAGACTCATCGCACTGTGACTGAATGTCTCAGACTCATCGCACTGTGACTGTATGTATGTCACAGACTCTTCGCACTGTGACTAAATGTCTCAGACTCATCGCACTGTGACTGAATGTCTCAGACTCGTCGCACTGTGACTGAATGCCTCAGACTCATCGCACTGTGACTGAATGTCTCAGACTCATCGCACTGTGACTGTATGTATGTCACAGACTCTTCGCACTGTGACTAAATGTGTCAGACTCATCGCACTGTGACTGAATGTCTCAGTGTCATCGCACTGTGACTGAATGTCTCAGACTCATCGCACTGTGACTGAATGTCTCAGACTCATTCCACTGTGACTGAATGTCTCAGACTCATCGCACTGTGACTGTATGTATGTCACAGACTCTTCGCACTGTGACTAAATGTCTCAGACTCATCGCACTGTGACTGAATGTCTCAGACTCGTCGCACTGTGACTGAATGCCTCAGACTAATCGCTGTGTGACTGAATGTCTCAGACTCGCCACACTGTGACTGAATGCCTCAGACTCATGGCTGTGTGACTGAATGTCTCAGGCAGATTGCAATGTAGTTTGTGGAACCAGGCATTTTGCAATATGCCTGATATTTATAGCTAGATCAAAGTGGGACTGATTTGACAGTATGACTAACATTTCCAAAGGACCTGGTAAAAAATGGATCAGTCCTTTTGTATGGAATGCCGTTTTGACATTTAATACTTATTTTTGATATCAAAATATAATTAAAGATATCAATAAGTCAATGTAGATCTCAGTAATAAATATTTTGCTATCAATAATTGAATTTCAGATTGCAAAACTTTATTTTTGAGATAAAAAAATCAATTTTACCAATTTAAAAAATCTTAAGGGAGACACATTTAGATAAATATAAGGTATCGTCAATTAAATTTTGGAGTTGAAAACTTGGAATTGTTGAGATCAATAATTACAACACAATTTTTGATCTCAAGAATTGCTTCTTATTTTAGCAGTAAAAAATTAAAAAAAAGATTCTGCATACAAGGACCAGTCATTATTTATTTACAAATGTATGTTTGTGAATTTTTTATTTAAAAATAGACTGATATTTTGATATAAAAAATCAATTTTCGAGATCAAAAAATCATTTTTGATATCAATAAATATTTCTTGATATCTCTTAATATTTCTTGATATCACAAATTATTTTTTGAGATCAAGAATACATTTAGAGATATCAAAAAATATAATTACAAATAGCAAAAATTAATTCTTGATGTCAAAATATGGATTTTTTGAGATCAAAATTCTTGATATCATAAAATCAACTTTAGAGATCAAAGGTAATGGTTGTAAGTGCAGATGGACGGACATATAGGAAATGGGGCTGATGGACTTTCACTGTATCAGTTGTAATTTCCCTGTACAGTCATTTGCTGGAACAGCTCCTGTCACATGATTTGGGACTGTTATTGGACACTGACCCGTCACTTGTATCCGAATTTTTGGATGTTTTGGAGGATCAAATGGAAGAGTTCATGCCCTGTCAGTTCTGCGAAGTAAGTACGCTCAATCATCAGAGTAAGTACGCTCAATCATCAGAGTAAGTATGCTCAATCATCAAAGTACGTACACTGAATCATGAAAGTAATTACGACAAATCTTCAAAGCACGTACGCTCAAATATCAAGGCACGTACACTCAATTATCAAAGTACGAACACTCAATTATCAAAGCACGTACGCTCAAACATCAAAGCAGGTTGACTTCCTAAGTTTATACATTATTTGTTGTATACAAAATATATGAAACTAATATTTGCTCTCAGTTCCTTTAAGTCGGTGTAAGCCGTGGATTAGATGACAATGATCGGGCTGCTCCAGAAACTTAATGCAGTAAGCAAATCCAACACAAGTCATTGATTGAATGACAAGTCCACGTGCGTGGTGTAACTGCAGGCGTGCTGTTTTTCAGGCCTTGATCTGCTGAGCCTGGCAAATATGCGACACAGGAGAAAGCTATAAACCTTTTCTTCAGCACCGGAAGTATATATATATATATATATATATATATATATATATATATATATATATATATATATATATATACTTCCTTGTCAAGTGAAAGTACATACATGCGGTGTTTAAAAACCACATGTCACAGAACTCTTCTGACCCCTTCATTTCTTTCCTTCACTTTTTTTTAAGGTGTAGCAGTAGAAGGAAAACGAGAGTTCGAAAACAGGAAGTGACGTCATAATGACGTATAGGTTGTTTTCAGACTCTCATGGGCGTCCGAAAACAGTGACGTAATAATGACGTCATAATGACGTGATAAGATGAACTACATTTGTTAAAGTTGGTTTAGAACCCTCATTTCCCCACTACTATGACTTCAGAGTGTTCAAATAAGTAGCATGATAAAACGCTAAAACCTATTTTATACCTAATTTGTTTTCAAAAACTACATTTGTTAACGTTGGTTTAGAACCCTCATTTTCCGACTACTATAGCATTGGGATTTTGGACCAGACATGAATGTGTGCATTATAGCCTTATATGCCATGTTTTCACAAACATTCTGGTGTAGTCCGGAATAGCTCAGTTGGTAGAGCGTCGGACTCATGGCCGGAAGGTTGGTGGTTCGAGCCCACCTATGGGCAACCTAACCCTAAACCATACTATATGACTATGTGACCAAATCACATGACTAATCATATGACGTCATTATGATGTCATTATGATGTTATTGTGACGTCATTGGCACGCGCGCGCTCTATCAATCACCATCAAACATAGAATCCCCATGGGGGTTCTACGTCACCCTTGTAACGTCAGTATGACGTCACTTCCCGCAGGAGAACACCCATGGGGGTTCTACTTTATCTTATCACGTCATTATGACGTCACTTCCTGCAGTAGAACACCCATGGGGGTTCAGCCTATACGTCATTATGACGTCACTTCCTGTTTTCGAACTCTCGTTTTCCTCCTACTTGTAGTGCTGTAAAACAATGTTGTTCACCCCATTCTACAACCATATGTGGACCTCTATCACATAATGACCCCCTCAGATCCAGGTGGTATTTTAGTAAGTGCTATACTGAAAACCTTGCACCGGCCCACACGCAACCAATTCCGCTGGCTGAAAACACGCGCTTGCAGTGCTCTAGAACATACTGGTGTATGTAGATTTAAAACAATGTAAGTTTTAATTTTGAGCCTCAGGAAAACAAATTAAAAAAAAACGCCGATATCACCCTTGCAGTTATGAACGTTTCCGCTTCGACAGATTTGCAGAAAAGTTCCTTTTGAATAATTTATGCAATTTCAACGTAAGTTTCACAGATTCAGTATGTGTGTAATTTAATTGCAAATATTCAAGGCTTTAAGACTTTGAAAGCTGGAAGATAATGCTTGTTAAATGCAATATTATTTAGATGCCCATATTATGAGATCATTAGGAATTTTCAAAAGGGCTGTCTATGTAGAATGGAAACGGCGATATGCAGACTGCATGGGTTCTACAATTATTCTAGTGCTATGCGGAAGTAATAAAGACAGGGTAATCGGAGACAATTTACGATACTGTGAAGACTTAAAATTAAATTTCCGCAGGTTTCCAGAAAACTTCCCCTCTGCTATTTGACGTAGGACGATGAAATTTGGCACAGAGATAGAGGGTGATGAGATGTCGTGAAATCCGCAAATTTGGTCAAGGTCAAGGTCAAATTGAGGTCAAAATTTTTTTTACCTCAAAGTGGTTTCTAGAAAACTCCTCCTACACGGTTTGTAGCAGAAACACGGTATTTGGCACAGACATAGAGTGTAATGAGTTGTCCGCAGACTTTTGATAAAAGCGATATCAAATGATGCAAATATTTTCCCGCCTCCTTTTGAAATATATTGCTAATAGTTGGCATGTTCACATTCTGTGTTACCGCACGACTAAACATTTGGAGGACAAGGGGGGAGGAGGGGGGGTGATGACCACGACCCTTTATGAATATCACTATCCAGACTCATTCTAGAGTAATTAATATTTCCCAACTTAAATGTAACGTCGCTCTCTCAACGTCTAAACAACGTCGGCAGGTAGGCGTTGTGGACTTCCATAATCAAGCAAAACTTGATGTTGAAGGGACGAATAAATTCTTGTGGCACAATAACAATAAGTACTCTTGTGACGTCATAACACCACAATTTTATAACAGATTTTAGAGTATGCAAAGGTTTCCAACGGGTTGTTTCGGGGAGTTCAGAAAACCGAAAATAAATAAAAATAAATAAATAAAAACTGAAGAAAACTAACACAGAACTTCGAATTCTGAAGTAAATTTGGAAAATGGGGGCAAGTATAAACAAATAGAAATAACTGTCTGCAGTGAGATTCTTTTTTCGATGTTATTTTTGGTCAAAACTAAAACTCTCCTTTCTTCGCCAGTTGATTATTGTTTTCGGTGCAACGTTCAATAAACCGGAAATTGACTTTATATAGGCGTCGCAAAATCGATGTGGCAAAAACGACTGGAGCGCGAAAATATTCCCCCATCTACTTTGGAAAAATAACCTTAGGCATCCTATTGCTCTAATCCCGAGAAGTTTCGGCGTGGGCAACTGTGAGGTGAGAAAGTACCTGAGAGCTGAAAGAATTGAGTACGTTATTCACACATTACAACCGCAAGTAGATTTATTTGTTACTTGCGACATGATATTGCTATTGATTGACAATATTTGCTCAGTTTTCGCACACATATCGCACACAACATAGACAAGGTGAGCTGTTGACCTGTTGGCGTATTATTGCCACTGCCTAAATAGCATGCCGAATGTGTACTGATAAGGAACAGCAAACCTTTTATTTATTGCCCTATTAGGTGGAGAGAGCATTTTAGGAGTTGACCAGTGCAATAAAATGACGTCACAATGACGTTACAGCTGAAAATATAGGTCAGCAAGTAATTCTGTGCATAAAGAGTAGTTTCAAAACGTATTCGAAAGCTTAAGTGCAACCGTTTTCGAGACATTTAGCTTTAAAATTTCATGACGTCATAAGATAGTGATAATGATGTCACTGGTAAACAACTTGTCAGTAGAATCACGATCCAAAATGCAACTGTAAGTGTACCAAGTTTCATTTTGCTGGTTGCAGCGGTTTCGTCGACGTTTGGACACCATCGGAAAATGGAGTGAAAAAAGAAAAGAAACTTCTAGAATTCCCCGTAAAACAATAACTTCAGACTCCGTTCCAAATGTAAATTAAATAAAAGTATAATTCATCTCTAAGTTTTTCGTTTAATTTTTAATCTGGTGAATTTCAGATTATTAGGCCAAACATTAGAATCTTTATCCAAGAAATGTTTATGAACTGGCAAAATAAGGCCTCCTTTTTGAACAATCGCCACTTTTCTTCAAATGTTTAAAATTTTGAATCTCCAGATATTAGATATATAGAGAATCTCTTACTTATTATTTTCAAAACCACAGGTATAATGTGTTATAATGTGAATTCTGTCTCACGAGGCACGTACATAATCTGGAGAAATTGTCCTCCAACACAAGACAGCGTCAATCCGCAGCCTCTGCTTCACTCCGTCAATCCAACAAAGGTCTTTTTAAGCGGTCGGAAACACGATGCTATATACAAGAAAAAATGACATGATGTGGACGGCCTAAAAAAAGGAAGAAAAAAGACACCATCATGTCACCGCACCTTTGAAATGAAGTACTGGCGTTCTCTTAGGAATAAGCAAGTGTGAGATGCCAAATGTCACTAATTTAAGTTATTCCCGCCTACTCTTGGTACAAACCCAGTAAACATTGCGACATTGGACAACGTTGGATAGACGTCGCAGCCGGTGTCGGATCATCGCCCAGTTTATTTTTGGGTTGTTTATAGCAGTCGAAACAACGTATACCTTGCGACATTAGCTATGCTTCGGGGAAACGACAGCACTGACAGAATATGGGCACGCCTCCTTCCCAGTGCCCTAACCCTTGGTTTATATGTATGTAGCCCGTGTATGAAGTCGATTCCAATTATATTTTTCAAAAGTGGGTGAAAAAAAACTTCGAGAAATTCTCATATTTTACGCTCTCCTTCATGTCACATTCTTGTCACCTTCTTATCTCCTTCTTGTGACCTGGCATGGCTACTATTTCCGGTGAGCGACGATAAGAAATGGTTGTTTTTGGTTATGATCCCAACTTCTGCTAATGCCTATTTTCGACGTCTGTTAAACGTCGATTTTCTGACGTCTATTCAATGTTGCACCAAAGACGTTGATTATTCGTGAGACAAAGTTCACCAAAAAGCAATGTCTCAATAGCGTTGTTTATCAAACATCTATTTAACGTGAAGTCAAAGACTTGGTAAGGCGTTGATGTATGGCGGAGACCAATAACAACCAAATTACAACCAGAGTTAATGGTATGGCTTTGTTTGGCCGACGTCACAACCTCAAATCACCGTTGAATCGACGTTGGAATGTTTACTGGGCATATTCTACATAGAAATTGGCTTCACACATACAAGATTTTGCAGAATGGTCCATGGGTGGGATTTTCTTTGCAGAATGGTTCATGGGTGGGGTATTCTTTGCAGAATGGTCCATGGGTGGGGTATTCTTTGCAGAATGGTCCATGGGTGGGATTTTCTTTTCAGAATGGTCCATGGGTGGGGTATTCTTTGCAGAATGGTCCATGGGTGGGGTATTTTTTGCAGAATGGTCCATGGGTGGGGTATTCTTTGCAGAATGGTCCATGGGTGGGGTATTCTTTGCAGAATGGTCCATGGGTGGGGTATTCTTTGCAGAATGGTCCGTGGGTGGGGTATTCTTTGCAGAATGGTCCATGCGTGGGGTATTCTTTGCAGAATGGTCCGTGGGTGGGGTATTCTTTGCAGAATGGTCCATGGGTGGGGTATTCTTTGCAGAATGGTCCATGCGTGGGGTATTCTTTGCAGAATGGTCCATGGGTGGGGTATTCTTTGCAGAATGGTCCATGGGTGGGGTATTCTTTGCAGAATGGTCCGTGGGTGGGGTATACTTTGACGGAACACCACCGACAGGTGAAGAAAGTCATTGCTGCCGTCGATATCGTGTTGTTTTCTTGCTGTCTATATAGTATTTCACGTCAGACGTCTCTGTGCAGCATCGTTTTTTTTCTATGACCTTAAGCATCTCACAGCGTTTACACAGCGTCGCTGTCATGACGTCTGTCCAGCGCTAGTGGTATAAACGTTTGTTGACTTCCATAATCGATCAACACCACATTAATCGGACATCTTATCACGACTCCTGTATCAATACCCCTACAATATCACATGTTTGGTGAGTCGTGAAAAAAAAACGTTTGTTTATGTGAATAATTGTTTTCCTATTTTTAAAATTTCTTTGAATCTGTCCATATTCTGTATTCAACTCATTCAACCAGTTAATATATCAGATCATATACCCCCCACGACCGGCCAGAACTTAAATATTTTAAGAATTATCTCCGACCAGGTTCATTGTTCCAGCGAAAATTTATTCATAACAGCTCCAGTTGAATTTTTGACCGGAGCTCTTATGTTCCCAAGCAGGCCTCTAATGTTCCCGCACAGTCCTCTTATGTTCCCGTGCATGCCTCCGATGTTCTCGTGCAGGCCTCTGATGTTCCCGTGCAGGCCTCCGATGTTCTCGTATAGAAGTGCATTCGGCCACATCGACAAACAAAAAACCTTTTCGCGATTTCCTATTGAATTACTTGTATTGTCGCAGCCTTTCAATATTTTACTACATTTGAATTGTTAATGTGTTAAAATGGCTGAGACAAATAACCTTAGACACGTTTCTTGGGCCCGTATTCTCGAAATCATTAGGTACTTGATCTCAGCTCCTCCGCATCCTCAAAAGAATTTTGGCTTTAATGTAGGGTACTTTGCTTACATAAACTACATTTGTGTTAGCAAATTAGATTATATATGACGATGACAGCCTAGCTGCTTTTTTAGACCCCAACCGGGCAAGCCCGGGGGTATGTAGGATTGCCCTCCGTCCGTCCGTTGGATGTTGTTTTGTTTCCACGCAAGTTCTGCGAAACTATTTATCCTAGGCATATGCAACCTTGCACTGTGAAAATATATACTGAAGTTGTGCAAAGTCGTGTTATTTTTTTCAAATCGGCCAAAAAATTGCCAAAATGGCAACTTATCAAACATTATGATTTTTCAGATAACTGTAAATATAAGACTTAGGTGGTTTCCACACAAGTTCTCCGAGACTATTTACCCTAGGCATATGCAACCTTGCACAGTGAAAAATATATATATTGAAGTTGGGCAATGTCGTGTTATTTTTTAAATCGGCCCAAAATTCCTAAAATGGTGACTTGTCAAACATAGTGATTTTTTTTAGATAACTGCAATGTAAGACTTGGGCGCTTCCCAAGCGAGTTCTCCGATACTATTTATCCCAGGCATATGCTACCTTACACAGTGAATATATAATTCAAGTTGTGCAATGTCGTATTATTTTTCAAATTGGTAAAAAATTGCCAAAATGGCGACTTGTTGTGTCCGGTTGGGGTCTGCGCCTTCGACGATGGCTTGTCTTTTTTTCAATTTGAGGGTGAGGGGATAACTAATTAAACAAACTCGTTTTATTTTTACCTATGCAAAAATGTTGGAAAAAAGGATTTCTTTCACCAACACCCTCCCTTGCAAAAAAAAACAAAAACAAAAAAAAAAAACAAAACAAAAAAAAAGAAGAAAAAAAAAAACTGGGAAAGGCAGGGGTTTTGCTTTTTGTCAAATTTAAACAAATTGTTTTTTTTTTAAAGTGCAAAACGCCTTATTTTTTGTTTTCTTCCATTTGTTTTTGAAATTTAGGAATGGAATTAAAATTTCTGCTATCTTGACCCCTTACCTGTGCAGGTTGAAAACAAACAACTTATAAAAATACTGCAAACACCAATCATTTTCCCAAAATGAAAAGAAATGTTTCATTCAGGGGAAGGGGCACTTAATAGGAATTTGTGATATTGTGTGTTGTCCAGAATCGAAGAGAAATGTGGTGGGGGGGGGGGGGGGCTGGGGGGGGGGGAAGTTAAGCTAAATTTGACAATCCGCGTTGAGTGTGGGAATTTGGTTTCATTTAGCAGGGATATATTTTCCAAACTTGGTAATCGCGGTTCTGATTTGTTTTAAAAAGTTACAGGAGGCGTGATACCGATTTGCACGAGAGTTCCACTCCTTCCGGTTTGGCCCCGGCGCGGACAAATGTTGCCGGTAATCACATAGGTTGCCTGTCAGCCAGACCAAGTTTCTTAAAAAAGAAGATGAGAAGCAAGATCAGTTTTCTTCCTCACCTTAGAGCTTTGTCTTAGCTTTATTTTATTAAAAAATTATATTTTATATTCTATGTTGTGTTTGTATTTTCTTATTAGTCGTACAATAATTTCCACTCGACACTATTCAGCGTTAGAAATGTTTGTGTGTCGATTTCGAAGAGGCTGGCGGGGGGGGGGGGGGGGGGTGGGGGGGGGGTTGGCAGTGGCGGAGCTGGTTAGTAGCGTGTGTATTGAGAAGATTGTATGCACTTTTTAGCTCACTTCAATGGCATGATATGTTGAAAATGTTGGAATCCATTTGCAGTAGCCCAGCCAGCTATGGCTTGATATGAAGATTTCGAGAATACGTGCCCAAGTCTTTGAACGCGTTGCTGCGGTCCTTAAAACACCGGTCACTGAATTGTCTAGCACTTTCGCCCTTTTCTACCTTCTGCAAAAAAAAAAAAATAGCGGGTGAACAGGTACATCAAACCTTACATTCGTCGAAAAAACTTTTGTGGATGCAGGTGTCTGTCAGCGGTTAAGAATTTAAGAAATTAAGGATGTAGCTTTGTATCCTATAGCATTTTGGTCAACAGAACCATATAGCCTGCGATTGCCAAGGCAGGGATGGTGAGTTGTTTATGAGGTTCAAAAAGTTTGTCGGGATGTTTTTTGATAGTCATAATATCACGAGATGGATGCTCATTGGTAAAACCAAGGCCGAAATCGAGGGCGTGGCTATCGCCATTCACATTTATCTGCAGAATTCGAGGGCGCCGGACACTTGTTCCCCCTCCTCCGATTCTCCCCTAGGGGTGGAGGCGGGGGAAGGGGGAGTCGGAGTCTCTTGCTTAGTGCGTACTGTCAATTACTAGCCCTTAAAATTAAAGAAAGCGTGAAATGTGTATCTGACTTTTGGAATTTATGCATACAGATTGACCTCCTTCATATGCAAATGATCCTCTAATTTCGTGTATCCAGGCGTTTAATAATGACGCCAGCCGACTACATCGATTCCCCCGTCTATGCAGCGTCACGGAAGAATACCTTCCGTTCACCTCAATAATCAACCATATACCGAGTCTACCCGATGCCGCGGAGGGGTGTATCATCGACGTGTAGTACACGGCGCATGCTGATATAAACTTTATGGACACAACAGATGTAACAAAATCACTTTCGTTCCGGAAGGCATGCCCAAAAATGCCATTTTTTTTCAAATTTTCCCACTTCCGCCTTTCATCCCCACCCCACCCCTAACCCCCTCCCTCCCCTCACTCAAACTATGGTATTTCCTCATTGATCAGCCGACATTAAGGCAACATCGATTCCCGCGTCTATGCAGCGTCACGGGAGAATACCTTCCCTTCCCCTCAATAATCAACCATATACCGAGTCTACCCGATGCCGCATAGGGGTGTCTAATCGACGTGTAGTGCTGATATAAATTGTGTGGACACCGCCTTATACATCAAATCACGTCAATGACCCTTTCTTTCTGGGAAACTTGCCTAAAAATGCAATTTTTTAAATTTTTCCACGTCCACTCTCCATCCCCACCCCACCCCTAACACCCTCCCTCCCCTCTTTCAAACTATGGAATTTCCCTTATTGGCTGCAGTAGTTTCGTTCAGCATGACCACACAACCAGAATATTACCGGGTGCTCCCGCGTTTGGAAAATAAGCGGGTGCCTCTGATTGGCCCTTAAACATCACGTGTGCTGACAGGACCTCTCAGCTGAATTCAAATTACGTCAAACAGATCAGGCACAAGCAAGAGGGAAGGAGTAAGAAAATGGAAGTGGATAAAAAATGCAAAAAAGATGGATAATTCCTCCATTATCTAAGGTACGTGAATTATTTTGTTTGCTTTTAATGTATCAAAAGCATGAGGTTGTGTTGGTATTGCGATATTTTGGTGTCCGAAGGAAAATAACCAAAAAACTTCTCGGAAAGTGGCTGGCCGTTTTTCGGACTGAATAAATTCTTTTTTCTTTTGCAAGAAATTTTCCTGTAGACAGTTTTATCGGAGTCTAAAAGTTCAAAAATGCGAGGAGGCTTGTTCGTGACATGTAATTTATTATTATTGTTCAAGTCCCGGGTGAAAATTCCTTCGCCTAAGGCGAAAGAGAGGAGGGCTGCAGGATAAAGTGTGGTCCAAAATATTCAGTTTACAGGTCGTTCAAATAAAAAAAAAATCGGTTGAGAGGGAGCGAAATGGGATTTAGAAGGAACAGAGCCAACTTGCAACCCAATAGGTCCATTAACAATCCCAGTGTTCTAAAAACCAGTGGTCATTAACCCCAGTAGAACATACTTTCGAACTGTGAAAAGAGGAAAAAATTGAATTTTGATGATGTTAACTGCTTGTATTTGTGTAGATTAGATTAATCAATTTATATATGCATGTTGTTATCCATTCCATTTTCAGAAAAGCGAACAACTTATAAGTAGACTAAAAAGTGGTGGTGTAGTGCAACATGAACCCTTCGAATTGTAAAAAAAAAAGCCATGGACTATTATTATTATTATTTGCGAAAACGGTCGCTTATGGCCAAAGGATGAAAAACTGGCAAAAAAATAATTTATGCGGCGTCCACTGACCCACGCAGAGTACAGTTCTGAGACAAGCTCACGTTTTGTGCGCGGAATTAACCGAACGAAAATTACAGCCATTTTACAGTAAAATTGACTCTCCGCACGGGCCGCGTCTGACCTCAAAATTACCCTCTTCCAGTGCCACCCCTGGGTCCAGGTAATTATTACCTGATTGCAATGAAGGCCTGTGTGCGCTCATGAAAGGCCCGGTAATGTCAGATACAGTATAACGGCCTGCACGAGCGCATGAAGGGCCCGGCAGTAAGTCTCGTACAAACGGCAGATCTAGTGTGAAATCGTGCAATTGTTAGGAAGAAAAAAGGAAAGAAGGAAGAAATGCTCTTATTTTAACAGGGTTATAGGGTAATCCAAATGTAACGCAGGTGGATAACAAAATTAAAAAGTAATATAAATCAATACAGAAATGGCCTATTAATGAGGATTCTATTACTGGGCCGTGCGCGTGCAGACCCCTCGTGTGCCTTACTGGTGTAAATTGATGCAGGTAGTAGCGCTTGCACTGACGACTGCCCGACCTAACCGGGCACATAATATCTCTGTTCTGGCAGATAGCTGTGGGGTTAGTGGGTCCGTGTACGGTTTGTCCTTTCATTTTTTTCTTTCAAATGAAAAAAATAGAAAAAAAATTGCTTTTCCATTTTGAATTTGCATCGCAAAATGCGAAACAATAATTTAATTCCTTTTAAGTTTTTTTTTTAGCTGACTTTCGTTGGCGTATCCGTAGTCTCTTAGGTAGACTACGGTACCGGTAAATGGTTTTATCTCCATAACATTCGAAAATGAATTAAACTGTCGAGCTTGCAAAAAAAGAAAAAAAAAAGAAAATGCCCCTTTAAAACGTTTCGTCACTCTATGGCGTGGGTTTGACGTTTCACCACGATACGACTCCCCATGGAGTTTCTCGGGGATAGGAGGGGGGATTCCGGGACATAGGTAGTGCTGAACGTGTAAGACATGGAACACCCGTTTATGTCGTTGGGAAGTTTGAGGGGGGAGGGGGGGGGTACGTATTCAGCATTCTCTGAACGAGGCTTCTTTAAAAGCAGATTTCTAAAAGAAATTCGATTATCGCTCATGTGACGTTGCATTTTTCGGCATAAAATAATGAAAGCTGTTCACCCCTATTTTAAAGCAAATAGAAATGGTTTGGCCCACTTTATCTGAGTGACTAGTACGCCATCTGCCGGCATAGAAGGGAGTATGAGAGGAGGTCAGATTCGTGCGTTTCAGCTTCTGAAAACACCGAAAACAGCGCTCTTCTATACTCTCCTCTCTTCCGCTAGACGGCGCTTCAGTTGGGCAAATCTATTTTTAGTGGCGGGTAAAACAGCTTTTGTTACGCTGTTGTTTTATTAAATGCCTGTCTGTGGTATTATATTTATTTATTTGGGGACTGTTTCTATCATCGATCCTTTTTTTATTTTATTTTATTATTTTTTTTTGGGCAAATTTGTGCGTTGATGAGACTTAAGTATTGAATCCACAGCTCCATTCCCCCACCACCCTCACCAAGTGTTGATTTTTTTTTTGTTACTTAAATGATAATTTGGTTCGAAGCTGTGCATTGATGCGACTTAGTACTGAATCCAACTTGATGCGAAGCTGTGCGTTGATGCGACTTAGTACCTCCACTCCCCCACCACAGGCACCAAGTGTTGTTGATTTTTTGTTACTTAAATGATAACTTGATGCGAAGCTGTGCGTTGATGCGACTTAGAACTGAATCCATACCTCCACTCCCCCACCACAGGCACCAAGTGTTGTTGATTTTTTGTTACTTAAATGATAACTTGATGTAAAGCTGTGCGTTGATGCAACTTAAGTATTGAATCCATATCTCCACTCTCCGCCCTCCTCCCCGAAACCGTTTTTTTTTTTTCTTTTTGCAAATTTGTGCGTTGATGAGACTTAAGTATTGAATCCATACCTCCACCCCCCACCACCGCCACCGAGTGCTGTTGATTTGTTTTGTTATCCCCCGCCTCCGCCAGGACGGCGGGGGATATAGAAACGCACTTTGTCCGTCCGTCTGTCCGTCCATCAGTCGCCAGTTTTGTTTCCAGACGATATCTCCGAAACTAGTGGGTGGATCTAAATCATATGTAGTATGCGTAACAACATCTAGATGTGCCTTTTGGGGTTTTGGTCGGACCGAAGCCCATCTGGATCTGTATTTGGACTTAGCATCCCAAAATCCGAATCTCAACGTGTACTTTGGTACACAGGCGATATCTCCGAAACTAGTGACCGGATCCGGTTTATATGTGATACGTGCAACAAATAAGAAATCTAGGTGTGGCTTTGGGGGGTTTTGATAGGATCGAAGCCCATCTGGATCTGTAATTGGACTTAGAATCCCAAAATTTGGATCTCAGTGCTTTGTTTTCTAGACGATAACTTTAAAGTATTTGCCGGATTCGATTCTCATTTCGTATGCATAACAACAATACAGTGTAGCTGTTTTATCTACTTAGTTTAAGTGCGAGGTACAGCACCCGCCTTACTAATTACACCCACGGCGGGGGATATGGCAATTACTGATTCTTGTTACTTAAATGATAACTTGGTGTGAAGCTGTGCGTTGATATGACCTAAGTATTGAAGCTGTATCTCCACTCCCCACCCTCCTCCCCGAGAAGTTTTAGTCCCCCGCCGCCGTATCCGGGTCTGCCTGTCCGTTTGTCCGTCCTTCTGTCTGTCAACATTTGACATAGGGTGTCGTTTCCGCGACAGATCTCAAGAACTACTGGAGGGATTCCATTTAAACATTGCACATGCATAGAATAAGGGTTGTATAGTTGTGCACCTACATGTATAACGTTATGTCGTTGGAAACTAAAACATGAAGCAATTTCCTACGATTGCAAGCGGTCAAGGGACTTAGTCAGAATTCGAAATGTCTTGAAATCTTGTGATTACACGTCGGAGGGGGACTTAGTCAGTTTTACTGACACTATTTGTTTTTAGGTGGGGGCAGGGGTAATAAAATGTGAGGGAAAAAGTGTGAAAACGTGTAAATTGAGTGGGAAAAAGATTTACTTTACACCATTGTAATGCGTCACATTGGTGGGCAAACTCTGAAATGCATAAAAAGTAAGCTATAAAAATGCGCAAAATCAGTCTAACATCCGTGGGAAAAAAGATTAGCAAACCGGCTGGAGCAAAATTATGAAAAAATGAAAACATTAGTGCATCAAAATTTTCCTTTGTCATAATTAGTCCAATTTCCTTTCACCTTAGTAATGTATTCGCTTTTACGGCTGGGCACAATGTTCACGGACATTCTAGTTTCGTTTTAGATTTGAAAGGATTTACTGAAAGGTCGAAACGAAGGGTCTAAATTTTTGTAAATATGTAGCCGAATCCAGCAATGACTCAATAACGGTCTCATCAACATTTCCAGTTCAAAGGTTTCTCGGTGTAATGAATGAGTCCATTATAACACCACAAGAGTCTGCATTTTTACGACTCTCAAGAGAGAACTGTACAAGCTCAAAACCAATGAAATGTCACTTGTGCACTTCTTTCGTACGACCCCTCAAATTCGCTTTCCCACTTTTGATTATTTTTTTATAATTTCATTTACAGGTTGCTTTCCAGCCCCGGTATTGACAAATGTTAACTCTGCAGTTAACTGTATTCCTAGAAGCGAAAATCGGTTGATCTAGCTGTATCACGCAGTTTTAGGTGGTTTTTTATTGTTAAGCAGGTTAAGTGTAGTTATTTACTTTTGGGTATTCTGGTTGCAAATGGAGCGGTTAACGGAATAAGTTAAATGTACAGTTAACTTTCGTGAATACGGCCAGAGGTGATTAGATTTCGCGGTGTATGTGGATGGGGGTAGGAAGAGTAGATGATGTAGGTTACAGGGTTTGGTTGTCTGGCCTGGTGAAGACAGGGTCTGGCCTGCACGGCTTAATCTGCTTACCCAGGAGTTGAGTAACAAACAAACGAACAAGAATTTTGACAACTGCAGGATCGCCGAAATAAAAAAAGGAAGAAAACAAAAAGCATTTTTCGAGACAAAATATATGGCTGGCAGGCCAATTATTTTTTTTTAAATGGGGTGAGAAACCAGACTTCTACAGACACTTATCCAGCTATGACCCCAGTACTAAAACGTGCTCAGGGCTGGCGTTACTGCGACGGCATAAATTCTTAATATACGTAAGAAACTTGGAAAAAACTTTGATAATGGATAGTTTTTGGCTTGACAAAAACACATTTGTGTTTGATTGCGTGCTCCAGGGAAAGTGAGGCAACGGCAGGCGAAGAAGAGGACAACCATCCAGCGGAAAGCCAAGTGGAGAACAGCCAAGCGGTGGACAGCCAAGAGGTGGACAGCCAAGCAGAGAACAACCAAGTGGCAGCCAAGCAGCGGACAAAAGACCAGGAGGACATCTCGCCGAGAAAATCAACGCGTAAGTCCATTGTTAACAAAAGATAAACTACATTTTTCCACAGACACTCCTGCTACCCTTCTTAATCAGCTTTAGCTCACTATATTGAAGACATCACTAAACGGAATAATAAAATGCCTTTTTAACCACCTGAAAAAACTTAATATTAACTACACCGTTTTCGCAACCAAGTAGCTAAATTTACACTTGGGGCCAGAAAAAAACTCCTAAAAATTCAAAATTCTTTGAAAATCTTTTCAAAAGTCATGCCAAGTTTGCAGATTCTGTCAACTGTTCCTGTAGAAAAAAGAAATTCTTGCAAAAATTGTTCGCGTTGTTCAGCTGATGTCTCTTGTATGGTGTACAGTTAACTGCACAGTTAACTTCGGTGACCGGTTGAGGTTGCGTCAGTGACCAGGTCAAACTGCAACATTAAATACGGTTGTAAATTTTAGTCCCCTGGCGCCGGGTAACGCGAAGCGGGGGACTATTGAATTCGGCGAAAGAATATACGTTGTAGTTGTGCACCTGGGTGTAGGTTTTGCCGGGTGTCGAAAAATGTGTCCCAGGGGCTTTGTCGAAAATCCAAATATCTCCGGGTGTCAACATCTGGATATGATGTCTTTTGAGCGATAGATCTCAGGCTACCTGAGAGATCCCATTTAAACCTGTCGTAGGGAAAGAGCATAGGGGGTAGCTGTGTATCTGGATATAGGTTTTGCCGGCCGCCGAAAAATCTGGAATTGTACCCCTGCGGGGGACTTTGTCATTTTCACTTACATGCTTGTTTGTATTTGTTTTTCCAACCGTTAGGAATATATTACAATTGTGTATTTGAGTGGCTATGCTTATGAATTTAATGAAACTTGGTAATAAATCATACATTTTTATAGCCCGCCCGACGAGAGTCGGAAGGGCTATTATGTTTTTGACTTATCCGCGTGCGTGTGTGTGTGTGTGTGTGTGTGCGTGCGTGCGTGTGTGTGCGCATGCGTGACCCAAAACAAAAATTCATATAAGGCCTAGAAACGTGTTTCTATGCTAAATAAGACTAATTTGGTGAGAAAAAAATGGGCTCCGTTGTGACCGTACATGCGTGGACTTGGGCGAAGAATGG
Source organism: Protula sp. h YS-2021 (assembly GCA_949752745.1). Lineage (NCBI taxonomy): Eukaryota > Metazoa > Annelida > Polychaeta > Sabellida > Serpulidae > Protula > Protula sp. h YS-2021. Next base: position 48,400,637 of record OX457025.1, on the reverse strand, counting down.
CTATTAGTGCAGTTTTTAAGATTTGTGGACCGAACTTGTCCTGCGGTTTTGCTTCAATCAACTTGAAACCTGTATGAATTGAAAGCTTATGGGTTGTAGTTGTGCACCTCCCCTTTGGGCCGGCGTCGGTTTGTCCGTCGGTCCGTGAGTGACCTCTGAACTTAGGCACAGGGTGGCTATCAGCGCAGTTTTGTAGACTGAACTTGTCCTTGGGTTTTGCTTCAATCAACTTGAAACCTATATGAATTGAAGGCTTATGGGTTGTAGTTGTGCACCTCCCCTTTGGGCCGGCGTCGGTCCGTCCGTCAGTCTATGAGGGTCGCCTGAACTTGGGCTCAAAATACACGTTTTCTGTACCTGCACACGTGTCGAGCTTTGTCATTAACTTCAGTCAAGAATGTGCTTAAAAAGACTTTTCTCAAGGCTGTGACAAATGGGGCAGGCGGGCCGTACGTCCGCCAACGGACACATTTCTAGTTTCACAAAGTTTTATCCGGACATGTTATTTTTAGCCGTCAGGCCATCAAATGGCCAAGGGTTATTGCTCAGCTGGACTTGGAAATTTGCATATTTCTACCATTGTCAGGTTTGGTGACATGTGGCTTGTGAACACTCTCTAGCCTACAATTCTTTACCAATTACTAAGATATTTCAGACATAGCTAGTATATGGACTAATAAAGATTCCTGTTGTATAGGAGTCATATCCGACCATGGTAAATGTTTTTTGTTCATCTTAAAGCACTGCCATCCAATGTTCCCGCTGGCTGAGGGCTTTGCATCTCTGATGCCTATGTTTTAAACTTTTCTGTTGAAATCCTGAAATCGCACTGCTTCGGGGGACTTGCTCAATTTCACGGACACTTTTGATTGGTTGTTATTATCACAAAAAGTATTTACATATTTATCGGTGTTATAGCTTGCTAGAAGATGCCGGACAGCCGAGAAAGATGGCATCGTGTCAATTAGGCGGAGCGCAGCAACACGTAAGAATCTGTTTTAATGTTTTTAGAACAAATTTAGCACAGCTACCCCGTTATTCGCACTCGCCGGCGCCCAGAGTAATTGATCTTTCTAGCTTTTACCCCAATTTTTGAAACAATTATCCGTCTTCAAAACTAGGTAAAAAAGATGAAAAAAAATAAAGAAAACTATTTAATTTATCAGAATTATAACGCTGGATATATTTCATTTGTGCGATAGCTAGCGAGAAGACGCCGGATAACCGCCAAAGATGGGAGCATCGAGTTATCAGGATGAGCCAATCACACGTACGAATTCTATTTTGATGTTTCTTCACCAAATATAGTATTATGAGGCCGTAACAAATGCGATAAATTGACCTTATTTTGCAAACGCTATCCCACAATTTCCGTGCCCTCGTCGCTAGCGATGTTTTGGCCATCTCTGCCTCCTGAACTTGGCATTTGTAAGACTGATAAAAGATTAGAATAACCCTTGTAAATACTTTTTTACGCTTGCTACGTGAAGAAATGAAGAAATTAATATACTTTTATTGAACAAATAATAGCACGTTCGTATTTTTGTTTGCTTTATGATAGCTGGCAAGAAGATGCCGGACAACCGACAAAGATGGCATCGGATCATTATGCCGGGGTCCATCCACACGTAAGTCTTTTTAAAGCTCTGAAAAAACAGCGTTCTGAAGCAAGAAGAGAAAGTAGAATTTGCATTGTTTTGCCACCGACATCACACAGCTGTTCTCGACTTTCAAATTCCCCCTTCGATGTATTTTTGACCAATTTCGGCTCCGTTGCTGAAAATTCTTATACTCACGATAAAAGAATCAAGAGCTTTTAAAGTTACGCCAGAAACTTGGTGAAAATTGATCAAATTAGAAAGCTAATTACAGAATTTTCTTAACAAAATATCGTTTTATTGTTTGACAGCTTGGAGGCGGAAAGCGGACAAAGACGAAAGCATTGGGTCAACAGGACGAGCTCACCAACAGGTAAGAATCGTTTTCGTTTGTTTAATTTACAAATATTGCATTATGAATGAAAAAATCGGATAAATCAATTTTAGCTCCAGTAACCCTTCAACTTCGAACCTCAACTGTTGCAAGAACTTGTTAATAATGTAAGAAACTAGAATATAGGAAAACTTTAATAATGAATGGTTCTTGGCTTGACAAAAATATCAAATTTGATTTGTTTGAAGAGGACAGCCAAGCAGACCACAGCCAAGCAGGGGACAGCCAAGCAGGGAGCAGCCAACCGGATGGCAGCAGAGCGCAGGTTCGATCTTTTCTTTATGTTATATTATATCGCATTATATTGTGTTCTTTACTTTAGTATTTCAGAAAGACAGCACAGCAGCGGACAGCCAAGCAGCGGGCAGCCAAGCGGAGGACGGCCAAGAGGAGGACAGCCAAGCGGAGGACAGCCAAGCAGTGGACAGCCAAGCAGTGGACAGCCAAGTGGAGGACAGCCAAGCAGTGGACAGCCAAGTGGAGGACAGCCAAGCGGTGGACAGCGATAAGTCAAATTTTATTGTCCTTTTTTTAAATCGTGAATATTGACGTATTCCATTCCGGGTTTGGGGTTTTTTCCTGGTTCGGTTCGGGTTTTGTTTACATTATCATCATATTTATTTCGTTGTTCTTTTTAGTAGTGTTTCAGAAAGACAGGAGAGCAGCGGACAGATAAACAGCGGACAGCCAAGCAGCGGACAGAGAAGCAGGACATTCCGACAAGCCAAGCAACACGTACGTCCCTTATTCCGAAACCAATTTACCGTAACCGACACTACCACTACCCTATCCTGACCAGTTTTTAGTTCACCATGCGGGAGGCATTGCCAAAAAAAACACATTAATAAACTAGCGCTTTAAACCACAGGGAAAAGTTTGAAACTTGCATAATACACGCGTTTTTACTAATTTCGCCTCAATTGATGAAACATTCTTCTGTTCACGATAAACAAATCAAGACCTGTTAAAGATTATGCGAGAAACTCGGCAAAAATTGATAAAAAGAAAGATAAACGGCTTTCTTATTTAACAAAAATGAAGCAAAAATATTCAAAATAAAATATAATTGATGTTCTTTTACGGAACAAAAAACAACAGACATGTTAATGTTTGCTTTTTGATAGGTCGGGAGAAGACGCCGAACAACCGCCAAAGATGGAGCATCGGATCACCAAGATGAGCCAATCAACGCGTACGAATCTATTTTTAACATTTCTTCACCAAAAAGCGACTTACGAGGCCATGACAAATGAGAGAAATTGGCCTTGTTTTGAATGCGGCATCGCGTCACTTGCACGCTCTCGTCACAAGTGATAGTTTATCTAGACCTGCCCTCATATCGGCATTCGTAAGAATGATAAAAAACTAGAATAACTTTTGTAAATGCTTTCCTACGCTTATGACAAGACCTTTTCCGTACCTCTTGAACCTACGTGAAGAAATGAACTTATTAATATTCTTTCATTGAACAGATAGAAACACGGTCATATTTTGCTTCCTTTTTGATAGCTGGCTAGAAGATGCCAAACAGCCGACAAAGATGGCATCGGATCATTGGACGGGGTCCATCAACACGTAAGTCTTTTTAAAAAAAATCAGCATTCTGAAGCAAGAAGAGAAAGTAGAATCACACAGATGTTGTCGGCTTTCGATGCCCCCCTCCGATTTATTTTTGATCAATTTCACATTCATTGCTGAAACATTCTTACGCTCACAATAAACATGTCAAGAACGTTTAAAGCTAGGTTGGAAACTTCGCAAAAAATTGTCAAAAGAAAAAACTTTACAGTTTTTTATTTAACAACACATCAAATAAAAATAGTTAGGAAGGTGAAATTATATAATTTATGTTCTTGTTTTACTTAACAAAAAAGAACACGTAATGTTTGTTTGCTTTTTCTATAGCTCGGGAGAAGATGCTGGACAGCCGACAAAGGTGGCACGCGTCACTAGGCCGGGTCCATCAACAGGTAGGTTTGTAAATCGCTAAAAATTCAGCATTCTGAAGCAAGAAAAGAAAGAAAGAACTGGCACTGTTTTGCAACCGACATCATACAGCTGTTCTCGGCTTTCGATATCCCCCTCCGATATATTTTTTGACCAATTTCGGCTCCGTTGCTGAAACTTGTACTCACGATAAACGAATCAAGATCTTTTAAAGTTACGTCAGAAACTTGGTGAAAACTGATCAAATTGGAAAGCTAAGCACAGAATTTTTTAACAAAGCATCGTTTTATTATTTGACAGGTTGGAGGCGGAAAGCGGACAAAGATGAAAGCATCTGATCAACAGGACGAGCTCACCAACAGGTAAGGATCGTTTTCGTTTGTTTAGTTTACAAATATTGCATTATGAATGAAAAAATCGGATGAATCCATTTTAACTCCAGTAACCCTTCAACTTCGAACTTCAACTATTGTAAGAACTTATTAATAATATAAGAAACTAGAATATAGGAAAACATTAATAATGACTAGTTCTTGGCTTGACAAAAATATCAAATTTGATTTGTTTGAAGAGGACAGCCAAGCAGACCACAGCCAAGCAAGGGACAGCCAAGCAGGGGACAGCCAAGCAGGGGACAGCCAAGCAGGGAGCAGCCAAGCGGACGGCAGCAGAGCGCAGGTTCGGGTTTTTCTTTACGTTATATTATATTGCATTATATTGTGTTCTTTATTTTAATAGTGTTTCAGAAAGACAACACAGCAGTGGACAGCCAAGCAGTGGACAGCCAAGTGGAGGACAGCCAAGCGGAGGACAGCCAAGCGGAGGACAGCCAAGCAGTGGACAGCCAAGTGGAGGACAGCCAAGCGGTGGACAGCGATAAGTGAAATTTTAAATGTTCTTTTTTTAAATCGTGAATATTGACGTATTCCATTCCGGGTTTGGGGTTTTTTCCTGGTTCGGTTCGGGTTTTGTTTACATTATCATCATATTTATTTCGTTGTTCTTTTTAGTAGTGTTTCAGAAAGACAGGACAGCAGCGGACAGCCAAGCAGCGGACAGCCAAGCAGCGGACAGCCAAGCAGCGGACAGAGAAGCAGAACATTTCGACAAGCCAATCAACACGTACGTCCCTTATCTCGAAACCAACTTAGCTCAACCGACACTACCACTACCCTGTCCTGGACCAGTTTTAGTTCACCATGCTGAAGGCATTGCCAAAAAAAAAAGTATTAGCGCTTTAAGTATTAGCGCTTTAAACCACAGGGAAAAGTTTGAAACTTGCACAATACACGCGTTTTCACTAATTTCGCCTCAATTGGTGAAACATTCTTCTGTTCACCATAAACAAATCAAGACCTCTTTAAAGTTTATGCGAGAAACTCGGCAAAAATTGCTAAAAGCAGAAAGATAAACGACTTTAGTATTTAACAAAAATGAAGCAAAAATATTCAAAATAAAATAATATAATTGATGTTCTTTTACTGAACAAAAAATAACACACATGTTTATGTTTGCTTTTTAATAGGTCGGGAGAAGACGCCGGACAACCGCCAAAGATAGAGCATCGGGTCACCAAGATGAGCCAATCAACGCGTAAGAATCTATTTTTAACATTTCTTCACCAAAAAGCGACTTACGAGGCCATGACAAATGAGATAAATGGACTTTGTTTTGCATGCGGCATCGCGTCATTTGCACGCTCTCGTCACAAGTGATAGTTTATCTAGACCTGCCCTCATATCGGCATTCGTAAGAATGATAAAAAACTAGAATAACTTTTGTAAATGCTTTCCTACGCTTATGACAAGACCTTTTCCGTACCTCTTTAACCTACGTGAAGAAATGAACTTAATAATATTCTTTCATTGAACAGATAGAAACACGGTCATATTTTGCTTCCTTTTTGATAGCTGGCTAGAAGATGCCAAACAGCCGACAAAGATGGCATCGGATCATTGGACGGGGTCCATCAACAGGTAAGTCTTGTTTAAAAAATCAGCCTTCTGAAGCAAGAAGAGAAAGTAGAACGAATTGGAATTGCTTTGCCATCGACATCATACAGCTGTTCCCGGCTTTCGATATCCCCAGCGATATATTTTTTGACGATTTCACATTCATTGCTGAAACATTCTTACGCTCACAATAAACAGGTCAAGAACTTTTAAAGCTTGGTGAGAAACTTCGCAAAAAACTTTACAGTTTTTTTAACAAAACATCAAATAAAAATATTTAGGAAGTTGAAATTATATAATTTATGTTCTTGTTTTACTTAGCAAAAAATACACGTAATGTTTGTTTGCTTTTTCTATAGCTCGGGAGAAGATGCTGGACAGCCGACAAAGGTGGCATCGCATCACTAGGCCGGGTCCATCAACAGGTAGGTTTGTAAATCGCTAAAAATTCAGCATTCTCAAGCAAGAAAAGTAGAACGAACTGGCATTGCTTTGCTATCGACATCACGCAGCTGTTCTCGGCTTTCGATATCTCCCTTCGATATATTATTTTTAACAAATTTCGCCTGTATTGGAGCAACATTCTCCTACTCACGATAAACAAATCAAGAGTTTTCAAAACTGTGTGAGAAACTTGGTGAAAAGTGCTAAAAAGGGAAGGCTAAACAGTTTTCTTATTCAACAAAACGTTTATTTGACAGGTTGGAGGCGGACAGCGGACAAAGAAGAAAGCATCGGGTCAATAGGACGAGCTCAACAACAGGTAAGACTGTTCACGTTTATTGGATTAACATATGTAGCATTATGAATAAAAATTAGGTAATCAACATTGTTTAACCGTATAACCCTCAATCGTCTGCCCCCCCCCCCCCCACCGAAAACCTAGCCCAAGTAATGTATATAACCAGCCATGGCCCCAAACGCTGAAATGTTCTCCATCTCTGGCCAGTTGTACGAATTTCCCTGTAACTTCTTAATCTTTATAAGAAACCGGTAGTTTTTGGCTTGATAAAATTATCAAATGTAATTTGTTTGAAGAGGACAGCCAAGCGGAGGACAGCCAAGCGGAGGACAGCCAAGCGGGGGACAGCCAAGCGGGCAACAGTCAAGCGGAGGACAGCCAAGCAGAGGACAGCCAAGCAGAGGACAGCCAAGCGGAGGACAGCCAAGCGGAGGACAGCCAAGCGGAGGACAGCCAAGCGGAGGACAGCCAAGCAGAGGACAGCCAAGCAGAGGACAGCCAAGCGGAGGACAGCCAAGCAGTGGACAGCGATAAGTCAAATTTTATTGTCCTTTTTTTTTAAATCGTGAATATTGACGTATTCCATTCCGGGTTTCGGTTCGGTTCGGGTTTTGTTTGTATTGCCATCATATTAATTATGTTGTTCTTTTTAGTAGTGTTTACAGGACAACAGTGGACAGCCAAGCAGCGGGCAGCCAAGCAGTGGACAGCCAAGCAGCGGACAGCCAGGCAGCGGACAGCCAGGCAGCGGACAACCAGGCAGCGGGCAGCCAGGCAGCGGGCAGCCAAGCAGCGGGCAGCCAGGCAGCGGACAGCCAAGCAGAAGAGCCAATCAACATGTAAGTCCCTTTTCCCGAAACAAATGTAGCTCAATCGACACAACCGGCATCCTTTTCTGAGCAGTTTTAGTTAACGCCAACGCCAAAATGCAATAATAACCTAGCCTTTTAAATTACGGGAAAAACTCTATTTGAAAGGAAACTTGCATAATAGATGGCTTTTCACTGACAAAAATAACGCGGATATGCTTTATTCTTTGTAGCTCGCGAGAAGATGCAGTCGAGAAAGATGGCAATGTGTCAGTAGGATGGACGTAGAACACGTAAGAATATATTTTAATGGGGGTCAGGTCAGATTTATCGCGCCATAAATCCAACTTGGAATCCAACTCGCCATATTTTTTATACCAGCTCGCCATACTTTTATACCAACTCGCCATATTTTTTTTGATTACATTTTACACACCATTTTTATGTAATTTCATGCTTTCATTTTTATGTATGTTTAACTTAATTTTTTTTTTTTTGTTTTTTTTTCTTCGTTTTTTTTTTTTTTTGCTTCAATTTTACACACCATTTGAAGTTTAGCAACAATTGATTGTAATGGAGAGATTGCAGTTATTTTTTAAATTAAATTGCAATGGAATGTTAACGGTAGATATTGCAATTTTTAATGAAATTGAATTGAGTGTTAATGTTAAAGAATGCAGTTATTTTTTAAGTTATATTGCAATGGAGTGGTAGTGGGAGATAATGCAATTATTTTTGAAATGAAATTGCAATTGAGTGTTAATGGGAGAGATTTCAATTATTTTTTAAGTTAAATTGTAATGGGAGTGTTAATGGGACAGATTGCTATTATTCATGGTCATAGTTAACCAATGAGAGTAGTAAAATGAAGGGAGATCTCTGTCACTGGGTAACCCGACAGACCAATCACACTGCGACACAGTGCAATTTTCCTGTATAAAAGGAGTAAATTTTTGGTCTTTAAATCAATTCAACAAATCTGATTACTATGAAAACGACATGGTTGATTTGAGTTAAGTGACTTGTAGTTCTCAGTTAAACACCCCTTTTCGGTAGTAAATATTGTCCTTGTGCACAAACACTGTTTAGTTCTTGTATTTTACACACCATTTTTCGGTAATAACCAACATATATATAAGGCCGAAAGGGCATTTGAAAAGTATGGCGAGATGACAAGACCTGTGGCGAGTTGGTAAGCATGTCGGAAATTATGGCGGCTTGATTTATGGCGAGTTGGTATAGGGGAGTATGACGAGTTGGCATTATGGCGGGATGTCCATACTCTATTTTAATGTTATTGAACAAATTTATCATTCTTAGGCTCCAGCAAATATGCCAATGGCTCTTTGCTTTTGCACCGATACCCCATCGGTCGCCTCTTCAACCCGAGTAACATAGCTGATCAGCTGTGGCGCCTCGTATTAAAAGCTTCCCACGCTTATGACAAGAAATTTCAAGAACCTTCTTAACTAACATGAAAATAAAATGAACCTAATTATTGAGGAGTTCTAGATTGGCAAATATTTAACCCTTGCATATATTTTATAGGTCGCCAGAAGAGCAGCTTTCAAAGATGGACTAGTTTCATTAGGACTGCACAATCGCGTAAGTTTTCCATTTCGATAACAATTCTCTATTCTGAAACCAAAAAAGTATTATGAATGGATATTTTCTATCAGTGACACCAGGCAGTTGTCCTGGGCTTTTCGACCTTCACCGAAATAATAAATCTGACCAGTTTGCCCCCTCCACCCGCACCCCCCCCCCCCCAGGTGTGAAAGTTCCTTACCTTACGATAAACTAATTTTCAAACTTGCTTGAACTTCGCAAAAAAAAAAATTAGAGGGTTTCGTTTGACAAAACATCACTTTACTGTTTAAAGCGCGGGGCAAGACGCCGGACAGCGTGTGAAGATGACGTCATTGGGTGATTAGGACGAGTCCACCAACAGGTGAAAAATTGTTTTTATTGGTTTCACAAATTTGGCATTATGGGTGGGAAAAAATCAAACTAATCAGCCTTGTTGATTTATCCCGGCATTCCTGTCCCCTGTCGCCCAAGGGAATTTATCTTTGGCTATTGCTGCCAATCTCGAAACAATTCTAATCGCTTTCTTCGTAAAAAGGTAAAACAAAAATGAAAAAGGATATAAAATAAAATAAAATAAAAATATAAAAATATAAAAATGTAGGTTTTTGATTGTCAGAATTAACACGGACATGGTATATTTGTGTGATAGCTAGCGAGAAGATACCGGACAACCGCCAAATATGAGAGCATCGGGTCATCAGGACGAGCCAATCAACGCGTAAGAATCCATTTAACGTTTCCTTAGCTAATACTCATTTTGACATAAGAAATGGCACACATTGAATTTTGATAAATTTCACCTCCATTCTTCTACTCATGATAGTTTTATTAAGATCTTATAAAATTTATGTTAGAAACTTGGAAATTGATGAGAGAGCTAAAACACCGAGTTAACTTATTTAACGTATCATTTTACTGTTTGACAGCTTGGGACGCCGGACAGCGGGCAAAGATGAAAGCATCGGTCCAATAGGACGGGATCACCAACAGGTTGGAATCTGTTTCCAGTTATTGGATTAAAAATGTAGCGTTGTGAATAAAAATAAATCAGATGAATAAGCCTTGTTTAACCCCGATAACCATCAATCGTCTACATCCCCGCTCTAAACCTAGTCTTAAGTAATATACTTAAGGAACTGTGGTCCAAAAAACTAAAACGTCCTCGTAGCTGTTTTAAGACACTGGAATAGAAGTAAACTTGATATTGGATAGATTTTGGCTGGACAAAATATCAAGTTTGATTTGTTTGAAGAGGACAGCCAAGCGGAGGACAGCCAAGCGGAGGACAGCCAAGCGGAGGACAGCCAAGCGGAGGACAGCCAAGGGGGGGACAGCCAAGCGGGCAACAGTCAAGCGGAGGACAGCCAAGCGGACGACAACACAGCGCAGGTTGGGTTTTGTTTACATTTATCATCATATTAATTATAAGCATTTTAAGTAGTGTTTCAGAAAGGCAGCACAGCAGTGGACAACCAAGCAGAGGGCAGAGGAGCAGGACATTCCGACAGGCCAATCAACACGTACGTACCTTAGCCCGAAGCTCAGTTGAATCAACACAAAACCTCCACCGTTTCGCGACTAGCTTTAGTTCAAAGTTTTGAAGATCTTGCTTAAAACGCAATAATAAAAGATTTAAATCACGTAAAAATTAAAATTTGATAAGAAACTTGCAAAATAGATGTGTTTTCGTGAACAAAAACATAACGCTGCCAATCTCGAAACAATTCTCATCGCTTCCTTCTTTAAATTTACGTAAAAATGTAAAACAAAAAAAAATAAAAATATAAAAATGTAGCTTTTTAATTGGTAGAATTAACACGGACATGATATATTTGTGTGATAGCTAGCGAGAAGATGCCGGACAACCGCCAAATGTGAGAGCATCAGGTCATCAGGACGATCCAATCAACGCGTAAGATTCTGTTTAAAGTTTCCTTAGCAAATACTCATGAGGTCATAAGAAATGGCACACATTGACCATGTTTCGCAAATGGTACCCAGTAATTTGTCCAGCTGTGACCCCTAAACTTGGCATCCTTAAGACTGATAAAAGATTACAGTAACCTTTTGAAATGCTTTCCTACGCTTATGACAATAATTTTCTATACCTACTTATCCTACAGAAAGAAATGAAATCGATATTCTTTTACTGAACAAATAATACATGGTCATATTTTTGTTTGCTTTTTGATAGCGGACAAAAGATGCCGGACAACCGACAAAGATGGCATCGCATCATTAGGCGGGGTCCATCAGCAGGTAAGTTTTTCAAATCGCTAAAAACGGCGTTCTGAAGCAAGAAGAGAAAGAACAAATCTGCATTGTTTTGCCATCGACATCACACAGCTGTTCTTATTTTGAGATATCCCCCTGCAATATAATTTTGATAAATTTCACCTCCATTCTTCTGCTCATGATAGCTTAATTAAGACCTTATAAAATTTATGTTAGAAACTTGGAAATTGATGAGAGAGCTAAAACACCGAGTTAACTTATTTAGCATATCATTTTACTGTTTGACAGCTTGGGACGCCGGACAGCGGGCAAAGATGAAAGCATCAGGTCAATAGGACGGGATCACCAACAGGTTGGAATCTGTTTTCAGTTATTGGATTAAAAATGTAGCATTATGAATAAAAATAAATCAGATGAATCAGCCTTGTTTAACCCCGATAACCCTCAATCGTCTGCATCCCCGCTCTAAACCTAGTCCTAAGTAATATACTTAAGGTACTGTGGTCCAAAAAACTAAAACGTGCTCGCAGCTGTTGTGAGACACTGGAATAGAAGTAAACTTAATATTGGATAGATTTTGGCTTTACAAAATATCAAGTTTGATTTGTTTGAAGAGGACAGCCAAGCGGAGGACAGCCAAGCGGAGGACAGCCAAGCGGAGGACAGTCAAGCGGAGGACAGCCAAGCGGGGGACAGCCAAGCGGGCAACAGTCAAGTGGAGGACAGCCAAGCGGACGACAACACAGCGCAGGTTGGGTTTTGTTTGCATTTATCATCATATTTACTATGTGCATTTTAAGTAGTGTTTCAGAAAGGCAGCACAGCAGTGGACAGCCAAGCAGAGGGCAACCAATAGGCAGCCAAGCAGCAGGCAGAGGAGCAGGCCAATCAACACGTACGTACCTTAGCCCGAAGCTCAGTTGAATCAACACACAACCTCCACCGTTTCGCGACTAGCTTTAGTTCAAAGTTTTGAAGATCTTGCCTAAATCGCAATAATAAAAGATTTAAATCACATAAAAATTAAAATTTGATAAGAAACTTGCAAAATAGATGTGTTTTCGTGAACAAAAACATAACGCTGCCAATCTCGAAACAATTCTCATCGCTTCCTTCTTTAAATTTACGTAAAAATGTAAAACAAAAAAAATAAAAATATAAAAATGTAGCTTTATAATTGGTAGAATTTACATGGACATGATATATTTGTGTGATAGCTAGCGAGAAGATGCCGGACAACCGCCAAATGTGAGAGCATCAGGTCATCAGGACGATCCAATCAACGCGTAAGAATCCGTTTAAAGTTTCCTTAGCAAATACTCATGAGGTCATAAGAAATGGCACACATTGACCATGTTTCGCAAATGGTACCCAGTAATTTGTCCAGCTGTGACCCCTAAACTTGTCATCCTTAAGATTTATAAAAGATTACAGTAACCATTTAAAATGCTTCCCTACGCTTATGACAATAGTTGCCTATACCTCCTTATCCTACGTGAAGAAATGGCATCGATATTCTTTTACTGAACAAATAATACATGGTCATATTTTTGTTTGCTTTTTCATAGCGGACGAAAGATGGCGGACAACCGACAAAGATGGCATTGCATCATTAGGCGGGATCCATCAGCACGTAAGTTTTTTAATGCGCTAAAAATTGGCGTTCTGAAGCAACCCTGTAGACTTGGCATCCTTAAGACTGATAAAAGATTACAGTAACCTTTTGAAATGCTTTCCTACGCTTATGACAATAATTTTCTATACCTACTTATATTACAGGAAGAAATGAAATCGATATTCTTTTATTGAATAAATAATACATGGTCATATTTTTGTTTACTTTTTCATAGCGGAAAAAAGATGCCGGACAACCGACAAAGATGGCATCGCATCATTAGGCGGGGTCAATCAACACGTGTAAGTTTTTTAAATCGCTAAAAACGGCGTTCTGAAGCAAGAAGAGAAAGAACAAATCTGCATTGTTTTGCCATCGACATCACACAGCTGTTCTTATTTTGAGATATCCCCCTGCAATATAATTTTGATAAATTTCACCTCCATTCTTCTGCTCATGATAGCTTAATTAAGACCTTATAAAATTTATGTTAGAAACTTGGAAATTGATGAGAGAGCTAAAACACCGAGTTAACTTATTTAGCATATCATTTTACTGTTTGACAGCTTGGGACGCCGGACAGCGGGCAAAGATGAAAGCATCAGGTCAATAGGACGGGATCACCAACAGGTTGGAATCTGTTTTCAGTTATTGGATTAAAAATGTAGCATTATGAATAAAAATAAATCAGATGAATCAGCCTTGTTTAACCCCGATAACCCTCAATCGTCTGCATCCCCGCTCTAAACCTAGTCCTAAGTAATATACTTAAGGTACTGTGGTCCAAAAAACTAAAACGTGCTCGCAGCTGTTGTAAGACACTGGAATAGAAGTAAACTTAATATTGGATAGATTTTGGCTTTACAAAATATCAAGTTTGATTTGTTTGAAGAGGACAGCCAAGCGGAGGACAGCCAAGCGGAGGACAGTCAAGCGGAGGACAGCCAAGCGGGGGACAGCCAAGCGGGCAACAGTCAAGTGGAGGACAGCCAAGCGGACGACAACACAGCGCAGGTTGGGTTTTGTTTGCATTTATCATCATATTTACTATGTGCATTTTAAGTAGTGTTTCAGAAAGGCAGCACAGCAGTGGACAGCCAAGCAGAGGGCAACCAATAGGCAGCCAAGCAGCAGGCAGAGGAGCAGGCCAATCAACACGTACGTACCTTAGCCCGAAGCTCAGTTGAATCAACACACAACCTCCACCGTTTCGCGACTAGCTTTAGTTCAAAGTTTTGAAGATCTTGCTTAAAACGCAATAATAAAAGATTTAAATCACATAAAAATTAAAATTTGATAAGAAACTTGCAAAATAGATGTGTTTTCGTGAACAAAAACATAACGCTGCCAATCTCGAAACAATTCTCATCGCTTCCTTCTTTAAATTTACGTAAAAATGTAAAACAAAAAAAATAAAAATATAAAAATGTAGCTTTATAATTGGTAGAATTTACATGGACATGATATATTTGTGTGATAGCTAGCGAGAAGATGCCGGACAACCGCCAAATGTGAGAGCATCAGGTCATCAGGACGATCCAATCAACGCGTAAGAATCCGTTTAAAGTTTCCTTAGCAAATACTCATGAGGTCATAAGAAATGGCACACATTGACCATGTTTCGCAAATGGTACCCAGTAATTTGTCCAGCTGTGACCCCTAAACTTGGCATCCTTAAGATTTATAAAAGATTACAGTAACCATTTAAAATGCTTCCCTACGCTTATGACAATAGTTGCCTATACCTCCCTATCCTACGTGAAGAAATGGCATCGATATTCTTTTACTGAACAAATAATACATGGTCATATTTTTGTTTGCTTTTTCATAGCGGACGAAAGATGGCGGACAACCGACAAAGATGGCATTGCATCATTAGGCGGGATCCATCAGCACGTAAGTTTTTTAATGCGCTAAAAATTGGCGTTCTGAAGCAACCCTGTAGACTTGGCATCCTTAAGACTGATAAAAGATTACAGTAACCTTTTGAAATGCTTTCCTACGCTTATGACAATAATTTTCTATACCTACTTATATTACAGGAAGAAATGAAATCGATATTCTTTTATTGAATAAATAATACATGGTCATATTTTTGTTTACTTTTTCATAGCGGAAAAAAGATGCCGGACAACCGACAAAGATGGCATCGCATCATTAGGCGGGGTCAATCAACACGTAAGTTTTTTAAATCGCTAAAAACGGCGTTCTGAAGCAAGAAGAGAAAGAACAAATCTGCATTGTTTTGCCATCGACATCACACAGCTGTTCTTATTTTGAGATATCCCCCTGCAATATAATTTTGATAAATTTCACCTCCATTCTTCTGCTCATGATAGCTTAATTAAGACCTTATAAAATTTATGTTAGAAACTTGGAAATTGATGAGAGAGCTAAAACACCGAGTTAACTTATTTAGCATATCATTTTACTGTTTGACAGCTTGGGACGCCGGACAGCGGGCAAAGATCAAAGCATCAGGTCAATAGGACGGGATCACCAACAGGTTGGAATCAGTTTTCAGTTATTGGATTAAAAATGTAGCATTATGAATAAAAATAAATCGGATGAATCAGCCTTGTTTAACCCGATAACCCTCAATCGTCTGCATCCCCGCTCTAAACCTAGTCCTAAGTAATATACTTAAGGAACTGTGTCCAAAAAACTAAAACGTGCTCGCAGCTGTTGTAAGACACTGGAATAGAAGTAAACTTAATATTGGATAGATTTTGGCTTTACAAAATATCAAGTTTGATTTGTTTGAAGAGGACAGCCAAGCGGAGGACAGCCAAGCGGGCAACAGTCAAGCGGAGGACAGCCAAGCGGAGGACAGCCAAGCGGGCAACAGTCAAGCGGAGGACAGCCAAGCGGACGACAACACAGCGCAGGTTGGGTTTTGTTTGCATTTATCATCATATTTATTATGTGCATTTTAAGTAGTGTTTCAGAAAGGCAGCACAGCAGTGGACAGCCAAGCAGAGGGCAACCAATAGGCAGCCAAGCAGCAGGCAGAGGAGCAGGCCAATCAACACGTACGTACCTTAGCCCGAAGCTCAGTTGAATCAACCTCCACCGTTTCGCGACTAGCTTTAGTTCAAAGTTTTGAAGATCTTGCCTAAAACGCAATAATAAAAGATTTAAAGCACATAAAAATTAAAATTTGATAAGAAACTTGCAAAATAGATGTGTTTTCGTGAACAAAAACATAACGCTGCCAATCTCGAAACAATTCTCATCGCTTCCCTCTTTAAATTTACGTAAAAATGTAAAACAAAAAAATAAAAATATAAAAATGTAGCTTTATAATTGGTAGAATTAACATGGACATGATATATTTGTGTGATAGCTAGCGAGAAGATGCCGGACAACCGCCAAATGTGAGAGCATCAGGTCATCAGGACGATCCAATCAACGCGTAAGAATCCGTTTAAAGTTTCCTTAGCAAATACTCATGAGGTCATAAGAAATGGCACACATTGACCATGTTTCGCAAATGGTACCCAGTAATTTGTCCAGCTGTGACCCCTAAACTTGTCATCCTTAAGATTTATAAAAGATTACAGTAACCATTTAAAATGCTTCCCTACGCTTATGACAATAGTTGCCTATACCTCCTTATCCTACGTGAAGAAATGGCATCGATATTCTTTTACTGAACAAATAATACATGGTCATATTTTTGTTTGCTTTTTCATAGCGGACGAAAGATGCCGGACAACCGACAAAGATGGCATTGCATCATTAGGCGGGATCCATCAGCACGTAAGTTTTTTAAATCGCTAAAAATTGGCGTTTTGAAGCAACTTCCCCCCCCCCTGGACGTGGCATGCTTAAGAATGATAAAAGATTACAGTAACCTTTTGAAATGCTTTCCTACGCTTATGACAATAATTTTCTATACCTCCTTATCCTACATGAAGAAATGAAATCGATATTTTATTGAACAAATAATAACTGGTCATATTTTTGTTTGCTTTTTGATAGCGGAGGAAAGATGCCGGACAACCGACAAAGATGGCATCGCATCATTGGGCGGGATCCATCAGCACGTAAGTTTAAGTCGCTAAAATTCGGCGTTCTAAAGCAGACCCCTACACTTGGCATCATTAAGACTGATAAAAGATTACAGTAATCTTTTGAAATGCTTTCCTACGTTTAGAACAATAATTTTCTATACCTCCTTATCCTACATGAAGAAATGAAATCGATATTCTTTTACTGAACAAATAACACATGGTCATATTTTTGTTTGCTTTTTCATAGCGGACAAAAGATGCCGGACAACCGACAAAGATGGCAGCGGATCATTAGGCGGGGTCCATCAGCACGTAAGTTTTTTTAATCACTATAAATCGGCGTTCTGAAGCAACCCTGTAGACTTGGCATCCTTAAGACTGATAAAAGATTACAGTAACCTTTTGAAATGCTTTCCTACGTTTAGAACAATAATTTTTTATACCTCCTTACCCTACAGGAAGAAATGAAATCGATATTCTTTTATTAAACAAATAATACATGGCCATATGTTTGTTTACTTTTTCATAGCGGACGAAAGATGCCGGACAACCGACAAAGATGGCATCGCATCATTAGGCGGGGTCCATCAGCAGGTAGTTTTTTAAATCGCTAAAAACGGCGTTCTGAAGCAAGAAGAGAAAGAACAAATCTGCATTGTTTTGCCATCGACATCACACAGCTGTTCTTATTTTGAGATATCCCCCTGCAATATAATTTTGATAAATTTCACCTCCATTCTTCTGCTCATGATAGCTTAATTAAGACCTTATAAAATTTATGTTAGAATCTTGGAAATTGAGGAGAGAGCTAAAACACCGAGTTAACTTATTTAGCATATCATTTTACTGTTTGACAGCTTGGGACGCCGGACAGCGGGCAAAGATGAAAGCATCAGGTCAATAGGACGGGATCACCAACAGGTTGGAATCTGTTTTCAGTTATTGGATTAAAAATGTAGCATTATGAATAAAAATAAATCAGATGAATCAGCCTTGTTTAACCCGATAACCCTATATCGTCTGCATCCCCGCTCTAAGCCTAGTCCTAAGCAATATACTTAAGGAACTGTGTCCAAAAAACTAAAACGTGCTCGCAGCTGTTGTAAGACACTGGAATAGAAATAAACTTAATATTGGATAGATTTTGGCTTTACAAAATATCAAGTTTGATTTGTTTGAAGAGGACAGCCAAGCGGAGGACAGCCAAGCGGAGGACAGCCAAGCGGGCAACAGTCAAGCGGAGGACAGCCAAGCGGAGGACAGCCAAGCGGGCAACAGTCAAGCGGGCAACAGTCAAGCGGAGGACAGCCAAGCGGACGACAACACAGCGCAGGTTGGGTTTTGTTTGCATTTATCATCATATTTATTATGTGCATTTTAAGTAGTGTTTCAGAAAGGCAGCACAGTAGTGGACAGCCAAGCAGAGGGCAACCAATAGGCAGCCAAGCAGCAGGCAGAGGAGCAGGCCAATCAACACGTACGTACCTTAGCCCGAAGCTCAGTTGAATCAACACACAAACCTCCACCGTTTCGCGACTAGCTTTAGTTCAAAGTTTTGAAGATCTTGCTTAAAACGCAATAATAAAAGATTTAAATCACGTAAAATTAAAATTTGATAAGAAACTTGCAAAATAGATGTGTTTTCGTGAACAAAAACATAACGATGCCAATCTCGAAACAATTCTCATCGCTTCCCTCTTTAAATTTACGTAAAAATGTAAAACAAAAAAAATAAAAATATAAAAATGTAGCTTTTTAATTGGTAGAATTAACACGGACATGATATATTTGTGTGATAGCTAGCGAGAAGATGCCGGACAACCGCCAAATGTGAGAGCATCAGGTCATCAGGACGATCCAATCAACGCGTAAGAATCCGTTTAAAGTTTCCTTAGCAAATACTCATGAGGTCATAAGAAATGGCACACATTGACCATGTTTCGCAAATGGTACCCAGTAATTTGTCCAGCTGTGACCCCTAAACGTGGCATCCTTAAGATTTATAAAAGATTACAGTAACCTTTTAAGATGCTTCCCTACGCTTATGACAATAGTTGCCTATACCTCCTTATCCTACGTGAAGAAATGGAATCGATATTCTTTTACTGAACAAATAATACATGGTCATATTTTTGTTTGCTTTTTCATAGCGGACGAAAGATGGCGGACAACCGACAAAGACGGCATCGCATCATTAGGCGGGGTCCATCAGCACGTAAGTTTTTTAATGCGCAAAATATCGGCGTTCTGAAGCAACCCCCCCCCCCCCCTAGACTTGGCATCCTTAAGACTGATAAAAGATTACAGTAACCTTTTGTAATGCTTTCCTATGCCTAGAACAATAATTTTCTATACTTCCTTATCCTACATGAAGAAATGAAATCGATATTCTTTTACTGAACAAATAATACATAGTCATATTTTTGTTTGCTTTTTGATAGCGGACAAAAGATGCCGGACAACCGACAAAGATGGCATCGCATCATTAGGCGGGATCCATCAGCACGTAAGTTTTTTAAATCTCTAAATATCGGCCTTCTGAAGCAACCTAACTAGACTTGGCATCCTTAAGACTGATAAAAGATTAGAGTAACCTTTTGAAATGCTTTCCTACGCTTAGTTCAATAATTTTCTATACCTCCTTATCCTACATGAAGAAATGAAATCGATATTCTTTTACTGAACAAATAATCCATGGCCATATGTTTGTTTACTTTTTCATAGCGGACGAAAGATGCCGGACAACCGACAAAGATGGCATCGCATCATTAGGCGGGGTCCATCAGCAGGTAAGTTTTTCAAATCGCTAAAAACGGCGTTCTGAAGCAAGAAGAGAAAGAACAAATCTGCATTGTTTTGCCATCGACATCACACAGCTGTTCTTATTTTGAGATATCCCCCTGCAATATAATTTTGATAAATTTCACCTCCATTCTTCTGCTCATGATAGTTTAATCAAGACCTTGTAAAGTTTAAGGGAGAAATTGGAAAATTGATAAGAGAGAGCTAAAACACCCGAGTTTCCTTATTAAAGAACATATCATTTTACTGTCTGACAGTTTGGGACGCCGGACAGCGGGCAAAGATGAAAGCATCGGGTCAATAGGACGGGATCACCAACAGGTTGGAATCTGTTTCCAGTTATTGGATTAAAAATGTAGCATTATGAATAAAAATAAATCAGATGAATCAGCCTTGTTTAACCCCGATAACCCTCGATCGTCCGCATCCCCGCTCTAAACCTAGTTCTAAGTAATATACTTAAGGAACTGTGGTCCAAAAAACTAAAACGTGCTTGTAGCTGTTTTAAGACACTGGAGTAGAAGTAAACTTAATATTGGATAGATTTTGGCTTTACAAAATATCAAGTTTGATTTGTTTGAAGAGGACAGCCAAGCGGAGGACAGCCAAGCGGGCAACAGTCAAGCGGAGGACAGCCAAGCGGACGACAACACAGCGCAGGTTGGGCTTTGTTTACATTTATCATCATATTAATTATAAGCATTTTAAGTAGTGTTTCAGAAAGGCAGCACAGCAGTGGACAGCCAAGCAGAGGGCAGCCAATAGGCAGCCAAGCAGCAGGCAGAGGAGTAGGACATTCCGACAGGCCAATCAACACGTACGTACCTTAGCCCGAAGCTCAGTTGAATCAACACACAACCTCCACCGTTTACGTGACTAGCTTATTTCAATTTTTTGAAGATCTTACCAAAACGCAATAATAAAAGATTTAAATCACGTAAAAATTAAAATTTCATAAAAAAACTTGCAAAATAGATGTGTTTTCGTGAATACAAAATAACGTGGACATGTCTCTTCTATTTGACAGCGCCCAAGAAGATGCCGGAGAGCCCAGAAAGAGGGAATCATGTCAAGAAGACGAGGACAGCAGCACGTAAGAATGTTTTAATTTTAAAAACAAATTGAGTGTTCTAAGGCCCAACCAAACAGGCTCGTGGACCTTGTTTTGTCACCGACACACCACCATTCGCACTCCCTCTATCCAAGTCATAGACCTGATTAAGTACGGCGCCCAGTATTAAAACTTCCACACGCTTTAATTAATGATTTTGAATTTAAATTTTAAATTAAATTTTAATTAAATTAAGTAAAAACTTAGCTTAAATAAATTTGACTTACTTAGCAAAATATAGCTGGTATATTATTTTTTTACAGAAGACGCCGAGCTGCTTACAAGGAGAGCTTCGTGGCATTAGGACGGGCCACTCGCGTAAGTTCTACCATAAATCCAACATTATGAAGCGAGAAAAGAAAAGAGGACGAATCGAGTTTGTTCTGCTACATCAGCCAGTTATACTCGGCTTTTCGCTTCTCTCCTAAGATTAACCCCCAGTTTGGAAATGTTTTGACCCTTAACGATATGCAAATTAAAAATAACTTTCAAACTTGTTTGAGAAATTTGCGAAAGGGTCATAGAAAAGACAAGTTTTGTCATGTTGACAAAAAAAATCACTTTTCAGAGCGAGACCTGACGTCTAACAGCAGGCAATCGAGAGCATAAGGTTATTAGGAAGAGCTCACCAACAGGTAATTTTTTTTTACTTGTTTAACAGATTTAGCAAAGAAATCAGAAGAAACAATCTTGCTCAACACAGGTATCTCGCCATTGAACAACTCCAACCCGACCTTCCCCCCTCCTTCAACCCCCCCCCCCCACCCCCCCCCCCACCCCGCCACCAGTAATTTCCAGCTTTGGTCCCAATTCCTGAAACAATTCTCATGGCTTTCTTCTTTAAGTCTGCGTAAGAAAATAATAAAATCAACAAAGAAAAAGATTATGGTGTAGTTTTTAACCAAGTTGACTATCGTCGCTGGGTTATAGTCATCACTTGTTTGCTGTCCATTATGTGTGTTGTCGATGGGTGCGTGGGTGTGTAAACAATTCTGTAAATGGCTAATCTTCCTACATTTCTTGTCCGATTGCCTGATTTGGCTGGAATGTTTCTGGTTAGTCCTCCGTAAAGTTTGTATTTTTTGGCGATTTGGCCAAAACATTGACAAAATTTGGGGAAACACAAAAACTCTCCTTTCTACAAATCCGGCCCGATCGAGAAATTCCACTCCAGCTCCTGCATCAGGCTTCTTTTTTTTTTTTCTTTTTTTTTTTTTTTTTTTTTGCAGTTTGTGAAAAAAAATCACGATGTGCTCCTGCCTGGTGACCTTTCACCAGGCGCCTTTCACCAGTCACCTTTCACCAGTCGCCTTTCACCAGTCGCCTGACCGCTCACATGTTAATTAAGATGTCGGACTGAAAACCACGAAGATGTGGGTTGAAGCCCAGCCCATTGTCTTCCTTTGCTGGTTTTATAGGTTATAGTTCTGCCTGCCATAGAAGCAGTGGTTTGCGCCGTCGCCTGCGAAGCAATAGTTCGGTTGAAGCCCCAGTCAGGAATTTTATTCCCCACAGGGGGAATATATACGATTGACCGTGTGTCGGTCTATCGGTCGGTCGGTCGGTCTGTCGGTCTTTTATCAACAGCTTGTTAACACGATAGATTAAAAACTGCTGCAAGGATTTTAATGAAACTTGTTATGTAGCTTCTATGGGAACACGGATCGATATTGTAAATGGGCCAGGTTCGTCCAAGGAAAATGGACCAGCTGGACTTAGAAATTTTCAGCTCTTGATTAACTATTGTGTGAGCTTGTTAACACGATAACCTAAAAACTGCTGCAAGGATTTTTGAAACTTGGTATGTAGCTTCTATGGGAAAAAACACAGATCGATATTGTAAATGGTCCAGGTTTGTCCAAGGAAAATGAACCAGCTGGACTTAGAAAATTTCAGCTCTTGATACGCTATTGTTAACACGATATCTCAAGAACTGCAAGGATTTTATTGAAACTTGGGGTATAGCTTCTATGGGCACTAACAAGGATCGGTATACTAAATGGATTAGGTTGGCCCAAGGAAAATGAACCAAATGGACTTTAAATTTACCAAATCCTGGAAATTATTCAGCATCCGAATGAGTTTAGCACGATGTCTCGAGAACAACTGCAGGAATTGTAATAAAACTTGGAATGTAGCTTCTATGGGAACAAACACGGATCAGTATTGTAAATGGGCCAGGTTCGTCCAAGGAAAATGTCTTTTTTATGTCTTTTCTTTGCCTACTATATTTTAGCGTTGCTCTGTGGTACTGTCTTATAAAATTTATTCCTTCGAAAAAGGAATATATCTCAGCTGTGCAACGTGCGGTTATTCTTGACTTTTTCTTCAGCGCAAAATTGCCATTTTTTAACGCCATAAGAGATGTGAAATGACAAATGTGAAATGATAAATGTTAAAAAATCACATTATAAATAGATGCAAAAATATCACAATGCGCTCTTACTTGATATTTAACACTTACAAACAGTATATTGAAGTTGTATGTGGCCAATGTTTCGGACCTTTTTAGCCCTCAACCAATATTGACTGAAGGCTATTGCTATCGGTCTGTCTGTCCGTCTGTTAACATTTACCTTGTGAACACGCTCTAGCCTACAATTTTTTGCAAATCGCTTAGATATTTTAATTATAGCTTGTATATGGACCAATGAAGATCCCTAGTGTTTATGAGCCATATCCGACCAAGGACAGTGGCTCAGCTGGAATTTTCTTATTTGTACCATTATTAAGTTTGGTGACATGTGGCTTGTGAACACTCTCTAGTCTACAAGTCCTCAGTGAAACTGATTAATGTCCCCCGCCACAAAAACGCTCGACGGACAGGAAATTTTAGAATGACTAAGTCCCCCGCAGGCGTGCAATTCAACGAGTTTAAAAGCTTAAAGGAACAAAAAAATCTCGCGATAAAAATTCTAAGAAATGTTTGATTTGTTAACTAAATTCATGTAGGCTTGAGTGTGTTAACAAACTCGTTCCAGTATGTAAGGGTTTTGAAAATTTCTGAAGTTCAGCTGGGCCAATGTCCTTGGGCCGATAGAGCTCATTTACAATACCGACCTTTGTTAGTTCCAATACTCCCTGTATGTAAAATATTTCAACAATCTATCCAGAAATGTAGGCTTGAGTGTGTGAACAAACTCATTCCAATGAGTAGCGATTGGGAAAATTTGTGAAGTTCAGCTGGGCCAATGTCCTTGGGCCGACATGACTCATTTACATTACCGATCCTTGTTCGTTCCAGTACTACTCATATATAAAATGTCTTAACAAGCGGTTGAAAAATGTAGGCTTGAATGTGTTAAACTCATTCCAATGAGTAGCGATTGGGAAAATTGGTTAAGCCCAGCTGGGTCAATGTCCTTGGGCCGAAATGGCTCATTTACAGTGCACCAACCCTTGTTGGTTCCAATTCTACTTATAGTTAAGATTTCTCATCAATCGATGCAGAAATGTAGGCTTGAGTGTTAACAAACTCATTCCAGTATGTAAGGGTTGTGAAAATTTCTGAAGTTCAGCTGGGCCAATGTCCTTGAGCCGATAGGGCTCATTTACAATACCGACCTTTGTTGGTCCCAATACTTCCTATATGTAAAATGTTTCAACAGTCGATCGAGAAATGTAGGTTTAAGTGTGTTAACAAACTCATTCTAATGAGTAAGGATTGGGAAAATTTGTGAAACTCAGCTGGGCCAAAGTCCTTGGGCCGACATGGCTCATTTATAATACCAAGCCTTGTTGGTTCTAATTCTGCTTATAGTTAAGATATCTTGTCAATCGATGCAGAAATGTAGGCTTGAGTGTGTTAAACTCATTCCGGTGTGTGAGGGTTGTGAAAATTTCTGACGTTCAGCTGGGCCAATGTCCTTGGGCCGACATGGCTCATTTACAATACCGATCCTTGTTCTCTCCAGTACTACCGATATACAGAATATCTTAATCGGTTGAAAAATGTAGGCTTGAGTGTGTTAACAAAAAAGGTGTCGACAGACGGAGACAGACCCGAAAACTGTAGTCCCCCGGCGGGGGACTGAAAAAGCATTTATTATCAAGAAGTGGAACCAGAAAGACTGCAGAAGCATTTAGAAGAACCTGTCGCGTCTGCCAACAGCCGCACTGTGTATTGCATGAATAAGGTGTTTTTTTTTTCACTGGCATAGACCGAATACGCTGACCCTTGTCTTAACCCGGTCATTTTAAGTACACTGAATGCTCATACAAATTAACTGTGGAATGCCATTTTCACATTTATTGGCCAATTATTGATATCAAAAATTAATTTTTTATCTTAACAAATGATTTTTGACATTAAATGTTTTGATAACAAGAATTGATTTTTGTTATCTGTAATTATACTTTGGTATTCTTGATCTCAAAAAATAATTATTGATATCAATAAATATTTAGAGAAAACAAAAAGTATTTATTGATATCAAGAATCATTTAGTGATGTCTAAAATTGATTTTTGGGGATCAAAGGTTCAATTCTTGATAGAAAAAATGAAAAATTTGAAAGCGAAATATCATTTGTGAGCTCAATAATTTAATTTTCTTTATATTAATAGTGAGTTTTAAACTATATTTTGAAATCTGTAAATTTTTTTATCTCAAATTAATTTTTGATATGAAAATATCAGTATTTTTTATATAGATTCAGAAACACGCACCCGTGAATAAAATGATTGGCCCTTGTATACAGGACTTTCTTTTAATTTTTTTACTGTATAAAAAAGAAGCAATTCTTGAAATTTTTATATAAAATAAGTTAATTTTGCTTATATAAAATTCAGAAGCAAACATCTGTAAATGAAATAATGACTGGCTTCTGTATATAGAATCTTTTAATTTTTGTTGGACAAGAAAAAGCAGTTCTTGAACTTATAAATTGTATTGTTGTTATTGATATCAGTAATTGTTTTTCAGCTCCAAAATTTAATTGACAATTCGTTAAATTTTTATATAAATGTGCGTCTCCTTTAAGATTTTTAAAGTTTTTTAAATTGATTTTTTGATCGCAAAAATAAATTTTTGCCACTTAAACTTCAGTTATTGATAGCAAAATATAAAATAATGGGATCTACATTTATTTATTGATATATTTAATATCTTTTGATGTCAAAACTAAGCATTAAATGTTAAAACGGCATTGCATAATTATCTACTTCAGTTACGCACTGTTCATGGTGAGATGGGCGGGGGAGGGAGGGGGCGACTGGAGGATGCCGTTTTGCACTGATAATTACGAGGTCCTGGATTCAAGCTCCCGCTGAAGGCGATTTTTTCATTGCCCCCTCCCCCCCCCCTCCCCCACCTTTATCGGTTTTACATGCAGTATTTATATTTCCAACTCCCGAAGTAGTTGTTTGCGGTTTCACCTGCCAAGCAAGAGGTTGTGAATTCAAGCCCCAGTCAGGAATCTATTTATATATCCCCCGCCGTTGATCACAGGCATACCATACCTTGGGGAATGAGAGAATATATAACGTAGTTTTGCAAGGTCATTTTAATTTTTTGATTTCATCGAAAAATTTCGAAGTTATGGACTTTTGAAATGGACTTTTGAAATGTTTGGACTTAGTCGTTTACTTAGGGCACCTTGTTCTTTGTGACCATACGGCGCACAGGCGGACATGGAATCTACGATTGTCTTGTTTTTTGTGTTTTGCTCTCCTGGTTTATCTTTAGTGTTGCTGAAGGTGAGCGATAGTACTTTATACTTTTTGCTCTGACACTTAATACATTGTATTATTACAAAGGAAAGGTAGTATTTTTATTATCGGTTTGGCAAAAACTGGCCAAATAAACTGATAGACTTAAGAGAAACAAAAAAATGCTGATCTTCTCACAAATCCTGTCTGATTACATTTGATAGCAGTGTTGCCCTTGAGGTCTGATACCGGATAGATATAGTAAAACCTCGGATATGGACACCCCTCTATTTTGGACACCCCTGAATTATGGACAGCATTTTTCAGTCTGTTTTAGAACGTCATAGAGTTCTGTTATATCTACATCCCTCTATTGTGGACACCCCTCTATTCAGAATTAGGGACACTTTTTATCCCGTAAGTACGGTTATACAATTTAAAACAACCCCTCTATTGTGGACAGTCAAATTGCTGTGCACATTTTGTACGTAATGTAAACAACCCCTATCATCTTGTTACTCGGTAGTGTTTGATTTTTTTTCGCTATTGTTATCTGTGGGTATTGAGTACATTATACTGAACACAGTGCATCTGAAGACAATAGGGCTTATTACAAAAGATGTGTGCTTAAGAGAGAAGTTTTATACTACTAAACCCTATTGACATGTGCTCCGCACATGTCAATTTTTAAAATGCGTATAAAGGAACAAGTAATACATTTTATTTATACTAAGTGAAGATGTTATACAAGGTGTTAAGTCAGAATATCGCTGGTGTGAAAAGAAAACGGAACGAACTTTCGCTATCTGATAAAGTTAAAATAATCAAAACTACTGATGGAAAAGGTGTAAGAAAAATAGCTAAAGATTTTAGTTGTAGTTGTCAGATAGAACAGGACCTCGAAATTAGGGACACCACACCATTAAGGACAAAATTATTCAGTCACTTTTTGTCCCCAATACCGGGGTTTCACTGTATTTTGTCAAAATTCATCGGCTTTTCCTTTCGCCGTTGTAATGTCTTCGCTTTTACGGCTAGACACGATGTCCACGGACATTCCTGTTTTTATTGCCTTAAAACGCAGCACAGACATATTTTCATTTGCTTAATAGCTGGCGAGATGTCTGGCAGCCGCCCGGAGATGTGAGCATTGGGTCACTATAGGACGAGCCCGTTAACAAGTAAAAATTTATTTCATAATTCATTAACATTAACGTATTGAGACCAGAATAAAATGGGACGAATCGACTTTTTTGCCAAAGATACCCCGTTGTCATCCACCAGACCTGACCTTTTGTGCGACAGTAACGGAAAAAAAAGTCTTTCAAACACGTTTGTGTGCTTATGGCAAGAACTTTCCGACACCTTTTTCCCCTAAGTGAAAAATAGTAAAATAAAATTTATGATTGATGATATCTGTTAAAAAATTATCACGGTCAAGCTTTTGTTTTTGATAGCTGGCGAGAAGATGCTGGAGAGCCGCCAAAGCCGGCTTAGTGTTAGAAGGAGGGACCAATCAGCACGTAAGTTTCTCATTTTGATGAGAAATAAGCATTCCAGAGCAAGACAAGAAAGAGGACGAATTGACATTGTTTTGTGCCACCGATACCAGACAGGTGCTCTCAGCTTTTGGCCACCACCCCCTCCCTCCTTCCACCACCATCACCACCACCACCACCACCACCATCACCACCACCACCAAAACACAGTAATATACCTGACCAGCTCGGCCCCAGTGGTGATACCCTGATAAACAAATTGAAAGTCGTTTCTAATTGCTGCTAAGTTTAAAATGAGAAAGCTAAAATGTTTTTTTTTGTTTTGACAAAAATAATTTTGCTATTTGACAGCTCCGGACAAGACCCTGGATAGCGGGCAAGGATGAAAGCATCGGGCCTTTGCGACGAGCCCACCAACAAGTAAGGGTCTGTTTTCAATGAGTTAACACATTTAGGTTTTAGTTGAAACCCCATCAGACCAATCATCATGGGTTCGCACCGATATTCCGTCACTTGTGCCCGTTTTATCCGCTTACTTGAAGCGATATACCCCCGGGGGGGGGGGGGCATTTGGCATCATGTGTCCCCATGCCGCCATCCCCCAAAAAATAAAAAACGCGGAGAAAGGGAGTAGGCGCGGTCAGCGTGGAGTGCGTTAAAAAAATGGGTAATTATTATCATTAAGAACGCCGCGTTTCCCTTAAAAAGGGGTTCTTTCAAACTGAATAGTGTATTTGGTTAAAAAGAGGGGTGGGGTACTATTTTAAAATTAGCACCACACGTTTAGGGGTCGTTTTAAAAAGCCATGGAACAGATAACCAGTTGGTAGCAGAGTGCCCCCCCCCCCCCCGGGAATATACCGTCAGTCAAGCTGTGGCTGCCCATATCGAAAGTTCTCAGGGCTGTGGAAAGCGCTACAACTAAAAGTATTTAAATCTTTCTACGCGCAAAAATTAGAAAAAAAAACGGAAATTTTACAATGGATAGTTCTTTGCTTTAGAAACATAACGGACATATTTCACAGCGAGATGCCGAACGCCCGCTAAAAATGCGAATCTGGAGTCGCCAGCATGGTCCCATCAACGCTTAGCAAGTCATTTTAACGTTTCATGAATAAAGGTCCCTAAAATACGTAATATCAACGATCCATGGTCCCTACGACTGTGATAAAAATAGCGTTTTAAAATACGTCAGACGGTCGTATGAAAAGGTTTTAATTTACATAATAGATACTGTTTGTGTGTAAAAGAACGTGTTTTGTTCTACAGCGCGCAGAAGATGCCCAACCAACAAGACAGAGCATCGGGTCATTAGGATGAGGCCATCAACACGTAAGGATTTTTTTCACGGGCAGTAAAAGTTGTACAATTGCCAACTTTCGCGAAAACATTCAGGCTTAAGGGGGGGGGGGGGGGGGGGGCGGTAAGCTTAGCTGTAATGCTGGTCTGCTAACCCTGACGAATTTAACATGGCGGGGAGGGGGGTGGGGCGGGGGGTAAGCAGTTGACGGTGGCTGAAACTGCCTCGGCAAATAAATAAGTAAATAAATAAGAAAAAATCAGATCGTCTTTTACAGATTCCAAGTTAGAAAGGAATAATCTCTAATATCCTGCTGCTTTTGTAGAGAAAGGAAGATGACGTCATTGAAGACGCGGGCTGTGGTGGGCGGGCGTACCAGGCATGCGGGCAGGCGGCAGCGCGTAAGCCTTTAGTTTTAATACTGTCGTTTTGGGAAAAAAATGCAAATGAAAAATATTCAAGACATTGGGATTGTTTCGGCCAACCATTAAAACACATCTCATTCTTTAAACCTGTAAAAGTGTTCTGCCAAGTGTGAAATGCTGTCTGTGGCGTGTTTTAAATAGAATTCAATCAATCGGCTTAAGAAGTTGTGGGACTACCCCAAGCAACAAAGCGGGTATTTAAGTAAAGTTTATATTTGCTGATTCGTGCAGTTAAGAAAAATGTAACACAACATTAAACGGTTTTAAACAGTTCAACCGAAATCTATTTTTCTACTTGAAATGTTGCAGGGAAAGGAAGAAGCGGGCTGTGGTGGGCGGGCGTACGGGACATGGGGACAGCTGGCGACACGTAAGCTTTTCGTTTTGATACTGTCGCTTTGGGAAAAAATGCAAATGAAATAAACATTTAGGTAAGAGATTGGGATTTTTTGGGCCAGCCATTAAAACAAAACATCTTTTATTCTATAAATCTGTAAAAGCGTTCTATCAGGGGTGAGATGCTCACTGTTTAGTGCTCTAGTAGAAGGCGACTGATCGGGGTTTGTTTGTTTCCAGCTCTTCTTTTACTATTTCTTCATTCTTCTTTCTTTTATCAACTTGTTCCTTTTTTCTTTTATCAACTTGTTCCTTTAGCAAGATTCGGAACATTAGGAAACCTGGCCTTGCAAAGAGTTAGTTTTCTTCAATTTCAAACAACAAATTTAAAGACGGTCTAAAAAAACTAAAGCTACGGAACGCTCTTTAGCATCAGAATAGGTATTTAAGTATTGTTTATTTTTGTTGCTTCGTGAAATTAGAGGAACACCATGACCCAACTTTAACGACCTGAAATAATTAAATCGAATTCCATTTTTCTCCTTGAAACGTTACAGAGAAAGGAAGATGACGCCGATGAAGACGCGGGCGTTCCGGGCATGCGGATAGCCGACAACACGTAAGCTTTTAGTTTTGATACTGTCGCTTAAGATAAATTGCAAATGCAATCAAGTAAGACATCGGGATTGTTTTGGCCAACCATTAAAACAATATATTTATGTCCATAAACCTGTAAAAGTGCTCGATCAAGGGCGAGATGCTCTTTTGCGTGCTTTTGATAAAATTCAACTAATGGGCTAAGCTCAAGCGGTGGGACTATTTCAAGAAACAAAGTGAGTATTTAAGTAACGATTACATTGTTGCTTCGTGCAGTTAGAGAAAAAATACAACACAAAAGTTAACAGCCTTAAATAGTTCAACAGAATTCCATTTTTAGTCTCCCGCCGCTGCGTAGCGCGGAGCGGGGGACTATAGTATTCGGATCTGTCCGTCCGTATGTCCGTCCGCTTGTCCGTCCGTCTGTCCGTCCGTCCGTCTGGCGACACTTGGTAGCACAAATTTGTCCACGCGATATCTCAGCCGCTATTCAACCCTGGCTTTTGATTGTTGATACAGTGGAAATATATATATTGAAGTTGTGCGACGTTGCGTTATTTTCGATTCGATCAAAACATGACGAAATGGCGAATTGTTGAAAAATAGGCAATGCTTTAGTATTTGTTGCCTACAGTGCAACTTTGTGCACGCGATATCTCAGCCACTATTCAACCCTGGCTTTTGATTTATATATAATATATATATAATATATATAATATATATATAATATATATATATAATATATATAATATATATATAATATATATATAATATATATATAATATATATATAATATATATATAATATATATATATATATATAAGTTGTGCGACGTTGCATTATTTTTCGATTCGACCAAAAAATAACGAAATGGCGACTTGTTGAAAATAGGCAATGGTTTGCACGCGATATCTCAGCCGCTGTTCAACCCAGGCTTTTGATTGCTGCTACAGTGAAAATATATGTATTGAAGTTGTGCGACGTCGCATTACTTTTCGATTCGACCAAATTCGTTTCACTGATAACTTGTTCTACTGGAAACGTTAATGGGAAGGTAAGATCACGCCAATGGGCTGTGGTGGGCCGGCGTGCTAGGCATGCGGGTAGCCGACAACCCGTAAGCTTTCAGATTTAAATGTCGCCTTTGTATTTTCTGCTTCCTGAAATAAAGAGAAAACGTTAACGCAACTTGCAACGCCTTGAAGTGATTAAATTGAAGGCACTTCTTCTATTTTAGCGTGTATTTAATACATTGGCACATATTTCCTGCCAATGTTGTAGAGAAGGGAAGATGACGTCACTGAAGACGCATGCTGTGGTGGGCGGGCGTACCAGACAGTTGGACAGCTGACAGCACGTAAGCTTCTGGATTCAACTATCGCCCTTTTGTTTCTTTTTTATTTCGCGTCGTTCTATTAATAACAAAAGGACAAGCCAGCATGCAGCGTCTTGAAGTAATTGAGGTCATTATTCTATTTGAAGCGTGTGTGATATATACATATAGACATATATTCTGGTAATATTGTAGGGAAAGGAAGAAGACGCAGGCTGTGGTGGGCGGGCGTACCTGGCGTGCGGATAGCCGACATCACGTAAGCTTCTAGATTTAACTACCGCCTTTTGACACATTTTTTTACTTCGTGAAATTAGAGACAAAAGGACAAGGCAACATGCAAGGTGTTGAAATAATTAAATTAGAATGGATTCTATTTCAAACGTGCGTAAAATGCATTTTGTCATATATCCTGCTAATGTTTTAGAGAAACGAAGATGACGGCAAAGACGCGGGCTGTGGTGGGCGGGAGTACCTCACATGCGGACAGGCGGCAGCACGTAAGCTTTTACACATGAAACTGTCGTTTTGAGAGAACACAGATGTAATTATTTTAAGTAAGATATTGGGATCTTCTTAAACAAAATCTCTTTAATTCTATAAACCTGTAAAAGTGGTTTGAGTGTAGTTTACTTAAAAGCGTACAAGCTGAATAATGTAAACTGCTTGACCAGATTTGCCTGAAAAATTGTCTGAAAAGTTTCCCATCAAAACACCGAGGTCTGCAGTGTTACGTTCGTCAAAGCCTTTATGATAAACGCAGAACGTTGTTAAGGAATATTGGGAACTCTGACCAGAACATCTCTACTGTTCTATTAACCCTCCGCCCCCTTGCTCTCCTTAGTCCAGTGTCTCTTAAGAAAATTTTGAACAGATATCATGTTAAGAGCTAACCGAACGGTGTTTTAAGCAAGTAAAGTGTCTTTTCACAGCTCCCTGCTAGACTGCCGACGAAGAAGATGGGAAGAGTCTCCAGGACGAGCAAGCCAACCAAGTAAGAACTCAACGTTAGCAGATAAAATTCAAAGCAAACCAGTGGAATAAGAAAATACAGATAAAAAACCGAACGAAAACTTTTAAAGAATCTATGTGGAGGTCTAAATATCACGGTTGAACTCTAAACTGCTTTCGCATTTAAGGACAGTTGTACGTTGAGAAATCAGCCGGTCGTTTTGTAGTTTACAATTGCAAGCATTTGAATCATCACAGCAGCAAACTGGACTCAGCCAAGCGGACCCGGCCATGAGGACAGCAGCCAAGTGGATGCCAGCCAAGCGGACCTAGCACTGGGACAGCAGCCAGGTGGATGCCAGCCAAGCGGACCCCGGCCATGAGGACAGCAGCCAAGTGGATGCCAGCCAAGCGGACCCCGGCCATGAGGACAGCAGCCAAGTGGATGCCAGCCAAGCGGATGCCAGCCAAGCGGACCCCGGCCATGAGGACAGCAGTCAAGTGGATGCCAGCCAAGCGGACCCCGGCCATGAGGACAGCAGCCAAGTGGACGCCAGCAAGAGGACGCCAAAACTGCTAAGTCACTTTTGTTATTTCCGGAATACGTCAATATTCACGTATTTTTTTTATTGTATTTTAATGTATATCAATATACATGTCATTCATCTATTAATTGCATTTTTTTTATTTAAGTCTGTTTAGATGACAGGGGGCCAAGCAGTCAACAGAGGACAGCAGCCAAGTGGATGCCAGCCAAGCGGACCCCGGCCATGAGGACAGCAGCCAAGTGGATGCCAGCCAAGCGGACCCCGGCCATGAGGACAGCAGTCAAGTAGATGCCAGCCAAGCGGACCCCGGCCATGAGGACAGCAGCCAAGTGGACGCCAGCAAGAGGACGCCAAAACTGCTAAGTCACTTTTGTTATTTCCGGAATACGTCAATATTCACGTATTTTTTTTATTGTATTTTAATGTAGATCAATATACATGTCATTCATCTATTAATTGCATTTTTTTTATTTAAGTCTGTTTAGATGACGGGGGCCAAGCAGTCAACAGAGGACAGCAGCCAAGTGGATGCCAGCGAAGCGGAACCCGGCCATGAGGACAGCAGTCAAGTGGATGCCAGCCAAGCGGACCCCGGCCATGAGGACAGCAGCCAAGTGGATGCCAGCCAAGCGGACCCCGGCCATGAGGACAGCAGTCAAGTGGACGCCAGCAAGAGGACGCCAAAACTGCTAAGTCTATTTTCTTTTCGGAATACGTCAATATTCACGTATTTTTTTTCATTGTATGTTAATGTACATTAATGTACTTGTCATTCATCTATTAATTATATTTCTTATTTAAGTCTTTTTTAGATGACAGGGGGCCAAGCAGTCAACAGAGGCATCGGACCACAGCTGCGGGATGACAGCACACAGCAGGGAACCAGTGGACACCAGAATGCAGAAGGTGAGACATTTGTCAAGAACTCAAAATCAAGGCATTTAAGATACTGAAGAAAAATAAAAAACTAAATTGAAAAGATTTTTCTTGCACTGCTGCAATTTTTAATAGGGTTTGGACGAAAATCGCTGGCTTAATAGATTCCAATCCAAAGTTCATTTGTACTATCACCTCAACAAAATATAAATGCGATTAATTTAAGATATTCGACTTTTGTACCAAACATTAAAAGGTGTATATTCAATTGTGTAAATTTAAAAAGCTGGTTCTAATGTAATTTCAAAGTATAAGCTTAAAATTCCTCCTTTTCTGACAATTTCTTTTCGTTCAACAGCCATCCACAGGATGCAGCAGAACTACCGTGAAAGTAGCAGTCTTCACTTCACGGACGTCGACCCAGGGTGAGAACGCGTTTCAGGTTTTTCCACTACTACTTTAGTGCTGAGAAAGAATTCCAAGAGTTTCTCTTTTTCAACAACAAGACGCTACTGGCAAAACAACTTCAGTTTCAGAACGTTCTAAGCAACAAAATAGATATTTAGCAAGTGTTGACTTGAAATAATTAAATTGGAAAACTGATCTTTTCAAATAAATGTGTGTAAAATGCGCATGTGAATGTTGTAGAGAGGAAGACGGCGTGAATGAAGAAGCGGGCTGTGGCGGGCGGGACTCCAAACATGCGGATTGGCGGCAACACGTAATTGAGTTTTAATTTAGATTTGAAACCGTCCTTTAAAAAAAACCGTGCAAAACTCCGATTGGAAAATAGCTTGTTGTGGAACGTTCTAATCAACGAATTAAATATTCAAATAGTGTTAACTTGAGTGTTGACTTGAAAAAAAATAAATTGGAAAATTATTGTTCCTTTTTCAAACATGTAAAATATACGAGACTATTTTCTATTCAACTTGTAGGCAAAGGAAGATGACGTCAATGAAGATGCGGGCTTTGGTAGGCGGGCGTTTCAAGCAATCACAGAGGCGGCAACACGTAATGAAGCTTTCATTTAGATTTTAAACGTTGCTTAAAGAAAACGCAAGTTAAAGATTGCGATCGGAAAATGACTTCAGTAGTGGAACATTCTAACCAAGAAATAGATATTCAATTAGTCTTGACTTGAGCATTGGCTTAAAATAATTGGAAAATGACTTTTGTTTTAATCGAGAATAATTCTTCTGTTTCAAAAAATGCACGAGTCTTTTTCCTGTTGACCTTGTAGGGAAAGGAAAATGACGTCGGTGAAGACGCGTGCTGTGGTGGGCGGGCCTTCGAGGCATGCGGATTGCGGCAAGAAGTAAGCTTTCACATTTAAACTCGTTTTGAGAAAATACAAATGTCATTAATTTCACTGATATATTAGCATTTTTGTTAAAGCAATTAAGCTGAACCTTGTAAATCGGCTGAGTAGAATTGCCTGCAAAAAATTGCTTGAAAAGGTTTATAAAACCGAGATCTTCAAATTACAAAACCAGATCTTCAGATTACAAAACCGTTCTTCTACTTCAAATCTGTGTAAAATATGTATGAATGTATTTCGTGGGAATGTTATAAAGGAAGGAAGATGGCGTCAATGAAGATGCAGGCTGTGGTGGGCGGGCGTTCGAAGGAATCACAGAGGCGAAAACACGTAATTAAGCTTTAATTTAGATTTCAAACGTTGCTTTCAAAAAACTCATGTGAAAGGTTGCGATTGGAAAGTAACTTCAGTAGTAAAACGTTCTAATCAACGAAATAGATATTCAGTTAGTCCTGAGTTTAGTATAGGCTTAAAATAATTAAACTGGAAAATTATTCTTCTGTCTTAATGGAGAATTATTCTTCTATTTTAAAACATGTAAAATACATGAGACTAATTCCTGTTCACCTTGTAGGGAAAGGAAGTCGTCAGTGGAGACGCGGGATGTGGTGGGCGGGCCTTCGAGGCATGGGGATTGCGGCAACAAGTAAGTTTTTACATTTGAAACTAGTTTTGTGAAAATACAAGTGTAACTATTTTGAGTAAGATATAAGAATTTTTGTAAAAGCACAAGAGTTGAATTTTGTAAATCGGCTGAGTATATATAATTGCCTGACAAATTGCTTGGAAAAGTTTGTAACACCGAAGTCTTCAGATTACAAAACCGTTCTTCTACTTCAAACGTGTGTAAAATAGGTGTGAATATATTTCGAGGGAACGTTCTGTTTTAAACTGGAAAATTATTCTTCTGTTTGAATCGAGAATTAATTCTTCTGTTTTAAAACCTGCAAAATACATGACACTATTTCCTGTTCACCTTGAAGGGAAAGGAAGACGTCAGTGGGAACGCGGGCTGTGGTGGGCGGGCCTTCGAGGCATGGGGATTGCGGCAACAAGTAAGTTTTTACATTTGAAACTCGTTTTGTGAAAATACAAGTGTAACTATTTTGAGTAAGATATAAGAATTTTTGTAAAAGCACAAGAGTTGAATGTTGTAAATCGGCTGAGTAGAATTGCCTGAAAAATTGCTTGGAAAAGTTTGTAACACCGAAGTCTTGAAATTACAAAACCGTTCTTCTACTTCAAACCTGTGTAAAATATGTATGAATGTATTTCGTGGGAATGTTATGAAGGAAGGAAGATGGCGTCAATGAAGATGCGGGCTGTGGTGGGCGGGCGTTCAAAGCAATCACAGAGGCGACAACACGTAATTAAGCTTTAATTTAGATTTCAAACGTTGCTTTCAAAAAACTCATGTGAAAGGTTGCGATTGGAAAATAACTTCAGTAGTGAAACGTTCTAATCAACGAAATAGATATTCAGTTAGTCCTGAGTTTAGTATAGGCTAAAAATAATTAAACTGGAAAATTATTCTTCTGTTTTAATGGCGAATTATTCTTCTATTTTAAAACATGTAAAATACATGAGACTAATTCCTGTTCACCTTGTAGGGAAAGGAAGTCGTCAGTGGAGACGCGAGCTGTGGTGGGCGGGCCTTCGAGGCATGGGGATTGCGGCAACAAGTAAGTTTTTACATTTGAAACTCGTTTTGTGAAAATACAAGTGTAACTGTTTTGAGTAAGATATAAGAATTTTTGGAAAAGCACAAGAGTTGAATTTTGTAAATCGGCTGAGTATATATAATTGCCTGACAAATTGCTTGGAAAAGTTTGTAACACCGAAGTCTTCAGATTACAAAACCGTTCTTCTACTTCAAACGTGTGTAAAATAGGTGTGAATATATTTCAAGGGAACGTTCTGTTTTAAACTGGAAAATTATTCTTCTGTTTTAATGGAGAATTATTCTTCTTTTTCAAAAGATGTAAAATACATGAGACTAATTCCTGTTCACCTTGTAGGGAAAGGAAGACGTGAGTGGAGACGCGGGCTGTGGTGGGCGGGCCTTCTAGGCATTGGGATTGCGGCAACAAGTAAGTTTTTACATTTGAAACTCGTTTTGAGAAAATACAAATGTAATTATTTTCAGTAATATATTAGAATTTTTGTAACAGCACAAGAGTTGAATCTAGTAAAACAGCTGAGTAGAGTTTGCCTGACAAATTGCTTGGAAAAGTTAGTAACACCGAAGTCTTGAAATTACAAAACCGTTCTTCTACTTCAAACCTGTGTAAAATATGTATGAATGTATTTCGTGGGAATGTTATAAAGGAAGGAAGATGGCGTCAATGAAGATGCGGGCTGTGGTGGGCGGGCGTTCGAAGCAATCACAGAGGTGACAACACGTAATTAAGCTTTAATTTAGATTTCAAACGTTGCTTTCAAAAAACTCATGTGAAAGGTTGCGATTGGAAAATAACTTTAGTAGTGAAACGTTCTAACCAACACAATAGATTTTCAGTTAGTCCTGAGTTGAGTATTGGCTTAAAATAATTAAACTGGAAAATATTTTTCTGTTTTAATGGAGAACTATTCTATTTCAAAACATGTAAAATACATTAGACTAATTCCTGTTCACCTTGTAGGGAAAGGAAGACGTCAGTGGAGACGCGGGATGTGGTGGGCGGGCCTTCGAGGCATGGGGATAGCGGCAACAAGTAAGTTTTTACATTTGAAACTCGTTTTGTGAAAATACAAGTGTAACTATTTTGAGTAAGATATAAGAATTTTTGCAAAAGCACAAGAGTTGAACCTTGTAAATCGGCTGAATAGAATTGTCTGCAAAAAATTTCTTGAAAAGGTTTATAAAACCGAGGTCTTCAGATTACAAAACCAGACCTTCAGATTACAAAACCGTTCTTCTACTTCAAATCTGTGTAAAATATGTATGAATGTACTTCGTGGGAATGTTATAAGGGAAGGAAGATGGCGTCAAAGAAGATGCGGGCTGTGGTGGGCGGGCGTTCGAAGCAATCACAGAGGCGACAACACGTAATTAAACTTCAATTTAGATTTCAAACGTTGCTTTCAAAATACTCATGTGAAAGGTTGCGATTGGAAAATAACTTTAGTAGTGAAACGTTCTAACCAACGAAATAGATATTCAGTTAGTCCTGAGTTGAGTATTGGCTTAAAATAATTAAACTGGAAAATTATTCTTCTGTTTTAATGGAGAATTATTCTTCTATTTTAAAACATGTAAAATACATGAGATTAGTTCCTGTTCACCTTGTAGGGAAAGGAAGTCGTCAGTGGAGACGCGGGCTGTGGTGGGCGGGCCTTCGAGGCATGGGGATTGCGGCAACAAGTAAGTTTTTACATTTGAAACTCGTTTTGTGAAAATACAAGTGTAACTATTTTGAGTAAGATATAAGAATTTTGTAAAAGCACAAGAGTTGAGTTTTGTAAATCGGCTGAGTAGAATTGTCTGACAAATTGCTTGGAAAAGTTTGTAACACCGAAGTCTTCAGATTACAAAACCGTTCTTCTACTTCAAACCTGTGTAAAATATGTATGAATGTATTTCGTGGGAATGTTATAAAGGAAGGAAGATGGCGTCAATGAAGATGCGGGCTGTGGTGGGCGGGCGTTCGAAGCAATCACAGAGGTGGCAACACGTAATTAAGCTTTAATTTAGATTTCAAACGTTGGCTTAAGAAAACTCAAGTGAAAGATTGCAATCGGAAAATAACTTCAGTAGTGAAACTTTCGGACCAACAAAATAGATATTGGATTAGTCTTGACTTGAGCATTGGCTTAAAATAATTAAACTGAAAAAATATTCTTGTTTTAATGGAGAATTATTCTTCTGTTTTAAAACATGAAAAATACATGAGGCTATTTTCTGTTCCACTTGTAGGCAAAGGAAGATGAGGTTCGTTGGAGACGCGGGCTGTGGTGGGCGGGCCTTCGAGACACGGGGCTAGCAACATCAAGTAAGCTTGTACATTTGAAACTGGTTTTGAGACAATACAAATGTAATTATTTTCAGTAATATATTTGAATTTTTCTAAGGGCACAGAAGTTGCATTTTGTAAACCCGCTGAGAAGAGTTGCCTGAAAAATTGCTTGGAAAAGTTTGTAACACCGATTTTGTGGGAATGTTATAAAGGGAGGCAGATGGCGTCAATGAAGATGCGGGCTGTGGTGAGGGAGGGGGGGCGTTCCAAGCAATCAGAGGCGACAACATGTAATTAAACTAGAATTTAGATTTCAAACGTTGCTTTAAGAAAACTAGAGTGAAACATTGCGATCGGAAAATAACTTCAGTAGTGGAACGTTGTAACCAACGAAATAGATATTCAATCAGTCTTAGACTTGAATATTGGCTTAAAATAATTAAATTAGATAATTATTCATCTGTTTTAATGGAGAATTAAATTGGAAAATTATTCTTCTGTTTTAAAACATGTAAATATATGAGCCTGTTTCCTGTCCACCTTTAAGGGGAAAGGAAGATGACGTCAGTGGAGACGCGAGCTGTGGTGGGCGGGCCTTCCAGGCATGCGGATAGCCGCGGGCTGTGGTGGGCGGGCCTTCCAGGCATGCGGATAGCCGCGGGCTGTGGTGGGCGGGCCTTCCAGGCATGCGGATAGCCGCGGGCTGTGGTGGGCGGGCCTTCCAGGCATGCGGATAGCCGCGGGCTGTGGTGGGCGGGCCTTCCAGGCATGCGGATAGCGACAGGAAGTAAGCTTTTACATTCGAAACTCATTTTTGAGAAAATACATATTTTCAGTAAGGTATTAAGAATTTTTATGAAAATATATTGGCTGAATATTGTAAACCGACTGAGCTGAATTGCCTGAAAAATTGTCTGAAAAAGTTTATTCAACACAGAGGTCTTAAACTACAAAATCATTCTTTTTCTAAGGTGTGTAAAATGCAGCCATCTGAACCCACCCATGAGGACAGAAGCCAAGCGGACCCGCCAGTGAGAGCAGCATTCAAGTGGACGAAAGCTAAGCGGACTCGCCCGTTAGGACAGCACCCAACTGAACCCCTTGCTGAGGACAGCGTCCAGATGGTTGAAACCTCAGCGGACCCACCCTTAATAGCAGCCAAGTGGACGAGTGAATCTTGGCCTTTCACAGAGTAAGTTTCCTTCAGCTTTAAGACTATACGAAGGTTCAAAGCGGCAATATTTAATGTTTATATTTGTTACTTTAGTGAAATTAGGGGAAAATACAACCAAGTATGTAACAGCTTGAAAGCATTAAGTATATGCGTCTACTTTAAACGTGTGTAAAATACATGTTGATATATACTTCCTGCCAGGTTTGCAGAGAAAGAAATGCGCTGTCAATGAAACTTGCGGGATGTTTATGTGGTAGTTCAAATCATGCAGATAGAAGGCAATACATTAAAACAGATACACTATAGTTTCTATTGCTCTGTATATTGCCTTTACTGTAATTTACTTTATAAATACGTCAACTGAATATTCCTACTCTATATTCGTTCAACAGGCCTCTACAAGATACAGCGAAAGCAAGGGAAAGAAAACTTCATCTCCTGATTTCAAGGGTGAGAACGCTCTACAGATCTTTCCACTAGCAAGCTAAAAGTTCGTAACAGCGCGACATACAGCGAGGCACTTTCTCGCATTTTACACTATGTAAAGAGTTGTCTTGTTTATTTATTCATTGCAAATTCCAAATCCTATACGTTTTATAGCACTTTGCTATTTTATCTTTCGTTCGGGTTTTGACAAGGTATGTGTTGTGTCGTTGTTTCCAGACCAAGCAGACTCGAGAGAAATTTCGACTCCCTCTGGCGCAAAAAGAGTACATCATCACAACAGCGGTCCCCGGCAGACAACACATT
The DNA here is from genome assembly GCA_949752745.1 of Protula sp. h YS-2021. Classification (NCBI taxonomy): domain Eukaryota; kingdom Metazoa; phylum Annelida; class Polychaeta; order Sabellida; family Serpulidae; genus Protula; species Protula sp. h YS-2021. The sequence continues at coordinate 48,359,113 of OX457025.1, read as the reverse complement.
TGTGTTTCAGCCCTGACGTCACTTTCACGAACTGGACAACTGAGAAATCAAAAACAGGAACTTCAAGGAACTTCAAGCCTGGAACTATTGTAAAATTGGTTACATAAACTAAATTAGTGTGAGTGAAGGGTGGTAGGAAAGAACACAAGCGAGATTTCCTTGATTTTGAGCTTGTGCAGTTCTTTCCCTTGAAAAATCGCAGAAAAAAAAAGAAAAAAAAATGCAGAACACACAAAAGTCATTTGTAAAAGTCTTTTGTGGTGCTATAATGGACTCGTTCAGTACACCGAGAAAACTGCTTTGGAAATGGTAGAAGAGACCCTTATCAATTCATTGTTAGGTTAAGCTCAGCATTTAAGCTCTCCCACACGCCGAAAAAAAAACGCTGCTGAAAATCTCCCTCACCTAATGTCGGAATGGGAAAAGATTCCCAGAGTTTGGCACACACTTAACCGCCCCCCTCTTTATAACTCCATTCATTTGGCAAATATTTACGAAAACAAATATAAGGGTTGTATGTTTCTGTTAAACCTATCAACAAAAATGTTGATACTGAAGAGGCAAACTACATCCAATTACATTTCAAGTGTATATACTCAAACGAAAAGAAAGCCTAATTCATACCTGTAATTTGTGACTAATTTATAGTTACGAACTAGACCGTTTTCGCTACCGAGTAGCGAAAACTACACTAAGGGGCTACAAAAAATAGGATTATAAACTCTTGAATTGATCATGAACGAGGAGGCGAAGGTCACCAAGAAACCTCTTCCCTTATCTTCTCCTTTAGGCCCAACGCACTACCTCTTAAAAGTTTTTGGAACTTCTGGATTTTGACATTGACCATGACCGAAATGGTCAAGATCACCGAGGTACCTCTTCCACAACGCTTTTTAGGCTGAAAGGGTCCAAATAAGGTCAAAATAGATTTATATCTACCCTTTTTCGAGATAATGGTCAACAGAGGAGTTCGCGTGACGGGGTTTTGGTGAAAAAAGGAAACATCCGGAAACACTTTACCCGAGTCGCACGAAAGCAATAAACTAGGGGATTGAAAATCTCCAAATGTAATTAGTCATGGAATTTGCACCTAATTTATAGTCGCATTTTATTCACAATTTCCAAATGTTTATAGCTTTAATTTGTACCCAATTTACACTTATTAATAAGGTTAAATTTTCTCGCGTATCAGAATCTCATTGTCGCCTTTTCGAAATCAAGATTTTGATAAGTTAGCGTGCTAAAACTTTATAAAAAAGGATGTCCATTGACAGTTGCCTCGACTTGACATTCACTATAAATAAGGCAGATGAACTCAATTTGTTAGCAGTAAAAATCTTAAATGCTGTTTTTAGCGATCTTAAACTGGGTGGAAAAGGCGGAAAGGTCCAAGTTTAGGGGGTGTGAGGATAACATACAGAAAGATCAGTGCAAAACTTCAAGCAAAATAAAGCAAGCGAGGTTCAGCTTGGAGATGTTATATATTTCACATGTCTGTGTATATCTGTGTATACATACCGCAGTCACTCGCGTGGCAAGAGGACGAATGGAAAATTCCCCTCGCCACTCCGCATGGGATACGTAACATACTAAATGCCCCCGGGATATATATATATATATATATATATATATATATATATATGTATATATATGTATATATAATGTAAATATGCATGTATATATATATATATATATATATATATATATATATATATATATATATATATATAATGTAAAAATGCATGTATATATGTATGTATATGTATATATATAGGTATATATGTATATATAGTTTGTCTGTGGGGTTCTTTCTGTGGGGATTTCAATTTGTTTACCCCCAGACAAATTTTGGATCTGTGAATTATGTTTTCTTTCTCATAAATATGTGTGATGTAATTCTTCTTTATTGTTGTACATCTATCAATTATTGATGTTACGTAAGAGTATTGATGTTAAGTAATTGTAAATATATTAATTAAACATTGGCGGTACATTAATTAAACATTGGCGGTACGAGAAATTTATAAAAATCCCACCTGCGTGTTTATTTCTGTGCTCACAGGACGACTTGAAATCATAAATATATATATATATATATATATATTATATATTATATATAATATATATATTATATATTATATATAATATATATATATATATATAATATATTATATATATATTATAAATTATATATATATTATATATTATATATATATTATATATTATATATATATTATATATTATATATATATTATATATATATTATATTATATATATATATTATATATATATTATATTATATACATATATTATATATTTATATATTATATTATATTATATTATATTACATACGCTCCTCGACAGAACGCAAATTAGGGGTGAAACCTTGGTTTGGAGCTCAGATTTAGATTTAATTGCAAGATCAATTTGTACCCATTTCATTCTTGAACGCAATTTTTGTGTCCAATGTGTACTCAATTTAAAGTCAACATCCACAGCAAAAGGTATCCGTGGTTGTTCTTTTCTTTTTTTTTCAAGCTACACGTAATTTGTACTTTTAATAAGCAACAAAACGAGTGTGAATTAGGTACAAATTTATTCCAAATTAGGTATAAATTAGCAAGCCTCGTTTGGGTACAGAATAACCGTGATGTAGCGACATCGCGTGTAACGACATAACACTGGTAACATAATTTATTACAAAGTCCTCTTTTCGTTGTTTAAGGGAATTAATTGTGTGGAAAATGGTTCCAGCGTATTTTAAGCAGCACATCACGTTTGAAGTTTGTATTTTTGCGTGTTTGGCCATCAGTTCGAAGCTTGTTTTAGTCGTAGCTTCGTACAGAAGCGGGAGCATAGCAGTCGTTAAAAGTATGTGCGTGTGTATGGAATGCTGTTTTCACATTTATTGGGCAAGTGTTATCCTGAATTATTTTTTGATCTCTAAACTTAGATGTTTGATAGCAAGAATTAGTTTTGCTAACTGTAGTTATTTTTGATAAATCTAAATGTATTCTTAATCTCAAAACAATTCTTTATATAAAGAAATATTTCGAGATGTAACAAAATGATAAAAGTTAAAATGATTTAATGATCTCTAACATTGATTTTTAGAGATGAAAAGGTTAATTCTTGATAGCGAAAATTAAATGTTTGACAGTAGAATCTGTTTTGAGTTCAGTTTATATCGAAAATTTGGCTAAAAGTTAAAAAGGATTCAATAAAATATTAACGGAATCCAGGATTACAGTATTACTGCCTTGAAATTTTAAGGTAACGGTAGCAGGCATCATTTGCTACCCGGCTATTACTTTTTTTTTTTTTTGGTGATGGGCCAAAAAGCTCGGGAAAAGTTTGACGAAAAAAAAAACTGCAGGAAAACCATCTTATTTCCTTGTGACAATAGCACACAGTAATATTGTAATATCACCGGCTATTGCTTTCATGGCAATTCGCGGAAAATTGGTGGAAATATTAGCCAAAAACTAATTTTATTTAAAACATGTCTCCTAGGGTTTTCATAGAAACGCACTAATCTTTTGTAGAAGGCAAGGTGAATAAGTGTTCACGTGGCGAAAATCTTACTTGAAATTTCAAGTCTTATTTCTTTTTTGGCGATTGCCCAAAAAAATTGGCGGAATTATTTGCGAAAAAAATCTGTAAAATCCTAAATAACGATAGAGAAATAGCCTTGCCTTCTTCATATTTTAAAGATAGCGGTCACTGGCATATATCTGGCTGTCACTGCTTTTTTGGTGATCTTAACTAAGATAAAATCTTGGCTGACGTCTTACTCTCTTGCAATTTCAAGCAAGCAGGCTTCTTGGCTGTTACTTATTTTTTTATTCGCTAAAACTTGACCGTAAAATAGTTTTAGTCAAATCTTAACCGATGCAAGAAAAATGAAATTTTGGTTAAGATCGCTTTCATTGGTAATTAAATTGTTACAAGTTTTTCGTGATTTGGGAAAAATAACAGAAATGATAAATATTGGTCAAAAACCGATTTATTAAACGCTAGGGAAAGAATCTTACTGTGAGGAAATTATAAAGAATGGAAGCGGAGACTAGTAATTTACCAGGTGGTTGGCGGTTCTCCAAATTATTGGAAATATTGGCGAAATACCATTTTCCTACTGAAATCCTAAATGACGCCTGGTATATCGCCTACCTGTGCTGAAATTGTGAATACAGGTAGCGAGCATTGATATCTACCAGGCTATATATATCAATTTTTGATTCGACAGAAAATGGCGTAAGAAATTTTTAGTAAAATCTTAACTGACGCCAAAGAAAGTCTTTGCCATGAAATTTTGGATAAAGATAGCAGAGCTGACTACCTGCCTGGCTTTTACTTTTGTTTGACGATCTCCTAAAACTGGTAGAAATATTACCTTAAACCAAACGTTCTTAAAACATATCTTTTCCTGGGATCTTTGTGAGAGCGTCATAAATTTGGGTTGAATGTGTGTATACGTGAGGGGAGGGGTATAAGGGGTAAGAGTAAAAAAATTTTAAATATATAAAATATATTAAATATATATATATGTATATATATATATATATATACTAAAAATATTTTAAATTTACGCTAGAAAAAGCCTTACTCTCATTAAAAGGGTAGGCTATTCTGTCACTATTTGGCGAATCGCCCAAAATTAGAAATGTATGTTGACTAAAATCCTATTTTTCTCGACTGTTTCCTCCTGGGAATATGTTGAAAAGTCTTAAAATTTTGATCGAAGGCACGGAGTACGAATGTACAACTGGCTATTGTTTGTCAAATGAGTAAATATTGAATGAAATGTTGTTTGAAAGTGCTTTGAACAAGTGTCCACCTGGGTATTATTATTTTTGGCAGTGTGCTAAAAAGTAATGGAAATAATGACAAAAAACCACTCAAGATCTTAACTGACACAGGGATATGGTTTTATTGTCTTATCATTTTGCTTAAGATCAATGGACATTAATACCTGCGTGGCTGTTACTTTTTTGGCCATTCGCCAAAAACGGTGGATATATTGGCGGTAAACCAGTTTTGTATTAAAATCTTGAATGAAGCCAGGTACATAGCCTTACTGTCTTAAAATAAATGTCCTTACAAGTTATACTTGCATGTCATAAATCTTGTCAGCATTCGTGAGCTGGTGCATTGTCCATGGAAAATCTTGTTTAATGTATATTTCGAAATCGGAAAATGATTTCGTAATCTCAAATTAATTTTTGACATTAAAACTTCGCTTTATTTTGTATATACAAAATTCAGAAGCAAACGTCTCTGGAGTGAAATAATTACTGGCTTTTGTATATAGAATCTTTTTTTTTAATTTTTTTGCTGCACAAAACAGCAATGCTTGACCTCCAAAATTGTGCTATTATTGTTGGTGTCAGTAATTGTTTTTCATATCCAAAATTTAGTTAACGATTCGTGAAGTTTTATAATATAAAAGTATACCTCCCTTAAGGTTCTTTAAGTTTGTAAAATTGATTTTTTTTAATTCAATGCACAGCGATCTATTGATATCTGTAATTATATTTTGATATAATAAATTAGCATTAAGTGTTAAAATGGTATTCCATACGAATGTGCATGTGGTGGCTATTAAGTTGACGTATATCAGAAGCCTTCACATTTTGATTGAAGGCAGGGAATATAAGTGTACAACTGGCTATTATTGTTGTTAGTATTATTATTATTGTTATTAGTATGATTGATGTTATTATTGTTATTATTATTATTATTATCAACATCAATATTACAATTGTTGTCATTATCATGATTAGTTCCCCGCCTCCCGCGGCTTTGGGTGCTAGCTTTCGGGTCGGTCTGTCTGTCTGTCCATCCGTCCGTCTGTCCACCCGTCTGTCTGTCCACCCGTCTGTCTGTCCGTCCACCCCTCTGTCTGTCTGTCCACCCCTCTGTCTGTCTGTCTGTCCACCCGTCTGTATGTCTGGCCATCCGTCCGTCTGTCTATCTATCCGTCCGTCTGTCTGTCTGTCCAGCCGTCCGTCTGCCCATCCGTCCGTCTGTCTGCCCAGCCGTTCGTATTTCTGTCTGTCTGTCTGTCCGTCCGTCTGTCTGTCTGTCCACCCGTCTGTCTGTCCACCCGTCTGTCTGTCTGGCCATCCGTCTGTCTGTCTGGCCATCCGCCCGTCCGTCTGTCCATCCGTCTGTCTGTCCATCCGTCCGTCGACACTTTTTATCAACACATTCAAGCCTACATTTCTTGATCGGTTGGCGAAATATTTTACATATAGGTAGTGTGGGTCCTAGCAAGAGTTGGTATTGTAAATGAGCTACGTCCACCCGAAGACATTGGCCCAGACCAGTCTTTGAGCACTTTAGTGAGTTTAACACTCTCAAGCCAACGAGCAAGTTTTAACACTTTCAAGCCAACATTTCTTGATAGATTGTCGAAATTCATTACATATAGGTAGTCTAATTGCTAACAAGATTAGTATTGTAAATGAGCTAGGTCGGCCCAAGGACATTGACCGAACTGGACGTTAAAAATTTGCGTAGTCCCTGAGCATTTGAGTGAGTTTAGCACACTCATGCCTACATTTTTTGATCGATTGGCAAAATATTATCAATACTTCCACTTACTACAAGTCAGTGTTTCAGTCTGTTTGGTATGGTATATTCCTGAATATGATACGAATTGCTTAGGGGTTGTAGTTCAACGCACCGAAATCAAACACTGGGATTGAACGCCGGCGGGAGACAGTTTCACCGACCTACTTAATATTTTATTTATTGTTTGTTATTATATTTATTATTACTATTTTTCTTATTATTGTTATCATTGATATCATCCTAGCGAAGTTTCAACCCCCTACTTATTATTTTACTTATTGTTATGATTATATTTATTATTATTTTTCTTATTATTGTTATCGTTGATATCATCCTAGCGGAGTTTCACCGACCTACTTATTATTTTACTTATTGTTATTGTTATTATATGTATTATTATTTTTATTATTATTGTTATCATTGATCTTATCCTGGTGGAGGCGGGGGATACAGAAAGGCCTCACGTCCATCCGTCCGTCTGTCCGTCCGTCCGTCCGTCTGTCGGTTATCACTTTTGTCCAGGCCATATCTTGGGGGATGGAAGAATATTCAATGTAGTTTTGCAACGTCACGTTAATTTTTTATTTCATCAAAAAATGTCGCAGTTATGGACTTTTGAAATGTTTGGACTTATGGTGTGGCCAAAGGCGTTTTCTCAAGATACCTTGGCCACACCATATCTCTGCAAAGTAGTTTTCTCAAGATACCTTGGCCACACCATATCTCTGCAATTACTGAACGGGGGTATACCATTGTGACCATACGGCGCGACGGGGATGTGCAGTCTACGATTGTCCTGTTCTTAATGTTTCTGTTCCTCTGAATTTATTGAAAAGTCTTAAAATGTTCATCGAAGGCACAAAGTATGAATGAAGAACTGGTTATTGTTTGTCAAATGAGTAAATATTGATTGAAATGTTGATTGAAAGTACTTTGAACATGTGTAAATCTGGCTATTGTTATTATTGGTAGTTTGCATAAAAGTAATGGAAATATTGCCGAAAAACCTCTTCAGATCTTAACTGACACAAGGATATGGTCTTATTGTATTGTCAATTTGTTTAAGGTCAATGAACATTAATACCTGCGTGGCTGTTACTTTTTTGGCGATTCGCCGAAAATGGCGGATATATTGACGAAAAACCAGTTTTGTATTAAATCTTGACTGATGCCAGGTACATAGCCTTGCTGTATTAAAATTGTCCTTACAAGTTATACTTGTATGTCAATAAATCTTATTAGCATTCGTGAGCTGGGGCATTGGCCATTGAAAATCTTGTTTGATGTATATTTTGAAATCAGAAAATAATTCTTGATCTCAAAAATTAATTTTTGATTTCAAATTATCAATTTATTTTGCGTATAAAATTCAGAAGCAAACATGTGAATGAAATAACGACTGGCTTCTGGATAATGAATCTCTCCTTTAATTTTTGCTGCACAAAAAGAAGCAATTCTTGAGCTCAAAAATTGCTATTATTGATATCAGTAATTATTTTTCATCTCCGAAGTTTTACATGAATGTGTGCTCCCCGTAAGATTTTTTAATTCCTTAAAATTGATTTTTTTATGTAAAAAATCATTTTGACATCGGAAATGAAGTTATTAAGAGCAAAATATAAACTAATGAGATCCACATTGATCTATTGATATATTTAGTTATGCTTTGGTGGCATAAATTAGCATTAGCGTTAAAATGGCATTCCATATGAGATGGCCTTACAAATGGCCCTGCAATGTTTACAAAGATAGCCATCATTGTTGCTTGCCTTTCTATTACCGTTTTTCATATTTCCAAAATATTAGCGGAAATATTTGCGAAAAACTGGCAAATAACATTTCTCACTAAAATCTTGTGTACCACTGGTTATATAATCTTAAAATGTTAAAATTTTGAAATGGGAAAGCGGACCATTCGTAACTACTTGCCTATTTTTCGTGATTTGAGGAAATATTGGTGGAAAAAATATTTTTCAGTAAAGAAAATAGCCTCACTGTCTTGAAAATTTAGAGAATGGCAGCGGGCATTACTACTCAGATGGCTATTACTTTTCTTTGGTTGGCCAAAAAATGACAGAAAATTTGTCCATCTGTCCGGCATTCTATTGTGAATACCATATCTTTGACTGATTGGATATCAATCACATCTGGCATGATCTGATCATATTTGTACTTGAAAAATATGTTCAGATAATTGCTCTGTTGAAGTCGCTATTCGCCAAGCCATATGGCAGTTTGATCGGAGCATGCGTCTTCGTTTTCCAACGGACACATTTCTAGTTTTTTTTTTTTTTTTTTTTTTTTTTTGGCACTTCGAAAAAATCGGGGGAATTGGGGAAAAAAGGAACAATTTATCAAGTAAAATCTAAATAACGCCAGAGATATAGCCTTGCTCTTGCGAAATTTTAGTAAAAGATTGCGGTCATCTGACTGCTGCTGTTTTTCATGATTCGGCACAAGAAATAGAATAAAAAGCCTAAATTCTTTTCGTAAAATCTAAACAGACGCAAGAAAAATAGCCTTAAAATCTGAAGTAAAAGTAGCTGACATTACTACCTTTCTGGCTGTTATTTATTTTTTGATTATCAAGCTACATCTTGTTTTGACATAATAAATGAACAGGGAGGTCAAGAAATATTTACTGATATAAAAAGAAACCTATTTGATCTCTAAACTTGATTTCCAGACTACGGACATTATTACTTATTACCTTCGTGGCTATTGTTTAGTTTTTTGCGATTTGACAAAAATTGGCAGATATATTGGCGATAAACCATTATTGTATTAAAATCTTAACTAACGCCAGGTGCATAGCATTACTGTCTTGAAAGTCGTGAGCTCGAGCATTGTCTATGCACAATCTAGTTTAATGTATAGTTTGTAAATCGGAAAAAGACTTTGTTCTATATGTTACATATAAAATTCAAAAGCAAACATCTGTGAATGAAATAATGACTGGGTTCTGTATATAAAATCTTCTCATTTTTGCTGCACTGTTCGTTTTATAGAAGTGTGTGCCTACAGTTTTTACATAAACCTGGACAGTCTTGTTAAATTGAAATAAATCTCTTGTAAACAGATTTACTTGTTTTTACTTTTGAAATAAAAATTAGAATAAAAATTATTCACAGATCTTCAATGTGTTTAAAATTTTCTGCACAGTACTTCCAAATGTTTTCGTTTTACGCACTGACTAGTCATTTCAACAATAAAAGCCCATCACTTTATTTGGAATCCGATGAGATATTTTTGATCAGAAAGAAAATGTGGACCCTTAGCTCATCAATATCATCATATTGACTCGAAATTAGGCAATAGATGCTTAGTGACGTGACTTAATCGTCGTTTGCATTGCGAGATCATACTGGATAGTAAGTCAGGGCAATGACATCAAAATTATCCCCCGTGGAACGGAGTGATAAAGTTTTGAACTTTTCGGTCCGTCTGTCCGTCTGTCCCTCCGTCCGTGTCACACTTTGGATGCTGTTTTGTTTCCACGCAAACTATTTACCCTAGGCATATGCAACCTTGCACAATGAAAATATATATATATTGAAGTTGTGCAACGTCGTGTTATTTTTTAAATCGGTAAATATTGCAAAAATGGCGACTTGTCAAAAAGTGCCAATTTTTCATAACTGTAAGACTTAGGTGGTTTCCACGCGAGTTCTCCAAAACTATTTACCCTACGCATATGCAACCTTGCACAGTGAAAATATATATATTGAAGTTGTTCAACGTCGTGTTATCGTGCAGGCCTCTGATGTTCCCGTGCAGGCCTCTTATGTTCCTGTGTAGGCCTCTTATGTTCCCGTGCAGGCCTCTTGTATTCTCGTATAGAAGTGCATTCGGCCACATTGACAAACAAAAAAAACTTTTCGCGATTTCTTATTGAATTACTTGTATTGTCGCAGCTTTTCAATATTTTACTAATTTGAATTTGTTAATGTGTTAAAATGGCTGAGACAAGTAACCTTAGACGCGTTTCTTGCAAACAAACACCAGGGCCCTTAGTCTTGAAATCATGATATACTTGATCTTAGCTCCTACGCATACTCAAAAGAATTTTGGCTTTAATGTAGGGTACTTTGCTTATATATACTACATTTGTGTTAGCAAAATTAGATTATATATGACGGTGACATCCTATCTGCTTTTCTTGAGACCCCCAACCAGGCCAGCCCAGGGGGCCTATAGGATTGCCCTCTGTCCGTCCGTCTGCCCGTCCCTCTGTCCGTCCGTCCGTGTGTCCCACTTTAGATGCTGTTTTGTTTCCACGCGAGTTCTCCGAAACTATTTACCCTAGGCATATGCAACCTTGCACAGTGAAAATATATATATTGAAGTTATGCAACTTCGTGTTATTTTTCAAATTGGTCAAAAATTGCCAAAATGGCGGCTTATTAAAAATTATCTCTTTTTAAATACCAGCTAAGAGAGAATTACAATGATCTAGGCGAGATAAGATCATTGCTCGTACTAAAACTTGTGCTGCCTGACAAGAAAGATATTTTCTTATTTTACTGATTGACTTCAGGGGATACATACAATCAGACACTTGGTGTGCGCCGTTCACCAACAATGATCTCGATCGATGAGGTAGATCTGAGGCTGTGAGAAAACGCAAATTACTGTTTATCATCCATTTTCGGAGAGCAGCATTCGTGTCTGTACTGGCCGATGTGCTCCTGGATGCGCCTAGTGTAACTGTTTTATGTTTTCGTTTCATATGGGCCGCCAGGGTAGATGTACGACCTTGTGAATAGGCGAGATGTTGCCCACAATGATTACCCACGGCATGGGATTGATCCGCTGTTAACTTAAAATGATCCCAGCGAACTGAGGAAAAATGAAATGGCGCAGATACGAGATCTTTTTCTTTGTTTGTCACATTTTCTAACATAGTATTCCATGTCGAAGAGAAACCAGTGCCTGAAAGAATAATGCACAACCGGTTTGACGTAAGACTTAATATCAGATAATTAATTACAATTTTGATCATAATTACATTCAAGGTGTAACAGTAAAAGCAGTAAAAGTTATCTTTTATATTAGTATCCACTGTGTTGGTTATCTGTCACTGTCTGTCGTGGTCACTAGCTTGCCATAGATACTACTCGGCCAATGGTGCCCATGTCGACCCACTTCGCTGGTGCGCGACCGGTCAGGTCGAGCAATTCAGCTACTCCAGGATCCCATCCAGAGCTACGCGACCAAGCTCTAGGTAGAGATTTAAAACGCTTACCTTTAGAAGGGTAAGACTGACTTTTCCTCTAGTCAGGATCTTATATAGGGAAGTAGGTTTGCAGAAATCTGGTGTACAAAATAATTGTTTTTTTGTTCACGTCACTTGAAGATACTTATGCATCAGTTATCAATCCGTATGTAATTCCGTTACTGCTTAAAAAATCAATTAATAAACACAAAACGCTCTTACACACACGAAATACAGAGACTCATTATAACTGAACCTTAAATAGCTAATAAATGATGCGTTTTGTTTAGAGACTTAACTTATTTCATTTTCTCCCCCCCCCCCCCCCAAAAAAAAGCTGCTACAATAATAAATCAGTAAAAAACGAAAAAAAAACGCGGTTTTTAGGTCTCGTAGTTTTGGACGTTCTCTTTACTTCTAAAGCATGTTACAGTTCGAACTCTAAGCGAATACACATTGAGGTTTTACTACCCCGAACAGTTCTCTTTACTTTTGTAGTTTATAAACTTTACAATTTAGTCTCGAGCTAGAGACGCTTCGTAACATGAGATCAAAGTTTTAATTAAATGAAAATGTCTCGAGAAACGTGAGAACAACTGCGATATAATTCGCGGTTGTTCAACCACTGGCTTGTTTTTATTTTTTTTTTCTAATTTTTGTGGCGTCTGCTCAGTTTGTTGGATGAGTTCAGACAGTTGATTGTGTTATTTCACACAAGCATGCATTGGCTGAGATGACGGTAGGCCCGTAATATTATTAGATTCGAATTTAACAAGAATAAACTCGAGGCTCTTTAGGTCCAGGTGGAATTTGTATTTTATTTGTGGCTTGATATTCATTATGCGATAGTATCCCAGGTGTGCACGCTGTTCTTTTGGGGAACATATCTACGACCCTGTCTCAAAATATTGATAAGGAAGATTAATTTCGCGGGTTAAAATTGTATTTTGAACAAGGATCTAAATACGCTGGTTAAAATTTACTGGAAAGGTTCAACGAGAAAAACACCGTGATAGTGAAAGAAACGTTATAAGGATTTAATTTTTATTCCAATAGCTCATTATGCATTGATAGATAAAGCGTGTAATGTTTCTGATGGTACAAATAAGAAATGCATAGTTGGTTATGGCGAATACCTTGGGCTTTTAATTCATTTAATCAGTTTATGTCCCTTGTTTCTTTTCTTACTCTTCTCTTCTTGCAATATCTTAACAATCGGTCGAAAAATGTAGGCTCTTATTTAACTTGTTTAAAGGGAAATGCGGGTATCTCACCTACAATTGACATTTCCTTCATACTTTCACAGTTTAATGCTTTGAGGGTACACATTCAAAAATTTAAAAGAATAAGAGAAATAAAGACACTGAAAGGTCGCGTACTTTTACTATAGAAACCATTGGGAAAACCACGAACTTTCAATCAAAATGCAAAATTCACACAGAGTCACAATTGACAATTACCTCATTTTTTCCCTGTTTGAAGATCACGTCATATGAAATGTTTTAAGCTAATAAAAAATATATGTCACCGAATCAATAAGAGAATTATACAATCTTTTTGACAAAATCCCATTGACTCAATGAATAAGTGGTGAAAATAATGTAATTTGATTTTAATGAACAATATATCAACACAGACCCTTCTAGGAACAAAATATTAATACAGACTGTTCTGGACACGACCCTGTATGTCTTTGAAAAGAATTTTTCGATCTAGACGGATTTAGTAGTTAGTAATACTGTGTAAACATGGATTCAAACTCATCGATATTCAATGTAATGGGCATTTCGGTCGATGGATGGCGCAGAGATACCCGCATTTCCCTTTATGGGGTAAATCGTAGCTAACAGTGCGTGATTTAACAGATTAAACAGATTTCGACTTAGGAAAAGTAACATCAGAATCTTAAAGAATTTCAATTCGAAATCAAAAGAATAAATATTTCACAGTACGTTTGTTTTACTTTTTTAAATTAAGGACTAAATAAAATACTTTAATTTCCATTTCTTTGATTTTCGTCTTTTAATAATACATACTCTTCTTATGAACATAGCCGTTTGCTTACTTAACAAACTTACGTTTATTTCTCATGCAAATTAGCCAACTTTGTTGATTTTATACAAATTAGCCGCGTGCAGCATTCGAAAAAAAGGTATTTCTCAGAAAATATGCAAATTAGCACTTATACAAAATTCCGAATTCGACAGAACCGAAATAAAAATTATTTTGCTAATAACTTTTTTCCTATTAAACACAGAGCTGATTTTAAGTTGATTCAGAGTAGACAAAGAGTAGACTTAAAAATTCGGCCAGGTTGCCCCATACCTTATTTTGGTCTAAATTCAGTAACAAAAAAATCATACACACTCGGTCGAGTTCACCGGGATGCTAGAATCGACGGAAAACCGGGTGTGTACGCGGCCGCGTGCGTGTGTGCGCGTGGAATTTCAAAACATTTGTATCTATAGTTTCGGAGCTACAGCCCGGACATGCCTGCTGACAGGCGACATAACTACATGCCTCGTTAAACGGGGGATAACACATCACACGAGCGAATTGAGATTCTGCAAGTTCCGACGGTCTAGTTTAAATCTGATGCCAAGCTTAAGATATATTCAATATCCACAAGTTTATGAGTTTACAAACGTATTTTACCGCACACAAATGTTGATTAAAGGGCAATTTTAAAATGTTTTCTTGTTGCCAAGTGACGGTGTAACAATTACACTACATCTGTACCTGCGTTAGTAGTGTGCATCGAAGCATAACGTAAACAAGTTAAATATATACATTATCACGAAACCAGTTATTGCCAGTGCTGTCAGTCTTGCGCCGATCCACTTTTTTAAACGAATAGCTAATCGCTTAAACATTTCCCTGTTACGGCTGTTATGAATGATGTAATATTATTACACGTCACGACAGCACATCAAAAAAGGGATATTCCGCTTTATGAGGCTGCAGCAAGTCCACCAAGAAACACATGGTGCCAGCCAGCCCCTCGTACAGGCTAAATGGCGAATCAGGGGTGCGGGAACCTTGCTGGAATTCTTTGGTTTGCATGAACTCGGCGAATTTGACAGCACGGTGAAGGTGTTTCTCGTCGGCGGTCAGGCGGTAGAGCAGCAGGAACACGTAGCCACTTCCGGCCACGCCGTGACAGATGCCTACAACACAAAGACACATGCCTACAACACCACGACACATGCCTACAATACCACGACATTTGTCTCCATACCATGAGACACGCCTATACCACTATGACAGATCCATACAACAGATGCCAGCGAGTGATATGGAATTGCCTTCAGCATGGCGTCAGTTGTCTTGGAACTAGTGACACATGTCTACAACTCCATAACAAATGCCTGTAGAAACGTGACACATGTCTACAACTCCATAACAAATGCCTGTAGAAACATGACAGATGTCTACAACTCCATAACAAATGCCTGTAGAAACGTGACAGATGTCTACAACTCCATAACAAATGCCTGTAGAAACGTGACAGATGTCTACAACTCCATAACAAATGCCTGTAGAAACGAGACAGATGTCTACAACTCCATAACAAATGCCTGTAGAAACGTGACAGATGTCTACAACTCCATAACAAATGCCTGTAGAAACGTGACAGATGTCTACAACTCCTGAGTTAATATTTTCGCCATTTTTTTTTCTTTTTTGGCAAATCACCAAAAAGCTACAAGATAACAAAAATGCTTGGCCAGTAAGGCGTTTTAGCGTGTGACTGATTACATTACGGCTTTCTCAAAAATATAATTTCTCGAATAAATAAATGCACTTATACACCCGAGAGACGGAGAGGGGGGGGGGAGGGGGGAGGGGCAACACTTATGTCCTCCTACCTCTGGTAAAAAATTTAACGCATTTCCACAAAGAGCCAATATTTTCAGTAATTTCCGGGTGAATCACCACCAAAGATGAAGAAAAAACGAAAAGAAAAAAGATAGTTAAGATTTTAGGAAGACATTGTTTTTTCGCTAATATTTCTGCCAGTCTTGGGAAATAACGAAAACGGAGTAATAACTTTGCAAGCATTTAAGACCGCTGTCTTTCATCAAAATTTCAAGATCGACTTTTTCGATGGTCAGTTAATATATATATTGCCCTGTTTCCACTATTCTTTTTATAACTGATTAGCAAAAGTCATAACCAGGTAGGTACTAATGTCCACTACCCTTAACTAAAATTTCAAGAGAGAAAGGTCATATCACCTGACGTCAGTTAAGATTTCAATAAGAAATATTTCACATAAATACCATGGAAGCACCAAAACAAATCACTGCTAATTTCTGCTTCCGTTATTCAAAATTTTACCAAGTCAACATTTGACTAAAACTGTATTTTTCGCCAATTCTTCCCGAAATTTTTGGCGACTCAATAAAGAAGTAATACACAGGTAATAAAATATCGAGAGAGTAACTGGCGTCATTTAAGGTTTCAACAGGCAAATGCTTTTTCACCCATATTTCCGGTCGGCCACCACCACAACCCCCCCCCCCCCCCCCAAAAAAAAAAAAAAATAATAATAATAATAAAAGAACAATAATAATAAATAAGTAAACAGGTGCAGACTAGTATCCGCTTCCGTTATTCAAAATTGTTAGACGATAAGTTAAAAGTGTTAGTTAATATTCTAGTAAGAAACTGGTTTTTCGCCAATATTTCCTCCAATTTTTTCTAAATTACGAAAAGAGCATCGGCCACATAAGTATCGATGACCGCCATTTTTAACTGAAATTTAAAAACAATGAGGCTATATCTCTGGCGTCAATCAAGATTTGATTAAACTTGTTTTGTTTTTCGCCAATATGCCCTCCAAGTTTTGGCGAATCACCGGAAAAGTAATAGCCATGTAGTTATGAATACCTGCTACATTTATCAAAATTAACTTTAAGATTATTTTCCTGGCAACAGGATTTGGTTTTACGAAAATACTTCCGCCAGTTTTTGGCAAATTCCCAAAACTAAAAGTGATAGCCAGGAGGAAACGTATGCTCCTACCTTCCATAGAAATTTTACGATGTTCCCGTTATAATCCAAGGTGGAAATATATTTTAAAGAAACAGGATTTTTGGCCAATGTTTCCGCGCCAACTTTTCGCGAATTGTGAGAAACGTAATAGCCAGGAAGTGCTCAAGTTCGCTACTTTCTCCCAAAATTTCAAGACATTCAGGCTAAAACAATATGGGTAGATTCGATTTTAAACTGAAAAGCGCACATACAACCGACAATCGGATATGAATTTTCTACATTTAAGTCTATAGAGAAAAATAATTGGGACCAGTTCCTATTAACTGATACTTCTTATTAACCAATTTCGTATTAAATGGGTCCAATTGTACTTTTTATCATCGGTTTAGATCCTACTTTTAAAGAAGCTTGGCCTAAAAAGCTAGTTTAGGTAAAAAGTACTTACCGGGTCCTTTTCGAAGCAGCCCTTTCTGCCATACAAGCTCACCACACTTTAGGCATGCTTGCAAATATTTGTCTTCTTTCCAAAACTTATATGCCTTCGCGAACAAATAGACAATACCTAAAACATAAAAGAGATCGTTCAAGGCGCTTTGCAGCTGACTGTTGCATGATTTAGTTACAGAACATGGAGCGGCAACGATAAACAGCTGGCGATTATTTCAGCCGGCGTGTTGCAGCGTGCGGATTTGAAAACCTGCGTGCCAGGAGCGCACGTCTCCAAAGCCTGCGTCGTCTCTTTCAAATTCTCCATACTTCATAACCGTCTCCATACTAGAGGTGGTGCCAAATGTGGCGTTCCGTGCTTTTGCGCCCATTTCAAAAACCTACCGGGTCTAAGGGCAAACACTGCTGTGTTTTCCAAGAGCGTTTATACAAAGCCTCAACTGGATGAGAACTTAGAGCGTGTGCTACTGGTATGTATGTATATACTCATTCGTTTTTTTCACTTTGAATTGCAATGACTATGTGTGTGTGTGTCCGTGTGTTATATTTTGTTTGATGATTTGGGGAAACGAAAAAAATCGCCAATAGAAATAAAAGTTATTGCACGAACATCCGTCACCAAGCGTAGGTTGTGTGGGCGAGTTCGGTGTAGGGTGCCGCGCTCGCTTAAGAAGTGACAGATCCCAAGTTCAAGTCCCATGTAGGATAAATTTTGTCAGGGCCTTGCTTGCCAGGTTTTAGTCTCTATTAATAGTTCTGCCTCTCACAGGAGCCATCGGTATGTATGTATAATCCTCTACTAAATCAACCAATCTCTTATTGGATCAGAATTACAAGCTCAGTATGCTACTCAATAGTGAATACCCATGAACACATTGAGCAAAATTATCTGAAAAAAGTGCATGATCGATATTTATATTATTGTTGTTGCTTTGACGATTTGCCTAAAATTTGCCAAAATCCCGAAAACTATAGTCCCCAAAGTCGCGCAACGCGGCGGCGGGGGACATTTTAAATACTTTAAAATTTGAAGGCAATCCGATCAAAATTGCGGAAGAAGAAGAACATTTTGAAAACTGGGTACTAAAACAAAACAATGTGCCCATTTGGAGTTTTCTGAAGAGAGAACCGTCTTGGGGACAGTCGTACAAAATTGGAAAGAAATCCTATTCAAATTGTGGGCGAAATGGCATTTTGAAAGTTGACTACAAATATATTTAACAATGCCTCTATTTGGTAAATTTTTGGTGGATCGCCAAAATAAAATAATTTTTGAAGAGATGCCTCCCTAGTATATATATTACAAAATCTGAAGACAATCCGATCAAAATTATGGGAAAAGAAGGATTTTGAAAATTGGCAAACCAAAAAAGTTTAAATGGCCCCGATTTGGCCAATATTTCGCGGTCTGCCAACAAATAAAGAGAACCCAACTAGAGAACATTGGTGCAAAATTTGAATGGAATCCGATCCGATTTGTGACTTGGAATCGGGAGGAGACAGTGTTTTATATAGCCGCGCGTTGTCGGCGAAGTAACGGTACCATATCACCAAAAGTGACAGCAGCCAACCAAGTATAGTCCTAATCCGAATCCTAATTTTGCAAGACAGGCCTACCTACAGAACATTCGTGCAAAATTTGAAAGGAATGCGATCAAGACTGTGGGAGAAGAAGCATTTTAAGTAAAAGTTTACATATGTTCAAACGTACACACAAACATACGTATATACAGAGTGGGATACCCACTCTACTGAGACCGGCGCTACAAAGTCACCTATTCTAAAAACTTTTGCTGGGAAAACAGATTGTTTTTGAGAGTTAAGTTATTTCCGGGATGCGCTGAGTTAGATTGGTCATACCCTTAACGATGCTACATTCTCATGTAACACTCCAAGGAGCTTGCCGGAAACTCGGCACATTCATAGATGACGTCATTATATCGATTTTTGTTATTTTGACATTTCTAGTTTTGATTTTAAGTTCATCTGATCTAGAAAGTTTTAAATTACAAGGAACTGAAGTTCATTGCACCTGAAAGTTCCTAAAACATCCCATCTCCACTTATCCCATAATCGACAGTACCAAAAAGCTGCCCTTTAACAAACAAAGAAAAGGTTTGCATGAGTACACATACAGTATGCCATTAAACACACACACCAATGGCAATGGCATTGCAGGAAATCAACAGCCTTCAGTACCTTCCTATGATGCTAATGTTATTTTGCATGATACTGTGAGTTTCGCTGGCGAATTGGTAATAAACCTTGTCAGTGGCCAAGCAGTCCAAACTAGCTGAACCTCTTGCAGAAATAGTACTAAGTTGTGTTCGCAATTTAAAGGACTGCAAGGTAAGAAACTGCGGTTAACCACTATCTTACCTTTATTAGTTATTTACTTATTTTGTCCAACTTTAATTTCTAAAGAGATTCAAGATTTATTTCAAAACTGAAAGTTCCATACTTATTTTCTTCTTTCTTTTTTAATTTCTAAGTCGGGTTTAGATTTCACTCGACGAAACATGTGGCCAAAAAATTGAAGCTTTTCGTATGCGAAGAGGTGACGACTCATTGCTACGATATTACTGCGTACAATAACAATCCCAGAAATATTTTCCAACGACATTTGATCGCACCCGACATCAAGGCAGTGTCAGGTTCTCGATAATTGTGGAAATCGAAACATCTAGCTGCAGACGTTAGGTAGACGTCGGTTACCCGACGCCTCATCAACGTTGCAAATGGGAGTCGACAAAAATGCCAATCTCCTTACTTTGTATAGACATCTATATAACTCCGACTTCTATTCATTGTTACATTAAAGGCGTTGAGATATGTGTTTTGGATGCGACCAAAAGAAACATCTGCTTAGCCAATGCCCATTCAATGTTGTGTCAGAGAAGCTGATTAGACACTACCTATGGTCGCGATTATCACAACCCAATTGCAACAAGATGTAATATTGTAGTTTGGTTATGCCGACGTCATAATCCAAAATCGACGATACTTGACAAAATTATTTTAAGTATAATCATAATCCCGATAAGACATGGGAATTTGATACCAAAACGAGGCAATGAACATCAAATCAAATACTACAGCAGTTTCGGAGATACTGCTGCCGTCACTGTAGGACATACCTGGAGCGCCGTGGCACCAGTGCACGAGCTCGTCGGCAGCGGCGCGGCGGCGTCTGTCCGTCAGCTCGTCGCAGGCAGTCGCTATGTTGCCGTTGGGCTGCATGATGCTGAGCATGTAGTCGATGGCCTGGCGCACCTCCTGCTCAACGAGCGGCTCGCTGTGCAGGAACTCCGGGAAGTGCAGCAGCATCTGCAGGATAGCACTCAGACCGTGGGCGGCGCCTGCAAGTCATCGCACGTACATGCCAGAAACCAGGCCCTGAGCAAAAGCTACTCAAATCCCATACAGTTACTCTTACTAAAGAGTTTAAATCTACCAATTTCTTCTTAATTTCACAACAAATTCAAGCTTCGGGCTATCCTCTAACCTTTGCCTCACACATGGTGCCGCAGTATTTCCGGAATCATTTTTACTGACTTTTACTGACTTCTGATAACCCTTTCCTGACTTTTGGCGTTACTTTTTTTTAACTCCTCTGATATTCCCAACTTATTTCCCTTTACGCCCTCTCAGCTGTTTCAACTGAACATTATGAAGAAACAAAATATAAATAAATATATTTTATGATGACGACTAAATTGAGAATAGACACTTTTAACAAGGCTTACTGTTTGATATGCTTATTACATCTTTTAGTTTGTATACGTAATAGACAGTCTGACCACAGAAATTCATAAACATATTTCACATTATATGTGATTTCCTAATTCCAGCTTTTCAAGACTTTTTTTTCCAAAATTCAAGACAATTCCAGATACCTTGAGACGATTAGGCAAATTCAAGGATGCTACGAGCCCTGACATAGCCCCTCCCCGTGAAAGTATCAGACATGCAAAGCCCTTAGCAAGAGATGCATACTAAAATGAAACGCGGCATATCAGTAACAATGTTCAATAAAAAAAACATGCCGAGATGAACATAAATATCATGAAAGTAACTGAAATATATATGCTTTAACCTGTGAAGTGGAAACAGGACAATTCCCGTGGCGACTTTTCTCACGAGGACTTTAACCGCGGAGGACTTTTCCCGACCTAGGACATTTCCCGCGGGGGCTTTTTCCGACCTAGGACTTTTCCCGACCTAGGACATTTTCCGCGGATGAAAAAACTAACAAAAAATAAAACTAATTTATTGCAATTTTTATTCAGTAATTTAAACTTACAGTACACGTTCTCAATAGTGTTCTCTCCGGTCTCAGTTTATTTTCTACTGTCAACAAGTTGTAGTGGATTATGCCGCAGCGGCAGGGTATATTGTGATTCAGTTAAATGCAATTAAAACTTTATTCACAAATGTGTGATGGGTTAAAAAACAGCAAAAGATGCAATTGATAATAATCCAAATAGGCCTAGATAATGTTTGTTGATAAATTTCTTAGACTCCGGCCTGTGATGGATTATACAGGTGCAAGCTTCAGTGGTTGTAATGTCAGCAGTTGTGCTATTCAACTGCAGTTAATGATAACCTCTGCGTGCGACGGATTATAATCCAAAGAAATCATGGTTAGGTTCGCTGATTATTTTTTCGACTCCGGCCTATGATGGATTTATGCCCGGAGTGGGCTAGATTT
Organism: Protula sp. h YS-2021; assembly: GCA_949752745.1. Lineage (NCBI taxonomy): Eukaryota > Metazoa > Annelida > Polychaeta > Sabellida > Serpulidae > Protula > Protula sp. h YS-2021. The sequence goes on along the minus strand of OX457025.1, from coordinate 48,337,166 downwards.
CTCCGGAGTACATTATTTTTTGGTATAAATGCAGGGCAAGCAAGCTATTCAATCACACATTCTTAAAAATGAAATACTTGACATCTACCAACAACGATTTTGTTGAACGGTTATCTGTATGTGAGACTTCGTAATCTCGCAAACGGATTTGCAAGTGTGAAGAGAGAATATATCAATAAAAGCTTGAAGAGAATATTTTTTGTTAGTTTTTTTTTTTTTTTTTCATCTGCGGGAAAAGTCCTCCGTGGGAAATGTCTTAGGTCGGGAAAAGTCCTCCGCAGGAAAAGTCCACGCGGGTAAAATCCGCGTGGGAAAGGTCCCTGCGGAAAAGTCTCCGCGGGAAATGTCATAGACTCTTGTGAAGTAACAAAACTCAAAGGAGAAAAATATATGGCAGAGGTGCGACCAAAGTACCCCATATGGGAGTCTGTTTAGAAACCTTCCTTCGAAATGAGGCAAATGGTGAACTGAAGCCTTAGTGTAATGATAAATGGACAACTGCGTTTTGGTGTATAAAAGGGCATATTTTTATCATTAGATTGCACAATCATTTATAGACGCAATAATTCCAAGACGATAAAAGGCTGTTTTGACTCACGTTAAAATTAAAAAAAAACATGTCCAAGGACATGACCCAGCCGAGTTACCAAACAAGGAAAGAGAGAACAACTCTGAAACGAATAATGTTAGGCCAAAAAATGAAGTATGTAAAATGCATTTAATTCGAATTTGGAAGCTACCCGAAAAGGGATGTTGGAGAGGTTGGGTTTTGGCGATTCACGTATTTACCCACATTTACACAATTTTACAAAAAATTTTAAATTCCACCATTTCGGCATTTATTTGTCATTTGCGAAAAAAGAAAAGTCCGGGTGGAGAAGCACCTAAGAAACTTTCGATTAAAATTTTATAACTATTTGAAAAATGAATGGTTTGACAACTCAGTTATTTACTAAAAATTTATTCCAGTTTTTGCCAAACTTCAAAATTCTGCCATTTCGGCAGTATTTGGCGAACCGCGAAAAAAAATAATCGTCTGGTAGGCGAACCCCTGGGGAACATCCCTGCGCAACATCTAAACGATTGGAGTAAAACTGTAGGAGCAGTAGCATTTTAAAAATGGGTCAAAACGGGCACAAAAAGTGCCGTCATTTTGTCAGTTTTTCGTCAATCTTCAAAAAAATCAATACCCAGGTGGGGGAGCACCCAGGAAACATTAGTGCGCAATATCTAATCGATTGGAACAAAACTGTAGGGGGAGTGGCATTTTAAAGAAAAAAATTAACATAAGCACATACATTCAAAATCCCCTATAGTGATACGACTAACCCAGTCCGACAATAATTTCTAAATCATTTTCCTGGCTTTTCCTGACTTTTTGGTCATTTTTTAGTGTTTGCCCTGACTTTTCCTGATCTGTGGCCACCTTGCTCAAGTCTCGGAAGATGCCGGTAATATCTGCACTGTTTACAAACGACCATGCCACTTGAACGATGGACACAGTAACAATAGTCTAGCATTGAGTAAACGACATACAAGTAGTGGCTCACCGAGGTACTCGGTCTTGTAATAGGCGTACATGAGCGGAGACTTGGAGCGGTACTTCTTCACGTACTCTCGGCCCGAGTGTATCACTGACTGGCAGACTTTGTGCAGAGATGCCTGTGATATCACCTTCACAACAGTCAATCAATTCAGCTCCATTAATCATACAAGTACTGTTGTCATCCCCATCATGGACGGCATTTTCTATCACTTGCTTGATTTCTTTTCCCCTCTTCTCATCAATTATTATTTTTCTACACGCATCCAGCCTCAATTTTTTAACGTATTTATGGGAAAAAGGATATGTTCCGTTAATAATTTACTAATTAATTAACACTAATTGATAAACAATCAAATTAATAGATACATTATGAGGAATAACCTGTCCGAATTTTTGGTTGAGGAGGATGGCGCCGCAGAGGTAGCCGGCCCTGCCGACGAACAGCTCGTCGGAGCCGTCGTGCAGGTAGTTGACGGGCTGACACACGGCCGCCAACGACTGGTACTTCCCGATCAGCTCCTTACTGCTCTCCTCTTGTCCTGCCACAACAAAAGCATTCCGTCAAGTATTTCCATTTCTTCCAAGCCTTGTGTGTGTGTCGAATTGTCGCAGAGGTAGTCACTTTCAAAGCCGGAAATAACGAAATAACCAATTCTTGATTCTCAACCCAATTAAATAAAAACTGATACGGCTGGGCAGCGATTTTTAAATGTTTTTTCTCGAAAAAAAATTAGATCGAGCCGGGGCCAAACTTTTTTTATCTTAAAAATTTGATAACCCCAACGCCATATTCGTTTTTCTCTTTTTGCAAAATAAAAGTTTATAAAATATTTTGATGACAAAATATTGTGTTACAAATATTAAAGTAGTATTTTTACAGCGTTCGAAATGTCGGTTGCTTAATATGCGATCCCCAAAGGCTTGAGCGCAAAAAGTTGGATAACATTCTACTTTGAAATGCTATTTTTTGCTGGAAATCTTTTGCGGCCACTACTGTTTTTAACTGCGATTTTAGTGACCCAACAAAACAAGGCCATTTATTCCTCCCCTTAACATTATAAGTATAGCAGGAAATGGTACTTAATTTTATTACTTACATGTGCACGGTGCAACATAAGTACTCGCCAACTCGCCAGTGGCGAGTAAAAATTCCGATGGCGAGTAGAAAAAAGTTACTCGCCAAGCTGGCGAGTAGAAATTTCATGCTATTTTCTTGGCGAGTAAAAAAATTAATGATTTTCTTGACAAGTTTCAATTCTTAACTACGCAACAAAAGTGCATTTCGAAATATGTCTTTCATTAGCACATTGTGCATTTATATGTTCTAACATTTTTGTATGGGGACATGATATTTATTAGTCCGCAATTCGATATTTATCGAATCAAATAAAAACATTCTGTTGGAAAACTCATGGTAGGTTTCATTACCAATTACTTAAAAAAGAATGAATTATAAGGTTTGAAATTATAATTTATTTAAAAAATAAGTCAACAAATTAAGTTAATCTTCTTTGAATAAATCGCTCCTTAGGTGAGGGCAAAAAACTCCTGCTTTAAAAAAAAAACGTTAAGTCAATTTGAGAACGACCCCGACACTGAATAATGAACTCGATTTTTTATGACTTTTCGTCTTGTGATAAACAAGAACAAATGCGAAAAGAATAACTTCGTATTTAAGATGCGAAATAAAACGTTAATTAAGTTAATTATACATTTTATTATACATGGCATGAAGTTTTTGGCTTGTGAAAAAAAAGTTACTCGCCAAACTGGCGAGTACAAATTGCATTTGGCGAGTAAAAAAAAATCTATTCGCCAAGCTGGCGAGTAAAAAAATTTGCTTATGTTGCACCCTGTATATGACAAGTGTTGATATATTTCGAAATCGGCAGTAGACAGGCATAAAGAGCATACCGATATCATGATAGATGAGGGCGCCCACCGCGAAGACGCCAGCGCTGCCAAGCAAGAAGGCCGGGGCCGGGTCACGGTTGCGTTTGCTGAGGGCGTAGCTGAGCGCTACCTCCAGATAGTTCCGCGCCTTGGTCAAGTACTCGTCGCGGCGGTGGCTCAGCGGCTCGGAGCCGGCCAGGTAGTAAAACATGTAGGCGACACCCGCACAGCCCACGTAAAGACCTGTACAGCACCATCACATCAATACCAGTGAGAACAAGTACCACCCAAAAGCCGTGCCGCTGAACATCCCGCGACCGAACGTTTCCTGTGTATTGTTTAACGATGCAGTTTTATATATGTAACACCTCATTACAACGGAGATCCGCTCCATGTCATTGTTTTTCATGGTATAAAAAAGTGTCACATTTTCCGCAACCATTAAAGCTACACAACTCCAATTTACAGAATAGGTAGGACTTGTACGGTATTCCGCCAAAACGTCCCCGGCCATAAAGTCCCAGATCATAAGGTCCTCGGCCATAAGGTCCCGGCTATAAGGTCCCCAAATAAATTCAGGGCCAAAAGGTCCCCGGTAATGTGTGCTTATTTGAGGATTACGGGATTGAGAATCACAGGAATGACAAAATACATCCACCAACGTGTGTCAGATTAGGGATTATATTTAAACCTTGTGAATCTACACCTGGATTAGGGATTAAGGATTAGGGAAACGGCACAATATACTGGTTTTAAAATTTGTGGGAGAAATTTTTGTTGGCCGTTTTCAACTTTTGCCAATCTTTATCAATCGCTTTTTTACACTGAAATTGGACAAAATGACTATCGATGTTCTTGAAAGCACTAAAGGCTTTGGGACGTTTTGGCCGTAAACTTATTTGAGTACCTTACAGCCGAGGACATTGTGGACCTTATGGCCGAGAACGTCTTGTCCTGGATTCCTTGTAAACATATCATGGCCTGCAAATTTAAAATTAAAAGTGATGAAGTGAATAAAATTTTCACTATTGTTTTTTTTTCCTGTTTCCGCACATTACCTAAACGACTCGGGTTTTAGGGTAGTATCTTTTCATGGTGAGAAAGCCCGTGCTTCAAATGGGATCCAGCGTGATTTTCAAGAAAATACGAAGCCTCAGTGACGTTTTGTGAGCATAGTAAAATGTTGAGAATTTTTTTTAAAGCAAAATTGTACATCTCCAGTTTAATTTGGCCCGAAAACAATGTCGCTGTTGTACTAAATTGCAATTATATTTTGGAGATAAGACCATGTGAGTTGAAACTAAACAGGAGGCTTGGTAATAAGATGAGTGAATATTGCAGGCATAATAAAGCTTATTAAAAGACATGGCCGTGCAGGAAAGCCAGTGGGATTTGTTTGCACGTGGGACGGGGGAGGTGTTTGCACTGTATACCGGTTAGTCCGTCACTTAATTTTACACCTTTTGCATGTTACATTGTCTCAGCACTGGTTTGTGACCAGATACTAAAATCCTGTGTATTTTAAAATGGCTTATAAACAGATTGAACATTTTGACTTGTTGAGAGGTCATGAATCCACACCAACGTTCACATGCAGTATCGTCTAATCATTCTGATACTTTGTAGGCATTTTGTTCGCAAGACGCACAAGGACCACGCTTAGAAGGTCATTGTGATGACCTTAACTGACCTCTCAAGGTGAAAAAAATGAGCACATTGAATGATCACCCATATGAACACGCACGCTAAGCTTTACTTATCTTTTGGCACAATCGTGTTCACAAGAGGCACAAAGGTGTGAGAGGTCATCCACACGAATATTATTGAAATCCGTTAACAAGTTTTTATCCGGAATTGTGTTCAAACGGACAAACGGACAGTCACTCGAGTTAAAATAAACATCACGTTCCTCCTGAGTTAGTCAGGTCAGGACATTGAAATTAGTACAACTTACCGCCATCACAGTTGTCGAAAGTGGCAGGCATGCCTTTGATGATATTCTCACATGTTGATTCTATGGTCTTAATCCAATGCTCTCTGTCCATAGGGACATGTAGGCCTGAAAAAATCGGAACCCCTGCATCAGCAACACCCGAGATTTAAATGGCTGATGACGGACAATTCCCTAACGCTGTCACGTGACTGTTCACAGCCTTTCGTGACACTTCCTATTTTAATTGAAGTAGAGCGGCAAGTGCACATGAACATCGCTTCAAACAGACATAACACACAATATCAAACGACAACTGCTTAGTTTCCGTATCGCGAACAAAAAAGACTGTTTTCTACCTACTTCTATGCTTTCCTTTCAAGCAAAATAACAACTGGCTAAAATGGCCGAGGATAACGGAATTCGTGTAAATACGGCAATTTTTTTTATCAATTTAACGACCCTTAATGGAATTTAACAAAAAAATAGCATTTTGTGCATAAAGCAATACTTTTCCACATGGTTAAATATGGTTCAAATATTGAAGCATAAATGTAAAAGTTAAAGCTTGCCTTCAATATGGAAAATAGGAAAGCAGGGAAATTCCTGATATGTCAATTCCCGACCCGGACAATCCTGATAGGTCAAATCCCGACCTGGACAATTAAAGATAGGTCAATTCCCGACTGGGCAGTTCCGGACCCGGACAATTGCTGTCTAGGACAATTCCCAATATTAAGCTAGACTTGAAAGAATTGCAACTCAATAACAGTTGCTGCCATAACATCGGACTGTTTATTACTGTTTGCTGTTTATCAACGGGACTGTGTTACATAGGGGGAACTGTATCCTAAAATGAACACTTCATACACTGAAAAGGTATTATTTGTTGTTATCCGCGGACTGAAAGGTGGTCACTACAAACAAATTTGACTATTTGCCACTTTTCGGGGCTTTGTGTCATAAAAGAAAGTTTTTTTTCAGAATTTTTTTATTAGGATCTGGAAAGTGGTATCCATGAACAGGTATAACTGTAGTCTTTTTATCCAGGTGCGGAAGGTGGGCACTGCAAATAGATTTAATGGACGTCTCTTTTATTCGAGTCTGGAACTAGAGCGGCCAGTGCACACAAAATTTAAGAGTACACGCTTATATTACACACTTTCAATCGACAATCACTTAGTTTCTTGTTTTTGTAAACAAAAACAAATGTCTTCCCGACTAAACCCATAATTCCCCAACAGCCAGTTTCTTTTTTTTTTCTTATTAATGGAATGAAATATTCATTTGCGCAAACATAATCATAATTCATTGTAAAAAATTCAAATATAAATAAAACAGAGGGTGGTCAGTAAAACAGATTCCACGGCAAAAAGTTTACTTTTCAGGCCGGGGTTCCGCGGGACCCCGACCTCTGAAACCAGGGGTCCCGAGGTAAAGTGGTGGGGTCCCGACAAAGTTAAATTCTATAAAATCAATTTTATTGCAACAAAAATAAACTCGATTAGTGATATCATGCAAATCACAAAAAACTACTACTTCTAACAACAAAAAAGAAACACTGAATGATGCTAAATAAAACAATGAAGAAAAAATCAATTATTTCCGATCTTAGTGGTGATACTGAACAGTTGCTATGGAAATGAACGTTTCTATCCTTGAATTAATGCTGCCGGCTGTGCAGGCCATTACGCTCTCACAAGTTAGTCTGCACCGACACAGATAACTTGCAACAGAACACCGTCTTTTTTTCTGGGGTCCCGCCGGACCCCAGGTTCAAAAGGGTCCTGACCCGATTATGAGGGGTCCCCGGGACCCCGTGAACTTTATGCCCTGCAGATTTTACTGCACGTCTTTTTTAGACCTTCCGAGTCTGGAAGGTGGTCGCTAAAAGGGGTTTTACCGTCGTCTTTTTATCCGAATCTGGAGGTTAAGGAAGTCGTGCTTTCCACCTTTTTATCGAGGTATTAAAGGCGGTATGGATTATGTTTTCACCAACCGTCATCCAAAAAGACATTCTTCATAACAGATGCCTCACCTCGGTGGCACCTGGGGGTGGGGAGGGGGGGGGGGGAACATTTCGGTGCCAAAATGGTGAGCTGCTTGTCATAACACAAGATATCAGATGACCCACTTTTCAAGTGAAAAAAGCTTCCAGATACTGCAAACAATGCTTACCGTGCCATAATCATCCACATACACAAAACAGCTTGGCAACCAAAAAAAAAAAAACATTAGCTAGACCTGCTGAGACAGTAAGATTACTAAATTTCATGGGTTTGTACATGGCGACTTTATAATGTGCCACAACTGACACTGATGTCTGATTAGTGATGCGACGGTTTACAGTTTGGGACGGTTAATTGTGAAGGTGGCGGTTCGGTTAAACCGAACCGTGCTCTGTGGAAAACCGCGGTTCATTTTCGGTTTTTAATTAACATTATTTTTGTTTTTTTATAGGACCATTTTTAACTGCTATGAATTTTTCAGCTCACCATTTCAGCGCAGCATTATTTTACACTTCCAGAAGAGTTCCTGTTTCAGTTAGGCAATGTGTTTACTTATCACGTTCTAGAATAAAAACAGAAAATTAGTTGGGGTATCTTAAATTTATATATATTTGCATAGTCTGAAAAAACCGAAACCGAACCGAAAAAAACCGCGGATTTTTATTTAAAAACCGAAACCGAACCGGACCCATCAGTGAGGGATCACATCACTACGTCTGACTGAGTGACATGTTACGTAATACCCGTAGATGAGTAACCCATAACAACAATGTCCAAGGACATGACCCAGCCGAATTACCAAACAAGGAAAGAGAGAAAAACTCTTAAACGAATACTGTTAGGCCAAAAAATGAAGGTGTAAAATGCATTTAATTCGAATTTGGAAGCTACCCGAAAAGGGATGTTGGAGAGGTAGGGTTTGGACGATTCACCTATTTACCGACATTGACACAATTTTACAAAAATTTTAAAAATTTCACCATTTTGGGATTTTTTTGTCATTTGCGAAAAAAAAAGTCCAGGTTGAGAAGCACCTAAGGAACTTTCGATTAAAATTTTATAACTATTTGAAAAAGACTGAGAGAAATGAATGGTTTGACAATTCAGTTATTTACTACCATTTATTCCAGTTTTTGCCAAACTTCAAAATTCCGCCATTTCGGCAGTTTTAGGCGAACCGCGAAAAAAAATAATAGCCTCGTAGGCGAACCCATGGGGAACATCCCTGCACAACATCTAAGCGATTGGTGTAAAACTGTTAGAGGAGTAGCATTTTAAAAATGGGTCAAAACCGGCACAAAAAGCGCCGCCATTTTGTCAGTATTTCGTCATTCGTCAAAAAAAGTAATAGCCAGGTGGGGATCACCCATGGAACATTCCTGCATATTATCAAACCGATTGGAGCAAAACTGTAGGAGGAATAGCATTTTAAGGAAAAAGTTTACCATACGCACATACATTCAAGCCCCTTATAGTGATACGACTAACCCAGTCCGACAAAGTTGGCTGGGTTAAAAAGGAAAACTTAAGACGTTCTTTTAACGATTTTCACAAAAGTTTAATTGACTGAAAGCACGGTGCTATCGGTATTACTGAAGATTTTAAATTGCGAAAATTTGAGTGCCAATTAACAGTTTGTACCAATTAACAATTTATTTTATGCTAAACGAAGATAAAGTGCACTTTTGAGGGATGCTGCAGAACAGGTTTTTATTCTTTATCTAAAATGGAGTTAAAATTATAGCAAAAAGAAATATGGAGAAAAAGAAAGCCACACAAGGAGGAGTAACAAGACATGTCCTTTTTGGGGGGATTTCTTTTCAGCCTCGTTGTGCTGCTTGAAAATATTACTCAAAGTAAACACTTTTCTTTGTCAAAAAAAAAAAACCTACTGTGAACTAATTTTACAACATTTATCGTTGATTTTAATCGGCTATGACTTGTTTAATAAATAAAATAAGTTACCTGGTGAAAGGTCCGGCAAGTTGTTCTGAAAAAATCGCGGCATCTTGTTGTAGAGCTGCGTGTTTTTCTGTGCCAAAGATACAATAGACAGAAGGTAGAGCCCAGTCAAACAGTTATGTTCCAAATACAACAAACAAACGGCACAGCCCAGTCAGACAATTATGTTCCAAATACAACAAACAGATGGCACAGCCAACTCAAGCAGCTATGTTCCAAATACAACAGGTGGCACTCAAACCCACTCAAATAGTTATGTTCCAAATACAACAAACAGATGGCAGAGCCCACTCAAACAGTTATGTTCCAAATAAAACAAACAGATGGCACAGCCCACTCAAACAGCTATGTTCCAAATACAACAAACAGATGGCAAAGTCCAGTCAGACAGTTATGTTCCAAATACAACTTAATAAGTAATCAAACTGATATCAATAAAAATATAAAATTGTTTTAAAATGGTTACCTTACTATAGGTGTCATGAAAAATCAATGATACAATTCTAAACACCAGTACAGCGAATTTTTCAATTAGCTTGCAAAATACAGAATACAATGGTCACCTTTACACCTTGCACCTTTACACCTTTTTTGGGTGAATCCTGTCACATTTAGCCTTTATTCACCTGCTTTTCACCGGATTTTTCGGCATTACGTACGCGTTTTCGGTACAGTCATTATTCGGTTCGGAGATGGTTACCCTTATACATAGCTTTTCATACTCTCTTTCACAAATTTAGCCAAATTAAACATTATATTTTTGCTGCTCAGGAGGTTCAGAAATTTCGTATAGCTTACTTTTTCGGTATATTCTGACTTAATATATTTGTCTCTTAAATCGCTGAATTTCGGACACACCAAAAGGTCATGGTATTCATTTCCCGTCTCAACAAGTGAACATTTTATACATTTTCTTTTCCGTCGGTTCACAAACGGCCTACAATACCGCTTTTTTCGACCTCCAGTTTATGATTATTGGTACGATATTTACAAAGCGGAGTGGCAAGGTTATTTGGTAACATACTTAGACACTTTTCTCTTTCAAACACCGGTTTGAACAACATGTACGCATCACATTTACTAAGACTCCTTATTGTTTCTCCCCAAAGCCTCGCTATATAACGATAAGCAAGTCAACTGCGCTCGCTCTGAGGCACCCCTGTGGCTAATTTATGCGCGATTCAACGACCAATAAGTTTTTATTGGCATTTACTAAAGGCCCTCAAAGTACAACAGTAATGATGTACAACTTCTGTGTTACGCTTTCTTTGAAAGAAAATAACACGTACATAACTACAACTCTCCCGCAATAACTGACACTTGTTTGTGTACAGAGAGCATACTTTATTACGTGAAAGAGAAACAATATTTTTTGCAATTATCCACCAAAAACTTTTGAATTGATATTTAAAAAAGAACGTAAAAAATAAATCGTCAAATATTGTGGGTATACAAAATAAATATATACCTAACTCTGCATTTATCAACTATTTTAGTATACAGCTCACTAAAAATTGTGCCTGTTTTGCAAAAAAGGTATTTTATGCATGAACTTTCAGTAAATGTTTGAATTATTGGGACTGGTATGTAGGATTCGTGCCTCAGAACATTTAAAGTCGATCCCTATTAGCGTAACAATGTAAGGCTTCGTGGCTCTGACAGAGAGATATACGATGTTATACAAGTCAGAGCTGACTCGGAGCTACCAAATCCCTTACGATCATGTCTTTCAGCGTGGATTTGAAAGCTTTAGTAGTTGCGCCTTCATTCAGGTTAATTCTTAGCTCAAACAATTATCTTTTACCGAACTGAAAGAACAGGTTAACTAGAACCTTATTTCGCTAGCGAAATGTTAAACACTTGACAGAAATTAAAACGCAAAAATACTTCTTTCAATGGGTTATTTCTTGAACAATATATTGCAAACAACACAGCTTGAATACGTCTTATAAGCCGAGTAGTGTTTGGTTTTTGTTGGCATAAGGTTTTATTGACTGAGCAGGGATACGCCGTGTTATCTATTTGCGCAGTGAGAGCTCGCACAAAGCTCAGCAACTGTGTTCTGTGATGTGCGTTAAATGCACTCTTTTCACATGGCGTTTTAACAAAGAAAACGAAATCGACGACGAAAATAAAAAGTGACATGCACAGGTTCAGATCAAGCTCTTCGTAGGTCCCAAGTTTCATGGTCCTAAGTAGCTCCAAGTCGGCTCTTCATTATTTATACTTGGTATATTTCTTTATCAGAGCTACAACGCGTTACATTGTATTGCTCATAGGGGTCAACTTTAATTGCTCTGAGGCACTTTGTCGGCACAGTAATCCATATTATGTTGGAATATATATATAGTTCATGCAGTATGTACCCTTTGTGCAACCAAGGCCACATTTTTTATGACTTGTGTTTCTCAAAATTATACATTATAGGTAAAAAAAACAGGCATCGGCCAGCTGTCAAATGTTTTGTTTATCTTCCGGGTTTGTTCTACCCAGCATGCCATTCGACCGTAGTTATAAAATATCCGACCTCTGTAGGGATCTGTCGATTCTGTATATACCCGTTTACACGGCAGGCCCATTGGAGATTCCGCGAAAATAATACTCAGTAAGAGGGAGCTACTTTTTGTAATGTATATCTGCTCTGTATTTATACATAACACGCAGATCTCCTCAGAGGTCATATGTTTTATAACAACTCCTTGTTGTTTCCGCATAAATTTACGCATGCGCATGAGAGGAAAACAAAAGATGTCTGCCTGCGGGAATTTGTGGTTTTTGCTAGAACTTGTTCTTTCATGAAAATATCAAGATATGTACAGTCTTCAACAACACATTTTCTTTGAGGGCACTCCAAAACACTTCATAAATCTAGGTATGTATCTTAATATACTGCAATGTCGCCACAGAGGTGCCTCAAAGCGAGCGTAGTTGACTTGCATATAGTTATATAGCGAGGATTTGAAGCCCTCCGCGAACCTAAGTAGCGGATGGCTTCTTGGAGCTAGGTCCTAAGGCCCATAGTGTCAGAGAAGAAGAAGACACAAAAAATCGGAAAAAGTGTCAAGAAGAAAAAAAGGACGAACGGCTGCTCGCAAAAATTCATATAACTCTTGCAAGCCAAAGGCTTGTCAAGTGTTAATAACAGGATTTAGCCATTTTGTCGAAACCGTGAACTGGCTCATTGGACTCTGTAAATCCCTTTTTATCGCCCAAGTTTAAAAGCTTGCACATCAAAACGACAAAATAATCTTCGCTAAAAGCCTGATTAAAAATATAACTTACTCATCTAACTTAGTGTGTTTGTCCCTTCAAATTGCTGGCTTAAAATATTATATTAAAAGAGCAGACTCTTTCCTTACCAACCAAAAAAACATTACCGCAGTCGTTGTTATACACTAGCTGACCTCTGAAGTGTAGCGCACTGCCGTAGAGGTTAGCTGTTGGAAGGTGGCCTTGGGGAGTAGACCGGCAAGCGTCGTTAATAAACGACCGGTTTCGAGTAATCCATGCGTCCTTCACCTTTCGACCATACCCCTCAAAAACTTTGTGTTCCGTAACTTGTCGGTTTCAGTGCTGACTGTCAACAGTTGAAAAGTTAACATAAAAATATTTATTTATTTAAAAATCAAAAATAATTTAATTGTAATCTTATCAGTTTATTGAAAAAGTGTATCAAGACCCGTTTCAAGAAGGCGAGGTCTTTGTTTTTTATGCAGGCGATAATAGCGTTGCAGGCTACAATACCGTTGTTATAAACAGATGACCTCTCAGAGATGTCGGCGATAATACAGTATTTGTGCAATATTACAGTATTTCCAAAATGTCAGTGTCAAGGTTTTACAAACATAACACATTCTTTTTATCTCTTTAAATTTTTATCCAGTTCTTTGTGTTTTATTCCATTATCTGCAACTGAAATCCTCCACCTGATTTACTCTAGAGTGGCTTGGGGAACCAATTTACTTGGGGAGTTGGTTTCGAACCACTATAAATTGGTTCCCAAAGCCACTCTAGAGTATTAACGACGCTTGCCGGTCTAGAGCCACTATTCCTACTAAGCCCTATCATTGACCCAGTGATATCATTAGGCCAATTTGCCTGTGTGAGTGATATCACTGGATCAAATTATGGTTTTAAAACAATGACCCAAACATTGTTTCAAATTTAGTGCAGTTTAAAAGTTTTAAGTCAAGTAAAACATGAATTTGCGCTCATTAATTTGAGCTAGTTAATTCAAGAAAATTCAGAACCCTTTTAGTCATATCTTAAATCATTACGGAAAGGCTATTGCAGTTTACCAACATTTAAATCTGCAACGGGTATATTTGCGGCATCTAACACTGACAAAGCAAATACTCTTGTGAACCAATTTTCATACGTTTTTACAAAAGAAAATATATATTCGCTACCTAGACTATATAAAAAGAAAGGTCCAGATATAAGTAAGATTTGCCAGTAGGTAATAAACACCGTTTTCACGCCACTTGATGACGTCATACTGTCTGGACCGGAAGTGACGTCATACTGTCTGGACCGGAAGTGTTGTCTGGACCGGAAGTGAGATGATAGGCGTCGTCATGGCAACGTGTTGTTGTGATGGCAACGAAGCATGGTAACGTGACGTCATAGGCGAAGCCATAGACGTAGCCATAACCCTGATAACAAAGTGAGGACCCCCCCCCCCAGGCGGCAGTCGGGACTGACCCCCCCCCCCCCCAGGATATACTATGTACCCCCCTTCCCTAGGATATACTATGTACCACCCCCCCCCCCCCCCCCAGGCGGCAGTCTGGACAGACCCTATGGTAAAAAGTGTGGACCCCCCCCCTCCCCTGCGAGCAACATCCTGTCAAGTCAGCTTAAGTTGCAGCAGAGGGGTATATAAGGGATGCGCATCCAGCAGTGACAGTCATTTCGGTGAGTGGAGCAAGGAAGCAAAAGTTACAGACAGCAATTGGATCATATCACAGTGGTATATAAGGGATGAGCACCAGACAACAACAGTGACAACCATTTCGGTAAGTGTTTATTGAAACATTGTAAACAAAAAGTGAACTTTGTAAACAAACTTTATAAACAAACTTTGTAAACAAACTTTAGTTATTTGCATAATTGAAACTTTATAAACAAACTTTGTAAACAAACTTTATAAACAAACTTTGTAAACAAACTTTGCAAACAAACTTTAGTTATTAAAACTTTCTAAACAAAATTTCTAAACAAACTTTGTAAACAAACTTTGTAAACAAACTTTGTAAACAAACTTATTTGCATAATTGAAACTTTGTAAACAAACTTTGTAAACAAGATTTGTAAACAAACTTTGTAAACAAACTTTTTAAGCAAACTTTGTAAACAAACTTTAGTTATTTGTATAATTAAAACTTTGTAAACAAACTTTGTAAACAAACTTTAGTTATTAAAACTTTGTAAACAAAATTTATAAACAAATTTTGTAAACAAACTTTGTAAACAAACTTTAGTTATTTGTATAATTAAAACTTTGTAAACAAACTTTGTAAACAAACTTTAGTTATTAAAACTTTGTAAACAAAATTTATAAACAAATTTTGTAAACAAACTTTGTAAACAAACTTTAGTTATTTGTATAATTAAAACTTTGTAAACAAACTTTGTAAACAAACTTTAGTTATTAAAACTTTGTAAACAAATTTGTAAACAAACTTTGTAAACAAACTTTGTAAACAAAAATTTGTAAGCAAACTTTGTAAACAAACTTTGTAAACAAGATTTGTAAATAAACTTTGTAAACAGACTTTAGTTATTTGCATAATTGAAACTTTATAAACAAACTTTAGTTATTTGCATAATTAAAACTTTATAAACAAAATTTGTAAACAAACTTTATAAAAAAACTTTGTAAACAAACTTTAGTTATTTGCATAATTAAAACTTTGTAAACAAACTTTGTAAACAAACTTTGTAAACAAGATTTGTAAACAAACTTTGTAAACAAACTTTAGTTATTTGCATAATTGAAACTTTGTAAACAAACTTTGTAAACAAGATTTGTAAACAAACTTTGTAAACAAACTTTGTAAACAAAGTTTGTAAACAAGATTTGTAAACAAACTTTATAAAAACAAACTTTGTAAACAAACTTTAGTTATTTGTATAATTAAAGCTTTGTAAACAAACTTTGTAAACAAACTTTGTAAACAAACTTTGCATAATTAAACCTTTGTAAACCAGTTTGAGCAAGTTACACATCATCGGATTGGTATAAAAGGAAGAGTGAAACGTATATTTTTTCTTCATTTCAGTTCTAGCAACAGCAACAGCAACAACGATGGCAACAGTCTACTGTCATGATTGCGATGTGACATTTCCATCTCTGGAAGTGTTCGTGACACATAGATGTAAACCAGCCAAGTTGAAACGTGCTCGTGAAGAGCTTGTTGAGCAGATTGAAGTCAAGAGACGAAAGACCTTACAAGATGGTGTTGAAAGACCTGATCCAGTCCTCTGCTGTAAATGCATCAAAATATTTCCATCTTTGGATGCATTTGAGACACATGCATGTGTTGAGATGGAAAATGTGTCTCATGAAGAACAAAGAAAGAAAGAGACAGGACAAGTAGGCAGAGGCAGAAGAGTGAGTCTTGGTGAAAACGCACAGGAAAGACGGTTTGAGCCTGAAGATGGATCGGATTTGCTACTTGAAATGCGACAACAAAAGAACCGGATTAAGAGACATTTGCTAGAGACGTTAAACCATGGCATGAAATGGTTTAAATGCTGAAGGCGTGATGGTAGAACAGGTGGATAATGCCTTCATCAGTAGTCCGACATATGCAGCATACAATCCAGCAGATATTGAGAAGGACTTGCCAGAAGCCTATAAAGAATTGTTTACCAGGTTTGATGAACATGAGCGACAAGGTTCTGGCTGGGTGTTGGATAACATATTATTCATTGAAGTACATACAGCTACGTCAGCGCCACTGGAAGCGAGCAGTTTTATCCCACTGCCGAAGAAAGTAAAGAATACATTAAGTGTGTTAAACATTCAGAATAAAGACAACAAGTGCTTCTTATGGTCTGTACTGGCTCACCTTCACCCTCACCATTATCATCAACACCCATATCGTGTGAGTCATTACACACCATTTGAGAACGAATTGAAGGTAGAAGGCATGACATTTCCCACACCGATTACAGACATTCCAAAGTTTGAAAAGGAGAATGATGTATCCATTAACGTGTTTGGATATGAACATGATGTAGTTGTTCCCATACAACTGAGTCGAAACACCAGTGCGAGAGAAATCAACTTGCTTTTGATTAGCAATGACAAGACAAGGCATTACTGCCTCATCAAGAATTTCAGCAGACTGATGGCTTATCGATCAAAGTATAAGCATACAACTTTTTATTGTTTCAACTGTCTTCACGGGTTTATGCGACAAGATCTGTTAGACAAGCATCGTGAAGTGTGTGGCAAGCATGGAGCACAACGTTTATCATTCCCCAAGGAACCCTTCATCAAGTTCAAGAACATAGCCAAACAACAGCGAGCGCCGTTTGTCATTTATGCAGACTTTGAATGTTTCACGAAAAAACATGAAGGAGACATGTATCAGCATCATCGTCCAAACAGCTTTGCCTATGTGGTTGTCAGCCAGTATGATACACGCGCCCCAGTCGTGTATCGAGGAGATAGTGCTGTGAAAGTCTTTTTAGACCATATGGTGAATGAACGTGATCGTATTGTGCATGGTTTACAACAGTCAAAGAAAATAGTCATGACTCATGATGATGAAGAGCATTATAAGAACGCTACGGATTGCTACATTTGTCATGAGCCTCTAGGAGCAGATCATGTGAGAGATCATGACCATATCAATGGCAAATACCGTGGAGCTGCACATCGTGAATGCAATTTACAATTTCGACTTAGAAAAGATCAGCAGGGAGATAAAGATTCTTTCATCATTCCTGTCTTTTTCCACAATTTACGAGGCTATGACAGCCATTTGATCATGGAAGAAATTGGAAAGTTCAAAAATGAGACGATTACAGTCATTCCCAACACCGTTGAGAAATATATTGCATTCACCATGAGCAATCTGAAATTTACAGACAGCTTTCAGTTCATGAGTACTTCTCTACAGAAGCTGGTATCCAACCTGGCAGCAGAAGGGAAAGACAACTTTTATAACATGACGTCACACATTCACGATAGTGACCAACAAGAGTTACTGTTGAGAAAGGGAGTGTACCCCTACGATTACGTGGACGAGCCATCCAAGTTTGCTGAAACACAACTACCGTCCAAAGACAAGTTTTACAGTCTACTCAGTGAAGAAGACATTAGCGATGAGGATTATGCGCATGCGCAGAAGGTGTGGGAGACATTCCACTGTACTACATTTGGTGAATACCATGACCTGTACCTGAAATCAGATGTGTTGCTGCTGGCTGACGTGTTTGAAAACTTTTGTCACGTATGTCTCAACACGTATGAATTGGATCCAGCTCACTACTATACAGCGCCAGGACTGTCGTGGGATGCCATGTTGAAAGCGACAAAGGTGAAATTGGAATTGATCAACGACATTGACATGTACCAAATGGTTGAACAAGGTCTACGGGGAGGAATATCTGTCATCACACACAAGTATGCGAAAGCAAATAACCCCTACGTAGCAGATTACGATCCCACGAAACCAACCAACTACTTGACGTACCTGGATGCAAACAACTTGTATGGCTGGGCCATGTCGCAAAGCATGCCGGAAAGTGGATTTATGTGGGTGAGCGAGCCAGAATCCATTGACTTTATGGATGTGGATGAAGATGATGAGATTGGATACATTTTAGAAGTGGATTTGGAATACCCATATTCAATCCATGATCATCATAATCACTATCCAGTGGCTCCAGAACGGAAATGTGTGAAAGTGGGAGAATTGTCAGAGCATAGTCAGAAGCTACGGAAAGATCTAAACATGAAAGGCAAACCTAGTGAAAAGCTCATTCCCAACCTGTGTGACAAGAAGAAATATGTGCTTCATTATAGAAATTTACAGCAATATGTCTCACTGGGATTGAAAGTCATGAAGGTGCACCGTGCCATCATGTTTGCACAGAGCAAATGGTTGGCAAAATACATCTCCTTGAACACGGAAAAGAGAAAGTTGGCTAAGAACCCGTTTGAGAAAGACTTCTTCAAATTGATGAACAACTCGGTGTTTGGCAAAACCATGGAAAATGTGAGAAAGCGCATGAATGTGGAACTTGTTCACAAAGAAAAGCGGTTCAAGAAACTTGTGGCCAAACCTTCCTTCCACAAATTTAGAATTTTCAACGAAGATTTAACCGCGGTACATTTGCGCAAAGTGGATCTGCTTCTGGATAAACCCATTCAAGTTGGTTTCACCATTCTCGACCTCAGCAAGGTGCTCATGTTCCACTTTCATTACAACTACATCATGACCAAGTATCCCGACGCCAAACTCTTGTTCAGCGACACCGACAGTCTATGTTATGACATAGAAACGGAAGATATCTACAAAGACATGCAGGAAGATGCCGACTTGTTCGACACAAGTGACTATCCCCCAGATCATTTCCTGCATTCCAACGTGAACAAGAAAGTGCTTGGGAAAATGAAAGACGAGACGGCGGGCATTCCCATTGAAGAGTTTGTTGGACTTCGACCGAAAATGTATAGTATGATATATGGTGGGAAAGAAAAACGTACGGCCAAAGACATCACTCGCGCGTGTCAAAGACGTATGAAACATCAGCAGTATAGAGACAGTTTGTTCAACCAAACGCAAACGATAACCACAGGGCACATCATTCGAAGTCATGACCACCAGATCTTCTCGGAGAAGTTGAGGAAAGTGGCTCTCTCTCCCTTTGATGACAAGCGATATGTGATGAGTGATGGCTATTCCACTTTGGCGCATGGGCATTACAGTATATAAGGGGGAGACACTTCAACTTTAGAGTCAGTTGAGGTGTGAACACTGAAGCGTCAACATGAATCGGAAAAGATCTGCAACAACGGCTATTGATACTCTTGCTGATACAGTGAAAGACATGAATGTGAAACATTCTGACAATATCATCAAGAAATTAAAAGTGGAGACGGCGACGGCGACGGCACCAACACCACAGTCGTGGGATGGAATGCTTTCTCTAGGCAATGGAAAGTATATCAAGATTATGAAACAAAGTAATGAAGGTGTGGTAAACATTCGCAAATACCTCAGAGATGAGGGGACTGGAAAAAACCGTCCAACGAAAAAGGGAATTTTGCTGACAATACCTGAATGGAAAATGATGAAGAAGCAGGTGAAAGAAGTGGATAAAAGGCTTCGCAGACAAGACGACAAGTCATAACAAGGTAACAATCATGAATGCACTCATGTTGAATGATGGTGTTTACCTTACTGTAAATGAGAGGAATGAAGTGATGATGGGTTCTCGGACAAGTTATCATCGGTTTAAACCTGAAGTGTGGAAAGACTTTAAAAACATACCGCTTGAACCTGGGTTTAAACGCAGACTTGAAAATAAAGTGGAAGTGACGGTGGCTGAATATGATTCTAAGATACGTGTGACATTCTGTAGAAATCTTTTACAGGATTATCCAAAGGATTATAAGGGAGTTGTGCCAGATACACCATATACAGATTTGATCTTCTTTAATATCAAGAACTGGCGTGCAGTCTTACGATTCCTAGAAGCGATACAACATCCGCTGTTCAACATCATCGGAGTATAAAAGATGGAAGACTATTTGTTGGATTATGAACCCATAACATATGGATTCTCATACATGAGAAACTTATGTGATGACATTGTGCTACGACATTTTGGAAAGTTCATCATACTATCGCTTGACGAACAATCTGTGTTGAAGGATCATCTAGACAAGTTGAGAATACCCGGCTTTCTGCTTCACCTTTCAAATGATATAGAAGTACGTGTGATTCAGAACTGTCTAGACGTGTTTGTACAATTTCGCCAACATGACGAGCTTACAGAACACTACGACATCATCACCCTCAGCACAGTGGAATGGAACGCGCTGTTGCAAGCATTGGATTGGGAAGAGCCTTATGCTTGAATTCAAAGAGGAAGGAATACAACTTATGCGGGGTACCAAATTCATTGAGCTGACACAGCCTATGCGGCTGATGCGGCTGATAGACTTGGAAGAAGGATATGAACTGAAACTGTCTGAACATGTTACTGTGAAAGTGATAAAGTTTTGTGATGTGTGTTATGTCAGCTTTCATAGCATTTACAAATACGGGTATAATGTCTATGATACCTATATCAATTTAGATTCTAATGAATGGTATTCATTGATGAATGTATTGAAAAATGAATGTGATTGTAAATAAAAGTTTGTAAATAGTGTAAATAGACTTTGTAGTTAAGAGTGTGTAGTTACGAGTTTGTAAATAGACTTTGTAAACTTTGTAAATAGAATTTGTAAATAAAAGTTTGTAAATAAAAGTTTGTTAATAGTGTAAATAGAATTTGTAGTTAAGAATTTGTAAATCGTGTAAATAGACTTTGTAAATAAAAGTTTGTAAATAGTGTAAATAGACTTTGTAAATAGTGTTTGTAGTTAAGAATTTGTAAATAGAACACAATAAACAAGACTGTTTGAAAACTTGGTTTGTTTTATTTAACAACAACAACAACTTAACTAATATAACAACAACTTAACTAATATAACAACAACTTAACTACAACGTAACTAATATAACAACAACAACATTAATAAAACAGTGGTTTATAATGTCTATATACAAAATCCTTTACAATAAAATCACCATCCTTTCTTTTTAATATATTCACAATATCAAACATACTCTGACCTCGAGCTCTATGTAATATATAATATACACAATAAAACCACATGACGATGATATTGGCGTTTGTAATGAGATAGAATTATACATATAGTCATTTCTTAAAAACATATCTAAACGATCATCGAGAGGGAACAGTCCATAAGAGTCAAAATATTCCACAGGGTCTTTATCATAATACACTGCCACCCAATGTTCTCCTGGTTCATCTTGATCGTCTGTGTTGATGACATAGGCGCCGCGTTGTAAAGATGGTAACTGGTCCATGGCAAACACGCCTTGAAACAAGTCTTTGGTCATGACATCACGACTCAATATGGCATCAATCTGCTTCGTGTTCATGACTGGTAGTCGAATTGGATGCTGCGATTTGCACTTATTTCAATAATGTTGTCAAATTCAGCATAGACAATGACATTGATGGTAGGTTGCAAAGCCGTAGCAAAGTTCATTTCTAGCCGCAAATTCCCATGCTTGATCAGGGGGAAATGATCATCGCCATCATAATCCGGTGTTAAGTCAAACGAAAATAAAGCATAACCTCTAGGCCAATCTTCCCGTTTTATAATGGAACTTTCCTCACCATTCAATCGATCAAACGATTTGTAAAGCGTTTCAAAAGCGTCCAGGTATTTGTTCTGTGTAATGTCAAGCTTGAGAGGTTTGGATAGAACTGGTTCACCATCCGTGTACAGTTGCATATAGTCCAGATCAAAATGTTTGAAATCATATGGATTCCTCAATACTGATCCACCAAAAGCTTCATTATGAACCAGACCAATGACAATACGATTTGGTAATTGACCCAAAAAGATGTTATCTTTCACAAAAGACTGAAATCCTGCTGGAATAGCTAAGACTTTACATTCTTTTCTAGTGATGATGATCTTGGCAGGACTTTTCATCAATGCATCTGTATGTCCTAACTGAATACCTGGACTCACCCTCACTTTGCGAATGGTTAAAAATGCCTCTTTCACTTCTACCTTATAGGTATTATCTGCAGCCATCAATACATAGTCATCTTTTTGTCTATGGAAACGCAATTTTAAACTGATGCCATTCGGAAGATAACGATCCTGCTCAAACAAATCTATCCTTAAACCACCTGCGAGCATAACATCACGGCTAAGACGAGTATGCAAATAACGATGCTGTAAACCATTATTGCCTTGCTCAGCCAAGTCACCGCCGTCAGCATTGACATGAAACCCGGATACATATCGTTCATGATTAGGTCTTTTCACCTCATGACTATTCATTGACCCAGCAGTATCCTTGTACATGAGACGCATAGAGCGCTCAGAATGCAGACTTTCTTCCGAGTCATGGATGAGATGAGAGATAATGCTGGTATAACCATGAGTATTGTTACTATGCAAAACCAAACGATCATTCAGAAACAATTCAATATTAGACCATAACCCATTAAACACATCATTGATGCAAGAGACATTATCATCTGCGCCACACTCTGTTCCATCGGCCTTGACAATGCGACATACAATATGAAGTTTACTGTTCTTTAAATCCAGATATTCTTCTGTACTCGCAGGAATGTAGAATTCTATTGGAGCGCCTTCTCTAATGGTCGTCAGTGGTTGATAGTCGACATTATAACTTTTCTCTACAGCAGTTTGCGTCGGTGGTACGTGAAACCATTCCAATGGAGAAAGACTACATTCACACGAATGATTATGAATGAGAGACATGATTTCAAAAGATATCTTTGCGATATTTTGATGTTATCCGTCTGGCTGTTTTTCGTCTTCTGGCACGTTTCGTCGGTTGCATACGCTTTTGTTCTCCAAACACACGTTCTGCTACTCGGCCCGTCACATCTTTCGCGACATTCTTTGCAGCCTTCTTAAGATGTGGCGCAACGATCTTAGCCCCAGCCTTAAGTAGTGGAATAGCTTTGCGAGCCAATGATCCCAGTATTGAACCAATACCATCGCCATATTGGATTCGCGCTCCTTTGAATCCTGGTAATTCCCCGCCCACTTGACGAAGAAAATGGTTGCGATATGCCGACGGATCGTGTGTATAAGCTTTCATAATGCTTTTGGTCGAAAATGAAGTTTACAGATCACCTTTCCAGTTTGAAATGGAACATTATGGCCTGTGTCGTCCTTAATATTCATTTCTATCACGTCAAATTTGGACGTGTTTACAGGAACATAATGCGGTTCGCCATACGTTTTCATGATAATATCTCCATCATGGCCTTGTATGCCAACAGAACGTAGTAACGGAACATAATAATCACCAACAACTTGTGGTTCACAAATGCTACAATACACATATAGTGTATAAAACCCCTGTTTCACATCCGCTTTATGGTCAGCTGTACATGTTTCAGTATACCAGTGATCTGGGATAAATCCTAAAATCTCAGCTAATCCAGTGGAAAAGGACACTTCATAACCATAATCGAGAAATAGAAACACACGTCGTCTAATCTTATCATACTTTATTCGAATAGCTTCTGTAAGTTTCAGAGCATTAGTCGCTTCTTCATTGACTGCCTCACATAGTTCTTGTATGGTTCTATAGTACCCATAAGGAATATCGAGAGTGCTAAGAATAGGATCATCGAATAGTTCTTGTCGATACTGAATAGAGTAGTCCATGCCCTGTCTCATCGTTGTCCATGTATGTGGATATTAAATTTCAGCTAAAGCCACTTCATATTGTCCATTCAGATAAATGGTTCGAGGCATACGAATTTGATAATTCGAAGCCTTGTTGTTTGGATAATAGGTCATACTCGCATTGCTAGGGAACTAAATGGTTCCATGATGGGAACTAAATGGTATAGGTGCGTTGACGTTGTCTATATACTTCACGATAGCGCGCGCCATTCGACCAAGTATGTAAATGATCTTTCACATCATGATGATGATCTACATGATCTATGACTTCTCCTTCACAACAAGCACTTGTACATCTTATTTTTACAGGAATAGTTGGTTTATCTTCTTGGCAACAACATAGCTCTTTCAGCCATGTTAAAAATTTTCCCATCCTTCAGGAAACTGTCTTTGTTGACGTTGTTTCATTTCTGTTGTAATGTCGTCACGAGTGGTCTTTTTACTAAACATTGTTTTTGGAATATTAGCATCAACAATTTCCTGGATAAATGGATGCCAACCATGTGGTGGTATGGCTCGTTCTTTTCTTCTTGTCGCCACCAATGCTTCTTTCATCAAATCAACCATGTTGGAATTTGCTATAATATCACCCGATTTCAACACAAGTTCATTCTTCTCTGTCCATTTAACACCATATTTCTTCAGTTCTGCTAAAAGTTGTGTTATTTTTCCATGATAGATAGGTTGAAAATGACTTAAAAATAACTTTTCTGGCTTTTCAGGTGATGATGATGAAGATGAGGGCTTTTGCTGCCTAGACTGACTTGTTCGTAAATGACGACCAAGAAGTTGAGACATTTCTATAGCCTTTTCACGTGTTCGTTTCCCACGTAAAAGTGTATTGACTTTCGTTTTGATTTCACCATCTTTTCCCTTCTTTTCTAGCAACATTTTATATTCATATTCAGGAATGAGGACCATTTTCATCGTATGTTTCATTTTAGCAGTAGTTTGGCTAACAAGGGCAATGCCAATCTAGCAATAGCTCCAATGAATCCTCCTTTCTGATTAATCAACTTCTTTTTTCGTCGAAGAGATATCTTCTTATCTGCTAGAGTAAGTAGCGTATGACGTTCACGTTTAAATTCCTTAAACCGTTTTGAGCTTAAGGGTAAATGTCCTTGCAATATATTCAAACAAATTTCAAACAAGCTTGTTAATTCCTCCTTTGTAGCTTGCTGTAGCAAGGATTTACGTCGTTTAGGCCCACTGCGTGCAAGCAAGTGAAGAAAAGGCTGGTTCGCTCGAATACGTTTAGACATCTTGACTGCGAATGGTCAAATGAGTTGGTTCTTGTTCATACACTGCCTTATCAATATATACATAATGTGTATCTTTTGGTAAAATGCCTGTACGAATACGTAGTTGATCATTTGTCTTTGGTTTTAAATCAATGAATAGATAACCATGGGGTTTGCTAGTAGCATGTTGATAGGCTTCTATAAGAAATTGAGATCTTCCAGGATACATTTGCCGCGCCAATGTACTAATTTGTTGACTATCTCTCGGATTTTTAAACAGAATGATATAATGTGTATTCAAACTAATATTTCGCATCTCTTTCCCATGATGGAATAAATTATGCACAATAAAGATAATGCTTAGATTTTGATGACTGCTGCCAACACTAAAGAGACGTGTCATTCGCTCATCACTATGACATTTCGTCATTAAGTCATCAATGATAAGCAAGTTTGGTTTCTTCGGGTTAAAACGCTCTTCAATGTCATCTGGAATGCCTTGGTAAAATTCCACGCCTTTCATTCCCTTGTACAAAGGCTGATCTGCTGCATAAAGCCATAAAATGCTTTTTGGAGAGGGTTGAATCAACTTTTGCTCTAGAATTTCCTTCACCAGAGACGTTTTGCCACTGCCTGTAGGTCCAGAGACCAAACATGTAAATGGATGCTTCATTTTTGAATGTCTGTTTCTTTCACCCAACTGTTAAACTTGTTTGGCCAACCTAACCACTTGACAAATAATTCTTTCACACCTCCTCGTCTTTTACGTGTTTTCAAGACTTTTTCAATTCTATAAATAGATTCAATATCTTTGGTCACTTTCTGCAGTTCTTCTTCATAGAAATGTCCATCGATATCTTCGTCTAAAAAGTCTTTCACACGATATAAATGTATTCCTTGCTTCTTACAACGATGTGTGACAATGAACACTTCTTGCGTCCATTTGATGTGATAATCGCGTTGAAACACATATTTAATGTGGGAAATGCGAACATGATCGCCAATGTTAAATTTATACTTCTTCTTCTTCGGTTTCAATTTCAGTTTGTCGACATACATATACTTCCACACTTTTGATTCGTTGTCTTTACGAATCTCGGCTGGAGCATATTTATTAGGAAGAGAACCATGAGGTCTATGGTTGTAATTGTACACCAAGTCTGGAAGAATGTCTACGTAGCGGTAGGTTTGATTATGTAGAAAATACCGATACATCATTCCCTTCAGAGTACGAATGACTCTTTCAGCAGAGTTGGCTTTGGTTTCATTCTTTGTGGTATAAGCATGAATGCCTTCTTTCTTCAAAAATGCTTTTACCCATCTATTTTTAAATTCTGTTCCTTTATCAGACCTTAGAGTTCGCGGTCTTCGTCGTGTGTCATGAAAAATCTTTTGGAAAGCTTGTATGACGCTGGTATGTGATTTATTAGGTATTGGCTGTACCCAGACATATTTAGAAAACACATCAATGACAATGAGTAAAAAGCGTATGTCATCATTATAGGGAGCTATGTTTCCCATATCAGCCAAATCAATATCCCACATATCATCAATACCACGTGTAATGACACGTTGTCTTTTGAACCTGTATTTGACAGGTTGTAGTAAACTAAAAGCATCTTGATCCTGTAGCCATTTCTTCACTTGTGAATGTGTGACTGGTTGATTATGTTTTCGTAAGATGTGATACAGTTTGAAAGGACCAGCAAATGCTCCAGGCTGTCCAGGTTTGAAGTAAATATCAGTCAAGTAGTCTTTCCACGTCGACATGATGAATGAAAAAACACGTCTGAACAGAACAGCTTTTATTTTATAACTCAACCAACATCACTTAACTAACATGCATTTACAACTTAACTAACAAGTTTTTACAAATCAAGTATGGATACAATGGTATGAATAACTGGAGACCATTGGTCTTCAATGAACACTAACCAATGACTGAGTTCATCCAATGTAATAGCATCTACACCATATTTCTCACAACGTTGATTTGCATTCTCTAACACTTTATCTAAATGAATGTAATATTTAGCTTCATTCCAATATGTATAAACACATGCAGTATGACAAGTATGTTCTTGACACTCTTCATGTTGACAAGCAGGACAGACTAAATATGCAAACTTTTTGACAGCTGATAACATTTCTTCACAATAAGCTTTTTGCACAATATATTGTCTCAGTGTCATGTCCGCCATTATGCAGTCTTGTGAGATGTTACAATGCAGCACAAGTCTGTCAGGTTTAGCAAGTTATGCTGCTCCGGCAATGCAGCACAAGTCTGTCAAGTTATGCTGCTCCGGCAATGCAGCATAAGTCTGTCAAGTTCAGCAAGTTTTTTCCAGTTGTTGTTCACTTAACACACTTCAAATTTACATGTTCACACGTCTGCACATCAAGTCTCACACAACAGTTCTAACAACTTTCCCATAATATTCTGACCAGGATATCCAGATGACACTTGTTTCACACCAGCTCCCCACCAATGATCATACGTTGCTTCAACTGAAGTTTTGTCTTTACATTCTTTCAACTTGTTGCGAAACAATACACACTGATTCCATTTGACTTGTAAAACATCTTGCATTTTACTTCTCTTTACTGTATGCCATAAAGGACATGGTTTTATCCCTTTAGCAATACGTTTCGCTTCATATCCATTTCTGGATGACACAATGGCTGAAGCAATATCTGGACGGTGATGAAAAACTGCTTTCTCATATTGATACAACGCTTCACTTGAGTTGAACACATATCCATACTTTTCAAGTCGTGTTGGAAACATGTTTGAAAGAACGTCCTTGTGACCACTGAATAGTACAAGATTCTCCATGTTGACTTTGCTTCTGTTGTTTTATTCTGACATGTCGGTTTCTTCCTGTAATAAAATATCTTTTAATATATTTGCTGCCTCTTCTATCATGTTCTTTCTTTGTTTACGTTGAAACCACTCACATAAAACTAAATTTGCTAGTAAGAAAAACATTGTTATCAATTCACTATGTTGTTACAAAGATGATTAAAAGGTTCTCTTACCTGATAAAGCTGCTCGGTTTCCTCTTCTTCTTTACAACAATCTCTCAAATGATCAACTACGGTGAAATATACTTCAACATCAGTACGAGCAGAATAAAGTGCAGAATCAAAGTCAAAGTCAGGATCTTCTTCTATTCCAATTTTATGACATTCTCCAAGAAATCTTGAATGCAGTTCAATCACATCAAGACTATGATGTACAACATCCCAAAAAGCGTCCAAATGATAAAGTTGATAGTCTGGAGTGCCACAGCAAGCAAGTTTAGCAATCATCAAGTCAATATAAGCATTTTTAAAACATGCGTCCATCTTGTTTCAGTGTCACTTTTACTTTGCTTCACTGACTTTAAGTACTCCACACTTGCCGCAGAAGTTGTTTGGTTCACACAACTTGCAATTATACTTGTGGCAGTGGCAATGATAATCTTCCACATATCCACAAGCACCACAATACTCGCAGGTAAGTCCAAGTTGATTTTGTACGTTCATATTCTCCAACTGAACTTCAGCCAGTCTTTTCTTGGATAGCTTTGACACCTTCATCCGACCATCCTTTCGCAGCTTGATAGGATTTATGACATGACATTCCGTACATGGTAATAAGACTGAGTTAATGTTATCCATCTCCTGAAGCAATGTCTCCCATTCACCATCATCCATGTTGATGTACTTCGTATATCCTTGCCCGTGAAGTAGTGTTGTATGTGCAAAAGTTATATAGCGCTTACCCAAGATTGGAATGACTTCCAACCACTTCGTTTGCGTTAAGTATACTTTGAAGCCAATGGTGTATAAATTTCTAAATGTCTCACATATACACTTCCACGAACATGGTGATAAAGCAACCCAGCTCTCTCCACGTTTGATTCGTAGAAATTGTCCAAATTTTCCATGTTGTACAGTAACAGTTATGTTTGCACTAATTTTAAAGCTGCTTGTCTTCTTCTTCTTGTCCATGGTTATACAATGAAATGAAAACTTCACTCCTTTTATGTCTAACTATCTATCCAAACATTTTGCAAAGTTTTGAATTCACTTCAACTCATCCATCGTGAAATCGAACAAGTTCTGACTTCTACTTTGCTTCACAGACTTTAAGTACTCCACACTTGCCGCAGAAGTTGTTTGGTTCACACAACTTGCAATTATACTTGTGGCAGTGGCAATGATAATCTTCCACATATCCACAAGCACCGCAATACTCGCAGGTAAGTCCAAGTTGATTTTGTACGTTCATATTCTCCAACTGAACTTCAGCCAGTCTTTTCTTGGATAGCTTTGACACCTTCATCCGACCATCCTTTCGCAGCTTGATAGGATTTATGACATGACATTCCGTACATGGTAATAAGACTGAGTTAATGTTATCCATCTCCTGAAGCAATGTCTCATATTCACCATCATCCATGTTGATGTACTTCGCATATCCTTGCCCGTGAAGTAGTGTTGTATGTGCAAAAGTTATATAGCGCTTACCCAAGATTGGAATGACTTCCAACCACTTCGTTTGTGTTAAGTATACTTTGAAGCCAATGGTGTATAAATTTCTAAATTTCTCACATTTACACTTCCACGAACATGGTGATAAAGCAACCCAGCTCTCTCCACGTTTGATTCGTAGAAATTGTCCAAATTTTCCATGTTGTACAGTAACAGTTATGTTTGCACTAATTTTAAAGCTGCTTGTCTTCTTCTTCTTGTCCATGGTTATACAATGAAATGAAAACTTCACTCCTTTTATGTCTAACTATCTACCCAAACATTTTGCAAAGTTTTGAATTCACTTCAACTCATCCATCGTGAAATCGAACAAGTTCTGACTTCTACTTTGCTTCACAGACTTTAAGTACTCCACACTTGCCGCAGAAGTTGTTTGGTTCACACAACTTGCAATTATACTTGTGGCAGTGGCAATGATAATCCTCCATATATCCACAAGCACCGCAATAGTCGCAGGTAAGTCCAAGTTGATTTTGCACGTTCATATTCTCCAACTGAACTTCAGCCAGCCTTTTCTTGGATAGCTTTGACACCTTCATCCGACCATCCTTTTACAGCTTGATGATCGTTTTCTTGTCATGACATTCCTCACATGGTGATAGGGCTGAGTTGATGTTGTCCATCTCCTGAAGCAGTGTCTCCCATTCACCATCATTCATGTTGATGTGATGTGTGTATTCTTTCCCTTCAAACCGTGACGTGCGCACAAAACTCACATAGCGCATATCCAAGTATGAAATGACTTCAAGCCACTTCGTTTGCGTTAAGTATAGTTTGAAGCCAATGTCGCGTAAATTTTTCAAGCTCTGGCACACAATCTTCCACAAAGATGGTGAATAAGCACACCATCTCTCTCCACGTGTGATGCGTAGAAATGGCCCATATTCTCCATGCTCCACAGTAATGGTTAAGTTAGCACTAATTTTAAAGCTGCTGCTGCTGCTGCTGCTTGTCTTGTTCTCCATGGCTGCCACAATGTACTGATGATCCACTCCCTCCAACTGTCTGCTGAGAAATGACTTCACTCTGCTGAGTCCACTCCCTTTTATACCCAACTGTTTGCTGAATCAAGCTTTTCAAACCTCTTGCAAAGTTTTGAATTCACTTCAACTCGTCCATGGTTGAATCGAACAAGCTCTGATACATTCGTCGTCAATGGAACATCATCATCATAAAGTAAAATGATTCTTGCAGCTACAACTAACATGAGCTCCACTGCCCAAATTGTATTCACGTTGATAAATGCTGAATCAATGTCATAAGTTGATATGATAAATGTTAAATCAATGTCATAAGTTGATAGTATATGTAGATCTTCACAGTCACGTAGAAACGAGCGGATGAAACGATCTCTTGGAATAGTCTTTCCGACAGCTTCCCAATGCTGATGTAAGTTCTTCACTTGCAGCATCCAATCCGATTCAAAAGCAGGAAGCTTTGAAAACACATAGTCAGCATAATTCACTTTGAAGACGTCATCCATGGTCTCTACACATCTGTGAAGAAGTAATGTTGACATTGTGAAGTTTTCTCGTCACTCTTCCTTTTATAAAACTTTGATGGTATATGGTGTGTAACTTGTTCAAACTTATTCAATACTCGTTCAAAATTGTTGACTCAGCAGAATGTATCACTAGTTGACTAGTTGACATGTTTCACTCATGCTTTTATGCTACTTCCATGTAATCAAAATATGGTGTGTAACTTGTTCAAACTTGCTCAAAATTGTTAAAATTGCTGACTCAGCAGAATTTTACTTGTGTATGTGGTCGACCAAAAAAAAAAAAAAAAAAAAAAAAAAAAAAAAAAAATGTTCAGAATCGTCTGAAACGGATAAATATGCAAAAATCACAATTTCGAGGGGGGGGGGGGGGTTCGGTCGACCCAAAAAATGAAAAATGTTCAGAATCGTCTGAAACGGATAAATATACAAAAATCACAATTTCGGGGGGGGGGGGGGGGTCGGTCGACCCAAAAAATGAAAAATGTTCAGAATCGTCTGAAACGGATAAATATGCAAAAATCACAATTTCGAGGGGGGGGGGTCGGTAGACCCAAAAAATGAAAAATGTTCAGAATCGTCTGAAACGGATAAATATGCAAAAATCACAATTTCGAGGGGGGGGGGGGGGGGGTCGGTAGACCCAAAAAATGAAAAATGTTCAGAATCGTCTGAAACGGATAAATATACAAAAATCACAATTTCGAGGGGGGGGGGGTCCTCACTTTGTTATCAGGGTTATGGCTACGTCTATGGCTTCGCCTATGACGTCACGTTACCATGCTTCGTTGCCATCACAACAACACGTTGCCATGACGACGCCTATCATCTCACTTCCGGTCCAGACAACACTTCCGGTCCAGACAGTATGACGTCACTTCCGGTCCAGACAGTATGACGTCATCAAGTGGCGTGAAAACGGTGTTTATTACCTACTTTTGCCCGATAATAAAAAAAGTTAAAAAAAGTTCTAACCTGGAAATTACCTGGAGTATAGAATAGTTTACTAATCTTGGTATTATTTTAATAAACTTAACATTATATCTCCGAAACAAGCACGGTTTTCGACCCTGTGTGTCATCGAGACAAGGTAACAGATGGAATATATGATTGGACTTAAATCATGAATCGTGACTCAGGCCAAGTGGACAGCATTGTTTTAGATTTTAGTGAAGCTTTTGATGTGGCAGTAGGGATATAAGGTGAGAACTAGGTCACTTCCCCCTCCCCCCACCGTGGGAAACAAAATTTTGTGATTTTTGCATATTTACACATTTCAGACGATTCTGAACATTTTTGTTTGTTTTTTTTTTACATAAATTCAGAAGGTCATAATTTCGACAATTTTTGGTCGATTAATATATATTCTTCCACTGTGTTAAATTTGAAAACGATCAGACAACGGAAAATTAACGTTTTGGTGCGTACAAAATATAGCATCTCAAATGCTAACGGACGGACGGACGGACAGACAGACCGATGAGCTAACCAATAGCAATAGCCCTCAGCAAAGAAATCGAGAAGTTTCAAGAAATTCAATATGACTGGGGATGTGCAAGACTCTCCTTGGTCAACTACTTTAAAAAAGAACATTCAACAACAGGCATACCTCATCAATCATACAACTGGGCCAACCATGTATATTCATTCATATCAGCAGGCGGCACTGCTAAACAACCGTAGGCGTTTTTTTTTACAGATGAATCTGTGTTGTGCGCTCGTTGTCTTTGCAATAAAAACAATTAAGTATGTGTATGTGGAGTTGAAGGCATGTGCGTAGTATATGACCCAAAACGAATACTGATATTGTTATTACCTTGAAAGTTGACCACGCCAAAGGCATAGATTGAAGCGTGTAACGCGCCCAAATTGCACATGTTCAATCGCCTCCAGTCGCAATCATTATGCAATATGATTTTTTATCCATTTCAATGAATTCTGAGCAACTTCCAAAAGGAATATAGTTTCCTTTAATATCTTGTGAAAAAAACCTTTCACATGTATCCATAGCAATTTTTTAACAGTTCTCACTCCGATAAGGCTTAAAAAGACCTTACCAGGGAGTCCATGTCTAGCTTAGAAGTTGCATTACAGAAAGGCAAGGCTTTACTGAAAAGGAACTACGTGTGTATATACCGGTATGCAAATATGAAGCAATATTGTGATGCTTAGACACATCAATATTTTTCCAGAAAAACTAGAGTGAATCAGATTCACATCATTGTGAAATGTACACCCACGGACCCGAATCAGGTTCACATGAACTGTAATGTTTCATGAAGTGACTACCCCCTCCCTCTCCCCCCACCCCTCGTGGGAAAATATTTTATCATATGGCTAGCATACGAGGCATGACAACTTCAACAGCGCATAACTTTAAAACTATTTGACCGATTTGAACCATTCTTTCTCCAAAACGTTCAGCAAGACTTTATCTTTGTTAAATATGTGATATTTTAATCGGATCTATATAGACTTTGCTGAACTAGCCATCTTTGAATCTGCGGTAAAACAGCTTTGTAACTTACATACTTTTTGGAACATTGCGCATTACCACATTAATCAAATTGATTTATGCAGCAAGTTTATTCAAAAGTGTTATGAAACTGGAATAGAAGATTTAAAAGACTTTGATTTTGATTCTGCATTTTCCTTTATTCGTACTGATGAATGGGTCTACAATCGCGTGATGGATTATTTAATTGATTGTTTTCTAGAAGAAGCACTCTTTCTTCACTGATAACACCACTGGCCACATTATTTTTCAAAACCATTACAATTTTCCATCATTTACCATCAAAGCACTGAAGTCATAACATGAATATCCCAAATGATGAAGTACAATGCCTATATTGTCGTGCAGTACCCTCAAATATGGATGAATTTGAGAGACATTTATGTGAAAAACTGATTGCCTTTCGTAAAGAAAGAGGACTTATTACTTGCCACGTTTGCTTCAAAGCCTTCAGAAATGTTGAACAATATGGAGATCATATATGTGACGATACTCATGCAACACCAATGCAGAACATACGTGTAAAAAGATCAGCTGATGGGTCAGATCGACCGCCTGTAAAGAAACAAAAGAGGCAGGATGTACAGCAAGTTGGTAAAGGTACAAGAATAAATCTTGATGAACATTCACATCAAAAGGTGTTTGAACCCGAAAATGGATCTGACTTGTTACTGGAACTGCGACAGCAAGAAAATGGCATCACACGACATTTGAAAGATAAATTAGACAATGGATTAAAATGGAACATTGTCGTTTCAGCTCAATTCAAGAAAATAATAAAAAAAATGAGCTGGGAGTGTTGGAAGAACGCGTGGATAACACTCGTATGAGTACTCAGATTTTTATAGCATTCAATGAAAAAGATTATGATTTACCAAATGCATTCAAGGATTTGTTCAACATGTTTGATGAACATGAACGTCAAGGATCTGGATGGGTGTTGGATAAGATGCTTCAGATTGAAGTTCATACAGCTACCTTTTTTAGAGCTCTTGCAAGAATCCAGCTACATTGAGTTGCCAAAGATGATAAAGAATACTAAGAGGTTATCAACATCACGAATACAGACAATAAGTGTTTCCTATGGTCGATATTAGCTCATATACACCCGATGAATGACCATGCATAGAGACAATGCAAGTATCACACCTTCGAACATGAGCTGAATGTGGAAGATGTAATGTTTCCAACACCACTTCATCAAATTTCTAAATTTGAGAAGATGAACAACCTTGTCATCAATGTTTTTGGTTGGGAAAATCAAGTTGTAATACCCATCCATATGAGTCGACATTAGTGTGACACTGAAATCAGCTGACTGCTTATTAGTGACAATGAAAAGAGACGCTATTGTCTGATTAAAAACTTTAGTCGACTTATGACGTATCGTACAAACTATAACGGTAAAAAGTTTTACTGCTTCAATTGCCTGCATAGATTTAAGCGACAAGACCTTTTGGACAAACATTGTGAAGTGTGTGGAAAGCATGGATCACAGCCATTATCGTTTCCATAGGATACAATTATTCAGCTCAAAGGTGTTGCAAAACACAAAAGACACCATATGTCGTTTATGCTGACTTTGAATGCTGTACTGAGAAACGGGAGGGAGATTGTTACCATTATCACAAGGTAAAAGTTTTGCCTATGCTGTTGTCAGCGAATATGAGAAGCGTAATCCTGTGCTTTACCGTGGAGGCAATGCTGTTCGACAATTTCTAGAGTATATGTCAGAAGAACGTAATCGCACTGTGAATTGGTTGAACATTCCAAAACCCACTGAAATGACTGCTGAGGATATCAAACAGTTTGATCAAGCTACTCATTGTTACATTTGCCGTGGGTTGATGGGAGTGATCACATCAGTGGAAAATACCGTGGAGCAGTTCATAGTGAATGCAAGCTACAATTTTGCTTAAGAAAGGATCAACAAGAAGGAAAGTTGGATTCATTCATCATCCCTGTCCTATTCCACAACCTACGATGATATGATAGTCATCTTCTTATGGAGAGTACAGGAAAATTCAAAGGGTCGAAGCTGTCGGTTATTTCCAGCAATATTGAGAAGTATATACATTGCAATTACCATGGGTAATCTAAAATTCATAGACTCTTACCAATTTGTGTTAGCATCCTTGCAAAAATTGGTAGCCAACTTAGCGGCTGAGGGCAAAGATAAGTTTCGGAATGTTACTGCTCATGTGCGTGACAATCAGCAGCAAGATTTAGTTTTGAGAAAAGGAGTATATCCTTATGACTATGTTGATGAACCATCCAAGTTTGCAGAAACTAAGCTACCATCACAAGAAGACTTTTACAGTCAATTGTCTGAAGAAGGAATCGGTGACGAGGATTATGCTCACGCGAGTCTGAAATGTATTCCAATACAATAACTTTGGAGAGTATCATGGCCTTTACCTAAAAACAGATGTGTTGCTGTTAGCACATGTTTTCGAAAATTTAAGAAATATGTGCCTTTGCATGTATGAATTGGATCCTACTCATTACTACACAGCACCAGGTTTGACGTGGGACGCTATGCTGAAACATACCAAGGTTCAATTGGAATTGATAGATGGCATTGATAGGTATCAGATGGTAGGCAAGGTCTGCAATGAGGTATTTCAGTGATTGCACACAAGTATGCAAAAGCAAACATCCTCTACATTCCATACTATGATGTGTTATGACCGACCAGAGACATTTACAAAGATATGCAACAGGATATTCACTTTTTAATACAATTGATTATCCAAAGGATCATTTTCTACATTCTACTGTGAACAAGAAAGTGTTGGGGAAAATGAAAGATAAAACTGCTGGAGTATCTATTGAGGAGTTTGTAGGACTTTGATCGGAGTTGTACAGTTTGCTGTATGGTGGACAAGATAAACATACTGCTAAGGGTATTACACGCGCCTGTCAGAGGTAAATGACACATGCTCAGTATAAGAATAGTTTATTCAGGGAAGAGGAATCATATGTTGTGGGAAACATCATTCGAAGTCATAAATATCAAATTTTTTTCAGAGAAGATTCGAAAGATTGGTTTTTCACCATTTGATGATAAGCGCTGCGTATTGAATAATGGTTACACCACTGTAGCTCATGGACATTGCACAACTTATAGAGCATAAAAAGGTGTCCGCCGTTAGACATAACAGTTTCAAATAAATGATAAGGACTATGAAATGAACTAACATTATCAAACCATGTTGATGTGAAAGTGATTGAATTGAATCAATTTTAAGTCAGTTTCCATAACATTTGTGACACTTATATCAATTTAAGTTCTTGTGAGTGAGCTAATATGTTAAATGTATTAACATAATATGTATTTGAAATATTTTTGATTTTTATTCTCAATAAATGTATAAATTTTAATTTTATGTTTATGATAATTGTACTTCTTAGTAATTGTAAATATTTGTGATATTCAATAAAATAAGAAAAAACACAAATGATGTTTTTCAACTTTATATTTTGCTCATGCAATACTTGACTATAATACAAAAATTTATATCAATGTATAAATGTATATGATTACAAAGAATAAAACACTTCACTAATATGTGACATAGGGTTTACGCAGGGACCCTTCTTCAGATAAAAATGAAAATGAAAAGGTTTACGGGTGAATTAACACCTCGTCGCGGACCCTCTACTTGAATGCTTTACGGGTGAATTAACACCTCATTAGAATAATATGATACTAGAGTGGCATTAACAATCATTTACATCCTATACATTTTTGAATAAATGGAAATAGAAAACATGGTTTATAATGTCTATAGATAAAGTCTTTGACTACAAAATATCCATCACCTCTTTTTAATACGTCTGCAGTATCAAACATACTATGATCTCGAGGTCTATGTAATATTAAATATACACAATAAAAACCACAAGTATTGGAAATGGGCTGTTGTAATGGTATGGAATTATACACATACTCATTACTTAAAAACATTTTTTAAACGATTATCTATAGGTGCAAGTCCATAAGAGTCAAAATATTTCACAACTTTGTCAACGTATAAGGCACCCCGTGTTCACCAGGTTCATCATGATTATCTGTATTGACGACATAGGCTCCTTGCTGTAATGCTGGCAGTTGATCTACAGGGAATACTCAGTTGAAAAAGTCTTTTGTCATGACATCATGGGTCAATATGGCGTCTGTCCGCTTCGTGTTCATGATTGATAATCAAACTGAATACTTATTCGAACTAATTTTAATGATGTTGTCAAATTCAGGATAGACTATGGCATTGACTGTATTTTTCAAGACACCGGCAAAATTCATCTCCAGTCGCAAGTTACCACGGTTGATAAGGGCGTAATTATTATCACCATCATAATCAGGTGTTCAGTCGAAAGAAAATAAAGCATAACCTCTAGGCCAATTTACCCGTTTTATGATGAAACTTTTCTCTCCATTCAATTTATCAAAAGATTTGTAAAGAGTTTCAAAAGCGTCAAGATATTTTCTCCGATTACTGTTAAGCTTGAGAGGTTTGAATAAGACTGGTCCACCGTCAGTGTAAAGTTGCATGTAGTTAAGATGAAAATGTTCAAAATTGTATGGATTTCTCAATGCTGTTCCAGCAAAGGCTTCATTATGAACCATCCTGTTGACAATACGTAATTGAACCAAAAAGATATTATATTTCACAAAAGATTGAAATACAGCGGGAATGGCTAAAATTTTACATTCTTTTCTGGTAATAGAAAACTTGGCAGGTGATTTCATCAACTCATCTGTATGTCCTAGCTGAATACCTGGACTAGCCCTCACTTTCCGAATGGTCAAAAACGCATCTCTCACTTCTACCTTAAAGGTATTATTCTTAGCCATTAATATATATTTAATTTTTTGTCTATGCAAACGCAATTTCATACTGAAACCATGGGAAGATAACGATCCTGATTAAACAAATCTACCCTTAAGGCACCTGTAAGCATAAACTTACGACTTAGACGCGTATGCAAATAACGATTATGTAAACCATTATTTCCTACTTGAGGAATGTCACCACCCTCATGATTTACATGAAAACCTTATATTCTTTTCATGATTGGATCTTTTCACTTCAGTAACATCCATTGATCCAGCAGTATCTTTATAGATGAGAC
This sequence comes from Protula sp. h YS-2021, assembly GCA_949752745.1. Classification (NCBI taxonomy): domain Eukaryota; kingdom Metazoa; phylum Annelida; class Polychaeta; order Sabellida; family Serpulidae; genus Protula; species Protula sp. h YS-2021. Next base: position 48,298,379 of record OX457025.1, on the reverse strand, counting down.
GCATAGAGCGCTCAGAATTGAGATTTTCTTCAGAGTCGTGAATGAGGTGGGAAATTATGCTGGTATATCCATGGGAATTGTTACTGTTTGAAATCAATCGCTCATTCAGAAATAATTCAATATTGGACCATAACCCGTTAAGCAAATCATTGATACACGATACGCTATCATCTACAACAAACAATGCTACATTCAATATGAAGTCTACTGTACTTTAAATCTAAATATACTTCTGTACTCGCAGGAATATAAACTTCTATTGGAGCACCCTCTCTAATGGTTGTGATTGGTTGATAGTCCACATTATAACTTTTTTCTACAGCAGTTTGCATTGGTTGTATGTGAGACCATTCCAATGGAGAAAGACTACATTCACAAGAGTGATCATGGATGATTGACATGTTTTCTATTTCCGAAATTTATCTTTTAATCTTGCTCGTTTCACTTTCTTTCGCCTTCTAACAACTTTTGTTGTTGTTCTTTGTTTATCAATAGCACCAACAACTTTTTGAGCTACACGACCAGTTACGTCTTTATCCACATTTTTTGCAGCCTTTTTAAGATGTGGTGCAACAATTTTAGCTCCTGCCTTAATGAGTGGAATAGCTTTACGAGAAAATGCTCCGACGAACGAACCAATACCATCCCCATATTGTACATGCACCTTTAAATCCTGGCAAATCCCCACCCACATGACTATGAAAATGGTTGCGATATGTAGATGGATCGTGTCTACATACTTCAATAATGCTTTTTGTAGAAAGTGAAGTTTACATATCAGTTTTTCCTTTTGAAATGAAACATTTTGACCTGTGTCATCCTTAATAGTCATTTCTATTATATCAAATTTTGATGTGATAACAGGGACGTAATGAGGTTCTTCATAAGTTTTCATCATAATATCACCATCATCACCTTCAATAGGAACAGAACGTAGTAATGGTACATCATAATCTCCAACTACTTGTGGCTCGCAAATACTGCAGTTCACATAAAGTATACAAAAGCCATGTTTCACATCTACTTGATGTTCAGCAGGACCAGAGTCTTTATACCATTTATGTAATATAAATCCTAAAAACTCTTCGAGTAAATTTATCATTCTTTAACCGAGTAGGGTTTGCATTAACAGATTTTTGTAATTCTTCACTTATTACACTGCCCATTTCAGGTATGGATCTGAAGTAACCATGTGAAATGGCAACTTGATAAAATGCATCATATGATGATCGATAATCAAGAGCATAGTCTATTCCTTGCCTTATTGTCGTCCATGTGTGTGGGTATTGAATTTCAGCTAAGGCCACAGCATATTTTTCTTTCAAATATAAAATACGAGGTAAACGAATTTGATAATTAGAGGCCTTATTATTAGGATAACAGTTCATGCTAGCATTGCTGGGTAAAGTATTGTAAAAACTTGTAGACTCTATGACACCTAAGTCGTATATGTGCGTTGATAGACTGGATGTGTCACAGGTCATCCACACTGTCCGTATGACCTACATTGCTGTCTCCAGTTTACTTTCACATAACATATGGGTAGAAAATTGCTTAGAAATCTTAATTCTTGTGACTTTTCTGATTTTTCTGCACTGGCTGAAGCAGCAGACTTACGTTGTTGTGATTGAATTGTTCGTAAATGATGTCCAAGAAGCTGAGACATTTCCATTGCAGATTCTTTTTTAAATATTATTCACTTTAGCTTTAATTCCATCATTTGAAGGTTGACCTGAGAATAATTTTCTTTATTCTGATTCAGAAATAAGGACCAATTTCAATGTATGCTTCATTTTACTAATGATTGAGCTAATAATGGCAGTACAGTTCCTGCAATGGTTCCAATAAATCCACCTTTTTGATTAATCAACTTTTTTACGCTTAAGGGAAATTTTCTTATCAGCCAGTTGTCGAATGTTGTGTTGTTCATGCTTTAATTTTTTATACATATTTGGCTTCAATTGTAAATGTCCAAGCAATATATCAAAATATTTTAAAGAAACTGTAAGAACAGTAGACTGCTTTACGTCGTTTAGCACTACTAGCACTACTAGCACTACTTATTAGCACGTGCTAATAAGTAAAGAAATGGTTGATTTGCTTGACTTCGTCTAGACATCTTGACGTTCAATAATACCGAACTGTTGTTATTCTTCTTCATACACGATTTTATTCACATAAACATAATGTGTACCATTCGGTAGAATACTTGTACGAATACGTAACTTATCTTCTGTCTTTGGTTTTAAATCAATAAATAGATAACCACGAGGTTTGCTTGTAGCATCTTGATATGTCTCAATAGGAAACTGAGATTTTCCCGGGTACATTTGTCGTGCCAATGTACTTAATCTGTTGACTGTCCCTTGGATTTTTAAAAAGAATAATACAATGTGTATTTAAACTAATATTACGCATTTCCTTTCCATTGTGAAATAAATTGTGTACGATGAAAATAATGCTTTGATTTTTATGACTACTTCCAACACTAAATAATCTGGTCATGCGTTCGTCACTATGACATGTTATCATGAGATCATCAATAATGAGTAAGTTATTCTGTTTTGGATTGAAACGTTCTTCAATATCCTCTGGAATACCTTGATGAAATGTCACTCCTTTCATGCCTTTGTGCAAAGGTTGATCTCCAGCATACAGCCACAGGAAATGGTTGAATAACTTTTTGTTCAATGATTTCACAAGAGACGTTTTTCCACTACCTGTCGGCCCAGAAACCAAGCACGTAAATGGATTTTTCATATTACTTGAATATCAGATTCCTTAACAAAACTATTAATTTTCTTTGACCAACCAAACCACAAATAATTCTTCCACACCTCGTCTTTTCGTTCCTTTAAAACTGTTTCAATTTTATATATGGATTGAGTGTCTTTTGTAACAGCCTGTAATACTTCTTCATAGAAATGACAATCAATATCTTCGTTTAAGAAGTCTTTGACCGGATATAAGTGCATTCCTTGCTTCTTATAACGATGTGTGACAATGAACACTTCTCGTGTCCATTTTATATAGTAATCTCTTTCAAATACATATTTCATGTGTGAAATGCAAACATGTTCACCAATGTTAAAATTGTAGGCTTTTGACTTTTTCTTTGATTTCAATTTCAATTTATCCATATACACATGTTTTTACACTTTAGATTCGATGTTCTTGGTAATTTCTACCGATGATAATCCATGTGGTAAGGGTCTGTGATTATAATTGTAAACTAAGTCTTGCAAAATATCTGTATATCAATAGGTTTGCCGATGTAGAAAATAGCGATACATAATTCTTTTAAGATTACGTATAACTCTTTCAGCAAAGTTGGCCTTCGTCTGATTCTTAGTGGTATATATATGAATGCCTTCTTTCTTTAGAAATTCCTTTACCCATCTATTCTTAAATTCTGTTCCACTATCTGAACTCAGGGATCGAGGTCTTCTTTTTTTCTTGAAAAATCTTTTGGAAGGCTTGAATAACACTCGTATGACTTTTGTTTCGAAAATGGTGTACCCAAAAGTGTTTGGAAAAGACATCAATGACAATTAGTAGAAAATGATTGTCTTCATTATGTTGTACAATGTTAGCTACATCTGCCAAGTCCACATCCCACATATCACCCATACCACGGGCAATGATACGTTGTCGTTTAAATCTATATTTCACTGGCTGAAGTAAACTAAAGGCATCTTGATCTTGTAACCAAATTTTTGCTTTGGAATATGTTATAGCTTGTTTGTTTTGTTTCAGTAGTTTGTATAACTTATTAGGTCCTGCAAATGCTCCAGGGATTCCAGGGTTAAAGTAAGTATTGGTAAAGTGGTCTTTCCACGTTGCCATATTAACTTGAAATGGAAAAAATCATTCACATAGTAAAAATTTTACTGGTGTGCAAATATAAATCGCATAACTAATATTTATTATTTTTAATCAGTTAAAAGTTATTTTATGCACTACCATAGAGACAAATATTGTTACAGTGACCAGTCTAAAAAATGTTGCAGTATATGGGTCCTTAGGGACAATACAGCATTTAGGTTAGTAGTCTTCGGTCACGAGTATTTAAGCAGCGGATTCGCGAAATTTCTTTCTCTTTGCACGTGGAAAGGAAGAAAGACACATCTTAAAGGAAGCTCAGGAACAAAAAAGGAAACTTGAACAGAACTTAGTCAGTCAGTGTGTTAGACTTCAAGCAGTATGCCCAGCTGTTAGCCGTCGCGTTATCTGGAAGAGTCATGGCCAAACTTCGTTTTACCATGTGAAATAAAATGAGTAAAGCATCAGCCATGATCTTCTTCACTTCGTCCGCTCGTCCGTCGGTCCGTCCGTTTGTCGGTCTGTCTTGCGCGAGTCCGTCACAGTAAAACGAAGTACGAGGAGACATCTGCAGGCCGTGAATGCGTGAATTGCGATATTCGGGAGTGAACTTCGCGTTTTGTCAGCGAACTTCGCGCTTCGTCAGTGAACTTCGTGTTGCATCAGTGAACTTCGCGTTCCATCAGTGAACTTCGTGTTGCATCGGTGAACTTCGCGTTCCATCAGTGAACTTCGTGTTGCATCGGTGAACTTCGCGTTCCATCAGTGAACTTCGTGTTGCATCAGTGAACTTCGCGTTGCGTCAGTGAACTTCGCGTTGCGTCAGTGAGCTTAGCGTGAGTGATGCCATGATGTCTCTTACGGACTCAAGTTTTGATTTACTAGTGATTTTTGTATTTTGTCGGTTCTTTTACACACACACCGAGTGGTGTTTAAAGTGAACATCCGTAAAGCATTTTGATTGAACTTTGAGGTTAAAAGAAAGGTTTTTGTCAATTTGTTTACAAGCTAACCATGTGGTTCGGTTTATAAACCATCAGCGGGTTTTTTTTGTGAAGGCTTCGAAGTCTGAATATGAAATTTGAATATTGTGTTAAGCCGTCTACAGTCATAAGTACAGTAGAACCTTTGGTTCGAGTGGTTGACTAGCCTAAGGCTGGTGTTATTGTCGGATAATAATATCAGTGGGTTGTAAGGTGTGTCGTTGGGATTGATATTGCCAGCTGAAGTTAGGCAGTTGGTGGCATTGCCACCTGAAGTTTGTTTAAGTCAGATGGCAGTATCCTTGGCGGATCCTTATGGGTAATATGTTTAAACGGTTTTGAAGCTAGCGAAAGAGTTTTACGGTTAATTTTACGCAATTATTAAATTTCAAAGAAATTGCTAGCAAGAGTTAAATGGTGAGCCAGCTGGATTTGCTTTAGTCAGTCTGAAGTTGTGTTTGTTTGGGGAGCAAACTGTTACTTGAAGTGTCGTTCGTGATAGTCATGTGACGGTTGCTTGTCAAACATTCAGTTAGTCAGACTGAGAGGTTTGCAGCTGACTTCGGTGGTTGCGTGTTATGTTCGAATGGCAATGTTGCCAGCTGAAGTTTCACTGTGATAGGCAGATGGCAATGTTGTCATCCGAGAAAAGGGGTTAATATATCATAGCGGTGATAACTGAAATGAGTTCTGTTTAAGTGGGTTGAAGTGTGCGTGCAAATTGTAAATAGTGTAAAAACGAACTTGTTTAACACAAACGCACAAGTTTACGCGTTAGCAAGTAAAGGTATGTCCACGGGAAAGAGGCCGAAAGAACTGAAATCGGAAATATTTTCCGATTTAGAACGTCTGATTTCTATGAGTGAATCGGAACTTCGTCCTGAGGAGGATCGTTTAGAGGATCCGATGGAATCGGATTTTCATGTTGATGAAGGTGATCGTGTGTTTCTTCAAACGGAGGTCAGTGGCACTGATGTAGTACAAGAAGTGCCGACAAGGAGCATTCGTCAGCGTAGTAATGCTGACGTAGTGCAAGATGCGCAAGGAAGGGGCGCTCGGCAGCGCACTCTTACCATAAAGGGAAAGGAATACAGGATTAGTCGTGTGACAAAAATGTTTAAAGATCGTGTATCAGCTTTGAACAAAAAGTCGATGGCTATAAGCCGTCTGCTTTCTTATGAACAAGCTGATGTTAAAGGTTTGCAAACGCTACGGGATGAGTATGAACTGGAATTGAAGGTCATCAGTGGTTGTTTTGATGAGCTTAAACAACTGACTGATGATCAAGTCGATCCGAAAATTCAAGACAAGTTTGAGGAGGTTGAAGCAAGGTCGTGTGAGGTTCTCTTGAATATGGGTAATACTATTAGCCAGATTTTAATAGAAACTCGTAGCAAGAGTTCAGTTCGTAGTAAAGCCCCGTCAAGTAAGTCGAATAGTGCTCATTCTGCGACGTCAAGGTTAGCTGAAGCCGCGGCTGACGTGGCTGAACTTGAAACTAGAGTTAAGTTTTTAGAGGTTGAGTCAAAACAGAAGGCTCAGCTTGAGAAAACACAGGTCACGAAGGATCTTGAAATTGCCAAGGCTAGAGTTGAGGCTTTGTCCAGACTAGAAGGAGATTCTAGGGATAGTGTCTCGGAAAGAGGTGGTTTGAATTTGGAAGGTGTAGATAAAGAATTAGACAGGAATAACTATGTGAGGGCGTATGTTAACGCAAATCAAGCCCCAGTTGAGCCTCAACAAGAGTTGTTAAAGGTTCTTTGTGAACAGTTGGCATTGTCTAGGCTTCCCATTCCGGAACCAAGTGTGTTTACAGGAGACCCGTTGCAATTCCCTAGTTGGAAGAAAGCGTTTGAAACTTTAATCTCCAGTCGCTCGATCCCAAAGGATGAACGTGTTCACTATTTGAAAAGGTACTTAGGAGGTGAGGCGAAGGCATGTATTGAGGGATGCTTTATGGTAGCTACACCTACGGCTTATGAGGATGCGTTTAGGTTACTCGAGGGAAGGTACGGTGACACGTTTGTGGTAGCGAATGCTTTCCGGGACAAGCTTGAGAGTTGGCCAAAGATACAATCAAGAGATAGCTCAGGTCTTCGAAAGTTTGTTGATTTTTTGAGACAATGTGAGAGTGCAATGAAGTCATTAGGTAGTCTTAGGTTTCTAGACGACGATCGCGAAAACAGAAAGCTTTTATTGAAGCTACCGGATTGGCTAGTGACAAGATGGGGTCGCATTGTGTCGGAGTGGAAGGTTGTGAAGTGTGAGTTTCCACCTTTCAAGGAGTTTGTGAAGTTTCTGACAAAGGAATCGGACATTGCTAATGATCCGATTACGTCGATTCAGTCGCTAAAGGGTATGTCGGACGGTAAAGGCGCTCGCGCCAAGGTAGGAACTTCCCTTAACACTGGTGCCAAGAAAGTTTTGGTTTGTTTTCACTGTAAGAAGAACCATCCATTGCATGGCTGTAAGGCGTTCCTTGAGCAGTCGCTAGAAAGGAGAAAGGCTTTGGTAAAGACAAAAGGTTTGTGTTATGGTTGCCTAGGAAAGGGTCATCTCTCTAAAGATTGCAAGCACAAGTCCACTTGCGAGGTGTGCAAGAAAAGACATCCAACGGCTTTACATGACCCCAAGTTAAATCAGCCCAAGGACAAGTTTAAGACACCAGTTAAGCAGTCGTCACTTAAAGCGGATGCAACTCCTTTTCAACCCCAGGTATCGACAGTTAGTCCAAAGGCAGGGCAAGGTTTTGGTGGTTGCGATTCGGGGGCCCGTTCAGGTGCAGTCTGCATGAGTGTTGCTAGGGAAGGCACTTTGAGTTCTATGATTGTTCCGGTGTATCTGTCCCACATTAGTGATCCGTCTAACGAAAGACTCGTTTATGCTTTGTTGGATACGCAGTCAGATACTTCTTTCGTGTTGGACTCTACCTGTAAGGCATTAGGGTTAACGGGTTCCCAAGTTAAGTTGTCACTGTCAACAATGTTTGCAGAAAATAGGCAGGTAGCTTGTGAAAAGGTAAATGGCTTAATGGTCCGTAGTTATGACAGCGAACTGAAGATAAGTCTCCCTCATATGTACACAAGAAACATAATGCCGGCTAATAGGACGCACATACCGTCGGCTGAGATGACTAAACATTGGCCTCGTCTTCAAGCAATCAACAATAAGCTTATGCCTGTTAGTGATTGTGAAATAGGTCTGCTGATAGGGTACAACTGCCCAAGAGCTTTGATACCTAGAGAGGTGATCACGTCGTCCAATAATGGTCCATATGCGCAACGTACGGACTTAGGTTGGGGCATTGTTGGCGTTATAGACAGTGTATGCAGTGACGAGGATGTCATAGGTCATAGTCACAGGATTTTGGCTTATCAGGTCTTAGAGTCAGAAAGGGCTGTGTGCGTATCGTTGAAGTCGCACACCAAGGAAGTTGTTACACCTAGGGAGGTATTAGGTATCTTAGAAAGGGACTTCCAGGATTCAAAGCAAGGTGTAGGTTTGTCTAAGGAGGATCGGAAATTCTTAGATATTATGGAAGGTCAGGTAAGGCAATTGGCAGATGGACATTATGAATTGCCTTTGCCGTTTAAGTCGGATCAGTCGCATGGGCTTAGGAACAACATTAGTCAGGCTTTTAAGCGTTTGGAACATCTGAAATCCCGTTTAGAAAGAGACTCTAGTTATAAGACAGACTATGTCAAGTTCATGGATGACATGATTGAGAAGGGTTACGCAGAAAAAATCCCCGATGAGGAATTAGATCAACAAAAGGTTTGGTACATTCCCCACCATGGCGTCTATAACAGCCAGAAAAGAAAAATTCGGGTGGTCTTTGATTGTAGTGCAAGGTATCAAGGGAAGTCGTTGAACGATTGTCTCTTACAAGGCCCAGATCTAACGAATTCGCTGATAGGGGTACTTTGTCGTTTTCGGAAAGACGATGTGGCGTTCATGTGCGATATCACTAAGATGTTTTATCAGTTTAGGGTTCGCCCAGAACAACGTGATTTCTTGCGTTTCCTTTGGTGGGACGATGGTGACACAAGGTTACAACCGTCGCAGTATAGGATGGCAGTTCACACTTTTGGGGCCAGTAGCTCTCCGGGTTGTTCGAATTTTGGTTTGAAAAGGATGGCATCTGACTTTGAAGACCAGTTCGGTTCAGACGTAGGAGATTTCATCCGGGATAACTTTTATGTGGATGATGGTTTAAAATCCGTAGCAACTGAGGAGATAGCTATCGACCTTATTCGTCGAACTGTTCAGCTTTGTGGTAAAGGAAAACTGAAACTACACAAGTTTGTTTCCAATTCTAGGAGAGTACTTGAAAGCATTGTCAAGGAGGATAGGGCAGATGATGTACAGGAGGTGGATTTAAGGTTTGAAACTCTACCCGTAGAAAGAGCGTTAGGGGTGGAATGGTGCATCGAGTCTGACACTTTTAGGTTTCGAGTAGTACTGAAAGATCGTCCTTTTACCAGATGCGGATTGCTATCCACTATTGCTTCCATATATGACCCTTTAGGATTCATTGCGCCTTTTACCTTAGTTGGTAAACGAATTTTGCAGAATCTTTGCATTGACGGATTTGGTTGGGATGATTCGATTCCGGAATCCTCTCGGTCGAAATGGCAGCAGTGGTTGAGTAGTGTGGTTGAACTGAAGGATCTGGACATAAATCGGTGCGTGAAACCAAAGGGGTTTCAGATCAGCAAAGTCGAGTTCCACCACTTTTGTGACGCCAGCTTGCTTGGATATGGTCAGTGTTCTTACCTGCGTATGGTAAGCGAAAGCGGTGTACCTCACGTTACATTAGTGATGGCAAAGGCCAGAGTTGTGCCTATAAAACCAGTTACTGTCCCAAGACTTGAGCTAACGGCGGGTGTGGTTGCAGTTAGGGTAGCTGGGTTGGTTGGACAAGCGTTTGGTTACCCAGATGCAGAACATGTGTTCTGGACGGACAGCAAGGTGGTCCTGGCCTACATAGCAAATGAATCGAGACGTTTTCATCTCTTTGTTGCCAATAGAGTCGGTTATATTCATTCGAATACAGATGTTAGCCAGTGGAAATATGTGCCGGGTTCAAGGAACGTCGCAGATATTGCTTCTAGAGGCAGCTTAGTCGCTGAGTTAAAGGCTTCTCGTTGGTTTGTTGGTCCAGAATTTCTTTGGCAGTCCACCATACCGTTCTTTGGTTCGGTGAGCATAACGTTAGAGAATGTGGATCCGGAGATTAAGAAAGCTCAAACTTTGGCAAGTGCTTCTAAGGAGGAGTTTGAACTTGAACGTTTTGAACATGTGTCGAGCTTATATCGCCTAAAGAAAGCAGTTGCGCTGTGTATCAAATTTGGCAGAGCATTAAAGAGTAAGGTCTCTGGTTCCATTGAGGTGCATGAAAATGCGGGTAGTTTGTATGATTCGGTAGAAGTTGCTGATCTGAGAGAGGCAGAGTTACGCATTGTGTCTTTGGTTCAGCGTAAGGCATTTGCGGATGAAATGAAGATTATTCGGTCCGAAACAAACTCTCTCCAACGTAAAAATCCACTACTGAAATTGGATCCGTTTGTCGACAGCGAAGGTATTCTCAGGGTAGCTGGTCGAATTAGGAGAGCCGGGTTCGACAATGACTTAAAACATCCAATTTTGCTTCCAAGGTGTGGACATTATACCCAATTGGTAATAGGACACAGTCACGCTTATGTTAAGCACCAGGGTAGAGGCATGACTCTGAATTAGACTCGATTGTCTGGCTATTGGATTGTTGGTGGTAGCTCTGCTGTATCGAAGTACATTTATAACTGCGTTACTTGTAGGAAGGTTCGATCTTCGTCTAAGTCACCAAAGATGGCAGATTTGCCAAGTGATCGATTAGAGCCAGGTCCCCCGTTCACAAATGTGGCGGTAGATTATTTTGGTCCATTTATCATTAAGGAATACCGCAAGGAAATCAAACGGTGGGGTGTTATCTTCACTTGTCTATCTTCAAGAGCTGTACACTTAGAGATCGCTTCGTCGCTTACTGCTAGTTCATTTATAAATGCACTCCGTCGCTTTATAGCCATACGAGGTCCAATCGCATTGCTTAGGTCAGATCAAGGAACTAATTTTGTCGGAGCTAGGAATGAATTGCAGCAGGCTGTGAAAGCTATAGATAATAGCAGGGTTCGAGACTTCTTAGTCCAGAATAGTTGTGATTTTGAGGTAAGAATGAATCCACCACATGCCAGTCACATGGGCGGTGTCTGGGAAAGATTAATACGTAGTGTCCGTAGCATCTTAGAGGTTATTCTTTCTCAGCAAGGTTCGCAACTCGATGATGAGTCCTTACGCACCTATATGTGCGAGATTGCGGCGATAATCAACAGTCGTCCTTTGACTTTGGAGTATATGAATGATACGGATTTTCTCGATAGCTTAACCCCGAATCACCTGTTAACCATGAAGTCCAAAATCGTTGTGTCTCCACCAGGAGATTTTAGGCGTGAAGATGTTTATTCGGTCAAAAGGTGGCGTAGAGTTCAGTACTTAGTGGATTTGTTCTGGTCTCGTTGGAAAAAGGAGTATTTGCATGTTCTGCAAGCTAGATAGAAGTGGCTGAATCTGAATAGAAATATGAAAGTAGGTGACATAGTCATAGTAAAGGAAGAAAATGTCCCACGTAACAAGTGGACCTTAGGTCGCGTAACTGAGACTTTGGTCTCGGAGGATAATTATGTGCGTAGTGTTAAACTGGCTGTCGGCGACAGCAAATTAGATAAAAATGGTAAACGCGTTAGAGAGGTAACTTATTTAGAGCGTCCTGTTCATAAATTAATATTATTAGTGGAAGCTTAACGTGATGGTGATGTTATAATTTGTCGGATTGTTATCGGGGTGTTCCCCATCGAGGAGCCGTACTTAGCAAGGCTGCTTCTGATAGGATGCTTGAGTCTGAAGTGTTAGATGTTTCTGATTAGTGGTCCAGTATGATGGTTGCACAGTTGTTCATGTACACTAACACTTCTTATTGTTGATTTGTTCATGTTACAACAGTTATTCATTTTGTTAAACACGGTATAACTATGCAAACTTGTTTACAAATGTGACAGGAAATTCAAAATTGAAATATTTTAAATTTGGGGAGCCATGTAACAGTGACCAGTCTAAAAAATGTTGCAGTATATGGGTCCTTAGTGACAATACAGCATTTAGGTTAGTAGTCTTCGGTCACGAGTATTTAAGCAGCGGATTCGCGAAATTTCTTTCTCTTTGCACGTGGAAAGGAAGAAAGACACATCTTAAAGGAAGCTCAGGAACAAAAAAGGAAACTTGAACAGAACTTAGTCAGTCAGTGTGTTAGACTTCAAGCAGTATGCCCAGCTGTTAGCCGTCGCGTTATCTGGAAGAGTCATGGCCAAACTTCGTTTTACCATGTGAAATAAAATGAGTAAAGCATCAGCCATGATCTTCTTCACTTCGTCCGCTCGTCCGTCGGTCCGTCCGTTTGTCGGTCTGTCTTGCGCGAGTCCGTCACAAATATAATGTTCCTCAAACATTTTACAAATGTCTATATTCACTTCAACTTGTCCATTATTAAATATGACAAACTCTGATATATCCGGTGACAGTGAAACATTATCATCATACAATAAATAATTTTTGCAGCTCCAACTAACACGAGGTCAGCTGCCCAAATTGTACTGGCGTTGATAAATGCTGAATCAATGTCATAAGTGTTCCCTGGTAAATTCAGTTCTTCACATTCACCCAAGAAAGACTGCATAAAACGATTTCTTGGAATTTTCATTCCAACAGCTTCCCAGTGTTTATGCATATTCTTCACTTGTAAAATCCAATCCGATTCAAAATAAGGAAGCTTTGCAAACACAAAATCAGTATAGTTCACTTGGAAGACATCATCCAATGTCTCTATACATCTGTGAAGAAGGAATTGAGATGCTGACATTGTTCATTTTTCTTTTTCTGCAAAACAATCTCTCAAATAATCCACCACGCGAAAGTACACTCCTACATCGGTACGAACAAAGTGAAATGCAGGATCAAAATCAAAGTCCTCTGCGTCTTCTATTCCATTTTCATAACATTGCTCAATAAAACTGTTGCTTGATTCAATTTTGTTAAGTTTGTAGTGCGCCAAGTCCCGACAGGTATCTAAGTCCCAAAGCTGTTCTTTCTAGAATCCAAAGGGAGTTAATTCATCAATCATAAAGTTTACATATATCCGTTTGAAAATAATATCCATGCTCACAATAAGCACCTCTTTACTGCTTAGTCTCTATGGAATATAAATGATTATCCACCTTGTCCAAGAGTTCTTTTATAGTGTCACTTTTCTCAATACATTGGCCATTCCTGTATATGCACCAACCTCACCAATCCTTAAAAGCTTCACATTTAATACAAAAATTTTCAGTTTCGCAAAATTTACAGTCAAATCTGTGGCAGTGACAATTATCATCTTCTGCATATCCTTCAGCACCGCAATATGTACATAATAACCCAAGCTGGCTTTGTACATTTGCATTACTCAGCTCCACTTCAGCCAGTTGTTCCTTCGTCAGATTAGTTGTTTTCATCCATTTATGTTCAGTTAACCGGGCTTCTGCCCAACCATGACATTCGATACACGTCTCATCAAGCAAAAGACTAGATGTTGATGATGACGCTTCAAGTAACTGATCTTTCCTTATCATTGAAGTTGTTGTTGGAAGTATAACCTTTCCCTTTAAATTGAGAGCTGCATACAAAGCTGACATAGCGCATGTCGTTGAACGTAATCACTTCTAAGCGCTTAGACTTTGTTAAATAGAGTTTGAAGTTAATCATACGCATCTTCTCTAAATTATCATTCAGTCTCTTCCATGAGAATGAGAAAATCCCATCCAATTTTCATTTTGTTTGCTGACCATGTTCAACTTCTACGCTTAAAGTAGCATTGATCTTGAAATTAGCTTTCACTGTGTGCCCCTCCATTTCGGTTACAAAGACAATTTATTGTTGAATAAATGGTTGTACCCTGTCAAGTGATGAAGAACTTATGTCCTGTTAAAAGCAGTAGGTATGTCTTTTATACTCTATCGCCAGGAAAAAAGAAAAAGTTATCGCATAACCGGCTTTAACTCATCGTGGATAAAATCACTCCTTGTAAACTAGACACAGCACGTAGTTGTAAACGATAAAGGCTCCATATTTGTAAACCGTTTCCTCTGGTGTTCTCAATGTAAGGTTCTGTTATTTTATTCTTAATATACATAAACATCAAGATCTACAAAATGATTTAGTTAACCTTTAGGAATGAAATTTAATGCGAAAAGTACAGATAATTTGATTTCCAAAAAAGAAAAACAAACAAAATATGGTTCGTATGAAGTAATCAGCATCAGATATAATGCTCCTCGCAGAAATTAGACAAATATTAGAAAATAGGGTTATTTTCGACAACAAACTGAGAATATTGACAACGTAACTGAAAAGCATCAAATCTGTTAAAGTTATCCCTTCGAAATTTTGCACTCTGTAACATAAAGTCCAAAGAAACTTTTATATAGCCTGGTAAGGTCTTACCTGGAATATGCCTCAACTGTATGGAGTCCGTATACCTCGCACAACACAGACCAGATTAACCGTGTAAAAAGTCGGGCTGCACGATTTGTTCGGGAAGATTACAACTCTGGACTGGACTCAAACTTATCCGAAAAAGGTTATAACCTCTTGAACTGACATATATTACAATTTTGCAAAGCTTTATGCGATCTGTCCCTCTTCTCCAATCCCTCTACAATTCAAGAAAGCATTTTTGTTTAGAAAATAAACGTACACACTGCTGTGCACTTTTCTGTTACTTTTTCCGTGTCAAGTGGCACAGAGGCGGTGTGCCTGCCATGTTTGCCCCTGCACATCCACGTTTTATGGGCTTGGTAAGAATTCAGATGCACAAAATATATGCAATAAAGGCATAGCGTGGCGATTTTGCTTGACTTGGAGTTTCAAGCAAGTAAGAGTCCTTTCAAGTAAGCACTAACATCTTAAAACAACAACAGCCTGATTTACATTGATTACTGTTTTATAATAACAAAGTCAGATGTGCAGATACCAGACAGCAGTACGAAAGATAATTAAGTTTCCAGTAGGTCACAGTAAATACACGGGACAGTGCAAATTGAGTACGTGGAGATTAGAGGGGGGATTGGGGGAATGTTGCGTGAGGGGTTCATACGTTTCTCATATACTCAGAATAAACCACAACTCTTAGTTATATGTATCAATCAAGAGATAGCATTACCAAAAAAGAAAAAAAAATAGAAACGAAAGCAAAAGTGTGACTATCAAAAAGAGAGTTGGCCAACCATCGATACTGAGAAGGTGAGGGAGTATATCGGGAATGTCATAAGGGTAAAAACTGGGGGTGTATTTAAGGTAAAGAAAATAGTATCTTACAGGGACTTCATGTTTTTTACTGCTGAATGTTGCAAGTAGAGAAAGGTTTTTTACTAATACAGCTCATCAGGTCTCATATATTGTTAAAATTTATTCGTTTGTAGCATTTTTTCGAAGGAGGAGTACGTTTATGACACAGTTCCTTGATTGTGGGGCACATTATTAAGTTAGAAATTTCGTCTCACCCAACCGAAATCTCGATATTTTATTTAGTTAAAATTGCGGTACAAATGGTGTTTCATAGCTCAACTTCAAGTTTATAACAGACTACACAGTATATCAACATGGAACCGAAGCTAGGTTGATGGATATTTTTCCTTTTAAAAAATCATCATACTTACTTAGATTACTTAGTCGCTGATTTAAATGCCAGATAAAATTTCGTACGTGACATTTAAATATTCTGCTTTCCACCTCACTTACATTGAACACGATGAAAATTCTGGTAAAAATGCAAACTGATTGTTAATACAAACATTTGTTTAACTTTGCTTGAATTCAATGGAATACTCGATTTAAAATAATAGTCAATACTTCTACTTATCATTCACCTGTCATTTAAACAAACGGACTTCCTTCAAGAAACCTATTAGTGTATACAAGGATTGCCAAAACAATTTTAGTATAACAGAAACGAAAATAAAAGGCAGCTCCGTATCGAGATTTGATAAGACTGGATCACGCACAACATTTAAGAAGTAATATTAATAGAACAACTGCCTTTCCCCAAACTTATCGATAATATATATATATATATATATATATATATATATATATATATATATATATATATATATATATATATATATATATATATATATATATATATATATATATATTGCCGTTTAGGTCCGCCCACTGACCTAGACGGATTTATGAATAAGCCGTCCCTCTGATTTGATTGGTCTAAAATTATCTGTACTCAATGAGGGTAGCTGTTAAGCATTCAGCAACCTCATTCATTTTACTCTCCTCGCGTGTAACACATTTTATATAATTAAGCTAAGAAATAAATTTGTTTAAATCCCTCCTCCGCCCCATCGCCTCCATATATTGTTTTGTTACGGTGGGGGATTTCAATTTGTTTGACCCCCAGACAAATTTTGGATCAGTGAATTATATTTTTTCTTTCTTATAAATATGTGTGATGTAATTCTTCTTTATTGTTTTACATCTATCAATTATTGATGTTACGTAATTGGATTGATGTTACGTAATTGTACTGATGTTGCGTAATTGTATTGATGTTAAATAATTGTAAATATATTAATTAAACATTGGCGGTACAAGAAATTTATAAAAATCCCACCTGCGTGTTTATTTTCGTGTTCACAGGACGGCTTGAAATCATAAATATATATATATATATATATATATATATATATATATATATATATATATATATATATATATATATATATATATATATATATATATATATATAAGCGCAGGAAATGTTTATATTTTGTTTATAAGTAAGACATTATATATTCAACGATGTTGGTTTTTTGCGGGAACGTACGAACTTGAATTTCCAAACGTATTCATGACTCAATATGTCAGGATATGATTATCGCGCAACAAAATTTGTACAAATTTCAGCGACATGACGGCGTGTTGTCATACTTGAAAATCGTTGTATGGTCGTTTGGACACTGAGGCGTTTTTGCGTTTAAGAAAATTTCAGCAAAACGCCTTGCTGTTATGTTATCATGTTGCTAAGTTCTTTATTATATAACAACAGTAAAATTCTATTTCTTACAAATGTATTTCAGAATTCATTACTCTTAACTCAGTTTGCTGTCAAGCTTACGCTCACCACATAAGTAGATTAAATCTGCAACTGTGTATACAAATAATGCGGAAATGGAGTCTACTGAATCGTACATCATTCCAAAGAAATATTTTGATAACTAGCCCCTCCAAAACAACACATTAAAAGAAAGGATGACGACTAATTGCTCACTAGAAGTTTGCACAGTGCATATGCTAGCTTTTGATATGAAACCTGGGTGCAGCGTTTCCGACCAAAAATTGAACCAAAAATTTAAAAAAAACCTGATCATAATTGTAGGAAAAGAAGCATATTAGGTAAAACTTTAGGTACATACATACAGACGAGGGATACCCCTCACTGATGTGACTAGACCAGGCTGATGGCGATCTAAAACGTGACAGAAACGATTAAACGTACAACGATTTGCACATGTTTTTTCTGAACTTTAAAAATTTTACTACTAATATGAGGTATAAATATTTTATTTTGATGAATTTAGATCTTGTCCAGTTTAATTAATTTGGCTAAACTGGCTGATTTAGCCAAAACTGGAGAAAAGGATATGTTTGAAACGGTTAGAAAGAAACCACGATTTGAGCCTCATTTTGGGTGCTTGTTGCTGTAATATTGTAAGATTTTAGTGTTTTATCAGCAAAGTCGAGGCTAAAAGGCTAAAATTTATTTCTAAATGTTTTTATCAGGTTCTAGATTACACTTCCCAAAACAACTGCTAAAATTAAACGTTGTACACTCCAGGGGAGATCAGTTCACTTATTATGATTTGACGCTATATTACTGCTTATGACGTATACTTATTCATCCAAGTGGACATTTTGACGTTCGTCAAATGTTGGGTTTTTTTGGTTAAAGAAGTCCACAATGTCTGCCCACAAGAGGCTTTGCTTTAACATCGGGAGAACGACATACCCTTGGTATATCCATTAACGTAGGATATGTGTAAATTATTGTCATGATTTTCACGACCTGTCATGGCTTATATTTTGGGGAGTAACTGATGTTTAGTTTGAATCTGGACGTATTCTCAAAGCTGATTTTTTATTCAGAGTTTTTCAATGTCGTTGATTTGGCATTGATCTATTGTTCTGACAAGTTACAAAAATCATACCCATGTTACGATGTTGTTGGATCAGTGTCACAATAGCCGGAATGTTTACCAGGGTAAATTGTAAAAACTGTGCTACGTAGAATTTTAATACAACTACATTAATTTTAAAAAACGTCTGAAAAGAATTTGGGTTTAATTTTTCTTGCGTTTTTCCCCAGATGGCATTATCACCTAACCACTAGCATATAAGCGATACGTTTTAGGCTTACCAGTTAGAGAGAGAGAGACAGACAGACAGACAGACAGAGACGGAGACAAAAATAAAGCCATAAAGTGAGAAACTTAACTGAAAGACATTTCATTCAACTATTGAGTAAAGTGCAACATCAAAGACATTCATTATGTCTGTTCGTTGATCTTTATGACGATTCTGTTCTGGGACCCCCTGAGGCGGTCTAATGACAGGTTGTATTTGGGTCTTGCTTTTCTTTGTCTGAAATTGAGAGTAAACGACGCAGAACAGATCGTTGTAGTTGTTTCAGATATCTTGTGGTATGTTTTTCAGCTTTAAACGTTTGGAGTTGATAGCCGTACCGATCTGAGGTAATTAGGATCCTGCTTGATGAATTGTGATTTCGGGACATCATGCAGATATAAAGTTTTAGGGGGCAGGGAGAGGGGAAGAAGGGTTAGGACGAGATAATACACCTGGGGTTTCAATATCAGCATGGTTATAGAATACTAACTTAAACTTTTCATCAGGATTTAGCAACAGATTTTTCAACAACCTAACTAATTCATAGTTTTTTCCAAGGGCTACTATCTACATGCACAGCAACAAGAAACATCATCCTATCATTCGAAATCAATTGTTACTTCAAGAGTTTCAATTACAAAGCTTTACAAACTGTAGAGCCTTAACAGTATCATTACAAAAACACATTGTAACACTTATCTACAACTTTCCAAGTTTATGAACACCCCTGTAAATGAGTTTTTGCATACTGCATAACTGCTGCAGCGGTTATAGGAATGCGCTACTTGGAATATTGAAGGCGGTGTTGTTGTCTAGCTTGTACGATGAGAGCTTGTTGCCTCACATAACGTCTGGGTTGATGATTGGTATCAATGCTAACAGTTCGTTTGTTTAGTTTCACAGCGTGTGACTTGAAATTGTCTTCCTTGATTAACTTCACTTCCGCGACTTCGTTCACAGTTTTGTTGTGTCTTTTCATGCCATCGACATGTTTTAATAGCCTTTAGCAATGTCAAATTAGCTTCACGCAGTTAGTTTTTGCTACTAGCTACACGAACAACTATCCAGTCTCCGGTAAATGTTTCCTTTTATTATTAAATTCAGTATTAGGATGAGCTGCTTCTACAGTTATATTGAAGAAAATATGGTTTCTTCTTTCTTAGGTGATACATACACCCTTCTATCTCTCCTCTAATTCTGGATTTTCGGTTTAATGAACAGGCTATCACATCACATTCTTCCCTCAGAGATCCTTTATTAATGATGGTCCCCAGTCTGCCCAGCCTGGATTAAATTATATTTCCTAGTGTATATACACAAATGTTGATTTTTTTTTATTTTAGGAAACAATGTATATTCCGACATGTTTTCTATGCTAAATTACATTCTAGTTTAAGGCAAAATTTGAAATGTAGATAAGTTTACTTGGCTTTGAATTTAGTTTTAAAGGTGGGAAAACGTCATCCTTTTCTGTGTAACATGTTTTCAATATGTATATAAAATGCATAAAAGGTGAGAAATGCCAATGATTTTGGGATAACAGTCTGGGTATTGGGATTTTGGGATGGAGTTCCAAAGAGAGCAATTTAACAACAGGTAAAACTGATGTCATTTGTATTTAACACTTTAGATGGATAAATAAGAAAGTCAAATTTTACTAACTATAGGCAAATACAGTTACAGAGCAAGACAGAGCAAGACAATGAATCAGTTTTTGAAGACTGTCAACACTCTTCCTATAGCAAAGTACAAAGTAAGTTTTTATGATAAAATTCAAAGCTGGATTTTATTTGTAATTCTTAAGTGAGCATGAAACTTACTATTATTACCTAACAGGTCTTAAAGCATTCCAAAAAGTTCAGTTTGCCATATTTGAAAGAGTTTGAATCCCTGAAAATATGTTGACAATTTCAACAGTTCGCGATTTTTGGTTAATGTAACATAAACATAAAAATGACCTGATGATTTGACTTAGGTAAGTTTAAAGTGGGCTACAGACTTTCATATATGCTTCCACGACCATTGGTTCTTTTGGTAACTATCTTCTTCATTCAATCAGCTCAGAAGCCTTCGAGCCTGTGAGTCAGTTTGTTCATATACATCCATCTGGCTATTCCCTAATCCGGACTGTTCTACTTGATAAGCAGATTATCAATGCCACACTACCGTAGTCGAAAGCAAAGATTCTCAGCTTTTACAACACTTTCCTTCAAACTTTTGACTGGTAAAAGCAGTGACAATTTCACAATGTAAGATAGTCGGTAAGCGTAAGCAGAGTTGAGTAGTTTAGATGAGCAACAAGGAGAATACGCATGAGTAGGTATATTCCGTTGTACACCATTAGACGTTTTAGGAATGGTCGGTTACTCCCTTTTGTTGGCTAGCTAAAAAAGGAGTTCCTATTCATATTGCTAGTTGGTTTGATTTGACCGAGGAACAGATATTTCAAGAAGGGGTATGGTGGACGCTCTTCACTATCACTCTCATCAAATTCGTTTTTAATTGTTAATCGTTCTAAGTGCTCTTTAATAATTTGGTTGGTGGTGATCATAAATAAAACATAAGTTTAATAAAGTCAAGAATAAAAAAAATGCAAAAAAAAAAACAAACAAACGAAGTTTTTATTTGCAAAAATTTCATTCGTTGTAAAAATTAAGATTTTAAATTATGAGAGCGTCAAAACATAAAAACGAACACACAATACCACAAGAAGAATTACCTGTTCATCAGGTTTCCTAGCTAGATGACAAAGGCATCATATAGCTAATCTATTCTCAAGCATATCTCCCGTTTACGAGCTAGCTGGATGAAACATGGTGGGAGCCCTTCAGTGTTGATTTATTTGCAATTTTAAGCATGCATGTTATTGTGTTGTTTTCATTCATGAATAACACAAATAACACCCTTAGGTGAAAAATATTAATAAAACAGTTACATTTTATTTAAAATTCTGCACGAGATTATGAAGATATCCATCTTAAAAGCAAAGGTCATATTTACTTTAAAGAGGCGTGAATGCTAAAATGGAGATCATTGTAAGCTGTTATATCTGAAGAAGTATTCACCATACCTTTCTAAAATTTTGACACAAACATAGCAAACAGGTATTAGCTAAAAATATACAAAAAATCAGTCCATGGCATTGACATAATGATTTATCTCCAATTACGAATGACAAACATAAACATTGCGCTTTTAGTTTAACGCTGGTTCGAAGTAGGCTCGTCAGAGCATTATTCCATGCCCACATAGCAGATTTAATACAGCCTTTTTATAATACGTTTATTGGATCTGCCTTTTTATTACTAATGCATTTGCTACTGAAGACCCGAAAAGATCGCATAGATGCAGTGTTCGGATAGCTCCATGCTGCTCCAACCTTGCTACCCTAGGTTGACCCAGTTGAAGGTGGCTTCCTACGTAGCCCGTCTCTTGTTGACATTGTTGAAGATGACAAATTGTTGATGCAACCACCTGGCTTGTTCTGGCTACTATCGCTTGTAGCATGCCAATATGAAGCACACCAGTTACTTGCCGTTTTCAATTATCCTTGCGTTTAGGCATTTTAGCGTCTTTTTTTGTTTGAATTTTGTTCACTTAATTAAGTTTGCCTTTACTTGAACCATAAATATAGATGTTTTAAAAGACTGAAAATCATGTGACCATCGTGCCACTCTGGAAAGGTGGTAAAATACAATGTGTTCATTTCTTTGAAATCAATATCGTGCATTCGTATCAACCACAGTGTAATAGTAGGAGAATGGTTTTGTAGCTGATAGACTGATAGCCATATGAGGTCTTTGTCATCTAGCTAGAAAATCTGATGAGCAGATCATTGTTTGGATCCGACGGTTTAGCCAGAAAATAGAGAGATAAGCTGCGTTTAGAACAGATAAGGTGAGAATGACTAAGATAGTCCAGTCCATATAAGTGTCTTATTGTCACATATATTAGAACATTTAAAAAGTTTATATAATTTTTTAAAGGATGGTACATAAAGAGTAAAACTGAACAAACAGGAATTGCACAAAACATATTTTATTTTTACTGTATCAGTTGAATAAATAGAAACAACTTATGGCAGGTTTTAATTTATTTTTTACGGCTTTGGGTATTGACTTTCATCCAGTTTTGCAAAAACCATGTGGCATACACGTAAATGTGGCTTAAATTTCTTAATTATTATTCATATCAATGGAAATAAATCATGTTTTAGCAGTGAATTGAAAATGTCGTGTTTGTGTCAGTTTCGACTATTTCTACATAGAATTTTATTGTAGAACACAAATTGTGTGCACAATGTAGCTCTTTCCATCCACTGACTGTTTATCATAATGTGTTTTTGTTAGTGTAGTTTCTACTGGAAGAATATCTTTGTATTTGTTTCGAAAAAACAAACAAAACTAACCGATATTACTGAGATAAATGTGCCTCATTGCACAAGTATACGAATTTGACATCAGTATATTCCAAAAGATAGTTTTCTCATTGATATTTTGAGGAAGGGAAAGATTTCAATGAAACCAAGGCCAGTGAAGATGTCTCCAGATGTGCTGCTAAGCATTTTACAGTTCTTATTCATAAAAGATTCATTTCGACCTTTTGCTATCTCCGCATTTGTATAAATATTATTTGCAGTTCACCATTCGTGGCGAAGTACAGAAAGTGAATCTGTTATCTGGAAAGAAAAACAAAAGAGAAAGCAAAAAAATTATTAGACCTGCGATCAGTTTCGGAGACAAAATGCTTAATATATGTGATGGTATGATTTATAACTACACCTCTTATTCCTGGCATGTTTCACATTCACGCTATAGTAACATTATATAGCACATCCCAATTGTAACTCAGATTTGTATTACGAATTTCATATACCTATATATATGTTCGGCTTTTGTGCTTTTTATAGTTATATAAAAAATCGACAGTTTTTAAAAGACCATTGCGGGTAAGCTATGTTTGGACAAAGTAGCGTAACTGAAATGCACTGAAATAAAGTCTGCAATTCACTATGATTTCTACACTGTTATCGCCATTGGTTGTATTTAAATCCACAAGCAATACCACACAATGCATACAAAAGTTTGTTGCAATTAAATTGAAAGTATCTGAAATCAAATGAAAACTCTTAGCTTGGTAAAACACATAGTTAGGGTGAACTCGTTTGTTATAATTGCAAAGATCGCATTTTACAATGCAGATTTGATAAATGTTACAGCTGTCAAATGTTATCTAACTGGCCATAAGTTCTTCACAACTCATAAAACATCATGTGAACATCCGGGATGCTTCCCATCTGTTTGGTCGTCTTTTGTAATTTCTGTTAATTTGCTTGGATAAATTACATGCTTTGTAATGTTTTGCTTATATATGGGTAAACTTATTTTAAATAAAAAACCTGTATCACAGTAAAAAATAAATAATGATAAGGTGTTCTAAGCAAAGCAGAAACTATTCTTGATCTGCTTCGAATATTATGTAATTTATTCCATTATCTAACTGGTAGCACACGGGCGGGTTTTACGAGTATTTTGGGCTGATCAAAATTAAATCTGGCGAGAAAACAGACGCAGGCAAGTTGGTCCTTCAAAATTTTTGAAACAATATTTAAGGTTACGGCTATTATAAAGCAGTTGTAGTAATGCAACCGAGTAGTTAACGATTAACTAGTTGAAAAGCATGGTCGGAGTTAATCAACAGGATATTCAAATTAGCACCGAGGCGTACTTTTCTCACACTTTCCTGAAAAAGGGGAACTCATAAATAACTTTAGGCATCGCCACCATTTTAGACATATGTTAGCTATCGGAAAATTTCACTCGAACTTGATTTTGGGACCATTAGCAAAATTGAAAATGGCTACCAACCGCCACTGAAAAATAACCCACAAATTTTAGACAAAGTTTAGACATTAAAGAGTCTCTTGGAGGCTAGACTAACACGATAATCTTGTGTACAGTGCACGATTTACTCCTTTTCTCACGTACCATGACGTTTTATTGAAATACCGATAGTTGCTTCACTGTAAAATGTCATTTACAGCATTTTTTGGCTGCTCTACCGACGATAGGTTATTCGAAACAAAATTCTTTGTTGAAAATTATGTATTTCTCTTGTCCAAGGCCGGATTCTTGTGGAAAACCAAGTTTGGATAATACATTATCCTCCAGACACGTTCATTTAAATATGATGTAAGCTAGTTAAAGAGCTATGTTATTTGTTTCAGATTTAATTTAGGCCACGCTGCAAACGCGTGACTGACAGTGATTGACAGTATCGAGCACTGCACCATGGACCAGCGTCGCAAGGAAAACAACTTCTTGTTTATTAAGGCTCCGATGAATATAATCTACCACTCTAGTTAGAGAATGTAAATGGGAAAAAATCAAATAATTACAGCATTAAATATACATATGGAGATGTGAGACTGCAAATTATTCCTTAGCAAAGCAAACAAGAACGATTTATAATTAAAAGTTAATGTAGTCTGTATTTTCTATGTATAAAAGTTCTTGGTGGGAAGTTATGTGAGCGACGTCAGTCAGTATCTGTGTGATAAAGAGTTTGTTAGAAGCCTCTCTCTTCAACCAGTCAATGTGGACCATCTGGAGTTTGGTAAGCCCCTGGTACTGGAATTTGCTGTTTCTGAATAATTTACGATTTCCATGATCTCAACATTAAATGCAAAACATGAACTTTAAACCGTACATGTGGCATCAATGGCAAAGATGTGTCCTCGACAGGCCCAGACCCATTAGTAACGTCTTAGCCAAAAGAATATATGCTAAACTAAACCTGGCCGTAATTAGATACGTCACTGATACATAAATCGTCAACAAACTGGTGTGACATTTTTGTAATAATAGCAAGTATTTATAATTGCAATTATCCCTGCAAATTGTTCGACGTCGGATATGCATATAAAACGCGTCAGCAATATAGGCATGTTTTATCTGTTTTGCTCATCGTTTATTAGTCGTTTATGCGCATATTTTCCGACGAAGTTTTTTATGCATCTGTTCGACGCATAGCCAATACTTTACCAACCGTCGGCTATACGTCGGTTATACGTATGTATAAGGATGCGAGAAATACGAGAAATATGAAAATGGATTGACACATGTCAGCTTTATTTTGATCAGGACGCAATTCCAAGGTCACAATGGCCGCCATCCTCCAGTATGCATGGAATTTTTAAACACATATTAATCATACGAAAATTAGCTCAGAACTGAGAAAAAGTTAAACGACCACCTGCAATCATCGCAGGTTTTCAGCTCCAGTTTTTTTTGTTTTTTTTTTGTTTTTTGTTTTTTGTTTTTGTTAACAGAATAACTCAAGAAATATTCAGTGATCATCACAAAATGTTGGACAGGGCTTAGTCATAAAAAAAATGCATTCTCGAACCACGTTAACACTCCACCTCTGTCTATGTCTGGTAGCACAAGATCGCAGAAACAAGGTTAACTCCCCTAAATTTTTAAATCAATCCATTCCCAGAAGCAATTTCGGTTCTTTCTGCACACGGGGTAAATATTTTTTTTCGCTCAATTTTTATACCTAAATACATTTTACTCGAAATTTTCAGGTTTGGTCGACCCTGTTTATTTATTTTATATTTAATGGACCTGTCCTGGGCATTGGGAGCAGTGTTAGTTCCCCTTCTGTTTTTAAACATAAATTTTTCTCTTTAGGAGATCTCGAAATATTTCTTAAAAATATTTTCCTCTGATTACTGAATAGTTAACTGAGCTGATTGAGTTATCTGTTCTAGGTATTCTCAGTTCTTCAGTTAACCCTAACATAACCAAGAAAGTGCTTGCATCGTGCACCCAGTAGAACAACACTCGTTGGCGAGATTGCGCAAAGAAACGCCTCGCTTTCCCCTCGCAACCAACCGTCTTCTGTGTTCAACTCCAGGTTGACTTTCTGACACTAGGTAGACTAACTGGGCTTGTGGTTTTCTGCTGTATTGCCGATGTGACAAGGAGAGCAGAAGATACTTAACGAGCTTTTGGTTTCTTG
This sequence comes from Protula sp. h YS-2021, assembly GCA_949752745.1. NCBI lineage: Eukaryota > Metazoa > Annelida > Polychaeta > Sabellida > Serpulidae > Protula > Protula sp. h YS-2021. Next base: position 48,272,010 of record OX457025.1, on the reverse strand, counting down.
CCCACCGCGGAATACTTTTTTGCGCCTTCCGATGTGAAATCTGCCTGACTTGACCTTAAAAATAAGAACCAGTAAATAGCAAGTGAGCGATAATAAGTCTGTTGAATCTACACTACAGGATTTCTGCCATCGGATTGCTTTGGTTACCGGAATCGGATTGCGACGAGTTCTCTTCTATCATCACAATGCCATTTCATCGAGTGGGATAGAACTCTTGACCTTCCGATTACTATAATGTACTCATTCAAGCTCTTCAAACCAACCATTATACCCATTAGACGTAAAAAGAAATAACTGAAATATTTTTCGATCTTTCAATAATTTCGATACAAAGTCTATCCGCAATTTTGCTAAATTAAAAACATATCAAAGCCACAAGATTTGAACTGTTGCTTTACTGACTGGTAAGTAAGCAATGGTGCTAAATGGTATGTTCCAATCGGACCGTTGCTTTTTAACAGGAAACACAAATGGAAAACACAATTCAGTCATAACTGCAGAAATGGACATTTTAAAATTTCACAATTACTCATATCTTGTATTATTTGACAATCGCCATATTTTCGTATTTTGAGAGAGAGAGAGAGAGAGAGAGAGAGAGAGAGAGAGAAAGAGAGAGAGAGAAAGAGAAAGAGAGAGAGAGAGACAGAGGGGGTGTGGTATGTGCCTGTCCAGTAAACATTGTGAAACGACCTATGGACATCACACCCGACATCTGATCAGCATGCCGTTCAGTTGGTCATGGAACTCGAAGAGTTGGCACATCGGAGAGACGTTCATTACAAGTCAGAAAATACTAATCTAAATCTACACATTGACTGATCGCCGTTTACAATTTAACAATTACAAAGTGTCTTGGTCATCCCATTGTTAATATATCCTTGTGTCATCCGTAACAGGAGGATATTATAAAGTCTATATTAATAACTTTTTTCAAAAGAAATTTCTTCACTACTTAAATACCCACATTTTAATCATTCTGCTCGCCTGTTTTCGAAGCAATCTGTCAAAATGTCATTTTCGGTGAGCAATGACAACATCGATGGAACGTCAGTTTTTAACTATCGACAAGAGATACCGACGCCGATTAGACTTCGTTTTCCAACCGAATTTACCCAACTGACGTCGTTTTCCGACGGTGTACTTACTGAGAAATTACGCCCAGGCATAATCGGTGTGAAATTTTGTGTTATGAAATGCTATGCCTATTTGTTCGTGTATGCGCATAACTAACCATACACCAAACTATTTTGTGATAGATCAGTCTGAATACCTTCTTATTAGATTAACATTTGTGCATGGTTTTAGATTACAGTTAAACTAGATTTCTGGATTGAAGTTGATTATTGTGTGTCCATAAATTCAAACGAGTAGTCTATCTGATTAAAAGTACGCGACAACTGGGACAAATCTGATAGGACAGACAAATCTAGAAGACAAATCTAGAAGACAAATTAGTGGGTACATGACAAAAAGTAGAAAGTTGGCGTAGAACATTCTTTCGTGGCATTAGCTGGCCACTCTGTGGCTGTGATAAAAAAATTTGCAATTATTGCTTAACACTAAAGTTTCTACAAAAGCTGCCTATGGAGTCTTGCACGCGATTGCAGCAACCTTGTAAAGAAAGTGCGAAAAGTAATCTACTGCTTCCATATTTCAGTCATTCTCATGCGCTTCCCAAAGGGTGCACGTGTTTTTACATTAATTTCACAGTAATATATGACAAGGAAAAATTGAAAATGAAAAATTAAAAGAAAGTTTAAACGATTTTAATAAAAGTGTGTTTGATTAAAAGCAGAACGCTGTCGGTGTCAGTGAAGGATTTATATTGCGCAATTTTTATCCAACGAGAATTTTAGCCTTATGTTAAACGAGGATAATAATTTTTCAGTGGTAGTGCCGTGGAAGCTTTGAATAAAAAAATAGAGCTTAAATTATAAATGTGACATTCTTTTTTAGGGATTACTTTTCAGTCTCATTGTGCTGCTGCAGAATATAGGTCAACGATATTTTACAGTAGTTTGTGGATTATAATCTTATGTGAACTCTGTTAAAACATTTGAAAGAAAATACATTGCCCACAAACAAGACATATCACTAATGTTACTAAGCTCATATTTCCACACAATTTTTCTTTAGTTTTTAGGACCTGACTTTGGTACTAAGAACTTTCTAGTACCACTCTACTTTTTACCCTTTATTCCAAATGCCAGAGCTTTCTTCTAACGTCAGTTGCACACTCAGTATCACAGTTTTGTCAGTGAAGTTGAAAATAGTGCAACCGCAAAAATCTGCTGCCATATTGGCCTAGGAATGAGATGGTGTTGGAGTTGGATCATCGTTGTCAACACCTCATCGATTACAATTGACTATAGGCAATTGACAACTCCTTTGTGTGTTTAAGTAGCAGATTGCACATTTAACATAAAACAAACATGTTTAGTTATGGTACAAAAAATTGTATTGCGTCTTCAGATTGACGAAAAAAGGGGGTGATTCTACATAGGAAATGACCGTTTGTTTGTCAATAAAGTTGGCGAATGGCGGATATCGAGGGTGGGGGATAAATAACATTAGCGTCTGTGGGAGGGAAATCCATTCCAAAGAATATCTGGCTATTGGCGAGGGTGGTGGAAAACCGGGGGGCCGATAATTCGGGGAGGACTGTACTAATTAAACAACTCAGCATGTTTACTGTTGTATGTGGATTTAGTAAATTGTCATATTTTTATAACATAGTCCCACTGTAAATCTCCTGCTGCTTTCCATACTGTTTACATATGACGTAAAATATTCAATGTTTCGGATTCTAAGTATTGGCTCTTTCAAGTCATGGTTGTGGCGGTACACAGGGCGAATCCTTTCACGAGTCTGTACTTGTCAACTCGTTCATGTTGACCAAGCGGTGTAACTGGATGAATTGTGGCATCAAGGTATTCACCGGGGATTATATACGTAATTTAGTTAGTTGGACATAAACAACAAATCCACCATATCGCCTTTTTGTTTCTGTGTATGTTGCCCATATAATTTTAACATGAAGAAACTTACACCTAGTGCTTTAAATAACATTGTTAAATTATGAAAAAGATAGCAATATAGATTTTTACTCGCCATTCTACAAATTATATATATATATATATATATATATATATATATATATATATATATATATATATATATATATATATATATATATATATATATATATGTGTGTGTGTGTGTGTGTGTGTGTGTGTGTGTGTGTGTGTGTGAGTGTGTGAGTGTGTGTGTGTGTGCGCAGACAAAATTTCCCCTCCCCGCCCCCAAATTTTGGATTCATAAGTATATAATAAAACGCGAAAAAGAATAAGAGATAAATATTGGATTTGGATATTCCAAGTAGAGATAACTTCAAAATGAACTTAAAAAAACTACTTCAAATAACACATATATGTATCTGTAAGTTGAACAAATGTAACTATTTAGAAGGCTTTTCGCATGACAAGTCAACGACACGGTAAATGCCGCTACAGTAAACTAATCTTGACACTTTTGGACATTTTATTGTTGAAATCCTAACCTATAGTTTGGTGTTTCTTGAAGTTAATGATAAAAGACAAATGTTATATCTTGATCCTTTTAAAATTGAATCTTAAATACTTTTTATGTTCTTCAGTTTAACAAATTTGGCTAAACTGGGCAATTTAGTCAAAATTGGAAAGACGTGGCTATTCTTGCAATAGATGGAGAAATCATGCTTGAACCTTCTATCAGAATGGTCACAATGTCCCTGGATATAAATATCATATACATTCTTGTTTCAAAATTTTGACCAAATTAGCAAATTTTCGTTATACTTGAGACTAGATAATCTGGTCACAATGTCCTTGGACAATGGTGTTATTTTGTATTTGTTGCAAGCTATTAATAAATTGTCAATTAAGATTTGACAAGTGTGGGGCAAGGATAAAGTTTTGACAAAGTTACATTGTTGGGACAGGTATTGTCAAGGTGACGAATTGACAAGTTCGAATCGATGAGTTGCTGACAATTTCTTGACGAATGTATGGCATGACGAATTACTGACAAGCTTTAAACTGACGAATTAATGAAAAACTTACGACAAAGTATTGACAAATATTTGATTGGAATTTGTTGACTTGGGCATCGTCAAATGGACCAGGCAAATTAGTCAGTCTCTTGCCAATTCGACAACTTTTCGACAAAAGCTTGACAAAGGGCATGTGTGGATAACACTACACTGGTACTACAGGATATACCTACACGCCTGCTACAGCACAGTGCTACACGAAAGCTACAGAACAACAATGCACGCGCACTACAGGATAATACTACACATATAGACCAGAACTCCGGGTGGGACCACCCCACACATCGGACCACTTTAGACCGAAATTCTTCCCTTCATTTCTATTATGAAGCATCCCTGCAAATTGGACCACCACACAGACTGAACGAAAGGATCACTTATGCCAGTCCCAAATATCATTTTGAACCCCGCAAATAGGACCGGCCACAGAACAAACAAAACACACGTGTGCTGAATAAACAACAATCAGTGATTCCGAAATGGACGCATTACAATTCCGCTTTCATTGATGCTTGACGTTTGCAGCTGAGGTGGGGAGTGGGAACATTTTCTGTACAGAAAAGACTTGTTTGAAAAGAAAAATAGCAGGAAACTGAATTTCTATGAGGGGTTTTAATTCAGAAAAACATCTCCAGTTTAATTAGCACTTTGCAACAGCATTTTAATTGTCCTATGATCTGAAATCAATGCCTCGCATTCTAGTTATCTGATTTACTCACGAAAAAATATCAACTTGTCATCTTACTTGTATAAGGAGCACACATTTGACAACTAACAATGAAATTTAAGTCATGGAGTCAGTCAGGGAGAAAGAGAAGATAAAATGAAGAAATTTTCTGTGATATAAATTTTTCTGCTATTTTCTGACGCGATTTTCAGCAGATTATGACTTAAAAAGTTGTTGTATTCATGTGCGTTTCTCTGTTTGAAATAAAACTGGTTGCAGAAGAGATAAAACTGCAAATGTGTCTTGCTTATTGACTACAGTGCCGGTATATCATTACAGATAATTGTGCTCTGGTATATGCTCGAACCCAGGAAACTGTACCACACCGAATATCGGACCACTTTCAGTCTCAAGGTTGGTCCGATTTCCAGGGTTCTGGTGTATTACAGGACAATGGTGAATCCACGCTACGTGGCAATAATGCGTACAGGAAAATATATAACACGCACTACAACACAGAGCTCGCCACAAGACAATACTACACACGTACCACGGACAATACTACACACGTACCACGGGACAATACTACACACGTACCACGGGACAATACTACACACATACCACGGGACAATACTACACACATACCACGGGACAATACTACACACGTACCACAGGACAATACTACACACGTACCACGGGACAATACTACACAGGTACCACGGGACAATACTACACACATACCACGGGACAATACTACACACGTAGCACGGGACAATACTACACACGTACCACGGGATAATACTACACACGTACCACGGGACAATACTACACACGTACTACGGTACAATATTACACACATGCTACAGGGCAACGCTACACACGTGCTACAGGGGAATGCTAGATACGTACTATAGGACAATAAAATACACATAGGGGTCAGTACTACACACGTACTAAAGGACAATACATCACATGTAACCACAGGGTATTACTACACACGCACTGCAGAATAACTGAAGAACAAGACTGTTGCAGGTCCAGTGGAGTCCGGGCCGAGTTTAGTCCTTTTACTCTACGATCCCTGGTAACGAGGCCAATGTTTCGGAAAGGAGGGGGACTCAATAGAGCCTGGGGTGAATTAACGAGAAAATGCGAAGTATTTGCTCAAGCTGTTAACTTAAGAGTGGGGATGTGAAAAGCCCTGATCTCAAGCAATTGAAAGGCGAGTGACTGCAGATTAATTCACCCCTTCCTTTAATTGCAATTGTACACAATCACATGTACGTCAGCTGAATAATATGGCAGTACATCCTCACGTCAATCATGGTGAATTAGTAAGAGTAATTGCAATTGCAATTATATACTCTCAAACATGAGCAAATCGAGTCCAAGCATTATCGAAGCAAGCGACAATTAGAAAACCGGGTCACAATTAACAAAATTTTGAGGACAAATTCAGTTCCCTTTGATTAATTTTGGAAATAATATATGTATATATATATATATATATATATATATATATATATATATATATATATATATATATATATATATATATATATATATATATATATATATATATATATATATAACACAATGAATAATATCTATCCTTTCGTCTCCTGAACCAGAGATTTGATCAAGAATTCTCAGGCACTTCCATTGTTTTGCTTTATTTTTTCGTCTTATTGTTATTTCCAAAGTTACGAAATGAGGTGGTCTCATCTCGGCCCGAGACTCAATCGCCCAGCAAACATTAAGACGTCAGAATGACGTCGGGTCAACGCCGTAACCCGACGTTTCCGACGTCGGACTGACGTGCCTGTTTTGGTTGTATATGAAATGGAACCGACGTCGGGTTTTCAACGTCAGAATGACGTCGGGTTCCGACCTAAATCCGACGTCGGAATTAAGTCGGTTTTAGGTTGTATATGAAATTGGAACCGACGTCGGATTCCGACCTGAAACTGACTAGAGTTATATAATTAATAGATAATTAATCATTCAACTACTATTGTGAAATACATACGAAAGCATTTTCCATGTACATTTTTACAATCTAGGAAGAAAAGTACCGACGCGCCATCAAAATTCTAAAAATTTTCATGTAAAAATTACGTTTTTTGTTCCTCTTTTTCAAGATGACTTCCATTTCCGGTGAGCGATAATAATGTTCATCGCTTTTTGGTCGTTTTTGCAACGCCGGAATGACGTCAGAAAACCGACGTACCTCGACGTCGGAATAAAGTCGGGTGTTGGGGTACCAGGTCCGAATATGGTTGTGAAGTGGTGGCGACCAAAATCCAAGCTTTTTTCAACCAAAAAAGACGTTGGTTGTTTGCTGGGCGAGACCGAAAAACACGTGCGCAAAAATCAAAACTGTACAGAACTGGAACCTCCCAGCTCTTTAAAAAAAAAAAAAAAAGACTGGGCGTGGTTTTAAAGTGAGCAGTTCTGCGCGAAAGTTTTCCCAAAATAATTACATGAATATGGTTTTAAAATATAAAAATTTTATTAGAACTCAACCAAAAGAACTTGATAGTAACTGTGAAATAGCAATTGAACGAAATGAACGTACACAGTGTAGACAGAAGGCGTTTTTACTGACAACATCTCACTTAAGAGTATGACTTGACGACTTACGTGGCAAGTGTAATTTTCGCAAGTCTTCACTATCAAGCGAATTCCAGCTGCGTTTATCGCCGCTGCTACGATAGTACCGACTCCAGTTGAAACTGCAAGCCCTTGCGACTCCTCGGGGAAATTCCCTCCCACATAACTTGTAAGTCTGTCCATTTGTGGGGAAAGAATTGCTCTGTGTTATGGTGAAAACCAAGAAACATGTGGCGGCGAGATTCTGGTACTGTACCATGTTTTGAATGAGTTAGAGCTTTTCCTGGGTAGTTAGATCACTCACAACGCGGAATCCAGTACCTGCCAAAAATGAAACTTGTTGTAGGCAAAACGTGATATTTATCAAAATCGTAGCCAAAAAAAAAAAAAAAACGAATGAAGCAATCTACTTCGTGTAGAATATGAAGAATATGTAAAATATATGAAATATATGAATTCAGGAAGAAAACGGTTAATCGCCTGCAAACCCTGAAAGCAAAGAAAAAAAATAGGACACTGGAAGGCAGAAACGAGGTTGCGATATCCGAGGACACACTGTAGTAAAGCTGTGAGCATGCGCCTCGGGCGCTTTTTATAAAGAAAAAAAAATAGATGACTTTTGGAAAAAGGACACCTGGCGACACAGAATTATGATCTTAACTTTGAATGGCAAGAACATCTTGCTGAAAGAAGCAACATCACATATTTCCTACCAAATATATAGGGCTACCGATTTTGATAGATATTAAGCATTAAAATATAGATGCAACAGATGCACGAGTGAAAAATTGTACAGCTTAAAGACTTAGTAAAAGCAGGTCATGAGGAATATTTTGTCCCGATGCCCCTAACCGCCGGTTTTCAAATTTTGAGTGCTCAAAACAGTGGACAAGTACTTTTTGACTTGAACTGATTAAAAACTGTACTCTTAAAATTGTTTGCCTAAATTTTCACATTCTACATTTAATTTTAAGCAGTGCCTGAATGGTGCAACGCCAATCACAGCTGTTAGCAATGAAAAAACCCCGAAAACCGAAAGTTCTGTAGAGTCGTTCACTATTTCTTCAGCACTGCACTACATGCTTTCCTGGATACTTGTATAAGCTTCTAAAGACCAGTGGTGCAATGGCAGGTAAAAGTGACGTCATGGGTAAAGAAAAATCAAGTAATTGACAAGGGATCCCTCACTATATGACACATAATTTGCACCGACGCCCCAGCATAAAACAAGGAATCCCTTACTGTATGATGCATAATTTGCACCGAGGATCCAGCAAAAAACAAGGAATCCCTCAATATATGATACATAATTGGCACCGACGCCCCAGCATAAAACAAGGAATCCCTTACTGTATGATGCATAATTTGCACCGAGGATCCAGCAAAAAACAAGGAATCCCTCAATATATGATACATAATTTGCATTCACAACCCAACATAAAAGAAGGAATCCCTCAATATATGATACATAATTTGCACCGACGCCCCAGCATAAAACAAGGAATCCCTTACTGTATGATGCATAATTTGCACTGAGGATCCAGCAAAAAACAAGGAATCCCTCAATATATGATACATAATTTGCACTCACAACCCAACATAAAACAAGGAATCCCTCAATATATGATACATAATTTGCACCGACGCCCTAGCATAAAACAAGGAATCCCTCACTGTATGATGCATAATTTGCACCGACGCCCCAGCATAAAACAAGGAATCCCTTACTGTATGATGCATAATTTGCACCGAGGATCCTGCAAAAAACAAGGAATTCCCCACTGTATGATACATAATTTGCACCGACATCCCAACATAAAACAAGGAATCCCTCAATATATGATACATAATTTGCACCGACGCCCAAGCATAAAACAAGGAATCCCTCACTTAATGAAACGGTTTTAAAAATAAAACAGCTTTAAAAAATTAAACACATTTTTCATAGAGCTGTGACTTCGAAAATAATAGAAGATGCATGGTAAGGAACAAGACGAGTGGAACCAGATAGGTATAATTCTTGCAGTGCAGTTAGAAACCTTTCAACAACATATTCTAAATACACTTTTTACTCCTGATGACTTTCGTTGTTGGATTGTACCCATCACTTGTCGGGTGCCCGTGTAGTTATAGTTCTGTCTCTCACAGAATCACATTTAAGTCTGTGCTACATTAACTGATACTAGTTCAGATTTACGAGGTTATACGCTGAATTATAATCATCCCGGGTATAAAATAATGTCTACATATGAGCATATTGTAAACCGACTTGAACAAAAGTATATGGAAAAAATATGTATGCTAAATTCTTTTCTTTCTTTTTTCTTTCTTTTACTTCTTTCTTTTTTTCTTTCTTTCCTTCCTTCCTGCCCTCCCTTTCCTGATATATGGAATGCCGTTTTAACATTTAATGCCTATTTTTGATATCAAAATATAATTAAAGATATCAATAAATCATTGTAGGTCTCATTAATTTATATTTTGCTATCAATAATTGAATTTTACATGGCAAAAAATTATTTTTGAGATCAAAATATCAATTTACACACCTAAGAAGTCTTAATGGAGACACACATTTATATAAAATTTAACGAATGGTCAATTAAATTTTAGAGATGAAAACTTGAATTATTGATATTAATAATAACAACACAATCTCAAGAACTGCTTCTTTTTTTGTGCAGTAGAAAAAAATAAAAAAAGATTTTGTGTACAAGGACCAACCATTATTTTATTCACATATGTCTGCTTGTGAATTTTGTATGTAGACTGATATTTTGATTTCAAAAATCAATTTCTTAGTTCAAAAATCATTTGCAAATTTCCAAAACAAAATAAAAAAGTCTCATTCTGAAATAATGATATCTGAAACAAATGCTTGATATCAATAAAAAGAAAATAAATTATTGAGCTCAAAATTGATATTTTGCTATCAAACATTTCATTTTTGTTATCAAGAATTAATTTTTGATCTAAAAAAAATCAATTTTAGATAGCATTAAATCATTTTTGATATCAATAAATATTTCTTGATATCTCTAAATATTTATTAAGATCAAAAATTATTTTGTGAGATCAAGAGTACATTTAGAGATATCAAAAAATATAATAACGGATAGTAAAAATTAATTCTTGATATCAAAATATGAATATTTTGAGATCAAAAATTAATTATTGATATAAAAAATTCGGTGTTTAGTATTATTTTATCTTTTGATTCTCTAAATATCGAAAGATATTGTATGAATTTATGATGTATGTATGTATGCATGCGTGATGTATGTATGCATGATGTATGTCTGTATGTATGCATGCATGTTGAATATATGTATGCATGATGTATGTATATATGCATGATGTATGTATGTATACATGGCGTATGTATATATGTATGATGTATGTGTGCATGTATGATGTATAGGTCAGTGTTGTATTGCGATCTGTCGACTTCACTGAATGCTGCACTCTGATTGGTCAATGCCCAAGTTAATAATTTTTCAATGTTGACTGGAACGCAGATCTTGACGGGCATTGAGTAATTTGCAAATATCAAAACACCAGTTACACCTTGTAACAAACCATATATTGACATATTTGAGTCAACATCTGGATATTATGGATTACTTACATTGCTATCAACATTTTCGTAATTGGTTAATAAGACCTTCGTTTTAATTCGAAATATATTAATTCATGCTTTGTTACAGGACTCAGCTGATGCTTTGATTACAAATAACCGCAATATTTAACGATTCTGCGTATCGGTCAACATTGATCCTTTTGATAAATGGGCACAAAGTGAACGTTGACGTTTTGAAATTTTAAATCCGTGGAGGGAGGGGGGGAGGGTTCAAGCACTTGGTATCATATACTACCATGCATGGAAAAATAAAAAAACGACGAGAAATGGGGGTGATTTTGCAATTTCGTAAAAATGGAGACAATTTCCATTCAGTATTCCGCATTACACTCAAAAGGGTGAGGGTATTTCAGAAATGTCCCCCACGCCTGGTTAAAAAGGGGGTGTTTTTTTTTTAAAAATCACATTAAGGAGTAGGTTTAGAAAGTTACGGACACGCACGTCGTGGGATCGCACAAAACATGTATGTAACATGTCATGGCAAAAACCAACGAGTTCACACATCATGCATGATCCCATGTAACATGTCATGGCAGAAACCAGCGTGTTCACACATCATGCATGATCCCATGTAACATGTCATGGTGGAAACCAGCGAGTTCACACATCATGCATGATCTCATGTAACTTCATGGCAGAAACCAGCGAGTTCACACATCATGCATGATCTCATGTAACTTCATGGCAGAAACCAGCGAGTTCACACATCATGCATGATCCCATGAAACATGTCATGGCAGAAACCAGCGAGTTCACACATCATGCATGATCCCATGTAACATGTCATGGTGGAAACCAGCGAGTTCACACATCATGCATGATCTCATGTAACTTCATGGCAGAAACCAGCGAGTTCACACATCATGCATGATCCCATGAAACATGTCATGGCAGAAACCAGTGTGTTCACGCATCATGCATGATCCCATGGATATCTACGATGTGAGTATTTTATAAGCATTTTTGTCTGGCTATTAACACTCTGAAATATTTGCTATGTCCTACATGTATTTTAGTGGCGGTTGTCTTAAAATATGAATTAAATGAACCATATGTTTTATCTCATTTATTTTTAAGTTTTTTAAAAGTGTTTAAAAGGGTATTCTACAGTCGGGTATTGTTCACATATTTTGAATGAACATTTTATATTGTTGGTTTTCTGCCATATGTAAGCAGCAACAGATTTTCGACCTTTTCTTAAAACTTAAAGAATTAATGACAAACTTATGGAAAAACTTCATTCTTGAATACTTCTGCTCTGAAAGCGTTCTGTCTGGTCTTTGATTTGTCGAGTTTTTCAGCGCACCGGCACGTCGGCTGATTAATTGAAGTACATTGATAAAAGATGAAAAGTGAAAACTAACCTGTCATGGTGCGCGCATGTTTATCCGCTGTCTGTCCTAAGTTATTCGCTGCCTGACACCGACCTCAGCTTCCGCGCAAACAAGATATGCTAAAAACGTCACAGCACACCGTAATCAAGGAAAATAGCAGTTAAAGAAACAAAATGTTGGTTGTATATTACTTTTAGACAATCACATGTTGTCGCTAACGAGAATGGTAGTGAGTATGTCAGATCTTCATTAGTGCAGCGCCATTTAATGGTTTTCAGGAGAAGATGCTACCCCCCTGTATACAAGTGAAATGCCTGGCAAGTGGTGACAACACTTAAACGACTGCGCAAACTAGTAGGAGTTTCTAATTGTGTTTTGTGCCGTCCAATAGTGTATGGTAGGTGAGGTATCGGAATGGGGGGGGGGGGCGATAGTTAAGTTTCAAGCATATTTTTTGTGTGAGAAGCACCAGTCAAGTATAGTGCATTCATAAAAAAATTAAAATATTCTAAAATGTTAATTCCTTTTCAGCTTTACAGTGAAGTTTGGATGGCCTTTACACCTGCTATCTAAAGTCGTGAAGGAGTTATTTTACTTAGTACTGTTTGGTCCGTGATCCTTAATTATCTACTTTAAATATCCTTTTTTTTTACTTCGTAAAAGCTAATGTTCACTTAGCTCCATCTTTAGACGGGATTTCCCTCATTTGCGGTATCGAGGCATAAGTTGTGAATTGAACTTTTCTACACGTGGAGGCGTACAATGAAAAAAAACATTGGAAAAAAATTACCTTATAAGGCCATGTCGGAAACAGTCGATTGTTTGAAAGTGAGTGACATCCAATTACCCATCATTCCTTTTTTTATGCGCGGACCTGCAAAGACGTGTTTTTGGGGAAAAGAATCTTTCAAGATTTTTTCACCAAGTTTCCAGGATAAAAGGTGTTCATTTAGTCTTTGGATAAATTTATACTTATGTGTAACTGGTTTATGTTACGATGGGAGTTCTTTGATGTTTTAAATGTAAAGCGAAATGCCACCAGGAATGGTCGTGTTGGCCTTCGAGTAAACAAATTCGGTCTTGGACACCGTACTATGTTTATCGTATTTCTCCACGGATCAGCAGATTTACTTTCACCTGGAGAAATAGGAGCTGTGTTAATCTGGCGTTGTGTCAAATTAGGTGTTGAAGAGGCACGGAGACGGGCGGTGGCGCTGGTAAGTTCTCTGGTCGCCTTGCCTCCACACCGCTCCACGTAAACTAGCAGGTTAGGCTTATACGTTCCTGGCTAGATTCTCGAGGCTTCAGCCACTTCGCCTCCCCTTGTGGGCTTGCTTGGTTCTAAGTGGTACTACCCATCTGGATAGATGCACCGATTTGACAGAGTAGAGCCAAGTGGCTCTACCCACTTCGGTAGCAGGGTTAGCAAGAGTGGGTATTCCCTTGTGACTCCACCCACGTGGCTCTACTGAAGTGGCGCTACCCACATGGGTTATCCCTCTTGTCTGTATATCTGTTGCAGGCATGGCGAAAACAGAAACTTCAGTGCACAAGGCCACGTGTGGCCATCCATCGTTTGCCAGCAACCCCACTCCCTTTGTGACAAGTGTAGATTCGCAGATGCTCTGGCTCTATGCAAGGAGCAGAACGTGCATTGAATGTGAGCACCTCACACATACGGAGTGGAAGGCGATTGAGGCAAATCGCGTCAAAAACCAGGAGAGCTCTGTGAAAAACGCAGAAAACAGAAGGCTCTTTCAAAGTCCAAAGATACACCTGTGGCTGGCAAGCCGACCAGCTCGAAAGGGGAGCCATACTAGCCGTACTCATGACCCGGATGTACGCCGATGAGCACAGTAGTCAGAAGAACGCATCAAAGCCGCCCGGGGGCATGTGCAATAGGTGGAAACCGGAGACGCCTGATATCGTCCTCATCCTCCAGCCTCTCCGAGTGCCCGGACTCCTCACCGACCCGATGACAGAGGAGAAGTAGTCGTGTGCCAAGGCGACGTCCAAAGCCAACACCGTCTGACAGTGGAACGGAAGACAAGGCAGAGCTAGTCTACACTCCTCGCCAATCGAGCACTCGGAATGTGGCGCCTGGTTATTTCATACCACGGAAACGCGACGCGTCCCCATGGAGATGCGAGAGGAAAAGGCGCTTCTCAGATGAGGTGTCACCCAGCAGGGGAAGTGGGGATGTGAACCTCTGGGTTTCGCGATGAAGTGATCCCGGGGTTCTCAGGTGCTCAAGTAGGCAAGCTCCTATAGGAGACGCATTCCGGCTTCAGATCAGCGTCCGAGGAGCAGGGTCTAGAATGTATCATGTCGAAGGACTTGAATTTTTGGGAAAGCTCTAAACTTTGGCAAAATTCACATCTCGTCCAAAATTCGCGTCGCATGAATGACTTACAGACCATCTCACAACGCCGTCAATTTTATGCCGCTCACGTACATTAAGCGCACCCCAACCTGCTTACTTATGGACCGGTACGACAACAAGGTGACGACAAAAGACAAGGGCCTCATCGAGGTACATCTAGAGTATCACGAGAACAGGGCTGCGGTGCGCTCATTTATCGAGTATGTCAATCAGACTTTGGTGAGTGGGGTCCTGGAGTTCAATGCATCCATAGTGACCAAGTTGATTGGGTGTCTTGTGAGAGGGACAAAAGACCATATTAAGTTACGCACCGCACTGCTATCATCCAGCATTCAGCTACGCAAGGACAATGTGCTCTAACAGTGTTAAGTCCTACCGGACAAGCGTTTCCAGTTGCGGTAGGCAGACTACTACAAGCACACCTTTTTGTGATGACGTGCTGGCAGAGATCCAAGACCTCCACGAGCGGCGCCATGCAGGATTAAGGGGCCGCAAAGTTAAGAGTGACGGGGCAGTGTTTTTGCGAGCCCAGCCGAACTCCATCAAACAGGTGACAACTATAGCCGGCAGTGTACCAGTCCTTGTCACGAGAACTGGCTCGCTGTCAGAGAACGTCTACATTACGACGTAACATTGTCAGATAGTAAGTACAAAATGCTGCTCGCAAACTGTTTGCCCACACTTTTGTCAAAGATTCAAAGAACTAGGGGCATCAACCAAAGTGGTGAGGTGGCTAAAGTACGGCTGCTCGCTCTCATTCCACAAAGTAAACGACCAAGTGCCGTCCATTAATCTCACTCAAAACAAACAACAAATTACACTAAAATATCATTCTGGACAAACCCTGAAATACCGAAGAACTGCCAATACCAGACAAGAATTCTCAGTCAGGTCCCGTTTTTTCCATTGGTTTACATGACCACTGAAATACCGGACACCTCTATATACCGGACAAAATCCGCCAGTCCCCCCGTTGTCTGGTGTCGGCAGATTTTACTGTATTAGGAAAGAGAGCTATAGAGGAAATGCCTGCGGAGCAACTAGGCATGTTTCACAAGGTTTTCCTAATACCCAAAAGAACGGGGAGTTGGCGGCTCATGAAAGATTTGAAACCATTAAGCAAACATTTGGGAACCCCAACATTCAAAATGGATACTTGTCAACACATCCACAGGGCGGTCAGTTGAAGCATATGGTCGATCTCGATCGACCTGTCAGACGCGTACTGGCACCCACCGATGTGGACCCAACCGTACAAATACCTGTGCTTTCAGATGGGGGAGCACAACTATGGGTACCTTTGGGCTGGTACCACGCCTTGGGTCTTCACCACAGCAATGCCCTCAGTGAAGTCGTGGGAACGACAGAAGCTGATGCTGTTGTTTCAGTGACTGACTGAACGTAGAGCTAGAAGACAAAGAATGGCTGCCCAAACGTTAACGCACTCGACAAATGCATTGAGCTACGGTTACCGGTAAACATAGAGAAGTCGGAGATAGAACCCATACCGGCAATTATGTTCCTAGGGGACGTGTTCGACTTTACAGTGGGATGTGTGTTTCCGTCCCCAGACAGAATCTAGAAGATTCAATACATCATTAGGTTGGTGCCGGAAGACAGAAAGGTACCTACAACCTTAGCAGAAACGTTGCAAGGACTGTTAGAAGCAAAAGAGAAAACGGTGTCCATGGGGCACCTCCTTCTGAGGCTACCAACATGTAGCATGAGCAGCACTCAAGAAGGACCGCAACCCACGCAACAAGTTCAGACACCTGCCATTGGCGAGGGAAGACCTCCGGTGGTGGTTGAACATAGTGCACTTGACGCAAGGAGCCCATTTGCCTTACCGCAGCCACAAGTTCTGATGCAGACCGATACATCAAAGGTAGGCTGGAGGCACACTTTCACAGAAGGCTGTTTCAGGGGCATGCACATCAATGTGTTAGAAATGGGCGCAGTAAGAGAAGCACTGAGAATCCTAGGGCGAGAGCTTCAGGGCAAAGCGGCGCTGTCTCTGACAGAGAGTGCCACTACTATAAGTTACATCAGGAAGCGAAGAGGCACGAGGTCGCCCACTCTAACAGAGAGATGTGAGACCGAACAATGCAACACAAGGTAACACTACTACCATACCACATCCCGAGAAACCTGAACGTGTCAGCGGGTATGGCATCCAGGCAGGAACAAGTCCTACAGAGGAGTGGACGCTATCCGCCCGCCTGTTCCGTTGGGGGGGGGGTGAGGAGCTCGGTCTTCGTGCTACCACAGGTGGATATGTTGGTAACACGTCTGAATACGCAATTCACAAGGTATATTTCACCATGCCCACACCCGGAAGCCACAACCAGCGATGCGCTGAGTTGCACATTTCCACAGAAGGCACTGTACGCATTTTCCCACAACCAGAGAGCAGCAGCGCGAGAGAGTAGCAGAGAGGTTAGGGAGGGAACAGAGTTTTACGTTGCTACTAGTCGCACCAGCATCCGTGTTCATACTGCTACAACGGTGGGTGACGGAGACTGCCAATGCATGCTTTGGCACTGAGACAACCACATTGGCCTCACTAGCACCTGCACGCACACACGATGAACCTTCACCTTTGGTCCCTAAAGCGAACCAACGAAAAACAGGTTTCCGCAGAAGGCACTGTACGAATGCAAGAGGTGCTTGCCCGTCCAGCCATCCACCCGTCCACCCGTTCGGTATTTGAGTCACAGTGGAAGGTATTCAGTGTCGAAGAACGCCATCGGGTAAGACCCAGGCCAGGATGAGTTTTTGTCTAAACTTCTTGGACATTTCCTTTTGCAAAGGCACCCCCCCCCCCCCCCCCCACTGAGCACATAGTATATTGGGACTTAGTTTACACCTGTGACGATATCCCTTTGTTCTTACAATCCATTATTTAAATGTAATGGACTGGTAGGAGTCCATTATTTTAAATAATGGACTCTTTGCTGTTGCGAGTCCATTATTTTAAAACAATGGATTCGCTGCTTTTTGAAATGAAAAATAAACAACTGCCCATTTCTTTTTTGTTTCGAACGATTTGGCGTATCTAAAAAATATTAAACAAGTATATCAGTAGGAAACTGATTATAGTCCCCGCCGAAAGATATCTGAATGTACACTTCTTCGGTCAAAAGCTTACTGAAAGATCGTACGTGAAAAAGCAGGAGGGCGGTGGACGGAATTTTGGTCAGCGAACAAAAGTGAAAGCATCGTGCCTCCACAAACAAAAATTTTGTCCATGTTGGAAGTTTAATAGTTTCGTCAATTTTTGGTCAAATCCAAAACCAATCCCACGTCGCACAATCGCAATATATATTCCTTCGCTCCAAAAAAACTCAAAATGCTGTCGTGCAGAATAACTGAGAAATTGCGCTTACAAAAGTGCCCCCACATCATGTCCCCCACAAACAAAAAATTTGGGCAAGTTTGAAGCTTCTCAGTTTCGTGAATTTTTGGTGAAATTCTAAAATAATCCCAGGTCGTACAACTCCAACACATGTTTTTACTTCCCACAAAAAATCAAAAGCCTGTGGTGAAACATGAGTGAGTAATCGCGCGTACAAGAGTGGGAGCATTGGTGAGGGACAGATGGACGGACGGACAGACAGACGAACAACGCGTGTTTTATAAGTCCCCCGCTCCGCACGTACCGCGGCGGCGGGAAAATAACAAGCTAAAAACTCCCCCCATCCTCCCCCCCCCCGCGGCCCACCCCACCTTCCCCCGTCTCCCCCTCGCCGCCCCCGTTCCTCCATCGCGCCCCTCACCCCGCCCCCCCCCCCGTTGTTTATTTGTGTGTGTGTTTACTAAATTTTACGAAAGAATTTGCATCCAATGTGCAATTCAGCTGGGCATTTTCATTAACGATATCCAAGAATTCTTTTTCCAAAAAAAAAATAAAATCTACGAGGCTAAAAGTGATAAGGCTGGCGATTTTTGGAGTAACGAAATGTTATTGAAATTACTGGAGTTTGTTTTAACAATGAACGATTTTGAATTTGATGGGGAATATTATCTCCAGTTGTATGGGACGGCCATGGGTACAAAAGTAGCTCCGTCTTATGCAAACTTAGTTGTATCTATATTTGAAGATAGATATGTGTATGTGTATGAGAAGCAGCCTCTCTTCTGGGGGAGGTTCATTGATGACATCTTCGGCATCTGGACTGGAGATCTGTCGTCACTGGTGTCGTTCGTGGACTACCTAAATTCTAGGGTAAAATCCCTAAAATTCACACTGGAATACAGCGTCGAGGAAATATCATTCCTCGATGTTAGGGTAAAAAAAGATGAAAAAGGTTTTCTTCACACAAATTTATTTCGCAAACCCACTGATGCTAGAAATTACCTATCTTATGATTCGGCACACCCCCATTCTTGTAAAAATGGGATACCCTACAGTCAGTTCCTAAGCTCGAGTCTACAAAGCTTTGATATAAATGCTATAGAAATGGCTAAATCATTCCTAGACAGGGGGTATCCCCAGGAATTGATAGCATCCTCCTTGATCCGTGCAAGGCGCCGACCGAGGGATGATTTACTGCAGCCCAAACCAGCACCTGAAAACATAGAGAACATGGAAACGAAAAGTAAGCCTGTTTTCCTTATCTCAACATATTATCCGGGACAAAGTATTTTGGGGAAAATTATTGATAAGCATATCCCTTATCTAACCAGGAACCCCAATTTAAGGGATTTTGAAAAACTGGAAATAACATAAGCATCTCGAAGACCAAAAAATCTGAAAGATATGCTTGTAAAAGCAAGACTTCCGAAAGAGCGAAAATCGGCTCAAAATATTTGCCGCAATCCTACTAAATGTAGATATTGTTCGAAAATTGACAAAACAGGGCGAATAGTATGCACCGTCTCAGGACGGGAATATACAACTAAATCGAAAGTATGTTGCCAAAGCAATAATCTGATATATGCAGTCACTTGTAAAACCTGTGCTATACAATATGTCGGCCAAACGGGGCGACGCTTATTAGATCGATTCCAGGGCCATTTCGGCAGTGTACAAAGAAATGATTTGTCCACCCTATTGGTGGACCATTTCAACCAACCAAATCATAAAGGTTTAGAAGACATCGCTATACATGTCCTAGATTTCATCCATTCGAACCCGTCGAAAGACGGGACGAAATTATTGAGACTAAAAATTGAGTCTAACTGGATTCAAAAACTTAAGACTGCCTTCCCGGGTGGTCTAAATTACCTAGATGGATAGTGTTTCCTTATCTAATCGGGTAGATGTATGTTTAGCCTCGTATTATAAGAATTCTTTTTCCATGTTTACACTTCGCACACCACCCACTGAATGAAAGACTCGGAACTGTACATTATTTTTCTCACACCTTGTTTATTGATTTCAAACCAGACAGTGCGTGACAAAATGGGTCATAACAAAGTGGGCGACATAATTTCACACTAGACTTTTGTTAGGGACAGTCCAGGGAATTGGTTGTGAATTGTGTAAACTAAGTCAGATACAGAACTCAGAGGGTCCAAGAGTTCAAATAATGGACAGTTCCTCGGCGTTGCCTCGGAACTGTCCATTATTTGAACTCTTGGACCCTCTTCGTACTGTATCCTATACTTAAAGGTAGTCTTAGATTTCTTTTACGGCCCCATCTTCAAGAACGAACAGAACACGTCACTGTAGGAGCTTACATTCCTTCAAGCCTTGGTGTAAGGTAAAAGAAGAAGTGAGATATCTCATAGACGAGAACAATGGCAGAGTCACCCTGAAGCCTCGGGCCGATTTTCTAGGCAAGACGCACATCGTGACTCAAAGCAACGACACGTTTTCTGAAATTTCGCTTCCTGCGCCACCCGAAGATTTACCAGAGAGAGCGAGAGAGACAGAGAGAGGCAGACAGAGAGACAGAGAGAGAGAGACAGAGAGAGAGAGAGAGAGAGAGAGAGAGAGAGAGAGAGAGAGAGAGAGAGAGAGTTGAGATACACAGAAAACTCGTGGACACAAAGCATAAGGACCCGAAGCGTTAGAAGTAATGTGCAGCCAAGAACAAAAAGACCGTTTCTTCTCCATGTTAACAGAGATATAGGGAAATCCACCATCTCCAACTACATTAGGAGGGCTGTGGTGGCAGCATATGGCGCGGCATCGCAAAGTTCATAATTAAGTGAAAAGGTGAGGAAAGAAAAATGCTAAGGTGGGAAACAGCAGTATAGACAACCAGTTACGCATGTGCCCCCATAAGGTGACAGCAGCTCATGTCAAGAGGAACCACGCAGGGAGTTCATGTGGGGGAGGGGGACAGTGGAAGGCTCACCAGCACCCGTCAGGCGCATGAGTAACGCGTCTTGAGAGCACCAGGAGTGGGGACCCACGGAGGGAGCCCACGAGTAACGCAAGTACGCCCGTTAGGAGCACGTTTAGTAACAAAGGGTAAAAACGGTAAAATTTCGAGATTTTACGAGTTTTTACTCAGCTTGAGCAATAGATGAGACCAGCGATGGGTGTAATCCTGCAAAGGGGTCAAGTATCCCCGAAGGTGCGCAGAGGCACACCGATAGGAAGCGAATACTGGCGTCGAGAAGATGCCAGAAGTAAAACAAGGAACTGTTTGTGGAAGTTTATTTATTGTCATGTTAACCAAAAAGGATGCGCCCCAGAAGGTACCAGGGAAATGCCAGACCACTAGCTAAATCTATTTCAAAGCATCGGGTCGATGCAATGGCAGCTGCAAAGCATTTGCATGAACAAAATGCCCATATTTAGTTCCCATTAAATAGGTTTTGTTTGAATACATGCTGCAGCTGTTTAGTTGGATCGAACCGATGCTTAGATCACAAGTCCCACCTCCTTCTACCATTTCTAGGGTCCCATTTTTCGAAAAGTTAACATCGAATCCGAGTACATGTCAACATGGGGCAACCCATGAAGTACTTGGAGCTAATCATAACGTCTTTTACTCAAGTGAAATTAATTCGAAGTAACTTTTATTCGAAATTACATTTCAGCTGTGTTACTGGCACAGAAAACATAGGATAATACTTTCCAAAGCGTCGGTTCGATCAATCCAAACAGTTACAACATTTGTACAAAACAAGAACTCATTTCAGTGAGAATAAAAATGGGCAATTAACGAAACTGGTACCCCTGCAGACCTCGTCTGGCCCGAAAATTTCTTTGTAAATAATATAAGTATTATTTTGGTTTAAAAGTGATGGCCAAGGGCGTGTCAGCTTATTGGAGCTGCGGCCCCCTTAAAAAAACCCCCGCCCAGTCTCCATTTTCATTTTGTGTTATTTCATTGGTGGGTTTTTTCGGTAGGGCAAAGCTTGGGATCAAAACTCGCTGCACATGGCGCCAGACCCTCTATCACGCATTTCACACTAAAAAAATCGCTCCTTCCTCCGCGTTTCTGGACACACATGGTAACACATACCAGTGGCTCCTCTCAAACTCCCTCCTCTACTCAAAGGGTCAAGGGTCAAATTACAAAGAGGATGAGGAAAGCCGTCCCAGTCGACATCCCAGCCTGTGGGAAGCCGTGCAGGACGAGGGGTGGAGACTGCCACCCCAAAGGCAGCCATACAAATACTGCTATTTGTTCGCAAAACCTATGATATTCTGATGATCCTGTAATAGATAACCCCCCCCCCCCCCCCCACCTCCTCAACTATAGAAAGAAAGAAGCAAGTTGATGGCTTCTTTGACTAATTAAAATGCGTATTTTTCACAGGAACCATGTCAAAGAAACCATGGCAAATTACAATTCATGATGCATTATCATTGCTTTTAAGAGACCGATGAGGCGATCTCAGTCACCACAGCGGTATAAAGTATCACTTTTCACCAATAAACATAGCGATGTCAGCAGATTTCAGACAAGAAATCCAGAGAATATTGAAAATGTAGTATGAAATCTGAAAAAGGCATATTGAAATTGCAGGAAAAGCAACGTTGAACAGACGTCGAAATCATCAAATATCGAATTTCATAGTTTCCTGTGTGACCGAATGAAGGAAGGGAGAGGGGTACCGTGAGAGAGTGTGACCATAATATCATGATCGATGTCTTCATTGCGATTCTACATCAATATGTTCAGGCGACTATGCATCGTCCATAGATGGTGTTGCTGCTTCAATTTACAACTTTCGCAACGTTGATTAAATGTCGGATAATCAATGTCTGTCGAACGTTGGAAGTAGACCTATCGATTTCCATAAACAACCAAAACCCAACGTTGATCAGACGTTTATTATGAGAACATCTTCATTGCTAGTCACATCTGCATTCTCTGACTATAGAATACACTGTTTTATTTATTTATTTTTTTATAGTAACATTTTTGATAACTTCATTCAAATAGCAGTCTTCCAAGACACGAAATTTGGACAAGTGTATCTGTATAAAATATACCAGTCCTTACTTTGTTCGAATATATATGTGCTGTGAAATGTTATTTTGATTGGAAACATCTCAAATTTAATGAAAACCGAAATTAGTTTATGAATATCTAAAGCTGATTAAATATATCAAGATGTAAAGAAATATGAAGTAAATTTAAAAATGTCAACAATTTATCTACGAAAGATAAATCGTTTTCCTAAAACTGTAATATAACGTTACTCATGTAAGGTATTTTCTTCTCCAAAACTTCGGGCAGATGAACAAAAACATTTTGCACTTATATGCGGGTAACACATGCGTTATAACATAGGGGTAATGCGGATTTTCGTTCTGCCGAGTCTAACGGCTATTCCTTGTCTGCGCTACATTTTATATTTATTGGATTGCAATCGCAAAATGAACCTTTCAGTGATGAGCCAAAGAAAGGAGAGAAGTTTACCGTATGTTATTGCTTGTGACAAATCAATTCGAAAATGACTCTTTTCAATTATTGAATATTAATGATACCATTCACTCCGTTTCCATGTTGTGCCCCTGGCTTTTCACAAGCAATGACTGCGTATATCCTGACTTACAGTTGGTCTTGAATTATGAATTTGTCACTCCAGAAGCCATTTGTTTTCCCCGTGACCATGGCGTTATAGTCGATAGTTCTTCATTAGCAACCACCTTAAAATATGGGCCCATTTGTTGTTAAATAATTCACAAGGCGTGAAACTACTATTAACAAGACGAACAGCTGTACAGACTGAACAGACTTCATCTAACAGCATCAAATAGTGTATATAAATCACATCCTTCACGTGAGTATTCCATTTTTGGAAAGTAGAAAAAAACACTAAAAAGACTAACTGCGGATATGCACGCTGCAGACGAAGGCCGCTCTGATCCCGGCATCGCGGTCGCGGCGCGCGGGAAGAGGAGCGCGGAGAGTGACAAATATAACACCGACATTGCCTCAGGCGTCGTGGTCGCGGCGCGCTGGAAGAGGAGCGCGGAGAGCGACGAATATGACACCGGCATTGCCACAGGCGTTGTGGTCGCGGCGCGCGGGGAGAGGAGCGCGGAGAGTGACGAATATGACACGGACTTGGAAGAGAACGCGCGTGGCAAGTAGTGCTTTGGTACCTCACAATTTTTTTGAAACTCGCTATTTATTTGAAATTGATTTTTACTGTGAGAATTGTAAGAGAACCTGGATGAATAATTATCCATAAAATTTTTCAGAGCTTTAAAGGTCAAAACAAGACCACACAACTACTGAGTAAAACAGGTATACTTTTACAAAATTAGCCACTGACCAATTCCCCCCCCCCCTAGTTCAGTAACTGCGGGTGGGGGGGGGGCAAAATGTTCCCACTCATTGAAGACATCTGGTATTTAGGGAACAGGTCGAGCATTATAAGAAACAATTTAGTGGAGAGAAAATTGGAGGGCTTTTATGTCCATGAGATAATTATTAGGCGTAAAAACGTCACCCATGGAAGCCTTGCTTTGTACTTACTTTTTCATATTACAATGGTTTCACCAACATTTGAGCACCCTAAAATTTTGTATTTTTTAAGAACATTGTTGAACACGCCTGCTGTAAAATGGCGAAATTCAATTCCAAAAGTACCACATATAAGATGTAGCGTACGGGCATAACATATGGTTCTTTCATAAGTTTGGAATATCTCGGGGAGGAGGACTTAAGCAAAAATTCGATAATGTTTTCAATCACATGCGTCAAAGTTTCTTTGTTAGCTACAGTGTGAGTTCATAAATAATGAATTCCACTGTGAAACAAACTTGTATCACCTTTCCAAACACGAGGGGGTCAAAAACAAATCTGAGAGAACAAACGTAATAACCTCTTTATGTGAGAAACGAGGAATAATGAATGCAAATTAGCACTTTTTAAAAAGAAACTGATACTCCGGGTGGACCGTCTGGCCTCAAAATTGCCCCCCTCCCCCTTCTCCGTGCGTTTTGGACACGCACCGTAACACATATCATACCAAGTGCCTACCCCGCCTGCCTCCGATGATCCTTTTTTGCAATAAAAGATAATTATTAGACTCACTAAATGCCAGTCATCAGTTATAAATCTGTAAGCAATTGCCGTAACCCAGTAAACATGCTAAGGTGGAGCCAACGTCGATTTGAATTTGCGACGCCGATACGACCAAACCACGACATTGCCTCTTGTTGTGCTTTGGTTGTGATTGGTCGCGCCCACAGAGCGACGCCTAACACACCTCTCTGACACAACTTTACACAGGCATCGGATAAGCAACACCCAGCAAACAACCGACGTCTTTTTTGTTTAAAAAAAGGTTGGATTTTGGTCGCAACCACTTCACAATCATATTCTGAATAAAATAAGGTTGTAAAATGGGTAGAATTACGACCTATTTCCCCGAAACCCGACTTTATTCCGACGTTGAGGAAACGTCGGTTTTCTGACGTCATACCCACGTTGCAAAAACAAGCAAAAAGCGATGAACATTTATTATTGCTCACCGGAAATGGAACTCATTTTGAAAAAGAGGAAGAAAAATGTAATTTTTACATGAAAATTTTAGGATTTTGATGACGCGTCGGTATTTTTCTTCCTAGATTGTAAAAATTTACATGGAAAATGATTTCGTATGTATTTCACAACAGCAGTTGAATGATTAATTATCTATTAATTATATAACTCTAGACTGTTCGTTTGGTCGTTTCAAGGTGGTAAACCCGACGTCAGTTTCAGGTCGGAACCCGACGTCATTCTGACGGTGAAAACCCGACGTCGGCTCCATTTCATATAAAACCAAAACCGGCACGCCAGTCCGACGTTGGAAACGTCGGGTCACGACGCCGATCTGACGTCATTCTGACATCTTAATGTTTGCCGGGCATCGTTTAGACGTTGCTTTTGATCGCAACCAAACTAGTTTCATTTCGTAAAACTTCTACGAGCGTTATATTCTACTTCTACGAGCGTAATCATCATTGCTCACTTCTAGATGGATTTCCCTTGAAACTCCACTTATCACGCAAACAGAATAGAACAAAAAATTTCCTGTAGTTTGAAGTCTCTTCCCGCCAAACACCAGCCGTCCAACCATCTGTCTCTGTTTAACTTGAGCATTAAGGAGATCGTCAAGGTCTTTTTGTTGTCTGACTCATAATAGCTTGAAATTGATAGGTGCCAACGTGATACTTTAACTGGACACCAGTAACACCAGACGTTCCCATGCTTGTTCCGACTGCAGGGACGGGAGGGCGGTACGTATAAGGGTACTCATGACCTAGGTAGCTATATGGGTCTTGCCCATAGAGCCCAGCTGGGAGACAAAAAGACCTGTTTGTCTCCATTCTTCTTCATGATCTGTCGTCAGGTCATGAATTTCAACTCTCGTTTTGCCTAATGCCAGCGCAAACAGGAAGGTAATTTTACCGTGGCTTTGCTTTGGGGGGGGGGGGATGGGGGGAGATCACTTCTTCCCCCAAGATATCCGGGTTTTGTATGTATCTTAGCACAAGGGACAGACGGTGTAAGGAGATGTGTAAGTATGCGTCGAAGAGCCCCTTTGAAGCACCCCAAATCCCTTCCTGAAGAGAGCTTCCTTTATCACTTGCGCGTATCCACATGGAAAGGAGAAACTCGTTTAGTGATGGGGGATCTGTGATAAGCCTCCAACCCGCTTGTCTTTTTGGAAAACAGAAAAACCCTGCTGTTGTGCAATTTTAGAGATCACTCAAAAAACTGTTGATATCAATGAACAGTTTTATGCCTCTAATTATTTATTATTTATTGACAACAAGAATTATTTTATGAGATCCATAATACATTTCTGATATCAAAAAAAAAAAGAATTTTCGAGATAAAAAATAATTCTTGCTATAAAAAAATGAATTTTTGATATAAAAAATTAATTTTTGATATCAATAATTATCTAACAAATGTAAAAATGATATCCCATATTTTTGGTGGCAAAACTTAATTTCTGATACCAAAATATCAGCCTCTTTTTATATAAAAAATGCAGAAACAAACATCTGCGAATAAAATAATTACTGGTCCCTCTATACAGAATCTTTCTTTTACTTTTTTACTGTACAAAACGAAGCAATTCTTCAGCTGAATAATTGTGTTGTTTTGTTGATATCACTAATTCTGTTTTTCGTCTCCAATATTTAATTGGCTATTCTTCAAATTTTATATAAATGTGTGCCTCTTGAGATTTCTTAAGTTTGTAATTTTTTTATCTCAAAAATAAAATTTTGCCATCTAAAAATTACTGATAGCAAAATATAAATGAAAAAGATCCACATTGGTTTATTTATATATTTAATTAATTTTGGTATCTAAAATTAGTATTAAAGGTTAAATGTTATTTGATAGAATCCTTCTTTTAATTTTTTACTGTAATTCTTCAGCTTTAAAATTGTATTGTTATTATTGATATCAATAATTCAATTTTTCATCGCCAAACTTTAATTGACGATTAGTTAATTTTATTTAAATGTGTTCCTCCATTAGGGTTTTAAGGCAGACACACATAAAAAGTATCAGAATATAAAAAATATTAAAATTTTTAAAAAGCATTAAATGTTAAAACAGCATTCCATAGACTTGTGGGATCATCACTTGTGAGCTATCGTCGCCCGTGTGCGTGTTGTGTGTGTACGATTGTTTTCAAATTTGGCAGGAGTGCTCCCTGGGTAATACTCCACACAGATTGTACTTTTTGGAGATTTGGACAATTGGCCAAATTAAAACACACACACACACACACACACACACACACACACACACACACACACACAAAATGGTACTCTTGCTACAAATTAAGCATTATTGCGTTGATTTTTGACAGGGATGTTCCCCTTAAGTTTCTGCATGAGGCTTAAGTTTTGTTTGGCATTTTGATAAAAATTGGCCAAAATATTGGTCAAAAACGGTCACATTGCAGAAAAATCACGAAGTGCTAGAGCTTGATGCTTTCTCACCAATCGTCTAATCACTTGCCTTAATAGCTCAAGGGCTTGGAGTGACAAACACGAGGTCATGAGTTCAAGTCTCGAATTTATCCATTGGCTCACGTTATCGGTTTCCAGGCAATATAAGATAACATGCTTTTTAAAATACATATAAGTTTAAGAAAAAAGGTGGCAGTGCAGCGCAGAAATAGAATTTTTAGAAATCTATTTAAGGGATGTTTTTAAATTGGGCGAAATTCGATAGATGGCGATTGCACACAAACACAATGCATTGTCTGACAATCCGGCTGTTGCTGAAACAATTGACCAATCTTTTTATGCGATTTTTTGGCTAAATCTTCCGAGTACGCATAAGCCATGCATTCCACATGGAAAATTTTAGGAAAAGTGCAATCCAGTGTCTGCGTCTAAGACTCTAAGTCTGCATATAAGCTTATAAGAAAAGTGCAATCTAAGCCTACAAGCCTTAGATTTATGGTATATTACTATGTACTGGGACGAGGTCACGAAGTGGCCGAATGGCAGTACATTATAATATGTCTGAAATCTAAGACAAGTAGTTTATTTAATTTAAATTTCATGTTCAATTCACTGTAAATTGACGTGTAAAAAGATGACTGTCGGTGTTATGAGTTCATTATCTTGGTGGATTTCGGCAGCAAACATGCGTGTTTAACATAACATTGCTCGAGAAGTAAAATAATTTCAACTTAAAACTTTATCCAGATTTAATACAGATACAGATATATGTGCCAAGCACAAAAAACAACAACTTAAAGAAATAAAGGGCTGTATTCGAGACTCGTTTATGTGGTATAAGGCGCAGAATTACACTTTTCTTGTTTTTAATACTGTTTTAAAAAAGAAAATTGATTCTGCCAACGATTTGTTTATATATTTTTTCCTAAAAATGATCTGGCTCAACCCTTGCTATATTTTGAAAATAATCATTCACCATGAATTTTAAATTTTGCCCGTAAGTTATGTGTTATGACGGGAGCGAGAGTGCGAAGGACTGAGTGAAACAATGATGTGCTCTGAGTTTCTGCTTTCACTAATAGTTCTGCCAACCTGGCATTTTTTCGGGGGAGGGGGCACTTATTATCATGCGCGCTCACAAAACGCGAGGGGGAAGGGCTGATTTTGAGGCCAGATGTGGTCCCCATTCGTGGATTATAATGCCCTGCTTATTCTATTGTTAAAACACCTAAGTGTAATTTAATCAGAATGATGTAATACGTCCAGTTGTTTATATAAACAGTAGGAGAATTGGATCACCAAACAAATAACCAAAACTTAGTTTGTGTTCCCTTTTAGATTTCCACCCAACTTCAATTGCACCAACGTTTTAACAAACAAGGAAAAGGCTGTAAAGCCCTGTTGCCCCATGTAGGGTTGATGTGACAACTCGCAAAATAACTCAGTGAGCATATCCAGTGTAGAAAATACTCGTACACCAATATTTCACGAAGACGACTGTTCCTGTACAACACCTGTTCCGTTTGTGGGCTGAGCTTTATATGTACTGTCAAAAGTGGAACGGTTTCGGCATCTAAAAGGAAATAAATAATTAATCACTACAAACTTTTTACGCAAACCCACGGTCTTGTCTTTAAATATTTACTTGCTTTGCCACATTCTACTGGCTTTGAGAAAGTCGCGATATTTTACCGTTCATGTTTTGGCTCATTCTCCACACAGCTTTACTAAGCTAGTCAACATATACTGGCTAAAGACGCTTAACAAATTATATGCAATTATAAAAGATAAAAGACACAATATTTGTCCCGATTGTAAGTAATTTCGAGCAAAAAAAAAAGCTTATTTCACAATTTTGCCTGATCTTGGTTTGCCAGTTTGTGAAATAAAATGTAAGATTTTAAGGTAATTTCGTGAAATAACCTAACTTTTAGGTTATTTCGTGAAACGGCAAAAGATTTTAGGCATTACGCGAATTTACCCAACACGGTTTGCCATTTCGTGAAATGGCGGGTTTCCAACATTGACTGTAACACACACACACATACATACACACACACACACACACACACACACACACATATATATATATATATATATATATATATATATATATATATATATATATATATATATATATATATATATATTGATATATTGATGTAACCGAAAGTTCCTCACTAGTTTAGACAGAAACTCATCTTGAACTAAGTCGTAACCGGTGGCATTCTTTAGCACAGAGCCTAGCACCGCTTGACAACCCTATCTTTTTCTGATCGCCACCCTTCTGACCTTGATATATGAGGAAATCAGCAAGCAACGACACCACTGTTGTTACAGAATCTATAGTTTTCATCAGACAAAACTTCTCGAGTACCTTCCACTGAAATCCGTAGACCGGACGGGTAGATTTGTCGTACACTTCTTGCCTGTGTGCTGCGGTTTGTGCTGAAATCCCTTGTTTCTCCAGTCTGCTCGTTTTAGGGACCACAACTAAAGGTTCATTATGTGCGGTTGTGGGGGCCAGTGCGCCCAGTACGGTTGCCTCAGTGCCTACGAGTGCATCTGCAACCTGCGCGGCACCTCCGTTGCCCGCCGCTGCAGCTTTTAGGAAAACAGGTGACGTCGTGTTGTCCGGTGCCATCAGCAATAGCGTGAAGCCTCGCTCCCTGCCCAACCGGTCTGTTAGTCTTTCGAGTATCGTAACCGAGAGAAAGTCACGTATCACTTCCTGTGGCTATAAGCAACTGAACGCATCGCCGATCTCTTTTTCTGTGTCTGAACATGGTGAAACGTACCGTGCGAGCTGCTTGTTGAAACTCGTTGTAAACATGTCCACCCATGGGAACCGAGCCTCGAGCTCTCTGATACCCAGTAAACACCCTTTGCATTATTTCCCTTTCCTGCGGGTTATTCATACTCCCGAGGATATGGTGTGGTAGTAACGTTACCTGATGTTGCGTTGCCAGTCCCGACACCTCCCTGGTATCTTGCATCATGGTGGTCAACTTCTTGCCCTTTAACCCATGATGTAACTTACATTGCGACTGTTGTCTGTCAGACACAAAATTGCCTTGCACTGCAGCTCAGACCTAATATTTTCACTGCTTCCCCTCCTGCTCGTATTTCTAACGCATTGATGTGCATGTCTTGTAGTCACTTCGGCCACTGCCCCTGAAACAATCTGCCTTGAAAATGCACCCCAACCCACTTTGAACGCGTTGGTTTGCATCTGAAGTTGATGTTGGAGAATGGAGACCCCTGATTGATGTGTCCAGCCACTACTGCAAGTTTACCTTCGTTTGTGGTGACAGACAGACTGAACGAGTTGCGTGATGTGCGGCCCTCTTGAGCACCGCTTGCACTCTGTACTTGTAGCTTCGGAAGTGGAGTAGCCTCATGAGCACGCTTTCTCCGTTGCCACCAGCAGTCCTAGCAACGTTTCCGCTAGGGTAGCTGTTACCCGCCTGATCACCAGCATGGTCCTGACGATGTATCGGAGCTTCTGTATCCTCTCTTGCGAGGGAAATACGCGTCCTATAATGAAGTCTATGACCCTCTAAGAAAACAGATACATGATTAGGTCCTATTTCTCTACACCTCAAGATTTATCAGCAGCACCATGGTGGACGCACTTGTAGATTAACTGTAGCGTTTGATTTGCCAGTCTCTCTCGACTTAACCCGGCGTTCAACCAGTCGCCCAGATATTAAAACAGCCCTTGGCTGCACTGAATGTATCGCTTGTTGAACATCCAAGCCCCCAGGGTTAGACTGTAGAGTAGAGCATAATACCAATACCTGTGTCCTCACTTGGAAGCACAGATATTTGTAGTGTAGTGTGCAGCTAGGCCTCTGAAAAGTCTATCAGTGTCGTCTAGATGTCCAGGCTGGTGACTTTGCGGATGTACTGTTAAGTGTCCATTTTGAATGTTGGGGTAACTAAGGTTTTGCTTAGCGGTTTGAGGTCCATTATTAGGCATAAATTCCCCTCCTCTTTGGTGGGAGAAATACCCTGTGAAACAAGTGCCCCGCGAGAATTTTATCTATGTCCTCCTTTTCAAAAACTTGTCTATCATATCCCAGAGTGTCGCTTGCTCCTTGGTGCCCTTTCCGTATCAGGTTACCAGGGCATGATGCGCATTCTGCGTGAGCTTGATAGATAGGACACCCCTTCACTGTTTGAGACAGTGGGGATAGCCGCTCCATAGTCATCTTATCGCCTTGCCACCAGTTCTTTCCATTTTTGTCAACGGTGTGTGAGCCGGCCTCCGACGAGCAAGGAGTTTGCACGCAACACTCTCTCATTTATATCGGATAACGTTGCGCCAGAATTGTGACGTTTCCGGCATCGAGAAAGCTCTCGTTGCAAGAGCCTGCCTGGGTATTTGCATGACGTCACCTACAGCCCAGGTTCCGCCCTCGGTCGTTTTCCGTGACGCTGACATATGGGGGTGGGTACACGACACTGGCTGAGTATTCGACGTCCGCTGATAAAGTTGAAGATTTCCACTTGGTGGGGGACAAAATCTCCTTCCCATTGAAGGAGTTATAGTGACCTGGCTCAGTTGGGACTTCCACTCCTCCGTGGAGGCGACGCTGCCTGTAGAGTTGGTCCAGGCGTAGCTTCTATTACCTGCTCGGGTCTCATCTTTGTTGCGCTCGCAGGTTATGTTTGTAACCCCACAAGCTGTTGTGAGATTAAGGCCGCCTGCTGTTGCAGCGCATTTTTCAAATTGGTGGTAGGGGTTGGTATTCCTAAAACTTTGCCTGTGGATTAGTGCGTTAGTTCTTGTGCTACCCCAGGTGTCCCTCGAGTACTCCAAGTTTAGTAGATGTACCACAGATTCTTTAAGTCGGGTCTGGTTGAGTCGCAGCTATCGGCATAATTGTTGCTCCCTCTTGTGGGAGCTTTTATAGTTACACCAATAAGCTACCGTCTGCGGCAGAACTCTTGGAGTGCTTCTTGCCTGTGCGACTTTTGTGATTCCTGCGTCTTCTGGACGACTTGTTCAAATCATTTTCCTGGCCAGACGAGAGAACCATCCTCTCTTCACGTAGCCAGATTCGTTCCCAAGAGATTCGTCCGCTGGCGTTTTGACTGAAGACATGGTGCTTGACCACCAATCCTTAATTTGTCTGTTTTGAAGTTTGCACTGACGTTGTTTACAGTGTGCCAAGCTTGATCTGGAAGATGTGTGTAAACTGCACACTTGATAATCCTGTCACAGCCTTGCCCAACGTAATGCGTGGCGCAGTCCCTGCAGTAATCTTGAAGGTTTCTCTTAAATCTTGGGTGCCCACAACGTGGTTTCTTCACCACGGTTAGACATGAGTGCAACACACCAGATAACTGACATTAGCAGGCGCGTAATTTCGTTGATGTGTTCTATGAAACCACGCATGTTTTCGTCCTCTGCTGCACTCATGTTACTATTGGTTGTCTTCGTTGGTGACACTAAATTCTGTGCATGTTACTTCTGGTAGCAACAACGGTTTTGAGTGCTACATCCGAATAAGGCGTGTGTAACTCGAGTGCGCCACACTAGTTTGCGTGGTAACGGATAAAGTGCGCAAAGCTACAACCTGAAAAGTTTATTGAACGCAAACCGCGCGGCCAAAATTTCTACTGAACGGAGCCTGTGCCTCCCTAAGCTTTCTTAGCCAGGAGTTAGGGAAGTGGTTTGGCCAGCTATGTTGGCTATGTTGTCTAACTCGTTTTGTCGCACTCTGGGCGCATTCTAGCCAAACTGAAAATTGTTGATTAATTGGCAAAGATTTTTATACTTTAACCATACAGTGTTCTCCTTCATATTTCAGGAAACTTCAGGCGTGAATTCATAGTATGAAATTCATTGTAATACGCTGTAAGTTGTAATTCATCGCACTACATTCTGTTTATATTGAATTACAACGTACTACATTGTAGTACAAAGTAATTCATTGTAATGCGTTTTCATAAAATACACTGTAATACACTGCAATATGTTGTAATTCATCGTACTACATTCGTTGTGCATTGAATTACAACGTAATACATTGTAGCACAAAGTAAATTCATTGTACTGCATTTGATGAAATACATTGTAATACATTGCAATTCATCGTACTACACTATGTGTATATTGAATTACAACGTAATAAATTATAGTACAAAGTAATTCATTGTACTGCGCTTTCATGAAATTCATTGTATTGCATTCTGTGTACGTTGAATTACAACGTAATACATTGTAGTACAAAGCAATTGATTGTACTGCGTTTTGATCAAATTCATTGTATTATATTGTTATACGTTGTAATTCATTGTACTACATTCTGTATAAATTGAATTACAATGTAATACCTTGTAATGCAAAATAGTTTATTGTACTGCGTTTCGATGATAGACATTGTAATACGTCGTAAGCGTAAGCGCGATGCACTTTCTTGGAGCCCCTTGCGAACATTTTGTACATAAGTTTTAACAGTTAATAAATGAGCGATAATCTAAAACGTTTCTTTACGAACATAAATATTACCGAGGTGTTGCCTTTGGAAGAAAAAGTGATTGTTTTGACAATAGAATACCTTTTGACGCCATGCTACTTCTTTCAAAACAATCTTCCGGTGTAACTGCGTGCGACTATTTTCTTAATGAAACTGAAAAACAGCATTTGAGTTTCCTGAATTACGATGAATTACATAGTATTACAATGAATTTCATAGTACGAATTCACGTCTGAAGTTTCTTGTAATATGATGAATTACACTGTATTCCCATGTACAGGGGCCCCCGCGTTAATTCGTCTTCGCTTCATTCCGTACCCCGGCTAATTCGTACCAATTTCGCTGGTTCCGATTTTGGGACCAATTCACTCGTATGCAAAAGTACGAATTAATGAAGACTCGGATAATTCATCCCAAAAGTGACACCCATTATTCAGACCTGTTAACAATGTAGAGTAAGACATATGGCACTGTTCACCTAGTTTAAACAAAACGCAGCTCAGGCGTCATGCGTTGCAAGATAAAAGGGATTAAAAACACGCATTGGAGGGAATAAACGTGTTGTGTTGTGTTGTGACTGACACGGGTAGCTCCGTGAACTGCCTGTCTTAGTGTACATTCTTTTCATGGCATCATTACTCCGGAGCATTTTTTCTTCGCGTACTATGCTGCAGCTTGATATGCATTTTTTACTACAGACAGTTTAGACACTACTCTACGCGCTTTGGAGCGAGCATATAAATTCTGAACACTGGTCAATTCAACAATTCACCTTGCAAAATGGCAACAAAACGAAAACACCATGACTACACTATGGACGTTAAGTTCAAAGTGTTGAAGCAAATAACGAGTGGGTCAAAAACCAGAACGCAGATCATCACGGAGTACGGGCTACCCAAAAATACTCTTGCATCATGGATAAAAATAAGGATAAAATAATCAATGGTGTTGGAACCAGTAAATCTTAGCCTGCTCGAAAGCGCGCACGGTTTGCGAAACATGAGGATTTAGATGGTTATCAATGCCAGGGCGCAAAATTAGAAATATATTGTATGAAGTCTTGGCAGCTCACGCCCTTCGTAAAACTCCGTTTGACCCTTCAAACACTCTAGCAAAATGAGTTGAAGCTTCGTAGATGCGTAAATCCAAACGTGCACATGTGCTGAGGGTGCCGCCACGATATCACGGTCAAAACCCATGAGAACTCGCCTTAAAAGCACTAATGAGGACCAAATGCCCCGTCGTATAAAATTGCCTCTGGTTCGACTAAAGAAGTGCAAAAGAAGCGCTACCCGGCTGGCACAAACAACTAGGCTACCCATCAAGAGTCCGCCGGCAAGCGTTGAAATTGCTCCTGATCAACTCTACGCAACTGGATCGTCCTGGAATTCAACTCAGTGAACTACGGCAGAAATTTGCTGTGTATTCCAGCAAATTTCTGCCGTAGTACTTCTCATGGTTTAAACATGGTTTATTTTCGAGATATGAGCATATTTGGATTTTATTTAGGGTACAGTTTTCATACCATAATTAGATAGTTATAGAACATTCTTTAAAACAAAGATATTTAGATTTTTCGCATTCTCTGATGCTTTTGTTGTTTTCCATGTGGCTTACTCACAGACAGGGGTGTAGATGTTTTCATAAATTGAACAGGTTCATATGTGTAGCTGGGTGAGCCTCAAATGTTTTTTGAAAAGGGTGAGGGCATTTATAATTTGTAAGACTATTCTGCCAGGATGGTGCTCTCAATTACCAAACAAACCTACTCTCGAACCCTGTTAAAAAAGAACATTGAACTCATTACAAAGTTTCCCATCAATACAATCTATATTTTTGTGGCAATATTTTATTTTATTTTGCATCGATATAATTATCTGCTCGGAATAAAATGAACAGTAAAAATTGGCAGCGATACCTTAAAAGGTAATGTGATAAAGAATTTAGATTGCGTGAGCTTCAAACATGAGCCTGTTTGGATTTTGATGAGAATCACCTCTATACTAGTAAACCTTATTGACAACCAAAAAAACTATATTTAATTTTTCTAAGCATGTGATGCTGAAGTACAATTCTTGCAATAAAAACATAAACTTCAACGAGATATCTCAAATATATGTTGTGTGGAGTAAACATTGAATGATATTAACAATATAAAATGTGGAAAAGATTATTCCGTAGGGTACTTGTATCTTTTAAGTTTGAAGAGTGGGTATTGCCTAAAAACTGGTTAATAAAAGAACTTAAGGAGCATATGTCGTAACGTGTAGTAGGAGTACAGAGAGCACCCGTTTGTTAACCTAGAGCACGATAGGTAACGGTCATAACTTTGTCTGAATGGGCGTTGATAACACTGCCCCCAATTTAACTGTCAAAGTGTCAGCGAAAATATGAAACTAGACCGATTTCGTAACCACGCAGCTAAATTTGTATTTATGAACGTGAAATCTTTATATTGAAAACTAAAAAATATACCACTTTGCTGAAAAAGGCCCCTATGCCAAATACATGACAAAATATTTGAAAATACATGATTGAAAAGGCTGTATTTGTCTAGTCTCATTCCAAGTTTAAGAAATTTATACGATACACCTTTTTGGCAAACAGGGTTTCGATTTTTTACCTGTGGAAAATTGATAAGTCGCCCAACTAAAATAAAAGCCTTCCCTCAGTTTCCTACCCCGACCCTCACACACACACCGGTGTGGGTCATACATGGACTTATT
Organism: Protula sp. h YS-2021; assembly: GCA_949752745.1. Taxonomy (NCBI): domain Eukaryota; kingdom Metazoa; phylum Annelida; class Polychaeta; order Sabellida; family Serpulidae; genus Protula; species Protula sp. h YS-2021. Next base: position 48,234,721 of record OX457025.1, on the reverse strand, counting down.
TTTTATGATCGACTGAAAATTGCAAGAGCATTAATATTCAGCCAACATTTACAGACAGGCAGACGGACGTGAAAAGTGATGGCATGTTAGGAGTGGTCATTACGATCAGCCTGTGCGTCTTTTTGAAGATAAACGTATCTACCACCAAGGCTATCACATATGTTGCTGTATCTGCCTTCTCTCTCCGCGGCGTGCCCCACCTTTTCTTCCCAAGACATTGTGAATCTTGATGACAAATTTTAAGTTCATTGTAAGAAAAGGAAATAAAAAACTACTATTTCAGGCACAAAAATAACAACAGTTCATTAAAATTGCTTATTTTCCTTTATAGAGAGTGAAAAGGCTAAAAAGACTAACTAAAAGACTCAAACTTGTATGTTTTGCTATGTCAGTTTGATTATCAAAGAAGATAAATGAAATGCACAGCTTATTATCATACACAATGCATTAGTGTAGCGGCCAACAGATCAATAACGATGTTTGCACGAAACCCCAAGGCATGTTATTGTGCATAAAGTGTTATTTGTGGACTACACATCGAATATAAGAAAGGAACATCAGCATTTTCTTTTTATGTCTTCTCGCAATTAAAAATTTTCTGCATCAAATAAAATTAAAATCAGCAGTAGAAGTGATAAAATACAAAAATCGATAAATGACGCCGCAGTAGGTCACCAAACAACTCTGCAAAACAGTAGTACCACAATGTAGTTTACTCTGAAGTTGAAAGTGCAAGAAATACTTATCTTTAAGACCTTACGACGTCAGAAGATGACGACTATGAAATCATAGGTAAAATTTGCAAAGGTTTAGACAAGATCCCAAAAACATAAATGTACCAAATTTATAAAATAAAAAATGAAATTAATAAATAGAAAAGAATTAAGAAAAACCTCCAAATTTTGCAGCAATTCAACAATTGCTTTTGACTCCTTCCCAAGTGTGATAAAACGTGCTAAGATGTAGTGAAATATTTGACGTATTTTCTGGACGGGTGGAGATCGAGAGAGGTTTAGTTGTTATAGGATTTTCTAGAGACTAATATGTTGTTCAGAAAATAAGAAATTTGCTTTATATTTGCGCATCTGCAGTTTTCCATCCACTTTGATTTCGATGTTGTCTTTGATGGAACACGGACTGAAAAATTCCTATTAAAACACATTTTTAAGGAATAGAATTTTATTATTACAAAGTGAAGTACTAGTTCGGGATGGATAACTTAGCACAACATCATTTGCCAAATTTCCCATACAAGCCTCTAAAGTTAAGAGCTTTTTAGTAATCAGGGAAAAGAGTTCTATTGATCATTCCATTGCAAAAAATTGCAAAGAATAATAAGACCAGCAGTGGCTTGGAGAACGGCGGAAACAAGGCAGTAACCATCTCCGCATAAGCCACCGAGGACCGTCAGTGGTGGTTCACACCAGAATGTCTGACCGACTACTACCCTTTCAAACTTCCTCCACCCGCTCATTTAAGTTCTTCAATGGATGGGGCTTCTATTTTTAAAACAATTTATGGCAATAAACATGGTCCTCCAATCTAGCATCAAAACTGAAACCCTAGAACTGAAACTAGTTTAGTTAGCACTGACGCAGTTGCCCCGAAGTCTGAAAATAGGTCAGTTACTGTTCTGTCTTGAGAGACTTGAGTTATGGTTTTTGACAGACCATATCACATGCAGTCTGAATTGCAAATCTGGTTTCGAGAGTGTGCATAGTGGTAGAAACGGAGTGGTGTTTGAATAGTGGCTCAACCATAGGGTCTCCTCCTACATAGACTTGTTTGACAACTCCCTCACCCATGAGTTACTCTGAATTATTCCCCTGCCTAGACGAGCAAGTTTGGAGGATAGGCGCACTCAAGTGCCAGTAGCCAGACCAAATACTGTATGCTTCTCCCTTAGGCAATTTAAAGCAAATTTTGGGCAGAGCAATGCTGTTCATAAAGGGGTATTGGTGTCAGATTGAGTGTTGGAGAGGCAAGGAGAAAGGCGGTGGCGCTGGTAAGTTTTCTTTTTCGCACCGCTCCACGTAACCCCAGGGCCACTAGCTTACCAAGGCTGCTGAGTTTGAATTAGCAGAGCTGCCCCCGTGGATTACAGAAAGTTTACGTTCTACCACCCGAATGGGTGAAGGAAATAGTAGTTATGAGAACTTTACAAGAACAAACGCAAGCTCAGTTAGGCTCCCTGTGTGCCCTCATTACACTTACCGTTCCTTCAGCGACAGGAACATCCTCGAAACCTCTATCCAGCGGCGAGACACAAGTCAGTGGTGAGGAATCATCAAGTATTCATCAAGGAGGCCCCTATGCTCCCTCCTACAGCAGAAATGTTGCGAATACTCCATGAAGATGTCCCATTCAAAGATATGATAAAAGAAAAGAAATGGCAGAGGTAGAAGCAGGCAACCCATACGCCGACAAAGAGGAGTCACCCAAATGCTTGACCTCGCAGAGCCACGAGCCAAAACAGGAGGCATTTCTGGCTCTAGCTACTAGCGCTGAAATTGCCATTGCAGCAGCAGCCAGGCAAAGGGATTCCGACGGAAGGATCAGGGAGAGAGCAAAGTCATGGCACGTCTCCACTCGTTTAAACAACTGGGGATCAGAACAGCTACCTATAGGTATGCTGATAACATCATCCCATCAAACCCATTGAGCAGCCCACAAAGAGAACTGTGTGGACGCTCAGAGTGAAACTGGACTCAGACATCCCCCTTGTGGAAAAAGACGCTAAAAATCTCTAGAAGGATTAGCCGGTCAGACACTAAATATCACCTCAATGCAGGATCACACATTAAAGGCATTGAAAGAGGCAACGGCCCAAAGGGAATATCCCACGCAGTAGTACTAAAACTGTTAGAGTTCATCTCAATAGCCACGCGAGATACAGCGAAAATAGCAGCCAACCAGCTAACCTCAATGATACAACTGCGTAGAGACTCATTTCTGTTACTCAGTCAAAAGCACCCGGGAATTAAGGCACTCCAGCATCCTAGAAATCAAAGAAATGTTACAAGAAGGCAGTTGGGAGACGTCAATAGATCTATCAGACGCATACCGTCACATTCCAATAAATCTAAAGAGCCGCAAACACCTGTGTTTTAAAATAGGCGGAAAAGATATTGGTTTTTGGCACTTCTATTCGGGCTCGCAAAAATAACGAAAGTCCTGAAATCACGGGCTAGATTCCAGGTCATGCTCGCATTTCAGCACCTAGACGATTGGTTTCTAGCCAACAAGGAGAACGCTTGGGCCAGGCTCCAGACACTGCTCCTAGTAAGACGGGTGCTACGGGCGGGCCTAATAGTCAATCTAACAAAATAAGAGCTTATGCCCAAACAGCAAATGACCTTTCCAGGGGAAAAGTGGAACTGGAGTTAGCTAGAGCCTACCCCACGGAAGACAGGTAGGGAAAATTGCTTCAGCCATCCAGAACATCTCGCCACATCGCTCCATGAAGCTTACCCGAATGGAATCTCTACTGGGGTTATTAGTAGCCACAGAGAAGACAGTCCATCTGGGCCAGCTACACTACACAAAGTTTCAAGGGACAGTGAAACTAGCAGTGGCTCGGGGAGGGATTACTATAGACTAGTGATCATCCTCTCAAAAGCAATCAGAGACCTGCATTTCCATGATGTCTATCGCAGGGCTACCCATTCAAGCCCCGTCCCACCTCCGTGTTATCGATCAGACAGACGCATCGTCCGAAGGATGGGGTTTCTACTTCAAAAAGAAATTGTGGAAAGGCACCTGGCCCCAAGCCTAAAAAAGAAGCATATAAACTGGCTAGAACTAAAAGTCACGTGGTTAGCAATCACATAACTTCTCCCAATCTGAAAAAAATCAGCAAATGTATCAATGCACAATTCAACAGCGGTGGCTTACCTCCGCCAGCAAGGGGGCACTCGCTCGGCAGAATTAATCAAGCTGACAAAAAAGATCCTTTGCCTAGCAACAAATCATGGGATCTAAATACGCACGGAATGGTACATAAATGAGAGAGCTCCTTTCAATGGATAGTGGCTCGATCCCCATGGGATCCCCCATACCTTGATCTATTTGCCAATTACCTAACCAACCATCTGCCCAGATATATCTCCATTTGCCCAGACCAAAACTCCTAGGGGATAGACGCTTTCAAATGCCAGTGGCCCGAACAAGTGCTGTGTGTCTTTCCACCACAGGCCATTCTGAAAAAGGCACTCCTCAGAGCCCTAGTGTTCCCAGGGTGCAGACTCATCCTAATAGCCACATGGCAACCAGGGGCTCTGTGGTTCACGCTACCAGCGCGATACAAAGTAGAGAGGTGTCTTCAGATCTCTTGCCATCCGAATCTCCTACACCAACAACCCTGGGACCACAGTCACCCCTTCCCTCACCGCCGAGGCCTACGGGTGTGGTACCTATACCTAAGTTCCTAAAAGACCAGGGATTTCACATAAAATAATAAAGATGGCGAAAAGGAACAAATCTTCCACATCTAAGATCTATAGATCTCAGTGGAACAAATTCTCGACTTAAGTCGGGCAATAACTACAGTGTTTTATGCACACTCAAGGTGACAGCTCATCTCTTCCTTGGAAAAGGGGGGAGGCAGAAAGATAATCAAGTAAGCAATGGATAGATACATATCAAGAAATGGCTCCTCCCACATGGCTTTATCCATCTGCCACTTGGTCCACTATGGGTAGAGCCACTCCGAGGGAATGGTTCCACCCATGCGGTCACAGCCACAGGGTGCTATCAATGCTCCACTGGAGACAACCTGGTTAACTATCGTTCTTTCAGTGCATGTTATTCTAACTTTAAGTATATATGTCATTGTACTCAGAATTGGTTAATTCTTGAAGACTCATTGAACACCACAAAGGTGCTACGATGTCTTTTATTTGTCTCATATACCAGTTGGAGTGCAGTTTGCCGTATAAGAACTTTTCTGTCGTTTTATTTCGTGGAACGCTTTTTTACGACATAAAGGTAGTTTGCGTCCTTTACACTGGAATTATCGCATAAATTATGAACGAAACATTCCTACACGTATAATAGATTCATGTAAATAAACATTGTCAAACAGGAAGTAGATGAATAAGAACGGCATTTAGAGATCATGTGACTCACATTCCTTTTTTATCTAAATAATTGCACAGTCCTAAAGGTTTGAAGTAGGGACAGATCAAGGACGAAGAAAGGTGGAGAGCGCATTATACATTCGCCAGTAAAACTATCGTCTTTCTTTCGTAAAACGTTTTTTGCGAGAAAAAGCATAGTTCGCGTTCTCAAACTTTAAACTTTGGACAACCCGCCCTTATCCATCCCCACTTCAAAATCCACTTAGGGTAGGGGAATTGAGATAAAAAAGGAATGATGGTTAACGGAATGTCACTCAGTTTTATACTACCGGATGTTTCAGAAGTGCCCTTATGAGGCAATTTTTGGACATGTTTGTTGCCATGGTGCGCCTCCACACGTAGAAAGATTCAATTCACAATTTATGCGTCGATACCACAAATGAGGGAAAGGAGTCCTGAATGAAAATGACACCTTCTGAATGAAACTGGAGTCGAGGTCCCACAATATTCCTCCTTCTCCTCACTTGATCACATATGTGATAATAAGTGGCCACGGACATAACTAATTCTTTTCCAAACAACAACTGGAAAATCTTGTTTTTTGGCCACCCCTTGATTGAGACCAGCCGCCCCCCTCCCCCTTCACCCCAACACTCTGTTACTTTATAAACAAAACATCAGCCTGTTTTCAAGGTGTTTGAATTTTTTGTTACAAAAGTAAAAATGTGTGAAAAATCTCTGGAGTTCAAAGATTTCAATGGAAACATACGCTCGAAGTCGACCTATTTATTGGTCACTAAAGTGTATGTTTCACATCAGTTGGTTGAATTTATATATTTATATATTTTTAAAAATTCAGACTTTGCCTCCGGTTGTGTAGGTTTTATTAACTTAATCTGTACTGTAGATTAGTTATATCTTATCAATTATCAACCCTGAGGGTGCAGGGTGGGTAAGATCATTTTCCTCCACCTGGTAGACTTACCCCCTCCTCCCCACCACATGCAAATACGAATATGGTAAATAATTCTCCCGTTTGATGATTAGAATTTTTTTGCTGCAATAGATGCCTGACCCACATTTCATCGGAAAACAGGGAAGCCCATGAGGCATTTCCCTATCCAAATGGTCAAAAATGTCTTAAATGGCGTTTCGCTTACAAATCATTTCAATGTCTCGCTTTGTGTTTTGCGCCAACATTGTGGGAATCGACCAATCAGATTACACGAGTCACACAGTGATGTTACTTATGCCGAGACTGCCCGCAACATGCCACATACAATTGCCTGTAACTTGGGATGGCCAATAACTGCAGGTCGCATAAATGCATACCTCACGTTTATCTACTGTCTTACTGTGTACTTTATTGATAAGATATTACTTAACTGACTGATATGTTACACATATATTATTATATGAATGATAACAGACACGCCCACTCACCCGCAAAATTAAAAACTTTCCCCTTATTTAAAAACATATAAATTCTACCTATAAAATCGAATATACGGCCAATAAATAGAGGTGGACTTTTACCTGAGGCATTCTGAGGACTGCCACACTTGAAAGAAAGCAAGGTGATGTTTTTCAACTTGTGTAGTTTTTGTCTATTTTATACGAACAATCAGGGGAGGAGAGAGGGGGCGCGCGCGCCAGCAATTGCTCACGATTGAGGAGAGGGGAGAGGGGGCGGGGCGTGCAAGCAATTGCTCACGGGTGAGGGGACGAGAGATTGGGGGCGCACCAGCAATTGCTCACGGGTGAGGGGTGGAAAGAGGGGGCGGGGCGTGCAAGCAATTGCTCACGGGTGAGGGGACGAGAGATTGGGGGCGCGCCAGCAATTGCTCACGGGTGAGGGTTGGAAAGAGGGGGCGGGGCGCGCGAGCAATTGTTCACGGGTGAGGGGAGGAGAGAGGGGGCGGGGCGCGCTAGCAATTGCTCTCGGGTGAGGGATGGAAAGAGGGGGCGGGGCGCGGCAGCAATTGTTCACGGGTGAGGGGAAGAGAGAGGGGGAGGGCACGCCAGCAATTGCTCACGGGTGAGGGATGAAAAGAGGGGGTGGGGCGCGCCAGCAATTGAAACCCCAAAATATGTGGTGAGCCCAAGAAACAAGTACTTTGTTTTACGCTCTTACTTCATTAAGCTTTGATGTCATCAAATCCATATAATTATAATTCCCAGCTCTATCTAAATACAAATAAACTTATGACATAACACCATTGAGCTGACATATAATTACTGAGATGAGATCAGCTCTCAAAATAACCAAGAATTCGGATTTTAACATAAACACCCTAACAAATACGACTAGCAAGTTTATAATTCAATACTGATTGAAAATAAAACATAAAAAGTGAAAAATATCACTTAAACTCGCATTATCAGAAATATGGACCCATTATGGGCTCATATAGTGGCACCTGGTACAGTCCCGATGGGTTGTATGAGTATGGGTTATTGTGACACTAGATGGCCAGGGAGCACATGAGTCCGTGGCACGCCCCACCCCCTTCGTCACTGAGGACAAAACAAGGAGAAAGAAAGAACAAAATAATGTCCGACATCACCCCAAAAGACCGAAGAACACAAAACAGATCTAGAATACGTAATAACAAATGGAATGGCCGACACTGTCATTTGAACATAATATAACACCAGCCACTTAAAAACAGGCTCAGTAAATGGGGCCGTCTGTAACCCCATCCCAGCATGGATGCTTCTTTCCTTTGCCGTTCCCATTCAGATTAACGTTTGGGACTTTGTGCCTCCCTGCTTGTTTAGGCAAGACACAACCGTCGAATTGTTTACAAGAACTAGAACATTGTTGTCCTCTAGTTGCCTGGATAGCTTGTTTAGAGCTCAGGCAATTGATAAGACGACGCTAAATAACCGGTGGGGAGCTCTATTACCCTATCTGACCCTTAACATGCATCCCCCAATCCGATAGGGCTTTTTGCATCTCCATTTCCTGGAGAAAGGGGTGATACGGTACCCCCTCGTTCAGAATTTTGGTCTCGCACCATCACTTCAGGGGGGACAGGGGGTTTTCTGTGATGCCTGCATTTTGGCATGAGGGGAACGACCTTGAAAACTCCTCTTCCTCTCGAAGTCGAACGCTCGATACTTGACCGGACACGGGATATCTGTGGGCTCGACCTCGCTAATGGTTACGTTCTCTATTGATTCACTAGGCTCTTGTGCGTGAAGAGACCTGTGGATGGGGATCTGAGTATGGCCCTCTTCCACTGGGGGTGACACAACGCCGCAACCGTTGGCTAGCTCTTCATAGGTCGCACCCTCGGCTCCTGATCCTGTACAGTTCGCTTTAATTCCTGTAGCTGTTGCTCTATTTTGGCATGGGGCGACAGAAAGGTTGACAGGTTCATTACTTCCGCTCGGACGGGTGTCGCCGGTTTTTGTGCCTGGAGCGACAGAAAGGTTGACAGGTTCATTACTTCCGCTCGGACGGGTGTAACCGGTTTTGTGCCTGGAGCGACAGAAAGGTTGACAGGTTCATTACTTCCGCTCGGACGGGTGTCACCGGTTTTTGTGCCTGGAGCGACAGAAAGGTTGACAGGTTCATTACTTTCGCTCGGACGGGTGTAACCGCTTTTTGTGCCTGGAGCGACAGAAAGGTTGACAGGTTCATTACTTCCACTCGGACGGGTGTCACCGGTTTTGGCTAAGCTTTAGAATGTACCTACAATTTTGGCAACAAATTATTTAAAAATACACACATATTATTAATAATGCCATTTTTGCTTTAAGTTATTTTATAACTGCATTGACAAAAAATTTTCTATAATATTTTGAAACATTTGAAAAATATTCAATATAACATACAGGATGTCTTTTACAGGATTATCATATATTATCATTTAATAGTATTTATATGTAAATTTTAAATCGTAGCTAGAATTAAAATTTTAGAGACAATGAGGTCATTACTTTGATTTTCAGTGCATTTTTAAATTCAAGGTCAGATGAAAAATAAATACGATGCAAGTATTTACATGAACGGTTGAGAACGTGTTTCATATATATATATATATATATATATATATATATATATATATATATATATATAATATTTATAGAATGTGTATTGTATGTATATGTTGTAAAACTAAAAGCTGATTTGAAATTGGGTGGTTTTTAATGATCTCACCCAACATGAGTTATATTTAGCATTTGTTATTTAAAACCAGACAATTGACTTTACATTGTTTTAGGATGGGAGAATCCCAAGGCGTATGTGGGTGTGGCCTGTTACCAGCACACGTGCTCACGTATAGAGGTTGCCATCCAGCAAGCCGTCATACAGGGCCTCGACCAACCAACGCTCACGCTACGGCACCGCAATCTCGGACCTCTCAATATTCAGCCTTTAGCTTTAGCCTTGGTGGTAAGTTTGGGAAGCATTTTGTGGTTCACCTGAGTCCAAAAAATGACGTCAGTCAGCACCTCATTGTTTTGACACCGATACCCCCGAAAAAGACCAAGCGGAATGTTTTTACACCTGAACTGGACGGCTTATGACTACAGAACATATTTATACACCTTAACTGGGGAATAAGACCAACCGCAATGTGTTTACACCCACCGGTGTTTGTATGTCAGCCCTGATAAGACATATCGCGTGTTTGTACACAAAAATCCCGGACTAGATCAACAATGTTTATACACTTTCATTTTATATACGTCGATTTCCTGTTTCGAAGCTGCAGCATGGTACTTCGGATTTTATTAGTCACTACCACAGATCAAAGTCTAATCAACGTCTTTGTTACAACATTGAATAGGCTTCGGAAAATCGACGTTGGATTGACGTTGGACTCACAATCAAAAACAGTCTCCTTGTATTATCGCTCACCCGAAATGATATCCATGACAGGTCATCGTCCATAGTAAGAAGTTGAACGCGGTTTCGACTTCTATAAGCAACCATAACCCGACGTTGCTCCGATGTCGGGTACGATGTTTCTCCAACCTCAATCTGATGCAAATTGATAAATGTTGCAACTACCACGCCGAAAGATAATCAAGAAAAATGCATGTGTTATAAACTATGACGTATCTAAAAGATCTTCCACAGAAGCTTCAAACACCCAGATGCAATAATAGTCCAATGACGAAGCATTTCGGAAATTCATGTAATATCGCCCAACCCGGAACATATTACATTATTGAGTCAGAGGTTATCACTTATGCGTGATCTACGTGGAATAATAATCAAAATAAATGCATATTTGATAATTTCAATTTGAAAAACATAAAAGAACTTCCTCTTAGGTCTACTACTGCTACTTGAACTATTTCAAGTGCCATGACAATCCAGATCATGATTTATTTTCTACTTCTAAATCTTTAGGCTGTTTACAAAGTGTGCTATGACACAGGGCACACCTAGAAACCTAGACCTCAAAACGATCGTCCTCGCCTTACAACGCCCTGTAAGGATCGACGGCTCCGGACAGTGCAACTCCGTGGTCGCTTTCGCAGTGCGACAGTGACCACAGCGGCGATACCCGGAAGGACAGACAGCCGGATAATTGAAAATAGTCAGTAAATGCCTAGGTGAAACCGGATTCTAGGCGCATCGGAACGTTTTTCAATGACCAAAGACATTTGGAGGATAATCACAATCAATTGTTTTTTTTTTTTTTCCTTTAACATCTCTGACAATATTTGTCAATTCACCAAAACGTACTAGCAAGGGTACACTTATACCCTCTACCTTCAATCAAAATTTTAAAATTTTCAAAAATAAATTCTTAGAAGGAAACGTTCTAATTTTTTTATTAATATTTCCGCCAATTCTTTATGAATCCAAAAAATAACAACCAGGGCAGCAGTAATGTCCGCTTCCTCTGTTTAAAATTTTAAGCAAATAAGTCTGACGACAATTAAGATTTTAACCCAAAAATCTGTCAATATTTCCTGCAATTTTTTCAATTTCTTTGTTTTGTTTTTTTGAACCGCCAAAAAAGCGCTTTAATTGCTAAGTGGAAACTTACACTCCTACTTCACTCAGATTTTAAGATGTTTGCTAAAAATTCCAGAAATTGGTACGTTTTTTTAGGAAAATTAGTTTTTGGTCAATATTTCCGTCAACCTTTTGGTGACCCACAAAAACAATAACAGCACGGTGGGTATTGATGTTCACTACTTGTGCTCAAAATTTAAAGACAGTAAGCCTACACACCTAGGGTCAGGGTAAGATTATAATAAAGGATATATATATATATATATATATATATATATATATATATATATATATATATATATATGTATATATATATATATATATATATATATATATATATATATATATATATATATATATATATATATATATATATATATAATCACTTTCTCCCTTGGAATAGATTTTTTTTCCTTTGCAGACAAACCAATGAATTTTTTTCCGATTCCGAAACCTTTCTAAGAAACCTTTTGTCAGTTCGAAACCTTTTCTTAAACACAGCTTTGCTGCTTATCTTATTGTGTGAAATGGAATCCCTACGCACCCTCCCCCCCCCCCCCACCTCGATCCTCACCGAGAATTGGGCTTTACTGGAGATAGTATTTTATAGGAACATTTAGTGTATTTGAAGAATCCACAACAATTCATCTAACGGCAATTCAATTAAATGACGGGGGTACGACAATTCATCTAAATTTTACATCACTGCAATTTTTTTAATTCAAAGTACGTTGTGAATCTGAAGCAGTACAATATTGGAGTTTGAAAACTTTTTTCTTAGTAGTAGTAATCTATTAACACATAATAGATGAATTGCTCCCTCATTTAGATGAATTTTCTCCAGATGAACTGTCGCTAGATGACTTGTCGGGATACCGTATTTAAAATGTCCAGGTAAGATTTTGCATCCAAGCGTTGTTCTTACAAAACAAACACAAGTACGTCACTATGCTCAGAGTGCTCAGTATATGCAAACAAGAACCTGTTATATCTCAAAGGTAAAATATTAAATACTTGGCCAAAAAGAAATTTTTTTTTGAAATTACTTTTTCATTTCGAGTAAAATTTTCAACCTGAGTTTTACTTCACAAAAGCTAACGTTCGCTTATGTCCACCTGTAGACGGGATTTCCCTCTATTTGCGGTAATCGATGCATAAACTGTGAATTGAACTTTTCTATATGTCGAGGCGTACAATGGGGAAAAAAGACATTCAATATAAATAAACATTGTAAAAACTGCCTTTTTAGGCAACACCAGAAGCACTGGGGTGTGTAAGACTGAATGACAAATTACCCACATTCTTTTTTTTTTATGCGCGGAACTGCGCAGACATATTTTTTGGAAAATAATCTCTGAAGATTTTTCACTAAGTTTCTGTCTCACGGGATTACTGCCACTCCCCTTCCTTGTGGGCTTGTCGGGGAACCAAGTGACTACATCACCTGGGCAGAGGCATCGATTTGGAAGGGAAAAGCCAAGTGGCTCTACCCACCTGGGTACCAGAGTTAGCAAGAGTGGATATTCCCTTGTAGCTCCACTCGGGTACCTCTGCCCACGTGGCGCTACCCACAGTTGTAATTCCTCTTGCCTGTGATCCTTCCCACTGCTGCCCAGGTGGGGATAGAAGAGGAACAGTTGAGTCAAACAAGAGTTTGTAGCATAGTTACGAATGATAAATTTATGTTACAAGCATGGCGGAGACAGAAGGCTCAGTGAACAAGGCAGCATATGGCCATCCATCATGCGCTGCTCAAACCCCACACCCTCTGTGATAAGCGCCGACTCACGGAAGGATTAGTGCTCTGTCATGAACCAAACACATGCATTGAATGTGAGCACCTTTCTCATATGGAGTGGAAGGCGATAGAGTCAAACCGTATTCAGTACCAAAGGCTCAAAGAACTGCATGAGGAACGCAGAAAATAGACGGCTCTATCCGAGTCTAAGGGTTGGCCTCTTGCGGAATCTTCGAAGGCTCTAGCATCTGAAGATACTCAGCAGACCGAGCCTCCACTGGACAAAAGTCGCAAGAGAACCAAGCTGAACTGCTCCGTGTCTTCAAAGGCAATGGCCGAGTTGGACAGGGAGAACGGAGAGCATTGAGAGACGTCTGGCTTTCGTCAAATCCCTCCTTTCGCCGCCCCTGAAAGAGGAGAAATAACTCTAAAAGCGAGGTTATAATAGTGAGAAGTGTTAGTCAGAGCAACTCGCCTGTTATGATTATTCAAGAGTTAGAGCTAGGTATCCAGCTGTCACACCATTTACAGCCACAATAGCCTGTCCCGAGGGTGACTCCTTAACCAACATGGGCAGCAGATGCTCTCTACATGGGGCATTAACCCAAGGATACACTAGACTGCGACGAGGAGTCGGTGAGCCTCTCCCTTTCAGGCCACCTTAGAGACATAGACAAAAGGTTTTCACCAGTGGAAGATGACCAGGAGACGGTCAATGATAAAGAGCCGTTGCAAACAGCGTCATGCGGACGGGAGATGGGCTGGGATGATAAATTTCTGGAAAGGAAAGTTCGAAGCACTGACCCAACCCATTCGACTCCTAGATGGACTGCGTTCACAGAAAAAGGGGAGCAGTATTGGAGGGACCCAGCTCTGACCTGCCAACGCTCAATCCACACATCTCCCTCAACCTGCCGTCTCAGGATATCGCTCTGCCCTCGCCGGCGTCAGAGACAACGCGAATTTTACCAGAGGATATTCTGTTCAGAGACGTCTGACGGGGTAGAAGCGTGTAATCCTTACGTAGATAATCAGGAGTACCCTTTCGGTTGATCTCGCAGAGTGAAGATCCAGAACAAGAAGCATTCCTGGCTCTGAACACCAGTGTCGGAGTCACCAATGCGGTGGCTACAAGGCGGAGGGATTTTCAGCAGATGGACTATGGTAAAGGCAAGGCCGTGGAGCTAATCCACCCATCCAAGCAACTAGGGATCAGACTGCCAACGTATAGCTGCCTGTGACAACGTCATTTCAATTGAGCCGATAGAGCTAACCGCAAAAGAGAACAATGTGGATGCCACAGAATAAAACCAGACTCATACATCACCCTTGTGAAAAAGCACGCAAAAAACCTTGAGGAGCAACCACGTTAAAGAAGTACATTACCTCAACACAAAACTATACGCTAAAGGCATTGCAGGATGCGTTAGCCTAAAGAGAGATGTCCGATCCAGTGGTGTTAAAACTCCTAGAGTGCTTTCCAGTAGCCACTCGGGATACTGCAAAGATAGCGGCTTATCAACTAACCTCGTTGGTACAGTTGCGAAGAGAGGCGCTCTTGCTGCATTGCATGTCCTCAGTTAAAGGAGCTCGGAAATTAAGACACTTCAGCATCTTGAGACAATCATAATTATTCCTTCCTCAAGACATCGAGACGGCCAACCAAGAAAACAGAGCTGTATGCAGGACCTGGTGCTGATGTCTCGGCCTAGACGCCCTATGTGAGAGCTATTTCCAGTAGGGCCAGTAGATGTACGTGGGCAACAGAGTTGAAAAGATTGCACCCCAATCGCGCCGCCACTCCTTTTCAGACAAGAGACAGGGGCAGCATGATGACAGCGCCACCAGTCTTTTTTAAAGGAATGGACGAAAGCCCAGTGGGAGTCATTTTTCATTCCAGTGATAAGTGATCTAACCCACCGCATTCGCTTATCTAAGACAATTGGAAGTCAATCCCCTGTTTACCATCCCGAGCTGGAATCGAACTCGGGACCTTGGAACTACCAGACCAACGTTCTAGCTAACTGAACTAACCGTCACCCCCACTATGCCTTGCAGCAATGCAGGTAGTTACAAACAACGACACCGTGTTGAGTTGAAGGACTCATCTCCAGGGAATGCTGCTCTTTTATTACAAGAAATAAAGCAGCTTCTGACCTGTAAAGACTCTTAGCTCGCAGCAGGAAAGCTAGGCTATTTCTACAAAGCCTGGGTAGAAATAGGGGCGCCGTGTCGGGTAGTCAAATGGGTTCGACAGGGCTGTTCCTTTCCATTCAAAAAGGACAACAGCGGCAGGTGCCTTATAGTGCCCCTATAGCCACCTCATACACTCAGACTCCGAGCCGAATCAGGCTCTGCAAGATATAGTAGAGTTCTAGATAAAAGGGCTATACCGGAAATGTCAGACTCCGAACAGGGCTTTTTCAGTCGGGTATTTCTGGTCCCCAAGTAAACGGGGGGGGGGGATGCAGAAGAGTCATAGACATGTCTTGTCGAACCAATTTCTCCACATGAATACGTTTCAGATGAGTACTGCCTCAGTAATCAATGTTACAGGAGGGCAGTTGGGGACGTCAGTAGATTTGCAAATAAGCTTGAAGAGTCACAGATATCTATGCTTTAAGATAGGGAAAAAAGATTCTGGTTTCTGGCACTTCCGTTCGGCCTGTCAATAGCCCCGAAAGTGGTGAAGGGGTTGCAACCGTGGACTCATTCCTAGCCCATAGAGAGGAAACCAAGGCTAGGCTGCAAACACTCCTGTTAGTAAGGTAAGCGCTTCAGACAGGTCTCATGGGCAGTTTGCCAAAACCCGAACTTATGCCCAAGCACCAGATGACCTTTCTGGGAGAGAAGTGGGATGGATCTGGAGTTAGCAAGGGCCTACCTAACAGAAGACGGGTGGGGGAGAATTGTCAAAGCCATTCAGGATATTACACCCCATCAGCCCAGGAAACTTGAACGAATGGAGTCTCTATAGAGGCTACTGGTAGGCACAGAAAAGACAGTCCAGTTTGGCAAGCTTCACTACAGAAGATTTCAAAGGGCAACAAAATCAAGAAGTGGCTCGAAGAAGGGGTCATCACAGGCTAGTGGAGATCTCATCGAAAGCAATCGAGGGTCTGCACTGGTGGGTATTCCCAGAATGCCTATTCCGGATTACCAATTAAGGACCAAGCATACAAACTGGCTAGAACGGAGAGTTGTGTGGCTGGCAATCACTCAGGTGCTCTAGTTTGGAAAACAGGTCAGCAAATGTGATGCTGGCCACTTCTCATGCTCTGTTCTGCGCGTGCCCTCAGGAAATACATGGAGTTATCCAAGGATTACAGAGTGCCAAGTCAGAAAACTAATCATTTCCTTTAGGCTTGGCGTGACCAAAGACATTTCCAAACAGATTGTATCTAGCTATATCAAACCTGCAATATCACAAACATATTCTAAAGCCCAAACAAACCCGAAATTTTTGGCTCAGTGTAAACTTAAAGCCCATCAATTGAGACAAGTAGCTAACTCCTTGAACGCCTTACATAATGTTTGACTAGAAGATACACTACGTACAGGCTGCTGATCATCCCCGAATACTTTTATCAAGTTCTATCTAAAGAATCCACTCAAAGTGAATTAACTGGACTTCGTTCAATTGGCCCTTTTATAGCGCAGAAACAGTAATTTCTAACCCCGATTCCCTGTCTGTTATATATATAGTCAGAACCAGAGAGAAGCCACATCAAGCAAGTGAGGGCGAAACTTCAGGCAAGACCAGACAGGAAAGCAGCATTTCTTGAGGCAGTTAACGCCCAAGAAGATTAGAACTGTTACTTGCCCAGGTGGCTCCGTTTGTCGGCTTATAGAAGTGGGTAGAGGCATTTTCCCCGCTTCTCATCTATTGTCTTAGGGTATTGACTTAATAACATTTCTCACAGCGGGGCGTGCTAATTTGATTGAGAAAGAATTTGCAATTTATTTGTGTTAAATTGATAACTTGTTTGCATTATCAACCATTGCATTTCTTGAGTTGATCTCTGACACTAATTAGTACACACTGTTTATTTCTAGAGATCGTGTGATTTAGCTTCAGTGAAGGATATTATTTTATATACAGATTATTGTACAGCAATCAGTATGTATGTCTACTCACATCGGTTGGGCATACCATCCGTAGGAGGCTGGAGAGGAAGGTATATGAATGCTTCTTGCTATAGCAGTTATCTTTGTCGGGTCACTTGTGGGTGCATTCATAAGTACTTTAACAGCGAGGTTCATCCTTCTTCTGAAGAGGTGCAGCCAGGTAAGCAAATGGGTAGAGCCACGTGAAGTAATGACTTTCCCAACATGGTTATATCTATTAGCCACTTGGGCCCTTCTGGGTAGAGCCACCCAAGTGAACGGCTCCACGCACATGGTCGGAGCCACATGGTAAGGTTATTGTAAGAGTGGAGCCATCTTCGGTAATGGCTCTACCTATATTAAATACCGTTCTTTCATTACAATTCCTTTACCTTTTTAGTATATATAATGTTATACTCAAGATTGTTAAATCGTTGAAGACCCTTTAAAAAACCTCAGAAGTACTTTGATGTCTTTTTATTTCGCTCATGCAATACATATATCAGAAAAGGTGTAGTCCGCTTTGAAAGAACTTTTCTACACGAGGCATGCCAAGCGGGATTTACCCCAACGCCGGTTTCTAACCCTGTCTAAAAGTGGAGATAGTAAAACTATTGTTTTATTTGGCAAAATACTTTTACGAGCAAAAGCGTGGTTCGCGTTCTCCACCTTCAGAACTTCTTTTACCCGCCCTTTTCCATCCCCGCTTCAAACCCGCTCAGGCGGAGGAACACTGAGATAAAAGAGGAATGTAAGTAATTTATTGTCATTCAGTCTTACACACTCAAGTGCTTCCGGTTTTGTCTAATAAGGCAGTTTTTGGCAATTTTTTTTTTTTACATTCTACGCCAACACGTGTAGAAAGTTCAATTCACAATTTATGCGTCGATTATCGCAAGCGAAAGCCCGTCTAAAGGTGGAGAACGAGAACTACGATTTAACTCGTTAACAACGTTTTACGAAATAAAGCGATAGTTTGGTTTGCTTTTCAGTTACAGACAAAAGTTTGTTTTGTCTCAGATTCCGAAAGCTTTCCAAGAAAATGTTTTGCCAGTTCGAAGCCTTTCTAAAAAACATAGCTTTGCTACTTACTCTACGAAACGGCATCTCTCACCCCGACCCTTACCCTCACCCCGACCCTCACCATGAACAGCGCGTTCTAAAATGAGTTCGAATATGTAAATCGCTGTACATGTAATCGTTTCGAATGTAAGTCACTTTTTCAGTCCTGCCGACTTCGTGGCGCTGTCTAGTTACAGCAGCGGGGGAGGTTGCATCCGTCGTCTGTATTATCGCACATAAACTTTAACTTAAAATTCTTCTACTCCAACAGTTTGGTTGCTTGTAAATTTTGTTTGAATGTTCCCAGGATAACGTAATGTCACTATGCCGGTTGCATCAGCACTGTACAAAAGACACCTTTTTTGACATGCTGGATCCCAGTAAACATTCCGACTTCCATATAATATAGATTTCAGATTACGACGCCGACCTGACCTAACCGCAACATTAAATATGGTTGAAACTTGAAGGTAATTGTTCGCGACCACAGATCAACATCTAATAAACGTTGAGTAGACGTTGGCCAAGCACCACTTTCTCCGACTTCTTTGGTGTGACGTTGAATAGACTTTCTCGGTACAACGTTGAATAGACGCCCGAAAATCAGTGTTTTACATGTGTCGAAAACTCGTCTGTACAACGTCGGGAGATGGACGATGTTTCAGTTTCCATTTGCAACCCATTGGAAACGCTGATTAGCTAATGTTTTGTTTTCTATAATCAACCGAAGCCCGATTTTAGTCACAGTTTGGTTTCATATGAATTACGTATGACCAACATATGAACTACCTAAAAAATTCAAAACCAAAAGTAATATGAATTTCCTATGAACTTCATATGTAGTGCCCATGTAATTCTAACGTTCTTCATTTGTACTTTTTATGTACTACATACGTGGCGTTGAAGTTTGAAGTATGAAAATGAAGTGTCCCTCCTGCTCTTCCGTACACGGCAGAGGCCTTCATAGGACAGATTTTGTGAAAACAAACGGTATTTATAATTTAACTATTTGGCCAAAACGTAAGTTTCATAAACTTGGCTGCTTTTGCGGATCAAAAGAAATCTTTCATTTTTTTTTTTTTTTTGGCGGATTGCTGTTAAAAGGTTTCTTTTAAATTATCATTTACAGCCTCCCCTATCCACACCGAATTTGAAAGCAATTAAAGACAATTAGAGACATCGAAACAAAGTATGCAAGCAATCTGATCAAAAACTGCAGGAGGAGAAACATTTTTTAACATTGGCTGCCAAATATTTTAAATATGTTGCCATTTTTTTGGCGATTACAGTAATTTTACGAGAGGACCACAAAAGGACATCCCTACCAAATCTGAATACAATTCCGTAAAAACTGTGGAGCAGGTGTTATGAATGCAAGTTTACATAAGTGCATACACAGCCACGAACGACAGATGCCCTGCTGACGTGACTAGGCCACCTCGACGAAGTTGGCTGGTCTAAATATGAGCAACAGAAATGTTGTTGTTTGGTGTTTGACGTCTGTCAAATATGCAGCCTGTTGGCATGGTGCTAAGGCATTTAATCACTCAACAAATCATAAAATCCCAGAGCTAAGTAGCAGCCATGCTTTTTTATGAGTTACTGAGTCGGTGTTCTGCTTATAATTAACAGAATGTCATGTTCAGTTATGTGCATCAATTAGGATCTGGAACGAGACCAACAAACATTCCTGCCTTTGACGTCTCTCCTTGAAGGATATGAATTCTGATTCTGAGTTCAAAATTGCGAAAAAAGAATGGGATGCTTTGTCAAACATTGCATTTTATTTATTATTCTTTGTTTTCTGACCGCGGAGCAATTTTTTTAGAATATGGATAAGAATAAATGAATTGAAAAGCACAATGACAGGTGCTTCAGATATATTCTGATAATAGCAAAGCTGAGGGAAAAGGACCAAAATAACAAATATTGTGAGAGATTTTGTCGATATGAAAGGAGTGAACTCAGGACGAGCTGGTCCTCTAAATATGAGGAAAGAGATTTACAGAAGAAATTACAGTATATTGTTGCACAAAGATATCTACGTGGACAATAAGGTGAAGCTCTTAGCAGCAGTGGGCGGATTCACAAAAGTCAACTAGAATGTTAACAGATTGTGTTAACTGCTCCTGTAGCTAACAGAACTTTTGAAAGTTGATTGAGAAATTTATTTTTATATCAAAACGAATTCCTATAAAAATTGGTTTGGTATTTTAGCTAAATCAGCTGATTTCCGTTGTGTGGTGTACAGTTAACTGCACAGTTAGCTTTTGTGAATAAATACCGGGGTAGATGTTAAAACATTTCTGGGAAATCGAAATTTTACTGGGATAACTTTAACTTTTTTGCTCATAGGTTGATATCAATATATAATTAAAGATATCAACAAATTAATATAGATCTCATTAATTTATGTTTTCCTATCAATAATTGTATTCTAGATGACAAAAATAAATTTTCGAGTTCAAGAAATAAAGAAATAACACACACTTAGAAAATCTTAAGGGAGGCAGACTTTTACATAAAATCCAACAAATCGTCAGTTCAGTTTTGGAGATGAAAACGTGAATTTTTGGTATCAGTGATAACAGAACAACTGCTGCTTGTTTGTGCAGTAGAAAATTTAAAGAAAAGGTATGCATACAGGGGTCATTCAATAGTCCATCCACAGATGTTTGTTTATGACTTTTAGATATAAAAAATACAGATTGATATTTTCATATCAAAAAATTAATTTTTGAGATTAAAAAATCATTTGCAGATTTGAAATTATAAATAAAAATGTTTTATTCTGAAATACATGTAATGTTGTCTAAAATAATTTTTTGATATCAATAAAAAGAAATGAAATTATCTTCTAAGCTGTTCGGGGCTTTTGAGCCCTCTTGCCCTTTCTGATGATAAATCGTCATTTTTGGATAAAATGACTCCCGTTGGACTTGAATTTGAGACCAAGGTAAACAAGCGTCTCGTCACTCTCAATGACGGTATCTAATTTGAAGCTCCTACAATAAGTAGTTAGGTATGATTTTTTTTTTCTTTAAATCATCTGAATCAAACTTGGCGCTTGATCTCAGTTTCAAAGATCTTTGTCCAAAGATACTATGTCCAACAAAATTATAAGAGAATATGAGCTGTTATTTCAATGCTTTGGGCAAAAAACCATAATTGACAATTTGGCGATTGTGACATTGTCGTTAAAGTTAATGTCAGAAACAGGAAGGTAACCATTTTCTGAAAAAAAAATGTCAGAGACAGAGTGGGTTTAAGTTCATTTACAGCCCTCTGGGACTGAAAAATGTTACACAAAAGGTACAATATGACCTTGACGCCAAGTTCGAGACAAAAAAAGCCCAGAAGTTTACCGTTATCTCCAAAACGTTAAAGCTTTTTCGATCATTTGGAACTGAAAGGCGTTACGTAGTAGGTGCCTCGGTGTCATCGACCTTTTCCGTCAAGGTCAATGTCAAAAATCAGAAACCAATCATTGTTTCGCAAACCGTTAGAGATAAAATGGTCTTGTTAAACAACAGCTGTCGATTGGTTTTGTGCTGTGAAAAACTAGTGATTGAGAATATTTAAAATGGGTTTGAACCGTACATGACACGAAACCGGGAGTTGTCTATCTTAGCGATTTGCAAACAGGTCTGTTTGTTAGCCTTCTATTTCGGAGTGCTTCTCTGGCTAGTTGGGATAGTTCGGGCGTTCTCCCTTTATTCAAGCCAGAGTTGAATTAATTGTCCAGGGATTGGAAGAACAGCATGAGTGGGCAGCGGCACTAGGACTACAACATCTGCATAGTTTAGCTCAAGACCAATGGTGCCAGCATCAACCGAATGGTGGGGCCCTGTATACCTGGTACCGATTCTCCCCACGCGCATGCATACGTACTTGTAGTGTTCGAGTGCCCGGTGGTGCGCAGACACACGTCTATCGGCGTCACCTACATAGGCTGTACAGCTGTTGTCAATAACTTATTTAACGGCTTTAGGTCCGTTCGTTTTTGTCTGACAAACATGTGAAAACTGTCGTTTTATTTCGAGCTTTAACGAGTAAAAGCGTGATTTACGTTCTCCGCTTGTAGATGGGTTTCCCTTTCCGTAAATACTTTTCACGCTATAGAAAAACATTTTCTCACTCGGGCTAGTTGAGGGATGAGGGTGGGAAAGGAAAGCTAAAAGTGGAGAACGCGAATTACGCTTTTACTCGTAAAAGTCCGTTTTACGAAATAAAACGACATTTTTACTTAGCAAAAGCTTCGAATTTGCCTATTTCCCCTTTTACATGGGACTGAAGTCCGGAGCAGGTCAGCCTGCTATTTTGAACAACACGAAAAAAGGTCGAAAATTACAACATGACGCGGAAGAGCTCGTTGACGAAGCAGTAAGGGTGGAAAAATGCTGAGGTAAACTCAAATGAAAGACGAAATACTCAGTTCTACTTGTTGACAATCATTGAGGGTAGGTTCGGGGAGCATTCCCCAACTTACAAAGAATTCAGTACAAGAACTACCATAATAACAAAATGAAAAAGGAAGCAAGTTGTCTGTCTAAGCCACATGCTAATAGACTAATGCATAGTTACATATATAAGTTGCTGAAGTGGTACAATGCTATATGAGCATATATGCTATATGTGAACACGTGCTGACAAGAAAAACAAGTTTTTTAAGACAGCAAACCCTGGCGGACGAGAACTGACCAAGTCCCGCCCCTTTAGCGTTGTTGCTTCTTCCTGTCGTAGCTGGGACTTGACAAAGCTGCTCATTTGCTGCCCATTACCCTTCTGCTTTTGCTCTGGCTGTCTACAGCCACATGGATTATTAAGAAAATGTGGTCTCGTCTGCTTTGAAGGAGCTTACTGAGATTAGGCCCATAAGCTCGTCTTGAAAGAAGTCTTTTAAAAAAGAGTTCGGAGAGGGCCAGCAGCCTGTTTAAAGTATTTTACAGAGAGCGGTTGGGGAGAGTTTTCAGTGTGTTAGCAATCTGACGAATGTGATGGGCCTTCACTTAATATTCTGACAGAGGGCTTATCCTTTAATGTAATTAGAGATCTTCTTTTTTAAAATATATTTATTTAAATTCGACATGAAAGATATAATCAGGGCTTTCTGATTTTCCGCTCTGCATTGGTCTTAAATTTCAAAATAGCGCTGTAAAGCTTTTCAAAGCGCATAGATAGGCCAGCGTTGCCTTTCCTGGAATTCTGGCAAGACTGGAAGGACGATGTGTTCAAATATACTCATGCCTTAGGTGGCAATATGTGTTTAAAGTCAGCCTTAGGGACAAGGAAGACCTTATTCCACTCTCCGTTTTCTTTCTTGATCTCTGTTCCAAAGCCTCTATCCTACATCTTCTTATGTCAGATGCTAATGCTAAGAGAAAAGTGAACCGTACCATGGCATTTTCAGCGAAATAACCTCGTCTCCAAAAGCTACCATTGTAGGTAACGAAAAACTACGGACATTTCCCATTGGACTTCATTTGGCATGGTAGAAGGGACATTTACCTTGAAATGTCTGAACAGCTGATACAAAGCTGTGTGTTCCATAGGCTGGAGCATGCCGTGGCTTTGAGTACAGAACCAATGGCTGCTTGGGAACCCTCAATCGAACAAATCTACAGTGGCATTTGGTAAACAGTCAAGGATGTCCGCCGCACCGGTTTGAAAAGCCTCATTATTTGACTTACCGCACCAAGAGCCGAACTTATTCCATTTGGGGCGGCATACATTTGATGTAGACCGTTTGTGAGTAGTAAGCATTTTCTCTACTACCTGTTTAGAGAATCACTTGTCCTCTGAAAAGGTTGGGTTTGGAACCACAGATGTAAACCTAGCGCAACGCTGACTAGCAACGGAGAAGTGATGGAAACCACGGAGTGACCGATGCCCAGGGGGTATTAGAAGAAGACGGCGAAGAAGTGCTGCGACAGTGTGGTCTGACAGGTCATTCGGATGGGGTCATTGCCGTCTAGAGGTTGGGGGCCACAAGGCACTTTTGTAAGAATGGCATCCTGAAACATCCTCCGGGACTAGGGATGATGATGCTAGAAATGGCGTGCTTTCTTCTCCCAATGGGTTGAGGTCTGAGGAGGATATACATATGGGGAGCCGGCCTGCTGCTGTGTTATGTTTCCACAGGCGTTGCCCACAGCAGGTGAGAGTAATAAATCCATTTGCCCTAAGGCGTCTCTCTCGGACCCTTGTTCTTCCAAAACTTCCTCCTTTATCATTGAATTGCTCTGACTCTTGGTGGATGAAATCTCCTGATGGGGTGAAAATTTTCTGTTCAAGGGAATAAGGAGCAGCAGCGAATTCTGGGCTTGGACTAGCTGCACTTCACCGAGGAGGTGTTAAGCGGACACCTGACCAGACGGTCGATTCTGAAGACTCGCTCTCACTAACAACTACAGGTTGTAGTTCTCGCCTGGATCCAACTGGGTAGGCGCCTGCCGGATGGACGTCAGTACTTGGTTCGATGTCACCGGGGCGTGCGAAACCGTGGCCGAAGCTTTGCCCTTTTTAGCTCTCGTCGTGTTCCCTGACTCTGTACTCTCGGTTGTAGCTCTTGGAGTTGCCTCTCACTGAGGGCTGGGATTTGGGACGCACTTTGGGAGGTCTTCTGCGTTGGGATGCCTAGCTGGCAGACGAGTAACGAGGAACTTGTGCCCAGTACCCTGGGGTAAAGTAATACTTGGTCACTAGAGGCTTGTAACTTTTTGTCCGGTATCTCTAGAGTCTTAGGGGTATCCGAATGCATAGAAGTCTATGCCCTATCTAGTATCGTATCATCAAAACTCAAATTCTGCTTCAGAAAAAAGCCGTAGTTTTAGTCTTGGGCTTTTTCTTGGAGACTGGAGAGTCCGATTCCACGTCTCTATCACTGTGCACCGATGAGGACATTTGATCCATGATGACGTAGCTGGCCTTTTTCATCGTGTCTTGACAAACTTCTTGGTGTTGAAAGAGACAGAGGCGAGCACCTGTCGTGTCTGCGATCGTTCTTAGCACGAATTTGGTACAAATGGCCTTAAAACTTGTGAGACAAATAACAGCGCTCTGGGCAAGTCCGAGTTGCGTCACAAAGAGGTAAGCCACTGTCGCTGTTGCGGCTGTCACACAACGGGTGTCGATTGAGCGACGTGGTGGGGTAGGTGTACTGAAGATCTGTCGGATGGTGGAGAGGCCGCAGATTACCCTCTGCCATGTCTGAAATGCAAGCAGAAAGGAGACCATGAGATAACTGTAAATGTTACCCGCAAACACGTAGCTAAAATAAAAGATGACACCTTTACAAATGCTTTTCTCGTCAAATAAGTGTATAAGCAGTATCTATAATTGCTTTCAAAATATTTTAGAACGCTCTGAGTGAGTAGAAGTGCTTCTTAGGCCGGACACTCCGATACGGGATGGGAAAGGAAGAGGCGGGAAGGATGACCTTACCATAGCAACTGCAGACAATAGACAATGGTTATAATACTAAATGTTGATGTGTGGGCTGCCTCTGTGCGTGCAGAATAGAAAGCGCACTGAAATTCCTTCCGTCTTCACAGATTAGATTATTATGAGACACTGTTCTAGATATCCGAATACAATGATATTTTAGGCAAGTTTATTAATTGCTGAGTAGAAAACTGATGTTCCTTTGACCTCTCACCTCTTGTTTTCTAAAATTAGAATAACTTTAGAGGTATGAAATTTTTAGCGGAAAATGTTAAGATTACGCTTATGTTGATTGAACAGGGAGAATACCGCTTTTCAACCCAGTATGAATTCGTGGTCCCGACAGCGCGTTGAGGCTGCAGCGTCAACTCGAACAAATCGTAACATAACAGTAAATGTGATTGCGATTTGGTTGTAAAGGTCGGGATCATGGCATGACGTTGAAACCTGACACAACGTTGAAAACGTTGGATGGCCACCACATTCTCCCACGTCTAATCAACATCTTTGGTGCAGCGTTGAAAATCGACAACAAAATCCAGTCGTTGATCACACATTGGGTGCGACGTTTGTTCAACGTTGATGCAACGTTGTGCTGTTTTCTGAGAAAGATCAAAGGTGTTGACCAAAGCAGCAGCTATATTCAAAGTGTCCCATTACTGGTTCAAAGAACTTGTGGCAAAGTTATGTCTGTTTTTCCAGAAGAACACCCGAGTTACCACTCTTGACCTCGAAGACACAGGCTTAGGACCAGAAGGGGCGAAATATGTGGCAGCCATGCTCCTGGAAAATGACTTTCTCCATACAGTGGTATGTATTTGTAATATTTTATAGGTTGTTGCCATAAAAATTATACAATAATAACATTGTAATAGCTTGGAAACACTAGGAGGTGATTCGTTCAATGACTCCTCAAAGGAAAGATGGAAACGAGAAGGCTAAAGCTGTAAAAGTTTTCAATAAGACTTTCATTTTTTACTCCCAGGTGGTGGGGGGAGTAATTTGCAGCACATATGTTACAATGCGTTCTCAAATAAGAATGTCCGTTGACATTGTGCCCAGCCGTAAAAGCGGAGACATCACAAAGGCCAGTTTTTGCCGAACAATAACAAAAAATACTACAACTCAACTGAAGATCTACCTGGAATCAGGGAAGGGAGGGATTGAAGTAAAGAAAGAAAAAAACAAAGAAATTAATGTACTATTGACATTTATATACTTCTATGAGAGGTAGAACTACAAATATGGCCTGAAAAACCTATGAAAAGAGACAAAGAAAAAATAATTCTGGGCGAAAATCCAGGCGACAATGCAAACCACTTCTATGGTAGGCCAAACTATAAATATTGCCTGCAAAACGACAAAGGGAGACAATGAAAAAATATCAATTCAACGTCACTCAAGCTATTCTTTCTCTACATCCAGCGATTGATGAAGAAGCATAAACTGCGATCACATCGTGCTTTTTTACAATTTGACCGTTTTAGCCAGTATTTCGGTCAATTGTGATCAAAACGCCATAGAGAATACACTTCTGATACAGAATCTATAAAATTTCTATAAAATTTCAACGTAATCGGACACGATTCGGCCAAGGTTCGTAGAAACAGTAGACCACTTTTGTGTTTCCTTAAAACATTGTTGAAATACTGTTGTCTGCCTTCATGGGTTCTTCAAGCCATATTTATAGTGCTACCTCTCACGGAAGCGTTGTGGGTTGAGAATCACAATTTGTGAGCTCAATTCTCTGTGAATACTTTTTCATTGTCTATCTCCATAGGTTTTGCAGGCCATTATATATATATATATATATATATATATATATATATATATGTGTGTGTGTGTGTGTGTGTGTGTGTGTGTATGTGTGTGTGTGTGTGTGTGTGTTTGTTATCGGTTCGGCACACACTGACCAAATAAATAGATAGCTTTAAGATAAATACAAGATCCAGATCTAGTCGAATTACTTTTGATAACAATGTTAGCCTTGAGTCCTTTTAGCGAATCTAAATTTTGACAAAAGTTCTGTTTACTTTCACCTTTGCAATGTCGGCACCCTTAAGGTTGGGCGCAATGTCAACGGACATTCTTGTTATGAATTTAATTATAGTTTTAAATACTCTGAACAGTCGGTCCAGTTACTTAATCCGATCTAACCACATTAGGTTTTCAGATGAACATATACCATTGTAGAGAATGCTTAACCAAAATATCTTACTCACTCTATTAATTTAAATGTGTCAAATAAAGACTTCCGTTATGTTTTCTTGGTTGAAATAATCTGTGCATTTTGAAATAATCCAAGACCGTCGTTTACGTTATTCAAGGATTTGTCCAATAACAAGGCGGGCGTGGAGGGCGCTCGAGCACTGGGCGAGGTGGTGCGCTTCAACCGAAGCCTCATCTGTCTCGTTCTCGCAGGCAACGACTTCGGTGACGCTGGCATAGAGCTGATCGCCGCTCCGCTTCAGGTAGAACCTCTGTATAACAGGCCCATCTGAACGGGCTACGGCGTATCCGCTCATCCCAAAATACACTCCTGGTGTCATAACTGCGACACGACATGCACTTTTCGTTTATTTAATACGTTTTTTTTCTGTGGTTCAATGCAGAAATAACACCTTAAATTCCCCTGACATTTTCCCTGTCATAGTCTTCAGCCCTCCAAAGTTTCTGCTCAGTCAGGTAGCAGAATTGTTTCCTTTGAACTGCTACACTCCTCCCCCTTTACGTACTTGAAATACAATAAAGTATCATCCTAAATATATACTTGTATTTATCGGTAGTACGCAGCATTGGAAGAGAAACTTAAATTAAAGCATATTTTATGTGTCACTTTGGAAAATGCTTAAATTTCGAATGCCTAAAAAACCTTGATATTTAGAGTTCGAGGTCTGATACCTTACCATAGGTAGGTAGGTGAAAAACAGTTGTGCAGTTTGGTTTCATGTGAATTAGATATGAACAATATAAGAATCACCTATGAAATGTAAAACCATAAGCTGTATGAATTTTCTATGTACTTCATGTGCAGTGCCCATGTACTTCTTACGTACTTCATATGATCTTCATTGAAGTATGAAATATGAAAGTGAAGAGCTCCCCTAATCTTGCGTACAAGGCAATCTAGGAAATTGTGTATGATGGGGAAACGCTCGTTGTTTTCGACCGAATGTATGAAGAGAATACCAAATAAATAATTTAAGTGCTGTGACCTAGTTACTCATTTAGCATTCTATATCAGTATTAATGATACTACTGATTACTTTTATTGACGTGTTAATAAAGCACCCTGCTACAAGAAAAAGCATAATTCGAGTTCTCCATTTTTATACGGGTTTCTCAAGTAACTTTAAAAGAGTAGCGCAATTTAGAACAACGATTTCCCATACTGACTCGAATGGTCCTGGCCAATCAAAATCCTTGGCCCTCTGGTACCAAGTCTCATTCGAGTTATGCTCACTGGTACCAACTGCACCCTGGTTGGAAGAGAACGTAAGATAAAAGTGAAGAACGTTTTACTTCGAAAAAGTTCCGAATTCGCTCCACATTTTTACAAAACTAGAAACCAGGTAACCTGCGTTGAGAGCCAAGCCGAGAATTTTTTCAAAGAACTCCGTTTTTACTGGCACAAGAGCCTTTTGAAGACAGGCGAAAGGGAAAACACCGAAATAAAACATCATCAATATCAGTTCATGTATTTAATGTGCTGAATCAACTTCAAAATGCAGTCAAGTTGGCTGGCAATTCTTGCAACGACGACACACACAAAGAAGGACCAAGTGTTACCACCTATGTACCCACAACCCCATTCACCCACAGGTGGTTGTCCAACCTTTTAGCAAGAGGACAACACGCAAAAATCTTATTTATTGCCTCTTTCATAAAAATGATCTTGATGCCAAGATCACGTGATAAACCTATGACCAAGTGCTAAAAGGACGCTACTTGCAGCTTGATGTGGTCACTGGTCTCAATATCAGTCTCCTGTGTAAGAGGAGTAGTCATTATGAAATGTTAAACTTTTCTGTTAATATTGAAGTTAATGATACTGAAGCGACTAACGATATTGAAGTTAGTTTGCCTAAAATAAATTCATTTGGTACACAACCAAAGCAACATACTTAAAACAAACCTGTTAAATTCTAATCTAATTTATATATAAACGTGTACCATGACTGTCGTTGGCAAGGTTCAAAAACTGAAGATTAGAAGTCACATATCCCTTTTCACACTTCAACCTGCACCAGTTCTAGAAACGCCCCAAAGCACTACGGTCCAAAGGCACTACGTGCTTGTAGTGCACCACATCAGTTCTAAAAAAACGTCCGAGAACGTGTGCTAAACTGCAAAGCTCTGTCCAGATATTTCGCCTGGGGCTGGTTGAAACCATCCCAAATGAGCGCGCAAAGAAGAAGTGGGGGACGAGGAGGCGCAACCGATGAGCGTGTATGAAGAAGGCTCGTAAAACAGTCTATATGAGCGTGAGGAGGAAGCGTCTGCAACGAGAACGTGTGAAATCTCATGAAACAGTCTAAACTAGCGCGCGAGGAGGGGGTCATCAGTGAACGCGAGAAGACACCTGTTTGCGTGGAGAGGGGGCGTCCAAATACCGTCATCCTATGGCTGAGTGGCTGGTCCGTGGCTGGTTGGCCTCACTGGAGGATTTAAAACTCCATCATAGGATTGGCGCCTCCCGGTTCTGAATCGTCTACTGTGTAATTGGGAAAAAAGAAATACAATTTTAAAGTTGCCCAACGACATGCTATTATAGAATCTAATACGAGCATGCCATCCATAACACGGGCATGCAATAACAAATTCGACAAGAGCATAGTCGAAAAGAGCATAGAATAAATCTTCAGCATTGAACTTATTCGACAGTACATTTACAATTTTTCAGCAAATATGAAACTTAATAAATTGTACACAAAAATATTTCACTGATTGTGCCGGACTGAAGACCGAATTCCTTTAAATTCACATTCTTGCTGACCAGCTTAAATGACCATTTGCCACGTGCAATGCACCATATGTGCGTGTAAAACGCCACATGCAAAAGTCATCCTACAGACAAATTACAGATGGATTAGGCCAATAAGAACGTGGACTGCCAGGTGCAAAAATCACCCGACCGATAAACTACCCAAGTGAATTCAGTCAATGAAAAACAACAACCCTATGTATTGTCAATAATGAAGGGCCATATAGTAAAAAATTAAACAAGGAAATGTTGACGTCTTAAAATACAAAAATCTTGCAGTCTACAACAAACAAAATTCTCTGAATGACCTTTAGGAGGATTGTTTTGGGGAGGGAACGCGTAAAACACTTTTCCCTCTGCCACATACACAGGCCATTTCATTGATTGCCCAAGTCTGACCATCCGGAGAGACGTATCGGGGTAGCTTGGTCGCGTTCGAGTTCTCAAACAGATCAAGTGCGGGATTCTCACGGGGATCGGTCTGTCACCCATTTTAACGCACGAGTTGAAAGACACCACTCCGTGTGTATGACCTGGCCGACTGTATACACCAGGTCTGCTAACAATCGACCTGCCAGATGACGCGCTGACAAATGTATCCCTTCCTCTCGAGCTGATACTGCTGGTTAGCCGAACGAGTTGTAGAGACTTGGTCTCAGTTGGCAGGTGAGTTTGGTTACAGCGATCCAACTACGTGCAGTTCCATCTGGTTTATGTGTCGGCCCCTCAGTTGTCTGACCAAGAGTTTTGCCACATCTTGCCCGGAAAACAGATTTCCCACACTGACAGAGACACATCGGTCTGTATCTCTAATTCTGGGACGGGAGTCGAGAAGAGTATTTCTTAGCTCATGATCACAATGGTTCGCCACCAAGCAAGCTTCTTGTACGCCTTCTCGGATATAATCATCACAGGTTTAGGATGTCTCCCCCGACGCACAGCGCGCCTGATATCTGACTGAAACTGCCGGTAACATAACTTGCCAAGAGGCTACCAAACAACCGACAGAAGACTCCGTCCTGCCAAGAGTTACCTCTGATCCGTGGGACTGAATAAGCTCATGTGTGGTTCAGATCTCACCTTTTGACTATGAAGAGCATTATGTTTCTGGTGAGCTCTGGTTCGGGAAGATTGACCAAGGGACCTGCCTCTACTGCTTACTTTGGTTGCTCTGATCTTTTCATGACCTTTATAGGCAAAGCCCCAGTCTCGTGGTTGACCGGTTAAAGTTCCCTCGGCGGATACAGTTTCTTCTGGCTTAGGATTGGCTCATGGTGAAGCTCGCGGAGGTCTTTCACACTCTTACAACAACGATGTAAAAAGCACCATACCACATACTAGTTTTACCACGTCCCTTTTCGTCAAGGCCAGGCACTCATCGACCTTGGTAGCTACAGGGTTGGTAAGAAGGAGGTCGTCCAGTCTTGTCTTCAAAGCTCTGAGCGTATAATGATGGAATGACATGATGTTCAAGGTGTGTTTTGCTGAACCCAGTATAGCACTGGCTTTTCTCTCCACCAGTAGAATGTCCGAGTCGCTGCAGAGTGTGTATCCACACCGTACGCTTTGTAGGCTGCTCTAGGGATCGAGGGGTGTAAATCATCGGTCGAGCGGTACGGGCCGTGTTTCACCGCTGTACTTCGAAGGGTTAAGTCGAGAAAGCATTTGGCCCCCGCCAGCGTCTAGACCTTGAATTTCCTACAGCGGACTGAAAAATAGAATTAATATTTGTAGTTGTTTTTAGAGCAATGAAAGCGTCGGGCTGCGGAGGTGCAGTGTGCGGTGCCTTTTGTATCAGTGGATCATCTCCTTCAGTTACCAGTCTGATGATTTCTTGAACTGCGCTTCGAAATAGTGCGTCCTTGGAAGAGACTGGTGTGGCTGTATGAGGAAATGAGTCTGGAAATTGATCTTCTAAATAAGCAAATCTCCTGTTTTATCGTAGTTAAAGCTGAACCGCAGAAAGAGAAAAAGACCAAAATGTAGAGATAGTGAGGATAACATGTTGAAAGGTAGTTAAGCCACATATTCTTAATCTTACAGGATTTAAAACTGAGCAAACAAGGTGTATTTGGAGAACTAGCTCAAATCGTGTACAGTTCTCCTTTAAACGAGAAAGAAGGAATATAGAATGCCAAATAACTAATTAATTCATGGTACTTAAGCTATTCATTTATCACCCTTTCCCCCTTCTGCAGCAAAAAAAATGATTCAAGCTTACGCAATATACTAAATGATCTTGCAACTTTATATTAATATACTAAATGATCTTTTTACATTTCGAAAGGTAGTTGTTTTCGACGACAGCCTAAGAAGGAAACAATATTTGTTTTGTTTTCAAGATTTTTATTTTTCTAACATTTAGCAATAGAACGGATGCATATGTAACTTTTAGTTCATATGAAACCACAAACATCCAAATCGTTGATTTATAATCTCCTAACATTTTTTATTTTTAGTCAGAAGAGCTTTTCACTTCACGAAAGCATGTTCTGTGTATTTTAGAGCAACGATGAGATAGCAGAACTCGATTTAAGCAACAACAAAGTGGAATTTGGAGGCCAGTACATTGGAACAGCGCTTTGTGAGTAGTAATCAAGCCAAACAAAATACAAAATAAACAATAAAAAACGCAGGATTGTCGAAGGAAAGATGGAATTTAAAATGTGATCGGTGTTTTAGTGTCAGGGTAACCTAAGCAACAATGAAGAGCTGTAGCAGAAGGTTGGTGTACTTTCAGTGACTTGCTCTTCATTGGTCCTGTCACAAATGTCATGACGTACCCACAATCCTAATCCTCAATCGCAGTCAAATATTTAGAGCACATTTTCATAGTAGTGGAAAAATTCATTGCCTTGGTAGTGCTCGAGAACTTTAAATCTGTAATGTAGAGAAT
This sequence comes from Protula sp. h YS-2021, assembly GCA_949752745.1. Taxonomy (NCBI): domain Eukaryota; kingdom Metazoa; phylum Annelida; class Polychaeta; order Sabellida; family Serpulidae; genus Protula; species Protula sp. h YS-2021. Next base: position 48,201,427 of record OX457025.1, on the reverse strand, counting down.
CCATAGATGTTGCTTTGGGATGAGGGTACTGGAAAGGCTAGTCTTAATGAAGCTGACCTAAAGGTTAAGGCCCTCCACACCCCAATCCGCACTTCATGCCCCATTATTGGATACTGTTATACATAGTCACATTTAAACATCATATAATATAAACATGAACACTTCATACATATAAAAATTGACACATGATGGTTCAAAGCTGTGCACCTGTTTTGAGTTGCTGTTAAAGAGATCTGTGCGGGCCTTTCTTCGTCCAAATCTCGTCAGTTTCTAAATTAAAAGTTATATCCAGGCTGTTTCCTCTTGGATACCACTTTTTACAAATGAAAGTACCATGACCAGAAATCATTTAAACACCGCTTATTGATATGCTTTTGAGTTATTGACCTTCTGTTGAGGCTTAATATTACGTTGACTGTGTTAAATAAAACAGATTCATTTATAAGATATAAACAGTTAGATGTGCATCACTGCGTACGTAGTAACCTTTTATTTGCAAAGCGTTTTATTGAATACATGTTGCTGCCCGTATTTAAGTCCCTGGTAGCTATTTTTATTGCACTAATAAAAAAACAAAAACAATCTTTTAACAGCTATAAACAGTTCTCTGGAACGGCTAAATTTGAGCTGGAACAGCCTGCATGGACCTGGAGCAGTGTCTTTTTGCAAAGGACTTCACAGAAACAGGTGTTTGACGGATTTGGACTTGTCCTTCAATGGTTTGGGTTACCATGGTGCTCTAGCACTAGGCAAGATGCTAAAAATTAACAAAACATTGAAGCATTTGAACGTCAGTAATAACAACATAACGTGGCACGGGGCCATCATGATAGCTGACGGCTTGAAGGTCAATGGTGTATTAGACACTCTCAAGGTATGCACCGAGTAATTGGCATTGTAATTTTATTCAGTTTGTCTTTTTGTTTATTTGTGAGAAATACTTTTCCAGCTTAACTTGCGTATACGTTTTAAAAGGGTCTATGTTTTGATCGGACACATTGCCACAAGCCGTGCTCATATAAATCTCTGACTAGCACTACGTTCATGTAATGATTGCTTATATTTATTTCACATAAATGAAGTTGTGTTAGAAAGCAGATTTTTTGTGTGTTTACGAATAAAAATTGTCTAAATAAGAAACTTGTTGAATCATGGGTTATTGTTTAGTCAGAGTATAGTGCTTACCCACAGAATAGTGCTTGGTCAAACTGTAGTGTTCAGCCACAGTGTAATGCTTGGTCATATTATAGGGCTTGCTCACAGTGTAGTGCTCACCCACACTGTAGTGCTTGGTCGCAGTGTAATGATTAGCCACTTTTAAATCATAGCAACAAATACTAAGCATCGGACTCTAAAGGGCAACATTTTATTAATAAACTAAGAACTGTCCTTAATATGTTTTATAGCTTTGTGTAAATTCTTGTGCTATAAATTTATGAAGCAAGTAATTATTACGTCAGTTATAGGAAACATTTAATTTAATTTTAAAATAAAAATGAAATCAAATGCATAACCTTCTAGAAAACTGCTTTTCTAAAATTTAACTTAGGCAATGGATTTTATGAACATGAGCAAATTTATCAATTCAGTTTAACCACCTGATCAATTCTTCGCCACAAAGCACGTTTGGAGAAACTCTTATCGAAAACAAGAGCATTGCGTTTTAATAGACCATAAGGGAAAGACGTTGATATTTCCTTGCTTCAGTTCTATTTTTAAACTCTAATTTCTTTGTATTTTTTCCCGCTTACATTCCTTGTTGAAAATCTGAACTGCGGTTCATTGCAAATTCACCACTTCTGTGGTATAGCAATTTTGGTCAATAGTTTATGTTTTTCAGATTAAAACTCTATTTGTCTGTTTGTAGATTGGTGAAAATCCTCTAACGACCACAGGATGCCAGGATATTTTAGATGCCATTGCAGAAAAAGGCTGCCGGCTCAAGTACCTTTCACTTAAGGTACTGTTCTTAGACATTTAACAGTAATTTAGTGCTGGTCAGGCTCACTTAGGCAATTACAAACAAACATTTATGAGCGTTAATTGCCCATTGCCAATGTAGGCTATGCTTGCAACACAGATCATGATCGAAGTATTACAACTTTTTGAGCTTTGTCCTGTATTCTAGAATAGTTTTACTTGATCGAGAAAACTGAAATTTTACTTGATTCATCACTCCGACGCCAGTTTTCTGTCATGCTTACCCTCGTAAATTATCGAGGATTGCAATTGTATAAAAATAATTAAGACGTGGAATCTGCTGAACCGTACATCGATCCCAAGAAAATTTTAAGGAAAAATCTCTACGGCACCACCACCCTCCAGCTCTCTGCCACTCAGTTGTCATGCATTCAAGCATGTCGTTTCGAAAAGTGATAAGGAAGGCGGGTTTTGTGTGAATTTTCGAATAGTTCTCGACACTAAAATATTGATCTTGAGTGTAGTATTGTCAACGTCTAATGAGACGTATATATGGCCCTCACCTCTAGGGCTAGAAGTTCATGGACCTCTAATATCAGTGCAGGTTACGATTTATGTTCAAGAAGATCTTTACGGAAAACGTTTCGACAAAAATTGCCTTCCTAGTTGTTTGCCTTCACCTTTTTTTGCATTGCAAAAATGGGGTCCTCTCTATTAAAATTACACCTCAACCAAGTAACAAAAGTTTGAAAGAAATGGGCACCGTGGCACGTACGCGTTTTATCAAAATACGAAAGTTTGCAATACTTTAGTTTTCGTGAATTAGCAAGCAAAATAAATTGTAGAATTTTCCTGGACTGTTTGAATTCTTTATAAAATATTAAGGTAAAGCAACCATGAGAAGGGATAAAATGGCTCCTGGACGTTTTACTTGTCACCCTATTGGCCTTTACTCCATCGTACAAGTTACGAAAATGCATTTCAGGCACGAAAATGGAAGAAAAGGCATTTCTTATTAGAAATTTGTCCCCTTACCACAATCTGTCCGTTTTGTTTTTGTAACACGATCGCTTATTGGCCGCTTTCAGGCGCCTTTAATCTTAGCACAGTGGCAGAATTTGTGTCCAATAGGTATATGTTGGTTGAACTCTGGATTTGCTGTTATCTAAATCTGTCAACCTGCAAACAAAACATGTTCGTATCATTTCTGGAGGTTACAAAGTGAAACATAAATTGACTCAACATTCCGTGACACTCTGAGAATCCATGAGACATGCATTCCTGAAAACGTCAAGCACTGGTGGTTGAATCCACGACAATTCATCTAGCGACAATTCATCTAAATGAGGGGGTACGACAATTCATCTAAATTTTATAAAACTGTCAATTTTTATTTTTTATTTTATTTTACAGCAATATTAAACGGAGAGGCATAAATTACAGATAAATGCCGTGAGCTACAGTTAAAAATGCCAGCTAAAACCCTATAATCTCCTGCCTGTCATATCTGCCTTACTCACTATCAAAGAATATTAACTAACGCCTATACAGGGTAAAAAGGAAACCGATCACTGTCAAAGGGTGTCTGCATTGACGGAGTTTGAATGCCAACCTGTGCGCCCTTAAATCCCCAAGTCTTTAATCCTCCGAAGCATGTTATGCCATTCAGCATATATATATATATATAAGGGTCCTGCAAGATGCTGTAATTATATCCCAGTAAATTAGCATCATGGAGATAATACAAAGCGAAAGAGGAAAACCAAAAATTGCCTATGAAGGTTTTATGTACAACAATAAGAAAACTTCACAACTTGATACTGCGTCAAATGGCAATCAATTTCACGCAAAGGTAGATTGAAAACCTCTCCAACGATGACTGATCCAGAAGTTACAGTCGAACACAACCATGATTGAAACAACAATGAGACTGACGCACTCAAGGCAAAAATCAAAATCAAGCAGGAAGCCTCTGCTAGCAGAGAGAATCCTGGTCACATCGCACTGAAATTCGTGAAGCTGCGCGGGTATTAATGGGAAAGGAGAACACACTCAAGGGTTTGGTGCAACGACAGCGGTCGAAAAACGCACCCCATGTACCGGATGATCTGGAAGACCTAGTAGTCGAGGGTGAATGGGCTGAAACCGTTGATGAAAATCCAGAACAGTTCCTCTTTTTTGACAACAAATTCCAGGCTACTCATCTTTGGCTCGCCAATGGCACTGCGCAAACTTGCCTCAAGCTCTGCGTGGTTCATGGACGGCAACTTCGCGATAGCGCCACGTGGTTTCCTGCAGCTTTGTGTCATCAAGGTTCCTTTGGGAAACTCCACAATTGCCACAATCTATGCTTTGTTGGAGAACAAGTCAAATGCTGCTTATTGTGAGCTTTTCCGGGCAATTTTGGATAAGTGCGAGAGCATAGATCTGTTTCCGGATCCGACGGTGATCCATTGTGATTTCGAGCAGGCTGTGATCCGAGCAATCGAAGACGTCTTTGGGCCAGAAGTCACTGTGAAGGGATGTTTCTACCACCTAACTCAGGCTACATTGCGGAAAATCCAAGAGCTTGGTCTGGTTGGAACCTACAAGGAGAACGAAGACTTCAAGCTTTTTGTGGCATGTTCGACGGACTGGCGTTCCTTCCTGAAGAGGACGTTCCAGATGGACTTACCGTTTTGCTTGAAAACGCTGAGCCCTTGTTGAACTACTTTTCGGCCACTTAGGTTGAGGGCACGTTTCGGCGAGTGAATTGTCGCTAGACGAATTGTTGCTAGATGAATTGTCGGGATACCCTGGTGGTTATCTGGAAGATAAACGTCACGAGTTTGTTTTTCGCCAGGAAACCCACTGTGTGAGAAGTTTGTCAGTTTTAAACAATAGGTCCACTAAAACATAAAATCTGTTTACGTAAAGCTTAAATTTGCAGACCGCAATGCAGCACATCAGTGACCAGCTTAGGCGAATTCCTGATGTATATTGATTATTGTAATAGCATTGCATCAAAATGAGAACCCCCTTCTGATGACGTAAAAGGACATAGCTTTGCAGACCTTTAGTTAGAAAATCTATACATTTTCTATGGAGACACCCTTTTAATTCCAAAGTGGGTGAGAACCTTTCACAGAATGCTGTACACTACAGTAAAACCTCCCTCCGGACAAACCTGTATAATTCGGACTAATCCCTAATCCGGACAGATTTTTTCAGTTCCTTTTAATTTCTCATTGCTTTCTGTGTAATTAAAACCTGGGAAATTCGGACACCTCCCTATGCGGGGAATGTAGGTCAAAAGCGCCCCGGACCAAAGCTCATCCGGTCAAAACGCCCCAGTTCATCGATCTTTTTAGAGAATTAAACAATTAAACAGAGTTCAAACAGAAAAGTCACTTTATTTACTCTCGTTTAAATCAAACATACACTAGGAAAATAAATACGAAAGGGGCAGTTTAGTCCGGGGCGCTTTAGTCCCTGGGTGCGCTTTAGTCCTACTTTGCAAAAATTGGGGCGCTTTTGTACGGGGGCACTTTTGGTCGTCTCCCCTATTCGGGACACCGGACAACGTTTGGCAGTCCTATTTGTAGGTTTTACTGTAATTCGAACAAGTTAATTGCGTGATCTATGTGGCTTGTTTGCAGTCTACCTCAGATAATGTCAATAAGAATGTGCCGCAACAAACATGACCGCTTTTGTGTGCAAACGTCTTAATCGCGGAACGCATGCCACGTCCACAAATGGGGTTATATAAGGGCTTCATATGTATCTATAAATTAAAAGGAAAGTTCGTTGAATAAAAGCTAATTGAAAATGGCGACAAAAGGAAAAAGGAATGAGTCTTAGTGACAAAGTGAAATTAATTAAAGCAAGGGCACTCCATATGACTGAAATACTGTCCTTCAGCACATTTTGCCCAATGCTTTTTCGTTGAAGAAATTTATCAGATGTTTCAACGTTGATGGGCAACGCTTCTTAAATGGAAGTATAAGGATTATATCTATATATAAACATACACACAAACACACACACAAATATATATATATATATATATATATATATATATATATATTTGTATGTGTTTGTGTGTGTGTTTATTCAATTTGTGTTAAAATGCTCGGCCATTTAAAACTGCAAATCTGGATGTCTATGCCCAGTATGTGCTTGCATTAAATAAAAACATGTTTTGACAACTTGTAGAAATTTCAAGCAGGGTTAATTCAGAACCCATTTATTTTTTGAAACATGGCTCATGGCACATGACAATTATAAATAATTCCCTCTACAATACAAAATATATGCCGTTTATTGCCTCTGAACGATGTGTTGGTACAGAAAGTGGCGGTGGTGGGTGAGTTTGAGATGATGGCGATTGCGATCCGCCAGTCGAGGGCGTTTGACTATGAGCACGGGGGCGTGGTCAACTCCCACGATGTGTTGGGCCAGCGCCTCGATCGTCGCCTCCACCCCATGGACAAGGTCCTCAAGTACATGAAGGAGAGAGGCCTCCGCGCCACCGAGCTCTTCAGGACGTTTGACAAGACGGTCAGCAACAGGCTGGCCCATGAAACATTCATTGAAAGGCTGAAGGTAGAGCTAAAATACTTCTTAACATTTCTTTAATTTTTATTTTGTTTAGAAAGAGGTAATGTGATTTATGAGCCAGACGGGACAGTTTTAATCCGGAACTCATGGTTTGCTACCAAAGAATTCCCTTCAGAACTGTATTTTGTGTCAAACAAAAATGGGACCCAAATATCATGCACACTCACTTTGCAATGCAAGTATTTGTTTGTTTATTTGCTGTGTGATTGCAGTAACTTGCAGTCTTTCATAAATTATATAATTTGATGAAAAGGAATCTGTTTAATCAAATTTGACATAACAAACTTAGGGAAAGAAATTTACAAGGATTCGCGTTTGGTTAAAAACAAGCTGTTTATCAAACGTTTGAAATAGTAATCACTACACATGGTAACGCGAGTGTCATCCCTCCTCCCTCTACCCCCCGGGGCTGAATCCAAGAACATTCAGACCATAGCTAATCGGGAATAACCTAAGGAACCGTTATTATATAAGGATTAGCAGGTCTATGTACTGCTGTACCGAATCGTCCCCATAAAACTTGAATTCGGCAATTGAAAACAAAATCTGGCATTTGACGTGCATTTTTACATTTTAAGATTTTACATGTTAAGATTTTCCACACGTCTTATCCAAGTTATGTATACCTATGCGCCATAAACAAGAACTGCATGGTTTCATATTTATATTTGGCAAGCTGAGATATTTTGCATAGATAAAAGGTTTCTCCTACAAGTAAAAAGAAAGCTGAATTTAATCGCCATATGTAAATGCCTGGGTCACAGGCCGGCACGGATTTCCAGCTATGGGTCCATTCATTTGAAGCCAGCACAAAGTACGCGTGCAAGGTTTGGGGTGTCTGAGCTTGAGCATAGAAGCGCGAAACAGTCCACTGAAATACGATTTTCAAACTTTTACCTGTATTTTCTACCGTTTCCTAGAAATAAATTCGGTTGATATCTTGCACATCTCTATGGAGAATGGGGAATGAAATAGTGTATGAAATAATCGTCGCTTCTGTTCATGGAAAAACGTGCCAAACATAACCAAATCCGCAAACTGCTGTTTCAGTTTTCCACCCCAACAAGAATAAAAGTATCTGTTACACAAGGCATGGTTAGAAAATTACAACATTATATGTCAAAGTACAAGAATCAAACGGCATTGTTGCTAAAACAAAACACTTCAGCAATACTATCAATTTGTGAGATTTCTTTCTGACCGCCGCCCCCTACCCCCGACCCCCACCCTCATGTTTAGAAAGGTGACAAAAGTTTTTTTCACAGAGGAAGTCATTGTTAATGGTCTCAAACTTTAGCTAAAAAAACGATGTGATGGAAAGCTGTATCAAAATTTTTTTCTGCTCAAATCCCCCTGCCCCCAAAATTCTCCAGAGTTATTAAACGCACTGTATTTATTCATTAAAGGATATGAATATTTATACAATAAAAGGTATGGTATGCCATTTTAACGTTTAATATTAATTTTTTATATCAAAATAAAATTAAATATATCAGTAAATCAATGTAGGTCTCATTAATTTATATTTTAAGATCGCAAAAAATTATTTAGAGATGAAAAAAATAAATTTAACAAACTTTTAAAAATCCTAGGGGATGCACACATTTATCTAAAATTTAGCAAATAGTCAATTACATTTTGGAGATGAAAAATTGAATTACTGACATCCGTAATAACAACTAAGTTTTTGAGCTCAAGAATTGCTTCGTTTATGTACAGCAAAAAAAAAAACAAAACAAAAGAAAGGTTCTATATGTAGGGACCAGTCATTATATTACTCATTGATGTTTGCTTCTGAATTTTTCTTCATATAAAAATATACTGGTATTTTAATATCAAAAATTAAGTTTTAAGATAAAAAAAATCATTTGCAGATTTCAAAATATAAATTAAAAAAGTCTCATTCTGAAATAATGTTATCTAAAATAAATTCTTGAGAACAATAAAAAGAAAATAAATTGTTGAGCTCGAAACTAAGATTTTGCTATCAAATTTTTGTTATCAAGAATTGAACTTTTGATCTCTAAACATCAATTTTAGATATCATTAAATCATTTTTAATATGAATAATATTTGTGACATCTCTAAACATTTATTGATATCAAGAATTATTTTTTGAGACCAATAATGCATTTAGCGAATCTAAAAATATAATTACACATAGCAAAAATTAATCTTGATGTCAGTAATAATTGCCTAATAAATGTGAAAGTGGCATTCCATAAAAAGGTGCTCGAGTTATTCTTAATTAATTTATATTACTTATTTATACAATAAATAACGCAAGAGGAATTACTCAGACAACCAGGCCACAGTGTATTTTTGGACAGCAAATGCAGGAACATTTTGCGTTGGACGTTCCTTTGTAGACATGCATGATAAATGACATAGAACATTTGGTAAATAAGTGTTGAGATTTGATTATTAACACTTGACAAGCCTTTGGCTTGCAAGGGCCTTTTGAATTTGTGCGAGCAGCCGTTGGTATCTTTTTTTCTTGACAGTGATCGGATTTCCTGTGTCATCTCCTCCACTGGCACTACGGGCCCTAGGGCCACGAAACTTGGGACTTAGGTGGAACTTTATATGATATGAACGTGTGCATGACACTTTTTATTTTCGCCTTCGATTTCGTTTTTTGCTTAAAACGCCATGTGAAAAGAGTGTGTTTTTCGCAAGTAAATGCGGAGCATTTAACATACAGTACAGAACACATAGTTGCTCAGCTTTGTGCGAGCTCTCGCTGCTTAAATAGATAACACGGCGTATGCCTGATCAGTCAATAAAACCTTAAGTCAGCAAAAACGAAACACTACTCGGCTTATAAGACGTATTTAAGCTGTGATGTTTGCAATATATTATTCAAGAAATAACCCAATGAAGGAAGCATTTTTGCGTTTTAATTTTTGTCAAGTGTTTAACATTTCGCTAGCGAAATGAGGTTCTAGTTTTATTACAGCAGTGCTGTTACATAGAAACTGGTCTATGATAACAATAAACTGAAGTGGTCGTTAAATGTTCGATTTGTCATTTTGCTGGTGCTCGGTGAACATTCATTCGTGCTACACTCCTCCCCTCCCCCCTACAACAGGAATATCGTGGAATGCCCTTTATAATGTAGCACTAATTTTCTATATCAAGCTGTAATTAAATATGTGAATAAATCACTGTAGATTTCATAAATTTACATTGTCCTAGGAAAATTTATATTTAAGATCAAAACTATCGTTTTCTTTCGTAAAATGTCTTTCACGCGAAAAAGCGTAGTTCGCGTTCTCTACCTTTAGACGGGATTTCCCTCATTTGCAGTATCGACGCATAAAATTGTGAATTGAACTTTTGTACACGTGGAGCCAGAGCCAGAAGAAAGGTTAATTTCAGTAGCCAGTCTGGGGGAGAGACGGTTGCTTTTTCAAAGGTTTTCCTATCTGTCAACAATCTAAATCCCATCGCGCCACTTTTGACCTGTCGGGGTGACACCAGCTTAAAATGTTTGATTAATTTAGAAATAGAGAAGTCCTTCCCCGGATCGTAGCCGGATACTGGGTTGAGCACTGCTGCGATCGCGGACCTATAACCTTCTATGGAAGATGGTCTTAGGTCTGATTCTTCATATAAGAAATTAAAAAAAATCAACTACGACACATGGGGAAGCCTTGGATGGACCAACCCAAGAAGTAGTTCCACTGGGAGCGATAGATCTTAGATCTGGATGGCTTATGAGTTTGAGTTATTTTCTGTATTACCTCATCTGAAAACCCTCGGTCTTTCAGGAAGGTAGGGATAGTAACCACACCCATACGGTGAGGGTGCGGTGAAAGTATTCCCAGTGCGGTTGTAGAAGTTCCGGATGGCAAGGGATTTGAAGGCACATCTCAATCTTATACCGTGACAGGAGATTGAACTACGGAGCCTCTGGTTGCCATGGGGCTATTAGGATGGGTTTGCTCCCTGTGAACAATAGAGCTCCGATAAGTACCTGTTTAAGAATAGTCTGTGGCGAGAAGTCATAAAATACTTGCTCGGCCAGTGATATTTGAGTTCATCTATCCCCTAAGCCTTTGGGTCTGGGCAGGGTGTACATATTTGGGTAGTCGGTGGGTTAGGAGGTTGACAATTAGATCCAAGTAGTGGAAACCGCATGAGGATTGAGGCACTGTCCATTGAAAAGAGTTCTGGTTCAGGTACCACTCTGTTTGAACCACCACTCTGGAGACATGTCTGCCATCACATTTAATTTGCCAGCTATGTGGTTTGCAGAGAGTCAGATCCCGTGACTTTTTACCAGCCAAAGGATCTCTCCTGTCAATTTAGCTAAATCGAATGAGTGGGTGCCTCCTTATTTGTTGAGGTAAGCCACTGCGGTTGAGTTGTCTAACATGACATTTACTGGCCTGTTTTCTAGGTTGAGGAGTTGCTGAGTGATCGCTAGCCACACAACTTTCAGTTCTAGCCATTTTATGTATTTTATCGTTAGCCCTTCCACAGTTCCTAGAAACCCTACCCTTCGGAAGAGGCGTCTATCTGAACTGTTAATACGAGGATGAAGGGATTGAATGGGATAGCATTTTGGAGATACCCACCACTGAAGGTCTTTGACTGCCTTGGAGGGAATGCCCACTAGTTTGTGATAAATCCTTCCCCAATCTACTGCTAATTGTACCACCCTATGAAACTTTCTGTAGTGTAGCCTGCCCAAATGAACTGTTGTCTGTGGGCTACTAGTAGTGCAAGTAGAGACTCCATCCGAGCAAGAATTATGGGCTGACGAGGGGAATGTCCCGGATAGCCGAGACAATTCTGTGCGACCTGTCCTTTGTGGAGTAGGCTCTGGCAGGAACGGTATTTGTTGCTTAGGTACAAGCTCTGATTGTGCTAAATTGACCATGAGACCTGTCCTTCTTACCAGAAGGAGTGTATGAAGTCTGGCCTGAGCCTCCTCTTTGTGGGCTAAGAACCAACCGTTCAGGTACTGAACCACGAACATACCCTGGCCCACGATTTCAGCACTTTCATTACTTTCCAAAATATATACGGGGCTGTTGCTAGATCGAATGGGAGTGTCAGAAAGCAAAATCTCTTCCCACCGATTTGAAAGCATAGGTATTTGCGGCTTTTAAAAATTATTGAGATGTGTTGCTATGCGTCTGATAGATCTATAGGTGTCCGCTAACTGCCTTCCTGTAACATTTCCTTGATTACTTGAGCAATATCTATCTGAAAGGTAACCGTGTGGAAGGACTGGTTTAGTTCGGACAAATTTATAACCAGTCTCCAACCCCCTGTCTTCCTGGGGACCAGAAACACCGACTAAAAAGCCCTGTTCGGATTCTGGTATTTCCTGCATATCCCTATTGTCTGGTAGCTCTCTTATCATTTCCTGTAGAACCTGATTCTGTTCGAAGCCCTGGTTGTAGGAGGTGGCTATATGTTTATCTTGAATGGGGGAATAGCCTTGACGAAGCCTCCATTTCTCCCCAAACTTAGCCTAGTAAAAAATAGCCTAACATTCCTCCTACAGGCCAAGAGTCTTTGCAGCTCAGTAGGTGCTTTATTTCTTGTGATAAAAGAACGGCATCGCTTGGAGTTGAGTCCTTCATCTCCACGCGGTGGCCTGGTTCGTTGCTACCTGTACTGCCGCGAGAACTGGAGGCTGGTGGCGATTCACCCTGTTGCCTCTGTCTCTTTGCCGACGGGAAGTGGTGGCGTGCTTGATGCGTATGTCACTTCCGCCTGTGTTGCCTCTTGAAGCGATCCGTACTGGAAGCAACCCTCACATAGGCCTGTCGACGTTCTGGGGAGGGCATAGCTCAGACTGGCTCAGGATACTCGACTGTCTTACTTCCCGAGCCCCTTTAACTGAAGACCAGCATGGCATCAGGAAGGCGTCTCTTCGTAACTGCATCATGGAGATAAGTTGGTTTGCCGCTATTTTTGCTGTATCCCGAGTGGCTACTGAGACGCACTCTAACAGTTTAACACTACTGGGTCGGATAATCCCCTTTCAGCTAGCGCCTCCTTCAATGCCTTTAGCGTATGATCTTGCATGAAGTGATATTTAATGTTTGCCGTGCTAGCCTATCCAGTATTTTAGCGTATTTTCCCACAAGGGGGATATCCGAGTCAGGCTTTATTTTGGGCATCCACATTGTTCTCTTCGCAGGTTGCTCAAGCGGCTCGTGACGTTATCAGCGGATCTATGCGTGGCTGATCTGACCCCTAGTTGTTTGGATGAGTGAATTTGCGCCATGACCTTGCCCTCTCTTAAATCCATCTCTTGGAACTTTCTTTGCTTTGCGTTGCCGACTCCAGCACTAGAGGCTAGAGCCAAAATGCCTGTTGCTCCGGCTCTGGCTCCTCTTTATCAACGTAAGGGTTGCCTGCTTCTACGACCGCCAGACGTGTAATCTCCTGGATGACATCCCTAAATAGAATATCCTCCGGCAAGATTCGTGCTGCTTCTGCCACTAGGGGAGGCAGAGTAATATCCAGTGACGGTAGAGTGGGGGGGGGGGGTGTTGGGATGCGGATTGGCCTTTTGTCTGCCGTCGTTAGGTCCTCCAATACTGAACTTTTTCAGCGAACACAGATCTTCTAGGAGCCTAGGGGGTTGGGTTAGCGCCTCCACTCCCCCTTCCTAAAATTCCTCGTTAGAGCCTACCTTCTCTCCCCCGACGCTTGATGAGTACCTGTATCCCTAGGATGCAGTACTGATGTTTGTCTTGATGGAAGAAGCCCATCCTCATCTCTGCCTTGCATTTCACTGGGTGGGAGTCATCCCCTGGCTGAGTTTCATTGCAGTGCTCGAGGTGGCGGACCTGTAGCTCCAGATTATGATTAACTCTCCCTCCTGTATAAGTAGCAGCGGCGAGCTGCTTCTACTGACGCTTTTCGCGGCTACAGTTCTATTTTTATGCGCTGTACTGTTGAGTTGTTGAGTATCTTGCAAGGCTATTGTGGATTCTGCCACAAACTTATCTTTTGATCTTGAAAGAGCCTCTTTGCGTCTCTAGTTTTTGACGCGATTTGCCTCGATCACCTTCCACTCCGTATGTGTGAGGTGCTCGCGTTCGATGCACGTATTCTGATCGTCACATAGATCCAGACCTTCTGCGAATCTACACTTGTCACAGAGGGAGTGGGGCTGCTGGAAAACGATGGATGACCACACGCCGCCTTGTGCACTTAAGTTTCTGTCCCCGCTATTTCTACAACAGAAATTCGTGGTGAGTAATCATGCAAAAATCCCTTCTCGATTACCCTTACTCCACCCTCTCTCCTATCTAGAGAGAGTCGGAGGCACGCCTCGGGACGGATACAGGCAGGAGGGATAACCCACGTGGACGGAGCCACAAAGGAATACTCACTTTTGCTAACCCTGGTACCTTAGTGGGTAGAGCCATTTGGCTCTATTCTGTGAAATCGGTGCCTCTACCCAGATGGATAGTGCCACTTAGAGCCCCAACAAGCCCACAAGGAAGAGGCTGTGACCTCGTGAATCTAGTTAGAAACGTATAAGCCCAAATCGATGCTCTGCTAATTCATACTTAACAGCCCTGGCAAGCCAATGGCGCTGGGATTACGTGGATCGGTGTGGAAGTAAGCACCGAGAGAACTTTCCAGCCCCACCGCCTTTCTCCGTGCCTCTCCACCACCTAATCTGACACAACGTCCCGACAGACCGTCAGATTATACAGCTCCTAGTGTCTCCAGGTAAACTGAATCTGCTGATCTGTAGGGATTTACGAGACACATGGTGCGGTGACAGAGACCGAGTTTGTTTATTCGACGGCCAACACTACGATTCCCGGTGCCATTTAGCTCTGCATTCAAAGCACCAAACAACATGACATTAACTCGTTACACATAAGTATAAATGTATCCAAAGACCAAATGAGCATCTTTTATGGTGGAAATTTGGTGACAAAATCCTAAAAGAATTTTTCCTCAAAAATACGTCTTCACAGTTCCGTGCATAAAAAGGAATGATGGGTTATCGATTAGCACTCAGTCTCAAGCAATCGACTCTTGCCGATATGGCCTTATAAGGCAATTTTTGGCACTGTTCATTTGCGTTGTGCGCCTGCACGTGTAGAAAAGTTCAATTCACAATTTATGTGTCTATAACGCAAATGAGTTAAATCCCGTCGAAAGGTGGAGAGAAGCAAACCTTAGCTTTTACACAATAAAAAATCTATTTTACAAACTTTAAAAATCTTAAAGGAGGCGCGCAAATAAATAAAAAAAAAAAAATAAAATGTAACGGATCGTCAACTATGTATCAACAACAACAATAGTTTAAGTTTTGAGCTCAAGAAATGTTTCATTTATGTGCAGTGCAAAATAAAAGAAAGAATTTCAGATATTAATAACACCCTGAGATTTTGATATAAACACTAATTTTTGAGACCTAAAATCATTTCCAGATTTCAAAATGTTACAAAAAAAGTATCAAAATGATATTAGAAAAAAATCTTGATGTGAAAAATGTATTTATATATATTGACTTCAAAACAGATTTTGCTATCAAATATTTCATTTCTGCTATCATATTTTGAACTTTTGATCTCTAAAAAGCAATTTTAGATGTTCTTAAATTATTTTAATTGTTTTTGATGTCTCAAAATATTTATTGATATAAGAATTTAGTTTTTGAGACCCAAAATATATTTTAAGAGATCAAAAAAGAGATTGAAATTTCGTATAAAAATGTAATTAATGATGGAAAAATTAATTCTTGACATCAGAAACGACTTTTTAGATAAAAATCAATTCTTGATATCAATAATTGCTAAGAAAAAGTAAATGTGAAAATGGCGTTCCATATATATGCACCGATAGACATCTCAGAATTAAAGTGAACATTCTTTTCACTTAGAAGAAACAGTTTGTCACATTCGTTGAACTCGAACTGATCACAGTGGGACTATTTTTTAAAATAATAACGCCGTCCATCAAATGAAATCATTTTTTTTCTCCCACCCCGTTCCAAATATATGCAACTAAGCTGTCGCTTTCGATGCAAACTGCACGCTCAGTTCGAAAGCGAAACCACCACTTTGAATTACTTTGAGTGAGTCTTCTTAATCCACTGTCCGGTATTCTCACGAAACGATGTGTGACCAGCATTTTACGGAATACATACTGTATTGTGTTCCCCAGCTTTCAGCATATTCTTTCATTATTCAGATTTGCATGGAAAGTGTAATAACCCATGTGAGAATATGACTTTTAAATCCCATTTGTAATTCAAATCAAATCAAGTTCTACAAATGTATGAAGTGCTATTTTTCGTGTTTTATTGTGGCGCTCAGATCGCTGGGGTGGACATGCAAAGGCACGAGCTGGAGGCACTTCTTGCCCAAATTCAGCGCCGAGGGTCAAGAATCGAGCTTGGAGACGCAATCGATTATAAGTAAGTGACCTTAGTTTTTTTTAAATTTTGTATCTGCACAATCTCTGTTAGTCTCGTAACTTATAAGCATTTTAACAACTTTTCGATTACAGAAAGATGAACAAATCGATTCAGGAGCATCTGGAAAGGGATCGCATACGTCAGATAAAAGAGCGGGAGCGTACGCGGAAAGTGAAAGAGTACCACAAGAAAATACTGCAATCCGGTACGGTGGCTAACTTAACGGAAGCTGAGGTGTATGACGCCTTTTCAGACGACAGGAGCTTGAGCAGTTTAATCAGTGAGCTTAAAGCGCTGAAGGCTGGTAGTACCCGCCATTCCAGCACCAAAGACGCCAGGACGATGCTTCCAAGAATCCAAACGCGGACAAGCAACGCGGAGACGATGATAAGCAGGCAATCCACTCCGCTGCAGCAAGGTCAAACAGGGCGACCTCATAAGACAGTTGTTATGTCAATGTCACGGGCTCTGGGGGCCAAAGCGAAAGCTTTCGGTGCAGCTGAGAGTAAGAAGAAGAAACGGAAGCGCAAAAAGAGGAAGCACTAAAATGTGTTGTGTTCCATGACGACACTGCAACATAAAATTATTATCAGACTTTAAATTCCGCTTTGAAGTTAAATGTGCTGGAGGGCCCCAGTCATATTGACTGAAATGCCCCAATAGTCCTTCCATCCATGCACGAATGGGTGGGGTTGGCTTCAATGCATATGAGGGAGGGGCATCAAGCCACATACACACGTACGCAATATTTAAAATCTTGTTATTTGTAACATAAAAATGTTAATTGCTAAAGCTGTTATTTATCTCAACTTGTTTATTGCGCGCCCTTTATAACAGAATACAATAATTGTTGATGTTATCATTATATTTATATATTTTCTTTATATATAATTGGTCAAAAAGGGGCACTGAGTCAATGATTTGGTTGAAACTTTGCAACGTCAAATTTCAAAACGTAGATTTTGCGATTTTGCGTTATGTCTGTTGGATATTTAGCGATATTTCAAAATAATAATTCTCTTAAAACTGGTAAACTTTCTGAAATTTCTATCTGTATCGTATCTAACAGGTGACGTGTCTCTCCCTGAATTGTATTTGTCTAAAAGAACTGAAAGGCTTAAGTGCACTTCAGATCTGTTGTGTCTTACTTGTTTGTTTTGTTATCCGGGTTCTTGTATTTCGTTTGTTTTCTTTAATCAACATTGTGATGCGAAATGTGACTTTTGTTGGCTAACTGGCACAGATTGCAATCAGCTTTTGCACTTAAATTTGTTATCAACTAACGGTAAATAAAGTAATAAACTGGAAGAAATTTGATATTGTTGAGTGAATAAAAAAGAAAATAAAGTTTTTCTTTGAATATAACTTAATAATGTATAAAAAGGAGCATGATTTTGAAAAGGGGCAAATTTAACAACAAACATGAAAAAGTGTTGTAACTGGAGTTGGGTAAATGCTATAATCTGGCTGTCGATCCCCACGTCAATCACTTTTCAATGTTGAGTGGAATGCAAAGGCGATAGATAATGCAATTGTTTGCAACCGAAAAGTCAGACAAGACATAGCAGAGTCTGACTTGTTTTGAGTCCGCACGGAAGATAAACATTTTATCACTGGTCACAAATACTTCATATGAACTGATAATAAGTCAATATATGCTGAATGAAAACTACTATAAACAATGCACATATACGACCTTGACAGTTTGTTCTTATAAACAAAGTTTTATACCTCTATGATAAACTGCACCAGTTCCTCTGAATTCAAGAGCTTATTGTGTTAATAAAACAATCTTTTATTTATGTTTAGAACGTTTCTGCAGCGTGTATGCCCCAAGCTTTCTAAATCTGTTTTGTCCCCCCTCAACTTGATTTTAAAAAGCCAGCTTTGCACGGGTTGCTTTTCTACCTTTATTTAAAAAACACCCCAAGCTCCTTTATTGCCACACTCATAACCCACACTGTAAGGCCACTCGCAACTTGCATAAACAGCACTTAAGCTTATTGTAAGGCCAACGGCTCCGTTTTTACGGTTGTCCTAATTCCTGTTAATTTTGGTTCATTGTATGTTTAACTGTCGTGTTGCTTGCCACCCCTTCCTGTTGCTGCAATGCACCTCTCCTACTTTCCCATTCGGTCCTCTTTCCCCTGTCCGTGCGGCAAATAAATCCTCCTGGTCTGCTGCTTCCCCTTTTATACTAGCTCTAGGGTGCCGAAAACTTGCCAATCAAAACGCAGCATTTGGTCGATCACGTGACCAGCAGGAAAGAATTCTGCCGTACACACACAATGTCGCCACGGTGCTTTGCCCCTTTTTTTCGATTGGTTCTCCAAAACATGCAGCAAAAAGGTCGCAGACACTCTCCTCTATATATACCGCAGGTCTCTTTCCCCAGCACTTTCAAAGCAGCATACAAGCTCACAGCAAGCAAAACTTTACCCACCCCTTTCAACTCTCTCCTCTTTCAACTATAATTTTGTTAGCATTGGCAAAATTTTAAGCACCCATTCGTGTGCTATTCTTCAGTGTTTATGAATAAAACATAAAACTATGTACTTGTTGTTGTTGTTTTTCAATAGGCCGGAGACCCACTCTTACTGCGAAAGCTTAGTTTTAACTTTGATATGAGGTGTAACTGTCAGTCAATTCACCTCAGACTGGCCCAGTTTGATGTAATATTATAGACATACGTGTCAGTTGCCATGATAACATACCCGATGTGGCGTGCTTTTGTTGTGTCGTGATTTTCTTGTTCCGTGCAAACGGGCCTGTTGCACGTAACAGCAAAAGCACGCCCTCAGTTACGTGCCAACAACCTGTCCGTGCATTTGTTATTCCATGCCGTTTCTGTATTTTCCAATCAATATTATAACGTGTCTTCTCCCATTAAAAAGTGGAACAACAGTAACTGTGGCATTTTAATCTTTGTGTGAAATGTAGAAGACATATATTTATGAAAACGAAAACAGGAATTACAATGTAATGTTAAAATAAGCCATTTTTAGTGAAAATCCATAATAATAACAATAACAATAACCATATTTTTCGACCAAAAAATAGGTGTCCTTTTGCTTTCGTTTTAAATATCAGATAAAGTCATTTTTAGTTAAAATAAAGCTCTATAACAATGGTAATAAGCATTTCCTTCGATACTGAGAATCCCCTGGTGGCAGTGAGAACCCGACTTGTTTCTTTTCAATGCTAGATTAAGTCATTCTTTAGTCATTAAGACATTCATGACAAACTTCGATCAAACACCCTGCCGAAAAAGTATGACTAGGAAAGAGGCTATAAAACTGATAAAATAGGCTGACAGGGTATTGGCATGGCACTTAGCATGCAAAAAACATCACACAAAGTTAATGTCTTAAAAATTCTAATTATTACCTTAAGGCTAAATAAAGACTATTTGCACGACAAAATGCGCGCCAAAAACATTAGTGTCCTTTTGCTTTCGTTTTAAATATCAGATAAAGTCATTTTTAGTTAAAATAAAGCTCTATAACAATGGTAATAAGCATTTCCTTCGATACTGAGAATCCCCTGGTGGCAGTGAGAACCCGACTTGTTTCTTTTCAATGCTAGAAAAAACTGAGTCTCCAAGCAGAACTTAAAGTGCCAAAATTAAAAAATCTACTCAAAACGCTGCAGTTTCGTAGGTATGAATCACTAAACACTAAGTGGTGGGGGTGATGCTGGCGAAAGTGGATATTTGCTTCAAATCCAGTGGCTGTTTTCACGATCCGACTGCCTCGGAGTCCAGTGTCAACGAGTGTTTGACCATTGCTGAAAGCACAAAAGCGTGGATTCCTGTGACATGTGATTACACAAGTCGACCAAGGGGACGTGCGCAAAGACGAAATAGCGTGAGGGAGGATGAGATTGTGTCTGCGAGCTTGATATACAAAGCAGTCTGCTGAATGTTACATGAAACATACAATACCACAATATTTGACTTGACCATCACTGGATGGCAAGAAAAATAGTTCCTTAATGTTAATAAGCGAGTCATATCCACTGACCAATTACAGAATAGCCAGTCATTTGCTTATCTCTTGAGGTGAGCGAGGCGCGCGTGACTTCTGGGCTTGCGTCCGCAGCAATATACAGAGCAAGTTCGAGCATGTCTTTTTGGATCCAAAAAGTTGCACGTACACGTTGAAGGAGCTGCAAAGCATGCTGGTCGTTGTGGGGCTACAGAACATATCGCTGTTGATACGCGCTGGTGACGCGGACAACTTCAGCGACGTCATCAGGGTCGCATGATGTGGACGAGCGTGCTTGCCCAGCTGAGCTCACCCAGTAAGCTCTGAAACATTTGCTGGGAGGGGTGACCCAGCGACTAATTAAATCGCTAATCTCTTGAAGCTTACTCTGCTGGATTGAGAGGGCGCAGCCTAATGCATTTGTCATAAGCTCCATGAAGGTGAGGCACTGGGTGGCAGAAATCCATTTTCCCCAGCTGATAGAGAAAACGAGCGAAACTAAAAAGTTGATGAATCGTACCGTGACTTTCATTGCGTCTTCGTACGTTTCTGTAGTTTCGAAGAAGACATCTAGATAGTAGATAAGGACTTTGATTTCCTGCAATGGAGCATCCAACAAACTTTGGATTATCCAGTAAAAGATTCGAACGCTCACGGAAGCCCCGAATGACCATGTATGTGTAGTACGAATTACCGTCGAAATTCCACTTAAAACCGGCAAATTATTACAAGAACGATCTGAAGCAGACGTTAAGATAAGCGGATTTTCGGTGGACTTTACACAAATAGGATCCCTGCTACTGCTGCGCTGACCGATGTAACTCTCTGTTTGTCGGGCGAAGCGAAACTGTTGAGTGATCCTCCCTAAGGATGCGAGCATTCATAAATTAGTCGTTTATCGTCCTCGTCCTAACCAAGAGACAGGAAACACGATGGTTAATTTCTGCTGCACAGTTAGGTAGCGGCCTAGCTGCCGTTCCTTCCTTATTTCTGCCCCCACTTTATCCCTAAATTTTCTCCAGACCGCTCCGCTATTAGCTGCCTCACCGGGTTGAACTTACTTCGTGTTTACCTTTGCTTCCATATTTGAATTTTGGTCGAAAATTGGATGGAGGCGCGTTGTTATTTGCAGTGG
Source organism: Protula sp. h YS-2021 (assembly GCA_949752745.1). Classification (NCBI taxonomy): domain Eukaryota; kingdom Metazoa; phylum Annelida; class Polychaeta; order Sabellida; family Serpulidae; genus Protula; species Protula sp. h YS-2021. Next base: position 48,180,372 of record OX457025.1, on the reverse strand, counting down.
AGATATTCCGGGTGCTTCTCCAAGCAAGTGTTGGCCGAATCAGCAGAGGTTATGGTGCAGCCCTTGTGGCTATTGTAGATGCGGCATATTTGCCTGTACGTAGTGTCTTTTGCGGCGACTCGTCTCCTCTTGTAGGGCTGTGCAGTTGCTTCCCCTTTAAAAGTATCTTGCGAAGCCCTATCTAATCAGCACTGTGTCCTCAACCCTAGCCCCGAGGAACGAGCCGCAGAAGTTCCGAACGAAAAGAGATTAATTTTTTCCCGGTGCTTACCTTGTCAGCCATGGTTCTACTTCGAGGACCAGTATCTCATTCAGGCACTCCAGAAATGTTGCCATCGACGGATTGTCAATGCCTAGTAAGTTTTTTAATACCACGGAGGACTTAAATACACGTTTCAAAAAGGAAGTAAAATGACAACTTGAGTCTTGACATTGATTGCAAAGTAAAAGATCATATAACTCCTATACAGCTAGCGATAGTGCGGTTTATCTGAAGAAACGGTTGGAGATCTTCTTCCTTTTGGGATAAGAAATTGATCTACTGGGTAAAAGTCAAAGCAGAAAGCTACAAGTAGCCAATTATCTCAAAAACGGTTGTCGTGCAAAAAGTCTTTATATGTCCCTTAGGTAGTAACCGGAATTTTTAAAGATATTAACTTGTATGATGCTTTTTGCTTGCCGCGCCAATACCCTATCAGCCTATTTTATAAGTTTTATAGCCTATTTCCTAATCACAAAATTTTTGGTAAGCTGTTGTCACGCAGTTTACCTTGCAAATAGCTTTTATTTGGCCTTTAGGTAATAATTAGAATTTTTGACAGATATTAACTTTGAATGATGGATTTTGCATCCTGATTGCCGTGTCAATACCTTTTTGGCCTATTTTATAAGTTTTATAGCCTCTTTCCTAGTCATAAAATTTTTGGCAGGGAATTTGCACGCCGTTTGTCGTGAAAATAGCTTTTATTTGCCTTTCAAACCATAATCGGAAAAGATTAAACAAAGTTTGTTCAGATATGCTATAAGCACGCAACTTACGCTTTTCTTGTGTCATGCTGATTAATGCTGCATACAGAAATGATGTTTGCACGGACAGGCCAAAAGCATGCAACATCCGTGTCGCTGTTTTGTACAGAAACAATGTTTACCGACATAAACTAGCTTAAAATACGGACAGGCTTAAAGCTCGCAACTGGCGTGCAGATGTTGTGTCGTGTTGATCAATGTGAAATATGAAATCAAGTGAATTGACAGGCTAAAGGCACGGGCAGCCACTTTGTCTCCTGAAAAATTAAGCTGTGCGATAATTGTGTCTGTACGGAACGGGTGAAAGCACTTCCGTTTGAAAAACAGGGTGTCTACACGCATGTGCACGTGCAACAGGCCTGTTGCGCGTTTGCTGCATGTGCAGAAATTGTTTCTGCACGGAAAGGCTAAAAGCATGCAACACCCGAAGTCATCTCAAACATTTGCCACTGTACAAAATATTCTAATAAATGGGATTTAACAGTTTGTACGCAAAGGAAAAGAAACAAGCCATCGTCGAAAGCGCAGACCCCAACCAGACACATCAAGTCGCCATTTAGGCAATTTTTGACCGATGTAAAAAATAATATGACGTTGCAAAACTTCAATATATATATATATATTCACTGTGCAAGGTGGCATATGCCTAGGGTAAATAGTTTCCGAGAACTTGCGTGGAAACAAAACAACATCCAAAGTGTGACACACGGACGGACAGACGGACGGACGGGCGGACGGACAGAGGGTAATCCTATAGACCCCCAGTTCACCAGGTTGAGGTCTAAAAAGAAGTGATAACTGTTGACGAAGGAAAGAGGGGAAAAGAGTGGTAGTGAAAAAGTAAATTCCCCAAAACGAAGAACTTTAAAGCATATATATTCTTGGCACCAGGTTCTCAGCAGTCCAGTGCCTGGTATACCCTCTAGGGCTATGCAGTGTTTTTAAGCAGTTAGAGAAATACAGCTTCAGCCATTGCTCATGATACAGCAGAATATCTTCTTTTGTGCGGATTCCCTTGTTTTGTTGCTCTGAAATTTAAATTTATTTTGAAAAGCTGCTTTATAAATGAATCGCAAATATAAACAAGATTTTAGAAGATACTTCTATGAAATTGCAGCCCACGCCATCTCAAACACAGTTTTTCAATTGAAAATACACCTAAACAGAATTTTTTCCAAAAAGGTGCCAAATTCTTACTTAGCCTTTCGTTCCAATGACCGACATATTTTTGTTGATAATTTATATTCTCTGAGACCAATGTTCATTCAGTTTTTAAATGAATAGATGCCTGAAAGAGCACCCAGGTTATAAAAATGCTATCAATTAATGTAGGTATTTATGTTAAGTGTTATTTATGGTAAGATGCAGATCTTTTAAACCTATAAAAGGGATAACGAAGTACAGACATATGAAATTTTGATTAAATTTCACTACATATTCAAAAAATTGCTAAAGACCATGAAGTGAAAATTTAAATTTTTGAAATTTTGACTTAAAAACGAATTTAAACTGCGAAAAGGAATCTTTGCAAAATGTTGATTGCACGCCTTACATCCTCCATAATGTTGATTGCACGCCTTACATCCTCCAAAACGATGCACGCGCAAATAATTCATCCAGGAAAATAATAATCGTGGTATGGTTTTTAACAACAATTGGGCTGAAGATTCACTAAGGAGAAGCTATTGTTGCTTTGATATAATAAGCCATGAAGCACAAGGATTAAGATTTTCTTACTGAGATATGTACCCAGGTGCAAGGTGCAACAAGAAAAATCACAAATCTGTCACGCCCACAGAAAATAGTGTTTTATATCTATGTAGGGCAATTTTAACGTGTCTTAACGTAATATATTGAACTATACTATAAAATCTATGCAAAGATTTTTTACGTAGGCAATGCATTTTTCTCACAAATTGGGCTCATTGAAAAAGGACCTATTTTTAGTAATTGAAAATATTTACAATATGAAAACACTTCCTGAACTAGACCATTTTCGCTATCGAGCAGCAACAATTACACTTGGAGGAAAAACATACCATTCTGAATTCTTGAAAAATCCAGTTTTTGACCTTGGCCATGACCGGGATGGCCAAGGTCATCGAGACACTTCTTACATAAAGTTTTAAGCCCAAATGATCAAAATCTAACCGTTTTCACGGCAATGGTCAATCTTTCTCCAACGCTGGAATGCCGAGATTCAGATCATGAGCTTACTCTGTACTGAAACGACACAGGTGTTTAAACGAGGATCTGAGATCTACTTCTAGCCAGTTTTCGTGATCAATAAGGGTTTTAAAATATTCTGATCCCAATTTAATCTTAACCTTCGAGGTCAAGCTAAAAATTGCGGATTTCACGAAGATTTGTTGCTCTCTGTACTTTTGCCGAATGTAGTCTTCCTACGTCAATCCTTGTAGGAAGAGCTTTCCGGAAACCACTTTTGAGGTAATGAATACTTGACTCAATTTGATTTTTGCCTTAATGATCAAGGTAAAAATTTCGCTGATGACATAACGTCTCATCATCCTCTGTATTTGGGTCAAATTTCATTTTCGTACGTCAACCAGCGTAAGCTAAAATGAAACTAATGGGAAACTTGTAAAGCTGCAGTCAACAGCACACACTTGCTATATTCGCTCTCATTGGCGTTCAATATAACTACGTTGATATCATACTATGTGCCTTAACGGCCTTAACTATGGTCTTAAATAGCAAAATTTCGATGTCCATTTTTGCATTCAAAATTTTAATGAATTTCTAGACTACAGCTAGAGCAACTAGACATACTACATTATGCTTCTGCCAAAGGGGTTGTCCCAACCTTAGCCGTCTTAGAGGTTTTCGCGTGATCATCTAATTTAAAATACATTAATTTCTCTCAAAATAAGCCTTTTTCGTCGCTATTCGAGCAAAATGAGCAATTTCACTGTTAGAAGGCTTTAAAAATGGAACCTCCTTGAAATAAAATTTGACCTGATTGAAATGAGAATTGTCCGTCGGATTATGTGGTCAATAATCCAAGACATAATGTGGTTTACTACTTCTAAAACAAATAAATTTTTTAAAATGTTTTGTAACTGCTTTTTCGCGTGACAACAACTCAAGTCTGTCTTTTTCAATATGATTAAATTTACAGCTATTCTGCATAGCCTGCTACAAAATTATAAAAATATTTTACTAGTCAGTTACACAAAAAATGGTTCACTGGCCGTCATATTATGTGGTCAATAATCCATGACATAATATTGTTTACTACCTCTAAAACATAAATGAATTTTATAAAATGTTTTCTGTCTTTCATATTGTGCTATTACCAAAATTGAACTGAGCCATGAAATACAATTTACAAGGTGCTACAAAGGTTACAGCCAAAACGTTTAGGATGTCTGTAGCACTATGTGGTCGATAATATGTGATTTAAATTGTTTATGACATATTTAGGAAAAACTAAACCCAATATTAACAATGCTTAAAACAATAACTTCATGCAATCTTAACCGCAAACCCTAAACTCAAAAACTAACCCGAAACGTTAAAACCCAAACACTTTTCACAACCCTAACACAGGCCCTGTTCTTAATTCTAAACCCCAACCCTAATCCCACATTACTCTAAAGTCGGATTCAGAGCTTAAACCTGACAATAACCCAAGCCTATCTTTTTCAATGTATTTAATTTACAGCTATTCTGCATAGCATAATACCAAGAAAATGAAAATATTGCTTAGTAAGCTACACAAAAAATGGTTCACTAGCCGTCTTATTATGTGGCCAATAATCCAGGATATAATATGGTCAACTACTTCAAAACCATAAATAATTTTTAAAAAATGTTTTGTAACTGTCTTTCATATTGTGCTATTACGAATTTTGAACTGAGTCATCAAGTACAATTTACAAGGCACTACAAGGGCTAAAGGACACATTATCGTATAGCCAAAATGTTTAAAATGTCTGTAGCGCCGTGGTGGATAATCTGTGACTTAAGTGGTTTCTCACTTATTAAGCAAAAACTAAATCCAACATAAACAATCCCTTAAAACAATAACTTCACGCAATCTTAACCGCAAACCCTAAACTGAAAAACTAACCTCAAATGCTAAAATCCAAACACTTGTCACAACTCTAACACACACTCTGCTCCTTATACCCAACCGAAATCACAATCCAACAGAAACCTAAACTAAGTCTGTCTTTTTCAATATGATTTAATTTACAGCTATTCTGCATAGCATGATACAAAAATAATGAAAATGTTACCTAGTCAGTTAGACAAAGAAATGCTTTATTGCCCGTCGTATTATGTGGTCAATACTTCATGACATAATGTGGTTAACTACATTTAAAATAGAAATATTTTTTAAATGATTTGTAACTGTCTTTTATGTAGTGTTATTACATTGCAGTTATGTCAAAAGATCCCTATTTTTGACAAGTCGCCATTTTAGCAATTTTCGGTGGATTTGAAAAATAACACGACGTTGCACAACTTCAATATATATATTTTCACTGTGCAAGGTAGCATATGCCTGGTTTAAATAGCTTCGGGGAACTTGCGTGGAAGCAAAACAGCATCCAAAGTGTGACGCACGGGCGGACAGAAGGACGGACGGACAGAGGGCAATCCTATAGACCCCCGGGCTCGACCGGTTGGGGTCTAAAAATATTTTTAAAAAATGCCACCTCAGTTTGTTCAGTCAATTTGTTCCCTGTGCTCGAAAACACGAATACCATAGCTGAAAATTGCTTAAAATTGCTCAAAAGCTTAAGTGGCAATTGGCACTAGTAACTCACAAAGTACTTGGTTCTGTCACTCTGGAAAGATTAGCAGAAAAGAATAGCACATATATAATTTTGTGTTTGAACAGGTTTAAGTTAACTATATTCTAAAATTTTTGCGAGTCCTGTATTTCAGTGCACTGGTATGGTTAGATTTCCTATCACATTGCAAACCAAAAGCTGTAATGAGCATGTTAATCCATGAAATTTGTTGAATCATCTATAAAATACATACATGTGTATAGTTTTTTAGACGCCAACCGTGCGATCCCGGGGGTCTAAAGGATTGCACTCTGTCCATCCGTCCGTTCGGCTGTATTTCCGTGTGTCACACTTTGGATGCTGTTTTGTTTCCACGCAAGTTCTCCGAAACTATTTATCCTTGGATATGCTATTTTTCACGGTGAAAAAATATATATATTGAAGTTGTGCAACGTCGTGTTATTTTTTAAAATTGCCAAAATGGCGAGTTGTCAAAAAACGTGATTTTTTATATAACTGCAATGTAAGACTTGGGTGCTTTCCACGCGAGTTCTCCGGAACTATTTATCCTAGGCATATGCTACCGTGCGCAGTGAATATATATATATATATATATATTGAAGCTGTGCAACGTCGTGTTATTTTTCAAATCGGTAAAAAATTGCCAAAATATCGATTTGTTGTGTTCGGTTGGGGTCTGCGCCTTCGACGATGGCTTGTTTTTCTTACGTGTGGCTGATTGTTGTTGGTTTTTTCTTGTGTCGCTTTTGTGCCCAAACCATTCACTTTATCACGTGTACTGAAAGTGACGGCAAAAGCCATAGACAACTCGTGTTATAGTAGTTCTTGAAGATCTTAACTCTTCTCACATTTACTTACTGTACCTTTTCGAATCACTCATAAAACTCAATTTTTTAAAATCAATCCTTCATTTTTTCGGCTGTTCGGGGAAAATTCTGTCAGTTTAAGGCTAAGGGACATTAAAATACCCGATTTCACATTGATCCGTATAAGTTCCACAGCCTTGATGCTAAAGGGGGAAGCTATGAATTTAATCAGATTTAATCGAAGAGCGAACAGTTTGAACCAAAATATGTCGGCATTGCGGTTTCGAAAACAGGAGTTAGAGTTAGGGATCTTCCAAGAATTTTAGGTGCATGTTCCAGGACTATCCGCAACAAGCATGTCCAAGGACATGACCCAGCGGAGTTACCAAACAAGGAAAGAGAGAAAAACTCTGAAATGAATACTGTTAGGCCAAAAAATGAAGTATGTAAAATGCATTTAATTCGAATTTGGAAGCTAACCGAAAATGGATGTTGGAGAGGTTGGGTTTTGACGATTCACGTATTCACCGACATTTACACAATTTTACAACAAAATTTAAATTCCACCATTTCGGCATTTTTTTTTTTTTTTTTGTCATTTGCGAAAAAAGCAAAGTCCAGGTGGAGAAGCACCTAAGAAAACTTTCGATTAAAATTTTATAACTATTCGAAAAAGACTGAGAGAAATGAATGGCTTGACAATTCAGTTATTTACTACCATTTATTCCAGTTTTTGCCAAACTTCAAAGTTCCTACATTTCGGCAGTTTTTCGCGAACCGCAAAAAAATAATAGCCTGGCAGGCGATCCCCTGGGGAATATCTAAACGATTGGTGTAAAACTGTAGGAGTAGCATTTTAAAAATGGGTCAAAACGGGCACAAAAAGTGCCGCCATTTTGTCAGTTTTTCGTCAATCGTCAAAAAAAAAGTAATAATCAGGTGGGGGACCACTCAGGGAATATTCCTGTGTAATATCAAAACCATTGGAACAAAACTGTAAGAGCAGTAGTATTTTAAAGAAAAAGTTTAAGATACGCACACATTCAACACTGTCCACACAGGACGCAACTGAGTGAGTACCAAACTGCAAGTCTAGGACTTTACCCGCGTGATCTTTACCCACGGGGACTTTACCCGCGGAGGAATTTACCTGCGGGGAGTTTTCCCGAACTATAAATTTACCCACGGTAGGACATTACCCGCGGATGAAATAGACAAAAACACAGATTCTGGACAATTTTTTTTTTATATATATATCTGAAACTTATAACATGCAACCGATGCAACTGGAGTCAGTTATTCCCTCCATGTGGGCATGGGGATTTGCGAAATTAGTGGCGATGCGCTGTGCACATTCGCGACAGCAGCAGTGTGCCTGTGGTGGTTCATGGCCTGCAGTTATCTGCGTAATAATTATAGCTAAACTGTAGAACAGCAAATTGACTTAGAAATGCCGGTTTTAGAAGCCCCAAAGGAATTGGTAGTACATCACAATAGCTGTCTACACTCGTACCACCTATGCTCCGTGTTGGAATGCTTCAAAGAAATCTACCAGTTGATGTAGTTGAAAATTGCTGATGGAAGACGGCATCTGTGCAATTTTAACGAGTTATTCAGGCAATGCCAGGAATGGAAGCATTTTTGCAATACATTTGGCGATGTATCATTTAGTATATTGTGCTCCGTGAAACAGGGGGAGGGGGAGGAGGAGGGGAGGGGAGGGGAGGGGAGGAAAATTGTTTACATACAACAAATTGAGGATGGATACCCCACAAGTGATGAGTATAATCCACCGACGGTAGTCGGCTGGATCTAAAAAAGATCATGATTCGACATTTCGTACTGTTTTAGGGTAGAAACAAATTTAGGCCAGATAAACTAATGAGTTGACCTAATTCTATCCGCTATTGATATCGTCTGTTTAGAAACGCAATCCTAAAAATAAACAGCTGCTGAATTGAAGCCTCAGTATAAAGATAAATGCAAAGATAATATAAAGATCTAAGAATAGCCGTCATATCTGCCTGCTGGTGGCAAACATTTACAGATGGCAAGATGCCAAGACCATAAATGGCAAATTTTACGAAAGCTATTATAAAAATAAATAATTCGGAAATAATTTTTCCTGACTTTTCCTGACTTGAAATGTTTGTCCTGACCGGTGGCCGATAATGCACCACACTGCGACAAGTGTAAGCACTTTTTTCAGGCCTTTCAGAGAAATCTATTCATCCGGTTGGCACGTTTGTGGACAAATGTGGACTTTTTACAATGGCTACGGCTGTTTCAAAGGAGGTCGTGTGCGACACAGGCAATCCGCCAGTGGACAAGCGGCGTCGTGACGGCGGGTAGCCTCCGACAGCTGAGTGTGTGGACTGCACAATATCACGACCAGGCATAAACGTGTGAGCGCTGACATGACGGCAGACCGGCGGGTCCGGCTTACGGCCAACAACACCAGCCAACTAGATGCTCGAGAAGCATGAATCCGCCGGGTTCGCGCAAATTGTATACCTGATTATGATGTTCCTGTGAACAACTGTTCCAAAGAACACCATACAGCCTTGTGGTCAGTGAAGTAGAGGTTTGTAGAGCCAGTGGTACATGGTTGATTTGGTGTGAAGATAATATCGATACATCGACCAGATGGCATTGTTGCTTCAAACGAGGTTGGCAGAAGATGAAATGAATTCATAAGATCTAGTAATGGCGACTGCTTCTGTGAAATGTTTATGTTGAAGTCACCAAGCACGATTGTTCTTTTCAATGGTAGTTGGACGAGAAGTTCCCGAAGATATTTACAGAACTTGTTTACCGGATAGATTGGCGACTTGTACATGACACAAATTACAGTATCAGAGGTTTCTTGTGGAAACCTTATTTTCACACAAAGAGCTTGAAGCGTTGTGTCAACGGTAATTTTTCTACCTTTCAGTAACATTTTGGCAATTTTGCTCGGATCCGGTCGAATCCTGGTCACTGCACTGCGGGATGCTTAGGAGCAGCCATGGGTAAAATCTTAAATCAATCCACTCACTAATGCGGCCTGTAGGCGCGTGAGACCGATGTGTGTTATGCTCATTCCTAATTCATTTCTTCCATTTTTTTAAGTTTTGTCATTTTGACAATTTTGCTCGGATCCGGTCGAATCCTGGTCACTGCACTGCGGGATGCTTAGGAGCAGCCATGGGTAAAATCTTAAATCAATCCACCCACTAATGCGGGCTGTAGGCGCGTGAGACTGATGTGTGTTATGCAAAGTCCTTATTCAGTTTCTGCAATATTTTAAAGTTTTGCCATTTTGGCAATTTTGCTCGGATCCGGTCGAATCCTGGTCACTGCACTGCGGGATGCTTAGGAGCACCCCTGGGTAAAAAAATCTGAAATCAATCCACCCACTAATGCGGGCTGTAGGCGCGTGAGACTGAAATTGCACAGACGGAGAGACGGACGGACGGACAGACGGACGGACAGACAGACGGACAGAATGAAAACTATATCCGTCCGGTTCCCGGCGGATAATCAAAGACGTGCTTTTGCTCTGAATGACTGTTTTATTCACAGGATATTTTCAATGTTACCGTGACAATTTTCTATAACAAACTGTGCATACAAACAATAGGAACAAAACTTGACGATCAGTTCAGCTACAATGTCTTTGTTGTCTTTACGAGACCAGGCGTGGGCACTCACCACGCCCGCAATTATTCCTAATCATTCCAGAAATAGAACACGGCGCAAAAGCAAACCTAGTACTCTGAGAGCCAGCCTACAAGCGCCGCGCGTTTGCACGATCTTCCTCTGTCCCCTTTTTCTCTTTAGTTTACATCTTAAATAACGTACGCAATCTCTTCCATCCGTCACCGGGGGGCTAATGTGACTCACTTCATGACAGCTTCATGTCCTAAATAAAGAGGTCTGTTTATCCCCGGGGACGGGTGTAGCTATTGCCACGACTCTTCTACCATCAATATTTTAAACAGCTATATACAAAACGATACGATATAAATGCAGTTTATCACTTAATGTAAAAGATAACTTGTTCGACTTTTTTTTACTCGAAACACATAAATTACTACTACACTTTTAAAACTTACCGACACCATTTTTATATAGCATCTTATTCCTAGGCTTCAGTGTCCCAACGAAACTCATGCGCCGATTGATTAAAACAACAGGAACAGCTTTTGGTTATTTTGTCCTTATTCCAGAAAACTCAGTCCAGAAATTGCAATTCACAAATGCGCGTAGTTTGACGCTCCTCTGTCCGGTGCTAGTCGCCAAGAGCAGGAATCAAAGGCCGACAAGCGCAGCACTGGGGCTGATCATTATTTAATTCTCAGCTGTAACTCTTGGCACGAGCCTGATCGGCTTGGCTTACAACTTGACAAGTATGTCCACTTTGAGTGTCGGGGATATATTGTGAAATTGGAGCTGTGAAATACGGTGGCAGTGTGGGGTGTGTGTGGGGGGGGGGGGGGGGGGGTGCATATGCTTCTGTTATCGGAGCACCGACTAGAAGCATCTTTTACTCAAAACCCACCAGACAGCTTGATCCTTTTTAGTGTACGTCACGATGAAGACATGCAGTCAGTTCCCTCACATGGTCAGTTGTGTGAGTTCATGCACACGGAGTGTTTCGTCAGCAGAAGTCAACATTCCCCATCTGTTGCAACTAATAAAGTATTGTTTATCCATAATTACCTGAGACAAATCTTTATACTGGCTTGTGATGTTTATTTCACCAATTCTGCCCTGTCGCATGTGTGATAAAACTCTTACTGATATGTTTACAGGACAGTCGAAATGAACTGCTAGCATAAGTTCAGGCCCCATCACTGGCACTGGGTGGCCACAGTGATGGATTCGCCATGACTGTTATAACGAGGGGTGGAGGGGGGGGGGGGGGGGGGGGGGGGAGTTCACACAAACAAAAGAAAAACGCGAAAAAGGCAGTTGTTAAATTCTGTCAAGCTTGGGGATGCGGGGATGGGAGGCGATTGATTTTTTTTATAAACTTACAACAATCTATGAAAATGCAATTGTCAGTACTTGATCATGAGACGTTCCACACGCCACATTAACGCCCTCATACTCTCCCATTTATTCGTCTACCGCCCCCCCCCCCCACCCCCTCCACCCACCCACACCCCCTCTTCACAGATGTTCCAACTCTCCGATGTATCTCCTACAAGCCCAGCACCTCCCCTCCTTTCAAATCCCATATGATGTTCTACTTCATTTCCGCTTTATCCCTGTCTGCGAACGTCTGATCACCCAGCCCTTTCTATACTTGCTCCAAACCCTCTGCCATTCCAATCACAAATACCAATTTGCGAGATTCCCGATGTCCTGCCTGTTTGTCACAATGAAGTTTCCGAACTCATGAAATGAATTCAACGGAGCTCGTAAAACACGACATTCACCATTGGAAGCACTGTCCTATGGAATGCCGTTTTGACATTTAATGTCTATTTTTGATATCAAAATATAATATATCAAAGATATCAAAGATATTAATTATTAAGATATTAAAGATATCTTAAAGGAGACACACATTTGCATAAAATTTAACGAATAGTCAATTAAATTTTGGAGATGAAAACTTGAATTATTGAAATCGATAATAACAACACAATTTTTTATCTCAAGAATTGCTTCTTTTTGTACTGTAAAAAATTTAAAGAAAGATTCTGTATACAAGGACAAGCCATTATTATTTACAAATGTGTGCTTCTGAATTTTTTATTTAAAAAAATAGACTGATATTTTGATATCAAAATCAATTTTTGAGTTCAAAAAATCATTTGCAGATTTCAAAAAATAAATTTGAGCCACATTCTAAATAGTGATATCTGAATATCTGATATCTTGTTATCAATAAGAGAAAAATGAATTATTGAGCCCAAAATTGATGTTTCTCTCTCAAATATTTCATTTTTGCTATCAAGAATTGAATTTTTGATCTCAAAAAATCAATTTTGGATATCAGTAAATCGTTTTTGATATCAATAAATATTTCTCGATGTCTCTAGACATTTACTGATATCAAAAATTATTATTTTTTTTTGCGATTAAGAATACATTTAGAGATATCAAAAATACAATTACAGATAGCAAAACTGAATTCTTGATATCAAAATATGGATTTTTTGAGATCAAAAATTCATTCTTGATATCAATAATTCCCTAATAAATGTGAAAATGGCATTCCATACTGTCCTATAGCCCTATATCTTAAACCAATAGAAAGAATAACACTAAGCACTAGGTGCATGGCCTATATTAGCTCGTTTTGGGAGCCGACTGCAAAACAGTATTTACTATACATTTCACTACACTCTGAACGGACTCTGTAGTGTTGGGAGTATTGCTGGGATGTTGACTATTGGCAGTACTCTTAGAGCCCCCTTTGTGCGCAGAATGGGCCGCAACGGGCTGCCGTACAGTTGAAGCTTGACTCGGCGCCTTCTGACCTACTGGCTGTTTCGCCTGGCCCACATTCTGGAGTCCATGGGACGCGGTGGCTTCGGAAGCCTGACAATGCGCTTGCGGAACGCTGGCAGCACTGGGCGCTCGAGGGGGCCGGGACACGGGCATTTTTGTCGCGACTTTGTCCTGAATAAAAAACTGGGTGGCTCCACTGGTAACGCTGGCGATTTGAATTTGCTGTGTGGCGGGCGTCATTGCAATTTGCACGGGCGCGGCTTGAACCAACTGATGCGTGGTCGCAGTGCTTATTTGCGGGTTTGCCACCGCCACTTGCTGCCCACCCGCCACAGCCATTTGCGCCACATTGGCTACAGCGATAGGTCCACCCGCTATGGCAATGGGATGAGGATTTGCCGCGGCCACCTGCGGAATGGCAGTCTGAACGAGAGCTTGTGACTGGGGATGCGCCATGGCTATCTGCATTTGAGGGGCAGCGTTCTGTCCTCCTGGTTCACTTAAGGCCTGTGACGTGGCCTGAACATTCGAACCATAGTCTCCGGAAGCTGCTTGAACTCCCGAAATTAAATTAACGTGTGTCAGATCCGGCATGTCATCCAGCTCGTCCTCCATGGTAATTATACAACCATCTGCTGCCGGATCGTAATCCAAATCCGGATTGAGTTCTTTTTTCAAGTCCATAACTAAGAGCCGCAGTTCTTCGCGCTTGTATAGGGCCGTCTCTTCACTAAACCACTCTGTCAATCCCTTTATCGGAATGCGGTAATCCTGAATGGGATTCTGAAATGAACGAAATGTTTCTACACTTTAATGATTCAGAAGAGACAGTCTGGTCTAATTATACCATTGAGATTTATAAAAAAGGTACAGAAACATTTGTGGTAGCGTAAACTTTATACAACGCAACCACTTTTCTTAGAATATACGGTGAAGTTCAAAGCACGTAATTCCTGAGGATTGTCGACAGACCCACCTGAAAGAAGCTCTCCACGTACTGCAACACAAACACGCCGCAGTCGCTGAAGTTCAACTGCTGCGGACAGCGGGGGCTGCATCCCTTAACGTTGTCCTTGTCTAATACTCTCTCACCCTCCTTCTCTTTCTTTTTTGCGTCCCACTCTGCTTGCAAGTACCTACGTGTGGCACAAAGCAAGGAATCATTTTATGCTGGAGTGGCGGCCAGTGCACAAAAACATAAGAGTACAGGTTTAAATCGCACACTTTCAATCGACACCTATTTAGTTTCTTGTTTTTTTTAAACAAAAACAAACATCTCCCCGACTAAATCCATAATTCTCCCAATAACCACTTTCCATTTTTCTCCGGACGGTGGTCAGTACAAATAGGTTTTACCGTAGGTCTTTTTCCGGTATGGAAGGTGGTCCCTAAAAGAGCTTTTACTCCTGGTCTTTCCTTATCCCAGCCTGGAAGGTGGTCACTAAAACAGGTTTTACTGTATATCCTTTTTATCCGTGTTTGGAAATTGGTCCCTACAACAGTTTTACTGTGTGTACTTTTTTTATCCGGGCCTGGAAGGTGGTCAAGACAGGCAGGTTTTACCATACGTCTTTTTAGCCAATCTGGAAGGTGATCACTTCAAACAGGTTCTATTTTATGTCTTTTCTGTCCTGGTCTTGAAAATGGTCGCTACATTACCAACTTCCTACTTCTTTGGAGATTTTTTTTTTCTTGCTGACCGTCACCCCTCCCTCGGCCATCTAATGTAGGCACGACTATAGCCACAGCCTTAACCCTTTTACCCAACGTTACGATAAAAGTCTGTTCCTTAGGTGTCGTTAGTTTTCGCCACGAAAAAAAGTTAATAGCTGCAGGTGAGGTACGCGCAAAAGGGTCAGTCGTACGAAACGTAAGAAAAGTCATGCATCGATAGTTGTATTGCCAATGTTTACTAGTATGTCTAAAGAAAGCAAGGAACACTGGAGAACCGGATGAAATCTCAAGCGCATTTAATAACCATGCTTAGTTAACAAAAGAGCCAACAAAACGGGGAAGGGGGGGGGGGGAGTTGGGGGTAGGAAGGGGAGTAGGAAGGGGAGTGGTAATAGATTCGGCGACAGCAAACTATATCACGTAATACTTCAATGTGTAACAGTTTATCCAGGAATAAGTACACCAAGTTTGAAGTTGATCCAAATTTCTACTATCGAGATATTTCTACCTGATGACGTCATATGTCGTTTTCGTCCGTCTATTCCAAGCAAAATTTGAGAATCTTTCGGACCTAACAGGCAACATTCCCATCAAGTTCCAACTTTCTCAACGGCTGAGAAATGTTACATGTAAGACTATAACGTAATGACGTCATACTCTTTCTTAATTTCGCTACACCCGTCAAAAGCTGACAGGGCGGTCCGAGTCCGACCGACCCACGGAATTCCAATTTAAAATTTGCACTCGACACATTCCGTTATCGAGATATTTTTCAGGCAAGATCTCGCTCAAAATATATAATATTTTACGTGATGACGTCATACGCCGCAATCCTTCGGTCTACTCGGGACAAAATTTGACAGAATCTTTCGGACCTACCAAGCAACAAGCCCAACAAGTTTGAACTTTCTCCGAATGCTCAGCGGTTGAGAAATTTCGCACACGTAATGCGGTCACATGCCCGCTCTAATAACGTAACTTACGTCAAAAGTACATAAAACGGCCCGACCTAACCAAGGAATAAACAGACTAAGTTTTAAGTTTTAAGACTTTTCGTTCTCGAGATATCTTGCACACAACATTTTATTCACAACAAACTCGCACACGCACAAGTTACATAAAATGTTAAATGTTACTCACTCGCGAAGTGTGCGCATAACACTGGTTCTCGAAGGACCCGCTAACGAATCAAATACTAGTATGCAAGGCCTGAAAAAAAGAAAATACACATGATATTTATACAACCAGACATACTGTTAAACCAGGCAATTTACAAAGTGGCTGAAACTTTGAGACACGCAGATTTTCATTCATTTTGTACAGTTTTGAGTCTCAAAAATTTAACGGTTCGTCTGATTCGTATTTATTATAGTGTGTTAACAGGCTGAAGCCGTACGCCTCGGTTCAGGGCGAATAGGTTTTTGACCTTGGGCTTTTTGAGCGAAGAACGACACTCAACCGTCGGGACAGAAAACATAATGTTCCCTTCCACGGCGGAAACAGAACATGACTTTCACTTGGCTGCAGAATAACCGTCTCAGAGACCTAAGTGGTTTAAGGTCCTACTGGAAGCTGCACATTTGAAGCAGCAGCGTGATGTTCTTTAACCATTGTGATGGAAGTGACTAACTTACTGTTTGTTAATTTTCTTGGATGTAGTGTCAGTCCTTTCTGCCGACTGGGACCGCTCATCCGCACAGCTATCCTCGCTTTTAGAACTCTGCAAGCAAAAGCGAAACAAACTCCTTATTTAATCTTGCCCACTGCCATTGATGACACAGCATGCCGGCGCCAACCGAAATGTCTACAAAACCGAAATCGGGAACCATTATCCAGTGGTCCTTAAAAAAATCCAGGTGCTGCAGGCAAATGTAACATAACGCTCTCATATATGGAATAACTTAGCAGTGAAAACAACTTTTCTGGCAGCCCGAGAAAATCAATAGCTCATCCTGCAGTGCCATGTAAACAAGTCGATAACACAAAAAGGCCAGAGAAAGTGCTGTCATGCTATGGCCAGCTGGCCGCGAAACCTTGTGCACAAAGATACGCTTACATCCCCTTGTCCCTCTTATCATCCTGGATGCTATCGAACCTCCCTTCCCCAAAATTCAGGGAAGCGGATGTGGCAGTTCGCAATCAAATTATCAGTCCAAACGACGCTGCATACCATTTTTGACAATTTTTGCCCGATTTCAAAAATAATGCATAAAATTTCACAACGCTGGATGGAATAGTTTTGGAGAACGTCTGGACAAAATCTATCTTCCTGCACACAAGTTTCCATAAAAATACACATACATATTTACGCCAAATACAATCCCAACTGGCGACTAACTCAATGCATAATCCCACCAAGTTTGAAGTAGATCTGACGCTACGTTTGAGAGCTATCGTGTTAGCAAAATCAAGACCCACAACACAAGACGGACACACTAAATACACACATACCCATACACACAGCAAGTACTAAAACAGAACTTTTTCCCTCGACGGGAGAAATATAACAATCACACGTGCCTGTGAATGTTGGGAGTCGGAGTTTTCTATCTGGTCTAGCATGTCAGGCTTGGCGGCTTCGCTGCTAGAGACGGCTTCCGTCCGCGGCGTGTCAGACGCTGGCTCGCTGCTGTCGCTTGATGGAGTGGGCAGTGGAGTCGCCGGCTCGCTTGATGACGCATAAACAGGCTCGCGCAGTCCAGGATAGCAGATTATAGCCAGGTACCAATGAGCACTACCAAGCATAAAATGATTTCATATTTAATTTTTAAAAATCGTTAAACACTTATTACGCTTATTACGAGTCGTAATTTACGACATCCTGGCTTTTCTTAGTTAACACCTCCATAACGGGCCAAACACTACTGGTGGCAGGGTTGGTAGGTTTCTTCCAAGGTGGAAAAAACTACTGGAAAATTATATGTGAAATTTAAGCTGTAAACGAAATACTGAGGTCGTCCAGGAGCAGAAGGATTATTTTTTCAATGCTTTTGTGAACGGCATTTGATTGACAACACAAGAAGACAGCAAATGAACTGGATTTAGTTTGCGGGTGGGGCTGCAGGCAGGAGGGTATAGAAAGGAAGGGGGGGATATGACGGAGGGCGGGAAGTGGACTTAGGAGTGAAGGGACGGCAGAAAGGGGACAGCGAGGGGATCAAAGCAGTCCAGGAACGGGAGGGAGCCGGGGGAGAGCACAGCAGTAGAGGAGAAACGGGGACAGAGGGCGGCTGAGCGCGGGATGAGGGATGCGGAGGGAAGGTGGGAAAGGGGCGGGAGGAGTGGAGGGATGTTGGGAGCATTTGAGTTGGGACGAGATCGAGAAAGAGAGCGAAATACCGAAGAAAAGATCTGTGTTCACCTCTTTAGTTCAATAAAACCTGTTCAGTAATGTTGTTACTTGTTTTTTTTTTAAAAAGCTTTTAAAAATCAGCCACTTAAAACAAGAATGAACAGGGATATTGTGTCCAGAATTTCGAGACAGTAAAACTATTTTCCTGGAGTTCGTTAAGATTTTACTGATTTTTTTTTTTAGTTTTTCACCAAAAGTTTTGCAAATTTTTTGCGCAATCACCAAATAAAGTAACAGCCAAAGGTAGGCAAGAAGGCCTGCTACCTTTCCTTAAAGTTTTAAGACAGCAAGACTATTTTCCTGGAGTTACTCAAGTGTTTTGCGATTTTCGGCAAAAATTTCATCAAAGCTTTCAACCATCACCAAAAAAAGTAATGGCCAGGTAGGTAATAATGCTTGCTACCTTCACTTAAAAGTAATAACCAGTTGTGCAATATTACCTGCTACCGTTAGTTAAATTTCAAGACAGGAAGACTATTTTCCAGCGGTTAGATAAGATTTTACGGATTTTTTTTTCTTTTCTTTTTTTAGTTTTTCGCCAAAATTTTCACCAATTTTTGGCAAATCATAAAAAAATTATAACATACATTTCGGTAGTAACATTTGCTACCTTTACTAAAATTTAAAAATAGTAAGACTATTTTCCTGGAGTTATTTAATATTTCACTGAAAATTTTCGGCTACTCTTAAAAGAGTAATAGCCAGGAAGTTAGTAATGCCTGCTACCTTCACGTAAAATTTCAAGACTTTTTCCTTCGCAGCCAGAGTAAGGATTTTACTGAAAAATTCTTGGTTTTTCGCCAAAATTTTCTCCAAATTTTTAACAGTCAGGTAGGTTGTACTGCCTGCTACATTAACTTGAAAGTTCAAAATTGCAAGACTATTTTCCTGGAGTTTTTTCAGATTTAGTTGAAATCTTTTTGGATTTTCGCAAAAATAGTCAGGAAAGTAATAATGCCTGCTACCTTTATTTAAATTGTTAAATCAGTAAGACCATTTTTCAGAATTTTCTAAAACATTTTTGGTTTTTCGCCAAAAAAAAAGTAACAGCCAGGTGAAGCAGTAACACTTCCTACCTTTACTTAAAATTTCAAGACAGTAAGACTATTTTCAAGAAATTAGTTAAGATTTTACTCAAATTTTTTTTACTTTTCGCCAAATAGTAATGCTTGCTACCCTCACTTAAAATTTCAAGACAGTAAGACTGTTTTTCGCCAATATTTTCGCCAATTTTTGGTGAATTGCCAAAAAGGGGAATACCCAGGTGGACACTTATACACCCTACCTTCCATCAAAATTTTAAAACGTTTCCACTAACACCCTAGGAGGATATACGTTTTAAAGGAATTTGGTTTTTGGCCAATTTTTGGCGAATTGCTAAAAAAGTAATAGGCAGGCAGGTACTTATGTCTGCTACCATCAAGCAAAAGGGCTTAAAACCTCGAAGATATTTTTCAACTTAAAAGGGTACATACGCACTTACTTTCAACGACTGCTACAACCGATGCTTCTATAAGAAGCAGAGGCTAAAAATGACACTAAATTACATGACTAGGGGTCAGCGTTAATAAACGAATGCGTGGGCAGACAACCCCGGGAGGGATAGGCTGCTCGAGGAAGAGCTTGATGGTCACTCCTAGGGGTGGCGATATTTATCGATACAGCGATATATCGCGATATTTTTTTTTACGATACGTATCGCGATACGAATTTTGAAATATCGATATTTTCCGATTTTTTCCACTGTATGTTTTATTCAACATGTGCAATAATTTTCCAATGTATTATTTGTTCGTGATATCTGCAATACTGCTGTTCGTCACTTTTCACACCATATTCTGTTGTTCAGATTTAGTTTCACATTTTTTCCGTTACTCCTTTTTCAACGGCAGGTTATACCATAACTAAAGAAAGCTCTCAGCTGTGTGATGATTGAGTAGACAGGCTAATATATTTCAAAAAGTGACATCGTGTTGTTGTCCCCCGTGTAACGGAGGGATATAGTTATGAACTTGTCCGTCTGTCTGTCTGTCTGTCCGCACTTGTTCTCACTATATCTTCTCTGTTGCTATTTATCGGAAGCAAAGCAAATATTACAGGGAGAAAATATATATAAGAAGTTGTGCAATGGCAGGTTATTTTTTGATTTTGTAAATGAAGTGTAAAAATTTTGACGTTTTACGGTTTTGGACTCAAGTCATTTTTGCATCCAACCAAACTTTACATGCACTATATATAGTGGAGTTGTGCAACGGCAGGTTATTTTTCGATTTTGTAAAAAAAAAAAAAACATGTTAAATTTCGACGTTTTTTTTAAAGATTTTTGGCTTTGTAATTTTTGTATCAACTTTTGTGTGGGTCATATCTCCCTTACTATTTAGATGAGGAAAACCAAATCTAAGACTAGGAAAGCATATATAGTGAAGCTGTGCAACGGCAGATCATTTGTTGTAAAGTGATGTGAAAGGTTCGACCTTTTTACGTTTTTTGACTAAATAAAATAGGTAGAGGAATTGCCCTTGATAGTTCTTTGCAAATGACGAATTTTTAATTACAGTGAATCTATCAAAACCATATGTCCTGCACGGGGGATCTTGCCTCATTGTGGCCCTAGTTTTCGCTGATGACAGTCGAAATCATAATTAAGAAGTTATTTCCAACATACTTTTCGTATTCTGTTACAATGCCCTTGCTTCAATACGCCACACAAGTGTTAAAATGTCTAGAAACAAAGCCATCAGCAAATGTATTTGTCCCTTTTTAAACATTTAAAATATCGCGATATATATCGCGATACGTGGTCAATATCGCGATACGTATCGCGATACAGAATTCGCCGCGATACCCAACCCTAGTCACTCCCCAAGTGTCTCAAAACTCCAAAAGCAAACCTTTCATTTATTGGAACGATGATGAAATCCTTCTGAAACAAGTCGACATGCCTGGTCCACGTCTTTACCCTAGCGTGACGTTTTTGTTGAGCGCTGAAACAACAAAGTATTCAAAGACCACTGGACTCCATCAGGCAATTGAAAAGCAAAATTCCCAATCTTACACATGTGGCTTGAAAAAAATACATACAGCAAAATTAGTTGCTTTTACATTGCTGGCATGTCCTACTTCGATGATTTCGTTTTCACACATGGCATTAATTGTTATAAAACAAAAGTAAAACTAAAGCGGCCAGCGTACACACACATCAGTGTACAGGGATATTTCATAAACTTTCAATTCAGACCTATTTAATTTCTACTTTTTGCAAACAAACACATCTCTCCGATCACACCAATGGTTCTGCAATAACCATTACGCATGATCGATAATGTTATGGAAAACGCTGTACCCCCCCCCCCCCCCCGCCTAGTGATGGGGGGATGGGCGGGCGGGGGGACGTCAGCGAAAGAAAAATTATACCAGTCACATTTTTCGTAATGAGAAATCCGCCGTCCGTATATTTCCCATACGCGTAGCACGTTCTCTAAAAGTGTTCCACTTACCCACCGAATAATTGTACTAAGTTTGAAGCCGACGCTACTTTCCTCTGTGCTGATACTTTGCGCACGAAACTTTCTTTAGAACCGATGACTACTTCAAGTAATATGTGCCTTCGCTTGCGCAATTTTCAACAAAATACAAAAGAATCTTTCGAAAATACCATACAACAATCCCAATAACTCTGAAGGATCTCCGATGTTCAGCAGCCAAGAAATGTTGTACATAAGTATTTTTCCCACTTGCAAACTTCGTTTATAACTGGGTATAAGTTTGTAGTTTCTGCACATTTTTTTTCCTTTTTATCTTTTCTTTTTTCCGTTTGGATGGTTTCAAGAAAACTGCTCCAGTTTTTGACAGAGGGAGACGAAATTTGGCACACGTGTAGGGGGGTGATGAGGTTTTGGTGAATCGGCAAATTTTGTTTTGACCTCAAAGGTCAAGTCAAATTGAGGTCAAAGTTATTTTATCTACAAAATGGTTTCCAGAAAACTCTTCCTAGCGTTTGAGTCAGCGGAGCTTTATATTTAGTACACTTATAGACAATCAAGCTAGGTCTCGGTGAAACCGCAAATATTTTTGACCTTGACCTCAAAGGTCAAAGCCAAAGTGAGGTCAAAATATTTTTTGAAACGTCTACTGATCACGAAAAGTAGCCATAAAGGTGCTAAAATCCTAGTTTCAACGTATAAAATGTACTCAGTAAGGGGTAAACTTTCATAATGAATCTTGATCTCGAGGGTCTAGGTCAAAGTTCACGCGACCCCATGTGTCGTTAACGATAAGCCGACTTATCTCTAACACGATAAGATAAGAGGGACCTCGGTGACCTTGACCTACTGGGTCATGGTCAAGGTCAAAAACCGGAAGTTGACTATTATCTCTAAAACGCTCAGAGATGGCGCGATTTTGAGCTCATTTTCGACCCTTCGGGCCTAAACAACGTTACATATGAGGTACCTCGGTCACATGAGTCAAAAATTGCTAGAGCCGTCCGATTGACTACAGGAATATACATACGAAGATTGGAATCGATACGACTTTCCGTCATCGAGATTGCTTGTATACATTTTGTTCACAACAGACTGACACTCACACACATACAGACACAGAACGTACAAACTCTTTATGTCTCCCGCTGTCGGTGCGACATAGTAACGAGAAATGGCGTACGTGATGTTCGGGTCATCATGCCGTTTATTTTCTTTCAGAGTTAGTCTGCGATAAAAGAAGGAACTGAAGATGTGTGTGCGCTTTTTCATGTCCTCGCTTAACTTCTCCAAAAATATGTACCTGAAAAATAAAAAAAATCAAGCCTATAGACTTTCAAATATTGCTTTCAAACGTTGACGACCATATAAATCCGTCTAGCACCAAATGAAATTGGTGCTGAGGTCAGTGTGCAAAATGTTATACTACTGCCACTTTCATCACGTTTTTCACAATTCTAACAATTTTTCATGAATCCTGACAAAAAGACGACGCTGCACACCTGCAATATGTGCTCTATCCGTGAGTGAGATGTTACCACAATCCCACTGATCGTTTCAGAGACCTAGCTTGGACACGACGTTGAAAATACGCTAACGTCCGAAGACAAAAAGTCCTCACTTTGCCATTATTTCATAACTCCACAAAAGAACGCGACGTTGCTACGACAGACCGAGAGTGCCAGGCTTTCGCTGGTTTTATCACCAACGACGCTATCTGTGAATATCACTGACAGAACAGAAGCTTCATACGCTGCACACCGTCCATGTGTGTTCTATCCGCGTGTAGAATTTCCAAACAATGCAACTTAGAGATACAGCCCGGACACGGACAGACGAACAAGCTCTTAACTATATCCCTCTGCCACACGGGGGATAAAACACGGCCAAGGAGATTTTATGTAGTTTAAAATTTTGATGACCCGGGACTGGTAAAGATCTCATTTTTTGTACGCCGGTTCCTACTTACTTACCCAAGCTCCTTAAATACACAGCGGTTTTTCACCTACAAAATGCTTTTATTTCCTCAAATCATTTTCTGCTGATCATTATAAAAGGCCAGTTAATATTTTGGCAATTTTCTGTGACTTCTTAGGGATATTTAAGTAATAGCAATTTGATGATAATTCGCCCATTTCGCGTCACTGATGGTCCCATGAGACAATTTCAATGTCTTCTATTTATTAGATCTGTCAACCGGAATATCATGGACTCCAGATAACGAATAACTGCAACATTTCTGCGGATCCGTCAAATTTTCCAGGCCTGAGAACAAAGCTGCTGATTTAATATATCCGCTGTAACATGCACAGTGTGACAAGGCAAATGTGTTGCACTAAACTTTACACTGAGATCTGCTATATCAAGTAATTGCAACTTCTCACTTGAGATAAAAATCAATGATGACGTCATTGAGGAATTCCCCCTCGTTAAGGCAAAAGAGATCTTCGTTCGTCACCGTGATCGCTCCCTTGGCAGGTGCTGGTGGGTAGGTAAATAATCTGCAAAATACAATATAGTCAAGCTATTTGATGACTCGAAATACTTCTAACTCGAAGTCTGAGGCGGATTTTTTTTCTCCTTTTTCCACCAGTGCAACTCAATAGTATTTATCAACATTATAGCTTTACAACCCTTATTGAAACATGCTCTTAAAAGCGATTCTTAAAAAGATCAAAAACGGTTACAAGAGAACTAGCCTCACATGAAGTTGAGGTTAAATACAGAGTGTTGGAGTTGAAAGAGGCAAAAAAGCCAAGTCAAAAATAGCGGCCCAATTCGGTATTCCCATTAGCACACTTTCATCATGGATAAAGAACAGTTAGATGCATTCATACGTGTATATAAGCACATCATTAATATGCTGAAAATAAATTTCAATGCCCCAGATACATGTATAACATTTTTTTCGGTTAGCCTAAAGGAGGCCATTACGAAATATGAATGTGTACATTGTAGTTGGCGAGAATTTTGAAAATTCGATTACTCGAAATATTCAACAAATCAAATATTTTTTTCTGGTCCCAAGCATTTCGACTTATCGAATATGTACTTATGTCGAATTCAAGAAAGTTATTCGGATTTCGCCAGAAGCGGGGGAGGTTGCACGGATCTGAATTTAATTGGAAAAATATACTAGATTTACCAGTGACCGATCCAAGGGGGGGGGGGGATTCTGGGGTCGCCACTCTCCCCCCCCCCCCCCCCCCCGCTTAATTTGAAAAAAACTTCGTTATTTTGAAAAATCCTCACTGGTAAACTCGCTACATCGGTTAATCATTTGCACGTTGACACTCCCCTTCCACCTTTCTTGACCAAAACCTATTAACTAGACAAATATAGTGTACGTCTTTTTCATCCGAGTGTGGAAGGTAGTCGCTAAAACGGGTTTTACTGTATGTCCTTTTAATCCGGGTCTAGCCGTTAGTCACCACAGCAAATTTTCTGTACTTTACGTTTTTATCCGGGTCTGGAAGTTGGTCAAGACAAGCAGGTTTTACCGTACGTCTTTCATATCCGAACCTGGAAGGCTGTCGAGACAAACAGGTTTTATTTAACATTTTTATTCGTTTTTTTATCGGGTCTTGAAGGTGGTCGCTACAAATAGATTTTACTGCAGTTTTTTTATGCGGGCTTGGGAGGTGCTCGCTACGTCACGAATTCTCTACTTCATTGGTGACTTTTTTCCTAACCGTCATCCCCTACATGCCTCCCCCCTCCCCCCGACCCCGGGGCATCTAATATAGGTACAACTCTAAACGTTGCCCTGACCCTTTTACACAGGTTACGGTAACAGTATGTACCCTTAATGTAGTTATAATCATGATACATTACGCAGTCTTCGCTCATTCCCACTGGTCAGAAAGCACTAGAAGGGCATTCTTCATAACTGCTTTCTTACAGGCAATGTAATTAACAGTCATGGTGTGATAGCAATGCTGCTTTTTCTTCAAGCAGGTTAAAGACTGCAGGAATACTCGGTACGGTAACAGTATGGACCCTGAGAATCTTCTGGAAAACGCTGAAATTCCCAGCGCAGTTAACAGCTATGCTCAGTTAACAAAACAGCCGACAATACGCGGCAGATGGGGATGGGGGAGGGGGGAGGGGGATAGTGATGACGTTATGCAAATTTCGTAATTTTCTATACCAGTTTAATGTTTAACAAAAACTGTGCGACCTATCCAAAAAATAACTAATTTCGCTTAACAACAGATGAACCTTTACTAAATTTCAGTAACGCGCCAAAAACGCGTCCGACTGGCCCAAGGAATACCCACATATAATTTTAAGTTGAGACGACTTTCCGTTGTCGAGATATTTTACACGAAAGATCTAGTTCAAATTATATCCATATTTTATGCATTACGTCCTTTGCCATTTTCGTTCCGTATTATACTAGCGACAAATTTGTTATAATCTTGCGGACCCACCAAGCAACAATTTCACTAAGTTTGAATTTTCTCCGATTTTCAGCGGCTGAGAAATCTTACATAAAATATTTAAGTGTAATGACGTCACACGTCTTTCGCTTCATTCGCCAAAAGTCGACTTTCCCTTATCCAAAAATTTGCCCAAAAGATATTATTCAAAATATATATATATATATATATATATATATTATTTTGATGACGTCAAACACTGCACTTGTTAATTCTAGTTAATTAAAGCCTGAAATTGTTCAATCAAAATTGATAATTTTAACTCGCCTAACCCTGACAAGTTTTCCAAAATGAAAATTAACAAAAACGCAATTATTCATTTCCTTTCTGGCGTCAGGCTCCATGTGAATTCAGGTCTTCTCCCCCAATAATGATGAATTATCAGCGCTAACTGCGGGTTAACTTGAACCAGAAGATAAGCCTTTAGTTTAGTTAGACGAGGGTTGAACTCGTTTGTGAATTTGGGTTAAAGCTATGATGGAACTAATCCAAATTTGTTTCGTGAATACGGCGGCTGAGATCTTGGTGCTTTCGCAGAAAGTGATTAGACTGATGAGCAACTGAGAAGTCAACGTCGGTCAACAGGGGCCTTCCAAGGTTCATTATCGAACTGCTGCGCGTTCAATTTGCTTCTACTGATACTAGGAATTTAAGGGTGAACGAATGAATCATGAAAATGAAACTGGACAGCGTGATGTCATGACCTGAATGCTGGACGACAAACTCGGGCTGCTTGAGCACACAGGAACCGGCTGCTGACGGCAGGGCGTGACTTACTTGATGACCTTGCCCGTGAAGATACGGGGCGGGGAGGGGGAGCGGCTGCGATCCACGGGCTCGTCCTCGTCACCCTCCAGCAGGCCGCCCAGCCCAAGGTTCATCAGTTGTAGCTGCGCGTGCGGAGTACTGCTAATGAGCAGGTTGTTAGCTTCCTGGTAGTCGATCTCCTGCACAAAGCCAGCCAGTTGTTACTTCCCAACACAACGATAAAGAAAGCGAATTTCAAGCTGAGAATACGACAATATGTAACCGTGAAAACCTAACTTCTGTGTTAAATTTAACACAGAAGCTTTGATTTCCAGTCAGTTTATTTCGTCCAAGCGATCTTTTCTTCAATTTGGTTCCCAACCCACCCATATGTAACAAACGTAGGTATACTAATGCGGGCCTTCTGCTACGACCACGAAGATTCCCGAATCACCCCGAATCGGAAAGTCTTCATGTCTGCGGATAAATCTCAATCATTTCTTGAAGTTCTTAAATGAATCTTATTTGATTCCAAAACATTCGCCAGTTCGCGGGAGTTCGTCGAATCGGCGAGAAATTATTTTCGTAATCAATTCTATTGTAGTCTGGCTATTCTTCGGGGATTCGGGATATTCCGGATATTCGTGGTCGCAGTGAAAGGAGGGCGTGAGCTCAAGCAGTCTGAAAGTTTCTGCCGACTCGACCACAAGCAGAAGAAAAGAATCAGGTACCCGAAGGAGCTGTCCACCATTTTTAAAGAACGGGTTCAATTCTTGCATGACGCTGAAGATGCACCAGAAGTACTGTTCAATGCCTTGGTCTGCGTCACCCAGACTCTCAAATATCACAGTTATGTACTTGTGCACTTCACCTGCAAACACAGAAGATGGAACAATTCAGCTAACCATTACACCACACATAGCCCTGCCCCTCCCTCCCCACCAACACACAATTTCATCGCGATAAGCCCTATTTTAAATCACAAACGCTTTTTCTTCTCTCTCTCTCTTTTTTTTTTTTTTTTTTTTTTGTCTTTTTTGTGTTTGTTTGTTTTTTTTAATCGTATTTAATGCAACGCGATTAGCAAACAGCAACAGACTGTCTTCTTTCTGTCGAAGGCCCTGTGAATGTCACAGGATGACAAAGATGTTGCTCGTGCGGTGACATACTGTTGCTCGTGGGGTCATAGTAGGGTGTCTGGGCGGGGCTCTGCATCTGGAGGGCTTCGCGCAGCCTCTCAGCGCATCCAGGCGTCGTCTGCAGGAACATGCATGGCATCTGCTCGCTGAAGTGGCACTGCGCAGATATAATCTCGTTCGCGCCTATGTGGATTTGCAAGCAGTCCGCTCCCCCTGTACCAAATAAACAAGAATGTGTGGGGACATTGTGACCGGCTGAGATCTAGTGAATCAAGTATGAAAAGGTTTGTAGGTTTACCAAAAGGTGGTAGCAGCATTTTAAAAAGTGGTTCTGAAAATCACCACGAAAAAAGGTTATTTTTCAAGAGACGATCACCTAGTGAACTTTCTTGCAAAATTTACAAGGAATCAGATCAAAACTGCGGGAGAGGAAGCATTTTGAAAAACGGTTAACAACAAAATAAACAATGGCGCCAAATTACCATTTGGCCAATTTTGGCCTAGGGTAATTTTTCAAGAAAGAACTGTTTGGTGAACATTCGTACAAAATTTGAGAAGAATGCGATCAAAATTGTGTGAGAAGCATTTTGAAAACTGACCAAGAAAAATCAAAATGGCGTCAATTGGTCAATTTTTGGTTGAATAAGTCGCTGAAAATTTCAGCGACTTTCTTAAGTCGCTGATGTACTGACCACTTTGTAAAACCGCTGCAATTTTCAGAAGCTTTGTGAAGTCGCTAGTTTCAGGCCCGAAAAATTTGACAGATTTAGCGAAAAAAATACGGAAGGTAGTTGCAAAACCTCCAAATATTACAACCGGGATCCAGTATAATGTTTACACAACGTTGACATTGAAAGCACTACAGCTGTTAAGAATCTATTGCCTGTTTTCGTCAATTTATTAATACAGCTTACTTGCATGTGTAAATTTTATTTAAGTCTAACTTAGTAATGATAACTGTTCTATGGAGCATCTTCCCGGAGCTGATCTTTCGATCTGTAGAAACTTTGATTCAAAAGAAATTTTTTAAAGCCTAGAAACATCCGCCATTTTTTTCGGGAGGGGGGGCGTAATAATATATGATAGTGGTTGGGTATTCAAGCAAATTTTCGTTTCCCATGACATTCAAATTGACAGACACAATAAATTCAAGACACTGAACTTGCAAAGTACTTCATTAATTGTCTCATGGCCCATCACAGGCGAATTATCGTCAACTCCAATTACTTAAATTCCCTTAAGGAATCACAGAAAACTAATAATGTCAGTAAAAAGTATCCTGAGAAAAAAATTTTTAAAGGTGAAAAATAACTGTATATTTAAGTGAGCTTGGGTAAATGACATGACACTCTCGTACATATATTTTTTAAAGTAATATGAGATCTTTGCAAATATCGGACCATCCAAATTTTCAACAGCAAAAACTCTTCCGCCGGTCGAGTCTAAATAATTCGATTAATGAAAAAAACAGCCTGCCGACCGAGTCATTTTTTTATTTAAATGAAAAGAGAAACAAGAATATTTTTCGTCTTAGTTCAGAAAATCAATGTATTCGACTCAATACTACATCCTAGGCGTAAAACGAATTGTGCTGGAGGTTTTGCTTCCTTGTTATTCCCCTTCTAATAATGCACGCACATTTGAGAGAATCTGCCATATTTCCCTGGCCTAAAACCATCGACTTGACGGCTGTAACACATACAGACGACGGATGCTCCCAGTGATGTGACAAAACCAGCCCGACCGAGTCGGCTGATCTAAACAGGTACCAGCGCTCTACAACCTAACACGCAAGCGTCAGGGTATTTCATCCATCACAAACTCTTTACAACAGCCCCTATTTTAGAACATGGAACCCGGCATTTTAATCTTCTTGTTTAACAGGAGCATGTATTATTCCTTTTTCACATATTTAATTTTTTTATTATTGTTACACTTTTTCGCAAAAAGACTGATTGATATATCACGTGTGTATTCTTGACTCTCCTGCGTACAGTATCACTGAAAAAAAACCTCCGCTGTTGAAAGGGTTTTTTTTTCTTCACTTAAATTGCGAAGTTTCGCAAACTGAAATGTTGAAGAGGAGCATACATTGAATTGTGAACTGTACTCCTTGCACGGTCAGCTTGAAGGCGTCCGACGGCTGGCCTCGGAACGACCCAATACGGATGCTTCTAGACACCAGCTGCACAAGCACGTTGGCCATGTCCTGCTGGGCCAACTGCTGCTGAATTTCCTGCTTACGCAGCTGCTGCTGTTGAAGTTGATGCAGCTGTTTCATTTTTGCTTCTGCAGCGGTTTTCTTTAATATAATATTGCCAGACTGAAACAGTGAATAGATATTTTTAACCGCTCTAACCTTCTTTGCATGAAAAGACAAGCCAGTTATGTCAGGTTTTACCAGCATTTGTTTAATCTTGTAAACTAATTCCAGAGCGGTTTGGTTCAATGATCACTATTCCTCGCTGCAGAAACCATCAGCAAACGACATCCTGGGACCATAAAACTTTATTCGACTCTAGTCCGTGAAATATGCATCAAAATAAAATGCGAATCGAAGTCGGAATTCTGCTTAATTTATTTTTTAAACCATATCTTTAACTTATGTACAGGCCGAGAGTGTATATATGTTACAGTCAATATTGGAAACCCGCCATTTCACGAAATGGCAAACCGTGTTGGGTAAATTCGCGTAATGCCTAAAATCTTTTGCCGTTTCACGAAATAACCTAAAAATTAGGTTATTTCATGAAATTACCTAAATTTTCCGTTTGCCATTACGTGAAATGGCAAACTGTTATCTATAACAAGAGAATATCACAGGAATCAGGAAAAAACAGTAGTTTGAACTGTTTATTGATAAAATACAATCAATTGTACGAGAATGTTTCACACCACAGGATGAACGATATGAATATCACATCGCCGCATTGCCGAATTTCGTATCTGAAATGCATGTTGAAGTGTTTTTTCTTCAAAAACTCCCTAAAAATACAAAAATTGCCCGATCGACTAAAAAGCACAAGCCATATGCACTCAAACCAAAAATAAATGACATCGAATCAAAATTGTAGGGGTAGATGCATTTTGAATTATTTTCGAAATTTTTGCTTAAAACATTCCCCAAAAATACAAACTAAAAAAGAATAAGCCGTATGCACGACCCTTTAGGGGTGCCTCATACCAAAAATAAATGACATCGGGTCAAAAATGTAAGAGGAGATACATTTTAAAATTTCTTTAAAAAATCCCCAAATATTCAAAAATCACCCGATCGACTAAAAAAGCACAAGCCGTATGCACGACCGCTTAGGAAATCCTCACACCAAAAAATAAATGACATCGAATCAAAATTGCAGGAGTAGATGCATTTTTTTTCAAAATTTTTGCTTAAAAAAATCCCCCAAAATACAAAAATTGTCCGATCGACTAATAGTAATATTAAAGCTTTTGTCTCCCAATAACGTTATTCTCGAATTCTATTTTAATAAACATTGAAATTTTCAAATATTATCCGAGTTATAATGACCAAAATTTATATTAATAATAATAATTTCATACTTGGTGAGAATATAATATTCATGCCTGCTTTTTGTGCCGGTGTTCAAGGCGCATGCTTTTAATTCCTCCACAGTCGAGTAATATTGGTCTTTTGGCATAAAGACCGATTTGTGCTGTTCAAATACTTTGTACAGCTCCTGTTTATATGTATTTTCACTTGACTGTCCATTTTTAGGAATCTGATAAAAACGCCCCGATTTCAGATAAATTTATATCAAAATATATCTTCTCCGGAGGGCCAATATGGAGAAATTTTCCTTATTATGACCAGTCCATGAAAACGGCTTAATTCCAGAGTAGATAAAAGCAGACGTTATAGGATGTTCTTTTTTCAGAGTAGGTTAACAGCAAATCGGTGACTAGTTGCTGAGTACATAATCTTAACCCAGTTCAGTGTGTTGTTCTGAAAGTTATCCTAATAGTAATTATATTAATCAAAAAGAAACACAAACACTTGTGTGCATTACCATGAATTACAATTAATATGATCGCGTTAAAAGCTTGTGATCAGTTGCAATCAACTGTGGATAACAAGAAACCTGTGATGTATTAATTAAGGGGGAACAAACCAGCTATGATGCATTAATTGTATTTGAAAACTGAAGTAATCTTATTGCAATTATAACAGATAAGACACAATATTTGTCACGATTGTAAGAAATTTCGAGAAAAAAAAGCTTATTTCACAATTTTGCCTGATCTTGGTTTGCCAAATTGTGAAATAAAATGTAAGATTTTTAGGTAATTTCGTGAAATAACCTAACTTTTAGGTTATTTCGTGAAACGGCAAAGGATTTTAGGCATTTACCCAACACGGTTTGCCATTTCGTGAAATGGCGGGTTTCCAACATTGACTGTAACATATACATGTACAGGCCTCTCGATCTGTACATTATGTATATTTATATTGTTCATTTTACACAGTGTTTCCTTAAGCATTTGCCAGTAGGGCTGTGTTCCGAGGTCCGGCCTAGCCGGACCCGACCCTTTTGGTCGGACCGGGCCGGGTCCAGCTGAATTCCAGGCCATCTCAGCAAATGTTGGGCGTGTTCAGCGCGCACTGACCTCGTCCTCCATTCTCAGGCGTTTGGGCAGGTGGTTGTGCGGCGCGCTTGGCGTGGACGCGGCCTGGGTAACCTCCTGCTGCTGCTGCTGCTGTTGCTGCTGGGAGTGCATGGCGCCGCCGTGGTCTTCCTCGTCAGACGACAAAATCACGGTCTCTGTCCACAACGGAACGACAGTTAGTCAACCCATTCGCATGGTTACATTGCTTTTTATTGCTCCTTACATATAAAATGTGACGCTTGGGTGTGGGAGGGGGGTCTGCGTATGGGAAGCAAGACGTTTCGGCCCAAAACCATTTCGGCCCACTCCCATAGACGATTCGGCCCAAGACTTTTCGGCCCAAGACGTTTCGGCCCACTCATTTTTTAACTAAACTTTCGCCCAAAGACTTTCCGGCCCAAGACGTTTCGGCCCACTTTTCCCAAGACTTTTCGGCCCAAGACGTTTCGGCCCACTAAACTATCATTATACAGATGTTTTGATTTTGTGTTAGATATTTAGTGAATGGATAAGTCCAAAGCCATTGCAAGAGCAGTTTGTTAAAAATCGAAACTGTAGCTATTCCTATCTGAATTTAAATCGTATGTTATGTATTATCTCAAATTGCTTATACTGCCTTTTCTCTAACGATTGAAATTTTCAACTTATGAAAAGCTGAAAGCCATACATAAGCATACAGCAATTAGATAAATGGTATGTAATTGCAATTAACCTGAAACGCAATAGGCAGCCTCGGGAAGATTTGATCAATTGCGTTCTGACTTCGATGAACTCTCCGCGTTATTACAAATTATAAAATGTTATATAAGGTCATTTCAAGTTCTGTTAAACAGGGCACCATAATTTCACTGAAAGCAGCGTCTTATATACTTTAACCAATTCATGCGTCTAGGATTATGGTGTGTAAAACTGTGGACTTCATGAGACACTAGAACTTCTATCCCACAAAACATACCACTTGGGAAACTGCTGGTTATATCTGGATTGAAATCTCTCTTTTTGACCTTTTTGGGACACACTGCCCCCTCTCTTAACTATGGTAATATTTATTATTTTTTCGAATTTTTCGATTCTAGCAAAATACTTCGAAATCGTTCGGTACGCGTCTCTTATGGTTTGGAGGGAATGCAGTTATGGCCCTCCTAGTTACTTTATGGAGGGGGGAGGGGACGGTGGTATAGCTGACCAAAATCGCACAATTCCGTTTCAAAGGAAAAACCCATATTTAACCGGCACATCAAGTCGAGAATCATCTAATTGACTGTGTGTGGATTTGAATTTACGAAGTGCAATCAACAACAAAAATCATCACACGCCGTATGAAGTCGATAAATCAGCTCATAATCCTCTGCAGATCAAGTGCATCAGACGCTGGAGTTAGTTAGAAGAATAAAATTTCACAGCTGTTTTGAAATAACTTATGAATACATGAGCCTCAATCTTCAACCCTTTCTAAGTAATACTTTTTAAGTGGACCGAAATGACTTGGGCCGAAAAGTCTTGGCAAACTGGGCCGAAAAGTCTTGGGTGGAAAAAGTGGGCCGAAATGTCTTGGCAGTTCAAATGTGGGCCGAAACGTCTTGGGCCGAAAAGGTCTGCCATTTCGGACTAGGCCGAAACGTCTATGGGCCGAAATGGTTTTGGGCCCAAACGTCTAGAAGCCCTGCGTATGTACGTGTGTCAGATAATCAGTACAACTTTATACGGAATATTTAAATGAGTTACACAAGGAAAATTACCTTGGTTACCGCTGATACGATACTTGTGCGTATATAATTTTGCCCCGTTCAGTGACCAATCTTTTGCACCTACCAGCGTTCACCTGCCTACAAACGACCGACAGACCGACAGACGCATGCGTTCGATCGCATATATCCCCCCCCCCCCCCTGTGGGGAATAAAAGAGAGGCAAACAAAGAAGGGTGGGTAATTGTTTACGGACAGAAGTACGGACGGAAATGGAGACAGGAACGGCCTTAGTCAATTTTGGTTGAGGGTGTTAAGTCGAACCGCAGCGGTCATATTTCGAATAATTCAAGACTGCATAAACTAATCAGTTGACCTAAATTATGTCTGTCGTTCACTTGTCTGTTTGGGAACCCCATACCCAAATGAGGCAACTGGTGAACTGGGGCCTCGATATGATGATAAATGGACAACTGTGGGTTGACGCAGAAATGTGTATATTTTCAATATTACAGACAAGTATGCACACACATTTACAGGCGTAAAAAATCCATGACGATAAATGGCTTCTTTTGCAATCAAAATTAAAAGCTAAAGTTAAAATTAAATACATAAATAATTAATTTCGAACTATTTTTTCTGACTCTTTGACCATTTTCAGTGTTTTTCCTGCCTTTTCCTGACTCGGCTTTTTCCCGACCTGTGGGTATCCTTTTAACGTATACTCTGGAGAGAACAGCAGCAGTTGTGGAGTGAGATTACCGTAGGTGACAGAAATGGTTACCGATTTCGGGGGACTTGTGCACGGCGCCCCTGCCTCGGCCCCTCGGCGACCTGACCACTTTGCTCCTCCCTCTGCCTCGGCCCGCTACAGAGCTTTCCTGCAAGCATAACAATAACACCAGTAATGTAAGCTACTGCACGAGTGTCAGCCAAGTCTCTGCCCGGCTCCAAAACATAGTCAACATCGCGCTGTCGCAAAATTCCGTCACTAAAAACTTGTCACAAAAATTCCCTATGTTGGAAAATACCACATCTGGTCACGACAGCGTGTCGCCAATGGAAAGTACTGCCTTTTCTTTGAGGTACTCTTCCTAATGATAAGAGAGAAACTTACATTCAACAATATGGTGATAGTGAGGCACAGGGCGAAACAGTAAGGCTTAATACTTTACGCAGTAACTTTATGTATTCTAAAACTGGTCCAACAAACTGCCCAAACCTGAACCATTCATCAGTGCGGAATTAAAATCTAAAACGTGAGGTTTAACTTTCACCGCAAGCGGATGCGGCAGGCAGCACTAACCCCCTCCCCTCCCCACCCACCCCCACCATCCCCACCAAACGCAACGAGTGATTCACCTCCTGAGTGGCGGCTGCTTTCCCATAGCCTGACTTCTTGTCAGGGCCTGCTTCGGGCGAGTCTGCGGCCCGCGTCTCGGCGCTTGCTTTCTCTCTGCCTTCGGGAGGCTTGGGCCCTGGGGTGTCAGAAGTCTGGGGCG
Source organism: Protula sp. h YS-2021 (assembly GCA_949752745.1). Taxonomy (NCBI): domain Eukaryota; kingdom Metazoa; phylum Annelida; class Polychaeta; order Sabellida; family Serpulidae; genus Protula; species Protula sp. h YS-2021. The sequence goes on along the minus strand of OX457025.1, from coordinate 48,144,659 downwards.
CATCGAGGCGGGCACGCTTGCGGGCAGACGCCGCGTCTGGGGCATAGAGCTTCGCGTCCTCCGGCAGCGGCCGCTTACAGCTATCGCAGATGTCGTAATCAGCACTCTGGTTGCCGCAGTTGGTGCAAATGGCGAACTTTCCCTCTTCGCGCTAGAAAACAAGTAAACGTCACCATTGACTTGTTTTGTTTACACTTCTAACACAGTCCCAAAGGAGCTGTTGAATTACGGGAAATTCTGAAAGATTCTCTTTTAATGTTGATGAAACATCAATGTTTATGACGTTACAGTAATTTTATAAATATTCAGATGTTCTCACAGCGTTTGACCGACGTCACACCTGACATCGGATAAACGACAGCTCTTGGTTGACAATGAAAATCGAACAAGCGTCTGGCAGCCGACGTTACATAGACGCCGATTATTCGGCGCCTAATCAGCGTTGCGAATGGGTTGCAAACGAAAAAAAACAAGATAGCTCATGGATATTGCCCCAGCTCACGAATGCTAATGTCAATAACCAAAATTTCAAGACAGTAAGGCTATGTACCTGGCGTCACTCAAGATTTCAATACAAAAATTGTTTATCGCCAATATATCCACCAATTTTTGACGAATCGCCAAAAAGAAAAAAAAAAAGCAATAGGCACGTGTTTCGGTAACAAAACAGTAACAGCCAGGTGGACATATCTACCACTACCTTCCATCAAAATTTTCTGACATTTCCACTTCAATCTTAGGAGGAGATATGTTTTCATGAAAAATGATTTTTTGCTAATATTTCTACCACTTTCGGGTGAATCACCAAAAACGTAACAGCCAGGTTCCGCCATTTTATCAGTTTTTCGCCAATCGTCAAAAAAAGTAATAGCCAGATGGGGGACCACCCAGAAAACGATTGGAGCAAAACTGTAGGAGGAGTAGCATTTTAAAGAAAAAGTTTAACATACGTACATACATTCAAGCCCCCTATAGTGATACGGCTAACCCAGCCGACTTTAAGAAAGTATTAGCCAGCCAGGCAGTTACGTCCACTCCCATCAACCAAAATCTCAAGACAGTCAGGCTAAAAACTTGGGAGGAGATAAGACTTTGCAACTTAAAAGGTACATACGCAGTTATTTTGAACGACTTCTGTAAGAAGCTGGGGCTAATAATACTGCCCAGCAGTAATACAACCATGTGCCCAGCAGTGCACGCAAGCCTCAAGCACATACTACGCATCCGCCCTCAACCCAAGAACATGGTGCACTTACAGGTCTGGGCGGTCGCTTGGTGACGGGGCGGGGCTCGTCGGCCGGTGGGACGCCTTGCGGTGTTGATGTGGACTGCGGCGGTGCAGGGGCGTGCTCGTGAATCGGACGCCTGTCAACGAAACATTCACAGTTACTGACACTTGTGGTGAATTTCTGAGCCTAAGTTAGATATGGTTTCCGTGCGTTTAACTATGGAAAACCGGGTCAGGACTATGTTGGGAAACTGACCCTTGAAGTTGGAACAAATTTGCTACTAAATGTTGCCTTGGTGGTATTGGAAATATAATCATGCGTTGATATGTCCTTTGAAAAGAATAAATTCAATTCATCAATTTCATTAATATCACTTGCCAAAGACTCGAATTTTCTTATCACTTCCTGAATTTTTACAAAAGTTATGCCTGGGCAAAAGTTACGTGTGCATTTCCGATAATAAAATTCAATAGTAATTTACATATCTTAGAAGGAAAGATCTGATTCACAGAAGATTTTCCGGTGTTTTTAACATACTTTTCTGGATTTCTCACTGAATTTTAAACATTTTCGTTACTTTCTTTCTTCATATTCTACATTCGTGTGTCTCTTTTTTACTTTTACTGCTGAAATAGACTGACAAGACAATTTTTGTTGGTGAAAAGTGGCACTATATACCGAGGCTGAATGACGGCAAAACCTACTGATTGGCAATTTCCTTCAAGAAGAACCATGATAACCTAAAACTTGAATTCAATAAGTGAAAATTGAAATATATCCTGCGCCTTTCATGTCTTTCTTATTCAAGTTGTTTATACCCATGTGTTATAGATTTCGAACAAAAAATTTGCATACATGTTAACGCATATGCTATTAAGTGCCCAGTGCGGTTAGGGGCAGTAGCTGTGTAAATTTGGTGGGGAAGAACAAATTTGAGCTAAAGGCTTCTTTCACAGTATGTTTTACTTTGAAATTCCTAAATCAGGAAGATTAGATTCTGCACCACTTCAACCTTCTAACCATTCAGCATTTTCCCAATAAGTCAGGGGGATTATTATTTTATTAGAAAGACTGATACACTGATTTAACCAGAACAGAAACCTGTTTCATGGCCAGGATGAATTTAATTGCTTAAAGTTAACGGTACCGACAGAAACCATCACTGCAAATTATTTTCTATGGATTTTTGTTTTGTTTTGTTTATGTATCTCCGTAGAGGGGGTTGGAGTCTAAAACTAATGTGAGAATGGCTCTACCTTTAACGGTTTCCAAGATAAAGACCTTTTTGTTCTATATGTTGACCTTGACCACGAGTCAATGTGCTGAGATCGAAAACGAGGTCGAAATCCCTATATCTGTAACGGGTTCCGAGATAACACATGTCATGTGACCTTGAAAATCTAGCTCAATGTTAAGATCACGAAGCGCCAACTGATCTTATCTGGGTCAAAGTTAAGATCACGGCCGCATTTCAGAAAAAAAGTTACATAAATCATTAAACAGTGTCAGTGAATTATTCTTCATTTAAAATATCATATATTGTGTTTACAAGTGACCAAATACCACATATTAAATGTGAAATAACACTGCCTGGACATATACTGCTTAGTTGTTTCAATTAAAATTGAACTGCAGTCAATGCGAAATCGAACAAAATATTTTGTCAATTTCGAGTGCGAGTTATTCACACGTTCCATGCAAACTTGGCTATTGGGGTAAGCATGAGCTTCAGTCATCCAATAAGAAAACCTTGAGCTCAAAATGAGTTTACAAGATGGTGGCTTAAGTAAAGAAAAAAAGATAGCTAGTGAAGTTTTTTCTCACCATACCATGTCTAAAGTACTTTATTTCGGTCTTTTTTTATTAAACACGTAAATATTTCTCCCGCTGCGCACAGAAAGGGTCTAGTGTTAAGCCGAGTTTCGACGCTGAAAAGCTTAAACCCATATTTTAAGAAAATTCTCAGGTGAGCTTGAAACTCAAATTTTAGACCCAATTTGAGCAGGAGTTCGAGCTAAGTTATTGAATACGGGTCTCGGTTTTGCTCTTGAGCTCATCGTGCATTTTACAATAAAATCGATATATTTCATTTAAGCAATATGGATTTTAATATTGCATGGAATGAATTATGGTCATATGTGGAAGGTAAGACGCTATTTGTACAAATTAATAAATTTTGGAAACAAAAATTAGTAAATGCGATCATTTCATTTCATCGACGACGGGCTTTTTTGCTAATTGACAAAAACAATGCCCAACCAACTGTGTCCGCCAAAAGTACAAATAATCTAAAACTGTCAACAAATATTAATTTAGTGCGTGGATCAAATGGATCAGTTACAAAATCAACAAGATCTACCTCTCTCTCTCTTTTCATTTTTACAACAATATGCTGTTGGAAAATAGTTTGAAAACATCGGATTAGACAGTGTCCGGTTGGTAATTGTCGGTTGGAAAGTGTCCGGAAGCAAAATATTCAGTTGGAAAGTGTTTGGATACCACTGAAAACAATTCTGCGTCGACTGTTTTGGTATTCCTACCTGGCTAAATTTGAAGGATCCTTCAGGCTGGAAACGGGTTCGCGACTTTGACTAGCACTGAAAAATAAGAGGAAGAAAGCTTAATACGTATAACGTGCGTGACTGTATGCTTTAAAGAGTTTTTTCTGGGAGTCAGGGAAGCAGTTCGTCGGCAGGGAACACAACCAGACGGGACTTAGATTTCAGGCCTTTATATTATATACTGCACATATGAAAGCTAGTACACGTATAAAACAACAATGAATTTCCCAGGCATCTTCAACCCCAGAGACTACGGTGGTGTAGCAGCCTGGGCAATGTATGCCTTCCTATACATGAACCACGCACTTCCTCGCAAGGGGGCGACGCTACCCAAATCGAAATTTTAAATCAAACCGTTTCGAAACTCGCGTTGAGAAATACCAATTGTAGCTTTTGCTTCCAACCTTTCTCTATCATAAACGAATTAACCGAATATGTGCCAGACCGTTTAAGTAATTTGAATGTATTTCAAAGACAGTGACCTGTAAATGCTTCACATCTAGGACTGCTTACAACGACAGGAAAAACAGATAAATTCAACTGCAGCATCACTCTCAACAAAAGTGCATATTAAGAAATACCGCAAAAGTAAAGAAGTGGACGCTATTTGCTTCAATCCGGTCACAGTTAATGTACTCACAATCTATGAATATGGGATAATCCTTTGTACTGAGGCGAAGAAGCTAACTAGAGCGGCCAGTGCACACAAAACATAAAGAGTACAGGCTTATATCACACACTTCCAATCGACACTTATTTCTTTTCTTGTTTATGTCAGCAAAAACAAAGGTTTCCCCGACTTGACTCATAATTCACCAATAAGCATTTTCCATTTTTCTTTTTACTAATAATTAAGTATCAAAAATTAAAAAAAAAAATATTAAGACCTTATACCTTATATAAAAGCGTCCTATACGCCCAGTAGTCTGGTTGCGCATCACCTTATCCAATTTTTTGAGGTTTTTTTTCTTTTTTTTTTCTTTTTTTTTTTTTTTTTGGGGGGGGGGGGGTACGTAACTTGACTTGTGGGTATTTCAATCCTCTTTTTTTAATAGAAGTTCAGGCTTAGGTGTTTTATCCGGCTCTATGCCGTTTTCTTTCGTTCTACTCCGGGCATATTTGACAGAATCTTTAGCACCTACCAAGTACACCACCATGTTTCAACTTTCTCCGATGTTCAGCGACTGAGAAATGTACACATATAAGAGTTAAACGTAATGACGTCATACGCATTTCTTAACATCGCTACACCCGTTAAACCGTCCGATTGATCCAGGGAACATCCATACAAAATCTGACGTCGATGCGACTTTCCGTTAGCGAGATAATTTGCACACAAGATGTTGTCCACATTATATTTACATTTACGTGATGATGCCATACGCCACACTCGATCGTTGTAGCCGCCACAAAACTTGACAGAACCTTTCGGACCTACCACGCAACAATCCCACCAAGTTTCAACTTTCCCCAATGCTGAGAAATTTCGCACAAGATTTTTACGTAATGACGTCATAAGTCTTCCCTAATGACGTAACATGCGTTGAAGTTGATAGAACTGTCCGACCTGCCCAAGGAATAACCAGATCAAGTTTGAAGTCGATCCAACATTTCGTTCTCGAGATATGTAATAATAATTGCACAAAACATTTTGTTCACAACAGACGGACAGAACGTACAAACACCATATGTCTCCCCTTGGTCGGGCAGACACAATTAAAAGTACCAAAATAACAATAATCAACAAAATGATACCATAACGACGTTACAGGTGAAAAAATAGTTCACCAAACAATTCTTTGAGAAAAGGTAGTCCCATAACACATTTAACCTTGGCAAGTCGAAGACTTGTAAAGAGTATATATACTGAAGTTGTACGGGGCCAATGTTTGGCACCTTATTTTTCTCTCTTTACTGGTTTGTCATTTTGTCTTTACCACTCTTCTGGCCATACTGTTTTAGCCGAAAAACCGAACCGTCGGAAAATTTTCAAAATTTCCAATTCACTCAGAAAGCACAAGCCAGTATGCATGACCCCCTAGACACGGCTCATACCAAAAAATAAATGACATCTGATAAAAACTGTAGGAAGAAATGCATTTTGAATTTTTTCTTCAAAAATTCCCCAAAATTCCCTGATCGACTTAAAAAGCACAAGCCGTAGTCTCGATACCCTAAGCATGCCTCACACCCAAAATAAATGACATCGGATCAAAACTGTAGGAGAAGATGCATTTTGAGGTATTTTCTTCAAAAAATCCCCCCCCCCAAAAAAAAAAGAGAAGAAAATCAAACATTCCAAAATCGAGTATAACAAGCTATCGAAGGCGCAGACCCCAACCGGACACAATAATCAGTCAAGCGCAAGAAATTTCAAAGCTTCCGCATATTTTTAACTTTTGTCGAAAAATCCAAAAATAACGCTTCGTCGCACAGCTCCACTACTCGGTCTTTCTATGTGCAAAAGGGAATTGAAATCGGTTGAATGGTGCCGGAGATATAGCGCGCACAAACTGCAAATAATGAGGTCAAGTGCAAAAAATTTCAAAGTTTCCGTATTGTTAATTTTTCGAGAAATCCAAAAATAACGCTTCGTCGCACAGCTCCTCTACTCAGTCTATTTATGTGCAAAAGGAAATTGTAATCGGTTGAATGGTGCCGGCAAATATAGCGCGTGCAAACTGCATATAATGAGGTCAAAAATGTAATGAGGTCAAAAAAATTCGAAGTTTCCGCATTTTTTTAATTTTTCGAGAAATCCAAAAATAACGCTTCGTCGCACAACTCCACTATTCGTTCTTCTATGTGCAAAAGGAAACTGAAATCGGTTGAATGGTGCCGGAAAATATAGCGCGTGCAAACTGCATATAATGAGGTCAAGCGCAAAAAAAATTTCGAAGTTTCCGCATTTTTTTAATTTTTCGAGAAATCCAAAAATAACGCTTCGTCGCACAGCTCCACTACTCAGTCTTTCTCTGTGCAAAAGAACATTAAAATCGGTTGAACGCTGCCAGAGATAAAGCGCGTACAAAAAATGGGACAGGACGGACAGACTTACGGACGGACGGACAAACAGACGGACGGACTGACAGAGGTCAATCCTATAGACCCCTCCGGGTTTACCAGGTTGGGGTGTAATAAACAACTAACTAACTTACTAACTAACTAACTAACTAACTAACGGACGACGTCTGCAAACCGATAGGTATATCCCAGCTTCTTTGTAACATCAGCTAGGCTAAAGATACACCCTATCTGGTCAATTTCTGGCGGATCGCCAAAAGATTTCAAGAGAGGCTTACCACTGGGTAGCATTCGTAGAAAAGCTGAAGGGAATCCGATCCAAATTCTGGTAGTAGAAGCATTTTGAAAATTGACTACTAAAAATTATAAATTTTTAGTAGTAATAGTGGGCCAAATTTTTAAAGAGAGGCTTACCTAGAAAATATTCGTACAAAATTTGAAAGGAATCCCATCAAAACTATGGGAGACGAAGCACTTGAAGTAAAAATTAACATACATACACACGTACATACGTGCATACAGACCACGGATACCCCCAACTGACGTGATAAGATCAGCCCCACGAAGTCGGCTGGTAATGAAAACACTGCCTTGTGTGTGAAGGGAATAGCAAGCCAAATCCGCCAGAAAAGTTTTTTAAATTCTCGAAAGTGATTTTAAAAATAGCATTATTATTGTTTTCTGGCCAAGGACTTAAATATTTTGCCTTTGAGAAATACGTTCTCGTTTACTGTGAAGCTGCTGGTGCAACAGTTTTAGAGATATTAGCTTTAAATAAACTTCATGACGTCATAGGTAAAACATTATAAGGGTGATAAAGATCCCATGAACAGCTAAAAGTGTGCTAAGTCTACACTTTCCAAGCTCCAGCCGTTTCGTCCCAGTTGTGTGGAAACCGACGGCAACTGGCGTGAAAAAAGTAAACTCTGTCAAACTAAACCACCTTCAAACTTAACCATTTATGTTGCACGGTGCATTGTAAGTGAGTCCAAAACAAGGGTACCAGAGATGCCGTCACCTTTTTGTTTTTGTAAACAAAAATAACTGTTTCCCCGACACCTCTCTCCCCTTTTCCTGCGCTTGCCCATCGTTCTCTTCAAAAAGTTTGGGCAATTTTGTACTATTTCACAAAAGTAGACTTTTTACGTTATATAAATGTATCTGAATAAATATATCTGATGTGCCCATAATTCTGGTCACATCTAACATTTATGCCATTTTTGAAAGGTTGGGGGAATTATTACGTAACCTTGCTTGTTGGCATTTCAATTCTCTTTTTTCTATACAAGTCTGGGTAAAGGTATTTTATCTGGGTGTGGAAGGCGAATGGTTTCGGTCGGTCTTTCTATCTGAATCTGGAAGGTGGTCACTAAAATGATTTTACTGTTAGTCTTTTTATCTGGGTTCGGAAGGCGATCTCGACATCAGCTTTACTGTGCGCCTTTGTTATCCGGGACTAGAAGGTGGTCAAGACAGACAGGTTTTACCGTACGTTTTTTTTTCTATCCGAATCTGAAGGTGTTATTAAAAACAGGTTTTACTTTTTAACCGGGCCTGGAAAGCGGTCGCTTTTTCTGTCACATCCCCCACCCCCGCTCCCCGCCATCTAATGTAGCTACGGCCTTCAACGCAACCGTAACCCTTCTACTCAATGTTACGGTAAGCCTACGTGTAGTTGTAGCCATGATATATGCCTTGTCTTCGTACAACCCCATCGGCCAAAAAGCACCACAAGGGCACTTTTATAAAAGTGCAACAAATGACTCACCACGGTGGAGAGAGGGGGGGGGGGGAGGGAAGGGATATTTTGATGCCAAAATGGTGAGCTGCTTGTCACAATAAAGATATCAGATGACCCACTTTAAAAGTGATCCACTTTATAATATTCTCAGGTACTGAAAACAATTCTTACACGTTACACAATCACTCCCTATAAATGCAACAGGTTGGCAACCAAATGAAAACAAGTTTGTTGAGAAAGAAAAATCAAAAGTTAGACCTGCTGAGGCACAGAATTTGCTATGTCATGTTTTATCTAGCCAGTAGCGACAATTTGCCTATTGGTTAACATCCCTCCCTCCCCCATCCCCCTTCATCAAACTGATTCGCTCACCCGCTCACATCAGAACGACTCTGAATTGGTATCACCCCTCTCCGCTCATCACTCTGGGTGCTATCGAAGCCCCTTTCCCCAAAACTTACAGGAGAAGCGGGTGAGTTGTTAGTTTGCAATCACGTTTTCGTGTCTATGACGTCACGCGTTGTCCCATATGCCCCACATACAACAACAACCAGCAGTCCCACCCAAGGCATAATAATTCCACCAAGTTTTAAATTGATCAAACTTGTCTTTAGACAGTCATCATGTGTCAAGTTTTCAAAACGTGAAACTAGCTATCTTTTTTAAAATTTCCATAACGTATTGATGTCGTATGACGTCATGCGTTGCAGAATATACGTCAAATACAATATGAACCGTCAGACCAACCCAAGGCATTGATTGTCCATCTTGATCTTAAGTTATCGCCAAGATTTTAGACAAAAGCTACTTTCCAAATTTTCTGAAAACGCCAAGCACCCCACGGACTGAACAGTTTCCGTATTTTGCATAATTTGAATCAATCGCTTTTAGGGAAAAAATTGCACCTGAAATATCTCGCTGAAGAATTGTGATCTCACTTGATGAATTTTACTTTAAAACAGTCCTGCGTTCACAACACATAATGGCGCTATATGACGCCATAAGCTGCGCTACATATGACAAATACAATAGGAATCGTCGGACCCACTCAAGGCATATTCCCATCAAGTTTGAAGCTGATCCGACTTGTCATTCGTGAGGTATCCTTTTAGAAAAAAGTGTACAACAAATAACGACGTCATATGACCCCATATATTGCGCTATATACACCAAACACATCACGAACCGTCGGACCCACCCAAGGCATTATCCTACTTAGTTTGAAGCGAATCCGATGTTTCATTCTGCAGTTACAGTAATAAGCAAACTGCCGCGTTTTGACGTCCTATGACGTCACGCACGCGTTGTTCAAATGCACGTCAAATACAATTCCAACCGTCGGACCGACCCAAGGCATAATCCCACCAAGACTAAAGCCGATCCAACGTTTCGCTCGATATTAATCGTGTTAACAAAATAAGATATCTGCAGCAGAAGCCCACAGTCCACACATATACACACACAGAATGTACAAAAACAAAATTTCCCCTTCACGGAGCGAACATATTAAAGCGCCTTTTAAATGCAAATAACCGACCCACGAAACGATTTGTTGTGATTTGCTGTCATTCATGCAGTATACTCTACTACTGTTACTGCGGCGTAAGCTTTACCACGGCGACCCTCCACAAACCTGCCGTGACTATGATGGTGCCATCTGAGATCAACATAAAAACACCACCAATTTTTGCTGCTGAAAAATTCCGGCCTTCAGGGAAAATAAAGCTGTACTGTGGGACGAAATCATTTTGCGATGTTTAGATACGAGTGGCCATCACTGTGACAACCCGCTTTCCTGTGCTCAGGAGGACACGTTTTAGGGCCACTACGGTCTTATCGTTATTACAACGCCACGTTAGTTTCACACATTTTACCACTGTCCACCTTTTTCATTTATTTATTTCGTGCACGAAGGACCTTTCTAATTGGTGATCACGTATCACTGCATCCCCGGCACCTCGGACACCAACAGGTCAGAAAACGTCAAACCAGTAAACCCACACTTTGTTAAAGAAACCATGCAAAACTAGAGTCCTAGCTTGAACTAAACTATTTTCCCCTACTAAACTTGAATGTCAAACTTGAAACTGTCAAAGAAAGTAACTTAAATAGTCTCAGAAATGGAAATATGCTAGTAATAAGAAACATAAAACGAAACTAATGGTTCTTCCATCTCTGAAAACACTCAAGGATCATCCGTAAAGTGGCTGCACACGAACAAAAGTTTGCTTCTGGGGTCACTACACTAATGTTATAGTGAATGAGTTACGCCACGAATTTTACAACAGACGGCAGGGTGGTTGTCGTCAAAAACTTCTTAAATTGATCTGCACGTACTGTATGGACGATTCCTTGGTAACAGAAGGCTTTTGCTATTTTGTGTACCTGGTCGTGAAGTCAAGTGAGGCGTAGTCTATGCCGTCTTCCTCCCAGCTGACCAACCGACAACGCCAACACATTTACTTTTAAACGATGTACATCACTTCTTTTTCTCACATTATTCATATCACATTGTTCTACTCTTTATTAAAATTATTTAAATTTCAATTGTTACTGAACGCGCTTTACTCTTTGAATTAATCATTTTAGACCTCGAACGGTGTTTGCGACAGATTTGCCAGTTATTTCTCGACGAAACAACAAAGCCAAGTGCTTTTATCCCTCAGGCTTCTGCCCGCTATCCACATGTCAAACGTCTACATACAATTCACATACAATTCACAGAATCCGAAACTATTCGAATTCGATACAGACGATAAATTCCTTACATAGATAGTTGACGCTGGTCTGATTGTTCAAGCCAAAACCGAATAGCCGAATAACGAATAGTATTTGCCGAATATTCGGTTAGGAAAATTGCTGTTGTTATTCAAGTAGTATAAAAATAAACAAATCAATAAATCAGTAACGAAATAAATATATGTCAAAGGTGATTTTATTTTTCAAAAGAACTTGTTTTGAGAATAATTAATTAACTTCCAGAATTTAAAAGCGAATTTCAAATGTAACTATTACTTTTAAACTTGCTTCAATACTGCTTGTGTGTAATAATCGGTAGTTTACTACTCACTATAGCTTAGTTCTCCCATGTAAGCAAGCTTGACTTGACACAACACACCGAGTGTGAGTTTCAGTTGCTTTTTATAAAGCATGATTTCAGAGACATTTCTCAATCATTATTTACGATATGGTTCTTTGTCAAAACTCAATAATCGAACACAGAAATTTTGTATGCACGACTGGAATGTTCACTGTTACAAAATGGGCAGATTTGACCGCACGGGGGATCGACCATATCGAATCTCTGGCAACGTGGAACTTTTCAAAATACAGTCCAAATCGGTTAATTGCATAGCCTTTTTTCCAAAAGACAGTTATGCATTTATCCGGAGTATATATTTCTGTGCTGATGTGTATGTGTCACCTTTCGGACCTGCCAAGCAACAATCCCACCATATATACAGAACGCACGAATACCATGTCTCCACTCAGTCGGGGAGACATAATATCCCATAATATCCCTGCGCTGATGAACCTGTTCAGGACGACGACGACGAAGACGACGACGATGATGATGATGAATAATTATTATTATTTTTATTATTATTATTATTATTTAATGTTATTTTATTGTTTTTTCTACTGCCAGACTTTCACTCTGAACGTGTGAAGTAACGTACTACACGTTGAATAAGAGAAATTGGCTCAGGAACCTTTAACTGAATTGCTATGACGGTCAATGCAAGTCACTCTGATTCCCTGGCTCAATTTGCCAAAGGGTGTTCAAAACATTGAGGCTTGAAAATTTATGGTGCAGTCGTCGTTACATATAACGCGAATATTTATGAGATGGTTCTCTGTTAACTTGTGATTCTGACTGACTGGTTTTATGAAAATGGGTCCCCTCTCTCCCTGAAGTTCTTCCTTCGATTCGGATTCTCGATTCTGTTAATCGTCGTTTGAAGTTTTTGATAAATAGATTCCAAAAGTTGGACTGATTCCTATCACTGACGTGTAGGTCGAATTGGTGGGGAGACACGTAGGTCGAATTGGTGGGGAGACACCTTTCTGGACTGATTCCAAACCCTGACGTGTGGGTCGATGGGTGGGGAGACACCTTTCTGGACTGATGCCAAAACCCTGAAGTGCAGGTCGGATGGTGGAGAGACATCTTTCAGGACTTATCCCTAACACTGATGTGTAGGTCGGATGGGTGGGAAGACATCTTTCAGGACTGATTCAAACCCTAATGTGTAGGTCGAATGGGTGGGGAGACTTCGTGCTGGACTGATCTGAACATTCTGATTAGTCTTCACTTTTTTTCATTTATGTTCTTGGTGCACGAAGGACCTTTTTAATTGGTGATCACTTATTACTGCATCCCCGGCACCTCGGACACCAACAGGTCAGAAAACTTCAAACCAGTAAACCCACACGAATTCGATACAGACGATAAATTCCTTACATAGATAGTTGACGCTGGTCTGATTATTCAGGCTAAACCCGAATAGCCGAATAACGAATAGTATTTGCCGAATATTCGGTTAGGAAAATTGCTGTTCGTTATTCAAGTAGTATAAAAATAAGAAATCAATAAATCAGTAACGAAATACATGTATCCATCAAATGTGATTTTATTTTTTAAAAGAACTTGTTTTGAGAATAATTAACTAACTTCCAGAATTTAAAAGTGAATTTCAAATGTAACTGTTACTCTTAAACTTGCTTCAATACTGCTTGTGTGTAATAATCGGTAGTTTACTACTCACTATAGCTTAGTTCTCCCATGTAAGCAAGCTTGACTTGACACAACACACCGAGTGTGAGTTTCAGTTGCTTTTTATAAAGCATGATTTCAGAGACATTTCTCAATCATTATTTACGATATGGTTCTTTGTCAAAACTCAATAATCGAACACAGAAATTTTGTATGCACGACTGGAATGTTCACTGTTACAAAATGGGCAGATGTGACCGCACGGGGGATCGACCATATCGAATCTCTGGCAACGTGGAACTTTTCAAAATACAGTCCAAATCGGTTAATTGCATAGCCTTTTTTCCAAAAGACAGTTATGCATTTATCCGGAGTATATATTTCTGTGCTGATGTGTATGTGTCACCTTTCGGACCTGCCAAGCAACAATCCCACCATATATACAGAACGCACGAATATCATGTCTCCACTCAGTCGGGGAGACATAATATCCCATAATATCCCTGCGCTGATGAACCTGTCCAGGACGACGACGACGAAGACGATGATGATGATGATGATGGATAATTATTATTATTATTATTATTATTTTTATTTAATGTTATTTTATTGTTTTTTCTACTGCCAGACTTTCACTCTGAACGTGTGAAGTAACGTACTACACGTTGAATAAGAGAAATTGGCTCAGGAACCTTTAACTGAATTGCTATGACGGTCAATGCAAGTCACTCTGATTCCCTGGCTCAATTTGCCAAAGGGTGTTCAAAACATTGAGGCTTGAAAATTTATGGTGCAGTCGTCGTTACATATAACGCGAATATTTATGAGATGGTTCTCTGTTAACTTGTGATTCTGACTGACTGGTTTTATGAAAATGGGTCCCCTCTCTCCCTGAAGTTCTTCCTTCGATTCGGATTCTCGATTCTGTTAATCGTCGCTTGAAGTTTTTGATAAATAGATTCCAAAAGTTGGACTGATTCCTATCACTGACGTGTAGGTCGAATTGGTGGGGAGACACGTAGGTCGAATTGGTGGGGAGACACCTTTCTGGACTGATTCCAAACCCTGACGTGTAGGTCGATGGGTGGGGAGACACTTTTCTGGACTGATGCCAAAACCCTGAAGTGCAGGTCGGATGGTGGAGAGACATCTTTCAGGACTTATCCCTAACACTGATGTGTAGGTCGGATGGGTGGGGAGACATCTTTCAGGACTGATTCAAACCCTGACGTGTAAGTCGATGGGTGGGGAGACACCTTTCTGGACTGATGCCAAAACCCTGAAGTGCAGGTCGGATGGTGGAGAGACATCTTTCAGGACTTATCCCTAACACTGATGTGTAGGTCGGATGGGTGGGGAGACACCTTTCTGGACTGATTCCAAACCCTGACGTGTAGGTCGATGGGTGGGGAGACACCTTTCTGGACTGATGCCAAAACCCTGAAGTGCAGGTCGGATAGTGGAGAGACATCTTTCAGGACTTATCCCTAACACTGATGTGTAGGTCGAATGGGTGGGGAGACATCGTGCTGGACTGATCTGAACATTCTGATTCGTCTTCACTTTTTTCATTTATGTACTTGGTGCACGACGGACCTTTTTAATTGGTGATCACTTATTACTGCATCCCCGGCACCTCGGACACCCACAGGTCAGAAAACTTCAAACCAGTAAACCCACACTTTGTTGAAGAAACCATGCAAAACTAGAGTCTTAGCGTGAACTAAACTATCTTCCCCTACTATACTTGAATGTCAAACTTGAAACTGTCAAAGAAAGTAACTTAAATACTCTCAGAAATGGAAATATGCTAGTAATAAGAAACATAAAACGAAACTAATGGTTTTTCCATCTCTGAAAACACTCGAGTATCATCCGTAAAGTGGCTGCACACGAACAAAAGTTTGCTTCTGGGGTCACTACACTAATGTTATAGTGAATGAGTTACGCCACGAATTTTGCAACAGACGGCAGGGTGGTTGTCGTCAAAAACTTCTTAAATTGATCTGCACGTACTGTATGGACGATTCCTTGGTAACAGAAGGCTTTTGCTATTTTGTGTACCTGGTCGTGAAGTCAAGTGAGGCGTAGTCTATGCCGTCTTCCTCCCAGCTGACCAACCGACAACGCCAACACATTTACTTTTAAACGATGTACATCACTTCTTTTTCTAACATTATTCATATCACATTGTTCTACTCTTTATTAAAATTATTTAAATTTCAACTGTTACTGAACGCGCTTTACTCTTTGAAATAATCATTTTAGACCTCGAAAGCTGTTTGCGACAGATTTGCCAGTTATTTCTCGACGAAACAACAAAGCCAAGTGCTTTTATCCCTCAGGCTTCTGCCCGCTATCCACACGTCAAACATCCACATACAATCTCAGATACACTGAAGTTACCTGGGCCGTGTTTTATGTTATGTTTACTAGACAGAGTATAGTATACAAAATAAGCTACCGAAAAAACTAGTTCAACTCTCACGCCAAAATCTGTTCACAGAATCCGAAGTGATTCGAATTCGATACAGACGATAAATTCCTTACATAGATAGTTGACGCTGGTCTGATTGTTAAGGCCAAAACCGAATAGCCGAATAGTATTTGCCGAATATTCGGTTAGGAAAATTGCTCTTGTTATTCAAGTAGTATAAAAATAAACAAATCAATAAATCAGTAACGAAATAAATATACCTGTAAATTTGTGATTTTATTTTTCAAAAGAACTTGTTTTGAGAATAATTAACTAACTTCGTGAATTTAAAAGTGAATTTCAAATGTAACTGTTACTTTTAAACTTGCTTCAATACTGCTTGTGTGTAATAATCGGTAGTTTACTACTCACTATAGCTTAGTTCTCCCATGTAAGCAAGCTTGACTTGACACAACACACCGAGTGTGAGTTTCAGTTGCTTTTTATAAAGCATGATTTCGGAGACATTTCTCAATAATTATTTACGATATGGTTCTTTGTCAGAAGTCAATAATCGAACACACAAATTTTGCATGCACGATTGGAATGTTCTCTGTTATAAAATGGGCAGATGTGACTGCACGGGGACGTCGAAACTTTATCGAATTTCTGGCAACGTGGAATTGAGTCCGACTACATTGAATCGATTCCTTAGCAACTTTTCAAAATACAGTCCAAATCGGTTAATTGCATAGCCTATTTTCCAAAATACCGTTATGCATTTATTCGGAGTATATGTCTCTATGTGTATGTGCATGTGTACCTTTCGGACTTGCCAAGCAACAATCCCACCATATATATGTTACAGCGGATCTGTCAAATCAGCGACCTTACAAAGCCGCTGAAATTTTCAGAGGCTTTGTCAAGTCGCTGGTTCACTTAGCCGCTTTGCAAAGCCGCTGGAATTTTCAGCGGCTTTGCAAAGCCGCTAGTTTTAGAGCTCGAAAATTTGACAATTCCGCTGAAATGATAAAGTAGAAAAAGCAGTCGGGGAAACATAATATCCCTAAGTAATAACGAATTGTGCGTGATGAGAGAAGTGAATCGTCTCCAACGCAATAACTTTCCGTATTTAATGTGTACTGATGAACCTGTCCTGGACGATAATTATTATTATTATTATTATTATTAGTATTATTACTATTATTATTTAACGTTGTTTTATTATCTTTTCTACTGTCAGACTTTCACTCTGAACGTGTGAAGTAACGTACTACACGGTGAATAAGAGTAATTGGCTCAGGAACTTTTAACTGAATTGCTATGACGGTCAATGCAAGTCACTCTGATTCCCTGGCCCATTAATTTTTATGTCAATTTGCCAAAGGGTGTTCAAAACATTGAGGCTTGAAAATTTATATATAACGCGAATATTTATGAGATGGTCCTCTGTTAACTTGTGATTCTGACTGACTGGTTTTATGAAAATGGGTCCCCTCTCTCCCTGAAGGTCTTCCTTCGATTCGGATTCTCGATTCGATTAGTCGTCGATTGAAGTTTTTGATTAATAGACTCCAAAAGTTGGACTGATTCCTAACACTGATGTGTAGGTCGGATGGTGGAGAGACATCTTTCAGAACTAATTCCAAACCCTGATGTGTAGGTTGGATGGGTGGGCAGACATCTTTCTGGACTGATCCCTAACACTGATGTGTAGGTAGGATGGGTGGGGAGTCAGCTTTCTCGGCTGATTCCAAACCCTGATATGGATGGGGAGCAGGGGTGCACATAAGCTTCGCATTTCGCCATGGCGAAGGTGAAATCCATTTGGCGAAGGTGAACAGATCCACCTTTGCCAATTTGGCGAAGGTGAATTTTCGGCAAAAATTATTATTAAAAAATCAAAATATGTTTTGTTTTTGATTTAAGTGAACGTGAAATGAATGCACAGCTATCCGATTGACAAACGCAAACAGTGACGACACTCGTTCAACTTGTTCATTTTTACACACCATAATTGTGCACATATCAATTTATACCTAATAACAAATTATCATTTTTGCAATAAACAAATTAAGTTACAGTAAGAGGGTTAATTTAGCGAAGATGAATTCGATTTGGCGAAGGTGAGCTGAACGTCCTTCGCCAAACTGGCCAGGTAAAAAAAATCCTTATGTGCACCCCTGAAAATTCTTTATTGTTTCGCCACAGGTAAAAACATAGGGATGCCATTGCAACGGCTATTTGGTGTCGCAATGTCGTTTGGTGTCTTTTTTCCAACATTGATGGCGGAAATTGCACGCTGGTACTTTTCCCAGCGTTCAGTAAAATATTGACAGAAAGACAGTGGGCAGACGTCGTTTTGAGGATGTAGAATTGGGCAGGCGTCGTTTTGAGGATGTAGAATTGGGCAGACGTCGTCCTAAGGAAGCAGAATTGGGCAGACGTCGTTCTGAGGATGGAGAACTGGGCAGGCGTCGTTTTGAGGATGTAGAATTGGGCAGACGTCGTCCTAAGGAAGCAGAATTGGGAAGACGTCGTTCTGAGGAAGTAGAGTACTCATGAAAATCGCAAGTAACATTGTAATAGGTTTGTAACACCTCCAGAATCGAAGTCCAGCTACGTGTGATCAGGAAACTGTTTAAACGTCGGAACCAAAACGAAATAACAACGAGATCATATTTTCTGTCACCGGAAATGGGAATCCATAATGGCACTATCTAAAAACAGGCGTAAACAGTGATGAGGAATATTCACCAATGTCCCGCAGCTGCTGGGCATCAATCTGTTGCATTTATGCATCGTCATGCTTATCGACTTAATACTCAGACAGTGCAGACAGGACCAACCGTCGGAAATAACGTTCACAAACAATCAATGCGTTCGAAGAAGGTAAGTACAACAATGGTCACATACCTGACATGAACTGTGTTGTGATCGAGCGATGGCTGAGAGACCGGTGCTGCTGGCACGCTGACTGGGTCCGGACCACACGCCGGGGCGCCTGCTCCTCCTGTCCTCAAAAGTATCACACAAAGACAGTGAAAGACAAAAATCAAAGTAACAACAGACACCAACGTAACCCCCCCATCCCCCCCCCCCAGTCACCTAGCAAACCTCCTCTTCATTTTGTGAAGATACTTGCTCGTGATTGTGACTAATAGCCACTACTCAATTTTCACAGGTTTTCGTAACAACTGCAACACTGATTTAGAGAGCTGGCAAACCGCTGCCGTTACATTTCAGCTTTCTCCGCCCATGTTAAATTTGGTCCGGGGACAAGTCACAGAAGGCTCTGTTTTTTCTTTTTCTCTTTTTTCTTTTTGTTTGACACCATGTATTTAAGGACTTATTCCTAGACAAGTGGCCGAAATATGACCAAAGCCTAATATGGCTGGGGATCGTTGATCGTTTACCTACCTAAACTGGCCTACCTCAACTGATCAGATCGTATTTAAATATTTTGGTCTTGGCCAGAAAAAAAAAAAAAACTGAAAGAGTAACTCTGTTCGTTCGTGTTAAGTCACATTTACTTCATTCACAAATCAAGCAATCTTGAAATTCGTCGTAATTCCGTAGAAAAAACATTTTAAGTTAATATGGGAACCACTCAAAATCTTGGTCTAGTTTACATTCGAATACGACTTTATATTGATAGTTTTCTTCCAACAAAAACCAATGACAGTGTGAAAAATGTAATCTGGAGGTCTGATGCACTTCGAGAGAATAAACGACAAGCTGTCTTATTACGACACACACACTGCATCATTTGATCACTCAACAGCACTCAAATGAACGAACCTGCTACCGTTGTCCCGGCAGAGCCCGTCTGCTTGATCTTGAAGAACTTGCCATCCCACACACCAATCACTTTGCGTCCATTGCTATACTGGATGAGATACTCCGAGTCTTTGACCAGATTGTTTTGCGCGCCAGCAAGTTGAGGCGCAGCGGGTGTTGCCTCCTGAGACGGCGCCGTCAAGGGCGTTACATTAGGGGCGCCAGTCCCCTCGCCGGCGGGCGGCCCCATGCCTGTATGCATCTGCGGCCGTATGGTGGGGTTCTGGGGGCCAGGCAGCGTCATCGTGAAGCGATGCTGTGGAGCGTGGGGGGCAGTCACTTGACCGCTACTTGATCGTGGAATGGCGCCGACTCCGGGCATCGGTGGCGCCAAAGGAGCGGGTGCCGGAGAGGCGGTGCTTACTCGCATGGGAGCAGGGGCGCCCTGAAGCGATCTAAGGAAGGCCTCCTGATGGGGTGTGTTAAACGAATGAGTGGCTTTGACCATCATTTGAGGTGACTGCTGTTGGGGTGACTGTTGATGCAGCTGTTGATGCAGCTGCTGGTGTGGCTGTTGAGGAGATTGCTGATGTAACTGTTGGTGCGGCGGCTGAGTGTAAGGAACGTGACTGTTCGTCAGTGGTATATTATTAATACTGTTGCCCTGTTCCCCTTGTGACAAGTGAACTTGCTGGTTTGCAAGCATTTGTTGTTGGTTGTGCTGTTGAATTTGCTGCTGCTGCAGTTGCTGCTGTTGCTGCAGTTGTATATGTTGTTGCTGAAACTGTTGCTGTTGCATTTGCTGGTGAACAGGCTGTCCCTTTTGACCTCTTTTTACGATGATTTTCTGAGCGCCATTGTGCCCCATTGCAGTAGCCCCTTGCTGCCCTCCTGGCAACCTAGTATTCTGTCCAAACTGCTGCATGTTAGCATTCTGTGCCATGGCCTGCAGCTGCTGGGTGGACACTTGCTGGGCCTGAGTGGCGCCCATGGAGCTCATTTTGGGAGCGATTGCCTGGCTGGAGGGAGGGCGCACCTGGATACTACTGATACCAGCCTCGCGAAGCTGCCGTTCCACTTCGTTCGACATGTTCTCACGAGAAGTATTTTCCGAAATAGACACAGCAACTTGTTGCGCTTTACCGTCTGACTTGTGTTTTGATTTTGCGGCATTTTGCTGCTGCTGCTGTTGAGAGGATTGGTGAATCTGTTGCGCCTGTAAGATGGCCTGCTGCTGTATGTGCTTGGCGGTCAGCTGGACCTGTTGACTATGCTGCTGCTGGGCATACTGTGTGTGAGCCGGACCACTGTTCGTCGCCTGTACAGAATTCATATTTTTAAATTGCTGTTGCGTGTGTGTATTATTTTGGCCACCACTAGTGGCTGGATTAGTGACTGCCATGTGACCAGGGTTAACCGCCATTGCGCCGCTTAAATTGAACGACCCATGGTGAGCAAAACCTTGATTCGCTACTTTCAAACTGACATTCTCTGCCTTTCCAACAATCTGGTTATTTGGCCGGTTTGTAGCTTTCTTGAGCTTGCGCGTGATTTGCTGGTCGGCGACGGGTTGGTAAGACTGCAGAGCAGCGGGCGAGGACTGCGCTGTGCCGCTATGAAGAACATACTGCCGCACCACCCCCGCCCCCGACACACCCGCTCGTGCTATGTTCTGCTGTGTGTACTGGGCCTTCTGCGCTTGCTGGACAGGAACATTCACCTGTCGTAAATAAGGAGATATATCTGTGGCCAACAGCCAATGCAGATTGACAGCTTTCATTCCAGTTACTCTTTTACATTTAAATCAATGCCTTCAATGCCAAAAAATAAATAAATAAACAAATAAACAAGTACGTCAGTGAAACTGACTAAGTGCCCCGCAGGAGTGGAATTCCAGGATTTCGACAGTCAACAGGGCATATTTTTCGGCAGCCGGCAAACCTATACCCAGGTGCAAAACTACAACCTATATTCTTTCCCTATGCAAGGTTTACATGGAATCTCTCAATTAGCTAGTCTTTGAGATCTATTCAACAAAAGACATCCTATCAAGATTTTTGCGGCCTAAGATACTTTGATTTTCGACAATGTCCCTAAGGCATATTTTTCGGCGCCCGGCAAAACCTATATCCAGGTGCGCAAGTACAACCTATATTCTTTCCCTATGCAAGGTTTAAATGGAATCCCTCCGGTAGATCTGTCGCACAAAAGACATCACATCCGAAATGCTGACAGACGGACGGACGGACCCGAATTCAACAATCCCCCTTTGCGCTACGCGGCGGCGGGGTCTAATATTTTAAGCAATCTAACGATACAACTGAACAATAGTCATGGATGATCGCACTGCCCCTCGTTTGCCTGGTAAAACAATGCTATGTATTCTGCGACTTCCACGGACACCTCCCCCCTCCACCAGTTCAACTGCTCATCTTTACAGAAATAATCAAATATCGATTTTTTCACGACATTAGAATGATACTATTGGTGGTCACATTTCAAATTTTGAGGAAAAAAATTACGACTAGAACAAATAAAACATAAGTATACCAGTGAACTGGTTAAGTCCCCCGCCGCACCTCCGTTTTTGAAATAAAACAGTTCGAGTGACCTCTGCACTTGGCCGGTTTAGCTCAATTGGTATGATGCTCGCTCGACAAGCGATAGGTGTGGAATTCAAAAACAGGTTGTGGGCTTATGATTCATAAGTAGTCGAAATTACACATTTTTCATAACATTTAAAAAATCTGGCAATTTTTTTTTTTTTTTTTGAAAAAAAAAAAAAAATAACCAACCGTTGCACACCCCCAATATATGTTCTCTCTCTGTGCAAGAAAGAAATGAAATCACTTTATTAGTTACTGAAATATGACGCGTACACTTACCACTATAAATAGCGGTTATCACACATTTTCATAGCATTTCAAAAATCTGGTAATTTTTCAATTTTCAACAAAAATAAAAAACAACTAAGCGTTGCACATCTCCAATATATGCGTAGGAGAAAAATAAAATCCCTTTAATAGTGACTGAGATCTCGCGCGTACAAACTTACCACTATACATCGGGGCAATTACACATTTTGCACAACATCTAAAAAATCTGGCAATTTTTCAATTTTTGAGAAAAATAAAAGATAACCAAGCGTTGCACACCTCCAATATATGTACTCTCTCTGTGCAAGAAAGAAATGAAATCACTGTATTAGTAACTGAAATATGGCGCGTACAAACACTATAAATAGTGGTATAGATAGTGGTTATCACACATTTTTACAACATTTCAAAAATCTGGCAATTTTTCAATTTTCGACAAAAATAAAAAACAACCATGCGTTGCACACCTCCAATACAAGCTCTCTCTGTGTGCAATAGAAATATAAAATCCCTTTAACAATAATTGAGATCTAGCGCGTACAAACTTACCACCATACATCGGGGTAATTGCACATTTTCACAACATTTCAAAAATCTGGCAATTTTTCATTTTTTTAGAAAAATAAAAAATAACCACGCGTTGCACACCCTCAATATACCCTCTTTCTGTGTGCAAAAGAAAAAAATCCTTTTAATAGTGACTGAGATCTAGCGCGTAGAAACTTACCACTATACATAGGGGCACTTACACATTTTCACAACATTTCAAAATTTTGGCAATTTTTCAATTTTTGAGAAAAATAAAAAAAATAACCACGCGTTGCACACCTCCAATATATGTATTCTCTCTGTGCAAGAAAGAAATGAAATAACTGTATTAGTTACTGAGATATGGCGCGTACAAACTTCCCACTATAAATGGGGACAGACAGACGGACAGACACGGCCCGTTTCATAAATCGGCCGCTCCGCGCCACGCGGAGTATATTATAGAGTATATTAAAGAGTATATTATACACTTTCGATCGACATCTATTAAGTTTCTTGTTTTTTTTTTGTTTTTTTTTTGTTTTTTTATTTTTTTTGTTATTGTTTTTTTGTAAACAAAAACATATGGAATGCCACTGTCACATTTATTAGGGAATTACTGATATTAAGAATTAATTTTTGATCTCAAAAATTGATTTTTTGATATCAAGAATTAATTAATTAAAAGGCCTACGTTAGGAACATTTGTCCAAAATTTCAAGAAAATCTGATAACAATTGTTCGAGAAGAAGCATTCTGAAAATTAGCAGCCAAAAATTTGAATTGCCCCCATTTGGCCAATTTTTTGCGGATAGCCAAAAAAGTAATTTTTCAAGAGGGGCCTACCTAAAGTACAACTGCACAAAATTGTATAGGAATCCGATCAAAAGGAGGGAACAGAAGCATTTTGAAAATTAGACACCAAAAAATTAAACAAGCATGTCCAAGGACATGACCCACCAGAGTAACCGAACAATGAAAGAGAGGAAAACTCTGAAACGAATACTGTTAGGCCAAAAAACGAAGCATGTAAAATGCACTTAATTCGAATTTGGAAGCTACCCGAAATGGGATGTTGTAGAGGTTGGGTTTTGACAATTCACGTGTTTACCGACATTTACACAATTTTACAAAAATTTTTAAATTCCAACATTTCGGCATTTTTTGTCATTTGCGAAAAAAGCAAAGTCCAGGTGGAAAAGCAATTGGAAACTTTCGATTAAAATTTTATAACTATTTGAAAAACCGCAAAAAAAAAATAATAATAATAATAGCCTGGTGGGCGAACAGCTGGGGAACATCCCTGCGTAACATCTAAACGATTGGTGTAAAACTGTAGGAGGAGTAGCATTTTAAAAATTGGTCAAAACGTTTGGACACGACGTCGAAAAGTTCCATTTTGACCATTTTTCATGAATCAGAACAAAAATACGACGTTGCACATCTTCAATATGTGCTCTATACGTATGTGTTATTTAAAAACAATCCGACTTAAAGTTCCGGACATATAGCCCCGAAACACATGCGGACAGACCGACAAACTCATAACAGAACTATTAGTTTTGAAGTCGATCCGACTTTTCCGTTTTGGGATAGCTTGCAGACAACATTTCGTTCACAAGACAGATATAAACACACATATATCGGAAACGCATACACATACAGAACACTACTCATCTCCCCTTGGTCGGGGGGACGTAAATACTATTTAAAATTAATTTTACACAGTCTCCTGTCTGTGTTTTCGGATTAGATTGTCAACGCACAGCTGAGTGAGGCAATGAGACCTGGTTTTGCATGACGACGTGTTGCTGAGGCTGCAGGTGCTGCATGTTTGTAAACCTCTGCATCTGATTCACCGGTCGTGCTTGCCCCACAGCCCTCTGGACGGTGCCCGGGGTTCCCGCCTGTCTGACCATTCCTCCCTGCTGGCCAACATGCAGTTCCCTGCAAAAACAGTAACAAGAATGTCCTTGGATACAGTGCCCAGCCGTGAATGGGTGACGGAGCAAAGGTAAAAGGAGAAAGATACCAATTCTGACAGATTTGGTGGGAGACCTCCTGGGGAGCACTGCTCTCAGATTTAAATCAGGGCTGGTATGATTTAAATCAGTGATTCGAATCAGTGATTTAAATCACTATAAAAAAGTAAAAAAAAGTCACGATTTTGACTTTTTTGTTCCAGAGTAATATTTGTCAATAAAATGCTAGAACAAGCCCCTTGCGTGTTCACAGTGAAGATGCATTCTTAGGTCATTTACGACTTAAGCTTCGCATGCGACGCAGTCACCCACACCCCTTTTGTGCCTTGTGTACACACTGAGTGAAAACAACTAGGGTTTCATGAGTCGCTTTGCACGATTGCGCTGAAGTTGGCATCCGCAATTGCCAACAAAGCCGGACTCGAAAGACAATTCCGTACATTGAAGTTCACGTATGGTTCGCTACGATCCAGCCTGGGTGCTGAAAAAGCTGGGAAACTAGCGTTCCGTTACCGTTCGTTAAATCAGTAACGGGGTACTTCATTTGTGTAAATGACTTGTAGTCAATAGAACGATTCCCGGTCAACTGCCCCCCCCCCCTGTCATCTGCCCCCCCCCCCTTTTTTTTGCAACCCGGTCGACTGCCCCCCTTCAAAGTGGAGGGGTGGTCGCTTGACCCCTCCATATACTATTTTTTCTTGGGTTCTTGGCTTATATTTATTTTATTGACTGTATTGCACCTCGGTAAATTGCAATTCACCAATAGGAAATTAATTGCAATTATAATTGCAATTAGTTTACCGATCAGTCTCTCCTAAGATCAATATTGGTGAATAGATCAATGAAGATCAATTGTTTCAGAGACGAAGTAAATTGCCTAATTTTTGAAAAAAAAATTTTCTACTAAAAAAAGGAGGGGGCAGATGACGACCCCGTCAAATTGCAGGAGGGGGGGCAGTCGACCGGGTTGCAAAAAAGGGGGGCAGTTGACTGGGGGGGGGGGCAGTTGACCGGGGGGGGCAGATGACCGTTTACCCAATAGAACAGTTCATTAGGTTTATGGTGGGTACTGTGTTATATGCACATATTTATGAGTAAGAAAGTTTTTAACTTCAGGACACTGTTTCAGAAAATCAGAAAAAGTCGGTTTTTATGAAGATTTAATGAGCAAAATGTTGTTTTGCAGTTAAGTAACTGTTAAGTGAAATGTTCAGTTATTCGATGTGATGTTGCTGAGAACTACATTTGTATTAGACTAATAAGTACTGAAAAATCAGTTCTGTATGTTTTTAAATGTTGTGTGACTTTTTTGGTGATTTAAATAAAAAAAGTCAATTTAAACAAAAAAAGTAAAAAATCACGACTTTTTTTTTTTTTTTAAAAAGTCATGATTTCTACCAGCCCTGGCCCCTGGGACATTTGGATACATCCGGAAGTCTCCTTTTCTCCCTACTCCCTCGGGGCCTGACTACATTACCTGCCCAACACAATTCTCACCTGCCTGAGCAGGTCGGACACTTGTGTAAAGCTCCACTTATGGGCCTTCAAACTCCATAACTCCTTACGCCGAGGTTTTATGGAGTTTAGACATTTTCGAGGGAAATGCTGAAGCGAGACTTTGAATTAAAGATGACCAACTAAAGCACTAACTAACGGCCACCGAGCGCACAATGACAGCAATACCTCCGTCTCTGGTAAGCTGGACTGAAAGGGAAAGTCCCACATAATTAAGTATATTTGAGGATGTACAATATTTCAAGAACAAAGATTTTTCTGAAACTGTGTTTAGGAAACGAAAACCGCCACACTTGTTCATTCTCACTGACAACAGCCACACGGGTTCACTCTCACTGACAACAGCCACACGGGTTCACTCTCACTGACCACAGCCACACTTGTTCATTCTCACTGACAACAGCCACACCGGTTCACTCTCACTGACAACAGCCACACCGGTTCACTCTCACTGACAACAGCCACACCGGTTCACTTTCACTGACAACAGCCACACGGGTTCACTCTCACTGACAACAGCCACACGGGTTCACTCTCACTGACAACAGCCACACTTGTTCACTCTCACTGACAACAGCCACACTTGTTCATTCTCACTGACAACAGCCACACGGGTTCACTCTCACTGACAACAGCCACACGGGTTCACTCTCACTGACAACAGCCACACGGGTTCACTCTCACTGACAACAGCCACACGGGTTCACTCTCACTGACAACAGCGACACGGGTTCACTCTCACTGACAACAGCCACACCGGTTCACTCTCACTGACAACAGCCACACTTGTTCACTCTCACTGACAACAGCCACACGGGTTCACTCTCACTGACAACAGCCACACGGGTTCACTCTCACTGACAACAGCCACACGGGTTCACTCTCACTGACAACAGCCACACGGGTTCACTCTCACTGACCACAGCCACACGGGTTCACTCTCACTGACAACAGACACACCGGTTCACTCTCACTGACAACAGCCACACCGGTTCACTCTCACTGACAACAGCCACACCGGTTCACTCTCACTGACAACAGCCACACGGGTTCACTCTCACTGACAACAGCCACACGGGTTCACTCTCACTGACAACAGCCACACGGGTTCACTCTCACTGACAACAGCCACACCGGTTCACTCTCACTGACAACAGCCACACCGGTTCACTCTCACTGACAACAGCCACACCGGTTCACTCTCAGTGACAACAGCCACACCGGTTCACTCTCACTGACAACAGCCACACGGGTTCACTCTCACTGACAACAGCCACACCGGTTCACTTTCACTGACAACAGCCACACGGGTTCACTCTCACTGACAACAGCCACACGGGTTCACTCTCACTGACAACAGCCACACGGGTTCACTCTCACTGACAACAGCCACACCGGTTCACTCTCACTGACAACAGCCACACCGGTTCACTCTCACTGACAACAGCCACACGGGTTCACTCTCACTGACAACAGCCACACGGGTTCACTCTCACTGACAACAGCCACACCGGTTCACTCTCACTGACAACAGCCACACCGGTTCACTCTCACTGACAACAGCCACACCGGTTCACTCTCACTGACAACAGCCACACGGGTTCACTCTCACTGACAACAGCCACACGGGTTCACTCTCACTGACAACAGCCACACGGGTTCACTCTCACTGACAACAGCCACACGGGTTCACTCTCACTGACAACAGCCACACGGGTTCACTCTCACTGACAGCAGCCACACTTGTTCACACTCACTGACAACAGCCGGAAAATGAGTATTAGTCTTACTGCCTTGTGTAGGTCGACTTGAGCTTCAGTCCCGCAGCAGAAGTCGCCGCTTGGCACGCTGGCGCGTTCTGTAACTGCGCGGCAGTCGTGAACTGGTGCTGTCCGCCATTGTGATTGGTGCTTGCGCTTGTAATTCTCGCCATTAAGTTGGCGGAGGCGGTGGGGTGATTCATCGACTTGCTGGGACTCGGTAACAGGTCATCGTTGCCAACCATCTCTTCCACCATCTGCGCAAACACTTTGTGTATGATGTTGTTCGTTGCAGCCAATTTCTTGATTTTCGATAAATCTTTATTGGCTAAAGCATTTGAGATAAGCAGCTTCGCTTCCGGTTCAGTGATGTTTTGCAAACTCATCGGCGGCTCGTCGTCTTTCGATGCCATTGTTTCGTCACACCTTCAATTCAAGCGTGACAAATCTCCAAGAACATGATTTTTTCATATTCCAACCTCAGCTGAAACAGAAAAAAAAGAAAATTATATTTTGTTCTGTCCTCTTGACCACAGCAACACGCCTCGCAAACCCTTCCCCAAAATTTAGGAACGTTCTTCAGAGTCCGTGTTATGTTTTAGTGCAAAAATATTGCTGTAAAATGAAGTCTGCCATATTAATAAGATATGACATTAGAGCGACCGGTGCAACCAAAACATGAGCACAGGCTGATATCACACCTATTTAGTTTCTACTTTTTGTAAACAAAAACAAATGTCTCTCGGACTAAACCCATGAGTCACCAATAACCATTTTCTTTTTTTCTTATTTCCGAAACAACAGATACATTTCTGTGGGGTTTCGGACCATACCTCCCGGAACAATACCCCCCCCCACAATAATATTTATCTCCAACACTATGTTTATGTTGGTTTGATGCTGAAGAAGCAAAAGCATTGGATTTTATGGTGTTTAGATCAACGAAAAACCACGGCCAATAATTTAGTGACTCCGGACAGTCCGTAACCAATAAATTTTGTGACTCTGGATAAGTCAACGAATGAATTTTGTGACTCCGGACAGGCTTAGCACAAAATGCAACAATTAGGGCGCGAATTGATAATTGCAATTATGGAACGTATGCATTACCTTGCATTCAGGAACTTTTAACTAGATCACAGAGGATTTCTTATGTACAATAGCTTTTATCAATGGTTCATATGAAATGCGTCGTACGCGTTATGGAACTGCAATTATACCCCTTTCAACTAGATCATAGTGAAATGGAAGGGGGGGGGCTATAGTCCTAGGCGGTATCATCCGGGGGGGGGGGGGTATTGTCCTAGGATGTCAGACAACTCACCCAAAACATGACCAACTCACCCAAAACCTCTGGACGACTCACCCAAAAATTTTGGACGACTCACCCAAAGCCCTTGGACGACTCACCCAATTTTACAAGACGGTGTGAAATGTTTATAAGAGGTTTTTAAAAATATTTTATTGATGTTTACAATTCAACCTGCATCTTTTCCCCTAGTTGAATTTGTATTTGAAGTTAGTAACAATATCAAAATGACTAAAATTTAAGTACAACTTTTATTTAAGTGAAACATTCGTTCATTAAAGTGCGTAACAACATATCAATACAGATCTCAAATGCATTTAATACGAGCAAAGTTAGTTTATTCAGTCATAATGTCATTCGGTGCACGACTCCGGAAAAATCTCATTAATATTCCAACAAATAAGAGGCCCTCTGGCTGAACGACCCCGGGAATCACTAATAAGCTGTTCACCTCAGGAGTTAAGCGACTCCGAGCTGAACAGTGGTGACTGGCCATTGTTTAGTTAATTGCACTTTATAATTACTTTTCAGCTTCTATGTGTCACACTATTAGGATTAACACGAGCGACTCCGAGCGATTTGCATTTAGCAAAAACTGCAATTAAATATCTGTTCACCGAAAATTTTGCAAGTTTAATTATCGAAAGAAAAACGCCGACTTATCTGCGGTTAAATAATAAAAATTTTTTTTTGGGTGAATCGTCCAAGACTTTGGGTGAGTTGGCCAAAATTTTGGGTGAGTCGTCCAAAATTATTGGGTGAGTTGTCCAAAATTTTGGGTGAGTCGTCCAAGGATTTTTTGGGTGAGTTGGTTTTTGGGTGAGTTGTCTTGCTCCCATTGTCCTAGACCCCTTTCTGCGAACACAATCAAGTATAATTGCCAAAAGTTCGGAAAATAAACAAAACCGTCCGCCCTAATCAAAGAATAAACAGATTAAGTTTGAATTCGATCCGACTTTTCGTTCGTGAGATATCTTGCACACAACATTTTGTTCACGACAGACTGACACAGACTGATAAGAACGCAGGGTTGAGATTTCGCGGTCGCCCGGTCGTCCATGGCGACCCACTTTTGGCTCGGGCGACCAACCTTTTTGAGTTGGTCGCCCGAGTGGCGACTAACTTTTTCTGAGTATTTTCAGGTAAATACTGTTGATTATTTTAAACACCATTTCGTTGTTGTTGTTGTTTTTTTTTTCATGTGAGGCGGGCTAGACAAATTTTGCAAAAATTGCGCCGGGCGACTAACTTTTTAAAGTTGGTCCCCCTCCGGACGACTAAAAAATTTTGCCAAGTCTCAACCCTGAGAACGTACAATTTCTTTGTTTCCAATAGACCGGGCAGATAAAAATATTATGCACAATTCGAAGGCAACCCGAAGACACATTTGGAAAATGAGCTACAAAAAAATTTTAAATGCCACCCCCCCCCCCCAATTTGGTCAATTTCTCGCTCATCACAAAAAATCTCAACAGCGGCCTACCTAGTAAAAACTCGCACAAAATTTAACATGAATCCGATCCAAATTGTGGGAGAAGAAGCATTTTGGAAAATAACTACCAAAAAATATAAAACAAGTATTTGTGAAACACAAGCAGGCCCCAACCGCCCCCAAATTCATAGGGGTATAGAGCGATGACGGACAGACGGCTGGACGGACAACCCAAACCTATAGGCTCCAATCCGAAAGGTTGGGGCCTAAAAATACTCCCATTTAGCCATTTTTGTGGACCGCCAAAAAAGAAACTTTATAGGAAAGGACCGAACAGTGAATAGCTATGCAAAGTTTGAAGGCAATACGGTTAAAATTGTGGGGAAAAAAAAAAAACATTTTGAAAACTGAAAACCAACAAATCATAGTTAACGCATAGTGAATACTTGTGCAAAAGTAATCCCATCCAAATAGTGCGGGTAGAAGCATTTTGAAAACTGGATCCCGGAAATTAAAAATGCCCCCATTTAGTCAGTTTTTCGTGCATCCCCAAAGAAGCACTTTTTCAAGAAAGGCCCTCCCAGGGAACATTTGTGCAAAATTTGAAATAATCCGATCAAAAATTGTAAGGGACGAAGCACTTTGAAAACTGACTGAAAAAATAATAATAAAAAATAACAATTTAGCAAATTTTTTTGGAGTAAGTAGTAAGAAGTAACTTTCAAGTAGGGAGAACAGAGTATATTTTTTATTCAAAACTGGAAGCCAATCCGATCAAAACTTGTGGAAGAAACAACTTGAAAATTGACATCCAAATAATTATAAATGCCCTTCACTTTTTTTTCAAGTTTTGGCGGATCACCAAAAAAAGTAATTTTCAAGATAACCATATAGAGAACAACAGTATAAAATTGGAAAGGAATCCAATCAAACTTGTGGGAGAACCAATCCCCCCCCCCCCCCCCACCCAATTGGTCAACTTTTGGCGGATTCTAAAAAAAATAAAAGATTTTTAAAGAGAAAACCACCTAGCAAACATACCAAATTGGAAAGAAACTCAATCAAAATTGTGCGAGAAACATTTTGACAATTGACTAGCAATCTTTTTTTTTTTTTTTCAAAATATACACCCCACCCGTACCTTCGTTTAGCCAATTTTTGACAGATCGCCAAAAACGTAGCATTTCAAGAGAGGACCGCCTGGTACATATTTATGCAAAATTTGACAGCAATCAAAATTGTGGGACATGAAGCATTTTGAAAACTGGAAACCAACAAATAACTAATGCGCCCCATTTGGCAAATTTTGACTGCCTAGTAAACATTCCTACAAAATTTGAAAGGAATCCGATCCAAATTATTGAGGTAGAAGCATTTTGAAAACTGGCTACCACAAAATAAAAAAAAGGCCCTCATTCAGCAAATGGAGGGCAAAGACAGCATTACGAACATTTATGTAAAATTATAAATGTCCCCTTTTTTAGTGGATCCCAAAACAAGAATGTCGAGGGACATTGTGACCAGCCGAGATCTAATAAATCAAGTATCAATCGGTTTGTATGGGCACGAAAAAGTAGTATAACGATATGCAAGTCAATTACGCTCGCTTTGAGGTACCTCTGTAACTGCTTGAACTAGTACTGAATTTGCTAAATGTACAACGGTAATGATAGAAAACTTCTGCGTCATGCTTTCTCTGAAAGAAAACAATACGGAAATAGCCACAAATCTCTCGCAATAATTGACAGTTGTTTGTATACAGGAAGCACTTTTTATTAAGTGAAAAAAATAACAAAATTTTTTTTCCAGTTATGCTCCAAAAAAAATTCTGAATTGATATTTCGAAACGAATGGAAGAAATTAAAGTTAAATATTGTGGGTGTACAAAATTAATTTATACCTAACTCTGCATCTATCAACTATTTTAGCATATATTTTACAGATAACCTATAAACCCTATGTGAATTTTTGGACACATGACATTTAAAGGCCGGAATGTAAACAAACATTTGACAGTTGACTGAGGAAGCTAACTTTTCTGCACTTCAATGAAGAAATCAAAGATAACAACTTGTGAAACACAAGCAGGCCCATTCCGCCCCCCAAATTCATAGGGGTATAAAGCGATGACGGACGGACAGACGGACGGACACCCCAAACCTATAGGCCCCATTCCGAAGGGTTGGGGCCTAAAAAGCCCATTAAAAATTGTGCCTTTTTTTACAAAAGGGTATGTCGAACATGAACTTTCTGTAAATGCTTAAACAATTGGGACTCGTATGCAGTATTCGTGCCTCAGAACATGTTGAGTTGACCCCCACTAGCGGAACAATGTAAGGCTTCGTAGCTCTGACACTGAGATATACGATGTTATTCAAGTCAGAGCTGACTCGGAGCTGGGGCGAGGGCAGTCAGAGCGCCAGAAATGGTTGTGCTGCATGTTTTCGATTACCTTTCTGTAGATGTACTTACAACTGACTGCACAAATTGGTCAAGTAACAAACTGGAGGCAGTACTTCCATTCTCACATACAATACGTACAGGCCGCCGGGGTGGTGCCAGCCTTTTACCACGTAAATAAGCCAAAACAAACTTTGGGTGTTTCGAATAAAATGCGCAAGAATTTTGAATTTCAACT
Organism: Protula sp. h YS-2021; assembly: GCA_949752745.1. Classification (NCBI taxonomy): domain Eukaryota; kingdom Metazoa; phylum Annelida; class Polychaeta; order Sabellida; family Serpulidae; genus Protula; species Protula sp. h YS-2021. The sequence continues at coordinate 48,111,151 of OX457025.1, read as the reverse complement.
GCGAGGAAACCGGGCAAAAAAATAAAGAAATGATACAAAAAATGACGAAATATAGCAAAAACAGCTCATACACGGAACAGAAAAGAAACTGAAAACTATTCGTTAAAACTTTTTATGAATTTGTAAAACAACATGGGGGTTGTTAAAAACATACTGCTCTTTGATGCATGAGAAATTTGACATTTAGACGATATCTCCCTATGGTGTCTTTCAGTTGGTTTGTATTCGAAACACAGAATTCTTTGGGCATTTTATTCGGAACGCCCAGAGTGCGATTTGGCTTATTGTTTTGCGCTTTATTTATAACTTCTCTCCCATGATTTTCGATCAGGAAAAGATAATTTAACGTTTACATTTCATGATAAAATTTAGTCCTAGATGACTCTTGCGGTCTTCCTATGACAGCTAGAGTCATAGTTCCTATAATAGGAAAGGTCATTGATGTCAATTTTCAAATCTCACGACTTGGGCCAACGGCATTATTTTATAAAGGGCGCATCACATAAATGGCCCAATTATAAATTATTGTTCACAAGTTTAATGGTCACATAACAATTTTTACTGAGAAAAAGATGCGTTTTCTTGAGATCAGAATATCGAATCCTCATTATCGCCCACAACAACTGTGAATCCACAGTTGCAAAATCACGCTTTACTCTAGTTTGGGAGTTTCGCTGAGGTCGAAAATAATGCGCCAGCGTACTTCCCAGTGTGCTTTTAAAGAAAAAGCCTGCCATTTTGAGCCTCTGTGTCCTTGAACGTGCGCCGAAAGATCAAGAGCCTCGAAAATTGAGATCAATCGTCATTTGTATTGCAGAAACGGTGATCCTTTCTGTCCTAGGCAGATAGAAAGGGTCCGCTGGGACTAGATAAAATTGTGGAATAAGGAAATGTTTTTGTCCGCGACTACAACCTTGTTTTCTCCTGAAACGAAATCAATTGATAGAAAATCTCGAGATAGCTTTAGCTCCAAGAAGGGGTACGCTTCCACCTGACAGAGAGATATATGATGCTTACAAGTCAGAGCTGACTCGGGGCCTATGACCAGTTCAGTAACCGTGAACCGTCTTGTTTTGACAAGAGCTGTACCCCAGAACGATATTTCGCTTTTTATAAAAACTGGCCTAACCGGATAAAAAGCCTGCTTTTCTGTTCACTTTTGATTTCCTCAGAGGTCTTCGGGCTTCTCATACGTTCGCGATATTCCCCCCGTGTTCTAACCGCAAAGCGTACGAGCGTACGCGTAAACACTCGTGAACATATAAGTTAACCTAACATTTTTAATTCATGACTCGCTGATGATGTACTTTATTAGGCTTTAATATGTGTTTTTAAAAGACAGACAAAGAGACAAACACACGTCAAGAAAATTTTAAATTCTAAAACACCTAAACTTTTTTCATATCGGCCATATCCACTTTCGAGCCCACTTACGACAAATTTCTAAAACTGTTAAAGAAAACTTTGTTACACACTAATAAGTGCGGAAGCAAAGTACAAGGATAATACCACACTCGCATTTTGACAGAAAAACTCTCCCACATCTTGTAGCATTGGTAGCGCGAGTCTGAAAGGCAAGTGCGAACAGTTCGCAAGGTCAAGGGAGGAATTTTTGATCAGTCCAGCGTCAAGTGTGTTTTTTGATGATTTCTTTGGCAAAAGAAATTTACACAATTCGCTCGCGAAATTACGCTGTTATGCCAGTGTTAAGCACACTTTCAGTAGCGTGCAGCGTGACGGTTTTTTACACTGGAAGCGCGGTGAGTACGGTTCTACGAACCTTATTGGCGCATACACTAATGACAATATTCCTGTTTCCTTTCTGCGCGCCTTGGCAATTATAAAACAGAAGTTATTATAGCATTAGTTTGTGGAGGTCACAACTCTAGGTATATACCTTTCTCTTAAATTAAAAATAATAGACTGAAAATACGTCAAAGAAGCGTAATGGGCAAGAAAGTTACCAATGGGCAAATACAAAAGCGAGGCACACAGTGTACGAAGACTAATTAATTTCGAGTCTGGGACATTTGTATCGTAAGTTTATTTTTATATGGTTCTATTTGAAATCCTTCAATAAGACCATTTGCATAAGCTGTATAACTGATGTTGCAATATAAATATGCTAATGTGCCTAAATTTTCGTTTCAAAAATAAGACTATTTGAGATAAGCCGAAGATGACTGCAAAATAGTCACGTCAAACAAGTCTTCATACGATTATTTAATTTCAGTTTGCAATCGAATAATTTTTCCACGACAGCTTTTAGATTTAGTAAGTCGAGGAACACATCCTTAAACGTTGTTAACTTATCAGTGATAATAAGTAAAAATATAGGTATGCCTAAGAACTTATTGAAGATGTGAGTTTATATATGAGAGATCATTTAAACCAGTAGAACAATGCCAAAGTCCAGAAAGCTATTTACGCATGCAAACGAAATCAACGAAGGAAACCGTGATGGAAGAGGTTCGAAGTTACGAAAACCTGAGTTGAAATATGATGAGAGATTCACTGGATGAAAGACACATAAATGGCCATGTCTGAAAATGGGAGATTTCTACCAGAGAAGACGATATTCAAACACAGCTCATATAGAAAAAAAACTATTATCCGAAATGGAGTCTGTGCTAAGCCAATTTTATAAAACCACCCCCTATCCTCGAAGGTGAGTCGGCTCCGAAATAGAAATCACACTAGGTTTAGCATTCGAGAATAAAAGTATTTGCTTGTTTAGACCTTCTGATTAGCGAATTAAGGAGTGGCAAATGATGCGAAGAACTGGCAGGCTTGTGAAACCATCTTCAATGTGGAAACGCTGATAGATATTTCTTCCTAAATAGCTAAAAACTTACCCTTCCGTTTTGGACCTTTAAAAAAGTCCATCCTTTACGGGCTAAGGCAGAGTACGGAGCACTTTTTTAATTTCTAAAACATCTGTTTGTAGACCATGAAAGCCGCACTAATGGCAATCAGTGATATTGTCACTGTTATCGCGATTCATGACACCCATTTACGGGATAAAGTACCAATAATATAAAAAACTGTCTTGTTATTTATTTCGTAAACTACCAGCAACCAAAAAGTGTCATTACTTTAGCAGAACGTGACCGGTATTTCCAAATTAATCGCGTTCCTGTTAACACGGTTTTTTTACCTTCTGGAATTTTTCTCTTCTAGGAGCCGGTTATTCAAGCTGCATCACATTAAACATGTTTGATGGGTGTCATGACAGCCATCAGGCATCAGGCAGCGGACGTTTCAGGGTTGACAAGACCATGTTGTCGATTATGTGGTGTTGTCGCACACAGCGATGGGTCATCTAAGCTGTTAAACCATCAGACCTTAAACAGTAAACTACACTTCGTCCAACCATGTTGCGCTTTGCAGTAGCATATTGTTCTCTTTCACCTTATCACATCGCAACCATAATAAAAAAAAGTCTTAGGAACATCTAGCACCACATGAGTATCCTTACTAAGTGCCCTGTTGCTATGTTTACAATGCCTGTCAACCACCTGATCAATCAGCGCACGCTGCAGTTCTTGTCATGTGATACAGCCATACCCAGCTTATCGTTCCAGACGATCTTACCTAATGGGGAGATGGGTGGGTACAATTCGAGTGGTAGCTTCTACGTCTACAAGATATTTCACTCATAAAAAGGAATATTAAGAAATTAAATACTTCAGTTTTAATTTTGAAATTGATCGCTTGTGGGCTACGAAGCCATCACTATGGGAGACTTGAACGGGCGGTGGGAATTGAATACCCAATGCGTACGAACTGGTTGGCACGCTATCTACAAGACATTGTGTCATGCAGAAGGTAGAAACAAAAGAAGTAAATTCAATTGATATTTTTAATTTCAGCAGGGTCTCACCGCGCACTTCCAATTCAGTAACAATTAACAATATTCAGTGGGTTTCACCACGAAGTGCACATTATAAACTATACTTAGCTCGATCAGACTGACATCATCACACGAGCGAGCGTCTTCCCCCTCTTTTGACAAAGACAGGTGTGAAGAACCAACAATTAATTTACTACAACTGTTGCCGACCTGTCACAGGAGCAACTTATACCATGTGCAAAACCGCACTGTCTAATAATCAGACCATGGTACAACTGCACTGCGTCGGGTCGACAAGGTAACAGTCGCGTGATAGACATGCTCTCGCTGAGGATTCGAGCTGCGCCTAAACCCAAAGTCTATTTCGTGGCCTTCTTCTTCTTATAAGGCTTCTTTCCATCCGACTGCTGGGGAGTCCTGCAAAAAGGAGGACTATTGTGAATCACTGATTCAGCAGCAACAAACGGACCCAGACTATGGAAATTATTCAAAGCATCAGTTGTATATTCTTGCAAATATCGCTTAATAAAGGTGTTAGGCGATGTCCAAAAGCCAATCTGCAACAATTCACACATTAACACACCATTAACTTTGCGCAAGGAGTGCTCTACATGTCTGACGTGATGTGTCTTAATTGACAATCGCTTCTGAATTACATCTTCAGGCCCTTTAATTATGTCATCATACGCTAACAATATGGTTTTCTTGATATAATCCGAAATAGACGCTTGAAAGATATAAACAAACGACGCTGCAACGTGATGCGACAGGTACCCAAACGTAGCGGGGCATAACGATACTGTGTCGACACCGCCACGTGACTGTACCCACGGCAAGGCCGGTATCATAATCTGCTTGAACATTCTCAAGCCTTTAGTTACAATGTGCACCTTATTCAAGAGGGACGGCAATGATTTCAGAACCACCGCCTCGAATGAACCATTCACTTGATTAACAGAGTTTTGCAAAGCGTGTATTTCACCGAGGCGTTTACCCGACGCCAATACCACGAGAAACGCGCACTTCAGAATAAGCAGCTTGACTGGAATGATGTAAAATTGGTGACGCGAGATACTCCAAAACCAGCGACAGATCCCAAGGCATCACTGTCCTATCCGCAATAGGTCACTCCAAATGAAAGGACCTAACCAAATCCTACAACACCTCACAGGATGAGAAATCATAACCGGATGCCTGCTCTAAAATAAACGTGAGAGCCTAGCGGTACGTCATAATCGATCTCACCTTTCTGACCTCAAACAAATACAGAAAAAAGTCGACCACTGCCACTGCCGTAGCACTATGACTCGAACAAACACCAATGTGACAAATACACCTTATTCGTAGAGTCCTTATGAATTCTGTCCGTTCTCTGGAGAACTCGCTGAGGAAACCCCTTTCAGGAAGGAAAACTTATGCACCAAAGTTTCAGTCATAAAAACTGACGATTTGGATGAAAATGATAACAATTAGGTTGACACAGACTACCATACTCGAGGGGAACTGGAAGACTCATGACGCACGGTAACCGCATCAACAAAGAAAACCAATGCAGTTCTCGAAGATCGGAAGCCAGCAGCAGAAGATGCCGTGGCCTCTCGTGCCAAAACTTCGCAAGAACCTTCAACATGAGAGACGACGGTGGAAATGCAAACAACACTGACACAGCAACGCAACTATCGCCATTGCCGCCACATCCGGACACGGAGACATGTACGTCGGAAGACGATGATTGAACCGATTGGCAAATAGATCTACCTGAGAGGGACCCCGCACAGAACATTGAGACTGCATGCAATGTGAGAGGGCTGAAAGAAAAAAACGACGATTTCAAGCACACAACAAAACCTGTTTGTTGAGACGAGACAGCCCGGGTGACGTGAACCGCCCTGCTTGATCAAATACGACACCACCGTCTGATTGTCTATCACAAAGTGAACCACGTGACCGTCAAGAAATGTTTACAGAGTTTGACAAGCTATCAAGACGGCCTTTATTTCCAGGACATTGATGTGCAACCGCTGTTCCGGGCTGGGCCGACAACGCTTCCACATATGAGCATATACCCCACCCTATCCAAGAAGCGTTCGTATGCACTTGCTTTTGTGGAACTGGGATGGAAAAAGGTACTCCAACTGAAAGATCGGCTTGAGTGGACCACCAGCGCAGATTTCTACAACCTGCAACCTACAGCCTCCACGACCACACGCTGAAACTCCCAAAAATGTCTGTTGCCACTAGCAAACCTAGAAGAGATACTAGCTGCGCAACCCGAGGCCTGGGCGTAGACACCACCGTGGTAATCAGTGACGTTATTTTCCAAACGCGGCTTTGTGTGGTAAAGCTCTTGCCCGTACAAAACCTAACAACTCTCCCAGAAATTCTATTTTTTGACTAGGAACCAACTCCGACTTGTTGTGATTGACCAACAAACCCAAAACCTCGCACCGACCCAACAGAAGAAGCAACTTTGTTAGAAGCACCTGCCTGTCCGCACTTACTAACAGCCAGTCGTCGAGATATTGGAATAGAAGTAATCCTATCTGAAGACTCGACCTCTTGACCACTTTCATAACCTGAGCAAACACAAACGGGGCGTTCGGCAATCCGAATGGTAGGGCGAGAAGCCAAGAACTCTGATCCGCTACCGTGAATGCTAGAAAACGACGCCTCACGCATCGGAACGTGTAGATATGCATCGAACAAATCCACTGCACCGCCCACATGCCCTGACTTAGGGTAGATTTAATTAACTGAGTATCCATCGTAAACGACACGATGTACAGAAATTGATTGAGATGCGATAAGTCTATGACAAGCCGCCAACCCCCTCACTTTTTCGGCACGAGAAAGACGCGACTTAAACCATCAGTTGTAACACATGTTGCTTCTCTGAATTTTAACGTTGTAACTGAAGAAGAATTGGGAAGGTTGGCCAGAGGTGAAAGAATTAAGCAACGCGACCTGTCCCTTGCAAACGGTAAGGAGCAACCCAAGCGCAACCACCGAAGCACATTTTTAGAGCTCCCGAACTCGCCAAGCTTGCAAAAAATTCTCTAACCTCCCCCCTACGGCCACATTTACGTTTAATTCGTAACACTGATCAACCTATTCTTCGCAAAAAACTAAAGTACCTTGCAGACATCGACGTTCGATCTGTGCCGGATACTTTGATAGGTTACTACCTCTGCTTCGGAATGGCAGCCTGCTTTTAAGTGTCCAACTTGTGCTTCTTGTGTTGGGGTGTCAACACTGGGTTTGAACCCGACCTCTTCCTCGGCGTAGATGTAGGAGGGGCGGCGACATGCCGCTGCTTCGCTGGGTGGTACGTGGCGTTACAGCTCTGCGCATCAACGCATAGTGTGATCTAACACGTGCCGCTACAATCACACTCTTGGGCAAATCCGACAGAAACAAGTCCGATTAATCCTCAATAGAAGCAAAACAAAGCTTCCTGGCATCTTCCAGCCTGATGTTTGAGTGCGGTAAGACCTGACCCTGAGCAGAACCACAAGCGACGAAATTAAGTATGCATTCAACTTCAACAAATTCGAAGACGCAGTGACCACTGAATCAAATGTACGGTCAAATAGCACGTTGATACCGGGGTCAATGAACTTTCTTAGAGCTTCAAATGTTGCATTCTGAAAGGAAAGAGCCCGCATGCTCTTGCTGGAGACTTCTTCCAGAAAACAACAGTCACGCTCTGCAAATGGTACGCTTGAATCCGGATTAATCTTCGGCAACCAGGGAGCCATATTCTTGGGATACGTGAGCTCCTGAATGGGCAAAACTCCGTCATTTGACTGATATGATGCCGTCCTCACGTGCAAGACATTTGAAGACAGTAATCGTGATTAAGGACGAGGCCGAGAATCCTGGAGAGACTGCAGCTCTTCCATTCGCGCTTGCAGAACATTGCCTACACAGGGAGCCGTCGACAAGGTCATGAAATCCTCCATTAGTGGCGGTTGGGACGGAGCTTAAAAAAACAGGGCCAGTCTACTAGCCTGCAGATGCGAAAGCGTAGCAGAAAAATTGTCAGCATTGAATTTCAAAATGTCTTTAAATGGAAAATAAGTTGCAAAACAATCCAAAGTTGTAACCTCTTCTCAATCCTCTGGTGGAAGCCCAGTCTCTGGGCGCGTTAGGGTACGCATCGGCCTAAAAGACCTATATTCCTCCTGTGGCGCAACTGTAGTGGTATGAGCGACACGCGTTTGCGTCTGTTCATTGTCACTAGCCAACGCTGATTCGTCTTCCTCGCAAAATATTGTCATCTGAAGAGGTGAAAAAAGACTCATAAACTGCCTGACAACGCACACTACGCGTACTTTCCATCAAAGGCTGAATCGGAGCAATGAGAGGAAGCAGCTGTGACTGCAACTCCTTCGGTGACGATGGATCAGTCGTCACAGTAGCCGACGAAACTGAGTTTAGCCGTGATGTTGCCGACGCCACTGATCCTGACTGCGAAGCAAGGCCGCGTAGCATCTTAAGTTCCTCATCCAAAGTGTGACGCAAAGTGTCCAGATGTTAATTCAGGCTTAAGGCAAACATCTTTAACGGGTTTTGTTCCTGCCTTCGTGGAGAAGAGCCCGACAACACATATTTCACAGGCGTAGAAATCGTGATATCACAGTCTGACGGTATGGTATCCTGTGCCTCCGTATCCGATCTAATGATCGCAGGTAGCGCGGAAGGAGAAAGCGATTGCATCGATGCAATTGGAACGTTTGCAACCTCTAGTACAGACGCTAGCCCACTCTCGCTGTTGCAGCAATAAGGAAAAAATCGAATCATCAAAATGTGCACACTGGTCGCAACGATTATCCAACGTGCATGGCTGAATCCCCATTACATCGTCAATGCGGGTCACCAGAACGCTTGAGGTGTGTACACGATTCCGGAATTTGCAGCGAATCTAAAATCAAAACAGAATGTAAGCATATGACAGTCGCTGCTAACAATGTGTAAAGCAGAATTAATGATAAAAGAGGACAAAAAATTCGTTATACATCATTCACCTGTTTTAAGAACAAAGCACACAGTGTAAGATACCAGGAGACACTAAAATCTGTCATTTCAGCGTGTATCACGCGACCGGGGCCCTGCAAACACGACCCCGTGACGTGACAACTGGTGGCAGTCACGTATAATGGAAGACACAAGACAACAGGAAGTCACTGTATCAACGAGTGGGTTTTTTAACATTCAACCCAGCAAGTCGGCGCAGACACAACTTATAAGTACAGCGAGATGTCGTAAAACCGACAAGTGAACACAGCAAGTGGCCGCCAACACATCCCGTGATTACGGCAAGACGTCGCAGACACGACTCGTGAGCACAGCGAGTCACCGTAAATACGACCCGTAGACACAGCGAGTCGCTGCAAACACGACCCCCAGAACACAGATAGTCGTGAAAAACATGAGATAATACGCAAGGTAAATAATATCCAAAAAGTAGGCATTTATTTTGATTTTGATCCGTTATTTTAACAAAATTGACAATGGAGAAATTTTTTTTCTGTTATTCGGATCGCCACAAGTTGGGAATGGTTCGTTCACATGGCAGGAACTGCAGCGCGCGCTGATTGGTCGGTTGGATGACAGGCATTGTAAATATAGCAACAGGACACCTAGTAAGGATACCCATGTGATGCTATGTGTTCCAAAGCATCTTTTCTTATTATGGGTATCGCGATAACCAATGCTTAATACATTGAAAAACATAGTGATGGCTTCGCAGTCTTCAAGCCTATATATTTTTTAAATTAAAAGTGGCTGTTTATCAGGGTATTTTACGTAACTTCAAGTTGTGATAAGATTTAACACAGGACGTATCACTTTCTTATACCACGCACAGTCACTCAATAACATTTACATTGGGTCGTTCGTTTAGATATCATCGTTGTGTCATACGTTGTTTTAGGCTTCAATGTTTAACGTTATATAGTATAACTATGTACGATGTCACGTTAAATCAGATTTTATGTTCTGTTGTATGAGATAAGGGGAAGATTATGGAAGTATGCTCAAACACTAAATGATATGGTGATCCCGTCACTCGCTGCGCAGTCTGCTCGAGTCGCTGGGGGATATCAAATTGCACAGTGGAGGCACTCTGCACACGGTGCGCCTACCTAGACAACGACCTTTCCGCTGACATTTTAAATCGCCAATAAAATGCAATGATCGCGCCAAGTATCTTTGTTGTTGCTACAGTTGTCGCAGATCACGCCTTGGTCGCCGCCGCAGCCTTCGACACTTTCAGATTCTGACCTTCGAGTGGGATCACAACAAAAGACTAACACAATTGTCTGTCTCGTCAACATTTCAATAGGGTGTGTATTTGAGTTATGACTTCCAGCCTCGGGTGGTACACACCACTGCGATTACGATAGCGATTTCTACCATAATCAGAAAGTATACTTGTTCCCCAGGAGGGTGCTGCGGTTTGCAATGTAACCGAAAACCGACCGCAGTTAAAACACCGAAAAAGAAAGGGGGGTTTCGGGTTTTTTTGCAGTTTAATTTTTTTCACTGATAATGGACAGGTATGAAATGAGGTACTACTGCACAATCAACTAGAGACTCTCAACATGTTGACATGTTCCTCTTTTTAAAAGAAAATGTGAAAATTTTGAGAAGTTATCACTTCACATTATAATGTGAACTGTTCCTATAGCGACAGTAATATATGTTTCTCTAGTCTAATTCAAGATTCAAAGTTCTTTACAGCGTGTGTAAAGCGAATTATTTATGGTGTTACAATTAAGAAACTCTGTAATTGTTCTTAAATTGGAACAAAACTGCAAAGACTGCTATATGATATACTCAAATTTATATTAGGACAAACTGTAATGAATGTTTTAGGGTACACTTTAACTTCAGTCAATTCAGTTATGTAAAATAATACGTACATTGATTGGTATTTGAGATAATTATGCTTAATTGTAGATTCTGTGACTTTTTAAATATTTAGTGAGATTCGGGGACTTTTGTTTTTAAAAATGAGCATCTTATTACGAATATAAAAATTAATTTTTGATTAATAACGTCACTATTAGCTATCCTCCGTTAGGGAAATCTGTTTTAGGTGCTTCGTCACCAAGCAGTGATGCTTTATTTAAAAAATAGTCTCTAATTTATCCAGCTTGAAAGGTACTATTATGGCTGTTATACGATAAATGTTTGGCAAAATCCAATTATTATACCATTTCGGCAAAATTTTAACAATCTTTGAAAACTCGTACTAAAAAAACAGAAATGAACCGAATAATTGAAATGTACAAAACCGAACCGAACCGTTGAAATGGCGTACTTTACACCCCTATTCAAAAGAACATCAAACAATTGCGAACTGCCGCTCTTCCAAGTGATTTAAATATGGAGACTAATCTAGATCTATTGACAGTTGTTTAAATGGAAAATGTACAACAGGCTTTGCAATCGTTGCTGCTGAATCGCATTGAAATGAGCCAAGTCTCCATCTTGACACATTCCAGCGTGAAGAATTTCTTTCTCGGTCTTTCAACACCTCCCTGCATTGTTAGTGCTATTGAGGAATGAAGGATATTACACATCTACAATGTAGCCGCGACGTAACCCCTCACCTGTGTTCCAAGCCAAGACGACCCCTTATCAAACAACGGATGACTACTTTCAGAAACAGATCACATTTCATTCCAGGAATGCGTCTAGTTGGTTACTTGATGTCTCACTAGTCTTCAGTGTACTAGCAGTTGAGTTGCAAACAGTTCGGTATGATTTTCTTTCAAGATACAGTGTTTCAGGCTCTTAGAAAATTTTTAGAGCCAGGTGCGAAATGACGTTTAGATAGAGTTTTTAATTTCACACTAATGGAGGCGCTTCCACATACCACCTTCACGCCGAAGGATGTACCTGTGACCTTATAAACGGAACTCTTCCAGTCAGAGCTGTTAAGTTCCATCATTGACTGAGCTTGATAGGACTCTTAGCTCACGCCCAAATCAAAACTGACACACTCTTCAACAAGTAAGGAGACATTATCGGTGTTATCCACTCACACGGAGATGCAAAAAGGAGATCGACCTGGCAAACCAATACCTTCAGTTAGGGTATCGGCTCATTTTTTTTTCAGGTGAGCTATCAAAGGTTTTGGTTTCTCGGTCTGTCGCCGGCTCCCTATGTCATTCTCGGACAGATAGGGTGATTCATATGGAATGCTCTCTTTCGTGCCCCATGTTTCACTGGGAGTCCCTTCAGTCGTCCTGCATTGGTAGATATATTTGCACATTGCTTGAACCACAGTCTTCCGTCACCGTCTCAGCTTCTTGTGGTTTTCATGTATTTTAGTTAGATGTTTGAGTTAGTTTAAGCTTTGGAACACACATTACCTTCCCGCACAATGGATTTTGAGCCTTGTCTTTGATGTAACAATGTCTAAGATTACCACTATGAAACTACGCACTCTAAAACACCTGTTCCTTGCAGCTCTGATGTCTGGTAAACGATCCCACAGAGCGCATCGACGCTGAATCGTTGTTGGTGGTTAACACCGAAATAAACACTAAGGCATGTGATAGATTTTATTCGGTACTTTATCCTAAAAAGTTTATTTTTTGGATCGCCTATAATAATGGTATCTATGTCTAAAAGGTATTTTACTCATAAAATGAGTTTTTAGAGATTAAAAACTGGAGTTGCGTAAGTTGTGATAGCGTTGCCAGTCCCTTGCATCCAAGGAAAAAGACGTATATGGTGAAAAAATTCTCCACAAAAAGCACGAAAGAAACTCTCCTTTTAAACTCTTAAAGTAACAACACGCCATCTTATCAGTTCGCTCTAGAAAACCGATAACAAGGATTTTGACCAAAATAATTTTGATACTGAGACAAGCAGTTTGATTCAAAATGAAATCTTTCCTATATATGATCAAGACGCGAACGCTTTCTCTGGATGAAAATGATAGAAACACTATCTTTTGTACCAGTTTTACCAGTTTGATTTATCATATCAAATTTTAATTACAACATTAGGGTAAGGCACCCACTGCAAAGTAACTGAATATGTAATGAATATTTATGGTGTTTTTGTGAAGCACAAACATTCTCATAAAATCAGTCTTGTAAAACATCAAGCGTTACTTGTAGTGTTAAAGCACTTTTATCACTAGAAGAACGATTAAACTACATTGACGACTAACACTACAACTAAAAAAATATCTGAACAATGCATCAATTATTTCATTTGTCTAAACTGTGCTTTTAGCTTAGATACTCATGGGCTTGTGATCCTGTAGGTAGGAACAGGGACTTATTCAGTTCCTGGGTCGTAATTTTATCTCCTAAAAATGATTGATCTGTCAAAGCCAAACTAAAGTGCTCTATATTGACAAACAGCATTTTTGTCAGCGAAGGAGAACTATGCTGAGAGCCTGTGTAAACTGAAAAACACTGCAGGAGATCGAGCTTCACTGTTACATGAACTATAAAATTACCGCTAGAAACTGGGCTTGAGAACATTTTTTAAGCAGTTTGAACATTCCTGTAAGCATCCCTGTAAGCATGTGATTGTGTAAACCGTTTGTGGTGAAAGGACGTGTTTTAAAGTAAATGTGATGATTAATTACTTTGGATAGGAAGTTCAAAGTGTAATGAAATGTATTTCATATGTGTGGATAGATATAATCATTGACTTTATGTACTTATATTTTTTAGGTGGATCTACGGCGATCTTAGTGTTCAAAAAGTTGGTTTTATGGGAAGTTTTTTTAATAATTTTATATGAAGTTTTGTTTCGAAATTACCTTAGTGCACGACCTGTGATCATAAATGTCAAAAAATAAGGATAATTCAGAATAATCTGTGCCTGAATATTTCACTGACTATGCAATAATGGATTTCAATAAACAGTTTGATTCTATGTGGAACCATGATCAACACGGATTATGACCCAGACCTGGGATATCATATTGAAACTGTGAATACGGTGTGTAGACCTGTTTATAAAAGGACAAATGGAGCCAGCCAGAACAATACTATTGTGATTAACCCAATTGAGGTGCGTTCCATGTTTAGGACAGGGGTCAAGAAAACAGCTGATCGGTCAGTGAAAAATTACCTGAGACAAGTCGAATTTCACGAACACATCCCGTCCAACGAATGTCTCTCTATAGGCCTTATAAATTGCCAGTCAGTGACAAGTAAGACCGATATTTTGTTGGAGCATATTGTCCAAAACTCCCTGTCAGTGTTTTTTTAACAGAAACATGGATACCCACAGGTCTAACGGAGAATCTATTTTTGAAATCAGTTAATCGTAATGGTTATTCAAGTCTCCAGAAACCACGACAGAATGGACAACGAGTTGGTGGAGTGGCAGCAATAGGACTGAACTCTACAAAGTGCACTGATATCACTTCGGACTTTAGCTCTTACAAATCCTTTGAACTTCTGGTCACGGGATGTAAAGCTGACTTTCTCTATGGTCTACAGGCCGCCACCTTCTTCCTCAAACAAACTCAGACCTAAAGAATTCCATATAGAATTTGCCGATCTGCTAGAAAACGTGATTCCTACACCAGAAAAATTTGCATACTGGGAAATTTTATTATAAACTGGGACGACAAAAACTATCCAGAAACAAAAGAATTTACTTCCTTACTGGACTCCATGCATCTTACACAACATGTCACTTCGGCACACCATATCAAAAGGCATACTCTGGACTTTATCATTACCAGATCCGATGACGTTTTTCTGTGTCGATGCATCACTAGCGATCTTATATCGGATCATTATTTCATTCATGGGTATTGCCGAATTAAAAAAACCAAAATTTGAACAAAAGTGCATATCGTACAGGGAAAAAAAGCTATCGACATTGACGCATTTTGCAACGATTTGAAAACTGCCGACATCTTACCACTACCAGGTGACACTACCAGTTCCTTACTTAGCAGATATAACTCTACCCTACACAAACTTTTGGATAGACATGCACCAACAAAAACATCAGTAGTTACCATAAGACCTAAAGTTCCGTGGTTCACCGATGAAATAAAAATAATAAAAAGAAAAAGAAGGAAGGCTGAGAGAGATATACGAAAATGTAAAACAGAGGAAAGTGTGTGTCCAATTTTCGCTAGGCCAGACTCACATTTGTCAATTTTCTTAATCAAGGTAAGAAACTGTACTACACCTAACGCAGTAACGAATGCGGGTTTGATCAAAAACAACTCTTTAGTGTTTTAAATGAACTTCTTCAAAAGAAATCTAAAATTATCCTACCGACACACTCATCAAAGCAAGAACTGGCAAACGATTTTAACAAATTTTTTGTGGATAAAATACAAACTATAAGAGGAAATCTGGAAAAAAACCAACTGTCACTATGTCTCGATCCAGGAACCAAAATGTGAAACAAAATTACATTATTTTTGCACATACTCAGAGGAAGACATCTCCAAAATTATATTCAAAACCAGCAATGCGTCATGCGAATTGGATCCCATACCAACCTCTCTGCTGAAGAAATGTCTACCTGCTCTGCTGCCAACTATTACCGGCAAAGTAAATTTGTCACTGCAACATGGCCATTTTCCGCCTGTTTTGAAACATGCACTGGTCAGACCACTGATTAAAAAAGCAAATTTAAATCCAGAACAACTGAAGAACTATCGTCCTGTATCAAACATTCCATACATTTCGAAGATAATTGAGAAGGCTGTAGTCAAATGTCTCGAAACTCACATGTCCAATCAAAATCTACACGAAAAATTTCACTCGACCTATCGTGTCGGACATAGTACAGAAACAGCTTTGGTGCACATTTTCGACGACATTCTCCGATCCCTGGGCAACAGACACGGCACTATTTTAGTTTTGTTCGATCTTAGTGCAGTATTTGATACGATCGATCATGCTGTTCTGGTGCAGATGGTTTCTGAACGTCTAGGTGTCGAGCACGCTCCTGTCAAATCGTTCAGAGAGTACCACACTGGAAGAACGCAATCAGTCGCTATCGGTGTAACATTATCAGGTCGTATCTGCCTTCTTTTTGGAACGGCTCATGGGTCACTTATGGGCCCGGATGATTACAAGATTTACACACTCCCTGTTGCTGATATTACTAAACGAAATACCTTGAACTACCATCTCTATGCCGATGACACACAGAACTATTTCTCTTTTCGTCTGGATGATCACTCTGATATTGAACAAGCAGTGGACAAACTGGTTACCTGCATCCAAGAAATAAAACATTGGATGACTGAGAACAAGTTAAAATTGAATGACTCGAAGACAGAACTGATGGTTATAACCCCACCTTCGTATAACAAGATACACTTCGACAGTACTAAGATTGGAGAGGCGATTGTGAAACCAACTAGCAGTGCATTGGTGTTATTTTTGACTCCAACATGAAACTAGTAGAAGAAATCTCCAACCGCTCTAAAACCTGCCTGTTTCATCTCCGAAACATTCGCGCGATACGCCCATTCACAATCCAGGAGGCTTGTGAGAAAATAGCACATGCGCTAATATCATCACGCTTAGACTATGAAAATGCTATATTGTACGGCCTTCCACAATGTCGTCGCAATAAACTACAAAGAATACAGAACATCGCTGCTCGCCTCGTTACCAATGGACGCAAATTCGATCATATAACACCAGTTCTGAAATCGTTACATTGGCTGCCTGTTTCATTGAGAATTCAGTTCAAAATCCTACTATTAACGTTTCGCGCAATTCAAGGAACAGCTCCCGCGTACATTACTGAATTACTGACACACTACCTTCGAAATAGAACCCTACGATTCACAAAAGAAAACTTGCTGGTAGTACCCAAGTCGCGGAAAAAAACCTACGGAGACCGAGCCTTCTCAAACTGTGCACCTCGTCTGTGGAATAAACTACCAACCTCATTACGTGTGATAGAAAACGATACTAATTTTAAAAAGAAACTGAAAACTTTTTATTTGGTTATCTGTTATTTTTTTCCTAGTCATATCAGTTTTGTCTGTTTTTTTCTTATTTTCTACCTTTTAAATTATATATTCTATTCGTTTACCGTGTCTTAGAATATCTATTAGATTAAGGCACGTTAAATCTCTTTTACATTTACATTTTACACTTATTGTCTATAGCTTTACAATATAAAATTCTGGTCTTTGTTCCTGTGTAATTTTTAGGTAGTCATAAAGGTTTTACTACAAGTACATTTGTAACATATAGTGTCTTTGTTTGTCTTTCCACATTTAGGCTGTTTCTCCTTCTGAGAACTTTTCTCACAAGACTTGGATCGCATCTAATTAATAATGCTTTGATGCTCCTGCAGTTATCTACTGAATTGGACTGAATTGGATGATTCATTGACCGCTGTGTTAGAACAGCAAGAAGAGTTAAATCGGCATTCTTAAACAGTATTTTGCTTATTCGATGTTTAAATTATGTGAGTTGAACAGAGCCTAAATTGATGTCTAAATTTATAAAACAAAACTTTAAACAAATGTGATCTGAAATAAGTAATAATATTTTAAACTTTCTTTTCAATTTGGGCTGTCGATTTTTGAAGAAAATGTATTATCCTGTGCCTTTAGTAGGCTCGAATAATGAATTACTTGAACGAAAGTGACAATTCTGTGCCCTACCTTTCTTTCATTTAATTATTCTACCAGTAATCCTAAATTGTGATGTTTTGCCAGATTCATATTGATATAAATCAACATGCAGCATGTATATTTCTTCTATTTTGTATTAGTCTAAATATTTCTGCAACCGGACACGTACCCTCGCTTAAACTATATACAGAGTATGCATATATTTCAAACAATTTGATCTCATTCTGTCCTTAAAAGCTCAATTTATCTAAAACAATATCTCAAAAGCAACATATCAATGGATCTAATAAGCCAGGGAGTTAAGGGCTGTTTTGTTCTATACCTGTTATAATAGCACTCTGTAATATTTTACTATTAGCCTTTCGGTTAATTTTTTTTTATTTCGAGACATACGATTTCAAAACATTTTTTATTCCCGTTAGTTTTGGAAATTCAAGCCATCTGATCTGATTATTTTTTTTAAAATGCCCAAGAAAATCCAGTAACCATTGAAAAAAAATATGCATATCTGCTCGTCTCTTTTGGAACATATGTAAACACTGCGTTAATTTAGTTTATAGTTTTATTTCTTTTCCATAAAGCCCTATAAATTGCAAAATGAAACCCACAAGATTGTATTTTTATGTTTCATATGAGTATTGATGTTGATCGATTGTTAGTGTCCACTGATCTACCACTGGAATTAGCTTTGAAAGGTATGGACCCCTGCTTCTTTTTATTTGCAATTGCATATTTAAGTGTTATTTGCAATTGTAAATACTTAATTTAACATATTGTTGACTAAGTATTGTTAATGCTGTTTCTTATCCGAATTTTTTGTTTGTAGGATTTTATATATAATTTTTATTGCCTTCCAAGCTGTCTACTCACGTTAAGTTTGCCTCATTTTAAATTAATATCGTTATTAATACAGTGACTAGCACTGCACATAGCATTGTTATACTATGCAGAGAAAGGGGTGTTATTTTGATGTCAGACCCAGAGCAACTATTGAAATGGGATAATTTTCATTGCGTACTTCGCGTTTCCCACAAAAAGGAGATTCTTTCCGTACTGCAATCCCTTTTATTAAAAGGGGGGCATTATTTCAAAATTAGAACTCCGAGTTTATCGGCCGTTATAAAAAGTCATTGATACACATAGTAACCAGTTGCACTTTAGTGCCCCTTTACCTCCAGTGTTTCCTTTGCATGTATCTAAGGTAGAGTGAAGCGATTGCCTTGAAATTATAACATGTACAAACGTGACAGGCTTTTGCAAATCTGTATTACTTTCGTCTATTATACAATTTGAAAGCCAGCTAAATATATATATATGTGGAGCCCATATGAGTTGAAAAAAATTTGTAATTTAAGGACGCTGTTGACATTTTTTCACAGAACAGTAACCAGTAATCTCAATAAAATATGTACGCATAGAGGGGGCGCGGTCGGTACGAACGAACTGCCTACAGGGGGAGGGGTCCGGGCTGTTGCTTGCTTACGCATTTTTAAACATACCTCAAGCATATGTTATGTAATTTAATAACCTAATACATCGATTTACAAACTAAATATTATTCTCTTTAGTGCAACGGCTATTTTATACATATTTTAATGCATGTAAACTTTCAATTTTGCTACTGATTAATTGGCATAATTTTTAAAGCAAATTGATATTTTCTCAATATATTGCGTGCGTACAGGGGGGAAATTTAGGTCACTGCGTACGCACTGCATACTTAATGGCTAACCCCTTAGTGATTTTTCGGCACACCGCCATTTCTGTTTCGGTTAGTGGCATTGATGTTCCGCATTTGATTTTCCACTAAGAGTTTTCAACTGATTTTCAGCTGTTTGTATGTAACATTCTAATTGCTGACCTTTAGTTTCTAATAGCACGAACTACTCGGAATGTCGTTGCCCTATAGAGCAATTACGACAGCGGTCGGAAAGTTTGTGCCGCAGCGTCTACAACCGTTTTGGAACCACCCTGCAGGTATGACACCAAAACACAAATTCTGGTATTATCGCCTACTGCTTATTAGCCAATTCGCACTTTCGGGTCTTTCCGGTGGAGTTGTTGTTTCGACTGCAAATATTTTGGGATAAATTATAAAGAGATGATAAGGGAAAAACAAAAAATCTAATTTTCTTACAGCATGCACACTTTCAAATTTATAAAGCCATGATATGATCTTTTGAAAACTACCAGTAACCTAGGAACCTAGCTCCGAGTAGCTCTGACTTGTATAACATCGTATATCTATCTGTCAGAGCTACGAAGCCTTCCATTGTTACGCTAATAGGGGTCAACTTTGAATGTTCTGAGGCACGAATTCTGTACGCCAGCCCCAATAATTCAAACATTTACCGAAAGTTCACGCACAAAATACCCTTTTTGCAAAATAGGCACAATTTTTAGTGAGCTGTATATTTCTTATTTGTTCATAAAAGTGCAAAAAATTACCTTCCGCACCCACCTGTCAAATGTTTGTTTACATTCCGGCCTTTAAATGTCACATGACTCCTAGTCAGGTGACCAAAAATTTAAATAAAGGGGTCATAGTTTATTTGTAAAATATATACTAAAATAGTTGATAAATGCAGAGTTAGGTATAGATTTATTTTGTATACGCACAATATTTGACGTTTAAATTTTTACGTTCTTTTTGAAATATCAATTCCAAAGTTTTTGGTGGATAATTGCAAAAATTATTGTTTCTCTTTCACGTAATAAAGTATGATCCCTGTATACAAACAAATGTCAATTATTGCGGGAGAATTGTGGTTATTTCCGTGTTATTTTCTTTTAAAGAAAGCGTAACACAGAAGTTGTAAATCATTACCGTTGTACTTTGAGGGCCTTTAGTAAATGCCAATAAAGACTTGTGGGTCGTTGAATCGCGCATGAAGTTACCACAGGGGTGCCTCAGAGCGAGCGCAGTTGACTTGCTTATCGTTATATAGCGAGGCTTTGAAGCGGTGCCCGGAAACTTTGCAGAGTACCGCTTCTTGGAGCTACTAGGAACCTAGGTCTTTCGCCAGTGTCCATGCAAGTTCGCCATTCCGGAAAACAGCATTTATTCCGAAAATGTCATTATTGTGTCGCTAATGTCTCGCCGAGAGGTCGGCTAAATAAAACTATACCCCTTTAAATGGTAGGACTACCTTAACCTGTTATGTTCGGTATTTTGGTATACTTTTTCTTTTAATGTTAATTGTTTATGTAGTTATCTAATAAATATATTCCCAAAATTCTTAGAATTCGGGATGACAAAATAATATGGCGGATTAAAGTTGTCCAAAAACATTTTGCCGGGAAATATTTAATTTTCCTACAACTCAACCAAACACTGCAGTTCGCTTTGTAATTCTCTGGAAGCATGTCTAGCAGGGCTCGAACTTAACTATTTTTGACTCGGAGCCACGGGGCTCCCGGGTCTGAAAATCTGGGAGCCCAACCCAAAATCTGGGAGCCCGGAATATACATGTTTGATTAAATAAAAAAAAAAAAAAATCAGTGCATTCCATTTTTTATTAATGTCACACTTGTCATAACATGAAATCTAAGTTATGCCAAGCTTCTTTTTCTTCATTTACGTCTTGTTTGTCTTTTTTTAATTATTTTCCTCTTTTTTGTCCATCATATCGGGACGCCTTATTCAAACACCTGAAGTGGCCCAAAGATCAATAACATGGCTAGGGTCAAAGCTAGATATTTCTTCTGATCATCACTTAGGCACTTTTCGTTTTTTAGCCCCCCCCCTCCCCCACCCAACTGGGGCTTTATGCCTAGGGAGGGGCTTATGGATTGGGCTCTGTCTGTCGGTCCGTCTTTCCACCCGTTACCACTCATTCCTCTTAGATGTGTATGCCATTTTGTCTGAAAGTTTACAGGACTCACCCCCATGGCCGTGGCTTTATGCACACCAATTTTCTTGGCGGTCCGATAATTTTTTTAAATTTTAGTGATTTCAGTGCTGTTTTTAGACTTTGTTTGTGCGATATCTCAAAAATAGCCCATCAGCTCTTTACCATACCTTGCAGAAAGAAAGACCACATAGTGCAGATTTGCACTGAGAAATTTTTTAAATTTCTACTTAGTGTTTTTTTAACTGTTTTGGACTTTGTTTACGCGATATCTCTAAAACATTTTATCAGATCTTCATCAAACCTTTTAGAAAGAAAGACCACACTGTGACGATCATTTCTAAAGGGATATTTTTTACTTTTGGCAAAAATTGAATTTTTGACGAACTTTTGGTACTTTCACTTTGGTTTGTTTTTAGCTGTTTTGGACTTTGTTCACGCGATATCTCTAAAACAGTTCATCGGATCTTCACCAAACCCTGGAATTAGAAAGACCAGGTAGTGCACATCATCACGAAGGTTGATTCGGATTAAAAATAGTATTTTGAACGTTTTTTTTTTTTTAATTTCACTTTGGCCCAAGGAAAATGATCCGAATGCACTTTGAAATCTACCAAATCCTGGAAATTATTCAGCATCGGAATGACTTTAACACGATAGCTCAAGAACAACTGCAGGGATTTTAATAAAACTTGGTATGTAGCAACTATGGGAACAAAAACAGATCAATATTGTAAATGGGCCGGGTTCGTCCAAGGAAAATGCACCGGGTTCGTCCAAGGAAAATGCACCATGTAGCAACTATGGGAACAAAAACAGATCAGTATTGTAAATGGGCCGGGTTCGTCCAAGGAAAATGCAACATGGAAAATTTCAGCTCTTGATTGACTATTGATGGCCGTGTTTAATTGATGGGGAGCCTGTGGGGAATATGTGAGCTATGCACACTGTTCTAGTTCCACAATGTAGTCTTGAAATTTTTCAAAGCTGATTTCTTATCAATTTCATTGTGGAGAAACCTGGTGTGCTCCAGTGTGCAGTTTTCAAAGCATGCATTTCTCAAAAAATAAAAATAATTAAGTTCATGGTTAAGTTTCTGATGTCACAATAAATAATGTCCGATTTTAGTATTGTAAAAAAAAAAAAAAAATACCGGATTTTCCGGGAGCCAGCCGGGCTCCGAGATCCAAAAATCTCGGAGCCCGGCGCGAAATCTGGGAGCCTCGGGCTCCCGGGCTCCCGCTAATTTCGAGCCCTGATGTCTAGAATTCTACACTTTCGACATTCCTGTCATATAATGGTTCATAATGTGGGCATCACGAATGTGAATGTTTACGCTAGTAATATTCAACACAAATATATAATAACTCATAATGTAAAGATTATGGTGTGTAAAATAAGGCTGAATAATTATGGTAGCAATTTTCTAAAACATATGTGCATCACCATTTTACACACCACATTTCAAACAATCATATGCTGTATATATTGTGGGATAGTGAATAAACTCGTTGGCTCGGGGCTAGTACCCAACTGGTCAAACACATTCCTTCGACAATTCCAAAGGGGAACTCCATTACACCGAAAACAAAAAAAAAATCGTTGAAAAACCACCTTAAAGTGGCGGACGGTCGTAGGTTACTGGTATTTTACATATTATTCAGTTCCTTTAGTGGCCAATATGTGAATATGTTTCCTCGAAAATAGAATTTTGTTGATTTTTGCCAGTTTTTGTCTATCATTTCTTTATATCCTTATCCCAACTGAATTCGGCCGAAACACAAAAACTTCTCGGCAAAAGTCGAAGTGTGATTTGGCTTATTGGACCACAATTAAACATTAGGGTACATTCGTTTGGGCCTCTGAGGAAGCTGAGAATGCATTCTCCAAACAGACCACAGAAGCTTCAGAGACACTATTTTAAAGAACACGTCTCAAAAAATCGAGAAATAAAAAACACAAATCTAGTTATTCGGTGGTTATTTCAGATAAATATGTCATTTTTATGCCCAAAAATACATCCTGTGACAATCGTTTGTTGGAGCATTGGTTGAAATGTGATCTGTTTTACCTAATAAAGTCCATACCACTTCAGCAGCACCAACGGTGATACAGATTCGACCTCAACCAATAGTTATTGAAGTTAACCTTTGGGTCCTATTGTGGCTCACTATGCATATTGCAATCACGTTTAAAATCGTTCTTGAACTAAATTTCTACTCTTAAATATCTGTATTTCATATGCATTTTGGCAAATAAGTTGCAGGATTGCCTTTGTTTATTTCCGCCATCTTGTATCTGACCTTCTGCAGAGAAATTTTCAAAGACAAAAATTGTCTGTTGATAAGGAAAAAGTATCCAAAAAGAACACCTCTCTGTTTTCCGAGAGCCTCTTGATTTTTCGCGACAGTCCAAGAGAATATGTCCCAATTTACAATTGACTTTCTGTATCAATTACCGTATTCTGGGTCCTTCCATTTATCTCGCTGAGCCAAACCAACAATTGTTTCACAGAGTGTGACCCTTGGGACGACTAAAAATAAGGAATGAAATAGGGGTTGACGAAATATTAAATTTTTTGCCGGAAGCTCACGAAGATGGTACTCTCGTAGGAAAACTAACCTGTTCGAAGGAATTGCAGCTTCCGTTAGTACTATGGTTCCAGCCATACAAACATAGTCCAAGTTGTGTTGATTGATGGGTCAGAGGTCATCTGCAGGAAGTTATCACCGGTGCGGAGGCATCCCTGTGACATCTGTGTCGCTTGCTCTGTATGCTTAACAACACTTAACTAACTAGCTACACTTAACTATTTTCTAAGAACTACACGTGAACTATTTCTATAAACTACTTTCACTACATTCCACTCCGTTTTGTTTTAAGCTCTCCTTAATTTACTAGCTGAAATAATGTCTATATAGTACACATACAACATCTAAAACTTACTATTTTCTTCTATCTTAACTGGGTATAATTAAACGTCTATACTATTTTAAGAACAGCAGAATAATTCACACCAATTATTCTCATCATGCATATTGTTGTGAAAATATGTGAGTCGCAAGCGGGGCTCGAACTGGGAACCTTTCGCTTCATAAGCGAGCGTGCTAACCACTAAGCCAAAAGCTGCAACTCATGGAAACAGCCAAGCACAAATGAACATGTAGTTACATGTTTGTATATATTCATTTTCACAACACACATTATGGATACCAACTTCACGACAATATCAATCTGTGTTGCATGATTAAGGAATCATGGCTTTCTCAACTATATACATTTCTTCACTTGTAATAATCACTAATACCGATTAACATCGTCAGTAAGAAACCTACCAGCAATCAATAATATATTGTAACAATTCCTACCTTTTATGAATTTAGAGACTTAATTATATTGCTGATATATTCAGGCTTCTATTTACATAGTATACGCATGAAACAATTACATAAATTTATAAAAGCGCTTGGTATTAAAATGAATTGTTATTAACAGTTGATTAAAGTTCACTGCACGAAGATCAGACAATTTTTTCACCAAATGATAAACTACTGCCGGTGAATCTCCCAAGTAAGGACTGGCACTTTCTACTACCAGCCTTTGCAAATCGATGTGTAACAAGAGATCCTTAAATGATGACTGATTGCGGAAATGAATGGATGTGATACTAAATGAAGTGTTAGGAAATTGATTCAACTAAGTGCTCATTAGAAATCGACTGTAACCAAAGCAATGAAAATGAATCGAGTGAAATGTAGGAACCAAATCTTGAAAAATGGCCAAGAGTTTGTGAAATGCTTAATTTTGTCCATTTTCATCTCTACAATGACATTATTCGCCACCAAGAAATCTAAACCTAAAACGAGAGAACCAGATATTGGTGCCACGTACAAATCAGTATTGTAACTTTTTCTCCAAGCCAAATTTTAACGTTCTTTGCCAATTTTGCGTTCATTGTTTGATTTTGGTTAGCTCCTTGCAGTTTTACTGTGTCTGATAATTTCGGTGTGTGTTTCAAACTTTCGTAAACCTTCTCACTTAGAACTGATACCTGCGCCCGCTGTCGATTAAAGCTTGAATGGAATTTCCATAAATGTCGACTTTTGTAACAACCGAAAGAGCTTTAAACTTGTCTTCAATGAGACTGTTCGATTTTTTTGTCGCTTTGTGTTGTTGTCATCAGTGTTTTTTGTGCCCATTTGTTGGTTTTGGACCGGTTTGCGGCTTCTTGTCCGGTCCTAAATAGTTTGGGCCTTCGTTCCGAAAGGATACTTGCTTTTTTATTTGAGCTGGCCTCCTCTCATCATCAGAGCTCTTAACATCTTCCTTTCCTCTTCTTTAGGAATTGCTGTCTGCGCTCGATTCTCTTTTCTCTTTTCTTTGAGATTCTCTATATAGATCATGATCCTCTCATCGCGAGCTGTACCTTCATGTGATCTTTTAAAATACTTTTGCTCTTTCCGGTATTTGTCATCCCGACGCCCGAAATTCGGTCTGTCGCGTCTATCGGCATCATAATACCGATCCGGATTAGATCTGTACGAAGATCTATCACGACGACTGGTCTCATTATCAGAGCTTTCGTATTTTCTCTCTGTATTCTGCGCCGTATATCTGTCACCATAGCGCTTTCTAGACTTGTGATATCGATGAGAGTACAGTTCGCTAATCGCCATACCTGTCCCGTCTCCTACCACTATAGCCGTGCTGATAGCCGGGCGAAAACTCACGATCTCTTGGCGAAAATTCTCTTCTTCTTTCCCGATATTCAGAGCGATGGTTCGGCGAATAACCACGATTACGTCTGTTGTTCCAGCTACGATTAAAATGTCTATCTTGGTAGGGGCTGCTTCTTCTCCTTTCAGTTTGAAACCGTGTATCGGGACTATCAAACTTCTCCGGCGTAAAGCTTCTGTCCCTCCGGTAATCACTTCCGGGATTATAGCGGCTGTCATACTTGGGTATGTCGTACTGTCTTCCCTTCTCTCGTGATCTGCGGTATCGTTTTCCATATATGTCATTAGATTCATCACTTGAGAGAGTCTGTATGCTATCCGACGAACTTTTGTGGCGCTATCTCCTATAATCGCCTTTTGGTTGCTCACAGTAGCCTTTATTCGCTTTACTGTATCATTGATGCTCTCCAAGGTGGAGTTTGATCAGCAATAATCAAGGCCGCGTGTTTATTGGAACACCACTTTAGAAATGCCTCAGTTGCCAGGGAGTTAGACATTTCTTCCATAGCGCCAGGCTAAGCCTGCTGAACGAGAGGATTAATCCTTTCGGCAAATGCGTCTTCTGTCTTATCTATGTATTGTTTAATGGTAGACAGTTGCCTTCTGGTTGTGGTAACGCCCTCTTTCTTGCCAACTAGTTAATCTCCGAATACCTACTTTGGTTAATAGCACAAATAGTGGATTAGCCACATCCGCCCATGGACAGTGACTCAGTTGGACTTTGAAAAGGACAGTGTATCATGGTAAATGTTTTTGTTTGTTTGTTTTTTTCATCTTAAGGGACTGTTGTCCTATTTCAGGTGCTCTAAGTACTTGGTGCATTTTATCATAGGTTTCATTGCACTGATTGGTCCCCTCCAGTTTTACTGTTTCTTTTTTCGAGTATGTTCCTCATGGCTGAGGGCTTTGCATCTCTGATGCCTATGTTTACTCGTTCTTTCACATATTGCGCGGTGAAAATTCGCGCGTACTCGTGCCGTACTCTTAAAGCTGTGGTAGTGCTGATAAAGTGGCTTAAATATAAGCTTCTAGGCCCATCGTGGAGATAAGGTGATGGTCACAGGTGCTTTTTTCACCTGCTGATGCAATTGGTAATAAAATCGGCCGAGGTCTAGCAGAAAGGCATATAATACGCTAAAATATACCATTAAAAGGACAGAAATTCTTTGTTCGCAGTAACAGAAGTTCCCATATACTGTTACGCGTGTGTCCCTTTTTTATGACTTGGGAATTGCAGTGTTTGGCAATCAGTTGTTTTAGAATAACGTGTACTTCAATCAGTCTTTTTAACACACTCAAGCTTGCCTTTCTTAATCGATTGTTAAAAGTGTGGCAACTAATACAGGTCGGTTTTGTAAATCACTTGTTAAACTGATTATGAATGGATAGTTCTTCTTCTTCTTCCTCTTCTTGTTCTTCTTATTCTTATTATTATTATGTTTCCCCGGCGAAGTGTTTGTACGTTCTATGTGTGTGTGTGTGTTTATGCGTATGTGCGTATGAGTCAGTCTGTTGTGAACAAAATGTTGTGTGCAAGATATCTCGAGAACGAAACGTCGGATCGAATCAAACTTGATCGATTTATTTCTTGGTCAGTTCGGACGGTTCTGCCAACTGTTGACGCATGTCACATGATTAGGGCAGGTGTATGGCGTCATTACGTAAAAATCTTGTGTGCGAAATTTCTCAGCTGCTGTGCATCGGAGAAAGTTGAAACTTGGTGGGATTGTTGCTTGGTGGGTCCGAAAGAAACTAAAATTTTTTCGCGAGTAGAACAAGCGAATGCGGTGTATGACGTCATTCGAAGTCCTATCGACTTTTGGCGGGTAAAAAATTAGAAAGCTTCAAAACAGTAACAGCATTACTGTCGGTCCATTGCTATTTGTCATTGCCTCGTCAATAACTCCCCCCCCCCCCCCGCCGCCTACATATTTTTTGGCTCCTTTGTTAACTAAGCTTAGGTGTTAACTACGCTGGGGATTTCAGCGTTTCCCAGAAAATTCTCGAGTATTCCTGTATTTTTTGGAATGCTTCAAAACAGTTACAGCATTACTGTCGGTCCATTGCTATTTGTTATTGCCTGAAATTGAGCTTTTTGTGCGTTTCTCATCTACGGCTGTTACGTAACATGCCACTCAGTCAGGGGTCAGTGTCAGTTGCGGTGCATGATGAAGTCGTTATCTACGAGGTCAGGGTGTACTATTGTCCTATTTATAGGTCTAGGCAGGTCTAGCTATTGATTTTTTTTCGTCGCATACTTGATTCGGTTTGCAAGGTGTTCTAATATATAGGAGCTATTTTGTATCGATTAGCATTGTTTGGAGAAGCATTTTTCGCTGTTAAAGTGTGTCATCTGATATCTTGTGTTATGAGAAGCAGCTCACCATTTTAGCACTGAAATGCCTCCCTCCTTCTCCGACCGAGGTGCGTTATCTGATGCACAGTTATGAAGAATGCCTTTCTAATGCTTTTTGGCCGATGGGAATGTACGAAGACAAGGCAGTATATCATGGCTATAGCTACACTTAGGTTACTGACCGTTATCGTTGCCTTTGGTAAAAGGGTTAGCGTCGGACCTACATTAAATAGCTGGGGTAGGGGGGGGGGCGTGTGGAGGACGATGGTGAGCAAAAAAAAAATCCAGACCACCTTCAAGACCTGGATAAAAAGATGTAAAGTAAGACCCGTTTGTCGTGACCCCTTCCAGATTCGGGTAAAAAGACGTACGGTAAAACTTGCTTATCTTGGCCAGCTTCCAGACCCGGATAAAAATGTAGCGTGCAGTAAAACTGCTGTAGTGATTAACTTCAGATTTGGATAAGAAGGGCCTACAGTAAAACACGTTTTAGCGACCACCTTCCAATGACTCGAACGAAAAAAGACGTCCATTTATATCTGTTGAGTGACCACTGTTTTGTTTATTTTGAATTTTTTTTACTATGAATTATGGTTATGTTTACAGAAATGAATATCTTATTTCAGTAATTAAAAAAAGAATTTTTTTGAGGGGATTATGGGTTTAGTCGGGGAGACATTTGTTTTTGTTTACAAAAACAAGAAACTAAGTAGGTATCGATTGAAAGTGTATAATATAAGCCTGTACTCTTATTTTTGTGTGCAGTGGCCGCTCTAGTTTGAATTTTTTACAATGAATTATGATGATTATGTTTGCAGAAAGGAATGTTTTATTTCAGTAATTGAAAAAAAAAAAGGAAAATGGTATTTTGACGGGGTTTCAGGAGGAATTATGGGTATAGTCTGGGAGACATTTGTTTTTGTTTCCGAAAAACAAGAAGGTAGGTATCGATTGAAAGTGTGTAATATAAGCCTGTTCTCTTATATTTTTGTGCACTGGCTGCTCCAGTTATTATTATTCACTATATTTTAATTAGTGCTTTTGTTATATTATATTTTCAGGACCTCAGACAATTTTTTTCTGGGCACCAACCTTCAAGTGGGTATGTTGAAAACGTTTTGCTTTATGGGGTTTAAGTCATAAATGATAAATGATGCAAGACTGGAACGATTTTCAAGAAAATGGTCAATTTTCGGTTTCCGATCTTAACCTTGATGAAGATGTTATTGTCAGTGGGAGGGGTGCCGGTTACTCAGTTGATTAGAGGGTTAGTCTAGTAACCCCAAGATACTGGATTTAAGTCCAGCAAGGGATGGTAAGCCGGGGTTTGATCTTGCCTCTTGCTGAATCCAGTGGATTAGATTACACAGCATGAAATTCAGAATTATGCCCCATCAAGTCTTTCGACCATTTTTTTAGTCCCCCGCCGCCGCGTAGCGCGGAGCGGGGAACTATAGTATTCGGGTCTGTCCGTCCGTCTGTCCGTCCGTCCATGTGTCACACTTTGGATGCCGTTTTGTTTCCACGCATGTTCTACGCATTCTAGGCATATGCAACCTTGCACTGTGAATATTTATATATTGAAGTTATGCAACGTCGTGTTATTTTTCAAATCGGCCAAAAATTGGCAAAATGGCGACTTGTCAAAAATAGTGATTTTTTTTAGATAAGTGCAATGTAAGACTTGGGTGCTTTCCACGCGAGTTCTCCGAAACTATTTATCCTAGGCATATGAAACCTTGCACGGTGAATATGTATATATTGAAGTTGTGCTACGTCGTGTTATTCTTCAAATCGGTAAAAATTGCCAAAATGGCAACTTGTGTCCGGTTGGGGTCTGGTGCCATCGACGATGGCTTGTTTCTTCTATTTTCAAATGTGCATCGAATGAAATTAAAAAAAGGCAAAGTTATCTAGTCGTGAACGAAAAGAGAACCAAGTGAGAACTGATCCGCACGAGAACGAAAAGAGAACTGAGGAGCCTCTGTATTATTTAGATATTTTAAGACACCTGAAATTGCTGAGTTATTTTTCTCCCACTCATGGTTTTACGACCAACCTTAGCGAAAATTTAATAGCCCCGGACCGGTCAAACCTCAATAAACACAAACAGCTAAAATCTAGGCACATATGGGGCTCCCAAAAATATACGCAACGAGGACACACAATAACAGACCTCGATTTTAGCGTCGAAGATCACAAGATGTTATTAACGCAATAAATTTACTTAATGCGTAGATCGAAAAATTAACAAAGCCAAGTTACAGGTGTTGCAGAAGCCGTTTTAAATAAAAAGAGTTGGTGATTAATAATGGAGGGACCACCCAAATCATTACAACCGGTGGGTGGGCAGGGGGATAGTATTAGGGACTTGCCAGGACATTTATCTTAGCTTCCTTTAATTTAGAATTTTCTTTGTCAAATGAAGTTAAAATCAACATTATAAGTGCCAAAATAACAAAAATCGATATGACGACGTAATTATGACACCACGGGCGAAAGGTAGGGTAACAAATAATTGTTTGCGAAAAAGTAGTCTCAAAGCGTATTTTACTTCGAGGCTGCAAGTGCAACCGTTTTCGAGATATTTAGCTTTAAAAAAACTTTATGACTCCCAAGAGGGCAATGATGACGCCGTAGGTAAACAACTTATCGGGATGATCAAGATCCCTTAGTGGAATCAATGGGGAATCAAAAAGGGGGGGAAAGAGAAACTCCATCCCAAGTGTAAGATATTTACGTAAGGGACATGCTCGAACGATATGAGCCCTGTAAATGACTTCGGTGTGCCATTCATGCTTGTTATGATGATTTTCATGCAATTTACCGATTTAATGTGAACATGTGAGTTTGTTTATTGGAAGGGTTTAGTGATAGCTGGCCTGGCTGACTACGCGCGTCCCCCCGAGCTGCTGAGCGTGAAACAGAGCACCGCCCTCGCCGCCACAGGTCAGTCAGTAAATAGTTTTAAACAAGTGATGAAAGCAAAAATTCAAATCTGCTGCAGCATTCCAGCAGCATCGATGAAGTACGGTCAAATACAGTACAGAAATCTGCTACAGTACAGTAGCGTCGATAAAGTATGGTAAAGTACAGTACAGAAATCTGCTAGAGTACAGTAGCGTCGATAAAGTACAGTAAAGTACAGTACAGAAATCTGCTACAGTACAGGCTATTAGATCTTCAGCCATTACGTCTCCATCCGTTACACCCCGGACTATTGCATGTTCAGGTTTTCCGTCCAGATCCGGTACGTCCTAGGCCATTACATCTTCAGCCGTTGTGTTCCTACCCATAATGTTTGGGCTATTTCATTCATTACGCCCACTCCCGCCCATCTTCAGCCTTAATAGCCCCACCCCGTAACGTCCCGGGCTATTACATCTTCATCCATTACGTTCCCAACCGTAAAGTCGCGGACTGTTGCATCTCCATTTATTACGTCCCCACCCATATTGGGGCTAGTATATCTTCAGTCATTACACCCCCACCCGTAACGCCCCGAGAAATTACATCCTCAACCATTACGTCCCCACCCATAAAGTCCCTAGCTATTGCATCTTCAACCGTTACGTCCCCACCCGCCCCCGTAACGCCGCGGGACATAACATCTCGGGCTGTTATATCAATTGCCATTACAGTGTGACATAGCGAGCTGTTACATCTTCACCCATTACGTCCCCACCCGTAACGTCTTGGGCTGTTACATCCCCAGTCGGAATTGAATATCCAAGATGATGGCTATTGTAACCTTGAAATTAAGTCAAGGCCAAAAGAGATAAAACGTGTACCTACTCACTAGTACAGGTCTATCGTCCATACCAAGTATCGTAGGAAACGGATTATTAGGGTTCGAGTAACAGCCGTGGATGGATAGACGGACGGATGGACGGACGGCTCGACATCTCGACGGCAGGACAGGCAAACGGACAACACTCAAACCTATAGTCCCCTTCGAGGGTGTAAAGCCCGTGCCGGGGGCAAATGATCTATTGGAGCGTATAGCAGCAGCTGGTAAAAAGAGCAGTAAACACTCTATTATTTAAAATAAGAATATATCAAGCAAATAAAAATTCACACATGTTTTCGTTATTTGCGAATCAAGGCTCTATGTGAAAGTGAGCCTGTTCCGGAGTAGACTAACTTGGAATAAGAGCAGTTCAAGGATGATTCCCCATGTTTCAGTTAGATCTAGTCTCACGAGTCTATTCCGGAATAGACTCATTTGTCTATAGTGCCTAATTTCTACGGAATGCCATTTTCACATTTATTAGGGAATTATTGATATCAAGAATTATGTTTTATATCAAAAATTGGATTTTTGATGTTAAGAATTAATTTTTGATCTCAATTTTGTAAAATTGATTTTTTGATCTCAAGAATAAATTTTTGCAATCTAAAATTCAGTTATCGATAGCAAGATATAAATTATTGAGATCTACAATGATTTATTGATAACTTTAATTATATTTTGATATTAAAAAAAAGCACCAAATGTTAAAACGGCATTCCATAAATTTCGCTGTCAATAAAAAATATGTAGATTCTTATTTGCTTGATGTATTCTTATGTTACTTCATAGATAATTCATATTTGTTTATGTATGGGGAGAAGAGTTAAGGATCAAGTGTCTCCAATTCACTAGGGGACGAGATGGCCGTCGACCATTTACTATTGATTCATTTTTCAGATGTGTCCGCGTAAATATATTGCTGAATATATTAGTGACTCCTCTTTTGACATTATTTCTTGCTTTTACGTAAAGCTAGATATTTGTCATTGTTGTTTTTAGGGACGATTTGGGCGCGGTACTCTTTGGTCATTGTTCCGGTGAACTACAACTTGTTTGCTGTCAATTTCTTTTTGGCACTGACGGGATTTTTTCAACTTTATAGAATTGCAGAGTAAGTGCACAATTGTCAGGCTCAAATTGCCCTTTCACATTTTATTGATACATACGAAATGCCATTTTATCATTTATTAGGCAATTATTGGCATCAAGAATTTAATTTTTAATCTCAAAAATTGATTTATTTATATCAAGAATTAAATTTTGCTGTCTATAATTATATTTTTGAGAATGTATTCTTGATCTCGAAAAATAATTCTTCATATCAATAAATATTTAGAGATATCAAAAAATATTTATTGATGTCTAAAATAATTTATTGATTTGTAATATTGATTTTTAGAGATTAAAAATTCGAATCTTGATAGCAAAAATGAAATATTTGATAGCAAAATCTCGGTTTTGAGCTCAGTAATTTATTTTCTTTTTATTGATATCAGGAATGTATTTTAGATAGCATAATTTCAGAATGAGACTTTCTTTGTTTATATTTTGAAATCAGCAAATGATATTTTGATCGCAAAGATTTTTGATATCAAAATATCACCTTGTTTTTTTATATATAAAATTCTGAAGCAAACATTTGTGAATGAAATAATGACTGGTTTGTGTGTATAGAATCTTTCTTTTAATTTTTACTGCATAAAAAGAAGCATTTTTTGAGCTCAAATATTGTGCTGTTGTTATTACAATAAAGTTTTTTTATCTCCAAGATAAAACTTAATTTTTGCCGTCTAAAATACAATTTGTGATAGCAGAATATAAACTAATGAGATCTGCATTGATTTATTGATATCTATGATTGTATTTTGGTATCAAAAATTAGCATTAGATGTTAAAATGGCATTCCATTGATACAACTATTTTGAATGTTCGATCTACTGCGGAAATTATCTGAAACTAATTAAAGCTAAGTATATTTTTTATGGAATGCCATTTTGACA
The DNA here is from genome assembly GCA_949752745.1 of Protula sp. h YS-2021. NCBI lineage: Eukaryota > Metazoa > Annelida > Polychaeta > Sabellida > Serpulidae > Protula > Protula sp. h YS-2021. Next base: position 48,076,947 of record OX457025.1, on the reverse strand, counting down.
TTTATTAGAGAATTTTTGATGTCAAGAATTAATTTCTGATCTCAAAAAAATTAATTATTATGGATATTATGAATTAATTTTTCGCTATTTGTAGTTATATTTTTGGTATCTCTAAAAGTATTCTTGATATCAAGAAATAATTCTTGATATCAATAAATATTTAAAGATACCAAGAAATATTTATCGATAGCAAAAATGAAATATTTGATAGCAAAATCTCAATTTTGAGCTCACTAATTTATTTACTTTTATTGATATCAAGACTGTATTTCAGATATCATTACTTCAGAATGAGACTTTTTAAATTTATATATTAGAATCTGCAAGTAATTTGTTGATCTTAAAAATTAATTTTTGATATCAAAATTTGAATTTATTTTTTTATATAAAAAATTTAGAACCAAACATCTGTGAATAAAATAATGACTGGTCCTTGTGTATAGAATATTTCTTTTGTTACTGTACAAAAAAGAAGAAATTCTTGAGTTCAAAAATTGTGTTGTTATTATTGATACAAATAACGCTCGTTGTCATCTCCAAGATTTAATTCACGATTCGTTAAATTTTATGTAATGTGTGTATACCTTAAGATTTTTTAAGGGTGTAAAATTGATTGTTTGATCTCAGAAATAAAGTTTGCCGTCTAAAATTCAATTGTTGATAGCAAAATATAACTTAATGAAATTTACATTGATTTATTGATATCTGTAATTATATTTTGGTATCAAAAATTAGCATTAAATTCCTTATATTTTGACTGAATGTTCTTGAGATTACAATTTTGCTGAATAGTAAAAATGTGATACGATTGGCTGAGGTTAATTTAACTGTCATGGAATTTACGAATACGGAAAACCTTTTTCCCGCGGGGGGATGAAGGCATAAACACTTTTGTCCGTCTGCCAGTTAGTCGACCCCACGTCTTGTCAGGGCGAATTATCGAAACTGTTGGGCGTAGGGTTCTGAAATTTGTTGAAGATGCCTTTTTACAAAAAATTATAAAAATGCACATATTTTGCATGGAAACAGGAGTTCAGATTCTATATAACCCAATTTATTGTAACTTAAAACAATGAAAATATATGTGTTGCAAATGTGCAACGTTGCATTATTTAAAATTGAGAAATCAACAAAGGAGGAATGGGCACTTTGTTAAAAAATGATAAAACATTCAGCTCTGATAAAATACATAATGTTAACGAAATCAGCGATCAAACTTTAATAATCTTCTTTTTACCTTGACCTTCAGGGCCACTGTCAAATTGCGAAAAACTTGATTTGAAATATATAAATATATATATATATATATATATATATATATATATATATATATATATATATATATATATATATATATATATATATATATATATATATATTGCTCTCGAACAATTTAGAGCTTTACCTCCTGTAGGCACCAGATTTATACTGAGTAAGTTATAAATAGTTAGTGGCCTTAATCCTGACCTTGAAGTTCAAGGCTAAATACCGAAAAACACCACATCTGGAAAACCGTTTTTCACATTTTTCTTCCAGATCCTGTAGGGTTACTTTACCCCAGTGGGTTAATTTTAGGCCTAAACTTTGACCTTGATTTCAAAGGTTGACCTTAATATTCAAGATCAAAACCGAAACTAATCTTTTGGGAAGTGTTATTAAACACTCCTCCATGCATCCCGTATATGTACGTATGATAACAAAAAAGGATTTATACAATGGTCTTCGCATTTTACTCATTTTACCAGTCTATAAACTACGAAAGTAGTTGTTATTGAATCCATTCGTAACGTTGGTAAGGGCCAGTGGACTAATTTTTGCAGCCCTCTACACTAAAACTGCAGCATCTGGCATACTGGCCTGTATAACCTCATTGACAGATACCATGACGTCACCGTATTCATAGCGGTTACTACACAGGTCACTCTAGATCTGTATGAAAGGCCATATTCACATTTATTAGGCAATTATTGATGTCATTTTTTATATCAAGAATTAATTTTTGCTCTAATTATATTTTTGATATATCTAAAAGTAGTCTTGATTTCAAAAAATAATGCTTCATATCAGTAAATATTTAGAGATATCAAAAAATATTTATTGATAAAAAATTGATTTAATGAGCTCTAAACTTGATTTTTCGAGATCAAAAGTTAAATTCTTGATCGCAAAAATGGAATATCTGGCAGCAAAATCTCGGATTTGAGCTCAACACTTATGTCTCCGCAACCAAGGAGAGACATGTAGCGTTTGTACCTTCTGTGTGTATGTTTGTATCAGTCTGTTGTGAACAATATGTTGTGTACAAGTTATCTCGAGAACGAAAAGTTCGCTCGACTTGAAGCGTGACATGTTTATTCTCTGGTTAGATCGGACGGCTGTTTCAACTTTTGACGCATGTTACATTATTGGGTTAGGCTTATTGCGTCATTATGTAAAAACTTGTGTACAAAATTAGAAAGTTAGTGGGATTGGTAGGTCCAAAAGATTCTGTCAAATCTTGTCACGAGTAGAACGAACCAGTGCGGCGTATGACGTCGTTACGTAAATTTGTGCATATATTTTGAGCAGATTTTCTGTACAAAATATCTCGATAACGGAAAATCCTATCATCTTCAAATTTTGTGTGGGTGTTCCTTGAGACAGTCGGATGGATCTTTCAACTTTGGACGGATGTAGGTGAAAGTAAGAAAGGCGTATGACGTCATTATGTTAAAATCTGGTATGTAAGATTTTGCAGCCGGTAAACATCGAAGAAAGTTCAAACTTGGTAGAATTGTTGCATGGTAGGTCCGAAAGATTCGCTAAGGTTTTACGCAAGTAGAACGAACGAGTGCGGTATATGACGTCATCACGCAAAATATGTAGACATTTTGGACAAGATCTTGTGTGCAAAATATTTCGCTAATGAAAAGTCGTGTCGACTTAAAATTTTATGTGGATATTCCTTGGGTCAGTCGGATGGCCGTATCAACTTTTGACGGATGTGGCGAAATTAATAAAGGCGTAAGAAAGTAAGATTTCTCAGCCGCTGAACATCGGAGAAAGTTGTAACGTTTTTGCTTGTTATTTTGTGAATTTTTTCACGAGTAGAATTAACGAAAACAGCACATGACACCATCACGTAAAATATGCGTATAATTTGAATAAAATAGTTATTCCTTGGGTCAGTCAAACGGCTGTTTCAACTTTGAGGACGTGTAATGAAATTAAGAAATGCGTCATCACGTAAAAATTTATCTGTTAAGCATATCTGGAGAGCAGGAATCCGGTTCGACTTCAGAATTGGTGTAGTTATTCCTTAAGCCTAGGCGTTACAAGGTCCCCGAATGTTTCTGCATTCTGTAGCATGCTGGAAAACAGTGGCAACATTACTGACCTTTTTGTGCGTTGCTGTGCGTTGCGGTATTGTGTAACTCAGTCAGGGATCATTGTCAGTTGTGATGCATTACGATGTCGTTATCTACGAGATCATTGAATACTATTGTCGTATTTTCCTCTTTTAAAGTGGCCCGTCTGATTTGTTGTGTTGTGACAACAGTTCACCATTTTGTCACCAAAATACGCCCATCCCCTCCTACCCAGGTGGGTCATCTGTTGGACAGTTATAAAGAATACCTTTCTGGTGCTTTTTGGCCGATGGGAACGTACGAAGACAAGGCATACATTATGGTTATAACTAGACTAGGGTACAGATCCTTACCGTAACCTTGCGTAAAGGGCCTGGGTTGCGTCATACCTACACTAGATGGGGAAGGGGGGTGAGGGTTAGCAAAAAAAAAAATAAATAAATAAACTAAACACCTTCAAGACCTGGATAGAAAGATGTTTAGTAAAACCTGTTTGTTTGTACCCCTTATAAAAGACGTGCGGTGTAACCTGCCTGTCTTGACCGAACTTTCAGACCCGGATAAAACTGTAACGTACAGTAAAACTGCTGTAGTGACCAGCTTCCAGACCTGGCCAAAAAGGACGTACAGTAAAACCCACAATCTAGTTTTGTTTGTTTTTTTAATTTTTGACAATGAATTATGATTATGTTTGCCGAAATGAATCATTTGAGTAAAAAGAAAAAAAGCGAAACTGGTTATTGAGAAATTATGGGTTTAGTCGGGGAGACATTTTTTTGTTTACAAAAACAAGAAACTAAATAGGTGTCAATTTGAAAGTTTGCAATATAAATCTGTACTCTTTGTTTTGTGTGCACTGGCCGCTCTAGTTTTGTTGATTTTTAATTTTTTACGATGAATTATGATTATGTTTGCAGAAATGAATCCTTTATTTAAGTAATAAGAAAAAAGGAAAATGGTTATTGGCAAATTATAGATTAAGTCGGGGAGAGATTTGTTTTTGTTTACAAAAACAAAAAACTATATAAGTGTCGATTGAAAGTGTGCGGTGTAAGCCTCTACTTTCATGTTTTGCGTGGACTGGCCGCTCTAGTTATTTTTTTATTGATATCAAGAGTTTATTTTAGATAACATTATTTCAAAATGAGACTTTTTTAATTTATTTTGAAATCTGCAAATGATTTTTAGATCTCAAAAATTAATTTTTGATATCAAAATATCAGTTTATTTTTTTATATTTAAAACTCAGGAGCAAACATCTGTGAAAAAATAATGACTGGTCCCTGTAAACAGAGTCTTTCTTTAATTATTTACTGCATAAAAAAGCAACAGTTATTGAGCTCAGAACTTGTGTTGTTATTATTAATGTCAATAATTCAGTTTTTCATCTCCAAAATTTAATTGGCGGTTCGTAAAGTTTTAAATAAATGCATGCCTCCATTAAGATTTTTAATTCTGTAAAATTGATTTTTTTATCTCAAAAATAAAATTATGCCACGTAAAATACCTTTATTGATAGCAAATTATAAAATAATGAAATCTGCATTGATGTATTGATATTTTAATTATATTTTGACATAAAAAATTAGCATTAAATGTTAAAATGGCATTTCACAGATATGCAATCAGCTGTAATCCAGCTTAATCACCGTTAATCAGCGAACAACCGTCAATGGCGGAACATAATGTAGTCCGGGCTATAATTTGTCTTCAGTCACTAAGCTCTCATTACTAACAACCTTCGTAAAGGAATTCACTTCTCGGTCCCAAAGGGGTTCATTATAAAGACGCCTGTATTTTGTTAATGGGTGGAAGTTTTGACGCTACTTTAGAAATTTTTGCTAACGGAGGCTTAACTGTTGAGTGAACTATTTTGAATACGACAGTGTTGCACTGGAACAGTTGTATACTGGTAGCTGGCAATATCACACTATGCTTGTATCACAGAAATCCAGGATTCTATAAATGCGTAAAGTGTTTTAATAAACAGATAAACAATCGAATTTATGCCACGAAACTCCATACATATTAAAACTGTTTGGAAAATTATTGCGTAGGTTTATGTTCCACTGGATGGTTCGGCTATTACCGTAGTTCCACTGGATGGTTCGGCTATTACCGTAGTTCCACTGGATGGTTCGGCTATTACCGTAGTTCCACTGGATGGTTCGGCTATTACCGTAGTTCCACTGGATGGTTCGGCTATTACCGTAGTTCCACTGGATGGTTCGGCTATTACCGTAGTTCCACTGGGTGGTTCGGCTATTACCGTAGTTCCACTTGATGGTTCGGCTATTACCGTAGTTCCACTGGATGGTTCTGATATTACCGTAGTTCCACTTCATGGTTCGGCTATTACCGTAGTTCCACTGGATGGTTCGGCTATTACCGTAGTTCCACTGGATGGTTCGGCTATTACCGTAGTTCCACTGGATGGTTCGGCTATTACCGTAGTTCTACTGGATGGTTCGGCTATTACCGTATTCCCTGGACTGTATCCGCGGGTCGCAGCACAGTTTTAATGCCCTTCTTGTCTTGAGCGGGCTGTAATTTTTAGTCTGTTCATAATCGCGGAGCAGCGTAACTTGTATTGAACAATGTATTATATATAGAAAAACACAATATGCAAGCGTATTAGTTTAAAACAGAGATACAGTGATAAGAAGCGGACAGTTTTGGGTATGACAGTGTTCAAAGTCCCTGACTGATATTACTGATAGACCGAACATTTTGTCGTTTGTTGGGGATGACACCTGGTCAGGAAGCGACAAAAAGGAAGCTTGCATTCTTTGTATAATTTGCAGAGATTCAGGACAAGAATCTCTTGCTGTAACGTGTGCGCTGTCAGGAGATGACGCACATCCTGGACTTGACGTCCGGGTCATCGTCCGCCTGGGCGTACTTCCGGCTCAGCCGCATGCTCCTCGAGCGCTTCGATTTACGGCCTTTGGCTACAGGCACGGCGTCGCCTTCTGAATTCTCCTCATGCCAGTAAATCCTGGCTCGTTGCTTCTTGGCCTTGGCCTTGACGGAGCTCGGCTTGCCTGGCTTGGATGGGCTGCGCGCGGACTGGGCGCCACGTGGCGTCGTCAGCACCATCATGGCGCCGCAGTCGTCAGCCTCGTCCGCCGGCGCGCTCGTGTAGTAATAGCAGTTGTCGTAGTATTTCTTGTAGTGGCCGTAGCCCATTTGGAAGCACATGGCTTGGGCGTCTGAGGGTGCAGGGCCCGCGGATTGCACGCTGCTCACCGTGCTGTTGTAACCCTCGTCTGTCGTGTGGCTGCTGTCTTGCTTTTTACCTTTTATTCGGTCACTGCTCTGATGAAGCCTGTGTTTATGTTTCTTGGACGTCTTGGTCACGCCGTGTATATCCGCACCTTCGCGCTGCCTATGTTGGATGCTGTCGGGATCGCATTCGGAGAGGTACTGGTCCTTTTCAGATTCGTTGTGATCTAATTCTAACTTACTTAGATCGAGGCATAGCCTGGAAGGGTGCGTGTCGTTTGTTGGCTCTGCTGCTGGTTCGGAATAATACGAATACGACGCGTTGTCTGCATACAAGTCGTCATCGTCCAGGTGATGCTCTAGTGCGTCGCTGGCGTCGTCGCTGTCTGGTAGCAGATGGAGAACGTGGGTGTGCCCCATCGCCAGAACCGTATCCCGGAGTGAGCGCGGGATGAGGCTGTCCGTGCCGTTTTCCTGGTGCGAAATATCCATGGTGTGCGGATCACAGCCTTCTTTGCCTAACAGCTCGAGCATCATTCGCTCGTCGCCGGCAAGTGTCGCGTGAACAAATTCTAAGCTCACTTCCGAGTCTGTTAGGACTGATATTAAGTCTTCCGACTTACGAGTCAAAGTCGCGTAGTTGATTAACGTGTAGTTGTTTTTCACAATGTTAACACGACACCAGGAGTTCAGTAGTAACTGCACCTGCCCAACATTGCTGCGTTTTACGGCGCCCCATAATCCGGGTTCGTACTTTTCAAAGTAATCGAGCATTTCGGGCTGGTACTGACCGTCTATGTGGTGTATGATGGACTTATAGTCGCGGTCAGTGAGATCCGTGCCCACGCGTATGAGAGCCACCATGATATGCCTAAGCTCCTTGTGAATGGCTAGCTCCAGAGCCGTCCGGCCGCGCCAGTCCTGAGCGTTGATTTCTATGCCGTAGTTAGACAAAATGTATATCATTGGTAAAAACTTATCCTCTGTATTTGGATTAGCCATAATCACAACTAAGTGGAGGAAAGTAAAGAGCTGTTCGTGGTCGTATAAGTGGATGTTGGCGCCTTTGTTGATGGCGGAGAGAAGGCGCTGGCTATCCCCCTTGCGTATGGCTCGGTGAATGCGGCAGCGCTCGAAGTCCTCTTGGATCTGCTCGTCAGAAGGAATGCGAGACGCGGGCCTGAAAGTGCTGGTCATTCTCCCGCCGACTGCTCGCCTCTGTGCGGCGCCTCGCTGGTCGCTGTCTGGCTTGTCGCTGTCTATCCCTTGTGGTAGGTCGAGCCCATGGATAGTTCTGCCTCTCTCAGTACCAGTGACGAAGCATGGAACTGAAACATGCCACAAGAACCTTCAGTATTGATCGTTATTTAGTATCTCTCAGATCTGCTCCCGAGCCTCGCAGTACTCCCTATTAATACAACCTTCCTGCTGTTATTGATCAGATTATCTTAGTTAATAATTCTTTTTCAAAACTTTTTTTTCAAACGGAGCACGATAGACAGTTAAGTCCAGGAATGGAATACGGGCGCTCAACCACACTGATAACTATTAATACCCTTTTGTTAAACCATCCGACTTCGTCGGGCTGGTCTTATCACATCAGTAGAGGGGGTATCCGTCGTCTGTATGTACGTGTGCCCGTATGCATGTATGTAAACTTTTACTCAAATTGTTTTGATCCCTTTGAAATGTTGTACCAATGTTCTCTAGGTAGGCATCTCTTAGAAAATTACTTTTTTTGACGATCCGCCACAATTTGGGCAGATAGGGCCAATTATATTTTTTGGTAACCAATTTTCAAAATGCTTTTTCTTCGATCGGATTGTCAGGCTCTTTTGTTATGTTGCTTTTTTTGACGATCTACCAAAAATTAATGGGAGGAGGGGGCATTTTCTAAATTTATCGGTAGCCACTTTTCAAAATCCTTCTTCTCCGCAATTTGGATCGGATTTTTTTCTCAATTTTGTACGATTGTACGATTTTGTATCTCTTGAAAATTTGCTTTTTTCATTCCCCACAGGGGGAATATATGCGATCGACCGCGTGTCGGTTTGTCGGTCGGTCGGTCTGTCGGTCTGTCATCAAGAGCTTGTTAACTCGATAACTTAAAAATTCCTGCAAGGATTTTCGTGAAACTTGGTTTGTGGCTTCTATAGGAACAAACACAGATCGGTATTGTAAATGGGCCAGGTTCGTCTAAGGAAAATGGACCAGCTAGACTCAGAAAATTTCAGCTCTTGATTGACTATTGTATAAGCTTGTTAACACGATAACTTAAAAACTCCTGCAAGGATTTTCATGAAAATTGGTGTGTAGCTCCCATGGGAACAAACACAGATCGGTATTGTAAATGGGCCAGGTTCATCCAAGGAAATGGACCAGCTGGACTTAGAAAATTTCAGCTCTTGATCGACTATTGTTAACACGATATCTCGAGAACAACTGCAAGGATTTTCATGAAAATTGGTGTGTATCTTCTGTGGGCACTAACAAGGATCGGTGTTGTCAATGCGTTAGGTTGCCTACGGAAAAAAGAGCCAAATGCACTTTGAAATTTACCAAATCCTGGAAATTATTCAGCATCGGAATGAGTTTAACATGTTATCTCAAGAACAACTGCGAGGATTTTAATGAAACTTGGTGTGTATCTTCTGTGGGCACTAACAAAGATCGGCATTGTCAGTGGGGTAGGTTGGCCCAAGGAAAATGAGCCAAATTCACTTTGAAATTTACCAGATATTGGAAATTATTTAGCATCGGAATGAGTTTGTTAACACGATATCTCAAGAACAACTGCAGGGATTTAAATGAAACTTGGTATGTAGCTTCTATTGGAACAAACACAGATCGGTATTACTTGGAAAATTTCACCTCTTGATTGACTATTAATGGCCGTGTTTAACTGATAGGGGGCCTGTGGGGAATATGTGGGCTATGCACACTGCTCTAGTTTTTTTTTGCGATCCGCCAAAAATTGGCACAATGGTGGGCATTTATATTTTTTGGTAGCCAGTTTTCAAAATGCTCTTTCTTCCACAATGTTGATCGGATTACCTTCCTATTTTGCATCAATGTTCACCAGGCTCCTTTTTTTTTTTTGGTGATCCAAAAGCCTAACAGCAGAGATACAGTTCACAACACGTACGCCCAATATTTGCCCAGTCTTTGTTGGTAGTGAAGAGACCGCCCTATATAACAACACCACTATTAGAAAACCACTTCCACCCCACCCTTCACACACAAACCACCTCGGACCTAACCGCTGAAGAACCAGTCTATATGGTGCAACTTTGTGGTACCACATTATGATATTGTATTCCCCCCCCCCCCACCTCTTTCGCTCCACCCCCACCCCCCTCCTTCACCGATGGCAAGGTATTCCTGGGTGACTTGTGTGATGTGGCCATTCATATAGTAGTTCTCCCCCCCCCCCCCCCACCCACTCACGGAGCGGTCATTCTCTCGCCAGTCAGTTGCTCATCGGTCATTTGCCCTTCAGTCGTTCGCTCACTAATAAAATGAGGAAACAATCGTTTGCTTGCCAAAAAAGTTTATACGATTCAGTCACTTTTTCTCCACTTGGTATTTTTTTAAACAAACATTTTTAATGCAAACCAGAGCCTGAGAAGAGACATATGAAATCAGTGTTAAGATCGGTTTACGAAGTATCGTACTACTACCACTGTATCACTTTTTAGCCCAGCCGACTCATCAAAATGAAACACATATCGTTTTAGAAGCGGTGAAAATCTTTCAGTCTCAGGGTTTTTCACGAATTTCAACGAAATTTGACGTTGCACACGTTCAATATCTGTTCAGTCCTTGTGTGAAATTTTAAAATACATCCGACAAGTTTTGGAACGCATCCTGGACGGCAGCTCCATAACGCGGGTACACGTAAATCAAAACGCCAAGTTTTACCAAATTTTAACACAACTATAAATTTAGCAATTTTTCATGAATCCGAACAAAAATACAAGACTGCATATTTTTAATATGTGCTCTACACGTGTGTGATATTTTAACACGATTTAGCGAATAGTTTTGGAGATCTACCATTGACACGACGACGAAAATGCGCTGAGTTTTACCAGATTTGAAAATAAAGTCATTTTGACCATTTTTCATGATTCGAATTCCATTCTGTTCGTGTGTGAAATCTCATAGCAGCCCGATTAGTCATTTCGGAGGTCCAGCCTGGACACGACGTGGGTAATACGTGAAGTTCAATAATCGGTCATTGTGACATTAATTGGTGAGTCGAATAAATGCATGACTTTGCTCACCTTCCATATATGCTCTATCCGTGTGTAAAATTACAAAAAAAAATCCAACCTATAGTTTCGGACGCGCCTGCTAACAGGCGGCCAAGCTCATAACTATATCACTCCGTTACACAGGGATAATTAGACACTATTTCTACTGCAAGGCAAAAGAATTAGAAACATCTCCGCGTGACCCATAATATTTCAATTAGGAAGTTACTTTATAAAAAAAAAAAATATTTAAAAAGATTTAAAGGTCAAGTTGATGTTCGTGAAACCGCCAGTGAAATAAAGTTACATAATGGTGTGCAAATTGTGGTGAGAAAACCACTTGTGAGCAATTACTCTGCACCCGCAACTCCGCCCCTCCTGCCCCCGTCCTGCCCCTGCTGCCGAGAACACAGTGCAAAACAAAGCCTGTGCCTTGCCTGTTGCGGTTGACAGTCCGGGGTTGTCACACTGTATTCAGTTACCTTGGCACGCCGTGTCTCCAAATGTGTTGAGATGCCCTTCGTTTGAAAAAATTGTTCATTTCAGTTGTTTATCTCTTCGTTAGTTAAATTAAGACTCATCCATGTTTTTATTTAGCCGAATCCAGCTCTGAAATATCCTTTTGTTCACAAATACTCCAACAAAATGATCTAGGAAGTCCTGTAATAACTGAAATGTAACCGAGTTTAAGTATTTATCACGGCTTGGTACTGACATTACATAAAATCACTACTGAAATGACATTAAAAGCTTGTTGCACTCGCTGATAAGAGTTGTTGATAAGGTACAACCGTGCGGCTGTTGAGAGCACAAGTAGCCGTGAGCGTAGCCTGTGATCGGTGTATAAGAAGCCAGTCACTTGGGGCTTCCGTGAGCGGCGAGTGTCCTGTGCCCCGTGCTACGCATTGTTGTTGGCATTTTGGAGCGAGGATAGGTCATGATCACAAAAATAAACCTCTTGTATGACCTGTTTTTCACGCGCTGCCTGATCCGCCATAGATCCACAGTAATACTTTCACTAATTAGTATGCTGGCGCTGTATGAATATTTATACTGTTTGCGTGTCAGCTATTCGGTCGTATTGAGTGTAAAAGGAGACGTCGCACTGTTTTGTTACGGGCACCGCTCTGTTGATAAATACCGACACAATTCATTAATCCCCCATTGGCACAAACAAAGTGAAAACGCATAAAACGAAGCGTTTTTGCTACAAGTGATTAATGACGATTGAAGAAAATATGTTCTTTTTTTGTATAACCTCAGAAATGGAAGACAAGAGGTTTTAGGCTCATTTCGTGCCTTGATAAGGAGTTAAGAAATTGTCAAAATAATGCCTGCACGTTTTATATTCATAAAAAATGAAGGAAAATGTACTGATTTTCATTCAAAATAAATGTTGTCAGTACGTTGGCCATTTCAGAATAGGAAATAGGTTGGTGTGACATCCAGCCGGGCCGTTTCCTGAACGCTCTTGTTCGTTATTGAGGTGGTTGTTCCATAATATCGAGCGCCCTGACTCGCTTATCAAGCGCCTGGTAAACTAAAGCATATCCGCCAAGACAGCTCACCCTGAGGACATATCACTGTGTGCCAGCGTCATGCTTATACTGACGGACGAACGCGCTGGTAGTCAGACAGCTGACACTGAAGACGTGTCCCTGTATACAGGGCGTGGTGCTTGTACTAACGGACGGACGCGAGAACCCGACCGACAGCTAACACTGGAGACGTATCCGCTGTGTACCAGTGCGTATCCGCTGTGTACCAGTGCGACGCTTGTACGAGCGGACTGTACCAGGGTCTGTATGATCGTTTTACCGCGTAGCTTTGATCGCTTTCTCGGAATGTTTACAGTTAACTTTGTCGTGATTGCGAGTATAATGGTAAGAAATAAACACGTGTAAAGGCGGTATATAATTAGAACCATTGATTTATGGTGGAACACTCGGAGTGGTGGTTATCATCTGTTGGTGCACTAGATTAAGGCTATATGATTTATGTCAGTATTAATCTTTTGCAGTTCCGACAGTACTATTTTTATTTCTCAATTGGTTTTTGTTTGGACATGGATCAGTTTCTTTCTCATAGCATTTATTGGCAGAATCATTTGACAGTTAATGATCCTTTTTGCCGGTCCTGCTGATCATTATAATTTTTGTTGGATTTTATATTCATGGTACTTGTAGATACATGTCGTGCAGCCTTATGGTGTGACGTCGATTTGATCCGCTGAGGTTTAATAGAGCCGACCCTTGTATGTTGGTTCTAACTACAGTCGGACCCACTTAATATGAACACGATTAATATGAAGTTCGCGTAATGTGAAGTGATTTGCTTGGTCCCAATGTAGAATGCCTTGGTTTCTATGGAGAGAAGTTCACATAACGTGAACACGTCTATTGTGAAGTTCACGTAATATGAAGTCCAGCATAAGGTCCAATGGGCTACATTTACTGCATAATGTGTTCGCGTAATATGAACTAAATAAAAGGCCAAGAACCAAAACCCAAAGAATGAAATAGACAGTAGACTTTGAGGGGTGTAGGAAAAAATGGCAACGGAAAAAATGGCAACGGAAAATATGGCAACGGAAAATATGGCAAGTGGAAATAATGGCAACGGAAAATATGGCAAAGTGAAAAAAGGAAAAAATGGCAAATTTTGCAGGTTTCACTGAAGTTCAGTCGAAACAGAGAAATCGCCTACCTTGACTACTCAGGATCAAAGAAAGTCCAATCGAAACCACTTAATGCCACTTGATGTCAGGGTATTTGGGGTGCACCCCGACTTTGAGTAAGTGTCAACACTGAATGCTGTTGTTTATAGAAGGCATTATGGTGGGGCGATCACAAAAGGGTCGCAATTGCACTTTGGCAGTTTTCAAGCAAATAAAAAAGTCGTTTGATTCAAAGCTATTGCGTACCAATACCGTAATTAAACACTCGGGTATTGCATTGTAACGTTCGTGTAATATGAAGTTCGCGTAATATGAAGAATTTTGCTCGGTCCCGACGACTTCATATTATGTTGGTCCGACTGTAATTACATCACTAACTACAGTCTGCAAGCAAATTGGGGTAGCAACATGTGCAGTAAAACGGGTTCTGGACCATACCCCCGGGACAGTACCCCCGGATGATACCCCCCGACAATACGCCCCCCACCCCTAGGAACACCCCTCCCCCCTCCCGAGTTAATACCCCCCAACCAGAATATTTCCAATTTTCAACGTTGCAACAAAATGAAAAGAAAAAGTACAACGACATGTTTTATTTCTCTCCAACAAATTGCAAATTGCAGCAACTCCGTTGGGCGGCAGAATTAATTGCAATAAACTGGGGTGCGAACTGATAATTGCAGTTTTGGAACGTATACATTAAATTGCATTTATAAACCATTTAACTAGATCATAGAGGATTTTTTATGTACAATAGCTTTTATTAATGGATCACATGAGATGAGCTGTAAGCGTTGTGGAACTGCAATTATGCCACTTTCAGCCAGATCATAGCTAAACGGCTTAGCTTTTAACTGCAGATCACAGAACTGTATTGGTTTGTTGTTCGTTAATGAAAATCTTGAAGACGGGCGGTTCTGTCAACTTTTCACGCATGTCACGTGATTAGAGCAAGTATGACGTCATTAGGTAAAAATTTCTCAGCCGCTGAACATCGATGAAAGTTGATGTTGGTGAGATTGATACTTGGTAGGTCCGAAAGATTTTTTTTCGCGAGTAGAACTAACGAGTGCGGCGTATGACGTCATCACGTAAAAATGTTTTTTTTTTAACCAGATGTTATATGCACAATATCTCGATAACGGAAAGTCAATTCGACTTAAAATTTTTATGGATATTCCTTGGTGCAGTCAAACTGCTTCAACTTTTGACGCGTGTGACGAAATTAAGAGAAGCGTTATTACGCAAAAAATTATCTGTTGTTTAGCGAAATATCTCGATAGCGGAAGGTCGGATCGACTGTAAACTTGGTGTAGTTATTCCTCGGATAAACATTATTAAACTCGTATAGAAAATCAAGAAAGGTGCATAACGTCAACACCCTCACCACCCACCCCCAAGCCAACTACTTTTTGGCTCTTTGTTAACTAAGCATAGTTGTTAACTACGCTGGGGATTTCAGCGTTTTCCAGAAGATTCTCGAGTGTTCCTGCATTCCTGTGGGGGATGATGGTTAGCAAAAAAAAAAAATCCATACCACCGAAGTGAGACCCGTTGGCCGTGACTGCTTGAAGATTCGGTTAAAAAGACGTACGGTAAAACCTGCCTATTTTGAACCAACTTTCAGACGCGTATAAGAAGGGCCTACCGTAAAACCCGTTTTAGCGACCACATTCCAGACTCGGATAAAAAAGACGTGCAATAATAACTGTTTTAGTGACCACCATCTGTTTTGTTTATTTTGTTTGTTTTTTTTTACAATGAAATGTGATTATGTTTGCAGAAATGGATGGTTAATTTCGGTGATTAAAAATTAGGGAATTTTGTTTCTTGGGGTGGGGGTGGGGGGGGGGGGCTATTGACGTATTTTTGTGTTGCTTATTCGTCGTTGTAGGACAACCTGTGGATAAACGCTCTCACCCTGCGTGCTCAGCGGCGATGCGATATGGGCGCGTTATGAATGCTTATTAACAGTAACGATGAGGAGAAATCTCTAAATTAAAGAGTGATCTTGTCATTGCAGGTGGAGATATTTCTATGAGACGTATCTAAATGTTGTTACTTTGCAAATATCTCCCAAGTATATAAAAGGGGCTGGCAGACTGTTATGTCGTGTGTAGTACTACTTTCATTGAGTCACTGATTCTTTGTCTGATTTCAGTTATGAAAGAAAAAAGAAACAGAAAAAGGAATAAGCAACAGAAGAAGAGGATAAGCAAAAAGACGACAGTCAAGGAGGAGCAGTATTTGGCAAACAAGAATCTTTGTCGTCAGCTTCAATTTGTTTTCTAATTTCTCATAGAGAACCCTTTTTCACGAACTCATGTGTTATTTTTGATGCTAAGCCCAACACACTGCAAGCACAGTTATATCAGGGCGGTCACCGTCCCAGTGAGATTTATATGCATTTGCTTTCCTCTTCTCTCTCTTTCTGTTGGTTTCAAATCAGTAGTGGTGTAAATTAGAGAACCAGACTATTTTTGTAGCCACATTAACAACTAAGTAATCGTCAGAATCTGTTCAAGTATTCTGCTAGATATTGAGATAAGGGGTTAGACATTGTGACCGGCCAGTTTGATGGCATGATCAGTGTATAATGAGGTGGTGGCATGAACTATACCATTATCTGCGTATTTGATAGTATACGGCCATTGTAAGAACCCATTTCCCTCTTTCAGAATAGCTTCTGAGCTATTATAGTGTGTAAACTTCTGTTCAATTGTTCAGGAAAGAAGACTTTTTGAAAATGTTGTCTTTCCGACCAATCTTTCTAAACATGATAAAGTTTCGATTTCTTCTAAAAGTTTGCCTATGGGCTATATACGCTTCCCTCAGACTTTCGAACGTCTTACTTCTCGCCGTTGACGTCATATATGACGTTAAATGATTTTTTTATCCAGACTATCGGTTCGCTATACACATCACTTGTGGGTCTTCCGTAACTTAAATCTGTATTATATATACATATATAACAAAATCCCAGTGTTCTGTTGATCAATATATACACGCACATATATATATATATATATGTGTGTGTGTATATTACGTTGCATTCTGTCTTGAATTGTCTTCTCAAGCTACTGCATCATGCTTGCATGTTGTTTGGCGATTTGACCAAAATTGACCAAATAGGATTAAATTTCAGAAAAATCAGAATAGTTGAGGCTTCTACAGCAGTCCAAAGTTGTGGAGGTCGTCGTAGCGAAGTCGATAGAGCGTACGACTGATAATCACCAGTTCGAGAGTTCAGGCCCCGCTCTAGACGAGAAAGATTTTTGATGTACTGATGTTTTCATATAATTTTGCTTAAGCCGGTTCACTAATATATATATATATATAGTGTGTCTGTGTATTAAAGCGGCTTGAACAAAATTGTATGAACCTCAGTACATAAACTTTCTGTCTTTCCTACCTTCCCTCCCTTTCCTCATCCCAAGTAGATCTGAACTTGCATTTTTGTTATCGGTCGATAAAAAATGGCCAAACAGCAGGCGACTTTATGAGGAAAACCTACAGTGTTGTTCCCCACACAGATCTGGTCCAATTACTTTTCGTAGTAATGCTGGCCATAAGGCCTTATACCGAATCTAAATTTTGTAAAATTTTGTCGGCTTCTTTCACCTTTTGCAAATGGCTTCCCTTTTACAACTTGGCATAATGTCCACGGACATTCTTGTTTGAAATATTTTGTAAAAGATAAGTTGAATCGCCGTGAAATTCAGGACAAAGATCAATAAAATAATTGATGAAAACCAAAATAAGTATGAGGTTGCAAAGTGCTATCGTTTAATCGTTGTAGGCAAGATATATCATTAATATGTGTGTAGATAACTTTCAACTTTTTGGGTGGTCATCTCAGTCGTAAGCTTTTTGGATGCTTTGTTAAGTTTGTGAAGTTATAATTTATACTTATTTTCAGACAGGAACTCATGTTTCTTTCACAATGCTGTGAGGTTGCCCTTTTATGTTTATGTGGATTCTTTCATTGTCGGATTTTGGATGTCTCCCGTCGCGCCAATTGTCGCTCACTTGTTGACAGTCTCCAGGGTGTGTTTTTGCCTGAGCGGTGAGGAGGCAGGCGAGGCAAGGACAGTCTTTATGAGTGGTGCCGGGGTAGGGGAGGCGAGGACAGTGTTTATGAGTGGTGCCGAGGTGGGGGAGGCGAGGACAGTCTTTATAAGTGGTACCGAGGTGGGGGAGGCGAGGACAGTCTTTATGAGTGGTGCCGAGGTAGGGGATGGGCGAGGACAGTCTTTATGAGTGGTGCCGAGGTGGGGGAGGCGAGGACAGTCTTTATAGGTGGTACCGAGGTGGGGGAGGCGAGGACAGTCTTTGTGAGTGGTGCCGAGGTGGGGGAGGTCGAGGACAGTCTTTATGAGTGGTGCCGAGGTGGGGGAGGCGAGGACAGTCTTTATGAGTGGTACCGAGGTGGGGGAGGCGAGGACAGTGTTTATGAGTGGTGCCGAGGTGGGGGAGGCGAGGACAGTCTTTATGAGTGGTACCGAGGTGGGGGAGGCGAGGACAGTGTTTTTGAGTGGTGCCGAGGTGGGTGAGGCGAGGACAGTCTTTATGAGTGGTGCCGAGGTGGGTGAGGCGAGGACAGTCTTTATGAGTGATGCCGAGGTGGGGGAGGCGAGGACAGTGTTTATGGTTTCATTGTATAACGCTTCCGGTGTGTGATTGCGGAGGTTTGGAGGGGGCGGGGGGAGGCGCTACATACATGACATAACTCTAGCCTCCGCGCATCTTAAAGGAGCTCCAACAACGTGCCAAGATTTGTAAATAAGTGTTCGATGTACCGACCATTTGTTTGATTCGGTCGGGCGAGACTTGGGTGCCGAGTATCTACTATGTATCTGTAGCTCTACGTTTTTTGTCACTTTTCTCTTTGTTGAAGTTTTCGGTAGTACATCATACGTTAAGGAAAAAGTGAACTTGCTTTTCTTACATCAATCAGAACAAATATACGACATTTAGCCGAACCGCATTTAGCGACATCAAGGCAAAAGCGGCATGTGCGACATTCAGTCGAAATTTATAAATATGGTGAAGTCTGTTTTTTTTTTTAGATTAATTCCAGTGTTCGGTTAAACAGCTGAGCGATCGATCATAACAGTAGCCGTCATTGAATTACTGAATTGTACTTACACTGAGTTTCATTTTTTAAAATTCGTTTGAAACTTGGGTTCCAAAGGTGTATTCCTAGTAAATTGATCAGTTAAGCCCCAGAGCCATACAAATGTTCCACCGATCTGTCCAAGCAATTCAGCCAGATTGCCTAAAGAAGCTATAAAATTGAACAAGGTCTGTTTGACCGACCGAGGTCAGATTGATTGGCTCCATCAGATTTACCAAAGGGCAGATTCATTGCATACAAAATGAGTCAGTCACGCAGCAACCATACCAACCATGCAAAATAACCTGCCTACGACTAAATGCCGCTTGTGTAAATGTCGAGGGGGGCGATCCAAACTAATGGTGTATATATGAACAGCTCACCAAAATATAAAACCTGGCAAGGGAACTGAAAACCAGGTTGAAAAATTTTGTTGCGACTTCCCATGATGAGCAGAGTTACAACAAATGTTCATTTCAAGGTTTGGTGTAAACAGAGAACGCATAAATAAGATAGCAGGTAAAATTCTACATGTCAGGATAGAATAATTAAATCTATTAGAAGTGACAGCGATGTGTTACTAACAATGCTTGTAAAACACTTTATTGCTTGTCACGTGTTACCTTCAGTAAATAAACAGGCAGCTGATAATCTCAAAAAGAATTTTAAAATAAATGAATTTTTCTTTCTTATGTACACTGCAAAGTCACATGGTTGCAATTTCAGTGATTTTGTTCGAAACAGTTGGTGTCGGTAACTATGAGTCAATAAATTAAAATCTCAAACTAAATGTCAGTGTGCCCCAACCTGACTGGGTTGGGAGGGGCAGACTGATTTTAGCACAGGTAGTCATTGGCCACTTGTGTTATACCCATCTTGTGAGCCTCTGTTGCCTGTCCGTCAGTCCATCTGTCCAGAAGAACAAAAACACTGTTCGCTTGAGTGATCCCAAACTTCAGAAAAGTTGCTCCAGAGATATGTGTGCTCGTCAGGATTTTTGTAGTTGAAACTTTTTAGATCAACCGGCTTCGTCGGACTGATCGTATCACATCAATAGCGAGGCATCCATCGTCTGTACGTATGTGTGCATGTAGATATGTAAACTTTAAATTAAAATGCTGCTTCTCCTTCAGTTTTGAACGGATTCCTTTCAAATTTTGTACGAATGTTCTGTAGATAGGCCTCTCTTGAAAATTTACTTTTTGGACGATCAGCCAAAAATTGGGCAAATTGGTTGGGGGGTGGGAGGGATTAAGGACAAAAACGTCCCCAAAGCAAAAAAAAAAAGTCCCAGGCCATAGGATCCCCGTCTATGGGTCCCCAAATGAATTTAGGGCCAAAACGTCCATCGAAGCTAAAAAAAAGCTGTGATAACCTAAATTAACGCTAAATATAACTTGTATCCGGCCATAAGGACCCAAATGAATTTAGGGCCAGAACCTCCGCGAACCAAAAAAAAAAAAAAAAAAAAGAAGTATGATAACCTAAATAACAAGTAGGTCAGTGAAACTGACTATGTCCCCCGCCGGCGTACAATCCCAGTATTTGATTTCGTTAAGTTGGACTGCAACCCTTAGGCAATTCGTATCATATCCAGGACTACATATCAAACGGACGAAACACTGATTGGTAGTCTTAACAATGGTTAGAAGTATTGATAAAGATAAAACATCTGTGTGAAAAGTCAAGCTGAGTCAATGTCCTCGGGCCGACGTGCCTTTTTACAATACCAACTCTTGTTAGGATCCATGCTACCTATATGTAAAATATGTCGCCAATCGATCAAGAAAGGTAGGCTTGAGGGTGTTAACAAACTCACTCAAGTGTTAACGGACTGTACAAATTTTTAAAGTCCAGCTGAGTCAATGTCCTTGGGCCGACCTAGCTTATTTACAATACCAACTCTTGTTAGCATCCATACTACCGTTCCCAAAGCCAAATTTATCGTAGTGAAATCTAGGATAAAACGTCCCCGGTCATAAGGTCCCCAAATGAATTCAGAGCCTAAACGTCCCCAGGGGAAAAACGTATGATAGTCTAAATTAGCGCTTTATTTAGCTTTACAATTTTTTATATGCTTCAAGACAAAATCAACTAGAAAATGAAAAATTGTCAAAAATTGTAAAAAAAATTACGTTGGACTTAGCAATTGTACGATGTCCGGGCCACTTCGCATATAACCATTTGTCGTAGTGACCTGCAACCTTGCAACGTGAAAAAATATATATATTGTAGATTGAGATTTCAGCGTTTTCCAGTACCTGGAACTAGCTTTCACTTTTAAAGTGCGTCATCTGATACATTGTGCTATGACAAGAAGCGCACTATTTTGACACCAAACTACGTTCGCCCGATCCTAGTTGGTGAACGGGTCGTCAAACACCAAACAAACCAACCTTCCCCTACTCTCTCACCGAGGTGGTCGATGTGTGATACACTTTTGAAGAATGTCTTTCTAGTGCTTTTTGGTCATGGGAATATACGAAGACAAGGTATACATTATAGCTAGAACTACACTTAATGCACAAACCAGCTCCGTAACGTTTGCTAAAATGGTTAGGGTTACATAAGATAGCTGGGGGGGGGGGGTAGTTATGGTTAATCAAAAAAGCTTTCGGTAAACCTATTTGTAGCTGCCACTTTCAAGATCAGGATAAAAAGACGAAGTAAAACTTGCTTGTAGTAACCAACTTCCAGTTTCGGATAACGAGACATACGGTAAACCCTGCCTGTCTTGACCACCTTCCAGGCCCGGTTAACAAGGTACGTACAGTAAAACTGCTGTAATGACCAACTTCAAAACCGAGATAAAAAGGGTGTACAGTAAAACCTGTTTTAGCGACCACCATTTCGAACCGGACAAAAAGACGTACAGTAAAACCTCTTTACTGACCACCTTCTAGACCCAGATAAAACACTTAAGCCTAAACTTCTATAATAAAGAGGAGTGCAATACATACAAATCAAGTTAGTACCTCTCCTTAAAAAATGGATAAAAGTGGTACACAGTCCGACTACTGGGTGCATGGGATTCATTGATTTAAGGTAAAATTTCTTATTATTCTGAAAATAGTACACAGTTGTTCAAATAAAACTTTGTGACAGCCCTGTCGGCGAAAAAGAAAAATGGTTACTACCGGTAGTGAATTATGTGTTTAGTCGGGGAGACATTGGTTTTTGTTTACAAAAACAAAAAAATTAATAGGTGTCGATTCAAAGTGTATGATATAAGCCTGTACTGTTATGTTTTCTGTGCACTGGCCGCTCTAGTTTTTGAAATAGAAGTTGTTAACATTGGGAAGTCTTCAGTAATGGAGGTTTTGCTGTGTATAATTTATCTTACAGGGGGGGGGGGGGGTTCCAGTCTCACTGAGTTTAATTTATTGGTGTCCAATTTTCCATACGCTTCCATGCGAGCCTTTTGATACTTGATTCACTAGTCACAATTTCCGTGGACATTCTTGTTACAATATCTCGTGCAGTTTTGACAGAATCAACTTAAAAATGCCACAGCCAATTTCCCCCTGAAAAGCAACGTCCGTTATACGTAAGCTGGGGTTTCCCTATCAGTGTGCAGACTGCGTCCGTAAGTGAGTTAATTAGTTAGTTCGTTTGTTAGTTGTTTATTTAGTAAACTTTTGTTCAAAATGTATCTCCTCCTACAATTCTGACCCGATGTCATTTACTTTTTATGTGAGACATCCCTATGAGGTCTTGAAGAAGTGCAGGCTAGAGAGTGTTCACAAGCCACATGTTGAGCAAACTTGATAATGGTACAAATAAGAAAAGTCCAGCTGAGCCACTGTTCTTGGTCGGATATGGCTCATTAACAATAGGGATCTTCATTGCTACATACAGTAGCTATATCCGAAATATCTTAATAATTGGTAAAGAACTGTAGGCTAGAGAGTTTTCACAAGCCACATGTTAAGCAGACTTGATAATGGTACAAATAAGAAAATTTCCAAGTCCAGCTGAGCCACTGCCCTTAGTCGGATATGGCTCATAAACAATAGCGATCTTTTATAGTCTATATACTAGCTATATCTAAAATATCTAAGTAATTGATAAAGAATTGTAGGCTAGAAAGTGTTCACAAGCCACATGTCACCAAACCTGATAATGGTAGAAATAAGAAAATTTCCAAGTCCAGCTGAGCCACTGCCCTTAGTCGGATATGGCTCATAAACAATAGCGATCTTTTATAGTCTATATACTAGCTATATCTAAAATATCTTAGTAATTGATAAAGAATTGTAGGCTAGAAAGTGTTCACAAGCCACATGTCACCAAACCTGATAATGGTAGAAATAAGAAAATTGCCAAGTCCAGCTGAGCCACTGCCCTTAGTCGGATATGGCTCATAAACAATAGCGATCTTTTATAGTCTATATACTAGCTATATCTAAAATATCTTAGTAATTGATAAAGAATTGTAGGCTAGAAAGTGTTCACAAGCCACATGTCACCAAACCTGATAATGGTAGAAATAAGAAAATTTCCAAGTCCAGTTGAGCCACTGTCCTTGTTCGGATATGGCTCACATACAATAGAGATCTTCAGCCACCCGCGCCAAACCTACTCACTGCCGATATGTTTGATGCTGCGTGATCAACAAATGCACGAGACAAGAAAAACAGACTGACGGTTTATTTCATTGAAAAATCTCAAATAATTTGCACTTAATACTGAAGTAAAAAGTACAACTTAACAACAGTTAGCGACCACATTTCCTTTGCTGCATTTTTATCAAGCATAAATTCGATCATTATCAACAGTTCGAACTGGGAGTAGATCAGTTTGTACCAGCAGTTTCGTTTTAAAGGAGCTTTCCAAAATACATAAATTACTGTTCTTTAAGTTGAAATAATACGGCGAGACAAACAGTTGGCTGCGACGGAAATGTCAGACCCGAAAAACGGACACTGTCTCTTCCTATCAACAGTACTTGTGCCACGTTCATCGACACCCTGGCACAATTGTTCAAAAAATATCTACTATAAACGACACACATGCTCATCAAAAATTAGTGTACACTATAGATTTTCTGTTTGCGGGCTCGTATGTAGACTCGTATGTATCAGCCACTCAAGGTGTTTGTAAATGTTTCCAATAACAGCATATCGAATAACGTTCTTAATCATACATACTAATGCTCTATAAAGCTACATTGTAACACGCACCGCAGTGACAATTATTGCACTCCCGTATGAAGAATTAAATAAGAAGTATCTAACCGTACACGCAACTTCACTCGCCACATTCACTCGAACGTCACAGGTGTAAGGCAACGTAACGCCGACAAAGGATCTCTACCACAGGTATTTTGTATCGCTGTGGTGTCTATACTTAATACACCACCAATAATAATAATAATAATAATAATGATAAGACGTGCTTTGTACTGGTATGACACCTGTGGAAGACCAATGAACTCAGTGCTGGGTGATTCATCCACAGGCCTCCCACGCGTGTCCAAATCAAGTACAACGCACCCCATGATCCATCTCCATAAGACTGCGAGTGGTGAGCCATGATTGCGGATGAGCCCGGCGAGCGCGGGTGACTAAAGGAGTGCCTGGTGGAGAAGCTGTGCATCAGTTCTTGTGCTTCACTAACGAATTTTTATTCATTTCAGTGAGAACATGATAATTTAATTGTTTATTAATAACTTATATCGACACTAACAAAACTATAAAAAGAAACAAAGATTATCTACTCACATTGGACGGTTTGTGTATCACAGAACATAGTTCGTAACATGGTTATTAACGTAGACAGATAATAAAAACTCGAAGCAACATCATTTATGGGTGAAAGCCACATCTACAACCATGATTTAAAAATAATTGAAAAGTCTTTGGACAAATAGCAAAACCAACACCGGTATTTTCAATGTTCAAATAATCAGTTAAACAGTCTCTAACGTCGCACAAACCGTGGGCAATGACGTTGTGTAGACGCAAGTTGGACAATGTGGTATAGACCATGGGTAACGGCGTTGGACATCGTTGCATTGGTAATGGTGTTGTACAGATACTGGGGGGACAACGTTGTACAGACCATGGATAATCGCACTGTGTAGGCGTCATACAAGTGAAACTCCTTGAGGTTATACGTGCACTCCCAGTAAGAAACAATCATCCCGGAGAACACGTAGGTCACTTTCCTGGCAGACAATGTCTGTGGAAGAAGCATGCTAATACTTTACATCCACATTTCGGGCCTACTTCTTGTGGTCCAAACTAGAGCTTCTGTAGCCGTTGTTTTAAAGCACAAATAAAAACCATGTTGGTTGTTAATAAGCTGCATGCTCAGCATAAATGCTGTGCGGAATCACAACAGCGTCTACATGTCTGCTTCCACTTGAGAGGCACGGCTGTTGTGGCTGGTCTCGACAACAAAAACCTTTGCTCTCCAGGGAGAAGCAAAACAAATCACCGCTTTTACGAAAAATTTGCATTTGCTCGGATGATGCCGTATCCTCGAACCAGATCTCGGCACCGTTGTGTTTACTGGCTAACAGGTGTACAGTCTGATGCATAAAAAATCACATCGCAACAAGACTATCCCTTCTCCTACTCCAACATTTTCACACATGCGCTAGTATAATAACTACAAGATATAAAATGTCACGTGAACAGTTTCTAAGTCAGGGACTTTATACAGGCAGCTGTAATTGACGGGGTTGACAAGACGGCGGGGTGTGCGGCGAGTGACGTAACTAGCTTCCCCAGGCCATCACGACTTTGCTGTACGCCACAAACACGCCTTTGTTCGGTTTACTGCAAGAACAGAATCAACGAAATGCAAACGCTCATTGTATGTCATGGGAACAAATAAAAAACTGGCCAAACATGT
This sequence comes from Protula sp. h YS-2021, assembly GCA_949752745.1. Lineage (NCBI taxonomy): Eukaryota > Metazoa > Annelida > Polychaeta > Sabellida > Serpulidae > Protula > Protula sp. h YS-2021. The sequence goes on along the minus strand of OX457025.1, from coordinate 48,051,465 downwards.
TTTGTATGCAAAAGGGATATATACTAAAAAAAACCAGCGAACAGAAAATGAATTTGTTTACACTGGAAAAATTTTATGTACATTCCCACTCAACATCGTTAAAAAAACAATAACCTGCTTAAATACAGGCACTTTCCAGGAAAATGAATAGTTGATAAGTAAAGTCGCACTACTCCACTCCCTCACCCACCGACAAAAACATGGCAGTAAACACCATGTCATTTCTTTGCGAAAAAAGTTTGAAACCCCACCTGTCCTACTTCCCACCTGTTCATCAAAATAAGACAAGAATTCAATACCACAAGACAGTAGGAGGGGGGTGGGGGGGTGGGGTGGGAGTCCACAAAGGTGGGGCGAAGAATGGAAAAGATACTGGACATAACTTCCAAATCAAAAGTGCGGCCAACAGTCTAGAGTCTAGAAAACACTCAAAAGATGGAGCAAGTGCCAGAATTTGGTCTCGGGGAAGAAATTTGCAATGGTTAATATAAAAGTATATTTCAAATAAACGTATCATTTACGATCGAAACAAAAAAATCTGTCCATAAATTCGCCTTTCTTAATTTCATAATTTTGCCAAGCTCTATCAACAATGTATCTTCACGTAATAATTCACGTAATACTTCACTCACCAGTTGAAGTATCTTGTTTTCTCGTAAGTGCCATCATGTTTTCCCACTGCAAAGGAAAACTTCAACTCTTAGAATACATTTTTAAGTTTCACACCGCCTCAATTAGTAAAAAGAATTAAAACTAACAAACAAATTAGTCACAGATATATATATATATATATATATATATATATATATATATATATATATATATATATATATATATATATATATATATATATATATATATATATGAGAGAGAGAGAAAGAGAGAGAGAGAGACAGAGAGGCATGAAGGAGAGAAAGAGAGTGGGGGGATGCTGAATGAGAAACAGAGAGTATTATTAACACTTTCGTGTGTATTCTAATTTAAAATTAATTGCTGTAGATAAAATGACGACATAATCGCTCACTTACTTTCATGTTCCAGCTCTATCCCCAGGTATGTATCATGTTTACCAGGCAGATGACCGATATATTTCACACAGCCGCGGCTGATTTTCCCTCCTTGTCTTGAAAATTTCACAATGTCTCCAATGTTAAGATCAGCAGGTGCGCGTGGACAAAATGGCCGCCTGTTGGCTGTGAAACTTGTATCTCTGTAAAAAATATATAATTATTAAAAAAAAACAAACACTTAATATTTCCTCAGCAAACACGTGTATTCAGTCAGAGCCAATGAAACTTTAAAAGTGTGGAGCCCGAGGGCACCCATTCAAATGTGGACCTTTATCTTAGGGTGAACCCTAACTGTGTATCAAATTTGATTGAAATGAGTCTATTTGTTCGAGAAGAATCGCCGCAGAATCTTTCAATTTGTAAAAATTGGCGGAGATGATAAAAAAATGTATATTGAAAGCACACATGAAAATGCATAAGGAAAAGCACAACGTGTGATTCACTGATCCCACACGGCATGCACACAGGTTCGCAACTACAATATATATTCTTTCAAATGGTGAGTTTTGAACAGAATCTGCCAAAGGGTTCTCTGCCACAGAATAGACTACTACTGGTATCTCAGCTGGAGACGGACAAACAGAACCCCTGAACTTACGGACAGACATCACAGACGGACACCAGTGTATACAAGATACATTATCTTCTTCCATAGCGGCAGCGATACGACACCTGATTGCCTTTGCATAATACAGGCCCCTCGTTGGAAAACGGTGCCAGTCTCTAATATGTGAATATTAGCAGGTTGCTCCTCCACTAACTAGCAGAGACATTTATCAAAGACTGTTTACTAGTAGTTTATAGTCTTTGACATTAATGAGAGACTTTTTTGCAATCTGTGTGAGCCACAACGAAAACAGGTCTATTAAATTGCGAGTTCGGAGCACTGTTGTGAGCACTGTTGTAGCAAAAGCAAGAACTTACTCTAGTGACTGTGAGAGAAGATGTTTGTTGTGCTGTGTAGCGGCTGGGCGGGGACTGACGGAGCGCAGTGCCGAATTCATCATTTCACTCGGCGGCGGAGACGGCATTCTCTCATTCGCTGTGAAATAAATCAAAAATGGTAAAACGTTTCCAGTGTGTGCTTTAAGGCCGCTTCAGGCGTTGCATTTTTTGGGCTAACCTTTTTATCCGATTATCACACTTTTCTTTGCTTTTGTATTATGTCTCAGTGATAAGAAATATGGTTCATACAGGAACCGATTGGTTTCAAAAAGTGCACAGCCTTCGACTGAAGGCCTTCTCTGCCTAACCATCAAAAATGACTAATTACATAAACAGATATAATTGTGCACCTGCTGAATATTGTGCAAAAACGAGGACCTCATGAGAATCAACCTTTTCTGGTTTCTTTTTTGTATGCCTGCGAATTTTAAAAAGCTGTATTGCCACACTCTGTCATAAATTCGCACATAGTTTCGCGTTTGGATAATAAATGAAACCATTTTAGGAATAAGAAAATAGCAAGTAATTGGTAGTGACGATGGAAATGAATCTGATTATACCACACTCTTTGGCACAGAAGTTAAAAGAGAATCAGAACGACTTAAGGTCCGGAAGTCCAAAGCAAAGAACGTCCTCCTAGTAGAATTTTTGTTTGTTATCCTTCAGCTTATTAGCGCCCCCCCCCCCCGCCCCCACTCTCAGAGGGGGCCTGTAGGTTTAGGTGTTGTCCGTCTGTCCGTGCGGCCATCGCCGGCTGTTATTCCCACCATGAAAATACGTTTCCTATGATATTTAGTATAAAGATGACCTATCATAGTGGGTAGGTGCACGTTATTTTATTTTGACCTTGACCCAATGTCAAGGTCACAATGGCCGCTATCTTCGATTTTCAATTCTTGTGCTATCTACAATGGCTTGTTTTATTATGTTATTATATTGAACTGATTTTGATATCTTCAATGAATAAAATCTTTTATTCCTGCAGAATTTTTACACCTGCGAACATTTAACAATAGACTTAAAAGGGTTGTTTCAAATATATCAGTCTAGCTTATATGAAACAATATAGGGCTCATAGGACGATAAGTCCTGCGTATGGATTGAAATATATATCCATGGTATCAAGTTTTGGAAGAAGATTCACAAATAAGCATGGCTTAAAGCCATCTTATGCCGTTCCTGGCCATTTTCTGATATCAATAATTAAGTTTTGCTATCAGTAGTTATACTTTTTGAATCTCTAAATGTATTCTTTATCTCCAAAAATAATTCTTGATATCAGTAAATATTGAGAGAGGAAAAAAAATGAGTTAATGATCTCTAAAATTGATTTTTAGAAATAAAAAATTCAATTGTCGACCTCAACAATGAAATATTTGATAACAAAATCTTAATTTTGAGCTCAATAGTTTATTTTCTTTTTATTGATATCAAAACTTAATTTTAGTTAACATTATCGGAATGATACTTTTTTAAGTTATGTCTTGAAGTCTGTAAATGACTTTTGATCTCAGAAATTAATTTTCAGTATCAAAATAGAAGTCTATTTTATATTTAAAATTAAGAGGCAAGCATCTGTGAATGAAATGATGACTGTGTACAGAATCTTCCTTTTAATTTCTTACTTCACAAAAAGAAGCAATTCATAAACTTAAAAATTGTGTTGATATTATTGAGATCAACACTTCAACATTTCAATTTTTGTCCTAAAAATAAATTTTTGTCATCTAAAATACAATTATTGATTGTAAAATACATTTGAAATCTTAAATTATACCTAGAGATAAAAAATACACGTTAAATGTTAAAATGGTATTCCATAGTAAACTGTGTTTATATCAACTAAACGTGCCATGATCACAAATTAGCAAAAGTGCTAAAAATCGTCGGTATTTATAACTAGAGCGGACAGTGCAAAAAAAAAAAAAAAACATTAGAGTACAACTTATATGACACACTTTCAATCGACACCTATTTAGGTTCTTGTTTTTGTAAACAAAAATAAATGCCTCCCCGACTACACCCATAATTTCCCCCCCCCCCCAAAAAAAAAAACCATTTTCGTTTTTTTCTTTCTTATCAATAAATTAAATTGTTATTTGTGCAAATATAATCATAATTCATGTCAAAACTTCAAAAATATACAAACAGATGGTGGTCACGAAAACATATGCTGCTGCATTTCTTTTTTTATCCGAGTATGGAAGGAGGTGGCTGAAACAGGTTGTGCTATAAGTCCTTTTAACCAGGTCTGGAAATTGGTCACTACAGCAGTTTTACTGTACGTTACATTTTTATCCGGGTCTGGAAGTTGGTCAAAGCAGGCAAGTTTTACCTGATGTCTTTGTATCCGAATCTGGAAGGGGTCACGACAAACAGGTCTGACTTTACACCCTTTTATCCGGGTCTTCAATTTGGCCAGGATTTTTTTTTCTTTTTTTTTTTTTTTTTTTTTTTTTGCTAATCGTCATCCCCCACAATTACCTCGGCGGGAGAAGGAAGGGCGCGCATTTCGGTGCCAAAATGGTGAATTGCTTTTCATAACACAAGATGACCCACTTTTAAAGCGGAAAATGCTTCCAGGTACTGCAAACAATGCTAACCGATACAAAATAGCTCCCATATATGAACAGCTTGCAACTGAATCAAGTATGCGGCGAAAAAACAAAGGAGCCGACAAAATGGGGAGACAGCGAGGTGAGAGGGTGTTGACGTCATACACTGTTCTTAATTTTCTTTTCGAGCTCAATGTAAAAGAAAACCGCGCCACTTATCCGAAGAATAACTACACCAAATCTGAAGTCGATCCGACTTTCCACTATGGAGATATTTTGCTTAGAGACAGATAAATTTTTACGTAATGATGTTTTTCTTAATTTCACTTCAAGTCAAAAGCTGAAACAGTCGCATCACTGAACCAAGGAATACCAATATAAAACTGTAAGTCGATACGGCTTTTATTCAGTGAGATATTTTGCACACAAGATTAGTCGAAATTATATGAATATTTTTTCATGATGACGTCATACGCCGCACCCGTTCGTTATATTCGAGACAAATTTTGATAGAATCTTTCAGACCTAGCAAGCAAAAAAAAAACCATCAGCTTTAAACTTTCTCCCATGTTCAGCGGCTGATAAATCTTGCATGCAAGGTTTTAACGTAATGACGTCATACGGCTTTCCATAGGACTTTCCATTATCAAAATACATACATATTTTACGTGACGGCGTCATATGCCGCATGCGTTCGTTCTACTCCCAACAAAATTTGACAGAATCTTTCGTACCTAACAAGCAATAGTCCCACTAAGTTTCAACTTTCTTTGATGCTCAGCGGCTGAGAATTCTCACATACAAGGGCTTGACGTAATGACGCCAAACGTCAAAAGTTGAGACAACCGTCCGACTTACCAAAGGAATATCCATGTAAAATTTGAAGTCGATATGACTTTCCATTAGCGAGATATTGGCGTCACACGCCTTCTCTAATAACGTAATATACGCCAAAAGTTGACAGAACCGTCCGACCCACCCAAGGAATAAACAGATCAAGTTTGAAGTCGATCCGTATTTTCGTTATCGAGACATCTTGCACACATTTTTTTCACAACAGACTGAGACACATAAACACACACAAACAAACAAACAGACACACGAACATACATACACATACGCAGAACGTACAAACACTACACGTCTCTCCTTGGTTGGTGAGACATAATAATAATAATAAGCTAAAATATTTATTTAGTCTTCTATTTCAAATGTTCATTTTCCGTCTGTAGAATGTTAATTGAATGCGCACTTCCTCTCAATGTATGGTGCATTGGTATCCGTCCAACTTCACGACAAGCGATGAAGGCGGATAGAGACAGACAGACAGACAGAGACAGACAGGGGTAGGGGCGGGGGGGAGAAAGAGCGCGCGGAGAGGACAAGACCAGTGGGGCAGAGAGCGGTGAAGGCAGAGAGCGATGAGGACAAAGGGTGAGACAGATAAGAGCAGACAGCCGTGAGGGCAGACCGGAGAGGGGTCAGAGCAGAGAATGGTGACGGGCGAGAGTGATGAGGGCAGAAGACGGTGAGGATAAAGAGGAGTGTTGGAGAGAAACAGATGAATGGTGAGGCAGGGAACGGCGAAGCCAGATAGTAGCGAGGGCAGAGTGCAGTGAGGGCAGAGAGTGATGAGAGCCGAGAGGAATGACGTCGGAGAGTGGAGGGGAGGGAGACTGCCAGACTGAGGGCAGGGAGCAGCGAGGTCAGAGAATGGTGAAGATAGAATGATGAGAGCAGAGAGTGGTGAGGGAAGATGGTGGTAACAGACAGTGGTGAGGATAGGGAACGGCGAGGGCAGAGAGCAGTGAGGGCAGAGAGTGGTGAGGGGAGACAGTGGTGGAGGCAGAGATCGGTGAAGACGGCCAGTGGTGAGGGGCAGAGAATGGTGAGGGTACAGAGCATGAGGGCGGGCCGACAGCACTGAGGGCCTGGGACAGTAAGGGCTCGGAAGACCAGTCGTCATGGAGGAGCAGTCGTACCCCTGCTTACCTGTGTAATACAGCTGTTGAAGCGTTAATTTCATCTTTAAAGCTCTATCCTGAACTTTTAATTTGGTTATTTTTGAATTTACTGTTTTAGGTGATAAGATTTAGCGGCAGTAAAAATTGTTATTCCGTTCCTGCGAGCGAATAAGCTTTCACCACTGCTCGTTGGTGCACAACACAACAGTGTGTTAACCTGATCCTTATGCTGTGTTTTGGTGATCACTTGGGATCAAGATTATTGATTACCCCTTTTAGACGGGGACAGAGATATCGGATCTATTCAACATTGCGCAGGTTTATACGATATGTGGAGCCGCCTTCACTTTCGGTCCTTAAATACCAACTTTTATGTTGCTAAATAGTTGGTGATAAATTTATGTCACCACGTAGCTAAAATTTTAGTGACTTCATCAGTCTCCTAAACGTAAATACAAAAGGCTTATTGTTATTTTTTCTTATCTTTCATTTTTTTCTTTTTCCACTTTTCTTCTTTTTTTTTTTTTTGTTTGTTTTTTTTTTTGTTTTAAGAAGAAGCTGTGAATGTGGCCTGAGGATGGATCGAGCATGCCGTGAACGGTGTAGGAGCACACCGCACTCTCTCGACCCCATTGATTGCAAATACATTAAGGCCGTTCGTGATCGATATGTTTACAAGTGGAAACACATGGACACTTGCGTGTGGAATGCCATTTTCACATTTATTAGGCTAGTTTTCGCATCAGAACTTAATTTTGATATCAAAAAATCATCTTACATATCAAGAATTAATTGTTGATATCAAAAAATCATTTTTTGATATCAAGAATTAATTTCTGCTGTTCTTCATTGTTTTTGTTAGATTTAAATGTATCCGTGATTTCAAAAAATAATTCTTGATATCTATTCTTAAATATTTATTGATTTCACCGACGATCTACTGATCTTTAAAATTGAGTTTTAGAGATCAAAAGTTCCATTCTTGACAGCAAAAATGAAATATTTGACAGCAAAATTAACTTGGGGCTCAGTAATTTATTTTCTTTTTATTGCTATCAAGAATATATTTTAGATTACATTATTTTAGGATGAGATTTTTTTAATCTATATTTTGAAATATGCAAATGATTTTTAATCTCAAAAAATTATTTTTGATATCAGACTGTCAGTCCATTTTATATCTAAAATTCAGAAGCAGAGATATGTGAATAACATAAATAATTTAGTTTTTCATCTTCAAAATTTAATTGACGATTCGTTAAATTTTATATAAATGTGTGCCTCCCTTAAAATTTTTTAAGTTTGTAAAATTGATTTTTGATCTAAAATAAAATTTTTCCATCTGAAGTACAATTATTGACAGCAAAATATAAATTAATGAGATGTATATTGAATTACTGATATCTTTACTTACACTTTGACGTAAAAATTAGCAATAAATGTTAAATCGAATCCACACTTGCGACACTTTACTATACTCTAAAAGACTTATTTGCTGTTAAATGTCTAATGAAAAAACTACGATTTGCAACCTACTTTTTGAGTGTGAATATACACTTTTTATCTATAAAAACCAGTGAAAGATCAAACATACATTCTACTAACGAATCACACTATATCGTTTGTCTTGATTATGTACACATTACAACAACTACTACACAACCAGCATGCGCAAATTTTAGTGACTGTATGTCGAAACCATTTGATTGAGTTCTGTATTTACAGTTACCCAGTGCATGTTAGGATGAAGAAATTAAAAAACTAACTCCTACATAACATTTAGGGAAATGATCAAGCTGAATTTTTGAACTCCTAACGAATAAAACTGACGAATATGGTCGCCAAATTAATGTTATTTCCTTTACTAGGCTTTACATTTGTTTGGGCAGCTGTTGGGTATTCGGTTTTTTTTCTTAACCTGGCCAACAAACCCCTCTGCACGTACAAGCAGGGCACCTTGCCCACATCACTCCCAAGCGCTGCTTGGCATGCGGTCGGTGCATTTACACGCGCTGCAGCCTGTAGAAACGCATACCTTTTGACTGGTGTTGCAGAATGTAGGAATCTTTAGTGCTTTGATGCCGATCCATGGTCGCAGTCGAAAGATTGTGCATGGACATGGAATATTCTTTCACGGGGTGAGTTACAGAGCTAAATTTGGACTCACTGACAGGGTGCGTCAAGTGCGTCACTAACTGTTCAGCATCACCAAGAATGAGGTCCGTGCAGTCACTTCCCACTGAGCTACTTCTTTTTAGGTTTGCGAAGTTCGCGCCTGTCGGATACTCTGGAGGGTGGATGACTCTGAACTGAGAAGGGCTGGATGTGACCGGATCCATTTTTTGTTCCATCACCGCCTTTTTCATGCCAACACAACTGACACTGTCTTCAACATCTGAAAGTTCATCAAGGCAGCAGCTTGTATTTTGGTGTTTAGAGGGCGCATCAGCAGCTAAGACAGTGCTCGGTGAAACAGACTCGCAAGTGAAAGTATAAGCTTGTGAGCAACGCGCGGAAGAGGTGTCAACGGGTCGCCCAATGTCGAACAAAGCAAGCGAATCAGAAAAACTAAGTTTCCCCTTTTCCGAATTTCCCAAAGTATTTTTCTGTCCGCTCTGTAAATCGGGGTGTGCGTTTTGTGCTTTGGCAGGGTGTGCAGTGCGCGCGCTATCGTGTTCGATAGGTTGGTTATTTTTTGATGTAACTATCGGACGCGAAACCATGTGGTCAAACTTAGTGTTAATATTATAATCAGCATGGGCTTGCTTTATGAAGTCTGTGTTTAAATGTTCGTCGTCACTATCTAATTCATCTTCAACTATGTTAGGCATGTAATGCACCCGGGCGTGAGGAATGGGATAGTCATCCAAAACATCTTCTACGGTATCCGTAGCCTGCCGCGAGCCTAACGAGTTGTTCCGGTCTGAAACATCACACAAATCAAAAGCCACTCGAAGCCACGGCTAAGAATCGTACAATGGTTGACGTTTGCAGACCCTGGCGCCTCAGAATAAGCTATTTTTATCCCATGATATTTTAAAAACTCATGCGTTATTGGAGCACTTAATTGTCAACACAACCGCCTTGGAAATTTAAAACTTGAACCATGCAAAGCCAAAAACAACCAACAACAAGGAAAGACATTGACAGAGCATCAAGCCATGCACCACAACACGGGCAACACAGAGAGAAGCACACCATCTGGATGGCCCCTGTTCCTCACGGCCGGTACGTTTGCAGTCCTAACTCTATTGATGTAATATGATCCGTATTATTCTAAGAGGAACAGAAAAAACTGTTGAAATTCGGGAAGCATGAAAGTGGTGCTACGAGAACTACACGCTACGCGCACATACCAACACAAATGATTCCTGACACTGGCCAGCGATCGCATTTTTATTAGTCATTATTTTTGAATATGCATTTATTTATCTGCATACCTTTCACTGTTATTACTTCTGCTGGTGATGAAAGTGGCTACATTTGTGTTGAAATGAAGCGATCTTTTGCGTCATCTGCTGACGTCATTATGTTACTGATATCAATAAGCTACTGATGTCAGTATGCTACTAGGGTCAATATGCTACTGATAACAATATTCCACGGAAAAAGTTTTAATTACTGAAGATTTTCATTATTTCAATTATTCAAAATAAAAGAAAGGTTTAGTTTTCAGTTGTCAAAAATACAACAAATAAAGCTATAGACAGCAAGGCTTTAAGCCAAACTAATTTCGCACTTTTTGTGCGCTGGGGTTATGTTTTTATTGATTTATTCGGCATCTGCTTCATGAAACAATCACGTAACCCATGGCGGCGGCATCAGCGAGATCCGCCACACCTGTGATTTCACTGCAGGTCTTGAGTTAATACAATTCACGGCACCTACTCTATCATTTTTTTAGTAAAACTTTTAGTGAAAAAAGGCATAAAAATATAATACAAAATATTAATTTGTCCACTTGAAGAAAAGTATGGTTAATTCAGTAAAGTACGAGATCGGTGATGTGCATGAAAGACGCGTGCAGTCTGTCAATGTGCGCCTTGTACAACACGTTACGTTCTCGCAAGGTTTAACAAACGTATATACATTGTACAAGATAAAAAAGGTAGTGAAACGGGGAATGTGTTCAACTGGACAAGTCAGTGAAATGTCCAGCTCCAGAAGATACCGGCAATCACAACATCAGTAACGGAAATTCAAAGTCTTAATAATGACCTTCAGTGACCGGTCAAGGTCATCAAAATGCAGTTATCCGAGAGGTCATTCAAGGAAACGCTCGTGCCGAGTTTTTCATCAAATAAAAACCGTTCACTTTGGCAAAATCGTGTTCACTATGACAAACCTGTGTTAACAACGGCATGACGTCACAAAGACCAGGCACCATGCACCACGAGGTCACAAAGACCAGGACTAGACTGATCCGGCAGTCCCGTTACGCATAAAACTTTAAAACGTGTAAAATGCAACCAATCAGAGTCATCGGGTTTCATTTCAGTCTCGTAAAGGATTTGCTTGATTCAAAGTCCAAAGTGTAACAGTGACCTTGAGAAACCATGAGAGGTCACCAAAATCTAACTAGCCTGAGAGGCCATTTAGTGTCTTCAAAATCCGTTCTTATGTTGTGGCGGAAGCGGGTGTAAAAGAAGAATGAGATCAACGCACACTGCATCGTTCAAAGCTGAACATTCAAAGTCAAGAAGTGACCCCTCAAGGTCACCAAAATCTAAACAGCCCCAGAAGTCGCAGACACTAACACCATTGTTGCCCAACATCCAACATCTACAGCGGTTCGTTCTATCGTGCATTAGACTTTTTTTACCGCCGACCCGCTGGAAGATAGCACTATTATTATCGCAACATAGGAACTACTTTTTAAATCCATCCGTTTTATGCTTATACGTAACAAATTGATCTATCCGGAGGCCATTCCTTGGGCACAGCGTAAGGTAAAAATCTCTTGCGGTGACCTTGAATGACGCCTAATAGCACCAAAATCTAATCCGCTCAAGAAGTCATCCATATATATTAAGCAGTCCGAGTTTCAAGATCCATCATTACGACTGTGTCAAAGTCCAGATGTGACTTGTAATGGCTGTTCAAGCTCATTACAATCCAGCCAGAATGAACACTCCAAGTTTCACCAAAATCCATTCACAGGTTTTGCCGCATACGTGTTCACAGCTGACGTATTGACAGAGAGACATACGGACATACGGACAGACAATCAAGCCAAAAACAGTATGCGCCTCCTCGTCTTGTTTGGTTGAGGCACACAAAAATTGTTGCAAGAATCGGGCGGTAATGTGCACTTCAAATTTCTCTAATCGGTTATAATCGGTTCCTTTTTCATAGGGCCACTGCTCGTAATTCTACATTCGACCGAATCTTAACTAGTCAACAAACTACTTTTGGCAATTGTTTTGTGATGTAATCATCAATAACTTCAAAGCCACTTCATCCTTTTTCTTGGCTTCAGTTTCACGGTTAAAGGTGCAGTTGATGGGAACCACATTAGCGACTCAGTGTACTTCAGTTTTAAGCACCGGGGATCAAAATAAGTGCAACAGCGTATGTAAAACTTCAGAGCCAGGTTTGAGACTGGGGAATGCCTTACAGAGAGGATGGTGTGACTGCAAAATTGAGTCAGTTCCCTTCACTGCACTTTTACCTTTTAGACTCGGCTAACGGGTTTACCTATATCATCATATCTGTCGGAACTGGTCGGCTGGCCCGAATGGCCGGCGTCGTGCGATCTCCGCAGTACTCTGTTCTCAGCGGCTTCTTTGTTACCATGGTAACCGGTGGGGGCCATAGATGTCAGAACAGCTGTTGAATCACTGACGTCGGATCCGGAATATTTTCTGTCCCTATTACGGGACTCGTCTGTACAGATAAAAGAAGACTCAGCGCCTTAGAAGGCTTAGAACCATGGCAACGGCCCTTTCCTTCATCTTGATGTTAGGTTCGATTTACAGACTTGGGCCCATTTGCCAATGGTTCTGAACTGATTACAATTTTGTAATCGGGTTTCCGATTGGCCAATGGGAAACCCAATTATAAATTTATAATCGGTGCAGATTTGTAATTGGGTTCTGAACCAATAATAAGTATGAAAGCTCCTAGTGTCCTAGTGTCTTCAAAAAGAACAAAATAAATTTCTTTGATTTTATTTTCAAACAAGAATTACATTTACTGCAAATAATTGCTGTAAATTATTATTTTATTTCAAACACGTTCTCTCTTTCAATGTAATTTCTCTTTCTTTTTGTTTTCCAAACTCTCCATCAATAATTTATTATTTCCCTTTCTTTCTCTACCCTTCTCTTACGTCTTTCTCTTAATCCATTTTAATTCTTTTTTTTAAACATCCTTCGTTGCCCTCTGATATGCTCCAGTGATGCGCGGTAACCGCGCTACTGTGGTTGCGGGGAAAAGGCGGGGGGGGCGGGGGGGCTGGGGCACATTCATTGAGGTCAGCTTGACCTCGTCAGTGTTGAGACATCAGCGTGTCAGTTTAGTAACTTTACTTAGTAGCTAAGTAAGTATACTTAGTAACTATTTTGTTCATTACTTCATTTACATATTTTACTTACTCATTTTACTAATTCATTTCCTCGTTTAGTTATTTTTATTTCTTCGCTACACCAATTTATTTAGTTGCTAACTAAGATGACCAGAGCACCTTCCAACACCCAACTCAAGAATGCCCATAACCTGAAATTTCTTGCCTTTAACGAAAATTCTGAAATTTAAATCAGCAAACCGAGTCGTATTTTTCAAAAGATTGATAATTTCGGTATATTTTTCACCCGTGATGAGCTTTGGGCGTTTGCACATTAGCAGCTTTGCTGTGTGGCTACAAAACACTTTCTAATTCTTCCATGTTCGAATCCTTGAATGATGCCTTTTGCATTTTTTCTGCCAGTTAAATAGAAATTTTGTGACACCCGGAGGTGCAAGGGATTATTTTTTGTACGAACTGAAGTACTAACTTTCATTCAGTTGTCGTGCTAACTTTGGGTGCAAGAAGAGTACAAATCTCACGCTACCGTGATGAAGACCGAATATCGTTGCCTTTTTGATCAGAAGTCCCATTTTAAGCAGCACTTATACGACAAACAGTGTAGGAGATATCAAGAAAGATGGCAGTTCTAGTAATAAACATTTGTAATTAATTTAGTCTCATTTACATATGGGAAGAGGGCATATATTTGTTATCAGTTCTGAACCCATTGCAAATTTGTAGTTTGGTTTCTCATTGGCCAGTCGGCTTAGAACCATTGGCCAATGGGCCAAATTTGTCATCTGGTTCTAACATTTAAACCACATTTTCTCATCTGCTGACCAAATTACCGGGATTCAGAAAATACGTTAGAGAAATGGTATCTTCGATTTCGATTAGTATCACACTTTACATACCAAAATTACATGACAAAATTAGGACATAACTTTGGATTGTAACACACAGAGCGCATATTTATGGTGACAAAGTACCGGAGAAGCCGTTCAGCAGCGGTCTCGATGTGCTGTCGTGAGAGCTCAGGTTTTGCTTGCTGTCATAGGTGGTCAGGTGCTGCTTGCTGTCTGCGTATACCTCACTTTTGTAATCTGCGTACATTAAAACCATTGACAAAACATCAGGCCGTGTTCCCACTATGTATGGCATTTCCTGTTCACATTTATTACCGATATCAATAATTATCTGAAGATATATGAATTGATATTTTTAAACATTATTTTAAAATTGTATACTGTATATAAACATTCTGTTTTGTGTATCAAAAATCCCTTTTTAGTTTTGCAAATCTAAATTTCACCACAAATTAACTCACGAACGTTTTCGCTTTCGCTTTCCATAACTTTCAGCAGGGCCGGGTTTAAATGGCCCCTCTTATTTATTGATAGCCTATTAATAGCCGAACTTTATTCTGACGTTTTATTTTCGTAAAACGCTCTTTTACACGTAAAAGTGGAATTCGCGTTCTCTGCTTTTATATGGGGTTTCTCCTAAATTCTAAGAATCATGCAGTTTGGGAACCAAAATTTTGTTCAGTGGCTCGAATAGTCCCGGTCTGGATACCGGCTAGTCAGAATCGTTGTTACCATAGTAGCAAGCCTCATTCGAGTATTGCTTCCACGCACCAACCACATCTAGGTAGAAGGGGTGGTGGGCGGGTAGCTATGATAAAAGTGGAGAATGCAAATTACGCGTTTACTCATAAAAGAGCGTTTTACGAAAATAAAACGTCAGTTTTACTTTGTAAAAGCTCTTTATTTGCGTCTCTCCACTTTTATATTGGACTAACACATGAGTAAGGGTGACCTGCATTGCAAGCCAAGCCGAGAAAATTTTCCCAAGAACTCAGCTTTCACCCGTAAAAGATATATCGGATTCCGTGCGGACAACGAGAAGGCAGAAATAAAACACTAATAATGCCAATTTATGTGTTTAATATGCCTAAAAATTTCAAAATCCAATCAGTGTACAACTCTCGCAAACATTAAGGACGAACAGATACCGAGAAGATGCACTAACGACCAAGCGCTTCTCACACTGTGACCGTTTGTTGAAACCATCCCTTCCATCCCCTGTAACCGATGGACCGTCACTGTGAACTCTCTGTGGCTATTAACATTTTCTTTGTTACTTTAAACAAGCATGTCCAGGGACATGGTGACCAGCCGTGACCTACAGAATATATATCCAAGAATCACAGACAAAATCATGATCAAATTGGCAGACAGCGGTTACGAAAAAAGCCGTAACTGAATGGAGAAAATATTCGCTCACTTGCTCGGTGTAGTTGTGGCTGATGAGGAGTCATTCTTTCAATTCTTTCATAAGGGGACAAGAATACCAAGCGTGTGGTGAAAAGACCAAACACAGGGAATAATTTCGGGAAAAGCAGTGGTAGAAGAGGCAAATGCAAGATCTAATGTCGTGTTAAGAGTGTGTGGTGGGATTACATACAATCTGATTAGTTGAAGGAAAATACTCTAATGTGTAAACACTCAAAGAAAATTACTTTGGATCGCCCAAAAAAAACAAACAATTTTTCAAGAGAGGTCTACCTTGAGAACAACATTGGAAAGGAATCCGATCAAAATTGTGGGAGATGAAGCAATTTGAAACTTTGACACCAAAAAATTAAAAAATGTCCTTCATTTGGCCAAATTTTGGCAGTTCGCCAAAATAAGTAATTTTTCAAGAGAGATCTACCTTGAGAACAACTATCAAAAATTGGAAAGGAATCCGATCAAAATTGTGCGAGAAGAAGCAATTTGAAAATTGTAGACCAAAAAAATTGAAAATGTCCCCCATTTGGCCAATTTTTGGCGGATCGCCAAAATAAGTAACTTTTTAAAATAGGTCTACCTAGGGAATATGGGTGCAAAATTTGAAGAAAATCTGATCAAAATTGTGGGAGAAGAAGCATTTTGAAAATTGGCAACCACAAAATTACAAATGTCCCCCTTTTGGCCAAATTTTGCCGGATCGCCAAAAAGAATAATTTTTCACGACAGGTCTACCTTGAGAACAACTATCCAAAATTGGAAAGGAATCCGATCAAAATTGTAGGAGAAGAAGCAATTTGAAAATTTGACACCAAAAAATTAAAAAATGTCCCCCATTTGGCCAATTTTTGGCGGATCGCCAAAATGAGTAATTTTTCAAAAGAGGCCTACCTAGGGCATATTCGGGTAAAATTCGAGAGGAATCCGATCAAAACTGAAGGAGAAAAAGCCTTTTGAAAATTGGCAACTGAAAAATTTGAAATGCCCTCCATTTGGCCAATTTTTTGCGGAGCGCCAAAAAAAAAAACTTTTTAAAGAGAGGTATACCTAGATAACATTCGTGTAAAATTTGATGAAAATCTGATCAAAATTGTGGGAGAAAAAGCATTTTGAAAATTGGCAACCACAAAATTACAAATGTCCCCCATTTGGCCAATTTTTGGCGGATTGCCAAACAAAGTAATTTTTCAAGAGAGATCTACCTCGAGAACAACTATCAAAAATTGGAAAGGAATCCGATCAAAATTGTGCGAGAAGAAGCAATTTGAAAATTGTAGACCAAAAAATTTGAAAATGTCCCCCATTTGGCCAATTTTTGGCGGATCACCAAAATAAGTACTTTTTCAAAATAGGTCTACCTTGGGGATATGGGTGCAAAATTTGAAGAAAATCTGATCAAAATTGTGGGAGAAGAAGCATTTTGAAAATTGGCAACCACAAAATTACAAATGTCCCCCATTTGGCCAATTTTTGGCGGATCGCCAAAAAGAGTAATTTTTCAAGACAGGTCTACCTTGAGAACAACTATCAAAAATTGGAAAGGAATCCGATCAAAATTGTGGGAGAAGAAGCAATTTGAAAATTTGACACCAAAAAATTAAAAAATGTCCCCCATTTGGCCAATTTTTGGCGGATCGCCAAAATGAGTAATTTTTCAAAAGAGGTCTACCTAGGACATATTCGGGTAAAATTCGAGAGGAATCCGATCAAAACTGAAGGAGAAGAAGCATTTTGAAAATTGGCAACCGAAAAATTTGAAATGCCCCCCATTTGGCCAATTTTTGGCGGAGCGCCAAAAAAAATAATTTTTAAAGAGAGGTATATCTAGAAAACATTCTTGTAAAATTTGAGAGGAATCCAATCAAAACTGAAGGAGAAGAAGCATTTTAAGTAAAAGTTTACACACGTACATACACACGTACATACGTACATACGTACATACGTACATACGTACATACGGACGACGGATACCCCTCTATTGATAAGATAAGACCAGCCCGACATAGTCGGCTGGTCTAAAAAGGAAAACCTTGCTTTTTCTAAGAAGGAAGGGACAGGCATTACATGTGGAAGTCTAGAAAGTAAGGGTCGGGTGGAAGGACGACCATAAGGCTGAGCCAGGACTTCTGGATAGAAAGGCAGTTACAGCGGGGTCACGTACTTGGTTAAGAGAAAGGGAACCAAGGGGCTTCAGGCGACCAAGGAACTGTCAGGGGTAAGCCCTTGGATCTGAGTACTGATACCCGCTGGATAGCTTTCAGTTAGGTTAGCTGAGAGCGAAAGGCGTACAGGACAGTGCCTCTCGGTCACTTCCAGGTTAGGGCATCGATCGCTCAAGCCTGCATATTTGGGTTGTGGAGACATACCTTAGTAGCTTGGTCGCCATTGCGTTTGCATACAGGCCCAGCGTTGGTCTTCCCACGGAGATTCGTGGGTCACCCATTCGAACGCACGGGTCGACAGACACCACCACATGACCGTTTCTGGACGCAAAGTCTGCCAACATGTTCGGACAACCGTTAAGTGCCCTTTAGGCGGTGTGCTAAGTTGGTTAGGGCTGTCCACACTACTTGTAGCTCCAATAAATTTATGTGGCAGTTTTTTACCTGTTTTGATCAAGAACCCTGCCAAATCTTGCCTTGGAAATGGATTCCTCGAACAGAAACGCATCGGTTTGTATCTGTAGTGTTTTCTGAGATCGGAGGGTCGGACCACCAAGCTAACCCTCCGTAAGCCTTTTTGGATGCAGTCATTGCGGCCTTGGAATTACCCTGATTTCTTATCTACCAGAAAACCCTGTTGAAGAGCCCTTTTTGGCACCTCCGTTCCCGCTCCCTTGCGCACTAAGTCTCCAATCATGTCTTGTAGGACATGGTGTTTTGCTGGGTTTTGGTCGTTGGACGCAACTAGCTAGCCTGGGGATTGGTAGCGGAGAGGTGTGGGTGAGTTGGGACTTTGCCGGTCGCGTTTGAAAGGTAGTGTGTAATCTTCTCTTAACCAACGCATCAGTCTTTTGGTAGCACCCATCTTGCACCAAGCTGGCCAGAACTTGATTAGCCTGGCTCCTACGAGCAAACAGTCTTTGGAGGGTTGACAACCTCTGTACTTTCTGATCTGATAAAAATATCTCTTAGAGACGAGTCGTTCACCTCTGAGAGAGTATTTGGTGAGTTGCTATCTGCACTGCTGCGAGGTCTGTGGAGGCGATTTTCCGTTGCCCGACAGCCTGGACTTCCTCGGGGAATAAGCTCGCGCCTTGCTACTGGATCAAGACCTGTCTTGTCGAATAGGCTGTGGGTACTTGCGTTTTCTGCGACGAGAGCAAGGCCTGGTTTTTCTTCTCCCGCGACGGAGACCTGCTCTCTTGGTGTACTCTCTCTCTCTCTCTCTCTCTCTCTCTCTCTCTCTCTCTCTCTCTCTCTCTACTTCCTCAGGGGAAGAGTTGCTTCAGGATAGGGGCCTGGCGCAGTTCATGGAGGTCTTTGACGTTCGACCAGCAATGTTGTAGTAAGGCATCACGTCTCAGGTACACTATGAAAGTGGCCAAATATGCTGCTAATTTAACCACACAGTTTGTTGTTAACGCTAAGCACTCAAGCAGTTTGAGTGTCACCGGCTCTGTTAGACTCAGATCTTCCAGGCACTTTTGAGTGCAGTCAGCATGAAGTCCTATCAGAGGAATGGCCGAGTCGTGACTCACGGACGACTTCCAAAATATGCGCTTGGTGGGTTTTATTCCAGGGCCTCCAAGGCTTTCAGATCGCCAGATTAACGATACGGACCCCCTTTTACCATACAGTACTTTGAGATTTGAAAGCGAGATAGACTCTGTCCTCGCCGGCGTTCAAACGCTTGAATTCCCTACAGCGAACCGACAGGGCGTTGGCTGCCCCTTCACTTGTCCTAGACAGAGGCTTTCCTCTGTCTAGGAGAGAGCTGTCTGTCATCGGACACCCGCATTCGATCTCAGCCGCCCTGGTGATTTTTTAATTACCATTCCGAAACGGCAGTCCTCGGAGGCTATTAAGTGAACAGACGGTGACACAGACTCACCTTGTGTGGAGCAGAAGTCTGCGGGAGACGGAGTGCGAATCGGTCGTCTACCGCCAGCCGCCGGATCTTTCCACTTTCCACAGACGTTGGCCCTTGCCTGGGGAAAGTATTGGGTGATTCGGGTGGACAAGAAGCTATACTGAGATCTTCCTCTGACCGTGAGTCCTGGTCATTCGAGCTCCGATCATCTGGGTGGGACAGACCTGGTTCAGCTTGGGTGTCCACACCTGCGTGGCCATGTAAACAGCCCTCTCCCTGTCTTTGGGATCGAAGCTAGCGGAGACGTGTGCAAGGGCGTGAGTTCTCCGCGATCAACGCGCTGTGTCATATAGACTTGGCCGGACGGGGGTAGACCGGATGACTCGCTCTCACTTAGTATGACAGCTTCTGTATGTTCTTGGTGCCTGACTCCTGCGGGACGACTGCGGCTTCGTGAGCGGAGTGGAGATGGATACAGGAATTAAAACGGCAACATCGATGGGTCATCTGATGGGCGCGAAACTGTCGCTATCCGTGCGCGCTTGCATCTTGGTATGTCTTGTCTCGAGAGTAGAGCTTTCTGCAGTTCTTGGATCTACTTTTGTAGCTAGGTTTGCATGGCCAAGAATGAGGAAAATGTACAGGTAATCTGACTGACTCCGCCACTGTTTTGGATGCTGCGGACAGCTCAATTTGTTGTGTTTCTTCGGACGGTCAGATTCTGTGCCCCTTTCTGAGTAAACTGTGGAAGAAACATGGCCGAGGGTGTGAGAGTTGGCTTTCGACGTATCCAGAGATAGGGTCTGAACTTTGCGACGCATTCTACGCTTAATGTTCTTCGTTAATGCGCCCAATGTTGTTAGGTGACAGAGTGTGTATATGCACCAAACCTTTCGTTTGCCGAAGTGCAGACTAGCTTCTGTAATGTCGGTAACAAAGTAAAAAATGAGTGTATAAGTTACTTGCTCCTAAATTTACTTATACTCATTTCTCATTTCATAATACTGAAGTCTGTACTAAACCAAGCTACTCGCCGTAGAAAGGTTAGTATTGGTGACTCTTACCATGAGCGAACGCAGCACTCACCAAGACACACCAAGGCTCGGTCACGAACCATGACCTGTGCGTATGCTTGGTAGTTGATATGTACCTGACCAAGACACATCAAGCCTTGGTTACGAACCAAGACCTGCATGCATGGTACTTGGTTGGTGATGACCACACAGCTGTGACGCACCACTAAGCCACCCAGCCAAGACTCAGGTACCCAGTGGGTAACTTGTACCTAGACCTAACGAAGTAGTAGTGCGTACTTGGCATCAGATATCAGACACAAAAAGGCTTGTCCGTTGGTACGCGAGTTCACAGAGCTCTAGGGTTACCGAGACGGTTGAAAATCAACCCCTCTGCGTTCAGACGCAACCAAGTAACCTAGCTCAGCTCTAGATTTACTGGCAGTTTCTGGCAGTCTCCTAGGAAGAACCAAGCTACGCGGCTAGGCCACAAGTGATCAAGGCGCAGTAAGTAGCTTGAGACTAGGACAGACGTCAGCAATCTGAAATGACCTGTGCTCCTTTATAGATTGAGGGCGCGTATGAAAGTAAAACCTCCAAATTTCGCGAGCCAAAAACACGCACATCAATATCCCAGATAATAGAACATATCATCTAACGAATAGATGATAAAAGAGGAGAAATTCACCTTTTACCTGAAGTCAGAAAAGAAAATTTTACGCTTGCCTAGAAACGCGTGTGGTTGGTACCGCACGCAATACGAGATTGGGGCTTGGTACTATGGTGCCGGCGATTCTGATTGGCAGATATCTAGGCCGGGATTATTCGAGCCACTCAAAAATTTTGTTGATTCCGAAAGTGCATGATTCTTAGATTTTACGAGAAAGCCCATTCGGAGCTTTTGCGAAGCAACAGTATTAAACTAGCTTTGTCAGTGATGGTGACACAGTGTTGTCTTGCAGAATTGGTTATCCAGTTTATGTTGTAATCATTCAACACAATTTTAGACATAAATATATACCTGTATTTTTACATCTAAAATAGAATTTCAGAGATCTCTTATTGATTTAACATATCTTGAATTAATTTTTAAATATACAAAGTAAATTCCCATTTTTTATCTAAGTCAATTTCAGATATTTAAAATTCATTTTTAAACATCTTTAAATAATTATTAATATCACAAATTTGGCAATAAACGTGAAAATTCCACACTTTCACTTATTTATAAACACTACTTTAAAATTGGGATTAATTTAATGATTTCGCGAATAACACAAATGAAAACGGCGTGTGATTTGCACCGTATCTTTTGGTCACCGACTCAGCTTCCCAAGAACATATCGGTCTGTACCTTTGCCGCTAATCCGCGAGAGGTTGTCTTCTCGCCTGGACATGTGTAACTGCTTCCTGAGGAAGTGCACCTCTTCCAGGGCGGCCTCCCTCTCCTTCCTGTACCTCTCACACCGAGCCCTCATTTCATTCTCATCATCTTATTGTGGGAGAAAAATTGTCGTTTTATCAAACAACTGTTAACTCTTGTTGATACAAATAATCAGGCAATAATTTCAGTGTGTGAAAGTCGATAAGGGGTCACCACACGGCCAAATATAAAGCGAGATGCAAGGGTTTCTCTCAGTCCACTCTTTTATTCCAGATCAACCTACCATTTCATTTAAATGAATAGATTACATAACAGATGAACCGGTCATTTGCAGACACCGTGTGAAGAACTGACCTGCTCCATGCCTGCTGTTGCTGCTGCGCACCTCAAGATCTTTGAGGTGCTCCGTTAACTTTATGTTGTCTTGAACCAACTGGTGGTTTTTGTCTCGAAGGATTCGTAGATCTTCTCTCAGTTGGTCTGTTTCCCGTCTCAGGTAGTCCCCACTTCCGCCTCCCTGCTTGATTAAAAAGATCATCACCTCAGCTACTCCCTGCTTCTCCCTGTCTCACTAACAATATTATCAACGCCCCTGCTACTTCCCACTCCCGCCCCACCCCACGTCATCATCAGTAATATCAACGCCTCAGTTATTCTCCGCTCCCGCCCCCACGTCATCATCAGTAATATCAACGCCTCAGCTATTCCCCGCTCCAGCCCTCACGTCACCATCAGTAATATCAACGCCTCAGCTATTCCCCGCTCCCGCCCCACGTCATCATCAGTAATATCAACGCCTCGAGAATGCCCCAATTGCGTCCCCTGCCTCGTTAGCAATAATATCATCACTTATCAACACTTTAAAGGTGATTCCAACCCTCCACTAGTCACCTTTTCTCTACACGCTCGGAGTTCATCCTCCAGTTCTATTATTCTTCTGTTTCTTGATTTCCGCAAAGCTTCATTTTCTTTTTTTAGCTGGTCAAGTTCTTTTTCTGTTCTTATCAAATTATTGGCAGTAGTTTCGTTCACTTCTTGTAAGTCCTTCAGCTGACTTTCAAGATCATCTGTTAAATAAAAGAAAATAAAGGTGTCACAGAGT
The DNA here is from genome assembly GCA_949752745.1 of Protula sp. h YS-2021. Classification (NCBI taxonomy): domain Eukaryota; kingdom Metazoa; phylum Annelida; class Polychaeta; order Sabellida; family Serpulidae; genus Protula; species Protula sp. h YS-2021. The sequence goes on along the minus strand of OX457025.1, from coordinate 48,028,601 downwards.
GTGGCGGATTTATCAGAGTCAGACGAGCACACTTTTACACGACTCGGCAGTGATATTGGTGGTAATTCAAACGTCACGCGTTTTGTTTGCTGATCGCTGTGGGTTGTAATTCAGTTATTCCTTAACCGTTTTACACCACATTAACACATTTTCCACCTTCAATATCCAATCAAAGTTCAGCTAGAAATTCACGCATGACTCACCTCTAAGTACAACGAAAATCAATACATACATAATATGCCTTTGTCGCGAATTTTTCGAAAAGTTGTCGAACTGACAAGAGACTGACTAATTCGGCTTGTCCATTTGACGACGATGCCCAATTAAACGAATTCCAATCAAAAATTTGTCAGCATTTTGTCATAATTTGTCATTAATTCGTCAGTTTACAGTTTGTCATTAATTCGTCATGCTAATAATTAATAATTTCAATAATTTGTCAGAAACCCATTTCGAACTTCGTCAAATTTATCGACTACCCTAAGTGTCTAACTCAACAATGTAAATTTGTAAAAAAAAATTGTCTTTGTAACTCGCTTGTCATTTTGTTGTCATATATTTCTCAAATCCTAATTTGCAGTTTGTCAATATCTTGTCACAAGTTCGTCAAAACATCTTTGACAAGTGACTGACTGTCCCAATAAAGAATATTAGACAAAATAATTACGATTTGAAAACATTTAAATTAACACCATTTTCTAAGGACATAGTGACCAGCCAAGTTCTAGTTAATCAAGTGTAATAGCACACAGTTCAGGGACATTGTTACCAGCCTCAAACATTAATATCTAATCATACTAGAGTGGCCAGTGCACACCAACATCAGAATGCCCGAACATGTAAAACTCTTTTGTTAGGCAGTCATTGCCTTTTGTTTTTGTCAACAAAAAGAAATGTTTGCCCCTACCTCCCCCCCCCCCCTGCCATTCTTTCCCAAGGCTTGCCTCTCTTGTTTACAAGTTTTACTTTGACAATTTTGCACTATATCAGAATCAAGACTATTACTTATATAGAAGTCGGACTACACAAAATCTTTATCCCATTTCTGAAGGGCGTGGGCGGAGTGAAGGGGAGGTGCGTTATCTGACTTGAGGGTATCTTAATTTCCTTATCGTATTTGAACAGTGTGTGGAACGTGCTACTACAAACTGAGCTTATACTCTACGTCTTTTTTATCCGGATCTGGAAGGTGGTCACCGCAAAGGTTTTAGTGTTAGCATTTTTCATCCGGGTCACGACAAGCAGGTTTTACTGTTTGTCTTTTCATCTGATTCTGGAACGGGGTAGCTAAAAACAGGTTTTCCTGTACGTTTTTTTATCCGGATCTTGAAGGTTGTCGCTAGTAATGAGTTATGCCATAGTATTCTTATCAGATACGTCTGAAAGGTGGTCGCCACATCGCCAGTTACCTATTTCACTGTTTTTGATAACCATCAATCCCCCCCGCACTTTCATCTAATGTCTGCACCGATCTCAACACAGCACTAACCCTTTACCTCTTTCACTGTATGGGACTGTACCCCAAATGGAAGGCAAAATAAAGGAAGAACATTTTGAAAAGTGGCTCGAAAAAATTAAAATAATTTAAACGCATGTTTTTAAAAGAGGACTGCCTTGGGAACATGCATGAAAAATTGAAAGCAATCCGACGAAAATAACAGAAGTGTTTTGAAAACTAGCGCCAAAAATTTAAATGCTACCATTTGATAAATTTGATGAAGTCACGCATAATATAATGATACTTTTTACTCCTTTCAATAGCTCATTTTTGAAGTAATATTATATCAATAATATTCTTATATTCTTTTATTTAATAATTGATAGCATTTATTGATTTACTGATTTCTGAAAATGACGACTGAACTGGGTTCTTTCCAAAAGATTAAGTTTTGAAGGCGGAAGCATCAACTGACAAGTTCTTGACGAAAAACTGACAAACTATGACGAGGCAAAATTATGCGTGTAGTCATTAAGCCAGCACAGAAAGATAGAAAAGCAAACATGGCCAGCTAAAGCATAAAGTTAGCCAGTACACATACCTCCTAAAAGGCGTTTGGTCAACAAGAAATGAGCAGCAAGTCTTTTAAGCAAAAAATTAAAAATGCATAAATGTGCGGTCGAAATTTAATGTCTTTCATTTCCAGCGCACGCTCGTTGTAGACAAAACTAAATCTTTTGCTTGGATGTCTCTTGCTTAGGTCAGTAAAGAAAAGGGTACTGCCTTTAAATAACTATGACTGACTCTAAAGCTAATTTAGCTTTAAACAACACTAGGTCCCTGTTACTTCAATTGTTTTTTTTTTAATTTAACCATTTGCCACATGTTCTTTCTAGCATTTGTCACATGTTTATTTCAAACACACTGCACATGCTTATTTCAAGCACGTGGCAAATGTTTATTTGCTATCCCGACATAACAGCAGACGACATAACGCTCGGCGATATAACGCCCGACGACATAACGCCCTGTGACATAACGCACGACGACATAAAGCCCTGCGATATAACACCCGATGACATAACGTCCGGGACATAGCGTGCGAAACAAAAGTGCAGGGTGCGACATTTGACTTTATTCATCTTTTTCATGGACCGATTTTTGTTCCCCCTTTTTTCTTTAATATATTGCTCGAAACTTCCTATCCTATCCGTTTAGTGCCAGCTCCGGAGATCCATCACACTGATTCAGATAAAAAATATCCGTTTAACGTCAGCTAGTATATAATCTACGGAGTCAGTGTACCCACCACGCGACTGTGATTACGCGAGTTGCTAATAATCTCCTACTTAATCCCTTGGTGCTTCGATGTCAAAACTTACGTGTATAATGGGAGCTGTTTTTGCTAAAACATCACACTTCAACAACAAGATGGAAATCATAGAAAGTCATAACCGTGCAAGTAGTGTAGTGGAACTAGTAGAACGTACCTAGTGTTTAGATGTGCTTAGAACGGGAACGTACTTGGTGTCCATTTGAGTTCAGGATGGTAAAGTGTACAGCGTTGTTGGGAGTTTTGTTCAGATTGGTCACATTTCAAATGCAGTGTGATTTAACAGGAAAGAAAACTGTAACAAGAAAGATGAATAAAAATCGATCCAAACGTCGCACCCTGCACTTTTTTGGACGTTATGTCGGCAGGCGTTATGCCGCCGGGCGTTATGTCGTGGATACATTTATTTACACTTCACACTTGAGAACTGAGGAATCCCCATTGTTATTGAATTCATATGATGCCTATCCGATTTCTTTTTCCGCCCGATTAGCTTGCCCAGCTAACTCATTGAGACGGTAAGGGCCAGGAGGACCACATTTCGTAATTCGAGCAGAGTTTTAAAATTATTTTAGCCCGATGTTGGTTTGTTTTTTGTTTACGGACCAAATAATGTTTTTTTAGATTCTGAAACCTTTCTAAGAAACGTTTTGCCAGTTCGAAACCTTTCTAGAAGCAACATCGTGTTGTTATTTACCCTGTGAAACGGTACCCCCCCGATCCTCACCAGGAATAGTATGCAACTGAAGCTGAAAATTTACATGAATATTCAGTGCATTTGAAATGACCAGGTAAGGTTTTGCATCCACGCGCCGTCCTTATAGAACGCTCGCAAGCATTTCAACATGCTCAGCATATTGCTTGGTTTATGCAAATAAAGCACAATTCATGTATCTAACGCGCAGTGTGGTGGTTGACTGATGCGCGAACTTGTGCAAAAGTTCCTGCAGCTTTTACTCCTAGCATTTCTTGATAAAAAATCAGTGTTGTTTTCGCTTCGTGTGCTGATCAAAAAAACAAGGGAAAAAAAGCGAGGCCCACAACTTCAGATCAAGTACTACATATGTGCGAAATTTGGTAGAATGACGGACCAGTAAAGAGAAAAAGGTCCGACACATTGGCCCCGTAAAACTTCAATATACTCTATGTAAGTCTATGACTTGCTAAGTGTTAATTAAAGTGCGTTTTCTAGGCTGTGTCGACTTGGATACTTTAGCCCGATACTAAATCCACAGTAGTACAATTTGTATGAGGACAGTTTCAGTTTACTCCTTTTCTTAATTGGCTTTAAAAATGAAATACAATTATACATTTAATTACTAGCATTTAACTTCAGTATCTGGCTTTCCCTCAAGATTGATAAAATTTTAAGGTATATCTTTTACTGATTCAAATAAATCGTTACATATACGTTTTTACATAAAGATTTTTAAAAACACCAATCGTTGATTTTGTTTTGCCATCACAACTGGTGTCTATTGACACACGTAACTTGAAATACCCTCCAAACATGTTTAAGGGCTTCCCAAAATATAACTATTCGAGAATTGTGGTAATTTTAATGATTTTTCATATTTATTATTTTGGACCCTAAAGTTTGTTTCCTCATTCAACAGCGAAATCAGTGTTAGTTTTGGCTTTAAAACACACCTGAGAAATGACCCTAGCTCCAAAACCTTTAATCTTTGGATTAAGATCAGCCTCTTAAACACTCAGTCAAAATCTTAAAATTGAAAATGGTCCATTTTATCCATTAAATTTTAAATTTGTAAGGCCAAGTTAAGTTATGGACTTAACCTGGCCTTACAACTGGATTAAACTAACGCAGTTAATGATTACTGTTTCAGCGAGAAGCTGAATACTAAATACTATCAACATTAACTTTATCAGAATATAAATTTAAACTTTAAGTGAACTTTAAGTGAATTTGAATTTAAATAATTTTTTACATAGCTACGACAATTAGCTTAGTTATTCTAAGAGAAATGTGAGAGAAATGTAAATTATAACATAACCATAAAGTTTATATAGTAGTATCATGTTGTTGGCCCATTTGCAGAACTCAGGTATAAGAAGATTTGGCAAATGGCAAGGCTAACGCAACATCGTTTTGCCTTGTTACTATCTGATATTATAATTTTGCATACTTTGCTTTTTCAAAGGCATAAATGTGTAAAATAGGCCTGAGCATGGAGCACATGCGAGCAACAACAAGCATTTGTCGCAAGCTCTTTGATGCACATAAAAAGGCCGGTCGTACAATACACTTAACGATAATACAAACCATAATAGACAAGCTTGCTTTCATGCTTAATACCATCTAAAATAAATAATTTAGTAAAGCAATGTACTTAGAAAATTTGTAGAATGTACCTTCTGTGTGCTCAGACTGCTGTGAGCAATTCACTTCCTTGTGGACTGTTTGAAAATTTTAATATTTCTAGAGAATGTTTAAGTGGAGCTTAATAGATCTTCACTACACACTCTTCACAAGCTTTTATTTTTGGCGCTTTTCAGGAAAAGCGGGTTCAGAGATATTTATTATGTTCTTATAATTTAACTATCTAACTATGTATTATCATGTGCACACGTTTGCAACAACTGGTAAGTCAATAACCTGCAAAGACTGTACTGAGAATGTGCGAAGCGTATTTGGCGCACAAATAGTTTATACTCAGCGTTTTGTATCTTTATCTTTGTGATTACGCAATAATAAAAACGATGAAGATTTGCCAATACACACTTGGACACTCACGAGAAATTCAAGGTACTGAAGACAGTTCTGCAGTTACTTGGTAACCTAAGCGCATTTACAAAACTAGAGCGGCCAGTACACATAAAACATACGAGTACAGGCTGATATCACAAACTTTCAATCGACACCTATTCAATTTCTTGCTTTTGTAAACAAAGACAAACGTTTCCCCGACAAAACCTGTAATTCACCAATAACCATTTTCCATTTTTCTTTTTCCCCAACAGCCACTCTCACAAAGTTTTACTTGAACAAGATTGTACTGTTTTCAGAATAATAAAGCGTTTTACCTATATAAATGTATCCCACGTGTCGGGCTGTGTATCACATTTATCCAATTTTTCAAAGGGGGTACGTCACTTGATTTGTGGGTACTTCAATCCTCTTTTTATACAAGTTCAGGCTTAGATGTTGTGTCTGAGTCCAGAAAGTGGTCACTAGGCAGGTTTTACTGTACGTCTTTTTATCCGGTTCCAGATGGTGGTTGCTAAAGCAGGTTTTACCGTACGTCCTTTTATCGTGGTTTCAAAGTTGATTATTACAGCAGCAGTTGATTATTACTTTACTTACTTTTTTATTGGGATCTGGAAGGCGGTCAAAGCAGGCACGATCTATCATGCGTCTTGTTTTCCAAAACTGAAAGGTGGTCACTCGCGACAAAATCTGACACAATCTTTCGGACTTACCAAGTAAAAAGCTCACCAAGTTTAAACCTCCTCTGATGTTTAGCGGCTGGGAAATCTTACATACAAGATTTTTACGTAATGACGTCATACGCCTTCCTTAATAATGTAACGTGCGTCAAAAGTTGACAGAACCACCAGACCTACTCAAGGAATGAACAGATCTCGAGATATCTTGCGCACAACATTTTGTTCACAACAGACTGAAACACACACATACACACATACATACACACACATACAGAGAACGTATAAACACTATGTCTATCCTTGGTCGGGGAGACATAATTGCAAAATAATACTTAAGCTATAACACATTCAATCAAAGACCAAGTTAGGTACCGTCAAATGGATGAATTGACGATAGTGGTGTCCAACGCATCAACGCTATCACGCTTACCTATATTTCTCTTGAGAATGTGGGGATTTTCTGGATCATAAGCGTCTAAATGACTGGACATGTCACTTCCCAGTTCTTCGTGTAATCTTCCAGATTGTGCAACCTTCTCAAGATCTCTCTTCAACTGCCAAATTTCAGTAGCCATGTTCTCCTTTTCTCTTATTAAATCATTTATTCTTTTTTCCGTCTGAAAAGAAGCAAAACATAATGCGGCTCAGATAGGCTAGTATCTTCATATCTGAAATATCTTGATGTTAAAGGACACGAATTCCCCATACTCAGTGTTAATTTTCGGCATACTCAGCGTTAGTATGTAGCATACTCAGTGTTAGTATTCGGCATACTCAGTGCTAGTATTCGGCATACTCAATGTTAGTATGCGGCATACTGAGAGCCTTGTAGTAGGTGGTAGCCTGAGAGCTCAAGCATTACAAATGCCAAAGTTAACAATGGATTGTGCTGGTTTGCCACTTGACTGCGTATACATGTTACAATGAGTCTGTCACATAAGCGACAGTACAAAGTCATGGAACCTTTCAGTGAATCTATCAAATCAGGAGCATTTACTGGAAATTTAACATTTTACAGCACAATATTCAGAAAATATTGCTTATTTTTATACACAACAATAACAGTCTTCAAGTACACTGTGCCATTTATCCACAAATACAGATGATAGCAAGCTAAAAGAGCAACAACCTCACAGAAAAGTTGCAAAGTTAATTTTGCAACATAACCAGTTCTTCAGACTGTTTTCTGACATATAACAAACAGCCAAAGTCGTGAAATTTTCGAAGAGTATATCAAACAACTTCAAAATCATAATACTGTACCCTACATGCATTTTGCAGAGTCATTGAATATTTAAGGGATTTTCAGGCACTGATGCGGCACATTTACTGTCGCATACACACCTCTTCTCTGGTCTCCAAGTGTGTAGTGAATGTTGGCTGTTCTTGTGGCCTTGCTCTTTCCCTGCTGAGGTCAGCTTCCAGGCTACGCGTTTTGGCTTGAAACTCATTTAATTCCCGTTCACGCTCATCCAGAACTCGTTTAAGGGAAAGAACAGTTTCTTCCAGATCCTGCATTCTCTCCTGATGCAAATAAATTAACCATTACGAAGCACAATATAACACTAAATACTTTAATTTGGGTACATAATGTTGGAATGTAGAACTGGTATCATTTTGTAAAATACATGACATAAATACATACTATAAGCCCAAACAATGTCTCATAACAGTGGTGTTACCACTGCGTACAACAATTATTTTTGTACACGTCTCCAAGTTATTACACTGGTCACTGATGATATATGGTGTACACTGTGTCATTATACTTGTGCACATCTACTCATTGTAGGAAGATTTATGAAAAATGATATAGACGTCTGCTTCATGAAAATATCGCTTTTTATGCTTTTCAAGTTCCCATTTTATTGTGAACCCCCTGTGTTAAAAATAAATTATAATCACGAATTGCAGGTGTGTTCGTGTGCTATGCAACTGGACAGAAAATAAAATCTACACAGGAAGCTTAGTTACTCTGATATCGCGCACGAAATGTATAAATCAGCCAATTTGGTGTTCCACGAAAGGGATCACGATATTTTTAGTTGCACGTGCGCATCGAGATCATGCACGGCAGCACTGGAGAATATAACTTGTTTTCCTTTCAAGATCCGTACAGATCTGTCGAAACAAGTTCTGGTCAGTGTTAAATGTATCATAGAGACGAATCTGTTCAAACTTCAGTGTCGGATGATTTTAACAATGCTGAAACTGAAGCGTACATGATGAGCAATCGCCACCCCGCCAACCCAGAGAACAGAAAAAGACAGTCCATAAAGCATGCCGGCCAGCAGCCACCGACTCGCGGACACAACAGACTAGAAAAAGGGAGTTATATAAGCGCGTGGATCAGTAACCGCCGCCCATTGGACAAAAATAGGGCAGAAAACGGAGCATACATGGAGCATGTGGAACAGTAATCACCGGCCAACTAACAACACGGAGCAGAAAAGGGAGCGTGCACTGGCATGCGGATCAGTAGTCACCGTCCGATGTACATTCGGGGCCGAAGTGATTCTCAGTTTGGTTTATCCCTTTGTTGCAAAGAGGCTTTACTTGGCAGAAGAGTCATTATTTATCACACTTAATTTCATAACATAATGAAAGGTTTTATTGTCAAATGAGCAACAACATAAAACGGTAATGCACCAAGTATCTAGTTATTACGTCAATACACGTAAAAATGTGAGAGAAAAACAGGACCGTGCAAACAGAGCGACACAAGTTGGTCCTGGATGCACTGTTTAATAATTAGAGATCCTGTGGGAACACAGATATTGTTATTATCCCCTCGCCCAATCTTGCTGGGATATGTGATGTGGTTAGTCCGTCCGTCTGTCCGTCACGCTTTTGGGTAGTGGTCTTGTATGCACAACTCCTCAGAACGGGTAAGCACACACATTTCAATTCCTATACAGATTTACCCACTTAACCATTTCATTTGCAAGTAATGCATGCATACAAACTGAACTTGTTAAATATGTCATACTGTGTTTATGTTACAAAACGTACGAAGGGCGAGGGGATTTGCAGCGTTCCGGTGTTCTTGTTTATTTCAAGATTGTCAGTACGAGTACACAGGAAACAGAAGTATTATGTCTGGTGGATACGGCAAGTACATACGTACATAACAGAATATATTAGTGCCAAAGACTCGCATTTTGACTGATCCGAAAGCCATCCCTTAACCTTGCGCACTGCTTGCACTCGCATTTCAGGCTCGTTCTACCAGTGCTGTGGGAAGGGTTTTCGGACCAGTGCATCGTTTTGTTTTATCATTGCACATACAAAATGTACGAAAAGGTTGTATAAATTGCTGTTAACCACCAAGTGCAGAACGACTAGTTGATTTGTAGCGCATGGTTGATTAGATTATTTAAGTGTTTGAAACCATGGAAACACTAGAACCATGGGAACACTAGAACGATGATGGCACTAGAACCATGTAACACTAGTACGTCCATATGAATTCGTACACAAGAATTCACACTAAACTGACTACAGATACACATAACATCAATTATGTACAGCTGCAATGAAATAATTTATGACCTCTTCCAGAAATCAGGCTAATTACTGAAAAACCATGAATAAATAAGAAGATCTGCTTGTCTGCTGCCAATCGACCTTCGTTGTGTAGACCAAAACAGTTTATTTTATTTCTAAAACAAATTTCTAATGGCTTTAGCAACACTGTTTTCTGGCAATAAAATATATTGTTTTTGAATTTTTTACCGGGCACATATATATCAATTTTTCTTAACTTCAATGTTGGCTGGGAAAGAATCCCCCGACTTTTGACAAAAATATTCGTGATGGGATCAGATTTAAAGTTTTAAAACAAAAGTGAATCTGCGGTGATCTGTGCAATCGAAATGGCCGTTGTTCAAGTAAATGTGACACCGACGCGTAGCGGGAAGCGTAGCTAAGTCGGCCACATCATTTAGTTGATATTATAAATCTATGAGAAACCCCACAACTTGTAAGTGTCTTTGTAGGAGGACTTTGTTCCATCTTTCTACACTTTAGTCTTTTCAAGCAGTGAGCGAATTTCAAAGTTTAATATCATCGTGAGTTAAGTATACAGAACACAATTAAAAATGAGCTCAAATGCCTACATGCCCCTCAGATACCGTTAACGGTCACACGTGGGTACAAAAATAAGTATAATTTATCTTTGTCTTAAGGAATTTCGGATGTCTTCATTAATGTAGAAATGTAAGATAATTTCGGATATTTCCAAGCACTTGTTGAAATAGGGAATAATTCCACGTAAAAGGAATAAAATAAATAAATAAATAAATAAACTGGCAGAATTAGTGACTGCACACGTGTAGCACGTTACCAGAAACATATTCCGTTCGTGAATCTACACATTTTTAACACCAGAGAATTTTTACTTGGTTCTGAAGAGCACTGACATTATTTATCATATTTACAATATGATATTTAAGCACAACATGCACAAGTCACTTATCGTATGTCCCCTCGTAATATAAGCTTCATTTTCGTCATCGTAATAATAACCTCTGTTATTTGTTGTAACCCCGACCTCTATGCAAGGTCACTAAAAACACGCTTTTGACGCCACAAGCAAATCAAGTTGTTGCGTGTATTAAATTGTGTGTCCAGTGTGTACTCAGCTTTCAACAATATATGTATGCATAGTTTTTTTTAATGTTTTATAGTTTACGTTATTTAACGTAGGAAAATGAAATTTGACTCACTGATTGAGGATGATCAGACCTCGTGAAATCCGCATTTTTTAAAATTGACCTTAGAGAGCGATTGAGTAATTATCTCGATAACGGTTAGAGCAATTTTGAGCTTATTTTCGACCCTTAGGGCCTAAAAGACGATATGTAAGAGGTGCCTTGATGACATTGATCTCCTGATCATGGTCAAGGTCAAAACTTGGAAGTTAACCATTATCTCGAAAGCGGTTAGAGATAGAGCGATACTGAGTTCATTTTCGACCCCTTTGGCCCTAAAAGGCATTATGCTAGAGGTGCGTCGATGACATTGATCTCCTCGGTCATGGTCAAGGTCAAAAATCGGAAGTTAACCATTATCTCGAAAGCGGTTAGGGATAGAGCGATATTGAGTTCATTTTCGACCCCTTTGGGCCTGAAAGACGATAAGAGGTACCTCGGTGACCTTGACCTCTTCGGTCTGGTCAATGTTAAAAACCGGAAGTTGACCATTATTTCTAAAACGGCTAGACATAGAGCGATTTTGAGCTTATGTTCGATCTTATGGGCCTAAAAGACGATATGTAAAAGGTAGCTTGGTGACCTTCACCTCATCGTTGATGGTCAATTCTGAATTTTAAGAGTTCAAAATCGCATTTTGGTGGCCCCAAGCGAAAACGGTCTAGTTTATCCTGGGTTTATATTAGGCCAGTACAAATGCACACCTTGGTTATCTGTGACATCTAAATTAAAGCAAAAGTCGCACTGGGAGAGCAAAAAGAAGAAAAATGAAAATAAAGATTATGACCGATTATGACCGTGGCACAAATCGTTTCAACGCCTGCTTGAAAACAACTGTATTATAAGTTCAGCCATTTATCTTATCGATCTTAGCGCAAAAAGGCGTGGGTTGGCAATGTCTACATGCTTGTTAGAATGACCACAATGCAAATCCAGTCCCAGGATCGTGGAATACCTTTTTTTAATGGGTCACGAGTGTCCTACCTGATTCGGCGATAAGATCTGCTGTGAATCCAAGAAATGCATACACTTGGCATCGGCACTGCCGAGAATGTCGAGGTAGTAGAGGAGCATACAAGTGCCTCCTGGCAGATCGCTGCGCCACTGCCTGCCGCCACACACCGCCATTTGTGCTCAGCAAATATCTAACGCCTCGCTCAGATAAAGCCCTCTGCTTTTTTGTTTCTGTTCCTTTCCAGTGCTTGTCAAATTGGCCAGATATCCCACAAAGTACAAGTGCAATACCTAAATGAAAGGTATTAATTCTGCAATTTCATTTCTCACGACAAGATTGCATGAAATTAATTTCTGTTTCTAACTGAACTTCTTGCATGTCGTTGATGTTTATTATTGATATTCCAGCCGAACGAATTGCCAATAACTGGCTATAGAATCCATATACGATTATCGGCAAATTCGTTACCCGGAACAGTAATAACACTTGCGAGGTGTTAGCTTAATGAAGCATAATCACAGTTCTATGGCGGCTGTTCCACTTCACGCCCTATTGCAGCTCTGCTGATCCCGCCGATAAATAAAACATACGATCGCGGCTCTTTGAACTTAATATAATCTAGTAAAACTCCTTTCGTTTTGTTTTTTGCCCATAAAGTGGCCACCGATCTCCGAACAATATCCACGCAGTGTTCGTTCTCTCGAAGTCACGCCAACTTGTGCCTCGCAGATCAAGCGTCAGTTTGTTGTCTCAGCCATACAGCGGCTTAGATTGCCTGATTTGAAAATATTTGTTGTATCACTTCGGACGTTCAGTTTTTCCGGACACAAGGCGTGAAGTAAGAAAGTTCTTCCTCAAATATGCCATTGTGGACTTCTACAGCGTTCACTGATCAATTTGGTCACCTGATAACCCGCGAAGAGAAACGCTTTTCTTGATAGGTATTACCTAATCTTACTAGATATTTCCCATTACTGGATAATGTTTTATGGCACTCCTTTCATTTTGGGTATTTATGTTTAGACCGACACTTGTTATTTGTGGCTCGGGCAGAATGTGTCATAAAGGTCTGAATTTCTTTCATTCATTCGCTTTGTCCGTCGTCGCGAATGCACTTGTGCGCATACTAACTCCCGCTTCCAGGTGACTGCACTTTACTCATAAATGGACATAAGCTAATGAGCCGGAATTCCGGAGCTCCCATGCGTAGCTTAGTCATGCCACATAATGTTATGATTTGAGGCGCTTGAATTAAAAATTTGCTGTTCTTAACAATCAGCGATTTAACATTCTTCACGTAAACCAGTCAAGCATGATCGGTGTGCATTTGTATACAAGTTTTCCTCCTGGATCTCAAATAACAACTCTTCATTCGTGTTGTCAGACACAGTTCATACGATTAAGAAATGTGATTACTGGGCGCAAATAACCGTTTTTGCAAAACTATTGCCTAAAGCAAGATATGAACACTGAAAATCAGCATGAAGTACGTGAGCAGAGACACGCCGAAAAAATGACAAAAGGTAAAAACTTCTAAGCCCTGACTGGGCATTACAGGTAACTTGGCCTAAGGAACATTTCTATTGAAGCGGGATTTTGAAAGTGTAGCAGTGAAGAAGGCGTCTGAAGCTATGCCCACCGCATGACAATATGAAGATTCGGTTTTGCAGGCGTGGTCCAGGGTCGGGATCTAGCTATGGCTGATTAGCGGACATTGCTCATGATCAAGGATTACTCATTAAACTAAGGTTTCAAGTTAAGTCTGTCATTGTACCTCTGGAGTGTGTTTTATTACAGGGGTTCATAAAAAAGAAAGAAAGCCGGAGCCAGAGCTAAACCCCGACCCGCGTCCGTAATCCGACCTGTAAGGCCGCATCTATAGTGTTATGAAGCAAGCCATTATGATACCAAGTAGCAAAGTTTTCACAAGAGCGGTTTGGAAGGGGCACTTGATATCACATGTGTCAGCATGCGTGTCCAAAAAAACAACAACAACAAAAAAAAAAAAGCGCCGAGAAAGGGGGTAATTTTCGCGTCAGACGGGGCCGGCAGGGAGTGCCATATTCGTTAAAATAGAGTTTCATCCAGCGGCCGATTCCCATAAAAACAAGAGGCGGGGGGAGGGGGGGGGGGGTTCTTTCCGAACTGCATCCGGCGTCCAGCAAAAAAAAAAAGGTGACCCGAAAAATATGACTGCGCGATATTTAGCCGCGAGCCAATTAGCCGAGCGACATTTAGCCTGCATTGGTATCTGCGACATTTTGTTGAAATTTATAATAGTGAGTGATATATTTTCAATACATTCCTCAAATTGTGGGCAATATCTTTTTAGTTCATTTGTCAAATGTTCCGATGTTCAGCGGCTGAAAAATTTTGCAACCGTCCGACATACCCAAGTAATAATCAGACCAAGTTTGAAGTCGACCCGACTCTTTTTCCCGAGATATCTTGCACCCATTTTGTTCACAACATCACATCACTGATATACAAAAACACACAAAGACACACAAACACATACGTACACACATACATACACAGAGAACGTAACAAACCCTATATATCTTTCCTTTGTCGGGGACACATAATTAGTAGGTAACGCGATCTCTCAAATTGCTTAGAGAAATTTCTTCTCTATAAAGAAATCTGCAAAATCGAACAAGAGCTAACTTTTGAAGATTGTGCTTCAAGTTACCTTCATTTTAAGTCATCCAATCGTATTAAAGAAACCCTTAACCAAATCAGTTAGAAATGTAACTAATGCAGTGACTAATATCTCTAATGATGCTTCATTAAACAACCAAATTGAACCTGCTGACCTTAGAAAAACTACCAAAGCAAACAAACAACTTTCATGACACCACAAAAAAAAAAAGACAACTCGAGCATTCGCTAATCTTCTCAAGGAAATATCGGCATGTTTATTGCGAAATGAATTATACAAGTGAACTCTCGCTGTTGTTGTTGTAGTAGTCGAATATTTCTTAGGAATCTCCGCAAAATCGTCGATTATCTGAAAATATCGACGCTGCTGGAGTCGATCATTGTTATTATTTTTTTAGATTATGTGCATGAATCAATGTGTTCTTTGCCCATAAGAATGCATTCATGGGCTTTACATGTCAGTTTTAAAGGTGGGGGGGGGGGGCACTCTCGTACAAACTGGTTACCATGCATGTCAATAACATTTTAAAAGGACCGCTAAACGTGGAGTGCCACACTAGAAAAATATCCCATTTTTAGTAACCGCCTTTATCCATATTTTCTTCATACTTTTTACATGCATATTGTAATAAATGCTTTAAGTGTCCAAAGGATTTCAATATAACTCGACATCCCTGCTTAAAAACAAACAAACAAAAATATGGAATGCCGTTTTAAGATTTAATGCTTATTTTTGATATCAAAATATAACTAAAGATATCAATAAATCAATATAGATCAATAATGTATATTCTGCTATCAATTATTGAATTGTAGTGCCAAAAATTCTATTTTTGAGATCAAAAAATCAATTTTACAAACTCATAAAATCTTAAGGGAGACACACATTTACAGAAAAGTTTACGAATTATCATTTAATTTTGGAGATGAAAATTTGAATTATTGAGATCAATAATAAAAAAACAATTTTGATCTCAAGAATTGCTTCTTTTTTGTAAAGTAAAAAATTTAAAGAAAGATTCTGCATACAAGGACCTGTCATTATTATTTTACAGATGTGTGCTTCTGAACTTTTTATTTAAAAAAAAAAGACTGATATTTTGATATAAAAAATCAATTTTCGAGATCAGAAAATCATTTGCAGATTTCAAAGTAAAAATTAAAAAAGTCTCATTTTTTTCATTCTCAGACAATGATATCTGAAAAAATTCTTGATACAATAAAAAATGAATTATTGAGCTCAAAATTCATATTTTGCTCTCAAATATTTCATTTTTGCTATTAAGAATTGAATTTTTGATCTCGAAAAATCAGTTTTAGATATCATTAAATCATATTTAATATCAATAAATATTTCTTGATATCTATAAATATGTTTTGATATCAAAAATTATTTTTTGAGATCAGGAATACATTTAGAGATATCAAAAATACAATTACACATAGCAAAATTTTTGATATCAAAATATGGATTTTTTAGATCAAAATTAATTCTTGATACCAAAAAATCAATTTTCGATATCAAAAATTAATTCTTGATATCAATGATTCCCTAATAAATGTGAAAATGGCATTCCAAAACATATATGCTAACAAAAAATGTCATCAAATTGAGGATGTAAGAAGCTGAAACTAAAACCGAAGAACAAAGAACGTTGTTTCTCACCCCCGCCCCCCCCCCCCCCCGGGCCCCTGTCACTAATATCGCGAACTAAATAAAAGAGGTGACCCGGTTAGATGTAAAATTTCGAATAAAAAAATCGACCATCCGGCCAGAGTGTCCGCCTGGGATGCAGAAAAAGGCACTGAAAATGACCTTTCAAAGCGGAATTCTGTCTTAAAATTTTACGGTCGGCGGAGGCATGTTTATGCACGTAACATTTCAAATTCTTGAATAAATAAACTTAATAAGGATGACATAAGTGTCACAAAGTGTCATAACAACATGACTGGGTCATGGTTTTAAAACTTAGGATTAGCAACCGAACTAGCCTTTAAACTACATATTTTAAAGTTTTTAAATATAAAAAATTCTATCATGCAAACTGTGTCGTTTTGCAACGGATGAACTGACAGCTATTGCCAATGAAACTGAATATGGCAGAGAGAACTCCAAGCAGGATCGTGCCATATTCCAATGCCTGTCATGAGTTGGGGATAGACCGAACCCAAGATAGAACGTACATGGGATCCTACGCACCCAGGTCGGAGCGTACCCAGGGCACAGTGGACCCGGGACAGGAAGTACCTGGGTCAGAATATACCCGAGTAAGAACGTTCCCAGGACAGAACGTATCCGGTGTAAAGATTTCAGATTACGTTTCTACCCCCCCTTACCCTCTGTAATTCGAGCTACCTCCCCGGTAACTTCAATTCGAATTTGTATTATCCGACTTGATTTTAAGTTACCCGCATGTCAAAGCTGCTAACATGCAGAACAAAATAATCTGTTATAGTTTTACATTTATTCCCACTAGGGATGGGTCGGATTTAAACCCCGGGATTGAAATTTGACCACGGGGCCCCGTCACATATTTAAATAAATAATTTTGATATTTAAATAAAAATAACATAATGAATAAAAATAATACAAAACAAGCCATCGTCGACGGCGCAGACCCCAACCGGACACAAGTCGCCATTTTGGCAATTTTTGACCAATTTGAAAAATAATACGACGTTGCACAACTTGAATATGTATTCACTGTGCAAGGTAGCATATGCCTAGGATAAATAGTTTTGGAGAACTCGCGTGGAAAGCACCCAAGTCTTACATTGCAGGTATCTGAAAAAATCACAATTTTTGACAAGTCGCCATTTTGGAAGATACCGAACTCGAACAGGAGAAAAGTGGGATATGAATGGTTAACAAAGACTTCAAATTATAAACTAGTCTATGTTATGACAACAATTTGAAGTGTTTATTAAAGAGTGACGAAACTTAGGACTAACATATTATCATAGACAATTGGAGATGATTTGTTATTTCTGTTTTTTTTTAATTTTGCATTACAAAAGGTAGAATTACACGCGTTTCTTTCCAGGATCCTCAATAATTCTTAATTAAGTTTGTTGGAATTAAAATAATATAGTAACTTAAAGTTGATTTATGAAAATGGAGAAAGCTAAGATTTGTTCGATATTTAAGATCTGAGAATAACTGGTCAAGATTTTCAATTACATACACTGTTCTTATGGAAATAAAAGCTGGACATCAGTTAACAGTTTAACTATATTTTGGAAGAATCATATGCAGGTGCCACATCCCCATATATATACATGTATATAACTTTAACGTTTAACTGTGTTCGACTTCTGAAGATTTTAGGAATTTCGCGTAATTCCTGGCCCCGACAGTAATTTCACGTAATTCCTAAAACTTTTAGTAATTACGCGAATTTACTGATTACACAGATTTTCTGTAACATACATATATATATATATATATATATATATATATATATATATACGGGGCCCCGGGGACGGGGCGGGTTTTGGGTCACGGGTCCCCGGTGCCAAAAATTTGGCCCCGACCCATCCCTAATCCACACACAAATAAACTGAAATGAAATATGCATTTTCATCACCCACTACACGACATTATCCATCATCTGTCTTTTGAAAGTTTATAATGTCTATTTCAATCTGTACCATTACTTCTGTGGGCACAGACACAAGGCACAGTTTTTTTAATATCAATAATAACAAGTATGTCCAAGGACATGAACCAGCCGAGTTACCAAACAAGAAAAGAGAGAAAAACTCTGAAAGGAATACTGTTAGGCCAAAAAAATGAAGTATATAAAATGCATTTTAGTCGAATTCTGAAGCTACCCGAAAAGGGATGGTGGAGAGGTTGGGTTTTGATGATTCACGTACATACCGACATTTACACAATTTTACAAAAAAATGGTGGAGAAGCACCTAATAAAGTTTCGATTAAAATTTTATAACTATTTGAAAAAGACTGAGAGAAATGAATGGTGTGACAATTCAGTTATTTACTACCATTTATTCCAGTTTTTGCCAAAATTCAAAGTTCCGCCATTTCGGCAGTTTTTGGTGAACCGCGAAAAAATAATAGCCTGGTAGGCGAACCTCTGGGGAACATCCCTGCGTAACATCTAAACGATTTGTGAAAAACTGTAGGAGTAGTTGCATTTTAAAACTGGGTCAAAACGGGCACAAAAAGTGCCGCCATTTTGTCAGTTTTTCGTCAATTGTCAAAAAAGTAATAACCAGGTGGGGGACCACCCAGGGAAGATTCCTGCGTAATATCAAAACGATTGGAGCAAAACTGTAGGAGGAGTAGCATTTCAAAGAAAAAGTTTAACACACGCACATACGCACATACAAGTCCCCTAAAGTGATACGACTAACCCAGTCCAACAAAGTCGGCTGGGTTAACAACACAGTTTTTGAGTGCAAAAAATGCTTCTTTTTTATGGAGTAAAAAATTAAAAGAAAGATTCTGTACAGAAGGACCAGTCATTATTTATCCCACGGATGTTTGCTTCTGAAATTTAGATATAAAAAACTGATATTTTGACATCAAATATCAATTTTTTAGATAAAAAAATCATTAATAGATTTCAAGATATTAATCTAAAAATTTTCATTCTGAAATAATGTTATCTAAAATAAATTCTTGATATCAATAAAAGGAAAATAAATTATTGAGCTTAAAATTGAAATTTCCCCATCAAATTTTTCATTTTTGCTATCAAGAATTTAATTTTGATCTTTAAAAATCAATTTTAGATACCGCTTAATCATTTTAGATATCAATAAATATTTTTTTGATATCTTTAACTATTTTTTTGATATCAAGAATTTTTTGAGATCTAAAACACATTAAGATGCATAAAAAATATCATTACACATAGCAAAAATTAATTATCGATATCAAAGAATGAAAGAGATCAAAAATAAATTCTTGGTATAAAAAACTCAATTTCTGAGATAAAAAATAATTCTTAATATCAGTAATTGCTTAATAAATGTGAAAATGGCATTCTATGGAGAACTACATTTATTTATTAGACATCTATAAAATGTAAGGCACATGTGGAAATAAAACTGCTACGAAGTCTTAATACATATAGCAACTCAGTCTGTGGTCGATGTGCTGAGTAAGAAAGCGCACAGAGCACTCATACAAGCAAGCGCATACTGGAATGCTCCAGTTACAAGCTGCCGAGTATTAACAAGTTTCAAGCTTGGTCTCGCACTTGAACCGGAAAAATGCATGGTTACTCGAACAGTTAATTGCAAAGGTTAAACCAAATTTTAATTTTTTTATTCACGATTAAATGACTGTTAACTATAATCGAAACGCTTAATATAACGGAAAATATTAACCGACTCCTAAAAGGGCCTGAATAAATGTGGTGCAATGGTTGTATACCATGATGAGAGAAGGAAAACAAAATGAAATTGACTCAAATCTATGGAATGCCGTTTTAACATTTAATGCTTATTTTTATGTAAAAATATTATTAAAGATATCAACAAATCAATGTAGATCTCATTAATTTAATTTTTGCTACCAATAACTGAATTTTAGATGGCAAGAATTTATTTTTGAGATAAACAAAAATTTACAAACTTGAAAAATCTAAAATTTAACGAATGTCAATTAAATTTTGAAGATGAAAAATTGATATCAATAATAATAATGCAACTTTTGAGCTCAAAGTTTTTTGTACAGTAAAAAAATTAAAAGAAAGTTTCTGTATACAAAGAACAGTCATCTTTTTATTCACAGATGTGTGCTCCTTATTTTTTATGTAGAAAATAGACTAATATTTTGATATCAAAAATTAAGTTTTGAGATAAAAAAATCATTTGCAGATTTCAAAATGTAAATTAAAAAAGTTTTAACGGAAATAACGATATTTGAAAAATTCTTGATATCAATGAAAGGAAAATAAATCACTGAATTTCAAATTTAGATTCTGCTGTCAAATGTTTTATTTTTGCTATCAAGAATTAACTTTTTGTTCTCTACAAATCAATTTTAGACACCATTAAATAATTGTTGATATCAATAAATATTTCTTGATATCTCTAACTGTTTACTGATATCAAGGATTATTTTTGTGATCAAGAATACATTTAGAGACATCAAAAATATAATTACAGATAGCAAAAAATTAATTTTTGATATCAAGAAATGAATTTGTAGATGTTGTAGATTAAAATTCCGGTCCAGCGGTGACCTTGAATAACACCTCAAAGACACCAAAATCGGGAGATGTCACTCATGCAAATATGCACATCGAATTTCACCGAAAGGAACATAATTGGGTCTAAAGCGTGACGTGTGATGGATGGATGGCTGGATGAATGGATAAATGGATGGATGGATAGACAGATGGATGGATGACAGATGGATGGATGCATGGGTGGACGGCTCGACGGACGGACGGACAAGTAAAAAACAGCACGTTCCTCCTCTTCAGGACGGGTCAAGACATTTTTAAAACACGTGCTCTTGTGATTCATTTATTCGAAATCTGTGTCCTTGATTGTCATTTTTGGCGGATTGTTGACGAAAGCAGTTCCCATAGCGAACCATCCGTCGTACTCTCGTTCGACAATTAAAAAGCAGTCGACTCAAAACTACAGGGTGATAATATGGTCATTTTTTCATGGGGGACACCCTGTAGAATATTAAAATCCAATTTGATAAAAGATGTAGAAGATTTTTTAAAATTCTAAAAACGTTTAACAAGGATACATTTTGCACTGACAAAATTCTACAGAAGACCATCTATGGCATTTTTGCTTACTAACACTGATGAAAACTGTAGAAATAGAAGCTCTTTGCTCTAGCATCATACACACATATTGACAACCGGTGGCTACTACATGACTAAAGAAGGGCGACCCATATATAAGACACATGTAGCTAATTTAGTAATGGAAGTAAATACGTTCACCGGTTCCGTGGGTTATGTTGCAAAAGTTTTCCCTGCCCGTAGAAACAGCCTGTTACCATGTAGAGAAGACCTTTTCTTCGGCCAAGCCCGTAAAATGTGCCTGTCAACGCATTTTCATGTCCACAGAAAAGGCTTTTTCTATGGGTGCTATGCCGGGAGAACTTACGCTTCAAGACATAAGTTTTCAGACATTAATGTTTCCCTCTCGAAAACGGAACAACTAATAAAGAAGCAGTAAATGGGAAGAAAAGCATAGGGATGGTGCATTTACAGTGAAATCTACGGGCTTGGCCGTAAAAAAGGACCTTTTCTACGTAGAAACAGCCTGACATTTCAATAATAAAATTAAATATGGGTTCTTATGCACAGCACTTTTCTACGTCACGATCCGTAGAAAAGTCCTTTTTTACTTTTACTTATCCACCTTCAAAGTAATATACCTGTAAATGGATTTTTAAGATGAAATGACATATTAACGCATAAGAGCGTGGAAAAGTCATTTCAATAATAATGGCTTTCTCACGCACAGGACTTTACTACGCCACTCTCCGTAGAAAAGTCATTTCAGCATGGTCTCAAGCTCGGGTTTAGGCCCTTTTCCCCGGCACTTCTATCCTGCTGTGACATCCCCCGGCCTTTCGGATCCAAAAACCAAACGGGGAGAAAGGGGGGAATTTTGAGGCAAGATGCGGTTCACATGGAGTGCCAATTTCGTTTAAAAACAAAGTAATTTTCATTCAGTACTCCGCCTTTCCTACAAAAAGGGGGCTTATTTCGCAAAAACATTCCCAGTTTGGTTAAAAGGGTCTTATTATAAAATTAACAATCCGCGTTTAGGGGACGTTTTAATAAGTCACATACATGGTAACCATTTGGTACGTGAGTGCCCCCCATCCCCTTTCCATATTGCAATCACTTTTTTTTGGGGGGGGGGGGGGGGCAACGGTTTTTCAGTACCACAAACGTGCCCCAGGACCATCAAAGCGCATCTGTAACACGTGGTGGTACTGAGTATCGCCGATGGAAAACTAAGTGGAACGTGCTTTTGAAGAGGTTGCGCTGCTTTACTCGGGAGACACAACGTGGATTCAATAAGCAAACTAGAACCTCACTTCGCTAGCGAAATGTTAAACACTTGACAAAAATTAAAACGCAAAAATACTTCCTTCAATGGGTAATTTCTTGAATAATATATTGCAAACAACACAGCTTGAATATGTCTTATAAGCCGAGTAGTGTTTGGTTTCTGTTGACTTAAGGTTTTATTGACTGATCTAGCATACGCCGTGTTAGCTATTTACGCAGTGAGAGCTCGCACAAAGCTCACTGTGCAACTGTGTGTGATGTGGGTTAAATGCTACGCATTTAATTGCCAAAAATGCACTCTTTTCACATGGCGTTTTAACAAAGAAAACGAAATCAAAGACGAAAATAAAAAGTGACATGCACATGTTCAGATCAAGCTCTTCATAAGTCCCAAGTTTCATGGTCGTAGGGCCCATAGTGTCAGAGGAGAAGAAGACACAAAAAATAGGAAAAAGTGTCAAGAAGAAAAAAAAAAAGGACGAATTTTGCTCGCACAAATTCATATAACTCTTGCAAGCCAAAGGCTTGTCAAGTGTTAATTACAAAAAGCTATCAATCAACACACATGGAAAATTTGCGGACAGGGCAAAGTCACAGAGCTTCACGTACAAAGTAGTTGTTTGATGATGACGCTCCGCATGTGAAACTCAAGCAATTAAAGGGTGTTTTGACATGGTCGGCAAAATTGTTAAAATCTGTAGCAAAAGTAAATAAATAAATAAAATAAAGTATAAATAATTCTTACACGTTGCGTTTTCTCTGGCTGTGTTTCTTGCCTGTTGGTGGAGAAGTTGACAGCAAGGGGTGTGCTCCTGGCGGTGCGTAGCGGCGGCCGGATGTGCGGTCCCCGCTCTCTGTCGTGAGTACCCGCCTCCCGCTCGTCGCCGCCGCGCTGCTCCACACTCAGTGCTCGCTTATTTAACGCATCCTCCCTGGATTCACCGTCAGAATGATACCTGTCCCGCGACTCATAGCGATTGTCGTATCTGCCTCGGTATCCGGAATCCGAGTAGTAACCAGACTCTTTACCCGAATGCGAATGGTATCTAACGTGATCGGAGTCTGGCGTACGTCGGTCATATGATTCTGGTGCGTGTCGGTCACGTGATTTTGGCACGTGATCGTCACGCGATGCTGTACGTGTCTTCTGCTCTTGGCCGTAGCCCCGACCCGTGTCAGTGAGACGATGTACACTGTGGAGAGCGTCTGTGCGTATGGCGGTCTCCTCTCTGCCCGCGCGGTGTATGCTGTCGGTGCTGCGACGCATACCGAAGTCGGAGCGGTATGGTGCTTGCTCGGCGTGCCGGTACAGCTGCTGCTCGCTACTATACGCGGCGCCCGCGCGCCACAGTCGGCTTGCAGCATCACCATTCCTCGAGCTCCACTCCTCACTTCTGCCGTTCATCGCATGCCCTTCTTTCCTATATCTATTGTCTCGATATTTGTCTTCAATGTAACCCTGCCTGGAGTCGTGAGGATCGGGTGACCGCAGCGGTTGTTCTCTGGATCCATCTCTCTGCTGAATACCGCTTGAAGGTACGTCTTTTCCCTCATTAGATGTTTTCATTTTCAATTGTTCCTTCAACAGTTTCTCATAAACTCGAGATCTGCGTATTCCGCTGGAATTACATGGAGAGCCATGCTTCGCTTCGGAGTCACCCGTATCAGAATCCATACTGTTTGATCTTTTCTTTGAAAACTTTGAAAACTTTGGAGGGATCTTAAACATGGGTAGATCTAATCCATCATCTTCGGCACTACCGCCTACTTGCTGCACACTCGGTGATGCCTGTCGTTTTACTCGGTTTTCTGTACCGTTATTGTTTAAATCATCTAAGTTAATTTTTAGTTGTTTTGGATCTAATACCCCATTAAGGACAGTATCTGATCCGGTATCAGTTTTCTTCGAGGCCGTGGAGACGTCACGGCTCATACGGTCAGCGCTGTTCCCTTTATTGTGTTCGTCTCTAGTCCTGCGCTTTCCCTGAACTTCTTCTGCTAAAATCTTGCGTTCTTCGTAAAGTTTAGTTTCTTCTCCTGTAAAGACACAAAATATAAATGAATAAAACAAATAATAACTAAATAACAGTTCGATGCATTGTGTGTAATGTATCTGTCCAATCCCCTAAGACCCTCCCATTCCTTCACACAGCCCCATCAGACGACAAATCCCCATTTATGAGGACACACCCCAATCACCGAGGACAACAGCCCCACCCCCCCCCCCCCACGCCACCGCCGCCATCACTGAAACACAAGGGTCAGTCTGAAAACCTCAATGCATTCAATGCAGCGCTATGCCACATGGACAATTCACGGGTAGCTGCATACACCGTGTGTGTACACCATAGCTGCATAAACTGCGAGTGTTGAATGTATAGCTGCATACCACACCTCGTGCGTACACTGTATAGCTTAATACACCGCACGCGTACACTGTATAGCTGCATATACCGCGCGCGTACACTGTATAGCTGCATATACCGCGCGCGCACACTGAATAGCTGCATACACCGCGCGCATACACTGTATGGCTGCATATACCGCGCGCGTACACTGTATAGCTGCAGACACCGCGCGCACACACTCAATAGCTGCATACACCTCGTGCGCACACTGTATGGCTGCATACACCGCGCGCGTGCACTGTATAGCTGCATACAACGCGTTCGTACACTGTAGTATATTCCGCCTGCACACGCCGTATAGTTTTACACACTGTGGTATTGGTCACGGGTCCATGCCGTTTACAGCTGTGCCCTCCTCTGGGTACACACGGCGAGCACGATCTGAACAGTTCTGTTATCCTGCTGGTGTTATGTCATTAGCGCACGTGTTTCTCTGAGTCGCTACAGAGAATAAGGTGAAAGAGTCGCACTTCTGTCATTAACCACTCCCGTTTTCAGAAACACGACTGCATTCGCCTTTTTGTCAATAGAGTCTGGTGAATTCAGTGAATTTATGCAGCAGCTGGCTTTAACACTCGTTAATGTTATTGAATTTCAATTGTGTTCTATGTGTGCCCAGTTTTCGTGCCCTGCAGTTAGCCTAAGCAGACTCGGGCAGGCAGGCAAATCCCACGGAAACGTCAGTCCGCGCACAAATGTGAAGGCCAGCTTGTGCCTATCATTAAACCAGAGCGTCTCATCTGATCGAACTTATCTCGAGAGATCGACAACACTTTTATTGTAAGGACAAGTGTCATAATCCGTGCGACACAGGCACTCGTTCACTCATTGTGCACTAAACCTGCAAAGACGCCGTCCTTGTGCATTCAGGTCTTAATGAACTGGGCCTTTGTTGTAACAGCTCTTTCTTAAAACTGGCTGAAAATTTGTGATAATAAGACACACCGAGTGATAAACATTCTCTCGAAAATGAAATGCTGGGGCACGCCTTGCGTGCTCTGATTGCAGATCAAGGCAGCTTGAAAACCCGGAAATCGATGTTCGTCCATGTGCTGAGGAAGTAATGTGATAACGTACCATTCAAACGCAGAAATGGTTTCCCGAACTAGTTGTGTGCAAGAAAACGGTTCTAAATTATAAATACCCTAAATATTAAACCTTAATTTTCATAGAGCCGTATCATAAAAAAAGAATATCGTGAAATGGAGCCTTTTGTCTGTAATTAGAAAACTAGCGGGAGAAGATGCACCCGCCGTTAATCGGTCCCTCGCCAGTTTTCTAACCGATGACACAAAACAGATAAATACAATTAGATACAAATGAAAGTCAATAAAAGACAGTAATGTTTTACAAGAAGTAAAAACTTTTCATTTCCTCAGCACGAATCCCGGGCAAAAGCCCAATAGGACAAAAGCCCAATGTTTAAAATTTTTTAAGAATATAGATTTTGCCCCGCCCTTATTTTTAAAAATCCCCATAATTCCATTTTTTATCTTTACAACAATTTGATTTTTTGTTCTTCGCAAAGACACCGATTTATGAAGCCGAAACAATTCCCCGGACCCTGGAACAGCATTTGATCCACGGAAATAAACAGCATGGGGTTCGATCGAGCTTTTAAATGAAAGCCTTTTGAATAAAAGTTCGGTGTATTGTTATGTAATAACGTGTGAAATTAAGATCAATACCTGAATTGTGTAATATCCAGGATATAGTAACTTAAAATGTAGAACAAATAACCAAGGGATCAAATTTTGTGAAATATTATGTAATTGTTGGGATGTACCATCCGCAAACAATATTTTAACATTCTGAACAAGCGCGAATATATATAATGCAATAAAAAATTGAGCATTATAAATATATCATTCTTGTAATAAAAAGTAAAAAATGATTGGGGTTTTGTCCTATTGGGCTTTTGTCCGGATTGGGGTTTTGTCCGCCTTTGTTAAATGATTAGGGTTTTGTCCTATTGGGCTTTTGGCCTATTGGGCTTTTGTCCGTTTATCCCTCAGCACATGTACGAATCTAATATTAGTGCCTGGTGAACGTCGCTTAGCTCCGGTGTAAGGAAACGTTTTGACCCCCAAAATAAATCGACCCCCCGGTCGATTTGTTTTAAAACAAACAGACCCCCCGGTCGATTTGTTTTAAAACAAACCGACCCCCCCCTGAAATATTTTAACCCCCTTATTTTTTGTTGATTTATTTATTTATTTCACATATGGCCACCTTAATAGTTTCTTTAATTGAAATAAAAACTATATACATAAATAAAAATTTATTTAGCAACTAACATCTACATTTTCAAACACGAAAACACTTTGAACACCACTAGCATACAGTCACCAAAAAATCTGTCCAAGCTCAATAATGTCATTTCAATGGCTCAGAATAATAATTTTCTACATCAGGAGGTAGAAAATACTTAAAATAGTATTTAAAAACCATACGCACCTTTTTTACTTCCATTTTATATTTAAACATGATTTTTTGGAGGGGGTCATTTTATTATAGGGGAGGTCTGTTTGTTATGGCGGGCTTTCCTAAAACAAATCGACCGGGGGGTCTGTTTGTTTTAAAACATATTGACCGGGGGGTCGATTTGTTTGGGGGTCAAAACGTTTCATTACACCGGTGTTGTCCTACAGTCAACCCACTAGGGATTCCGCGAAGATAGCACTCATAAAAGTCAGGAACTACTTTTTAAAATATCCCTCCGATCTGTGTTTATACATAACAGATAGATCTCTCACCGGACATTTGTTTTACAACAACGTGCTTAGCTCGGAAAATGGCGTTGTATAGTAGTTGAAGTCCCAACTAAAATAAAAAGGTTATGGCATTATCGTTCAGCAAAAACCTTAAGAAAAAAATGAAAAAAAAAACTAAAGAAGTAATCCATGGGAATCAGAAGAATGTGCACGCTTTTTTTCTCTACTGCTTTAGCAAAAATTAATGTACTTCGCGGGAAAATCCCAGGATGGGAGCGGGAGTAACTTATTTGAAAGGGCGGATAGGCCTCCTTGCCATAGAGTCAATTACAAAGCAGCTTTTTCTCCCTCTACACAGCATAGCTCTTCCAACGTCTATCCGAAGTCGGTAAAAGATGTG
The DNA here is from genome assembly GCA_949752745.1 of Protula sp. h YS-2021. Classification (NCBI taxonomy): domain Eukaryota; kingdom Metazoa; phylum Annelida; class Polychaeta; order Sabellida; family Serpulidae; genus Protula; species Protula sp. h YS-2021. The sequence continues at coordinate 48,000,542 of OX457025.1, read as the reverse complement.
GTTTTTTTGTATGCAATTAAATCCCAGCGTAGATCCGACGTCGCTTTGCCGCGTCTATCGAAACTTGATAGAACGTGATATGTTCGCGGAGTGTATGTTTCTAGCGTGCTTTGGTGCAGCTACCTCACGGTACAATAAAAACGGTCGCTGTTTTACCTCTTTTGTATTTATTATCCATTAATGATCAGTATTTGCTGATAATCCGAGGTAAATAATTGCCATTTTACACAAAGTTGCATTTTAAGCAAAAAAAAATTATTGCTGAGTTAGTCAATAAGGAACTGAATCTGTTCAACTGTTTATTATGGGCTGACATGAGCCGCTTAAATTGCTTATATATTTCGCCTTTGGAATTCGACACTTTTGAATTAGGTTTGAACTTGTCTGAACTCAGTAAATCTCAAATAAAATAAATGCCTGTTGCAGAATAAGTTACGTAGTATGCATTTCCATGTACAATAGTCAGTTGTTAGTTGGCACGATCCCTTGACTTAGGCACTTCAATAGAGCCAGGTGGCAGATTAGTAGCATTTGCTCAAGGCTTTTGCAGATTAGGGCACAGGATATGGGGATCAAATGCATATAAAACCGCAAATTATCTTAAATGTAGTACAGACAATCTGATGAAAGGTCCCATATTAAACTGTCCTTTTATTTCCTAAAACGAGCTTTTATGAGTAATAGTGTAATTCGGTTTCTCCACATTTAGATTGGTTTCGCTTCTGGTAAATACATTGTATCATGTCACTGCTGTAAACACAACATTTCCTTTCGCCACCATTCCCCACCCCCACCCCCCCTCCACCCACACATAAGCGGTTACAAACTGGCTCAAGTTTGTTGCGGGAGGGAGGGAAGAAATTCACTAAAAGTGGAGAACGCGAATTCGTTTTACGAAACAAAACGACAGTTTTACTTCGAAAAGCTTCCAATTTGATTATATTCCCTTCAAATTACAATATTAAACGTAAAAGTTCATTGACGTAGCAACTAGATGAAGGGACTGTAGTTGCAGTCCCACTTTTTAACAGCGAAACAATTTGAAAGTAAAAATGCCTGTATGTCATGACGTCACCAGCTGAGGGAGCAGCTGGCATGGCTCATGCCCCCCTTGTTACCTTGCTACGAGACCAGAAAAAAGAGACAAAAACATCGGAGTGGCTCCAGAACGACCCAAACAGATCGTGTCGAACACAGCAACCTCAGGAATATGCAGGAAATCAAATCACTGGAAGACAAAGTGAAAGTGAAAAAAACAGCATGTGCTCCAAAACATTTACTGACTGTCCTGGCGAAAGGGGGCTGAGGTTTTCATTAAGGGTCGGCATAAAGGATATGATCAAAGCCTTTTGACTTGACGAGGTAACGGCGTGGCCCTTTAGCGGCGAAAAGAGAGACTATGCCCTCTCCTTACCTGAACCTCTGGTAAGGCAGGTAGAACAATATCCTTGAATGTACCCATCCCTTTGGTAACAATATGGGTCTTACTAATGAAACCAGCCCTCAGTTTGAGAAAGATTTTATTCCATTCACCGTTTTCTTTCTTTCTCCTCTTTACATGGCGTAGATTTCGCCCCTCTCTTGCCTGGTGCTAAGACCAGGAGAAAAGTAGACCTCACCGTGGCATTTTTTTGGGTGAAATAACCACATCCCCGACTACGTCCGTACACTGCAGGTATCGCAGAGCCAGGAAAGGATCCCACTGGGCTACTTTGACCCAGCGGGGGAGTGGGCTTTTGAAGTGTCTGTTTTGTTTAGATATTTTTGCTGACGTCCATTATTTGTTCAGCGATCTTTCCATTTCAAAATAATTCAGAGATACCCCCCAAGGAATAAGAAGTAAGCGTGTACTAAATTCCATCTTCGTATGTTAAACGGCCTAACCTTTGAGGTAAAAAATACTTTGATCTCAGTTTGACCTTGATCTTGACCTTGAAAATCACTGGCATGGCACTTACTTAGTTTGAACTTCAAGGCCAAGGTTAAACTAATGTAAAAATATTTTAATAATTCCTATTTATCATGAAAAATCACTAAAGCAGGGCTTAAACCCATGTTCGAACACACATTTGATTTGAGTAGGGGTTATCTAGCAATGTGAACCTTGACCTTGAGGGTCAAAGTCAAAGGTCACGTGGCCTTTGAATCGCGTAAACCGATTTATCTCCAAAACAGTTAGACCCTTTGGGCCTAAAACCCGTTGCATAGGAGGAGCTCAGTGACTTTTACCTTTTTGGTCGAAGCCAAAGTCGAGGACCGGAAGTTGACCAATATCTCGAAAACAGATCAGAGCGATTCTCTACCCTTTGGGTATGAACACGTTACAAAAGAGGTACCACAGTCACCTTGACCTTCGCATGACATAACACATAATTTTTTGTCGTATATTCAAGTGGGTAAGTCCACTCTCTAGTGGAATTCGGTCTAGTTAAAAATGACATAGATGTTCTTTTGAAAGGAATGTGTTGCTTGAGAGCCTTGAGAGGCTCAGCTGTTCCTCGCGCCTTCTCTGCCCGACTCCATACTCTCGCCCCGCATATGGGTGACGGGGCTGCGGATACGGCGTGACAGTGACTACGCCATAAACAAAACAAATCTGTAGCCGCGGTTATATCTTGGGCGAGTGTCTTCACTTTTATATCATAGGCAGAGATTGCCAGAGGCTTGATGTAAGAGAGGACGAAGGAGATAAGGACATTTCCATACTAATAAAAAAGCTTTCAAATATCTAAATACTTAGGAGTGCCCTCGAAAGTTTTTAATAGCCAAGTGACTATACATTGGCTTGTCATATAAATCGACCGACGAGAGAAGATAACAACTGGTGTCTGAAAAGATAGAAAGGGTCAACATCTTACTTGTTCGAACACCTTCTCCACGAAATTGATCCAACGTCTGTTTGGCTTCTCGATGGACTTCAATCAAATTCCAAACTTTTCAGATTAAGTTTGAATACTTTTGCATAGAGATTACAGTAGGTTATAATCCCGCGGCTATGATCCCACCAAATTACTGTCAAAGTATTTCTTACAAAGAAGACAACCTGTTGTGATCTACCTTTGCAGCAGCGCCATGAGACTGAAAATAATCCAAGAAAGGGATTCTTCTGGATATCCGACCAGGTCGCTCACTATATCACCATCCTTTTACATATTAAGATTAAAACTGATAATTTGCTTATACAGGTTTCGCCATTTATAAGTTCAAACAAACCTATTAACCTGTCCTGTATAAAAACAATTTTATAACTTTTTTTGTTATATCTTAGCTGGAAATATGTTACAAAAACATGTGCCTGACACAAAACAGAGCCGTTCTCGATGTACCCATTACTGGTCTAGTCACTGTGTATTTGTTGCGCCGTTTAACGCCATTTGGGATTGTATGTGTGACACTTGATGCATAATGTATTCCTGACTCGGCCAGTCAACGAAAACACAGCTTGCCCATGAATAATGCAGCGTGCGGTCACGAGTGGGCTGGATTAGGTTTCTGCTCAGATGGCAAGGCTTTGCACCGTGCTCAGTGGAGTCTTTAAACTTTCATATTATAATAGTCATTAACCCCCACACGCGCAAATCCGTTTTCAACATTTTGAGGTAATTTCCAAAATATTAGGGTAAGGAGAAAAAAGAAAATAATTGAGTTATTATTATTATTATTATTATTATTATTATTATTATTATTATTATTATTATTATTAGGGTAGTTGGTTGGTAGTTGCTAGTCAGGACTCAGAACTTTACATTAACGACTGCCCAAGCTTCCAAGGCAAGTAACATCTGTGGTTGAAAGGGGCTGTATTCACAGAAGTTAACTGTACAGTTAACCAATTCCGTACTGCTCCTATAGCTAACAGAACCTTTGAAAGTTAATATATATTATTGTAAAAATTGTTTGCCTGGATACGCGTTTAGGTGTCTGGTGGTCGAGCAGGTAAAAAGCGTGGCCGGACACGCAGACATCTTAAGCTGCTTGCCCAAGAACCGGCGTTAAAACGTTAACCCAGTAAAGTTCTTGGACTGTTTACATATTGTAAATATATCTCTTTGGGGCCCAGAATAACAAAAATATTGTTATAGAATTGTTGATGCACAAAGATTTCAACCACCAGCTGTAACCGCTCCGCTATTGCTTTGTAGTTATAAAGATTTCTTAACCAGAATGAGTTCGTGTGACATAAATTTCAGCCAGTTCGTGAAATGGGTGAACATTTCACCAATTGCATAAACTCACCTGGCGTTTGGCAAAACAGGTGATCGCAAAGTACACTTGGAAGCAAAACATTCAATAGAAACAGTAATGCTTCTAAAACAACGCTTACTTTGTTGTCATTATATTTTAGTGACCAAAATACCAGTGACTTATCAGTTGACGTGCCTTCCAAGTCAACAAAGGACTGCTTGGATAAAACTTGTAAGCAAGGACCAGCCACTAGGGAGGACGCGGTCAGCAAGACCACCAAGGATAACACAGCCATTAAACGAGCAGAAGCAGAGAGTGACAGGAAACACGATGAAGCAGGAGCACAGAACGAGCGCGGCCCGCGTCTCCAGCGAAACGCGGGACTGGCGCTGTTGAGGTTTCGTTATAAGGTATCGAAAGGACTGCTCGAGCACATGCTTGTCGTCCATCTGAGGGTGCCCTTCTCACGCGTACAATTTTGCACATAGAACTTTGTCTGGTTTGGACTCTATCCTTGCAGCCACACACGGTGTATTTTTCATTCACAATTTGCGAATGGAAGGTGAAATTACGAAAGTACCCTATTTTTTCGCTAAACATGGACGCATTTTCATCAGAACAGACCGTGTATAGGGGGCTTTAAACATTTTGGACACGCATAGTAACGGCTATAAGAGTGTCAGGATAGTCATGAGGGTGAGGATAAAGGGTTGATCGTCGTATGACCCTGTGTCATGGTTGCCCTGTTTGTAAGAAACTCACATTTTTTAGGAAATTAGTCAGATAATGTTACAGTTTTGCACACTGATAAAAAAGAGGGAGAGACATCTGCCTTGTGCCAAAACACTGACGGCTGTGATTTGTACAGCTCGAGTAATTCAACGGGAAAAGCTCACTCCTAGATATACACATGTCTGTCACCGACTCCGGAAGTGTTCAAAGGATATCACTGGCCAAACTGTCTATTTTTTACAATACCAGGGAGTGCATCTGAATAAAATATTGTCAACCAACACCTATATATTTTAACGTCTGAGCAAAAAGAAAACAATGACTAAACTGAAAAAAAAAAAGTACTAAAAAGTGCCCATCTTTCGGATCCGTCTGCTACTGAATAAATTTCTGGACATAAAAACAATTAAATCGGAAGAGATTTTCCTGTGTGTGCAGGTCAATTTAATTATGCTGCTGTATACTTCATGAATAAAGCCATCAAATACCGACGCTTTCTGCTTGTCAGTTTGTGATTGCCAGTTCTGGTACATTACAAGAAATCAAACATCAAAGTGATCTACGACACCGGTTACAGCAACGACTCGCGGACGATCCCAAACTCGAGTTACAAAAAATGCAACACAATTCCGAAAATAGTTGTTTTTCTCACCTTTTCTTTGCAAGTTACTCAAAACAAAATCACGTGGTCCGAACTGTGCAAGTGGTAGTCCATAATCAGAAACTCAGTAACACAATATATATGTGCGAGTGAAACCTGACCCAGAGTCGCTGTTGATATCCGCAAATTGGTTATGTGGCTAAACGGCCCTCTGGATAAGCAAATGTGCATACAATCCATTGAATAACCGCGGATAGTGTTCAGTCATTGAGCGGCGAACAACCCAGTAAATCCTTCTGGCCGCGTATTCATACAAGCCGTGATTGATTTCCTGTCGGTGGTCCTTTCTCATGTAGACAGCCGTAAATCCAGTGGCATATGACTGTCGCATGCCCGTGTACACAGCTATTCATATAGACTATCAAATAAAAACTTGCTACTTTATACCGCATTCTTTGCTCAGGATTTTGATGACACTCATTTATTGCGTTCATATGAGGGTTTTACGCACTCCTGTCACCAAAACACGGTAAAGAAAGTCCACCGTAAACCTCATGCAAAAAGCTAGCAGAAGAGTGAGACCTCGTAATATGGGCTTTGTCTCTCCTTGTGCAGGCAATTATATGATTAATCATGGCGGTCGTTTTTTTTATCTTTTTTTCAAGAGGAGCGCATTGATTTATAAAAGGAAGAGTCCATTCAGTGCGCGCACGTAGTGTAGACCGTGGGCCGGCTTTGAGCCCAGCGGTCGGTCAGCTGCCTCACGCATGTCCCTGCCGCGTGCATCAGTGCAGAGAGAGAGAGAGAGAGAGAGAGAGAGAGAGAGAGAGAGAGAGAGAGAGAGAGAGAGAGAGAGAGAGAGAGAGAGAGAGAGAGAGAGAGAGAGAGAGACCCATTAAGTCGAAATACAGCATTGCAATAGCCCTCTTCATAACCCTCGTTCAAATAGTAACCGTCGTTTGCATGAGAAATCTGGTTTATTTCGGCCATTTTTAAGTAAAACCTCATGTAAAAGAGAACAACCTATCTTAAAATGACATGGCGGGCTGGAGGCACGAATAAGCTGTAGCCTATTACCCTGATGTGAAAGGGGTGGCGTATATGTGTTACAGGGAATCTGTGAAATTAGGGATTTCATGAAATCCCTAGTGGATTCGTGTAATAACTTGCCCAATCAATTTTGATGTTTTACTGAGAATTTTCATGTTTGCAATGTAGTATTTTACCGAAATTAATAGTAGATTTTGAATTAATATACTCAAAGCACTCAATTGCCAAACTATCATTCATGAGATACTTCAGTACTTGAATTTAGCGGTATTTTTTATCCTACGTAACTTATGTCACATTTCACGCCAAATTCTGTTATTTTGGATGGTAATGTTATAAATTCCAATTCCTTTCGATGTGAAAGGGGATACACAGTTTTGAACAACCGCTAAACAGCCTTTCTGAATGAATAATTTTTCAAAATAATCTTACAATCAATATCAGCTTATTCATTACACGAATTCCCTCGGGATTTCATGAAATCCCTAATTACACAGATTCCCTGTAACATATGCATATGGTTGGTGTAATAGGTATTTTTGTGTGGAAATAAAAAGCCTGCTTTCTCAATAGATTGTCGTCACAAACATGAGTTAAGTGTTGTTATCAGCAACAACAGCAGTTGGTGTAAGAAAATGACTGTATGAACTTCACTAAAAAAGCCCGTCATTGATTCAGTTCTGATATCACATTGACAGCCGTCTGTTCGGTTGGAAAGGAGGGGCATGTTCTGTAGAAAGGTAGACAGGTTTTTAGGTTTTTGGGTTCCGTTTTTTTTCTTATTTAATCTGATCTGTAATTATGTGAGAACGTATCCCTGTGGCAACCCCTTCCCCCACCCTCTCCGGCCTCAAGTTCCGCTACTGGTAAAAACAAATAAGTCGATGAGATCAAACATGTACTGACAAACCAGACGAACGAAAATCTGGGACGGGAATGAAATATGCCGCAATGTACGGGTGCAATGCAGGTAAGCGAAAATCAAACAATGTGGCGTAGCAATGCTTCAATGCCTCATGCAGTTTTAGAATTAGACAGAATTCCGCTAGAGAGCGGAATAGACCCACTTACAGAAACCACAAAAGAAAATATTTGTATTAAATTAATGACCAAGAAGCGCAAACCCAATTCTTTCCCGTCGTTTTGGCCAAAAGGGTTAAACACGAGCTCAAAACCACTATACATCTAACCATTGTCAAGATGATGCTCAACTTCCGGTTTATATCCTCGACCGTGACCGAGAAGGTAAAGGTCGCCGAGGTACCTCTTATGTAACGTTGTTTAGGCCCAAGTGTCGAAAATGAGCTCATGAACGCTCTATCTCTAACCGTTTTCGAGATAATAGTCAACTTCCGGCTTGTGACCTTGATCGTGACAGAAAAAGCCAAGGTCACCGAGGAACCTCCTATGTAAAATTGTTTAGGCCCAAAGGGTCGAAAATGAGCTCAAAATCGCTCTATCTCTAACGGTTTTCAAGATTATATTCAATTTCCGGTTGTTGACTTTGACCGTGATCGAGAAGGTCAAGATCACCGAGGTACCTGTTTTTGTAACGTTGCTTAGGCCCAAAGGGTAGAAAATGAGCTCAAAATCATTCTATCTCTAACTGTTTTCGAGATAATAGTCAACTTCCGGTTTTTGACCTCGACCGTGACCGGTAAGGTCAAGGTCACCGACGTACCTCTTATATAACGTTGTTTTGGTCCAAGTGTCGAAAATGAGCTCATCAGCGCTCTATCTCTTACCGTTGCGAGATAATAATCAACTTCTGGTTTCTGACCATGACCGCAATCGAGAATGTCTAGATCACCGAGGTCTAAAACATTTGCGGTTTTACCGAGACCTGATGATTGTCTATAAGTATACCAAATATAAAGCTCCGATGACTCAAACGCTAGGAGGAGTTTTCTGGAAACGATTTTATGGAAAAATGACTTTGGCTTCAATTTGACCTTGACCTTGACCTTTGAGGTAAAAATAATTTGCTTATTCTCCGAGACCTCGTCAACCCCCACATGTGTGCCATATTTCATCTCCCTCAGGTAAAAACTGTAGGAATTTTCTGGAACCATCCAAACGGAAAAAAAAGATGAGAGAAAAACCGAAAAAGGCAGAAACTTCAGAAAAACTACAACTCACCCTGCTACATACAGAACTGCCTCTAATTACATTTGGCGATTTTCAATCCCCTAATTTATGGAATTTGTACGATTCGGTGAAGTGTTTTTGATAATTCCTTTTTCCTGCCACAATTTTGTCACGTGAACTCCTCTGAGACGGCTAGATCTAGGAAAGCCAAATTTAGCAGAGAAATGTAGCATGTCTAGTTAGACCACCTCAAGATATTTATTGATGTTTTATATGCAAAAATAGACATTGAAATTTTACCATTGAAACCCATAGTTAAAGAGGATCCTGGTGAAATCCACTTTTTTTACCTTGACCTCAAAGGTAAAGGCCAAATTGAAGTCAAAAATAATTTTAAAACATATTTATCACGAAAACTGTATGGGAATATCTATGCGGTTTCACTGCAGAGTAACCTCGCCATCTGAATCTCGACATTCAGGTTCAAGGTCAAAGGTCAATTGGCCTTTGTATATCGAAAAGCATTAGAGAAAGATTGACAATTATCTCGAAAACTGATAAAGATATAGCGAATTTGAGCTTAGTTTCGGGCCTTTAGGCCTAAAAGACGTTATGTAAGAGGTACCTTGGTGACCTTGACCTCCTCAATGACCCAATGTCAAAAACCGGATGCTTGAAGAATTCTGAATTTTTAAGAGTTCAGAATCGTATTTTTATGGCCCCAAAGTAATTTTGCTTCTCGGTACTGAAAACGGTCTAGTTACAATTAGGATTACTGTTGCACTGGATGCCATGTCATTTTACACATTATTCCCGATCCGAAATTTTGTTTCCGAATGGGAATAAGTTTGTTACTATTCCGAAAATTTCCTCCCCTCCTTTATTCTCTTATTTGGATGGCTTCCAGATTACTACTCTTGGGTCATTTAAATACGAAAATTAAATTTCGCACAACTATAGATGATAATAAGATCTTCCTTGAATCACAAAAGGTCAAACAGAATTTTTGCCTTAAATGGTTTCCAAACATCCCCTGCTATTTGTCGTAGGAGCTTTCAATTCGGTACACATATAGTCAGTTATAAGGTTTGCAATTTTTTTCAACTTCGACATCGAAGGTTAAGGGCAAGTGGAGTTCAACATATTTAAAGATCTATTTATGACGAAACATGGCTAGAACTGGCGCTAAAATCCTTGTTCGAACGCTTATAAGCTTAAGTATCATTGATTATGACCTTGAAAACGGTTAGAGATCATATAAAAGGTGCCTCGGGAACCTTTTTGGCGAGGGTGAAGACATCACATGAGCTCGGTAAAGGTCGAAAATCCAAAATTAACCATTATCTCGGAAATGCTTACAGACAGCGGTTTTGAGCTCATTTTCAACCCATTGCGTCTAAAGACGCAAGATAAGAGGTGCTTCAGAGACCTTGACCTTTTCGGCCAAGTTTGCAAACCGCAAGTTGATCATTATCTCGAAAATGCTTACAGATTTTCTAACTCACTTGGGTTTAAAAGACGATACATTGGAAGTACATCGTGACCCTGACCTTCGCATAATATAAGACACCCTTTTCTTTGGTGGTTTATCTAAGTGAGTCATTCCGCTATCTAAAGGAAATCGTTCTAGTGTACTGTTTAACTTCTGTGGGATGCTGTTGTCACTTTTATGAGGAATGTCATTTTCAAATTTATTGACAAATTTTCGCCATAAAAATTGTTTGAAGATATCTAAAATTGTATTTTGGCTCTCTCCATCTCAATTTCAGACATCAAAAAGTGGATTTAATTTTTATATCTGCCATTCAATTAAAGATATCTAAATTAGATGAAATTCTATTTTAGATATCGAAACTAAAAAAATACTTTTTAATATCTTAAACTGTTTGAAACTATTGCAAGAAAAACATTGTTAACCCTTTTCAAATTTATTATTTCCAAATTTTTTTTTTATATATAAAATGTATTTTTCTTCTCTGTAATTTAATTTCATTTGTAAAAAATCGGATTTAATTTTTGATGTGTATAATTCAATTTAGAAGATATAAAAATAAAAAAGTATTTATTTATATCTTTAACTGTATGAAACGATAGCAATAAAATTGTTAATCAACTTCAAGAAAAAATAATGCATCACTCTCACTAAAAAAACATAAGGTTTGTACAATGAGGTTTGGTTAGATGGGGATTAGAAGGTTTAAACCCTCCTGAAAATTATAGAAAAGCCAAAAAATAGAATCCATGGGGGACCCTCTCAACCCCACCCCCTTGCGCCATGTTCTTTGCATGCAGCATTGAACTAATAAAAGTTTAGTGGCGAAATATAAGGAATGCAATTTTCACATTTATTGGGCATGATTCACAGCAAAAATTAATTCTTGATATAACTATGAATGTTTGAGAGCCAAAATTAATTCTTGATATCAGTAACATAAATGTGAAAATGGCATTCCATATAAAATTGTTTATATGCACGTACTTATCATCAATAATTATTTTAGTAGTGTAAAAAAATCTGATGTCACATATTCAGCCCAATTCTTGATATCACGAAATTGTTTACTGATATCCGCAATTTAAGTCTTTATATCAAAATCAGAAAGTAAGGTAGTATTAAATGTGCTAGTTTTCAATGGTGAATTAGTCATATCTGTTCTATTTTTTATATAAAACGATTTACTTATTCCAAAAAAATATATATATATAATAAATTGGTTTTATTGCTGTCATTAAATTTTGATGAGCAATTTCTGACATAGATCATTGAATTATTGATATCCATAATTCAGTCTTTTTTTATTTTAGATCAATAAAATAATTAGTGATATAAAAATTAAATAAACGATACTACTAATTCAGTTTCTGATATTAGTAAAAACACATATGAAAGGGCATCCCATACAGCAACCTGACAATACAGAAAGATGTTTTTCATTCACAAAAGTCAATTTTTTTAAAATTTATAACCGAATTAACTCTTATAAAATTACGCTCTTTAAAACTGAAAAAAATTCAAGATTATTTTTAAATAAAGTTGATGCATTAATTTTAGATTTCAAAAGTCTATTAAGACTTTCAGTCGCATTGAATTTAGTTATGCATACTTGCTGATTTTGTTTACGATTTAATCACAACTGAAGCAATGGCACTGAAACTATTTCTGTCAGTTTCATAATCATCAGTTTCACGCTGTTTGATAAATATATAATTAAGTATTGATATTCTGTAATTGTGTGATTTTACAGTTCTTGTAACATGAGGTTTGACAGAATTGTATCTGTGACCGGAGACGGAAAGTGGCCATTTGTGAAAACGGTTTGATTTGATCCTTTTTAGCAGGATGAATTGAGCCGAATGTTCATCATAAGAGTGTGTACTTACTTTCAAGAAGGTAAACGTCGCATTCAAACGTGTAAAATTTGACATCGAGCGGTTCGATCTCCAGCTCTCGGCCTGCTACAATCATAGTGCACTTATATACGCCACACTCTACTTCACAAGGCTCCGATTCAAATATTTCATCCTGTTTCTTCCACTTTAGAGCCAGAAGTTTCTGAAACAAACAGTGACAGTAGTAAGTGGAATATGCTGTAAATATGTAAATATAAAACACAGTGAGTAGCTAAAGCCCGTACCACGCAGCGGCGATTGCCTGGGGTGAGCCCGAGAGGCGAACGTATCACGGCAAAATGAATATGTTACTATAAATGGAATGCCATTTTCACATCTATTAGGGAATTATTGATATCAAGAATAAATTTTTTATCTCAAAGATTGATTTTTTGGATATCAGGAATTAATTTTTGATCTAAAAAATTCAATTTTTTGATAATAAGAATTAATTTTTGCTATCTGTAATTATATTTTTGATATCTCAAAATGTATTCTTGATCTAAAAAAATCTTGATATCAAAAATGTTTAGAGGTATCAAGACATATTTATTGATATCAAAATGATTTAATATCTCTAAAATTGATTTTCAGAGATAAAAAATCAATTCTTGAAAGCACAAATGAAATATTTGACAGCAAAATCTCAATTTTGAGCTGAACAATTTATTTTGCTTTATTGATAACAGGAATTTATTTAAGATATCATTTTTTTCAGAATGAAACTTTTTTTCATTTATTTTTTGAAATGTGCAAATGATTTTTTGATGTCGAAAATAATTTTTGGTATAAAATATCAGTCTATTTTTGGTGCAAAAAACTGAGAAGCACACATCCGTGAATAGAATAATGACTGGTCCTTGTGTACAGAACCTTTCTTTTAATTTTTTACGGTACAAAAAAGAAGTAATTCTGAGCTCAAATACTGTGCTGTTATTATTGATATTAAATTTATATAAACGCGTGTCTCCCTTAAGATTTTTTAAATTTGTAAAATTGAATTTTTGATCAAATAAATTTTTGCCATCTAAAATTCAATTTTTGATAGCAACATATAAAGTAATAAGATCTACATTGATTTATTGCTATCTCTAATTATATTTTGATATCAAACATAAATATTAAAACGACATTCCATAAATATATGGCACCTCCAACTTAGCTGCCAACATTCTAAGATTGCTGCCATTTTCCACTCGACTGTCTCCGGCAGAACCATAAAAAATTAGTAGAAAAAATCAGATATCTAAAATTTAATTTTGGATATCTTATATTCAATTTAAGATATATTTAAGTAAATACATATATCTGAATTCGGCAATAAAGGTGAAAATCCATATAAAAATCAATTAATGATATCAATATTGGGTCGAATCTTCTTTTTCATTTTTCAGAAATTCAGTAACCTGGCATCGACCAAAATTCTGTTTTCGCTTTCGTTTCATTTAATAAACGTTTATATGGCATGACACTTCTATAAGCTGCTATTATAAAGCGTTTTTAATGTTTCGCACGTTGAAATGCGAGAGACGAAGGACGAATTTAGCACAAATTTCTCCTTTAATAAACAATTTAGAAATTCAGATGTAAAAAAGAGCAAAAAAAAAAAAAAAAAAAAAAAAAAAAAAAAAAAGAAAAAGAAAAAGAAAAAAGGTTAGTTTTTTTTCCCTATTCGAAATTTGGTGAAAACAATTTACTCTTTAAAAAGATATTCAACTTTTTAGGTGAAACTTTCTTTTGCCTTCATTGTAATAATGTACAAATATAACAGCAGAAAGCCGTCCCCAGGAAACAATCGCAATCAGAATGTCAGCTGCTCGACTCTGTTTATATCCATGCATACACACTAATTCCTCAAGCCATCTGACAGAACGTCTTATAGTTGTTTTATGGAAAAGACATAAAAAATGATAACTGCATCAGTTCTCATATACACTTGTTCTCCATGTTAGCTATAAAAAGCGTCATAGTTGTGAAATAACCTGCTCTCGGAAGGAATAGTGCTAATTGCACGCTAATGTTATACTCAGTAGCCAATGTTACGGATTTAGTGTGTGTACGGGGATGAGGGGGGGGGGGGGTCAGGGTGTGTTTGACAATAAGGTCGCTGTCGCTATTTCTAATACTGCTAGAGTTTCTTCTACACGTACTACCTCGAGCCAGGTGTAAAATACAATATACACTGTAAAATCCAAATGCATTTGACAACGGTTGTTGTAATAGTACCTTATATAATACAAAGTTCTTCCTGGAAATTGAACTGCATCTTTATCTGTGGCTGCTATGAATATAAAATACTTTTTTTTATTACACACAGCCAAGCAGTGTTGTCTCGGCTTATCCTGTTCATCCTAGCTAACGACATAAGCACCAGTTTCCCATGTTGGTAACTAAGCAATAGCAAATACACCTTGAAAAATATCTTTAGTCACACAGTCATGTTTTAAAATATGTCTTATTTGCCCTGTGTTCATTATGTGTAGTCAAAATGAATATTCGGACCGTCCGTAATTTCAACAACGTTGAAATTCAACATTGACAAACTTGGCATAATTAGAATATTCATCGGATGCCACAACCTTTCAACATAATATATTTCCAGCCTTAAATTTCAATTTTTTATAATATCATAGCGGTCAATCTCATTATAGTCTGGTGTTAAGTCAAAGGCAAACAGCGAATAGAGTTTATCACATTCTTTACGCTTAATTATAGAGCTCCTGCCTCCATCCAATCTCTCAAATCGTCGGAACAATGTTTCACGACTTTGTAAATAGGATTTTCCTGTCGTATTCGGCTTGAGAGCTCTGGTAACTGCAGGCTGACCGGGTGTGTAGAGTTGAATGAATCTAATGTTATTAGGAAGAAAACTATATGGATTCCGATAATCTCTTCCATAAAAGTTTAATTTTCCACCATACCTGTCAATACCATATCACCCACCCTAAGAAATACCTTGTCTTTAACAAAATGTGCAAAACCCAGCCGGCCCACAACTACTTTACATTAGCTGGCGTTTTCAATTGCGCATCCGGGCTTGTTCAAACTTTTCGTATCATCAAGAAACATTCCATCAAGTCCACTGTCATCAACTGCTAACTATTCTTTTGCTTGAGGAGGCGTATCTTTACACTGATGTCGCTTGGGAGGTGGTTTTCTGGCTCAAACATACGAGTTAAAGACGCTCAACGCATGACTGTTGCGTGTGTAGGCTATGGTTCTCAGGGGGTTCAGTAATAGGTTGCCCATTTTTTCCTACAAACTGTACTGTAATAGATCGGCTTTCTTCATTTAAAGCATCTTCTTGCCTTGCCGTGTCTTTGTAAATGAGCTGCACCGTTCGCCCGGACTTGACTTTCTTCCGAGTCATGATTGAGGTGTGAAATGATGCCTGTATACACATGGGTGTTATTGTTTTGTGAAATAAAGCGATCATTCAGAAACAGTTGCACATTGCTCAACAATGCATTGAATATATCGTTAATAGGCACCATTTCATAATCAGGCCCATAACTAGCTAACTTGTTACTGTCGTAATTGTTCAAAGAACACTAATGGGCTGTAATGGTATTCTACATCGGATTTTTTTCAAGTGCTGTTTATGTTGGTGAAAGACCAAATGATTTTAAAGTGAAGTACTACATTCACACGATTGATCATGAATAAGTGACAGTTTTAAAAAATTGTCTTTTGAAGTTTTAAAAAAAATGTCTTTAATTCCTTTTCGCTTTCTGGCAGGTTTGCTTGTTTGCGCATTTTATCATTTCACACAGCACCTACGAGTCGTGTTGTGGCTTCGCGAGCTACTCTTCCAGTGTTTTTTTTTTCAGATGAGGAGCAACCAGTTTTACACCAGATGCAAGTACTGTTACAGTCTTTCCGGTCAATACTCTATTTCTGTCATGTCCATATTGCATTCGAACTGTTCGAAAATAGGCAGTGAACGAAAAAAACCATTTGGTTTTGAAAATGGTTTTGATAAATATTTGGATTGTAAATATTGGACTTCGTATTGCTTTTTGTCTAAACTGAAGTTTACAGATGACTTTACCAGTGTCAAATGGTACCTGTTCCCCTGTGTCGTTCTTGACACTGATTTCAATAGTGTCAAACATGTTAGTATTTACAGAAGCATAATGAGGCTCCCGATAAGATTTGGTAATTATATCACCATCATTTCCTTGAATGGCAACTGAACGTAATAAAGGAACATAATAAACACCAACAACATTCGTTCACCATACACATCAGCATTGAATATCCCTGGCGTTTTCAATTGCGCATCCGGGCTTGTTCAAACTTTTCGTATCATCAAGAAACATTCCATCAAGTCCACATGCAAACAACACAGACGTATTCAAGCTGTGTTGTCTGCAATATATTATTCAAGAAATACCCCATTGAAGGAAGTATTTTTGCGTTTTAATTTTTGTCAAGTGTTTAACATTTCGCTAGCGGAATGAGCTTCTCGTTTCATACGTTGCTTCTCCTCAACTCAGTTTCAATGTTCACTCGTTTTGCGGTTAGTTTAAATTGATGGTGAGATGAGTGTGTTGCATCCTTTATTGCGTAATGACGTCATCCGACGCATGCGCAGCTTAACACATTTCTGCTGCTGAAAACCGAATGCAATGGTAACCAGTGATAATCAGCCTTTTATAAAGCTTGTCCTAGGAGAAATTGTTCATATGGCACACCAAGACTGCTACACTTTTATGTTAACTCCATCAACACTTGATAAAACGCTGAGCCGTGTTTTATTCCAGTGTGTATTAAAATACATTAACACAGCACAAAATTAAGAATGCAAGGTGCTAAGACAAAAGATGTTTTCTGTAATGTTCATTCAGTGTGCCTCGTGTTTTTTTTCTTCAAAAATTCAAAGCAGGATAAAATTCTATAACATGTCCTTAAGGGCTCGCTATTTGTCTCTCTTCCAACACCATAAGCTCATCACATACCTTACACGAATTATTCTCTGATTCGCAGTGTTTACAGTAGCATATATGGCAATGACACTTGTCTCCGAAGAACTCAGACCAATCACAGTAGTCACAAATGTAAGCAAGTTGATTGTACGGTGTTTGTTGCAATTTCTTACTTATATCGCATCTTCATCCCTCATTTCGTTTTTTTTTTCATGAGTTCGTGGATGAGTTGTATTTCTAATGTCTTATGATATTTCATTGGCTTTCCATTCAACAGTTCAGAAACTTATGGTATGATTTACAGAAACTTTTCCAAATCCTCATCATTTATGTGCATGTTTGCTGTCCAGTTTTCGAATCCAGTGGAAACTAACGTATATCTTTTCAGCAAAACGGGTTACTTTAAAGTCTTTATCGTCAAGGAGTTTGAGTTCATATCATATGCGCACGTTCTTAACTATTAATTCCTAAATTATCCCTCATGGTAGTTCTGAGAACAATCCATCTTGACCCGCGTAAAACAGGCACAAAGTGTCCGAATTTGTCTTCTTCTACGGAGACTTGCAAGTTATCGTTGACTGTAAATGCGTTCATACACAAAAGTTATAAGAGAGTGTGGGGGGAATGACATTTAAAAGAAAAGAACAAAATGTTTCCATCTTTTACCGTGAGCCCTTTCACACCATAGAGTGAGTGAGGGAAATAGAAAGCAAGTTTTTTTTTTTTTTTTTTTTTTTTTTTTTTTTCTTTCATCATGAGTTATTTCACATATTTTTAAGATATTTGATATCTTTGTGAGACCTTGGAAGGACAACAGCTCTGTGGGTGTAGTAGCCATCACAGCAGATTTCTTCCATGTGATCTGTGCCCTCTGAAGTTTCAGGAGGGCACATATCAAACAAAGCTCGGCTGATAAGTGTTCGATGTTCTCATCCATGGGGGGGGGGGGGGGGGAGTTGGAGTGACCAAATGGCGTGTATACTTTAACGAATATGACTGGAGGGGGCGGGGTTCTTGGAAGTGATGTGTACTCATTTAAGAACATGAGTATTTTTCAATTACTGTTCAACCGGATGTGCAGATAATCACAATCAGAATCAGAAGTGTTTTCATGCCCGCATTTTTTATCTACTCCTGGATGTTCTGCACCGGATATTTTTCTGATACTTATAATTAAATAACTGATCTGAAACAATCAAGACTTCGATTTCAATAAAAACAGGTTCCACAGATTACTGATTCAAAGACTGAATTTTATATGCCCGTTACTTTTTCGGACATATAAATAACTTATATCCTGATAACGCAATAAATCTGCAATAAAGACTGGGGAGATTCATCAGGATCCGTATGCGTTTCTGAAGCTCTGACAGAGACATTTTATCTGGCAAAAGGCGTTATTGTCATGAGTCTGATCTGAAAGCACTCCTTGAAAAAAAGAACTTTTTTTATATTCTTGGAGTCGTAAATACTTCCTTTGTGCGTGCTCAGGAAATTATCATGAAATGATCTTTTACAACGATATTAGATTTATGCTTCATATATTTCTTAGTACTTGTATAGATTTGTGCCCTTGAATTAATGTGACCACTTGCATATAAATAACCACAATTGGTTCATGGCAAAATACTACGGAATATATAACACCTTTTTACAGGGATTCAAGATAAATATAGCTACTTATAGCTATCTTTTACTTGATGAGAAAATACATGATAAATAAGATACACCCCTTAAATAAGATACAGCTCTGTTTGATGAGAAAATAAATAATATATAAGATACATTCCTAACCAAACTATATATCTACCCAATTCCCTCATAGAAATCTCTAATCTTTATCGTTTTCTTTAATTCTTCATAATTTTCTCGCAACAATATTAATAAGGTATTGTTAATTAAATGCAAATATATTTCAAACCATTTAGGGATTATATGCCTAAATCTATTTATTCTGTAGTCCTCAAACATTAAATTAATATGAAAATGGCTGCCTAGATCTCCGTGTTACTCCACACTCAGAGCGGTCTATAGATACGTAAATAAAATGTCTTAATTACAGACATTTGTTTCGTTAAGGTACCTCTAAATTAACGAAGGACCCATTGCATTCTTTAACATCTCTGTCTCCAGAGAAAAGTCTCTTTCTGTATTTTTGTTTTTGCAACACTTATAAATTTCGAGTTATTCCTTATTTGAGACACATTTCATTTATATTTCAAACAAAATGTAAAACGGCATTCCAGGTTTTTCATAATGGTCTCCTTAAAACTGAATATATCACTGCTTTAATAACGTTAGTAACTGATATCTGAAACTGCAGTAATGGGGCTAAAATTTATATCATTTAATCATTTTGATATCAATAACTGATAAATAATGTTTCATTAGTTGACAAACTTTGACGATTGGATGGTTGACATCCGGACGGGTGTTGGGGGTTGGACACTTGGTATCATGTGTGTCACCATCTTTGCGCCAAAAATGTGGAGAAGGGATCATCTTATATCAAACGAGGTCCGCGCAGACAGCCATCGCTAAAATGGTGTAATTTTCTGAATAAAATAAAGTGTATTTAATTTCGTTTAAGACGGTCACAAGTGCATCCTTGGTTTTGCTGTCTAGGTCACCTTTCTCACCAAATTTATCCATGCAGCAATTTGTTTTGTATTTTTTTCATCGATAAGAATTCTGCCCTCCTCCACCTCCACCCCCCTGTCGCAGTTTTATCCATAAACTACATCACTGCCAGCCACTTGGCCATCTCCAACCTTTGTTGTAGAAGGGTATCCCGCCAAAATTCCCGCCCGTGAAGTTCCCTGTCATTAGGTCCCCGGTTACAAAGTCTCCAGATAAATTCAGAGCCAAAACGTCCCTTGTGAAAATATAAATTACAAATAAGTTTCTGAACTCTGATATTATTTCTTTATTTAACAAGGAAGAAGTTTTTAGTTTTTAATGCTTCCGCCCGGTTGCTGACTAAATATTTCAGATGGCTGTGGAGTGCTTTTTAGGATTACGGTATTAAAGATCACAGGAATGACAAAACATATCCATCTCCAAAGAAACACTTTATTTAGATTAGGGATTATTTTTAAACCTTGTGAATCTACACCTGGATTAGGTATTAAGAACTGCAGGAATGGCACAATATATCGATTTAAAAATTTTTTGGCCGTTTTCAACGTTTAACGGAGAATTACTTGTGGAGTAAATCTTCTGATGAGTTTGATTAGGTATAAATAGGGCAACTTTGCTTTGGAAACGTTTTGGTCCTGAATTCATTTGTCCTAGAACTTTATAGCAGGGGACCTTATGGCCGGGGACGTTTTGTCCTGGATTCATGTAGAAGGCATGTGAATGCCATGTTTTTCCTTTGTTTTTATGCCCTCCCCCCGTCCCTTCTCCTTGTCGCACTCTATGATTGATATCCTTATTATATCGTTGCATTAATGTTAGACGTTTGATACTTTAGTTGCCTTTTTTTGTCCTTTTATGTATTGCTCACTAAAAAAAAGAAGCAGCAAAAAAAAAAAACAAAAAAACAGTTTATCTAGATATCTTAAAAAGTGACTCGATGGGTCTAAAAAATTTAGGGCAAGAAAAGGAAATCAACCGTTGTTGAGTGCAGAATGGTTTCTTATGAGTGAATGGTCATGTTTACACAGGGACAGTCTCAGTGGTCATTCCTGTGGTTATCAGACAAGCAGATAAGTATGCCAGTTGTATAAATAGTTATGTAATTAATAAGTTATTAAAAAACTATCACGAGGTTTTACTGAATCTATCTTATAACTCGGTCATTTTATCACAGGTGTTTTTGTGACAAAAAATAATTTATTCTTCCTTTCAATTCTTAATTTATTTTTCGTTGAAGAAGAAATACTCACAGTCTATTCGCACTGATTTTATATGTCAAATAAATTACTGAATGTTTCATTTTCACTTTTTAAAATTTATTCCCGAATTGAGCAGATAAGTAACATGGGCGATAACTGCATCCTGTTTACAATATAGGAAGATTATATATATATATATATATATATATATATATATATATATATATATATATATATATATATATATATATATATATATATATATATATATATATATATATATATATATATATATATATATATATATAGTTAGTTAGTTAGTTAGTTAGTTCTTTTCAGTAGTCTGGTACTCCTTTGTTTTCCACAGCACAGCTACACTGAGTTGTTTGGGGATAATTTGCAAGTATGCTGGTCCTGTATTTTCTGTTAATTAAATTGAAAAGAGCCACAGAAAAGTACTATGTGAGATGTAAGAGAGTTCCCAGGTGTAAAACATCGCGGAGAGACCTGTTTATTTTATGCATGAAAGGCGTAGTACGAGGAAATAGAATAAAAATGGAAAAATGAATTAAATATTAATATCAGCTTTAGCCATTAAAAGTCAAAGGCAAAAGGAACAATAGTTTGTTTATAAAAAGGTTTACAAGTAAGCAATCAATGGAAAGGATCGGAAAGTATAAATTAACGATAATGAAAAAGGAATAAATAGTATCAGTAAATGTGGCACAAACATTTATGCTCCGAACTCCGATAGAAAAAGGAGAATTTTTTAACAGCTTCCCAACCAGATGCTTATTAAAAAACCCAGTAGAGATCTGGACAGAAAAGCACCTCGATCTTTTAAAATATACTGATCTAGGAATACAATACCGGCAATGTGCAGACTAGACTTTTTCTGTATTATTACAAAACTTAGATGCTAGTTACATAAGTTAAACATACTCGAAAGTGTAAACACCGACAATAAATGAATTTATTTAGAATTGGTGAATAACGCGAAATACCGATGAGGCCCTGCATTTTGGAAATTACATAAAAGTGTTTTAAAAAATGAAAACAAAGCACAATATATTACAAAACAGGTTACAGACAGAAAAGCTGATTTTATAAAGGCAGAGTATAAACGAAGATTTCGTGATCTCATAAAATTTGAGAATCGAAGTAGCACAATCGGACTTTAAAAAAAGAACGTGAATCTGGCAAATGATGTGTTACTACCGCGTAATAGGCTGTACTCAAAGCAGTGCGATACAGAGCTTAGTCAATGCGAGGAGACGGAATAAAGAACAAAGACCTTTCTGCGGTGAAGGGCCCAGTTTATAGAGAAAAATGAAAAAAAACATAATAAATATTTTTAATAAAGAAAAGGAACCACTAGAAAAGAAAAGTGTAAAGTTAAATGACACTGTTATCACAGATCCAGAGTTAAGGGTTTTACAGCACGACAGACCCAGACTTAGAACATCCAGAATTTAAAATTCTCTTCCGCACGAGGGAAATAGAAAAGGTGTCAGAAGATAGGAAAAATTAAGTGGGGACCCATTTACCACATCAGAATGTAAAGGGGCTTTGGACTGCTTGACAAATCGTAAGGGTCCCGGGTACTTCGTCTAAATTCTGCCTTTTCAAAACGTTTTGACTGTATACGGGAAAGGTTTGGTTGCGCATTAAATTATGCCGAAGAGAAGAGCAAACCATCCATGTCCCAAACACAAGGAATAATAACACTTTCGCCAAAACGCCATGAAGATCCAGAGATTCGCGCTGGAGACCAGTTTTCCTTACAAATGTAGACTGCAAAATTTTTACTAAATCACCAGATGTAAGAGCAGGAAAATAATTTGCCCAAGGTTATACATAAAATCCAAAGTGGTTTCACTAAAAGATATTACTGTGGGAAAATATCAGATTGTTATAAATAAATTACAATCAACAAAAAATGGTTATTTTGATTTCAGATTTTGAAAAGGCATTTGATAGTCTTGAGTGGGGTTACGTGTGCAAAGTTTTAGAACAATTTAATTTCTGTACACTTTTCAAAATTGGGTATCTGTCTGTTATAAAAATATATCGAGGACTGTCAGTAAAAATGGATATTCATGTGATTGGTTTGACATTCATCGTGGTGTTTAACAGGGAGGCACACAACAATTTTTTATATTATGTGAGTCAATTGGTCATTGGCACAGAAATGAAGTTTGGGAGGTTGAGTATTAAGTCTCTCTCAGATGAAGCAACTTGTTTGTTGAATTATATTAATCCTATTAAAATAGTGTTTGGGATATAAAAGTGGTTCTAAAATATTCCGCCTTGAGAGTAAATATTGAAACACCGATACTCATTTTATAGTCCCAAGGAGAGTTAAACGTAAAGTAGATTACGATTTAATGATTACAGAAAGTACATTCAACATTTTTGGCATCGAAGTAGGGGTTGATGTTGAATAATGTAAATATTGTAGATGAAACAAAAAAACTTGCTATACGCCTAAACCTATCGGTCAAAGATGTCCTACGTTATTGAGGAAGGTAGTACAGCTAAAATGATTAAAATGCTTAATCTCATTTATAGTTTGAGCAATGCTCCTTGTATCGATAACGATTTGTCCAGAGCACGTTTGTTAGACATCGTATAATTCTGGCAAATTTTGATGAGGGGTGTATTTGTACCCCGGATTTAGTTGTGATAAAAATAGTTGAGACTGGTTTCCCTGTCGAGGTTGTGCACTAAAGCTATAAACAACGCTGTAATACGTAGTGAGATGGAACAACATGGGGGTTTACAATAAGTTTACCTAAGTTTTGATCCAAAATATATTCATATTTCCTATTTTGATGAAGAAATGCTTATATATTATACTGAATTAAAATTAACATACCTATGGAGGTGTTTTGTGGAATAATAAGGACATCGCAATAAACAACTAATTCGTATATACAAAGCACTGTCATCGGAAAGGAATATTATACATTAAAAAATTATTAAACAGAGAAAGCAAGTTTATCTTGATCAGATCTTCAGACGATATGGATATAGACATTCTTTTCTATAACGGTCTAAAAATTAAAATTGGTAAATGACTTAACAATACTGATAACAACAGATTTTAAACAGGTGGATGTGCATTCGAAGGTAATAGCCCGTTATTTAAAATATAGGATCTATATTAAATGTTACCTCTAAGGGAGAGTTAAACCTAAATCTCATGATGAAGAAAATTTTAGAGGTTCCTGTAAACCTCAAACTTTGGGCACAGAAATGACAATGCTTCGTGTCTTTCAAAGTATGTCCTTTTGTAAAAAGTCGTATGTACCAAAAAACACAATTATCGGCTCTGTAGTTTAAATAAATTGGAAAACATTATAGCTGCAAATAATAGAAAAAGGAAACATTAGAAAATTTCAGGATCAGATACAAGCCAATTTTGGTGTATTGAGAATACTCTTGTTAATTTTTTCTTGGAATATTGGAGCTGCACTCTCTTACATAAACAAGTGGGATTTTTTACTTGGGAAAGATAGCATGCCAGAAGTTAACCGCTTTTAGTAAAACATCATATTTATCAGTTTCGTGTCCAAAGAAGTTTCAGAAGAAAAACATGTGAAACAATTGTGATAACTTTTTTTTAAAGGAAGACAATGAAAGTTTTCATCTCATATTTGTTGAGTTATTTTTCTTTGTTTCCTTTGATATCGCAACACAAGTTTATCTTAAGCCAAGCTATAGGATCTATACTGGTTTACATGGATAAAAATGGTAAACATTCCTTAATTTTATGCCTTCTGAGTCCCTTCTGGAATACGGCTGTGCAAAATAAAATGAAAAAAAAACAAACAAACAAAAACCAAAACTAACTGCCGTTTTTTTTGGACGCTACTGGGACGTGCCGAAAAAACTCTTCAAAATGGAATAAACCTCACACCCTGAACAAAACGTTCAGGGACAGAACGTACCCAGATCAAAACGTATATCGGAAAGAACGTACTCAGGTCGAAATGTACCCAAGAATGAAGGCAAAAACGTACCCGGACAGAAATACTTAGGTTTGAACGTACTTGTTTTAAAAAGTAGTTAAACTCCTTAACTTTTGAGTTCCTTTGAGTTTCTTTTTACAGTTATCTGTCGACCTGATAAAAATTACATAAATTCTAACCTTACTTTTCTTTTAAACGAGATCGATCCCACTGTAACATAACTTTTTAAGAGCTCTGTTTTTAAGATTTACAAAACAGAACACTTATTATTTACACTTATTATGATATTTAAGGGTCATCTACCCTGGCATCTATTCTATTCTAATCCACATACAGCTGGTTCACAGAATTTTGTTCTACATAACAGATAAACTTCTATGTACCTAATTAATGCCAACGGCCGCCTAATCTACCATAGGTACAGGTGTAGTAATCCCTGTACTTACCAACTACTTCAGAGTTCGTCTAAGATCCCTCTACACAGAACTACCTCAGAGACTTCATCCCTCCTCACAAATGTAAATCCCCTTAATTTCTTTTAATCTCAAATACTGTCTTCCCTATCACACAAATCCTGACTTTAAATAAATCCCTCTTGGTATCCACTCAAATAAACTCAGACTTGATGTCTGCTGGAGTGCTGGAGAGGCTAGATATATCATACTCAAATGCCAACGGTACCTTAAATAAAGATTGCATTACCCTTAACTATGCACATTTTAACAGGAAAACTGTATGAAAATTTTTATTGCATTAAACTCCTTAAGGCAACAAGACTCTTGGTCAAGCCCTTGAGCGATTTCTGCCCCACCCTCCGTAATTATCACAGGGAGTGGGGAAGGGGTAAAATGATCAGTGGTTACGACAGACTTCCCCTTAACACTCAGTGAGGAAGATGGTTGACGTTTTATCAGCTTTAGACTTGTGGACGTTTTAACCGTCGACATTTTGTCCGAACACGCCCATTTTTGTCATGCATCTGAGGACTTGAAATGTGTGTTATTTAAATGGCTTCAAAACCAGCTGTCTGTGTGTACTGGCGTATGTTTTCTGCTTTCTCTTTTTTATCCATATGTGTCCTTGCCTCCTGTGGCTATGATTCACGTAACATAATATTCTACTGTTTATATTTTGTCCTTTATCACAATGGCTGGCAACATTTGAACTTGCAGTGAACTCGCCCCAGGTTAAGGATTTACCCCACTTTGTGCTATCTCTTATTTATTTCACGCGCTGTAACCAGGAGAAGCTGGAAATTTAGGTGGTTCTATTTTTAAACTAAGGGATGTTTCTCTTAACTTTTTCAGCTTAACTTAGGATTTCTAAGAAACCTGAATATAATTTGGCAAAAGTAGTAAAATATCTGTATGTAGATTATAACTCGCAGTTTCTCGGGGTTAAAAGTCTAAAGAAGGACACGTTAGCCGAATTCGCAGCTCAATTTTTTGGCGAAACACAAATTACTAACAAACCAGTTGCCAAGACGAAAATCTAGCAAATGTGATTGTGGCTTGCCTCTGGGTACAGTTTGGGTCCTTAAATGGGCGGGTCTGCGGTAGACCATAGCAGAAGGCAAAAGGACACACAGAGTAAGTTAATCGTGGAAAATGAAAATAGAAAAAATTTAGGGCAGATAAAAATTAAAGCTCGCAACAACTGGTAAGTCTATGAATTAATTTAAATCGCTGCATTGAATGGGTAATTATATAATTCTATTGGATCACTAAATCTGTAAAACAAATATGTAAAGAAGTAACAAGTGGAATATTTACTTGAATGTTGAACTTATATAATTTTACTTACGATCTATTCTGCGAAAACTGTGAAAACACGTTTCAGGCAGTATTTTATTTGCGTACATTTGTTTTAAATGCATTGGTGTCAATTAGAACCAATTTCTCAAAGGTAAAATATTAAACACTTGGCAAAAAATAATAGCTGTTCAGCCTGATTTTTCCTTTACAGACAATATAATAGGTTTTCATATTCCAAAACGTTTGTAAGAAACGTTTTTGCCAGTTGGAAACCTGTCTAGAAAGAATATACACACACAAAGCTTTGTTTCTTACTGCCCCCAGCTCCTCGATCTTCACCAAACCTGTCTAGAAAGAACACACACAAAGCTTTGCTTCTTACTGCCCC
The DNA here is from genome assembly GCA_949752745.1 of Protula sp. h YS-2021. Classification (NCBI taxonomy): domain Eukaryota; kingdom Metazoa; phylum Annelida; class Polychaeta; order Sabellida; family Serpulidae; genus Protula; species Protula sp. h YS-2021. The sequence goes on along the minus strand of OX457025.1, from coordinate 47,973,613 downwards.
CCGCTCCTCGATCCTCACACAAAGCTTTGCTTCTTACTGCCCCAGCTCCTCGATCCTTACCAAGAATAGCGAGTCATTATGCAGAAATACTGCTGCGAAACTTACGTACACCTTACGCGTTCTATTTCTTAACAAAAATCACTGCTTCACGTTTTGATCACGAAAAGGAAAACAAAGGAAAAAACAAAAAGGGAGGTACACAACTTCAGATCAAGTACTACAAAAGCGCAAAATTTGGGAGCTATAGGGCCAATGTATTCAGCGGAGTAGTAAAGACAAAAGTAAAGAAAAGAGGTCCGACTTGCAAGTGTCAATAATTTCTTTTATGTATATTTTCTATGTTTCATGGAATCGCTTTCGCTTTCGTTGAGCTTTGCTTCATGTCGCATTACATAATGTCAAATCGTTAAAGAAGGTTTAGATCTCTAAACCTTTAATAAATCCTTAATAAAGCGTATGCCCAATTTTCGATATGTGTTTGGTCCGGATCTAGCAATGTTTAAAAGCCCCTAAATGCGAACTGTCCCAAATGGAAAACTTTTAGCAAAAACCGGATACCCTTGTAATTTTACCCACACCATTCGCGAACTCTTAATTAAAGAAAACAATTGCTCATGTTTTTTGTGTGCCATCAAACACAGAATCCAAACTAGACAAAGATACAGAGAATTATGTTAATAATTTCCTAACCTTTCTGCTTTATGGAGGGACACAGAGTGTATTTTCAACATTTCATATGCAAACATATATTACAGATATGTTAACACATATTACCATGCTGCTAAAACTATGAGACCAAGAACAACCACAGAGGTCTATATGGTGAAAGACGAAACCTACTTGTGAGAAGGGCACCCTCAGATGGACGACGAGAATGTGTCCGGGCAGTCCTTTCGTTGCCTTCCAGCGAAACCTCAACCGCGCCGAAGCCGCGTTTTGCTGGAGACACGGGCGACCCTCGCCCTGTACTCCCGCTTCGTCGCATTTCCTGTCAGGCCTGGTTTCTGCCTGTTTAATGGATGTGTTATTTTTGCTTGCCTTGCTGACCACGTCCTTCCTGGTGCCTGGTCCTTGTTTACAAGTTTTATCCGAGCAGTCCGTTATAAGTTGTAAAGGGGCGTCAAATGATAAATCACTCGTAGTTTTGGCACTAAAATATAACGAAAACAAAGAAAGCATTGTTTTAGGAGTATTATTTTTCTAATTGAATATTTCGCTTTCTAGTGAACTTCGATTGCCAGTTTTGCCATTTTAGCTTTGCCAAAACGTCTATTTCGCGAACTGGCTGAAATTTATGTTGTGCGATTTCATGAAGTCTTACGTGTGGTCAAGAAATCTTTGTAACTACAAAACGACACTAATTATAGCTGGTACATAAAACCTTTGTGTTTTAGCAACTTTACAACAAATCTTTGTTTTTCTGGACCCCACTCATACATATTCGACCTTATGAACACGATTCTGGGACTGTAAGTTAACTTTTTTAACACCTGCCTGGTTAGGCATGCTGATACCTGCACGAATAGCAAAACAGTAATACCAATTGCAAGCCCTCTTCCTGACATTGCATTCCAGTGCGGGGTTGGGTGGGTTCAACCTGCACTGTGCAATAACGCCGGGCAGGACATAGATTTTTTCAATTTAAGCCATAGTTGAAACGTTACACATTATCTTTGCGTTAAGCTTTCCAGCCACGAAACTCCTGATGACGCCAATTTTCAAATGAAAAAGCGACAGTTTAAGACCTTCGCATTCGGTCCTTTCACTTGATCGCGAGTCTGTGTTAGGTGTTCACAAGATCGACATGCTAATAATAATAATAATAATAATAATAATAATAATAACAATAATAATAATAATAATATTAATAATAATAATGATAATAATAATAATAATAATAATAACAATAGAGAGATAGTTATAATGATAATAAGAAGAAGAAGAATTGTTCCAAACCTCGATCTTAAACTCACTTCAAAACTTGCTTGGAAATCTCTCCGTTAACACAGGTTTCTGGGGAGTCCATGGCCGCCCGTGGACCTTGCTTTTCTGTTGATATAAGTAGTTTTTGCTCAGCTATGCAAATTAGATCGCCAACTTCAACCGGAACACTTGATCTGCAAATGTCATTTTAAAATTGTCTTGGAATTTTTAACAGGTAAGTGGTCTGTAATTCTTGGAAAAATGGCTCGCTGTAACAGTATATTTTTACAACTGAGTGGAGTTATCCTGTGATATCTTCAATCCTCAGTGAGGGCAGCATCTACAGAGTGATTGCAGTGAGCTGGGCCGTCAAATTATTGCAATTTGAAGTTACTGGAAACATTCTAAACTACTTCATCTGCATTATTGGGATCTACAATTATTATCGACACTCTAAATATCAGCAGACCAACATGTTTAAGTGCTAAAAATGGGGATCGTATATTTACAGTGTGCGGTGATATTATAAAGACATTTTTCAAAGGGACGTAGCAAGAGGAAAATGTTCACAATATAAATTCATAAAAAGGAGTAAGTCTGAGAAATCCATATTTAGTGAATTGTATGAATCAGTCTAGTTTGGTTTATGATTTGATTGCAACGCATTAGAGTAAAATTTAGGCACATATAGACACATCACTTATAAGAATTCTTCGTTGCCAGAAAAAAGGATATCGATGTGAAAACAAAGGGAGGACAAACAATGTGTAAGTACAAACTTATAAAAGGTGGCCGATCAGGAGTTGGCTCGTACCTGGTTGCGCGGGTGGAGCGCTTGCTTTGTTTCTCCTCTTGCGGTATTTCCTTCGCAAATAAAGAGGCAGGTGATTGCAGAGCGCGTCTGAAATTCAAACCACACCTAATCTATACCAACATCAGAGCTTAAGGAGATTTATAAAACAGAGTCACTTTCAGGACTTATGGTGGTGAAGCTAACCAAAACCAGATAAACCAAACTGGAGACTGGGGTTTCACCTGGATATAATTCTAGAATATGCATATGCCAACGGACCCCGATCGAATTTCACCCAGGGTCCAGGTGAAAACCATCGGGAAACTTACCGGAATCCCGAAATAAGTGGATGCCAGTCTGAATCACGTTTAATTTTTTTTTGCACTTTAGGGATCAATAGAGATCCCCTGCATCAGCACAAATATTCACGATAAACATTGGGATCCTACCTTAAAACGGGATTATGACAGGATAAATTAATAATATAGAGGAATCACATCCCATACTTTTGTTCTGGGAAACCGTTTAACTTCCAAAATGGATAAGAATCTTTCTTTTTTCAAAATGCTTAAATGTCGCTCAAGATATTAACATTAATGCGCAACGCATTTTGGGCAATGTTTGATTGATACGCTTGAATGTTCAAAATTCATTGTAACTGGTGATTTTAAATGGGTAAAAGATACAATATATTTCTGGGATGCTTTTTAATGCATCTCAGTCTTTTAGATTAGAATCTTCTCAATTATTTCTCAATTAATTAGTGTGATTGAAGAAGTGATATACCAAACAAATTTTGCCTTCTAATTCATGCGAAAAATGCATCGCAACAGATTTACCCTTATCAAATATTTTATGAAAAGGGTAAAACGTTGTGATGTTTAGTAAGTTTGGTAAGGGAAACTTCAGCAAAAAGAGCTGGTGAGATAAGCATATATCTTTAATATACCAAGAAATAAGCAACTCACCATGCAAATGTGGACAGAGTAGCTTTTAGTGTAGACACAATTGCATTTATTACCGCGATTAAAACACAGCTTATATGCCTTTTTCCTTTAAAGCACTTTTCCGTGGCTCACATGTTGTTATGCCTTACATTTATCTTTCAGGAAAGGCTATTTTATCATTTTACCACGGTTTCAGCAGACATAAAGACACCGAATATAGAGCTAGTCCCTAGATAAGAAAGTGATATGTTCTAGTTGGTCAGCGCAGATTATCACCGTTGGATTCAGCGTTTGTGCCTTAATACGTATAGCAATCAATTGTCAGTAAAGGGTTTTAAATCACCATTGATAATGTCATCCTTTGTTTTTACCGGTAAGAGTGGATTAATTTTCACTAATACACTCTTGTTTGAACATAATACACTATCCAGCGAATCTTATTCAAGTAGTTTTATGGGTGCCAAAAGCGGTATATGTAAAGGCCATGCAGATCGACAGTAGATCGATGTCTTTACCAAGCCGTTGTGACGACACAACACCATTTAACCAATTTAAAACGGTGCCATTTTGCAGTCCCACAACTCACTAGAAGCGCTTACATAAAGGCGTTGTAACCACGCCAGAGTTAAATAAAAATGTCGGATTTAAATAAAAACTCCCTCTCTTGAAAACATAATGACCAAACCACATCTTATTGTCGTTATAGCAATGTCCAATATGTAATTATTTTCACTGATTTGGAACACTATATCCTGCTCGTTAGTATTAAGTATTTTTCTCCAATCACAAGTACCTTTCATGTATTCTTACCTTGCTACCAATAACCAGTAGTTTTCTTACCTTGTGTATAACGCCACACACAACAAACATTGGCCGCATAAGTAAGCACACATTGTTTACTTAAGCTAGCTAAGGTTACTCCTTCTTTGTTGTTATTGATGTGCGGTGTGACATTATCATCGATAAAACACAGCATCTAACACATCCTCTGTCCTTGTCCTTTGAATTCCATACAACACCAGAATGGATATTCCCGACACTCATCTAAGATTTCCAATTTGATGTTATTCGCGTTTCTTATGAGATCCAGAGAAACCATTTGCAGAGAAAAAAATGAGAAAAATCGTTACCAATACGAACTTAATTATACTAGAAAATTTCCAAGTGTAACAAAAAGAATGCACAAAATTTTAAATTATTTTCTCATTTATTTCCTGTTTCTTTTTGACCAATCAATTATAAAGATGTCACACACGGCTTGACGAATCAGTAAAAAGGATATCCCCCAAAATTGTGAATTCTAACAAAATTTCGTACATGTCAATTTCGGCAAAATGTTACTCGGCAGAATGTCGCTGGACAAAACATCTCTCAGTAAAATGTAGCTAAAAGTCGTACATTCCAACGCAAATGAGATCAATACTAAATGTACTGATGAAAAAAATCTGGGAGAAATCTGGAAAGAAAAGCACCCCGATGTCTTTAAATTTACTTAGTTTAGAAATGCACCACCAGTAATGTACAGACTAGGCTGTTTCTTAATTAATTAAAAATTAGTTCCTGGTTACAGGGCGTCAAACATACTTGAAATATAAATACAGACCATCAATTTTTATTTGGCGTATAACATTTTACAAAATGAATGCTATAGATAATATAGTATTAACCTGTTAACAGAAATAAAAGCCGATTTTATAAGGGAAAAGGATAAACGAACGGGGACCTGATTAAATTTGACATACTAAATAGTACAATGGAACCTTTGAAAACAGTTAAAGAAAAGGCGAATGGAACCAGATGTACTACGATGTGATCGGTTGTACTTGAAGCTGTGCGATAAAAGATCAGACCGTGTGAGGAAGCAAAATATTTAAGTTGTAAAACCTTCTTTCTTAACAAAACAGCTGCAAAGCAAAAAGAACTTTAGTGTGGTCAAGGACCCAATTTATGGAAAAAAGGAAAAAGTAATAAATATTTTAATAGAAAAGGAAACACTTGAAAAAATAGAAAGTAAATGTGACTGTTATCTAAGACCTTGCAATAATTCTTCGAGATTAAAAACGTTTCTACAGCAATCTTCATCAAACGACAGATCCAGATTTAATATCCAGGATTTAATCTTATCTTAGGTACGAATGGATTTGGCTATATATTGGAAATATTTTGGTTAACACATCAAATGTTGTAGCAGAAAATAGTAAATTCTCCCAATTTCATCGACTTTGAATCTTTGCAGTTTTACAAAACACACAAAAAAGATCCAGAGATTGTTGAAAATGCGTTTTCCTTAACGTGGTGTAAAAAATTCTTCCTAATCACAAGCCGTAAGAACAAAAACATTTTGCACAAGATTATATATGAAAACCAAAATGGTTTCGTTAAAGGGCGCTACATAACAGAAAATATCAAACTGGTACACGACGCTATAAATAAATGAATCTTAAATGAAAATTTGGCTTATTTTGATGTTAGACTTCAAAAAGATATATCTGATGGTTTTGAATGGGGTTATATGCATAAAGTTTTAAAGCAATTAAATTTTGGTACCTCTTATCGAAATCAGGTATCACTCTGTTATAAGACTATATCGAGTACCGTTATTAACAATGAATATTTCCGTGGGTGGTTTGATCCCGGTGCTGGTCAGGGATGCCCATTGACATTGAGACCGTTACTTAAAAATAGAAACATCAGTCTTACGTTTTTTGGTCGTTAAAAAATCTCTGTTTGCAGATGATGCAACGTGTCTACTGCATGATATTAATTCGATTAATAAAGTGTTTGGGATAACAAAGTGGTTCTCAAGATATTATGGTTTGAGAGTAAATATTGAGAAATCGATACCCGTTTTTGGGTCCATGGAGAGTTAACCTAAAGTAGAACGTGGGTTAATATTTGTAGAAAGAAGCTTCAACATATTTTGGCATGGAAATTGTAGTTGAAAAATGCATATAGGGAAAAATATAAGACCAAAAACTAGCTTCCTGCTTAAACCTATCGAGTCAAAGATGTCTTGCGTTATTGGGGAAGGTAAGTATAACCAAATGTCTAATCTCATTTATAGCCGGAGCGATGCTGCTTGTACGGATAACGATTCGTCCCGAGCACAGTCCTTGGTCAATTGATGCATTTGGTCAAATAAACTAAGCAAGATTAAGCAGCGGACATTAGTCTCAAATTGTGATGACGGAGGTATTCGTATCCCGGATTTAATTGTGTTGATTTAGATTATTTGATTTAGATTGAGTAGTAACAATACAATTAATCTCTATATATTAAGCAGTGCCATGTGTAAGAAATGTTATACATTTAAAATTTTTAGATAGGGATCGTAAGTTTCCGTCTTTGTCGGATCTCCAGATGAAGTACCCTCTGAAATTACGGATTCCTTTTTATAGCTGTCTAAATATTCAAATTTGGTAAATGGCTTAAGACTTCTGTTATTAACAGATTATTAGAACGCTTGCGCAATTTATTGAAACCCTTTATCGAAAATACCGGATCTCATATGAAATGTAAGGAGAGCTAAATCTACTTTCCATTTTGATAAAGAAATTGCTGAAGTGCCTTTCAGCCTCTGCTTTCGGGGGGCCGGGAGGATTGAATAAGGTGCTCATTGTCTTTCAGAGCATGCCTTTCATATAACTAGTCCACAAAAGAAACACAATTGAGCAATTAGTGGCTCTGCGGCTTAAAGTCATCCATTACATTTTAACTAAAAATAAAAGAAAAATTGACGATCAGACACTTGTTAATTTTTTGGTACTCAGGATACTCTATTTCACTTTTGTGGGAATGTAAAGCCACTCGGGAAATAACAAATGGATGCCTAAACGTGTTGAACCTATACTCTTTTTTTTTGTTGATAAGTTGGATTTTCTCGATGCGAATGATAGTATGACGGAAGATAATCTCTCACTTCTAATAATGTGTCATCTACATACGTGCCGAATCCACATGAAAAAGTTTCAAGAGAAGACATTGGGGACAGCGACATTATGGCTGCATTGTCAACTGCGACATTCAGACCAAGTTTTAATACTGTCAAGTTCTAGGTAAACAAGCCGATCGCTATCCTGTGATAAGGTCACCCACAGAAAATGGCATTAATTTTTTGCATTTACTTATAGCTAAATGGATTAGTAAAATATATAAGTACTCTCGTCTGTGGGGTATTAATTTAGGGAATTCGGTAGAGACTACGCTTGTATGATGGGATTGCAATTAAGTGTGAAACTGCTCCCGTGGTTGATCGAGGCATCTGTGGTTGTCACCTGTCATCGCTTAATTTCGTAAAAATTACTTTTAGAAATGTTTAATATTATAGTTATGGACATGTTGACCAAAAACTCACAAAAACACATTGTTATAAACTGGCCTAAATGTCGTAGTGGACAATGTGGCTATAACGTAGCTGTTCTAAATGTCGCTGGCCTAACTATCGCGTTCTAAATGTGGCTAGCCTATTTGTTGCTACCCAATTTTCAGGATGCCAATTGCTACGGACCCTGATCTTACACGCAAAGAATTAAAATGTTTCTTCGAAACAAAACCAAACTTAGAAATTGCACAATTGCGTATGGTTGCGGTGCTGAAGTATTCAATTAACAAAATTTCACCTAATGTTTAATGACGACCATTTAAATTTCATCGTCTGATACTTGTGAGAGGCGTTGGCGAGTCAAAACTCTTTTGGACGGACTTTGTGCGGGTGATTAAAATTTCCGGAGATAAAGAGATGCCAAAAAATACAGAGTGGGGTTCTCTGGGTAAGACCATCAATGAAATAAGACTTTCTGAAGTACGACTGCGGCAAATTACCACTCTTTGTCAACAACAGAAAGTAAATACTATTTCAGGTAAACTGTCAAAAGTTTAGTGCCTTAAAAAACTTTCGTTCCAGATAGAAAAATTTTGCATTTTTGATTTTAAGGTATTTTAAAAATCAAAGACTTTGGCGTTCAAAGTAAAATATAATATAAAAATTAAGTGGGGGGGGGGGGAATAGTCCTCGGGGGGAATTGTCCTACGGGGGGAATTGTTGGGGGGGGGGAATTGTCGGGGGGGGGGAGTTGTCTGGGGGGAGTTGTCTGGGGGGGAATTGTCCTAGACCCGTGGGCAATTCCACGCAAATAGTCAACAGTATGTCGGTTTTCGAAGTCGCGGACTGTTTGACGAATGCGTTGCGCAGAGTCGGCGTACCACCGACGTGGTGACTCGGGCAAGCGGCCACCCATAATTTGACCAGATGCACCGCGAACATTACGGCGGATCCGACCGATGTAACATGTAAAAAACCGTTTTTGCTGGCACTGAGGTGGCCAACTTAAAGTTCATTGGTTTGGATAAGGCATGTAAATTGCAATTGCGACAATGTTGAAATGGAAGGACAATTACCATCTCCAGTTAGAAGACGTGGTGACTCGGGCAAGCGGCCACCCATAATTTGACCAGATGCACCGCGAACATTACGGCGGATCCGACCGATGTAACATGTAAAAAACCGTTTTTGCTGGCACTGAGGTGGCCAACTTAAAGTTCATTGGTTTGAATAAGGCATGTAAATTGCAATTGCGACAATGTTGAAATGGAAGGACAATTACCATCTCCAGTTAGAAGATAAAAGGGCAACAATTTGTAAAAAAAAAAAAAAGAGAGAGAGAGAGAGAGAGAGATACAAAGAAAAGAAAAAATAAGAAAAATAAAAATGAATGGGGGGAATAGTCCTCGGGGGGAATTCTCCTACGGGGGGAATTGTTCGGGGGGGAGTTGTCGGGGGGGAATTGACTGGGGGGGAATTGTCTGGGGGGAATTGTCCTGTTCCCTTGCCACAACATCAGGTTTTAAATGGCAGAAAAAACTTTCGTTCCAGATAGAAAAATTTTGCATTTTTGATTTTAAGGTATTTTAAAAATCAAAGACTTTGGCGTTCAAAGTAAAATATAATATAAAAATTAAGTGGGGGGGGGGGAATAGTCCTCGGGGGGAATTGTCCTACGGGGGGAATTGTTCGGGGGGGAGTTGTCTGGGGGGGGGAGTTGTCTGGGGGGGGGAGTTGTCTGGGGGGAATTGTCCTAGACCCAAATAGACAGTTGAATTGGCTGAACTTTACAAAGCAGATGGCTGAACCAGGTGGTTTACAAACTGCCCGAAAAAACTCATCTTGTTGCTCAGGATCGAGGGGTGGGGCATTTAGTACTATATGTGTTACCATACACATATTAAGAACGAAAAGTGGATGATTTTGAGGCCAGGCGCTGTCTGCGCGGAGTTCCACTTTCGTGAAAGGGGGTGGGGGAATAACTATTCCTTTAGTACTCCCCGTTTTCCAAGCGTAAAATTACAAAACACCACGAGCGGGTGCACTGATCAAAAAAAAAAAAAACTCACCCAGCATGTGGCACTGGTGGCACGAGCCTAAAACCAGAGTGCGAACATTGCCCAATACTAAGTAGGGAAGTTGGGTTCGAATCAGTCAAAACGCGTGTGTGGTTTTATTTCTATATCACGATTTTGGTGAAATTCGCGATTTTGGTACAAATATATTCCCTCATAATTTATATATACATGTGTGTGTGTATCTTTTAGACGCTGTTTTCACTTTAATGCAACCACGTAGTACAGTTTACAATTATCGGAAGAGATACACCGTTATCAACAAATTATTTTCAAGACATTACTTACTGTGCTTTATATCCGTTAGGTGGAGCAAATATGCGCGGAATGATCCAGTAGCCAGAAGATTACATTATGCTGAAGTACTCGGCTTTGGTGTGGGAGAAAGTCATACACAATGCCAGGTAGCTCAATTCCTTTTAGTCAGCCCTAACAAAGGGATCGAAATAACGCATACCCACTTGAGAACAAATGCATACATTGATAGAAGATTAGGAGAAAACAGAACCCTTTAAAGTGCGTATCACGTGCCTGTGTCCCGTGCATGCTCAGATCAGCGGGGACATGTAAATGTGCCGAGTAAATGAAGTGTGTTATGCACAAGAACTGCTTGGGGGTTAGGCAACATATGTCCACGTCACTCCCAAAAGTTCCTTCGAAATTCTTCGAAAACTTTCATGAATTTCCCCTTACCTTTTCACGACCTTTGTATTATATTAATGCGTTAACTTTTCTTGTCGATAGCCGGACAATATTCCGACGTTTAAAGTATCCGGAAAAAATTCCTTCCGAACTGCACTCCGGGTTCAGTACAAAGATGGCTCATAAATGGACAGTTTCAGGGAAACATCTGTTACCAGTTTATTGCGCGCCAGCAAAAACAGGTCTATAATTGGACTCTTTTCGTAACCACGTAGAGAAAATTACACTCGGGGCTGCAAAAAATACAATTCTGAATTCTTAAAAATTCAGAATTCTGTAAAACAAATTGTTAAAAGCCATGCCAAGCAGCCAGTAACAGCGAGAATTTTTGAATGCGATATCCAAGATAACATTCTAACTCCGGGGAACGTCGATCTGAGATTGGGTCAGTACCAAACCAAAGCGCAACATAGATTCTGGTTATCCCCTGCCCAACTTTGCTGGCGAAGGGGATATAGGATTTGGTTAGTCCGTCTGTCCGTCCGTCCGTCCGTCCGTCTGTCCGTCCGTCCGTCACTCTTTTAGGTAGTGGTCTTGTATGTACAGCTCCGACAAACGGGTAAGCAGGCACATTTCAAATACTATACAGATTTTCTCCTCATTTAGTTTAGTTGTGCAACTCGTATTCAGTTTGTCCGACTTTTCATTTATTTAGCCAAAACTTAGGTCGAAACTTAGCCATTTCATTTGAAAGTAATTCATGCATACAAACTGAACTTGTTAAATATGTTATACTGTGTTTATGTTACAAAACGTGCGAAGGGCGAGGGGATTTGCAGCGTTCCGGTGCTCTTGTTATAATTTGCTTTTGACCATAGATCAGTGTCCTTGACACAACGCTGAATAGACGTTGGATAAGCAACGAGGTGTAGATCTTGATCCACTCCCCCCCCCCCCCCCCCCCCGCGAAAAAACACATTGTTGTAAGCATGTATCTGACCATAGATCAACGCGTACTCGACTTCTTAACGTCAATTGAATATCAGTTTGATAAAAACGTTCTTCCATCGTTAAATTAACGTCTCTCACGCAACATATTTCGGAAATCGACGTCGAAAAAATAGACGTCGTAAAAACGTCCGGGTCACAATAGTAAATAAATAAATAAATAAAATAGTCACATAGTCACATAGTCGTGTTTACGCGGGAACCGGACAAAATACCACCGGATATAATACCACCATAATACCGTCCAGTCATCACGGAAAAGACTAAAAAAAAGACGCATGGCGGAGATGGCTTTGGTATTATAAAAATCAGATGCAGTAGGTTGCAGGGAATAAGAGCAAGTACTCCATTATGCCATTATTGATAAGGGATTACCATAAAGCGAGACTTTTCGCATATAAATAGGGAACTAAAATGAGCAGAATTTGAACCAATATCAACGGCAATAAACCACGACAATAAACTGACTAGGATCTACAAAAAAATGGAAATATTTAACTCCCAAAAGTTAAAGTAAAGTAGAATGTCCTCAGTGAATGTAATTTTATGTTTGTTTTAGTGACATTCAGTTATGAATAGCTTCGGTGATCAGAGAAAGCAATAAAAGATTGTGGTGGTATTTTGTCTTAGTTTTCCTGGTATTTTGTCCCAGTATTATGTCACGTGGTATTTTGTCCGGTGGTATTTTGTCCGGTGGTATTATGTCCGGTGGTAATTTGTCCTACACCCGTTTACGCTCACAGGAAATTTAAGCCTGGCACTGATAATGACTTACCGCTTTGAAAACTGAAGACAGTTATGACATACGGTATGGGATACTCAGAAGCGTGCCAGTTTTTACTGCCTACTTCTAAAATATATTCGTGAAAAGTGACTTCATGCTTCCTCTGTTACCCGATGACACAAAAGAGAACTCGGACGGAGCGATGACCGCTATTCCTAGCGACTGTCGCTGTCCAGGCGGTGATTAATATTTTCGTCACGTCGATGTGTCAGTCCACTAATGTCTAAAAAATTCGGTAGGTAGACGCTGTTGATGGGCGGAGCCCCCTCCCCCATCCTTATTTAGGCACTGAAGAAAAAAGATCACTTCTGCTAAAAATTTGGCTGCAAATTCCGCCCCCAGGAATAAATAAATAAAAATGACATGTCGGTCAAGTGGTTGGTTTTTATTTCGCTGGTGACAGGTAATGATTTGGTATTGACGCCTTTTTTTTCTATAATCATGGAAAACCCGGCATTGATGAAGCTTTAAAATGTTTACAGGTGTGACGTCTGAGGCGTCCCAGCAGGAATGGCCACCAGGAGAAATGCCCCCCCCCCCCCCGGACCAAATATCTAGGATATTTGTTCTGACTGGGGCCAGTCGTCCTAGGATATTTGGCCTGCCCTTAGAATATTTAGTTCCCCGGTGTACCATTCTATGTCCCCCCTCTACATTTTCCACCGGGGGCGGAAGCTATTCTATGCTATCTTCCCCCTCTCCAGTATATTCCCCCCCCCCACTAACTTTTTTGCGTGAAAATGTATTTGAATAATATTTTTCGTGTAAATAAATAGACTCAATTAAACTGTGTAAAACTATCTTGAACTACTTTATCGACTAAATTCTACATAATTCAAACAAAAATATAAAAAGGCACCCCTTATCAGAAAATTTGTGTTTTTTTCTCTTAATATCCGTTTTTAGTATTTTAGAGAGCCCAGGTGGATACTCTTCATCGCTAAGATTGTCATAAATAACACCCACATCATCCAGTGTCGCTTTCTTCTATGCTCAACTTAATCTTCCTTTTAGAAAGCGATAACAATGGGGGGGGGGGGGCAAAAAATACCAGGTGGGGGAGAGACAGCCTAATCTAGCTTCCCCCCGGGTGAGCTGTTCAGGGGGGCAAGCCATGCTGTTACACCGGGGATCCGTTTGTCCTAGGACATTTGGTCCCTTTCATAAATTTTCTTGAGGATTGAAAAACAGTTATTGTGATCAATCACCGCTTTGATGCCAGAGAACAAAGTTCCACCTCTGCAAGCTGTATAAAATCGGTTATTTAATTGGCAATTAATCGGTTATTCTACTAATCTACTCACATGAACCTGCCACGATTCACTCACCGCTAAGATTACATATGTAATCACATACTCTTTGATGACATCGTATCACTCAACCGTGGCTGGTGTATTAATTTAAGATCACTGTATACTTGCAATTACTTCAATCTCGTATGTAATTCAGAAATTCCAATTAATTCTTGTGGTGAGTTCTAAAGGCGCTAAATCCAAAATCAGATCCCTCCTATATAAGTTGCGAAAATATTATACGATTTATAATTCAATTACTCATGGATGGAAACACACAAGAAATCGACAGAAATTTAGCGAGCAATGGATTACTTGATGAAAATCAAAACTTGAAAAATAAAAAGCGGAATGTGGTCCTCTAAGGCATCTTCAAAAGCTACGAAAATCCGCTTACAACATGTACATACGAAATATAAATGATCACTCCTGTTTATGCTATATATAGACATTTCAGAAGTGTATTTGTGTTTTCCAGTGAGATTGACGTTTGTAATTTGTAGAAACTTGTAGAGACTGTTTCCATACAGAAAATAAAAGCAAAATTTATTGTTATTAATTTCTCAACAAGAATAAATAGGGGGGCAAATATCCTAAGGGAGACCATTTGTCTTGTCACACCGGATTGTATAAATCATATTAACGTCAAAAAAACATAAATGTGACATTACATCGTAACAGTTTTGTGACAAATGGACAAATTGGTCTTCGCGAGTTGTTTAATTTTTTTAGCAGGTTAAGGAAACCCCAAATGACATTTATAAAGTGTAGAGGTGCGCATCCCCCAAATGTGCAGAAAAGCATCCCCCTAAGACTTTGCTGTTCTGTATAGCAGCACATAGCACATTCAATCACTCTTTGTTGGCAATGGAGATCGCTAGTTTTGCTTGTACTGGTTACCTTTTCAGGGGGAATAGTCCTCGAGGGGAATTGTCCTACGGGGGGAATTCTTCGGCGGGGGAATAGTCGGGGGGGAGTTGTCTGGGGGTAATTGTCCTGGACCCCATTGAGAAGTCTGCCTGTGGCATTTCCGGGTTCTCCTTTTCACTGGACGCAGTTGTGTTTGTTTCGTATTGGAGTGCAGTTTTAACTCCTATTTTTGTAAGAAACTACCATGAGAAAATATGGAAATATTTATTAAATTGATAAATGGTAAACGCATGGCAACAAAATATTATCACAATATCTGTACCAGTGTATCTGGGCTTGGCATATCCATTTACTTACTTTTTACTGTTAACAAAAGTTAAAAGCCACTTTCGATAATCTAACTTATAGATTTTCATCCTTCATATTGCTAAATATATATCGATGATACTTTAAAACTTAGGTCAAGTGTCATTTTTAAATAGCAAATAAAACACAAAATTCCGTCCATAGTGTCATATCTGTTACCGTGTGTGCCCAAGCAATGCGGACAAGGGGGAGGGGTGGTTTAGGGCCAGGCGCTGTCCGCGCAGAGTTTCATTTTTTTTGGTGGGGGGGGGGGGGGTGGATCACTTTCAATTAGTACTCCGCGTTTCCCAAATGAGGGGTTCTTTCGTAACTGCACTCCACGTTATAAAAGAGAGGTATTATTCCAATCACAGCACTTTAGGGGTCGTTTTAAAAAGTCGTGGGCACGCTTGGTAATCAGCTGGTACGTGAGTGCCCCCTCCCTCCAGGGATCCCGTTGGTGTTTGATTTATTTCTTTTAATGTTACCTGAGCGATTCCTTTTCAATCTCCTTTTCAACCTCGACTGCATCCGTATTAATCAAATCCCAGAAAGGATCAGCGGACGGAATGTGTGTAGCTAGCATGTCAAGCATCTGCCGAGGCCAAGATCTGCCGGTGATTTATTCTCCATGTGACGCACCTTAATTGTCATATAATCTTTGTGTAATTACACGAAGACATTTACAGTGTTAATCCCGATTACAATTAATGTATATTCCCATCATAACTGTCCTCCTCGCCCAGCAAAAAGAGAGATCACATACTTCCCGATGCATGCAATCGTTTGTCTAGTTCCTGTTCTGTGGTGGCAGTAACGCGCCATCAAGATGTACCTGGACTCAAAAATACACAGGTTTGTGAAAAGGGGCGACTTTATTCAGCTTAACTCTCCGCGTTGGGATGGTTGGAGGGAGTTGAAATTCACAAGGATGCCCTCGTTTTGTATAAAAAAGGGGGTACTTTTTTCCAAGCCTGGTACTCCTAGTTTTGGGGGTTCGTTTTAAAGAGTCATGTTAACCAATTTGTACCTCAGCCTCGGTGGGGTGGGGGTGGAGGCAAAAATTATCCTGTCCTTGGGGTCTTCCCATAAAGTGGAATAAACATAAAAAAGTTCGTTGCTTTCGTTTTTATCGCTAAAGATTCTATTCTCCATCCTGTTAAAACCCCTCGGCGCCAGGGTCAGCTGCTAAATCCAGAAGAAATGCGGTAATGATAGCCATTCTCAAAAGTGACTCCAGGTACAATTTATATTCCTTATTTCACACACTCAGCCTTTCACTGCATTTTAATAGTCACTTGCAAATAAGTAAAAACAAACGTTGTCTTATCAGTAGCCAATACCGGCTCAACGAAGGCTAAAACTCAATGATAAGCTGTCATATCGCCATTATTGATCAATCACTGCTATCATTTGTCTCCTGTTATTCTTCCTGTGTAATGTGATGTATCATGTATAGAACATACAACAGAGTTGGTTAACATATCTTAACATGAACATGAACGAGCAAAGCAAAATAACACCAAAAAAGCAGAGCATTGGCATTTCTGTACCACAAAAGATGATTGCACGTCGTTTATCTTACAACTCTTTACACCGTCGACAGCTCGTATTGATAAAAAAATTATTCATACAATTTCCGCCAAATCACCACAATTTCTTTGCTGGATGAAAATATTAGACTGCCCGTGAAAAGAGGCTTATGGCCTTGTTAACTTATTAACGTAGCATTGCATGTCATTATTTATACAGAATATTTTATATTTGCATAAGAATAATTGTTCATTCTAGCCAGACTCCTTAATGGGGTGTTACATTACTCGCAGTGTGAAATAGAAGCCTTTCATTGTTTATGCTAAGATTTACTTAAAAAATAATCTGCTCTTAGCTTGGTCAATACCAACCTTGAATGTACAAGAATATTTATGGGAGTCATGATATTCTTAATTCGATATGGACAATGTCACATAAAGCAAATTACTCTCAGTCTGCAAGAAGAGATTTTTTCTTCTCGGAGGAGACGCTGATTGGGAACTAAAAATACTTTTAATTAAAGTTTTCAATGAACGTAGGATGACTACCCCACCGGATGACTGCCCCGACGGATGACTGCCCCACCATTTGTGCAAACTAGGATGACTGCCCCACCGGGAACCTTAATTTCCTTATTATTTTTCATCTGTCTGGATAGCTTTACTTTTCTGAGCTTAACTTTCCCTTTCGAACCCCCTGCCCCCTACTTGACCCCGTCCCCTTTTTTTATTTTGACAAGTTGATTGATCAGAGGACTGATTCATAAGTTAATTGATTTGTTTCAAGTGCGAACTCCGGTGTTTCAAGTGCAGCATCGTAACGATGATTCATCTCTTTTCCAGTTGCACATCTTAAGATCGACAGAAGCCTGTCAAGTCGTATTCGAAATGCAATTAGTTATTCAATTGCAATTTCAAAAATTTTACTAATTGCAATTCTAATTATTTTCTGGGTATATAAGCCGACATGTTTAGCTGAAAATAATAAACTCATAATAGAATAATTTTGAGTGTATGGAAAACAACCAATACAGAACATCCGAGGCGGCAATAATAAATAATAATAAAATAAAACAAATAATACTCTCAACACTCGGAGTATTAAAATAATTATTAAGACTTGTTAACAATACTCACTTAAAACACCGGACATCGCACAATTAAAAGATGCTTAATCAAAGACCTAAATACCGAACTACTAATGATTATACAGAGGGCAGGGGGTTCGAAAGAGGGGAGGGAGTTCGAAAGGGAAGGTTAAGCTAAAAAAAGTAAAGCTATCCAGATAGATGAAAAATAATAAGGAAGGTTCCGGCGGTGGGACAGTCATCCTAGGTTGCACAAATGGTGGGGCAGTCATCCTAGGCTGCACAAATAACCGGTGTTACATGCTAGCTCACCCCCTGTATAGCTTCCCCCAGGGGGGGGGGATAGCTGGACCAGGCTATCTGCCCACTCCCCGTCTGGGATACTTTGCCCCCATCCTACTAAACTCAACAAATGCCACAAAAACTTAACTCAAAACTCATTTATTTGATAAATGCTCAATTTTTAACAATAACAAGCAATTTGTACAATTAAAAAATGCAATTGCCAATTTACACAAGGGTTAAAGGTCATAAATGGGACTGTAGTGATGGTGAATGTTCGCAATGTAAATCACCGGAATGGATTTTTCTCTGCCTTCCTAGTGGGTGTAATGCTCTTAGTTCAGCAGTACAGGTCAGTCACTTGCATGCTGGATTGCCGACCAAGAAGCGCTGAGTCGCTTGCTGAACTTTCGATTCCAATTTGAATTGTGAATTTCAAGATGAAATACTGATCTATTTATACTTACCTGCGAGGAGTAACATCTCACCTCGGAGTAATTTTTTCCCGCAAAATGAATTTCCATGAGATTCTTAGTTCTGATATTTATTTAGAAACTGATTCCAGGTGGTGAAAAAGCTTCCAGTTTATACTTACAGTCAGGACTAAATCTTATGCCGAAACTTAAAATTACCTGGGATTTCTTATCTCGCTGTTTTAATGGCCTGTTACAGTACATAAATTAAAACTAAAACAAAAGAGATGTGGATTAGTTTTATTTCAACACAGCGGCGATGTAATTGTATTGGTAAATGCGACGGAGATTAAACAATCAGATTAACCTTACTAATTTTGGTTATCACAGAGTCGGATATTACATGGAAGATAGAGACGGGTTGCAATTGTGGCTTTGATTCGGCAGGAGAAAGAAAGAATAATGGAGGAAAAATAGGGTAAAGCTAGAATGACTGGGGGGTGGGACGGGGAGGTGAACAGGGGACATAAAGGACCAAAAAACAAAAACAAAAAATACAGGGGGAAGCTAGCCTTGGTTGGGGGGGGGGGGAGAACTGAACAGGGGGCAAAAATACCAGGTGGGGGGAGGATATACTAGTTTAGCTTCCCCCCGGGGGAAATAACCTAGTCTATCTTCCCCCTGGAGGGAAGCTGTACAGGGGCAAATTATACTGTTACACCGGCGTTGTTCGTTGCAGGCCATGTAACTGAAAACGTGAATAAAAAGGATCTAGCAAGACTGAATCTAAAACTTCACGCTTTACTTCGTCGGGATTCCATGTATGGTTTTAGTCGAATCATTTAATAGCTTGTGTGGAGGTTGATTCAGAAAAGAATGCGAAATGATAGGATACCAACTATTTTGCAGTTTCAAAAGTTTAATTTGGATAGTTAACCAATCTGGATGGTTAACCCATAGTTTATAAAAATGTCATTCGATAATTGTTAAAAACGACACTTGAAACAGTTACAAAAGGCAACATACCTGTATCCAACAAGCCGTACGCGTTGCAGCTTATCAAGCGCCTGGCTTGGGGAAAACATTTCACCGCATATTTGAGTCGGTATCCCGACAATTCATCTAGCGACAATTTAAATGAATTGTCGCTAGATGAATTGTCGTGGATTCATTTGAATCACTAGACAATTGGGTTGCAGTATTTCTTGCTGCTCTAGATTTGAGGGGCGCGGTCATTTGACCATCTGGACAAATGACTATCCGCATACCGCAATTTGGCCATCCCCTGAATAAAAAACGGACATTTGACCACCTTTTGGAGTATTTATACCAAAAAAGTACCTTGTTTGTTGCTTTAACACCGGAGTACGGAGTTGGCCGCTGTCTCCCAAAGGTTTAGCTTTGTTTTTTAACTCCGGAGTACGGAGTTTGCTGCTTCCCCAACGTCTGGTTTTATTTCAACACTGCCGGAGTGCAGAGATTAAATGGGTACTTAGAATTCCGCTAAATGCGACACGCAATGACACTAAATGAAAGAGATGAAATGAGCACATGATCTCTTTGAACTTCTTTGAACTGGCATTTGCAATGTTTTTCAAAAGTCTTTTTGAATTTTGGTACTTTTTTGTAAAATGTGGTCAAATGTCCGTTTTTCCATTTTGGGATGGCCAAATGGCGGATGGTCATTTGTCCGGATGGTCATATGTCCTACACCTAGATTTGAGTGCCAAATTTGACGCCTTTGACGCGGTTAACCATCGCATTTTATCCAATATAATGTTCAAATCATACCTTGCAGGTCAACCGAACGGTTCGTGTTTGTGTAGAAGGTGCATGCACAGGTGATGTTATGTTCTATTCCACATGATCCGTTTTTGGACCATGGCATGTCAATAATCTAAGTAAATATAGTATCTTCACCAATCCATTGGGTAAACTCGTTCGAATCTTGTAACTACTTTTCTGTATGTTTGCTTAAAATCTTAGTGGGGTATCAGTAAATGACGCACATTGAGGAAGCAATGCAGTTTCTGCATCAAAGCTTGTGCAAAATTCGGAAGTAATAATGGATGCTACCTCGCGGTAACTGATCACATCAATAATGTACTATTTAGCGGTGGATTTGTAAAGTCCTTCTTATATTTGCCACGGATTCTGCAAATGTGTAGGACATGCGCTAGTAACTTTTCTTTTTAGCACAATTAATAAACTTCAGATTTGATGAACCCACCTGCAAGAGTCGCCGGTCTTATTACAAAACATGAAGATATAATCCCAGGACCAAAGCCTTATGCTGGATCCCTATTTGAAAACGTTCTCGCACTGACAAGCAACGCTTTCCGGAGAACTCACCCTCCTGCATATCCGAATTCATATATGAAATGCAGCTATCAGTCACCAAGCCTGTGACCCTTATCGTTACCAAAGTAAGAAGTACTAGTAGTTATGGGAAGTCACGTGATGTTAACTTCCTTCACCTTGTTATGCGATTACTTCCGCTGCGTGTCAGGCGAGGCCTGAAAAAAAATGTCGACTACAGATAAAGCATCAAACATCGGAACCATCCAAGAGGATAACAATACGAAGGTAGATAGAATCATTGGTAGATTAACGGATAGAATCGATAATGTCGAGTCAAAAAGCGAAAATAGCAACAGATTTTCAAGCACACTTTGTGAAAAGTTTGATCAAGTGATTAATCGTGCAAATAAACTGGAATCAGTGAGAGATATAGATTCTGCGGAATTCAAGAGACCACCCCAGTGTTTCGCATTGTGACGAATACTCGCCTTCGAAACCAGGTGCATTAGTTATATTTAACTGCCATATGAAGCCAGATAATATACCTTCTGATGAAGGAGCAACAGGAGGTTGTTCTCCCCACAGTACAGACATTTCCGTCTCTGCTTGTGTTCAAAGTGATTTTAAGTCACTAAAGCACAAATACGCATCATTCGAGCTTCCGGCTCAATTTAAGCCAAGCACCGACCGAACGGGGGTCAAACGAGAGAACCAAGCTAGAATAAACTTAATCGCAAATTGTTCAAAATATTCAGGAACTAAAAATTGTAGGATCTAGTAAAAGAAACCAGGACCTGGACTCGATAAAACAGGAAGTCTTCATTGCAGCAGGAGCACTGCAAAAATATTTACAATCAGAATACTCGGCAGTGTTGGTTGAAAATTCTTTTGACGCCCAGACAGCCAAATTTTTCAGACAGCTGCGTAAAATACCACAGCATTTGACTCATATTCTTTAGCAGATTTAAAAGACCCTGTTGTAATGTGCTTCCAGAATAAACCTCAGGAGCAGAGCTCTCATGCTGGTGCTCGTGGTCGTGCCAGAGGAAGAATCGGACGTCTATGGTCGCCTATCGCATTTTCCTCATCATCTTCCAGGGGAAATCCAAATCAACAATATGACGAGTAGTTTTGTGCTTAATAATGGTGACAAATTCGTAACGCGATCACATTCAAGCTTGGAAAGATATAAACGCCAATGAAGAAGTGTTAAAGTGGATTGAGTTCGGTGTTGGACCATTCGCAACACCACCAGAAAGGTACGAATACCTAAATCATCAATTTTCAGCAGACCAGTCCAAGTTTGTTGATTCGGAGGTAAACAAACGTTTAAAAGCAGGAGCTATTTCTAAAGTTCAAAATAAACCTTTTTGCGGCAACGCAATTGGATGTGTGCCAAAAAAATAAATCCTATAGACTAATAGTGGATTTGAGACACTTAACAGTCATATAAGTGTCCTATACTTTAAAAATGAGGGTATCAATGTTGTGTGTGACTTTGTGCTGACTGATGACGAGGTTATAAGTATTGATGTAAAACACGGGTTTCATCACATAAATGTTCATCCGAACTTTCGAACATATTTCGGATTTGCTTAATATTACGTGTTTAATGTGTTGCCATTTGGATGTAACATTAATCCTTATTATTTTAATAAAACAGTGCGAGCAGCGGTACAGTATCTACGAGAATCAGGTTTACGTTTCTCATCTTTTGTAGACGATGGGTTGTTATGTGCTCAACCTGCTATTATCGTCAATCAAGTTGATTTTCTCTTAGAAACATACGCCAAATTAGGACTTGTGATTAACCTTGCAAAATCCGAACTTGTTCCTAAAACAAGCATAGTATATATTGCATACGTCATTTACTCAGTCGGTCCCGATAAAAATCCTTGGATATCCATTCCAAAATCGCGCATATACGAACTACAACGCAATTTTAAGCGTATACTGAAAAAGGCGAAGCCTCGGCTCGTGTAATAGCAAAAATTCGTGGACAATGTATTTCTTTTACAAAGGAAATTTTGCCAACAAAATTACTGCTGTGGAATTTGTATCGTTAGTTATTATCACGTGATGCATGGACGGATGTATTAAGACTGAACAAGTCAAGTATAGAGGATTTATCGTGGTGGTTGTGTGCCTTGTCCTCATGGAATGGTAAATCCATAGTAAAACGCCATATTGACTTGCAAATTTTCACTGACGCATCGGAAATCGGCTTGGGCGGTGTTTCTGAAGATGATGAGGCAGCAGGCCATGGACGAGACCAGTGAAACAAAAGTCTATAAACTTTTAGCATTGTTATTAACACTCCATTCTTTCAAGAATAAGTTAAAAAACAAATGCATTCAAATCGTGACAGACAATGTGACAGTGGTTGCGTTTATCAACAATTTAGGAGGCAATGTGCCGGACTTAACAAATCTAACAAAGACTATTTACAATTTAGCATTTCAGTACAACATTCAGCTAGAGGCAAAACACCTGGCTGGGAGGTTGAATTGCCGAGCAGACCGACTGGCTGTTTATCACCCACCAGCATGTACGTGCTTTTCAACTTTTTTAGACAGGAAGTACAAAGGTCACACGATCGATCGGTTTGCAGACATTACGAATTTTCAGCTGATAGTGTACAACAGCCAGTTCTGGGACCCACTAACGTCAGGCGTAGATATTTTAGCTCAAGCCGACTGGGCCGAACACAACAATTTTTTTTAATCCGACCATGAACCTCATCCCCAGGATACTGAATATCATAATAAAACAACATGCAGAGGCAACCATTATCGCTCCCAACTGGCCGGCTCAAACGTGATATCATACGTTGCTCAATCTATCAATAGCACCACCATTAAAGTTGCCAAAGTTCACAAAGCATCTGTGAAAAGGCAGCCATCCAGAGGTTCTCAAAAACAGAAAGTGGACATTTTCTGCCTGGAGAGTGAGTGGAAAAATACTTTAATTAGGCAAGGTTGAACTTCTGAGTCATCCACCTAAACTCTGTCAAAAACTCTTTGGCAACATCCACTCAATCAGTATAACAGACAGATAAACAAGCTGCAGAATTATTGTGTGATTCGAGGTGAACACTTTCATCCCAATGATCAGTCAGTGATAGCGGGTTATTTGTGCGATGATGCTAAAAATTCCACGTTACCGATTTACCAAATCCATGTGACGCAAACATTCACCACCTGTTTGACGCACTTGTCAAAACACAAACTAGAGCCCCATGCCCTACTGTGAACATTCTACCACGAGAGCCTTTTAATAACTTGTTTCTTAGTTGGCCAGACAACGAGGGTTTAAGTATTAAACGCCTCCGCCTCAAGGTTACAACGCTGCTGGTATTTACGTTTATGTTACGACCTTCGGATATTGCCCCAAAGGTAGTGACCACGAATTCGGGAGAAATAATACTGTCTGTATTTTCTACTGATAATGTAAAATTTTTTGATAACGATGACCTACAACTAACATTTTTTGGAATAAAAAATGATACGTACAGAGGCAGATTCTCAGTACGAATCCCACCCGTCTCTGTACCAAAACTGGATCCGGTCACAGCGCTTCAAGTCTGTATTAAGCGTATTGATATCTTTCGTACACCGGATACAAAAGCACTGTTTTTGACGTGTAAGAAACCTTATACATCCATTTGTGCTGCGACAGTTTCCAACACGACGCCATTTATCTCGCTAGCCTAGATCTTTTCAAGTACTCAGCGAAATGTTTTCACCCACGGGAGCTACTAGGGCTATTGAGGGTGGCTGTGATCCCGATAAAGCCCAAAGAGTTGGACGCTGGAAGACTACAAGTTTATTTGTTATCATTATGTGCATGACAAATACCCCAAGCTTTATTCTGACAGCGTACTGCTCAGAGGAAAAATATAAGAGATGCTGAGCGATAAAGTGGGGAAAAACTCTAAACCATAGCACAATACATCACGAACTGCATCAATAACGGATATTTCTGCAAACAGTAGTTATGGGAAGTCACCTTGTTATGCGATTAAAGGCCGGATTTTATATATGCGGTAACGGAATGGTGTATATTGAAGTGGATATCCCTATACGAGGTCTACAACACCTTACAGACTCGTACCGAGTAACGCGTATACAAGGATAGCACAATACACCACGAATTGCATCAATAACGGATATTTCTACAAACCAAACGCAAACTACGACATGGTGAACAATGTATCACATGCGCAGCTAATTCACCTGGCATGTCACTTCCTGAGAATGTTCGGAGTGCCGAATCCTTGTCTGTGTTTACGAAACTAGTAACCTACCCATCAAACATTCAACGTCTTGTGGGTGTTGCAAAATGGTTGTTATTTAGTCACGACATCAGTACAACCAATTTTGAACTTTTGAAACTTCCTATAAATGTCGATATATATAAACTGAAGCTGACACCCTTTCCCGACATTTTCCAAAATAGTGAATGGTTCTATCACAAAGGTTATATTACAAAGGGCGGTTAGGGAGCGGGGGCAAGAAATACTGTTCTCTTTCAGTAAGTTCTCTGTCCCTGTCTTTGGAGCTTCGGCGACAAGTGAAGAGGAGAGTTAAGGGTAGTTAGGTTTCCACTGGGACGATGTGGTACGGTGTCAAATGTAATAAGTAAACTAAGTAAGTAAACGTATGCAGTTGAGCTTAACAATATAAAAAAATACATGTCACCATCCCAACTATATCAGATATGTTTGTTTATTGTAGCCACAGGAGTTTAAGTTAACGAGTCTGTGCAATGTTGTCCAGTACTTCGCTGATGCGCGCCATATCACTGGTTT
This sequence comes from Protula sp. h YS-2021, assembly GCA_949752745.1. Classification (NCBI taxonomy): domain Eukaryota; kingdom Metazoa; phylum Annelida; class Polychaeta; order Sabellida; family Serpulidae; genus Protula; species Protula sp. h YS-2021. The sequence continues at coordinate 47,948,187 of OX457025.1, read as the reverse complement.
TCGTCCTCGGCCTTAAGTATCTAGGAACACCGCTAGAAAATACTCCCCAGAAAACATCCGACGTCTTTTGGGGCAGTAATTTAGACGTTAGTTGTGCAATTTTAAACGCTTTCAGTTTTTTTGATTTTGCTATCACGAAGTCAAAACAATAATTTTTTGGATATAAGTTTTTCAGTTTAAACATGTTATGAATACAAATTCCTTAATAATAATTTGTCAGAAAGTATAGTTTTTGCAAAAGATGAACCCTGTCCGCAAAGCCTACCTTGTAAATCCCTGCAGAGTCAGTCTGATGTCTTTTAACTTCTGTATGCGACTTGATCGAATACATAGCTAATGTATTGGTGAACTGGAGGAGTAGCATACTTAATGAACTGCACAAAAATAAAGGTTTTATTCCTGATTGCTCAACACGCGGAAGCTACTTTAATATGACCACTTTGGCCTTTTCTGCTTTAGTTGCTCTTGTCACCTTATAAGCAAACCTTCATAAAAACGAAAAAACAAACAAACTAACAAACAAACAAACATGTTGCATAAGTCGAAATCCACAGATTTATGACACAGAAAAGTGTGTGATTGGAAGATGTATGCTTGCATAAAGTGTGAAAAAGGAATATGTTATGATTGTCGTGCTCAGCCTGCATTAAACTGTTATAACCGTATTATGGCTAAGCTTTAATATCTGTGAAAGTCTTGGTTAGTTTCATTCATAATTACCGTTATCACAGTTTTTATGTGTAATTGCCAATAAATTTGTCACACCTAAGTCCCATATTGTTCAAGCGGCCATTAAGACTCTTTGTTGCATTTGTAAATAAAAAGCTCCTTTTTTATTGATCGAGAGGCATCTAACAAATCTGACTGTAACATAGTTAACAAAACTAATTTTAGATTTGTAAGTAAAAAGCTCCTTTCTGACTGGACAAGAAGTGTTTAGCAAATTTGACTGTGATGTAGTTAACAAAACTAAATGCTATATGGTCCGGCGTCCATTTTTTTATTGCAAACGATTGAGAAAATATGAGATATTGCTCAATATATCCATAAACGTTCCTTTTACCTTAATAATGTGTCGTTTCGTTCAACATCCGGCATCTTTAGAATGTGTGCGAATACTTAAGAATTCAAAAGCTCTTTTTTAACTTCGCTTTGAATTTCCCAATTAAACAAGAAATTAAAATATAAAAACGATCGGTTTACAAGCACTAAGCATTGTTTAGAACGCATGAACGGCACAGACAGTGTTTTATACGTTCGTACTATTCAAGGACATGATGAAAGCCCATGACGTGGCGCGCGTCGCATCAGCGAAGTACCAGATGATAGACAACATGGCAAAAAATTTGTTAGTTTAAGCTCTTGTCGCTTTAACAAATGCAACAAACAATTATGATATAATTAGGAGGATTACATGCACTTTTGTTCACTCTCCTAACTATACCGCAGTTGCATAATGTCGGCTTTGCCCAAGAATTTAAGGTTTTGCCCGTTGAACCTTTCAATAAATATCTCAAAATATGGGATTTTTCAAATTGTCGTTATAAATATTTGCATTTATGTCCATCGATTTACTATTATACGAGGCGAAGCCGGGCGTAACATTTCAGCCCGAGGGTGAACAAAACTTCCTAACTATGTCATATTTTTGTTGCAATTGCTAGAGCCACAAGAGCTTAGATTAACGAATATGTGACAATCATCAATCATCAGTTAATACTTCTCTGATGGCAGTCTCACTACGCCACTGACTTTCGTCATGGTCATGGTCGCGACAACTATAACTGCTTCTGTTTGTGAACTGTCTAATCCGTTAAGGCTTGTCAAGATCCAAGTGGGTTAAATTATAACTGTCTACTGTTGTTCATCAGATAAATTAACCGAATTATTTTATTAATCGAAATTAAATTGAACGTTGGACCAAAAATGGGAATCAGAATTTTTTAAATATTGTTGAAGGAGAAATTGAGGGGTGTGCGTATATTTGCCTTCCATTAATTTTTCCACTTTTAGGCGTTTGGTGTTTTGGTCAGGAGAGATGGGGCTGCTAATCGAATTTTTTCTTTTTGTATACAGAAGCCTTGAACATTCATCTCAAATAAACCAATAAACAGATAACTGTTCACATCTTTAATTCACGTTGACCAGTTTACTCTAACTGTAATTGTTCCCCAGTATATATACATATATACTTTGATAACTAACTGCTTTGATGAGGAAAAGAAATCATTTAATTTCCAAAAGGTATACAATTTTTACAAATAGTATTTTTGTATCAAAGTATTTTGGAGACACACAGAATAGCGTCAAGTTTAAAAGATATGTTCATCATAAATTTGCGAACAGCGAGCTTATGAGAAAAATCGCCTCTTATACCATGTTACTCTAACTTCGCAGCTGGTAGAGCTGTACCGGGACACTTGCTTTCTTCTTTACTTACAAATAAATATATTAATTGTCTATGCTGCTAAGATTATTTCTATAAGAAATAAGTATCAACTAGAGCGATTTCGCTGACTGCTAGAACTGTACCAGGATACTTGCTTTCTTACTTACTTGCAAATAAATACATTAATTGTATATGCAGTTAAATATACTTCTATAAGAAGTAAATATCAACCAGAGCGAATTTTTTTTGAAGCGTAAAATCACTACATTGAAAGCTTAAAAATATGGACCTTTGCTGAAAGTAATGCCAGTATGCCAGATACATTTGAAAATACAAAATGTGTCGTATTTCAAGAATTTATATGAGAAGACACTTTTTTGCAAAATAACATCTTGCCCCCCCATATACACACATAAACGTGACCCATATATACACAAAATTTATTGCCATTTTATGAAAACTGGGGACAGCAGTCAAAATTTTCAGACGTAAACAGTGGTGACTTGTGAAAGCAGTCACCACAAAAAGTCCTTTCTGTGCCACTTTTAAAAGCTAAATTTTACACTTTTTCGCCACGGTCTCCGTCCTCCCCTCCCCCATTCCCCGGTGTGCCCCACCTCTCCTTCCCATGAATCTTGCTGAGAAACTTTTACAGTACAGAAACTTTTACACATTAACTCTTGAGGACTTTCAATCTCAATTATAAAAAAAGGAAACTGCCATGTTAGGCACAAATTAGCAAAAATCGGGTTAACAAAACAGCTAATTTTTCCATTATGCGAAGTAGACAATGACTAAAACTTGTTCATTTTGTTATATGAACTATTAAATTGTTCAAAACACGAGTGTAGCAGCCAGCAGCTGCGGACGTGTGCGTGTTATATTCCATGCTACTCAACCGCAAAGCACTAAATCTCACTTCCTAAATAGTATTGTGAGTATATTGTTGTTTGCGTACTGATTACATTTAACAAAACTCAAACAAAATAAAGTTACTGATAATTACCGCAATGACATTTGTTGTTGTTGAGTCAATTTTATTTAAAGTAGCAGTCACTCCTTTTTTCGATTTTTCTTATTATTGTTTTCAATTTGAAGTTTGAATTTGTATGAATAAACGTGCCTCTAACAAAATATACCCAATAGCGAACTGAAGCTCTTTTTCAACATAATCGCACTTTTCCAATCCAAGCATCTTTTTTCTTGTGTCAGAGGCAATTTTTTTTTTAAATTAAAACTATTTTTTATACAATTTTCCAATACAGTTCAATATAATTTTACATTTGCGCAACGTATGATTATAAGTGATATTATTTTTTATTTTACAGTTGTTGCACATCGGATTAACTGATCTGTCAAATTTTGAGGAAATATGTTTAGATGCATAAATTATTTTAAAGCTGAGCATACTATCCCTAACCGCTCTAGTAAGATGCTTGATTTTAATGAATATCTGATTATAGTCTTCCATGTTTAACTATATGCCGTCAGTTTGCAATCGTTCCACACACAGCGGAATCACGTATGGTTCTCGTATAAAGCTGCGATATATATTTTTAGGTTTCATTTTAAGTACTGGTAATTCATAAAATGTCGAAGGAGATCAAAATTGTTTTCATGGAGGCATGGATCAAAATCATCGAAGAAGATATTGGCATCCTTGCAATAACGGAGACATGGTTAGATGCCACATCTTGTACCAAACGGATATTCTCTTATACGACTTGACCCAGACAGTCGTGGTGGAGGAATTGCCTTTGTTTGCCATGACAGTTTAAAGCCAAAAGAGCTGAAAGTCCCGAAATTTCATTCATTCGAGTGTTGCATGGTCGAGCTGTGATCTACCCCAAGTATCCTCAAAGTGTTGGTTATTTACCGACCTCCAAATTCATCTAGTGTCCTGTATCACGACAAGCTGGCCTTCCTTTTAGAGGAAACGTGCCTGGGAGGTTCTCCCATTATAATTACCGGTGACATAAATATTCACTATGACGATAAAACCGCCAAAAATGTTAGTAATTTAAACGCTTTTTAACCTTATCCAACGTGTGCGAGAATCGAGTCATGTAAAAGGAAACATTTTAGACCACATCATCAGTAGACAATAAGACAATATTTCTCTGGCTAATGACCAGATTCGTGACCGCATGTCAGATCACAATTTGGTGACAGCAAACGTAAGCATTCAAAAACCAATTCATGAAAGGAAAGAAATCACATACCGAAATCTTAAGAACTTATGTCTTAAGATTTTTAAAACTGACATTCTTGGATCAAATTTGGCAAAATCCTATGAAATTATGGACCTTCCAACATTGGTTCATGCGTACGATAAACAACTCCGCGAGATATTCGACAAACATGACCCACTGCAGAAAAAGCTGGTTTCGATTGAAAACAAACCTCCCTGGCACAACGAAAATGTACGCCGAAAATTAACTCTGTGTCGCAAATATGAGCGTTTGTACAGGAAGCATGGGAGAATAGAAGACGAAAATAAATTAAAAAAGCAACAAGATGCTATGAGCATTCCCTTCAAAGAGAAAAAGAAAAGTACTTTTCCCAAATTGTTTCTGAGACCGCAGGTGATCAAAAGTAGTAAATCGGATCGTGCACAGATCAAAGCCTAACTCCATGCCTGAAATAACAAATCCGAGTGACTTACCAGATTTATTTCTTAAGTTCTTCAAATCAAAAGAAGACAGGATCCGAGAAAAGTTTCCCGATGATATTGAAAACGCATTCAATTTTGACAATTCCGCAAATACATCAGAAAAAGGACAGTTTTTTAAATTTCGATGCAGTTAGTGAGGAACCTGTGGCTAAAATTACAGCAAATTCAAAACCAGCATCCTGTGAACTCGACCCTATCGCTACGTTTTTAGTGAAACAATGTGCCATGGAACTTGTTCCTGCCATTACTAGAATTGTTAACCTTTCTCTCAGGAATCATACTATATCTGAGGCTTACAAAAAGGATAAAATACGTCTTTTGCTGAAAAAACCCAATCTAGACACGATTTTGAAAAACTATCGTCCAGTCCCAAATCTGCCGTACATTTCCAAATTGATAGAACAGTCCGTCAACATACAACTTACAGAACGCTTGGAGCAGAATAGACTACACGAAGCTCTTCAGTCGGCGTATCGTGCCTATCATAGTCCAGAAACGGCTCTGGTGAAAGTTTTTGATAATATCCTGGGACAATTAGACAATAGACAAGCCGTATTTCTCACTTTGCTGGATTTGTCGATACGGTGGACCACAGCATTCTGCTGCGAAGGCTGAAGCAAACTCTATGCATAGATTATCACGCCCTTAAATGGTTTCGTTCCTATCTCTCCCGTCGTTTGGCCTGCGTGTGCGTTGATGGCCGTTTTTTAAAGGAGTCTCCAGCTCAACAAAGAGAAAACTGAATTCATTGTCATCGCAAGCGCAAAAAATCAAGGCTTAATTAGTGTTGATCATCTCGACTTAGACGGAGACATTGTTAACGCGGTCTCAAGGGCTCGAAACCTGTGTGTTGTGATAGACAGTTCCATGTCCATGATAGACCATGTCAATTACGTATGCAAGACTGGATTATACTATCTAAACTGGATTTGGAAAGTCCGAAGCTGTCTCACAACCGGGGCAGCGAAAGCCATCAACAATGCTCTGGTCATAAGCAAGATTGATTACTGCAATTCCCTTTTAGTTAATCTCCCTGAACACACTATCCAACGGCTCCAACGACTGATGAATGCAGACACTAGACTGGTCACACGTACCCCTCGCCACCATCATCTCACACCCGTACTGAAACAACTACATTGGCTCTCTGTGCGAGTTTAATGTTATCACACTCACCTACAAAGCGCCCCATAATGAAGCATCGTAATATCTACGTGAGCTGCTGGTTGAGTACAAACCAGCACGTAGTCTGCTTTCAGCAGACTACCACACGTTCAAGATACCTTGCAATGAAATCAAAACCATACCAACAACTGTTGAAATCAACAGCCTAAATAAGCGCTATACAAATTTTTATAGATAGATAGATAGATAGATAGATAGATAGATAGATAGATAGATAGATAGATAGATAGATAGATAGATAGATAGATAGATAGATAGATAGATAGATAGATAAAATGTCATTATTAGAGTGATAGTGTTGTCTCTACACTTTCATATTTTCAAAAAATTTTAGTGAATTACTTGCTTCCAGACTTTAGCGAATGCAGTTATTAAACTAGTAAGTTTTAATATGGTTAAGTTTAGATTAAACGTACTTTTTATCTCCATTAGAAGTTTCTATCTTTATTAAGTCTAGTGCCAATGAATTTAATTTTCTTTTGGTATAATTCACTGTAGAAGATATCTGTTATATGAAATATGCTGTTTCAGTATATCACAATATGTTTTCGGTTCGCATTTTATAGAGAACTAATGATAAAACATTCCTTTATAAAATCTCGGTATTCCCATGTAAGGCCTTTTGGGGTCCATTGCTAGAGAAAGTATGTCTTCAAAGTCCATATTGGGAAGATGGCAAGCAAGAAAGCAAAGCTTAATGAATTTCCATTCTCTAGCATTCTTTTAATACGCATCATCTTTTGTGCTTATAAAGGAGAAATTATCTAAATGTAGTAATCCCTATCCCCCTGCTCGTATTCTTTCATTAGTACAAGATGTTGGACACGTGGCGATTTAATGCCATGAACTTTATGGTAATATGTGTTACAAGTGCGTGGACAGGGGTGGTATTAAGAAACTGCTAGGGCATTCATCTTTTTTTGTTTTGTTTTTAGGGAATTTTATTGTGCACAGCCATATTCGAGTATACGTTGCGTGGGAATAAACTATAAGGAGCACTTACAATACAATATATATATATGCATCTTTCACAAGCGCGGCGTTTTCTAACAATAACTTTGCTTATCAAAAATCACGATTATGAGAAAAACAAACAACATAACTCATAAATGAGTCACAACTATCTATCAATATATCAAATCCGCTTCTAAGTTTGAAAACACTTCGCCAAAATAGGTCCATTCCATTTTAGTTTATCTTCAGATAATGTTTGCATGTCTGCGTAATATCGTAATTTTGCGTTTCTAATAAACACGTTCTCGTGAAAATTTTCCTCATTGACTCTAAATTGATATATATAGTATTTATTAACATAGAGAGGTTATCCTCTGTAATATTATCTTTTCCAAGTAAAAAGCCCCATTTCTCAAAATTAAAAGAATTTAGCTTCAATATGCTTAAGCATCTTCTTATAATTTCTCTGGCTTTTTGACAGTCCCAAAAGAAGTGTATTATCGTATCCGGAGTGTAGAATCTTCTAGCATACCTGCCTTCACCCAAAACACAATACTTACCGGAGGCTCTACAATTTTATTTATCAAGACCTTGTAGTAATCTTTACACTTAGCTTTCTTTATGTTGATTAAGGAATCACGTATCTTAAAGATTGAGTCAGAGCAATCCACTTTATAATTATCTGTAATATATCTATTGTTCTCTCTGTGTTTTAACCATTTGCCGATGGATATTTTTAGACCATTATACAGTAAAAAAAATTGACACGCAAGTCATATCTAGCTTGGAGCTCTGTCAACGAAAGCACTTTTTTATCTTTACTTAATAGGTCCTTAATATACAGTATGCCTTTTTCGTGCCAGTGCTTCCAGTAGAGTGACATGCGGTCAATTGTTACTTCCTTATTGTTCCATAATACCCCGCTGTATAGGTCTTGGTTGTGCAATTCACTAAAATAGAGTAACATCTCTTTATAAAAGGAAGATATTTGAAAACTTCCAGCGTCGAAATTCAAGTGCAAAATAAGGGGCAATCCCCGTATTCGTAAAATTCACCATGTGTTATGGCATTGCTGAGGTTTTTAACCCACAGTATGGATAACCAAGCCAACCTTAACGATTTTTGCATAACAATTAAATCTGGTGATCGAATACCAACTGTATCAAAGTCCCCGATCAAGGATTTATTGCTTGATCTTACTTGGTATATTGGACCAAATGAAAGTATTTATGAACGACTGGGCCCGGGCCAGATCTGCGTGTGCACAAGAGACGTTACTCAAGCTGTATATTAAATTTGACATTCCCATAGTTTTAGATATGTTAACTTTCCCCAGCAGCGTAAGACCCCTCTGACTCCATAAATTCAAACGTGTTGCAAGTTTTGTTATCTTATCCAAAATGTTTACTTTGTTACATTTTTCCGTTGCATGACCTACTTCGATACCCAGCATATTGAAGCTATCCGAAGCAACCCTTAAATTAAAACAGGTTCAGGTTTTGTTCGCCATGGATCTATATGCACCAGCAGAGATTTCTATGTTAACTTTTAAACCGGAATATCTCGAGAAACGCTCCGTAAGTTCTAACACATAACCGAGAGTGCACACGTCTTTCAATAAACACGTTGCGTCATCTGCAAAAAGAGAGATCTTATACTCTGAATTAGCGACTTTTAGGCCTGTGATGTTCTCTTCATTTCTAACTGATTGGGCCAGAGGCTTAACGCATAAAATAAACAGCGTTGTCGACAATGGACACCCTTGTCTAACACCACGTTGTACTTCGAACCAGCCACACGAATAACCATTGTTTATAACAGTGCTAGAGATATTATTATAACATGTAGCTACCCATCTCCGAAATGAAACATCAAAATTAAAATATTCCAATACTTTATGCATGAATGTCCACTTGATACTATCAACTGCTTTTTCGAAATCCAAGAGCAATAGTAGACCTGTCTATTGTTTCTTGCTTACTTTATTAATGACATCTAGGATTAGCCTAATATTTTCTCCTATGTAGCGTCCCTTAACGAAACCACTTTGATTCTCGTGGATCAGTTTTGGCAAAATATTTTCTGTTCTTATTGCTAAGGTCTTAGTGAGAATTTTGTAGTCAACATTTGTGAGGGAAACACCTCCAGTTTTTAATAAGCTCTGGGTTTTTACCACGTTTTTGCAGAAGGGTTATAATACTTCGCCTCTTTAACTGCGAAAGCTCACCTTGTTCAGCAGCATAGTTAAATGTCTGTATTAACAAGCCCCCTAATTGCGGCCAAAAGGTTTTATAAAAATCCGGACTCAAGCCATCACAACCCGCAACTTAAAATTTTCTGTATCAAATAAAGTTAAAATCAGTGCTGAAATAAAAAAGGATCAAATAATATCATAATGACGTCATATGTGAAAAATAGGTTGCCAAATAATTCTATGGGAAGAAGTAGTCTTGTAACTTATTTTACCGCGAACTGGCAATCGATCAATCAGACTAAATACTATCAGATTTGCAAAATTTGATTGTTGAATGTTTGTTGTCTTTTGTAATTCCAAAGTATTTGTTCAAATAGATCTAAAATAAATCAACAGATAAGTAGGAATAGGAATGGTTGTGATTGTGAAGAACATCAATAAAATAATGCAGTATTTATGTTTCTTCACAGAAAAACATGCCATTTCTTAGATATTTCATTGTTAAAATGCAACATATAACATTTACACACAATATCAAACATTACATTTCGTTTTTAACAGTTTACCATTTAACAGCAAAATTGTTATCGTTCAAAGATAGGAGTGTTTCTGTCACTGATGGAAAGTTTACTAGTTGAGCACATCATAATGAAGTTGATAATGTTATGTAATTGTAGCTGCATACATATGTGATTTGCCTGATGCTAAGACATATTCCGACTGAAGACACCCATTAGATGCTGCTCTAGCGGAATTCTTGCCACAGTATTAATGAATATTAAAGTTAGAGATTATACTTAATATTACTGCAACTGTGATGGTTATTATTGGCAAGATGAAGATGATAATGGTAAACTAATGTAAAAATGAAGTCTATCTTGATAATTAAAATTAACCGTTTTGTTGGTTTTATTAGTCTCCAACCTATTCGCAACATAACTGCATCAATGGCAGAAAATGTTTTGTTTTTTTTATGAGATATTTGCTGTAAAACTCTCTATTGAAAAGAACAGATACTGCTATACAGTTCCCAAATGCTTGAATAGTTAACCTAGCTAGCAGAAAGACATGTCTTAGAACATATATAAGATGAGATCTAATATTTTTTACTACTAAGTTTTCATATATAAAGCACATAGTTTATGTATAATTAATTTGCTGATTGTGCTGATGTGCTGATAATATATAGTGAATTTGTCAACATAAACCATTTTTGTACCATATCAACACTTTTTTAAGTCTAATGAAAAGAAATTAGTTTGTTATACATGTTTCAAAAGAATTACGAATGTAAGGAATGTCAATTCAATCAGCCATTTTAATTAAAAACTGTAAAAGAAAAAATACATATTATACAGTATACACTTTCAAAGAATGTCAGAAACAGAAACAAGCAAGAAATAAAAAACAGTAATTATTCAATAGTTATGTATAAAGCAATTCTTTTCATTTCTGTAAGAATAACGTCATGAAGACACGATGCTGCTTGTAATAAGTGAAACGAAATAATTCTTAACGTTTTTCTTAACGTATATAGCTGAAGATTTCATTCGATCGGTAAAGAATTTCAGAAGTGAGTACCCTTCTATCTTAAGCAATATGATTTTTAAACAATGACTGCCAAATTTAAGGAAAACCGCTTCATTTTACTGACCCATGCAGTTAGTGAGGATAAGAACATGTTTGAACATTGTACATGTTGGAACATTGTAAAGTAGTCCCTCATTTTATAAGTAATTTTTTCGTGGAATCACCAGGGGGCCTGCGGATTAAAAAAGTTATGTATACACCGCTGTAGAGGTTGGCTGTTGGACAACAACGAAACATGGCAGATAAACCGGGCCCGCTAGAAGTTGTAAACAAAAATAATGTCAGTAAACTTGGCTCCAAAGAAGATTTTCCAATAGTATTTTATTGCTCAGAATGTAATAGCATACTGGGTGATTCTTTATCTTGGGTTGATTCAAACGAAGCATTACAAATTCTGATTTTATCACGTAAGTTCCTGTATTATCACTCAATATCTGCGAGATGACTTACGGATTACGGCCCCCTTGGAGTCTTGGACAGCGAGAGATAAGAGTTAGATATATTTATGGGTGTTACGAAGAAGAGGAGATGAATCGGTTAGAATAGATCATAATTGGCGACAACAAAGTGTTTCATTCTAATTAAACTAAATGAGCCAGATGCAAATTTGCCAACCATTTCAATTGAAACATTCCTTATTTTGCGATACATGACAAACAAAAAATGGTTTCAGCCACAAAAGATGTTCTTTTTCAGTTTCACCAATTTGGATCTACTGTAGCCATTCCTTTCCCCGTCGTACGGCTCGTGCCGTAACCGAAAACCTAGTCCCAGCGGACTCTTTCTATCTTCCTAGGACAGAAAGGGTCACAGTTCCTTCAATAGAAATGGCCATTGATCTCAATTTTCGAGGCTCTGGATCTTTCGGCGCACGTTCAAGGACACCGAGGCTCGAACTGGCAGGCTTTTTCTTTAAAAGCACACTGAGAAGAACCCTGGCGCATTATTTTCGACCTCAGCGAAACTCCCAAACTAGAGTAAAGCGTGGTTTTGCAACTGTGGATTCACTGTTGTTGTGGGCGATAATAAGGGATTCGATATCCTGATCTCAAGAAAACACATATTTTTCTCAGTAAAAAATTGTTATCTGACCATAAAACTTGTGCGCCATAATTTATAATTGGGCCATTTATGTGATGCACCCTTTCTAAAATAACGCCGTTGGCCCCAGTCGTGCGCCGAGATTTGAAAATTGACATCAATGACATTTCCTATTATAGGAACTATGACGCTTGCTGTCATAGGAAGACCGCAAGAGTCATCTAGGACTACCGAAAACCGACCGCGATTTATTTATTTTTATTTTTTTTGGTTTAATTTTTTTTCAATGATAGTGGACAACCATAAAATAAGGTACTGCTTCGCGCCCAACTCTAAAACCACAGCATGTTGACCTGTTGCTCTTTTTAAAGAAAAATGCGTACATATGTCAAGTTATCACGACATTTTAATGTGAATTTTTCCTTAAGCGGCAGCAATGTTATGTTTTCTAAGTGTAATTCAAGATTTAAAGCTTCTCATAATATGTATGAAGGTGTTTTGTTTATAGCGTTATATTTACGAAACCCTGTAAATGTTCTTAAGTTAGAAGAAAGCTCTAACGACTATTGTGTGATAAACTTAAGTTAGGGGAAAAACTGTAATGATTATATTATAGGATATACTTTAACTGTATTGTTAGTTCGGTGTGTGAAATAATACGTATATTTATTTGAGATATGTATACGAGGGGGAGAAGAACGAATGGTTACAGTAGATCCAAATTGGTGAAATGAAAAGGAACATCTTCCGTGGTTCAAAGCAAATTTATTTTGTCAAATATCACAAAATGATGTATATTTAAGTCGATAGGATCGCAAAACTTACAGCTGACTTATTGAGTGGAGTTGGAATTTGGCATTTTGTTGTCACCAATTACGATCTACCCTAGCCAATTCTATCTCCTCTCCCTCGTACTTTATTGTAGTTCCTGTGACTTTTAAAATATCGACACGTAAAATACTTCTTGCATATGTGCAAATGATGGGGAACATTTTAGCATAAGCATAGCAGCTGTATTCACCCCGTGCCTGAGATATGGATTACACAAAATCATGTGCCGTACTCGTATCATCATTTCGCCTTTCCCGAATTGGGAACCTGTTTCCTATGGAAAAATACGATTTAATCACTTGGCTAATTCGCCTCAATCTCAGATTTTGGACCCCAAATGTTTTACTTTGGGCCTATTTTAATGAAAAAACCAACAGCAGTTCGCCTAAATATTTATGTCATATATATAAAGAGTACACAATGGAAATCAATCCAAATTCTTGAAACAAATAACGAGAAGGGGCAACAGATGTATATAAGCATTTTTTGGACTGGTGTTTACTGGTGATGGGCAGAAATAAACGTGGTTACGTAATATTTATCTTTTCTGGGTCGAAATTGTAATCCTCGATTATTTCGTACCTACGGTTAAATCGAACTCTTTCGACTGGTTCTCATGAGGACAAATTAATGAGGAGCTACTGTAACCCCCTCTGTCCTACGCAGCGGAGGAGGACTGAAAATCGTTTTTTAGGTCCAGTGTTCGATAAGTCCAGGAGCCTATGGCTCCCGGATTTCCGCGTGGGGCTCCGAGTTTTTTTAAGTGTGGAGCCCGACTGGCTCTCAAATTTACGGTTTCTTTGTTTGTTTTTAAACCAGCCGACTTTGTCGGGCCGGCCTTATCACATCAATACAGGGGAATCCGTCGTCTGTATGTACATATGTAAACTTTTCCTTGAAATGCTTCTTCTCCTTCAGTTTTGATCGGATTCTTTGTAAATTTTGTTCTCTAGGTAGGCTTCTCTTGAAAACTTACCTTTTTGGCGATCATCCAAAAAATCGTAGATTGGGGGTTGGGGGGGGGGGGGGCATTTATACGTTTTGGTAGCCAGTTCTCAAATATTTCTTCCACAGGCCTGATCGGATTACCTTCTAATTTTACAAAAATGTTCACCAGGCTACCAAGTTTTGGTAGTCAGTTTTCAAAATGCTCCTACTTCCAAAATTCTGATCGTTTACCTTCAAAAGCTAGTTTTTTGGCGATCGAAAAGAAAATTTGCTAAATGGGGGAGGAGGGCATTTTTAAATTTTTGGGGAGCCAGTTTTCTAAATGCTTCTACTCCTCTGATCTGGATCGTATTCTTTTTATATTTTGTACGGAAGTATACTGGTAGGCCTCTCTTGAAAGTTTTTGGCGATCCACCAAAATCGGACAAATAGGGGACATTTTTCAAATTTTTTTGGTAGCCAATTTTCGAAAAGCTTTTCCCCCACAATCTTGATTGAATTGCCTTCAAATTTTACATAAATGTTCACTGGGCGGTTCGCTTTTGAAAAGTTACTTTTTTGGCCATCCGCGAAAAATTGGCTAAATTGGGGTGGGGGGGGGGAGCATTTGAAAAGATTTAGTGGCTAATTTTCAAAATGTTTCTTCTCCCACACTTTTGGACCGTTCGTTCAAATGTTGAACGATTGTTCCCGAGATGGTTGTCTCTTCAAATTTACTTTTTTTGTCGATCCGCTCAAAATAAAAATATCCCCCGTGAAACGAGGGATATAGTTATGAGCGTGTCCGCTGTCTGTCTATCCGTCGGAAACACATAGTTTTTTTCCAACAAATTCTTCAAAACTGTTTGAAGTAAGGTTCTTATTTTTCACACGTTAAAATATATATTATATATATATTGTAGATTTGCATCGTAGTACTATTTTTGAAATCGGTGAAAAGTTGAGAAAATGACAAATTGTCAAAAATTGCAAGAATTTCGTTGGACTAAGCAATTATGCGATGTTTTGTCCTCACCACTTCATATGTCACCATTTGTCATAGTGGAATCCAGGAGAAAACGTCCCCGGCCATAATGTCCCCAAATGAATTTAGAGCTCAAACGTGCCCACAGGAAAATCGTATAATAGCCTATAGTAACGCTTTATTGAGCTTTACTCCGGTAACAAGGTCCTCAAATGAATTTAGCGCCAAAGCAAAATTTGTCGTAGTTGAATCCGGGGCAAAACATCGCGGCCTTAAGGCCGGTGGCCATAAGGTGTCCAAATGAATTTAGGCCCGAAGCGTCCCCAAAGCTGAAAAGGCGTATAATAACCTAATTTAACGCTTTATTAAGCTTTATCTCGGCCATAAGGTCCGCAAATAAACTTAGGGCTAAAACGTTTTCAAAATTTGCCGTGGAATACAGGACAACACGTCCCGGCCATAGGGTCCCTGGTCATAACGACCCCAAATGAATTTAGGGTGAAAATGTGCCCAAAGCGAAAAGCCTAGGTTAACGCTTTATTAAGCTTTAACCCGGCTTTAAGGTGCCCAGCTATAAAGTACCCGGCTATGAAGTTTCCGATGAATTTAGGGGCAAAACGTCCCCAAAGCTAAAAATATATGATAATCTAGATTAACGCTTTATTAACCTTTACCTCGACCATAAGGTCCCTGGCAATGAAGTACACGGCCATGATGACCCTGGCCATATGGTCCCCGGCCATAAGGTCCCCCAAATGAATTTAGGGCCAAAACGTCCTAAAGCAAAAGCGTATGATTGCCTAAATTTAAAGCTTTAAAACTTCAATTAATTTTAATTAAACTTTACACCAGCCATAATGTCCCCGGCCATTAGTTCCCCAAATGAATTTAGGACCAAAACCTCTCAAAAGTATAACAAATTTATGATAACCTAAATTAATTCGTTGTCAAGCTTTACCCCGGCCATCAGGTCCCGGCCATAAACTACCCGGCCATGATGTCCCCAAATGAATTTGAGCCCAGGCATTTAAAAATCAGTCTGAAATTTTCAGCCAGATTGCAACGGGGCTGATTCGCCATTCGACAGTATTACATTAGTTTTCGTAAGTATTGCCAAGAATCAAGGGGACATTTTTTTCTTACTGTTACTGTTTTCTAATACAGATGTTACGAAAAAGGTCAAGATTGGGAGGAACTTCTAACTTCATTCAAGACGAAGACCTTGGCAGGTATTAAAGTAAGAATGTTTATAAGAAACAACAGCAACAAAGAAAACTCTGTTTCAAACCTTAACCGGTATATGATAACAGGACTTGACATAAATTAAGCAGTATTATTTAGAACTTCTCTTTCACTTGGTGCTGGTTTCTGAAAACCACAAATCGTGCGTCAACGTCGATTTACCTGATGTGTTGTGCGAGTAATTTACCTGATGTGTTGTGCGAGTAATTTACCTGATGTGTTGTGCGAGGTATCGGGACAAAGCGGCTACGGCCAAAACGGCGACGGCCATAACGGAGAAGACCAAAACGGCGATGTCCAAAACGGAGAAGACCAAAACGGTGACAAGTGCATACCCCGGACTAAACGGCGACGGAGTTTTTTTAAGTTTATGCTTTAAAATGCTTATTAAAAAGAAACAAAAAAAACAACGTTGCCAACACAGTTTATTTTCTCAGGTAAAACTGAAAATTATTTTCTCAGGTAAAATAAAATTTACTCTTACCTTTCATTGGTGTGGATTCGTATTTAATAACAGCATTTCACATAACCGATACAGACAAGGATTAGCTCATTAAAGCGATTAAAACATCGGTCTTTCATTGCTGATAATCCGAAGTCCTATTATAGGCATTTTTATTTTGCTGTTTTGCAATAACGGATTAGTGACCACAGTCGCTAAATAATTGTCTTTCAAAATGTACTTTTTACCCCCCCTCCTCCCCCCCCCACCCCCCCCCCGCCCCCTCCCCCCCCCCTCCCCCCCTCCCCCCCCCCGCGATGGATTATCGTATAATTGCAATTAGAAATAAATGAGAAAATAAATGTTCAATTATCCATTTTATTTTGCCTTAAAATTTAAATATTGGTTCAAATTATACTTATCTTCAAGTAGAAATGAATTGATTTATCTGGCAACACTGTTCTTTCTTTTTGATTTTAACATTTAATTCTTAATCTTCGTCGCCGTTTTGTCCGGGGTTGCACTTGTCGCCGTTTTGGTCGTCGCCGTTTTGGCCGTCGCCGTTATGATCTTCTCCGTTATGGCCGTCGCCGTTTTGTCCGGGATTTGTTGTGCGAGTAATTTACCTGATGTGTTGTGCGAGTAATTTAGAGTGTCAAACTGAATTAAAGCCTCGGGTTTCTTTACAGATCTGTTCAGTTAGAGTAACGATTTTTAGCTATCACTTTGGTCCTGTAAAGTTACGAATGACACTCGTGAATGAGTAGCTTGATCTGTGGTGCTTCCCAGTTCTTTCTGAAAACTGTGAACACAATGAAACAGCCTTTTATTCTTGAGGTCCAGGGTTGGGAAAAAGATGGCCTTTTCCAGATTTGACCGGACCAGTGGTTTTTTCTGGATTTACCCGCCTTTTTCTGGTCAAATCCGCCTTTTTTTGGTCAGTTGTCAGGACTTCAAAAGTTCTCCAGTTGGCTTGTAATCAAGTACTCCATATCAGTGAACGGAAAGCCTTTAGTTATTGAAGACAACTAGTCTACAAATGAAGATAATAAGTCATGAACCATAACGAGTATTTGATTACAACCGTAGTCAGCACAATCAAGTTTGCTTAAACAACCCATATGGGTACTTGTGCTCTGCTGTGTCACTCAATTGCATTTTAATCGCTATTTGTGTGGAGTATGTCGGCTTAAGACATCGCGGAGCATGTTTTATATAAACATGTGTTTTCTCTGCCCCCCCCCCCCCCCTCAAGCGTCATATTAATGACTATGCTATTGTTCTAATTGTCTCCGGAGCACGTCAACTAAATATGTATAAAGGCAGCTCTGTTCTTATTTTTGTAATAAGAAAAACTTATTAGGCGAAAACTGAATAGTTTTTAATTTAGAATAAAATATTTAGGAATTAAAGCTGAATAATTACAGACTAATAATTATATAATTTTACTATTATATAATTATTATATTTTAATTATTATATATACTTCAAACAGAATTTTAATTATTTTAAGGATAATTTCATGTCAATCAAAATGCAAAAGATGAAATGTAAGTTTTCTGAATATTTCGACACTTTTATGTCTCTTGTAAGAACTGACCACAATTGACCAGAAAAAGTCACTTTTGGAGAATTGACCGGGACGGATTTATCCGGGTAAATCCCGTGGATAAATCCACCTGAGATTTGACCATGCCAACCCTGTTGAGGTCACATGTGACGGGCCATGCACAGTTTCCAAACCATGCACGGCAGTATTTAATCAAGCGATCACGCGAAGAATCTATTTTGATCTTTAAACCATAGTTGTGAGTGACGTCAAACATTGTCTTTGCATGAGGATTCTCAGGATGAAACCCCTTCTGATGACGTCAATTTTCAATTTGCAGAAGCGACACTTTAAGGACCCTGAAAGTCTTTCTGTTGGTTCGATCGTGTGTCCTTATTAGGTGCTCACAAGCGCGAAAAGCTTTTAATGCCAACAAATGCAACCGCGTGTACACTTTCGGAACTCTGCCTACGCTTGTACGGTATGTCTGGGCATGGACACGTACGGCTGTGCAACCAACTCTTTTTGTTCGAGTTTCGTTTAACAAAAACATCAAGCATCACAATATTTTTTAGGCCATGTGGCCATTGGCCACAGGGCTACAACCGTCGTGTTTGGCCTTTTCCTCTGACCGTCTGTAAACTTTTTGTTTTTTTTATGCCCCGACCTGAGTGAGGTCAGGAGGGGCATTTGTTTTGTCCATTCGCCCGTCTGTCATATCTTGCCAACCAAGTGGAGACATATAGTGTTTGTACGTTCTAGGGGTGTCTATGTAAGTGTTTGTGTGTGTTTTAGTCTGTTGTGAACAAATGTTGTGTGCAAGATATCTCGAGAACGAAAATTCGAATCGACTTCAAACTTGATCTGTTTATTTCTTGGCTAAATCGGCCGGTCCTGTCAACTTCTGACGCATATTTCGCTCTTAGGGAAGGCGTATGACGCCGGTATATATAAATCTCAGGCCGCTGAACATCGGAGAAAGTTAGTAGTAAACTTTGTTGCCTTCTACCAGATTCTGTCAAATTTTGTCGCGAGTAGAACTAGTGCCGCGTATGACATCATGACCTAAAATATGTACACATTGTGAAACAAGTTGTTGTGTGCAAAATATTTCAATAGCGGAAAATGGGTGACGGCTTCAAATTTTATGTGGGTATTCCTTAGGCCAGTCGGACGGATCTGTCAACTTTTGACGGGTGCAGCGAGTTAAGAAAGGCATTTGACGCCAGTACGTTAAAATCATGTATGTAACACTTTTGAACCAACGAGTGTAGCCTATGACGTCATCACGTAAAATGTGTGTGTGTTGTGAACAAGATCTTGTTTGCAAAATATTTCGATAACTGAAAGTCGTATCGACTTCAAATTTTATATAGGCATTCCTTGGGTCAGCCGGACGACTCTGTCAACTTTTAAAGGGTGTAGTGAAATTAAGAAAGGCGTATGACGTCATTACGTTAAAATCTTATATGTAAGATTACTCAGCCGTTGACAATTGGAGAATGCTGAAACTTCGGGGAAATATTGCTTGAAACCCGAAAGATTTTGTCAAATCTTGCCGGGAGTTGAAGAAACGAAAACGGCATTTGGTGTCATTAGGTAAAAAGTTAAGTAAAAAATCTCTCGACAGCGGAAAGTTGAACCGACTTCAAAATTGGTGTCATTATTCCTTGGATACGTTGTACGGTTTATGTTGAACAATACACACGTAGAAAATTAAGAAAGGCGTCATTGCATAAAAAAGTACTACGTGATATATTTTGCAGTTCTGAATCTGATACTACCCCCCCCCCCTCCCCTCCCCACCTTTCCCTTCCCCGTTTTGTCAACTAAGCATAGTTATCAACTACGCTTGGGACTTCACCGTCTGCCAGAAGAGTCTCCAATGTTCCTGCGTTCTTTAGATATGTATTAAAACATTGACAGCACGACTATTGATCGCTATTTCTTACATGTCGTGTAAGTAACCTTTTGTGCGTTACTCACGTGCAGCTATTACGTAACATGTCACTCAGTCAGGGGTCTATGCCGGTTGTAGTGCATTATGACGTCTTTGTCTGCTGTAACAGGCTAGAATGTGGGAAAGTTAAACACTTGAGTTGTGTGTTTGAGCTAAGACTTACGACGTATTCGATTCAAGGATTTTAGAACTTGCAGCCCAGAACGACATTAATGTTGAGGATATGTGTAATATTAATCCTCCAACCGAGGCTTTATGCCACGGAGGGGGCTTATGGATTGGGATGTGTCCATCTCTCTGTCTGTCCGTCTGTCGATCCGCCCGTTCTCACTCATTCCTCATATAGATGCGTGAGCCGTTTGGTGTGATATTTTGAAAAGCTGACCCAAAATTGGATTTTTTAACGATTTTTTTTTAAATTTTGGTGCTTTCATTGATGCTTTTAAACTTTGTTTATATAGTGCGATATCTCGAAAACAGCTCATCAGCTCTTCACCAAACCTTGCAGGAAGAAAGACCATATAGCGCAGATCTACAGTGAGGAAACTATTTTGATTTTTTTGTCAAAAATTGAATTTTTGACGAATTTTTGAAATTTTCACTTAGGTGTTTTTTAACTGTTTGGACTTTGTTTGAGCGATATCTCTCAAACAGTTGATCGGATCTTCACCATACCGTGGAGTTAGAAAGATCAGATAGTCCTCATCACCATGAAGGTTGATTATGATTAAAAATTGTATTTTTGACGATTTTTTTTACGCTTTTCACTTTGGTGTGTTTTTAACTTTTTGACTGTGCACACGGTATCTCAGAGACGGCCAATTCGATTTTGATCAAATCTAGCAGGAAGAAAGACCCTATAGTGTAGATGGTCACTGAAGTACTGGGTCAGTTTGAGGTGATTGAATGGGGCGGGGGCGTATCTCTTTTTGTGTTAGCAAAAACATAGGCCCCTGACCGAGGTTTTATGAGACATGAATTGGGCTCCGTTACCATTCATTCCTCTTACATGGATAAGTCGTTTGGTCTGACATTTTACAAAGCGCGCCCACATCTGTCAAGTTTTATGCAAGTACAACGGGCAAGTGCGGCGAAATTAGCAAAGGCGTATGCCGTCATTACGTTATGTACGATTTCTCAGCCGCTGAACATCGAAGTGAGTTGAAATTTGGTTGAACTATTGCTTGGTAATACGAAAGATTCTTTCAAATTTTGTCGCGAGTAAAACGAACGAAAACGTTAAATCAGGTCAATGAATTATGATTCGGTTTGCAGAAATGACTGTTTTATTTTAGTTATAAGAAAACAGAAATAAGGTTATTGGAGATCGGATTTAGTTGAGGAGACATTTGTTTTTGTTTACAGAAACAATAAACTAAATAAGTGTCCATTGAAAGTGTGTAATATAGGCCTGTAGTGTTATGTTTTGTGTGCACTGGCTGCTCTAGTTGCAATATTCACCAACTGTCTCCAGATTTTGACGGAATCGTTTTGAAACTTCTTTTCTTGTAATTCTGACGGTACCTGGGCTACGTCACTTGCCGGTCTTGTTTACTCTTTTTGAGATACATTTGATTAAACTGAATCTGTATTAAATTTTGCCACCAGAATTATCAATTTTAATATCGAGTTGAACCAAGAAGTCCAAAGTCTGGTGGCGAGTGAAAAAATCGGTCAGGCTCGTGGGTACGAAGAAACAGTGAAGGTGCATATAATTAGCGTCTTCTCCAGGGGAGGGGTATTGGAGTGGGAAATGTGATACCCCCCCCCCCCCCCCCGAGCATATAGTACGGTGTGTCGAATTCTGCACAGAGTGGACGGCTATTTCTTTTGATTTTGTACAGAATTTTGTGGGAAGAAACCCCGCAGTCACTGGAAAGAAAAAAAGTGCTGGTGTCCCGTTCACCCAAGTCGCAATCTCTGCTGACTTACATTGAATCAAAGTAATATTTTTCGTAAATTGTAAGATAATTTTGTAGTTTGGTACGTTAATTAAGGGAGAGAATGTAGACCTACTTTGTGCCAAAATATTGAAAGGTTGCGATTTTATAGTGCGAGTGATTCAACAAGAAAATCGCGAAAACCGTCATTTTGTGGCCCATCTACCCGAGTTCGCCCTTTCCTTACTCTGTCCTTTTACATCATCAGAAGGGGTGTCTCATTTTGACACATTTTATAACAATGATCAATACGCATGGGCTCTTGGCCTAAGCTGCTGACTGATACGCAACGATGCAGTCTGTGAATTTGAGTTTATTATACACAGATTTTATAGTTTAGTGGCACTATGGTTCAAAACTGACAAACTTCACGCACAGATGGTTTCCTGGAGAAAGAAACTTGTGGTGTAGTTACGTGCAGGGCTGGTATGATTTAAATCAGTTGATTTAAATCATGATTTAAATCGTGATTTAAATCAACGTAAAAAAATCACGACTTTTGTTTTTTTTGATTTTTTTTAATTTGTTTATTTTTTTTTCTACTTAAATGTGTGTCATCCAGACTGTTTCACTGAAGGGACTTGGAGACGCCTTTGTTTAAACAAGGCATTTCATATGGGACGCTTATTAGTGCCCATGAGCCTCCGAGGTGGGGAAACGGGGTTTAGTTAGGGGCAGCACGCTTTAAGCAGGTAACTGCCTGTGGTGTTTGAAAAGAAACCCTTGAGTCTCATAGTATTTTGTGATTGTTTGAGCAAGTACTCTGTAGTGGATATGTAATCGCAAACTAATCTTCAGAAACTCCTGGTAGCATTGATATCTCCAACGTACCCTTTCTCCCAACCGCGTGTGCTTGTAAACAAAGTATTAGTGTTACGCGTCGAGCGAGGTTATTTAAATCCCTCCCCCCCCTACATATCACTGCTTTTTCGATTGTTAATTGAACAAACCTCGGAGTGGAAAAGGCTAGAAACTGGCGTTTTGCTACTGATCGCTCAATAAATGAAGAATTGAACTTGAAGACAGTTATCTGAACATTTGAAAATTGAGGACAGTTGTCACAGATTTTGTGAAATGTAAAAGTTTTTGTAGTACAAGAGAGTGTTACGAGTCTTCAATTAACTGTTAAAAGGTGGTGCTTTTGGATATTTTGACGGGTTTTTTTTCAGTTTGATTTAAATCAAAAACATAAAAAAAATCAGATTTAAATAAAAAAAATCAAAAATCGTGATTTTTTTGAAAAAATCGGATTTTTTTCCAGCCCTGGTTACGTGTGGTTTCTCGGCCAGGAAACTACTCATGCTTGAAGTTTCTCTGTTTTAGTAAATATTTCTGAAATGGTATTGCTGAACCACTAATAAAAATAAAGGAAGGTGTGAAACAAATGTTGTGTCCTTTTACTGGACGAAAACGGTAACCTGTACAAATGCGTATTTTAATTACATACTTATAGGGATGTTACAGGAACTCAGATTGGGACTTAACTTTTTTTTCCTTGGCTGGGTGGGAGTCCTGCCTCTGGTATAGTAGTATAAGCAGTTTTCAAGTTGTTTTAAGTTGCATCTTATGAATGTTGACATATTCCCGACATCCCATTGACAACTCACTCTCAGCGTTATGCCTGAAAATCTCAGTTATTCTGACATGAAACAGATAATTGAACATCCCGAGGATGTGGACAACTGGGTTTTACCTTTGGATTGGAATAGCCTGTGCAAGATGGTTTATCATTAAAGACCTACCATACTGTGAGACCTCTCTGTTTGAGTGCCCCCCCCCCCCCCCTCCCCCAACGGCGCGTGACACTCATTTCACCTGATTACAGCCTGGAATCTTGTCAAGCAGTGTGGGTAGAAATGTCTTTTCTCTTTGCTCTTTGTTTTGACCTTATAGCACAGTGTCGGGCATGTTGAGCCCCGTCGTTTGTTTATCTTCCAGTACGTTTGTGCAGTTGTTCTGCTCGCAATGTGACGCGATCCTGGGCAAGATGTACAAGACGACGCCGCGACGCCTGGACCACATGCGCGATCTCTACTCCATCAGCGTCGGCTTCGTGGAGAGGTAGCTCTTTGTGGCACATTAAATTCAGGGGTGCACATAAGGATTTTTTACCTTCGCCAATTTGGCGAAGGACGTTCAGCTCACCTTCGCCAAATCGAATTCACCTTCGCCAACTTAACCGTCTTACTAAAACTGTAACTTAATTTGTTCATTGCATATAAAATATACATCTTCTTAACTATATTGTCCAGTTTATGTCTTTATAGTGCTGCATCGGTAGTTACTCAGTCCTGACCGTAGCTCTCATCTATATAAGCGTTTAACTTTTCATCAAGTTTGATCATGAAAAAATTCACCAAATTGGCGAAGGTGAATCTGTTCACCTTCGCCAAATGGATTTCACCTTCGCCATGGCGAAATGCGAAGGTCTTATGTTCACCCCTGAATTAAAGATATAACAGACAGATGTGGGCAAAAGTGAAGTCAGTGTTGAACTAGACCGTTTTCGCTACCGAATAGCGAAAATTACACCACAGAAACTCCAGTCCTGAGGACTGAAAATGTAGAATTCCTTAAAGACCTTTATAAAATTTATTTGACGCTGTCAGTTGCATTAAAACTCTGCACAGCACTGCTTTTAACATGCTATGTTTCCAGTAAACATTCAGACGTCGATATAACATTGATTGGAGGTAATGACATCGATCCAACCAAATCGCGACATTGAATTTGGTTGTAAATGGACGTAACGTTCAATCAAGGCCTTTGACATAACGTTGAATAGACGCTGGACAAACAGCGTTTTTTAATCAGTCGAAAACCCCACTTTCTCGGACCTGTAATCAACGTCTTTAATGCAACGTTGCGTAGACGTAGAAAATTCGGCCTTTTAAAACCCCCGGGTCACAATATGTTACCGCTCACCGGAAATGTAATCCATGATGGGTCACTTGGAAAATGGCGACGTCAAATATGGAAATTTCAGAAACGCGCAAGTTTTCTTTGGGTCTTCTTTTGAAAATAAAGTGACGAAAGTTGACTTCCTACATTTCCTGTGTGATCGATGACCCCAAAGGTACGTGCTCTCCCGACGCCTAACTAATGTCATCGGGTAGATGTTGTAGACCTCCGTAATCAAATCAAACCCAACGTTTACGTAACGTCAAAATGTTTACTGGAATGCATAAATTGTTATAACGTCACAAGCATTAATGTGATGTCAACCGTAATAAATGGACGGTTCACTCTTCGCGCAAACAAGGGTTTCGATTGTTTGGGAGTTTGTTTTAGCAAGGTGGCAATAGGCAAGATGCGTTATACCCATCGTGTTGAGCCTTATTTGTCTGTCCATCCGTCCTTCTGTCTGTGAACTTTAGTTTTTTGCTACTCTGTTATTTTTTTATAGCAGATCGCGGTAAAATTTTGTGAAAATATGGTCCACCAGGGGGTGTTGGGTACAAATAAATGTCCATTATTTTATTTTCAAGATTCGCCAATGTTTGCCAGTTTGCCAAACCGATCACCACCTTTGCGAAAAAGAACTGCTACTCTTACAAATTTTGTTAAATGTTTTCGAAATTTTTCATGAAGATGGTCTGGGTCAGGATAAAAAAGAGCCGTTTTTTCTTTATTTTTGTCAATGTGGCCAGTTGGTGAAAGTGCGCCCCAAATTTTCACCAAAAATATATGTTCTTTATAATTTTTTTATTTACTTATTTATTTTTTTTATTTATTTATTTATTTATTTTTTTTTGGCCTTTTTGGCCAAATTTTGGCGCATTTTTGTCACTTTTTTAAGTTCGGCGTTTTGATGAATTTGAGAGCCGTGGATTGAGTTGCAAGTTGCACGAGGATATATACAAATTACATTGGAACAAACAATCCATTGGCTTAAAACAATCACATGGTACATAACTGCCTGAAAAAAAACAGAGTGAGGTTATTCGCATGTCAGGCATTGGTGTTGAAAGAAATGTGTACTTATGTAATATATATATATATATATATATATATATATATATATATATATATATATATATATATATATATATATATATATATATATGAATTTAGTGACCTTGAGAGGCCATTCAAGGTCACGGCTTGACTTTAAGTATTAATGTTGAATTCATTTTTTGTCTTAATAATAACAGGATGGCTAAAAGTCAGGAAAAACCTGAAAATGACCAAAGAGTCAGGAAAGGTCATCATTTATTTATTGATTTTAATTTTAGCCTCCACAAAACAGCCACTTGTCGTCTTGGAATTATTACGTCTGTAAATCATTCTGTGCAGTGGACTCTAATGATGAAAATGTAGCCTTATCTGCATCGCACGCGTTTGCCTGTTTGGCGTTATACTGAGGCTTCAATTCACCAGTTGCCTCCTTTCAAGACTGGGTTTCAAAACAGACACAACGAACCACAGATGTAAGATCAACTCATTTTCGGATCCTGATCGTTATGGTTCTACTTAACACCCTCAGTCCTGTCTTAGCTCAGCCAAAATTGGCTAAGGGCCACTCCTATCGCCATTTCCGTCCTTCCGTCCGTAAACATTTACCTGCCCTTCTTTGTTCGCGCTTCTTTGCCATTAAGTTTTCTACTTTCAGTTGAGTGACTTCACACATCAGAGGAATATATATGGCAGTTGTCCTTGGTTCAGCATTCAAGAGAAAAACTTTCGAAAACACTGAGAAAATGCGTGAAAATCTTGTATTGACTCCCATATTGTGTACTTTGTGCAGATCACTTTGGCATCAAGTTTTCTTAATTCACTTTCAAAAAGTAACACAGTGAAAGACTATATATTGCAGTTGTGAGTGGTTTAGATTTTTTAGGTTTGAACAAAAATTATTTGAAAATAGGTGAAAATCTTCGATGTTGATATTGACATTGTCCGCGCATGTTTGCCTTGGTTCTGTCTTTTGAGCTTCATAATGTTCATTTGGAAAAATTAAGAGTACACAAAGCGAAAAAAGTGGGGAATATCAGAAAAAGTCCGGAAAAAATAACGCCAAAAGTTTAAAAAAAAAAAAAAAAGATCCTAAACGTCAGGTAAAAATGTCTCACAGAAGTCGGAAAAAATGATTCCGGAAATTCTGTGGCCACCAGGTATAATAAACACCAAATAGAATTCTCTGTGACAGTAATGATGCCAATAAGTCCGATTATATGTTATTTCTTGTGTTTTATATGTGTAAATTAAATGTGTCATCTGTATAAATTTTCATCCGTCGCCGTCCTAGCCGGCGGGGGGGGGGGGGGGGGATATAGAAACGCCTCGTGTCCGTCCATCCGTCCGTCCGTCCGTAATCTTCTTTGTCCAGGCTGTACCTTTGTTACTTAACATTCATTAGAGATTATAAAACCATACAGCAAGAAAGTATATAACGTGTAGTTGTAGTTGTCAGGTTATTTTTTTATTTCTTCAAAAAATGTAATTTTGGCGATTTTTTGAAAATTTGGACTTTAATGTTTTTCAGAACAAGTTTGTCCAGGCTGTATCTTTTTTTACTATTCATCGTCGAAAAAAAAAACCTACAGGTAGAAAGTATATAAAGTGTAGTTGTGCAACGTCAGGTTATTTTTGATTTCTTTAAAAAATGTAATTTTGGCGTTTTTTCACAATATAGACTTAGTTGTATTTCAGACAGGTTTGTCCAGTTTGTATCTTTGTTGCTATTCACCGTAGACCAATAAAATTATACAGCTAGACAGTATATAACGTGTAGTTGTGCAGTGTCAGGTTATTTTTCGATTTCTTCAAAACGTGTAATTTTGGCGATTTTTCACAATTTAGACTGTTGTTTTTCAGACAAGTTTGCCCAGGCTGAACGAAGTGATGTTGAGAATAAATGTAAAATATTTAATAACAGCATTATAATTTTCACCAGCTTTCCGCCTTATTTTGACAGAATCGCAGTTCATGTGTTGTTACTCTGACGGCACCTGGGAACCGTCAGTTGATGATCTTGTTTTATATGGGGGGGGGGGGGAGCTTAGTGGAAACTCAAAAATTACACAAGCTTGCGAAATATGAAAAAAGCAATTAGAGAATAGAAGTGAGATAGCTGTCGAACCCTGTAATTCTTAACTTTGAGTCATTTATAATGTGAAGACAATTTTATAGCAAGTGTACTTCCATTCTTACGCGACAAGTGAATATCACTGATGGGAAATTCGCTGTTCGCCGTTCTAATGTGTATAGGAGGCGCTTTGGTAAATGGGTGACGAGCTGTGCTGCCTTCACTTTGGCGTTTCTGTGTATTTAGTAATGAGTGTATGACGGTAGAGAAGCCGGAACAGTGCACGCGAGTTACTGGGGCACGATTTACTGGCGTTAGGTCTGTGAAGTGTTGACTTGTTGCAGCTATCAGCTGGGTGGGGCGGACCAGAGCTCTCCTGCAGACCAGCTGTTAACCGTTCCTGATGGAAAAGCCATCCACTACAAACTAAATGATGTACGTATTCTGCCGTATTGTCACTTTAAAGTGTATCTTTCTGTTGCCACCACCGCAGCAATAACTCGCAATCACGTTTTCATTGTAAAAGCTTGAAGGAATTTCACAATTTCCCACTATTCGTATTTGTGTGTATGTACACTTTTAAGTTGAAACATTGCATCTCTTCTTAGGTTTTTAGCCTGAATTTCTTGAAAATGGTCTTACTGTCTTGAAACTTTTATTGAAGATAGCGGTCATTGGCACTTACCCGACCATTCCTGTTTTTCGTAATTCGAAAAAAAAAAATGGTGGAAATATTGGCGAAAAACCAAATTCTGACTAAAATCATAAGCAACGCTAGTTATATAATCTTACCGTCTTAAAGTTTTGAATTAGGGAACGCATAATCATACCTTTTTCGCTGTTATTATATTTCGCCGACCAAGGGGAGACAAATGGTGTTTGTATATTCTCTGTGCGTGTGTGCATGTGTGTGTGTGTGAGTCTGTTGTGAATAAAAAATCCGCAAGATATCTCGAGAGCGAAAAATATCCAGTGTTGCCACACCGTCCTGCTTTTTGCAGATGTCCTGCTTTTTTCGCATTTTCGGAAAACGTTCTGCTTTTGTCCTGCTTTTGAGCTAAAAAGGGCAAATGTCCTGCTTTTGTCCTGCTTTTAGCAAAATTGTGAAATCTCGTCCAGCTTTTGTCCTGCTCTTATAACCGAATAATTCATTATTTAGTTCAAGATCAGATTTTTTGGGCGCCTTCGGCGCCTCTACCTAGATTTGTTGGTATTTGTACAGAACGTGACTATTAGCAGGGTTGCCGGATCGTTCTTTTTTTAAAGATTTAGTCTTTATTTTCGCATCGTTTTTTTTTTTTTTTGCCTCAAAACGTATTTTTTTCTACAAGCGTTCTTTAGTGTTCTTTTTTTAGCCCCAGTTTTTTTCAGAGGCAGGAACTATTAACAGTTGTTGAAAGTATGTGCGAATGAACGCTTTTAAGTTGAAAAATCATATATTCTCCCAGGATTTTAGCCTGAATGTCTTGAAATTTTGCTGGAAGGTAGGGCGCATAAGTGTCCACCTAGTTATTACTTTTTTGGCGATTCGTCTAAAATTGGCGAAAACATTAGCGAAAAACCAATTTTTTTGGTAAAGTCTTAACTACTTCTAGGAAATTAATCTTACTTTTTTCAAAGTTTCAGATAAGTTAGCAGGCTTTACCACTACCTAGCTATTACTTTTTTTTTTGGTGATTGGCCAATAACTGACGAAAATTTTCTGTAAAATCTTTACTTACTGCTGAAAAATAGTCTTGCCGTGTTGGAATTTAAAGTGAAGGTAGCAGGAGTTACCACCCACCTGGCTGTAACTTTTTTAGCGATTCGCCAAAAATTGTCGAAAATATTGGCAAATATTTTCGTACCGTCTTAACCATTTCCAGGAAAGTAATCTTACTGTCTTGAAATTTTATGTGAAGGTACCAGGCGTTACTACCTACCTGGCTATTACTTTTTTGGTGAGTGGCCAAAAATTGGTGCAGATTTTGGCGAAAAACAAAAAAAAATACTTAACGAAGAACTTAGCGAATTGCCAAACTTAGGTGATCTTTCAAGTTAATTTTGTATTTTTGCAAATAAATCGCTTTTACTGGAGCGGTGTTTCTGAATTTGGCCGTTTTTAGACCAACCAACTTCATCGGGGTAGTCTTATGGAATCAGTTTGGGTGGGGGTGGGGGACATCCGACGTCTCTCTGTACATGTGTACGTATGTAAACTTTTACTTGTTCTCTGCCGGGACATGCCGACCTGCAGTTTTATCTTCTGGTTTACCATAGATGCAGCGCGTGATTTTGGGCATGCACAGCCGGATTGTCGCTCTTGAAGAAGCTGCGAATATCTCTCCGAATCATGGCCAGGTGAGTCTCGCGGCGCACGTCTCAAATCGCGCTTAGAGGTGAATTCAGTCAAGGACCACTTTTCAGCCCCTTTTAAGTGTTTTTTTTTTTTTTCTGCTTAAAATGTTTATTTTTAAATTTCGGTCAAACCATTCGGATTTACTCTGTTGCCAGTAGGCCGCGTTTATTTTTCAGGGCTAAGCATATTGGGATTTCATTGCGAGGCCATTTTATCATCTGTTCTGTAAGTTGCAGCTGGCCATGCACGCCCTACCATACAAGCGGAAGCCAATGTACTCTGATGTTGCGTCACTGATCATGCGTCATAAAAATACTACTTTTCGAATACTTATTTATTCGTGCTGTAAAAGAAGTGCTAAAATATTTTGGACTACCCCCTGTGGGGTGGGGGGAATCTTAAGAATACACCCCATTTGTTGTGTTCTTTTCCGTGCATGGCTTAAGAGGCGACAAATGGGAATTTGTTTGTTTCTTACTCTTCTTTTACTATTTCTTCATTCTTCCTTCTTTTTTCCCCACTTGTTCCTTTAGCAAGTGCATCCTAATATACCCATCCTAGTTGGTAAACGGGACGTTAAACACCAAACGAACAAACAAATCGTCGATTTTCCAAGATGTATTAAACGTTGGTTTAAGGGCGTTTATTGAGCGTCGGAAAAGGTTTCCTGGCAAAGAAAATCAACGTCACGCCTGAAGAGCGTTTCTGTCAAATGTATGTTTATTATATGTTCAACGTTGTATCAAAGAGGTTGATCTATGGTCACCACCGGATCAAAGCCAAATTACAACTAGATTCAGTATTGCGATTTGGCCTTGTCAATGACGCAGCCTCAAGTAGACCTTTTCTCGACGTCAGAATGTCACTGGGATATAGCATGTCAGAAGTTGTTTTGCATGTTTCTTAAGCAAAGATTTTTAAATAATTCTGAATTTTTAAGTGTTCAGAATCGGCATTGTGGCCCTAAGTGTAATTTTCGCTACTCGGTAGTGAAAGCGGTCTAGTTGAAATATAATATCCTTGGCGGAATTTTGGTCAACTGTCCGCCGTATTTTGATAGAATCACAGTGCCAGTGCGTGTTTTGTTACTCTGATACCACCTGGGCACCGTCACGTGACGTTCTTGTTGACTTGATGTCACAGCCAGTTTTAAGGACAGGTGGTTATTTTGATTAAAGGCGATATGATGCAAGAATACGTGGAGTGGAATAATACAAGAAATATAGGTATAAATATTCATGTTACTCAATCGAGCCTTGTGCACGCAGTTGCTGACATTACAGCACCGGTGCTAGCTTTAAAGGTTTTTTAAGGGTGAAATTTTGAATTCCGCGAGGATCTTGCCTGTTGCCTTTGCCTATCTGAGGCAGTGATAGCCTAGATGAATCGCTGGCTTACCACCCCTGACCCGAATTCGAACCGGGGACTTCAGCGTTATCGGCCCAACGCTGTAACCAACTGAGACCCCCTGATAGCTTTGAACTTAAATGAATTTTCTAATGCTGCATGTGCCTGTGTTTTAGAATTTACTTTTTTAACCGCAGATGTGGTTATTATGTCTCCCCGACCAAGGGGAGACATGTAGTGGTTGTACGTTCTGTATGTATGTATGTGTGTGTGTGTGTGTGTGTGTCAATGTGTTGTGAACAAAAATGTGTGCAAGATGTCTCGAGAACGAAAAGTCGGAGCGACTTCAAACTTGGCCTGTTTATTCCTTGGGTAGGTCGGACGGTTCTTTTAAGTTTTGACGCATGTTACCTTATTAGGAAAGGCGTATGACGTCATTACGTAAAAATCTTATGTGCGAAATTTCCCAGCCGTCGAACATCCGAGCGAATTGAAACTTTTGCTTAGTAGGTCCGAAAGATTTTTTAAGTTTTTTTCACGAGTAAAAGGAATGAGTGCGGCGTATCACGTCATCACGTAAAATATGTATAAATTTTGAACAAGATCTTGTGTGCAAAATATCTCGGTAATGGAAAGTTGTATCGACTTCAAATTTGATGCGGATATTCCATGGGTCAGTCGGACGGTTCTTTTAATTTTTGACCTGTGTCGCATTTTAACGAAAGGCGTATGACGTCTTTAAGTAGAAATCTTGTATGTAAGATTTCTCAGCCGCTGAACATCCGAGAAAGTTTAAACTTGGTGGGTTTTTTACTTGAGTAAGTCTGTCAGATTTTGTCACGAGTACAACGAACGAGTGCGGCGTGTGACGTCATCACGTAAAATGCGCATATAATTTGGACAAGATCTTGTGTACACAACATCTCGATAACGGAAATTAGTATCAACTTCAAATTTTGTATGGGTGTTCTTTTGATCAGTCGGGCGGTTCTTTCAACTTTTGACGGGTGTAGCGAAATTAAGGCGTATGACGTCATTGCATATAAAATCTTATATGTGTACATTTCTCAGCCACTAAACATCGGAGAAAGGTAAAACTTCCTGGGAATGTTGCTTGGTAGGTCCGAATTATTCTGTCAAATATGCTCGGACGTCATTTTGCAAAAATATCTCGATAGCGGAAAATCGGATCGACTTTCCGCTCCACTTCCTCAGCCCCGCATTGCATTCTCTAGACATACTTGAAAACAGTATCAGCACAATGATCGATCATTTCTTGCAATTCGTGTGCTGGATCTTTTTGAGCGTTACTCACCTAAAGCTATTAGCGGGTCTTCATTTGGCTACCAAGCTGTTCCATATATGGGAGTAATTACGTAACTGCTCGCAGTGTTTGTGCAGTATCTGGAACTAAAGTGGTTCATCTAATACATTGTTTTATGACAAGCAGCGCACTATTTTGACACCAAAATGCCTTCCCCCACTCTCCCATGGGTGGGTGATGTGTGGCACCCTTTTGAAGAACGCCTTTCTAGTGCTTTTTGGCAGATGGGAGTGTACGAAGACAAGGTATACATTATGGCTGTAACCATACTAAGTGCACAAACCCTTCCCATAACGTTTGCTGAAATGTTTAAGGTTACATTAGATAGCTGGGGGAGAGGGTTGGTTAAGGTTAGCCAAAAAAACTTATTTCGGTAATCTGCCACCTTCAAAATCAGGATAAAAAGACGTAAAGTAAAACATGTTTGTAGTGGCCAACTTCCACTTTCGGATAAAAAGACGTACGGTAAAACCTGCCTGTCTTGACCACCATCCAGACTCGGATAAACAAAGTACTTACAGTAAAACTGCTGTAATGACCAACTTCAAAACCGGAATAAACTGAACGTATAGTAAAACCTGTTTTAGCGACCACCATCTGGAACCGGACAAAAAGACGTACAGTAAAACTTCTTTAGTGACTACCTTCTAGACCCAGCCAAAACATCAAAGCTTAAACTCGTATAAAAAAGAAGATCCCAATATCTACAAATCAAGTTGCGTACCCCCCTTCCCCCTTCAAAAATTGGATAAAGGTGATACACCAGCCGACGACTGAGCACATGGGATTCATTTATACAAGCTAAAATTTATTATTATTCTGAAAATAGTACACACTTGTTCAAATAAAAGTTTGTGACAGCCCTGTCGGAGGAAAAACAAAAATGGAAAATGGTTACTAGTGAATTATGGGTTTAATGGGGGAAGATATTTGTTTTTGTTTACAAAAACAAAAAAAAATTAATAGGTGTCTATTGAATGTGTGATGTGAGCCTGTACTCTTATGTTTTGTGTTCACTGGCCGCTTTAGTGTATATGTTTAGATGTTTCATTTTTTGTAGCTGGAGTTTACACAGAACCATTTTTGATTGTTCAACATAACAACTGAGCGAAAGGTTCAGTGGGGGGGGGGGGGGGGAGACGGGTGCTAGCAGGTTCTTCAAAATTTGTGTAGGAGGTTGTGTTGTTTGGAAACCGTAGTAGTAGACATCAGCGTGGTGTTTCAACAGTTCTTATTCGGGCTGATGTGGCGCATCCGTCGTCTGTCCGCAGTTGTCCTGGGATCACGTTCAATTTTTTCATGAATGTTCCTTAGATTCTGCTTCCTTGAAAATGTCTTTTTTCGTCATTCGCGAAAAACTGGCCAAGTGGCTACATTTTAAACTTTTTTGCAGCTAATCTTCAAAATGCTTCTGCCATATTTTTTTTGGCCTGACTGCTCCGTAGGTAGTCCTCTCTTGCAACTCTTTTTGACAACCCTTCAAATAAGGGATAGAATAGCTGCTTGTACAAAATGTTTTGATGGCCGAATCACCTATTGCCTCTTCGCCCACAATTTTTATTTAATTGCTTTCACATTTTGTATGAACGCTCCTCAGGTAGTCTTTTCGTGGAAAAAAATCAGATTACCATGAAGGTGAAGGAAAACGTTGGAAATTGAAACATGCCTCGAAAACTGTTTCCGATTTTGAAAATGGAATTTACCTCTCGTCAGTCCCAACAGTGTTGATTATAAAGAGTGGTGTAAACTCTGAAAAGCGACACTGTGCCCTGTGACCACAGCCTTTGTGGAACCACGTAGTTATGCCATGACAACCGATTTCGTTACTACGAGGCCCTACTCGTGCTTGTTCGCTTTATCAGTTCTGTTCAAGGGTGGTGAAAGATAAACGAGCGTACGGGCTGTGTGGACTTGATTTACTGCTTCAGTTGTGGGGTAATGGCGGTTATAGTGGTATAAAACGACTGGTTGGGTAATGCTAATAAGAAGCCTTTATCGTTATTTTTCAGGACATTGAAAATCAGCTGCAGTAGACATTTTCGCAAGACCAGAGTAAGCTGCGTGCGCCCCGCTGATGGAGGATAGTAGGGTGAGAAAGTATTCACGCAGACGAGTGAGAAAGTATTCACGCAGACGAATGTCCGCAGTTATCAAGCATACAGTAAACTGTTGAGAATGTGTTCTGCTGCCCCTGCATGTTCGTTCTGCAGCAAGAAATGAGCGACCCTACTACAGACAACTATAGCAGAAAAAGACAATACCGGTAGCTGGATTCAAAACCTGAAATTTATAGAACATGGCGAACGCCAAGAAATTAACTGTTATCATTAACAGGAGGAACTGTCTGTCAGTCAGTGCTTATACAAACACAGCTTACAGCAGAAAGCTTGTTAGGTTGCCAACTTCTTTGTTAAAAATTTAGCTAGACAAAAATCATGTGAAACGTTTTATTAGACCCCAACCGGGTGAACTCGGAGGGGTCTGTGGGATTGACCTCTGTCAGTCTGTCCGTCCGTCTGTCCGTCCGTCCGTCAGTCCGATTTTTGTACGCGCTATACCTCTGGCAACGTTCAATTTTAATTTCCTTTTGCACAGTGAAAGACCAAGTAGTGGAGCTGTGCGACGAACCGTTATTTTTGAATTTCTCGAAAAATTAATGCGGAAATGCGGAAACTTTGAAATTTTTTAGCGCTTGACCTCATTATATGCAGTTTGTACGCACTATATCTCCGGCACCATTCAACCAATTTCAATTTTCTTTTGCACCTAGAAAGACCAAGTAGTGGAGCTGTGCGAAGAAGCATTATTTTTAGATTTCTCGAAAAATTAGAAAAATGCGGAATCTTTGAAGTTTTTTGCGCTTGACACAGATCATTGTGTCCGGTTGGGGGTCTGCACCTTCGACGATGGCTTGTTTGATACAAGACGGAGATTGGTTGGTGGGGATCAAAGGAGCAAGAAAGGCTGTGACACCCACTCGACGATCGTCATTCACAGCCAACTGTGAAGCGGCCTCATTGCTTTCTTTCTTTCATTTACTTGTTTCTTCTTGTTTGTGACATCGTGTATCTATGGTGAAAAAAATACCAGATTGTTTGGAGTTTTGTTTTTTCTGTTGTTCAGATATTCATGTATTCATATCGTTGCCCACAAGTAAATAATTAACATTCCACCAAATTATACATTTGCATATTTCAGCAAACTTAAGCGGTCACTTGAGGGTTGTTAGCCCAGTCGACTTCCGCCGGTGGGCTATTCCAATCACTTGTGAGATATCCGGCGTCCATTATGTGTATGTAGAAACAGTTTTTTTCGAAATACTTTTCCTGTCACATTTCTTGTCCGATTGTTTCGAAATTTTCACCCCACTTATATTTTTGGCGACTTGGCCAAAAACTGCAAAATTTCAGAAAACTGTCCCCAGAATGCTGCCCTTACAAATCCGGTCCGATAGCTTTGAAATTTACAGGAATGTTTCACTGAAGTAACTGCACCAGGTTTCTTTTTTAGCTCAGGTAACCTTGGGCAACCGATTCCCACCTCCTACAGATTTTGTTTAGTTTGCTCGGAATATAGCATGAAGGTTATCTGGGTCAGGGGTAAAAATTACTAAGCCGATTTTTTATTTTCATCAAAAAATATTTTGTCCGTAAGTTTTGTGTTCTGCACGACATTTTAAAATCTCCTTATTGGGCCTGAGTCGAATTCGTTTTTTTTTTTTTTATTTGGTTGCCATATTTTGCCGCTTTTTTTTTTGTGTGTGTGCTTTGTTCACTTTTCGTTTTTGATCGATTTAGCTTGTAACAAGGAATGGCATGGCCTTAAAACGGTCA
Source organism: Protula sp. h YS-2021 (assembly GCA_949752745.1). NCBI lineage: Eukaryota > Metazoa > Annelida > Polychaeta > Sabellida > Serpulidae > Protula > Protula sp. h YS-2021. The sequence goes on along the minus strand of OX457025.1, from coordinate 47,911,414 downwards.
CGTGGTGCATGGCTGCCACAGAAACAAAACACAGTGTAAGTAGCATAAAGCAGTCAAGATTGCCTCTACCATGTAGATAGAAAAATACTGCTGAACTAATTAATCAGTAAAAATAATAATAAAAGTAAGAGTAATGCTTGTGAAATCGGTATTGCAATTAAAACAAACACACACATAACAACAGCAATAATAATAATATCATGGCTTCATTTTACAACACATTGTCAGCAATAATAATAATAGTAATAATAATGATAATATTACTGATTATATATATATATGTGTGTATATATATATGTATGTTTGTATATATATATATATATATATATATATATATATATATATATATATATTGTAGTTGTGGAAAGTGGTATTACATTGACGTGGAATCGACGCTTTGTAACGAAAATGATAAAAATTTAGCGAAAAAAACTATTTCGGTAAGGCCTATTTGTAACTATCATCTTAAAGATCCAGATGAAAAAGCTCAAAATAAAAAAAAAAGACATGCGCAAAGCCTGGACTACCTTCCGCATCCGGATGAAAGGAGTACTGCCAGTAAAATTTGCTGTAATGGCCAACTTCGAAACTGTATACAAAGGATGTACAATAAAACCTCCTTTAGCGGCTACCTTCTAGACTCGGATAAAAAAAGACGTACAGTAAAACCTCTTCAGTGACGACCTTCCAGACCCGGATAAAAAGGCATACCGTCCACCTGTCTGTAGTGACCATCTTCTAGATCCAATCAGGGCATAAAGTTCACGGGGTCAAGTATATATAGTGAAGTTGTGCAACGGCAGGTTATTTTTCGATTTTGTAAAAAAAATGCGAAAATTTCGACAATTTTACATTTTTGGACTTAGTTGTTTTGGTATTAATAATTTTGTTCGCCCGATATCTCTGTTACTATTTATCGGAAGCAAACCAAATGTTACAGAAAGAAAGTATATATATTGCATTTGTGCAACGGCAGGTTATTTTTCAATTTTGTAAAAACATGTGAAAATTTTCGACGTTTTCACATTTTTGGACTTAGTTGTTTTTGTATCAGTTTGTTCGCGCGATACCTGTTACTATTTATCGGAAGCAAACCAAATGTTACAGGAAGAAAGTATATATAGTGCAAAGGCCGGTTATTTTTCAATTTTGTAAAAACATGTGAAAATTTTCGACTTTTTTACATTTTTGGACTTAGTTGTTTTTGTATCAATTTTTTTCGCGTGATATCTGTTATTGTTTATCGGAAGCAAATCAAATGTTACAGGAAGAAAGTATATGTAGTGAAATGTGCAACGGCAGGTTATTATCCCCCGTGTAAGGGTGGAATATAGTTATGAACTTGTCCGTCTGTCTTTCCGCACTTTTGTTCGCGCGATATCTCCGAGGCATTTTATATTGTAGGCATAAAAAGACAATTGTACATGTCAGGTTATTTTTGAAAAATGTTAAAAAAGGAAAATCTGGTGCAAGGTTAAAAAATATGCTGTTTTGCACTTTTCTTTAGGCAAAATGTCGCAGGTTTTTTAATGTCCAGTTATACGGGGGATCCTGCCTCACCAAGGCTCTAGTTGTTTAATGGAGCATCATTCAGTGTTTCTTTTTTGTTAGAAGTAGTAGTTTTGTGATTTGCATGATATCACTAATCGCGTTTATTTTTTTTTTTGTTGCAATAAAATTGATTTTATAGAATTTAACCTTTTTTATTGCCCAAAAATGTCGGGACCCCACCACTTTACCTCGGGACCCCTGGTTTCAGAGGTCGGGGTCCCGCGGGACCCCGAGCTGAAAAGTAAACCTTTTGCCCTGCCCAAGATAAAAACCTGTACATAACTTTTATAAAGAAGAGAATTGGGATACCACAAGGTTAAGTTACGTACCCTCCCTCCCCACCCCTTCGAAATTGGACAAGGTGATACGCAACCCGACTTTGGGAACATGAGATATATTTATATAAAATAAAAGTTCTTACTATTCTGAAAATACTAAACACTGGTCAAATAAAACTTTTTGAAAGAGCTGTCGGGGAAACATTTGCTTTTGCTTGCAAAAAACAAAAAGCAACGGCAGGCTAATAAGTTTTTTTTTATTTGTTCGGGTGTACTATTGGCTGTGACAATTGGCCGCTCTAGTTTTGTGTATTAGTGCCCCGCCGCCGCGCAGCGCGAAACGGGAGACTGTTGCGTTCGGGTATGTCCGCCCGTCTATCAGCAGTTCGGATATGGTGTTTTTTTTTTGTGCAATAGATCTCAGAAACTACTCGAGGGATTCCATTTAAACTATGCACAGGGGAAGAATATAAGTTGTAGTTGTGCACCTGGATATATAAGTTTTGCCGGCCGCCAAAAATTTCTCTTAGGGACTCTGTCGAAAATCCAGATATCTTAGGCCGTCGACATCTGCATATGATGTCTTTTGTGCGATAGATCTGAAAGAGTTCCGGAGGGATTCCAGTTAAACCTTGCATTTATGAAAGAATATAGAGTGTAGTTGTGCACTTGGGTATAGGTTTTGCCGGCCGCCGAAAAATGAATCCTAGGGATTCAAACATCTTAGGCCGTCAACTTGCTGTCATGCAAATTATTAGACCCGCCGCCGTGTAGCGCGAAGCGGGGGACTATTGAATTCGAGTCAGTCCGTCTGTCAACATTTCGGATCTGATGTCTTGTGGGCGATAGAGCTCAGAAACTACTCAAAGAATTCCATTTAAACCTTGCATAGGCAAAGAATATAGGTTGTAGTTGTGCACCTGGGTATAGGTTTTGTCGGCCGCCGAAAATTGTGCTTTGGGTCGTTTGTCGAAGATCTTAATATGTTAGGCCATCAACTTCTGAATAGGATGTCTTTTGTGCGATAGATCTCAGAAATTACCCCCAATAAAGCCTTCATAGTCAGGATCTTACACATCAAACAAACAAACATACTAACATTTCAGGCTCTACACAATGAAATTGAAATGTATTGTAGAGAAACCAAACTGTTATTTCTGAAGCTGGTGAACAATTGTCGGATCGGTTTTGTTTAAAATTGTGAAAAAATTAACACCTTTTGCATCGACACTCGAAGGCATCTTTACATCTTATTTAGCTATGATGTCGTTGTCGGAATGAATACAAGCTAGCATTTGCATATCAAAACGAAACTGGTGTTGAGGGTGCATAAAATAGTTAATAATAGAAGTTAAGTTTCCGCCAGCTGTATGCCATGTTTTGGGGAAAAAGTGCAGTGCCAGTTCGTATCTTGTTACTCTGGAGGCACTAGGTCATCGTCACTTGATGATTTTGTTTGTTTGTTTTTTTTTTCAGTCACTGCCCAGTCCTCTTTATTTGCTTTCTGATCTCTTATAATATACAGTAACATAATTTTATACAAAGAGGAAACTGTTTGCAATAGACATACAACTGCAAAAATATATGAATCAAGAAACATTTTTCTTTTAATTTGGTCAGATTAGACAATAGTAAATTGGGGTCTTAAATTTTAACAAGCTTTTAGCATCTATTTGCAGTCTATTCCAAGGTCCTTTTTATGATAGCTTAAAATAATAAAACAATTTTTGCGGAAGATTAATTTTAGAAATGATAGCCTAAAACAACTTGCGATCATTACTTTTAAGAGCAACATAAAACAGTTTTTAAAAAATGGGAAGGTTAGAAAACTTGGGGGCGAACGGTTCGTGACGAATTCGTGAAATATCGGATAATACTAATATCGGTTAGTACGAACATTTATTTCCGGTCCCTTCTACTTGGTTTTATCCGATATCCACCATATATATACCCTGTATATGTATACCCTGTATACAGTAGATCTGTATACATATGTGTGTGATTTGGTTGAACAAAAAAAAAGAAAAAGGAATATGAACACCTGTTCATATGAACATCAGTCATTTGCAGCATCAGCAACAAAAATAAGTACTAGGTGGAAATGCAAATATCAAGTCACATCAAATATTTCATATTTGTCATACGTTATATATATATGTATATTACATAATCTTATTTTTTATGTATTCATTTTTTTTTACATATATTTTGCTTCCGCAAGTGGCGAAATCGACCTGGTTTTGCAGTTAAAATACTGTGTACATGTTACAAACTGCTTATCAGGCAGTTTATACAATATCTGAAAGTTTGGTCAGTTTGTAAAATCAGTGACTCATTTTGTGAACTGCGTAAAATTTTAAGCCGCTTTATAAAGTGCCTGGTTCCGTTTCTAAAATATTGGTATGGCATAAAGGTGGTATTTGTTTTGGAGCTGTTACTTCTCTTTCAAATGTGATTTTACTTGGCACAATGCAGATCTCGGCATGCTTTTATAAACTATGAAGTCACGATGTTCTCCGGAAACGTCATGTCCGGAAATCACAAAGTCGTCGACCGGATCAAATGAAATGAATCGGACCAAAATAATATTATTTCCTCCTAATAAATAGAATTAGTTCTTTTGGAATTTGGTTCTGAAGGTAAGTTCCTATTGTATGAGACACTTAAAATGTGTAAAGGGATGGGGAAGAGATTAGATTATTGTTTCAATTTAATTTCTTTCATCACATGTGTCTGATTTTGGAAATATAACTTTCAACTTACAGTTGGAATCTTTAAATTTTAGTATTTGGGAAGCCGGGTCAAGAAGTACTTCAGTTGTGAAACAAGAAAAAAAATGTTAGTCTTATTTTTAGTCATCCAAAGGATCAAACCTTATTTTAGTCGCGAAGGTTCAAACTGAGTGAGACAATTGTTGGTTTGGTACGGGATGAGCCAGAATACAAGAAGTTATAAACCTGATCAGTCTCGTGCTTCCCGATAATATCGTCGGTGTGAACCAGTCAAAGCACGAATTCAAGCCAGCCAGGTCATAAATTCTCAAAGTAAACCAGGTCAACCGGGTAATTTTGTGTATACTTTATATAGGGAAAAAAGAGATAATAAAGGCTTTCGGATAGTATTTTTGCAAGATTCTGGCAAGTGAACAAGTAGGTGTACACTCGCAAGATACTTGGCTGATTACCAGTTGACCTCACCAGATTCTCAGAGTGTGATTTCGCTCACCAGATTCTGAGAGTGTAATTTCGCTCACCGGATTCTGAGAGTGTGATTTCGCTCACCGGATTCTGAGAGTGTGATTTCGCTCACCGGATTCTGAGAGTGTAATTTCGCTCACCGGATTCTGAGAGTGTGATTTCACTCACCGGATTCTGAGAGTGTGATTTCGCTCACCGGATTCTGAGAGTGTAATTTCGCTCACCGGATTCTGAGAGTGTGATTTCGCTCACCGGATTCTGAGAGTGTGATTTCGCTCACCGGATTCTGAGAGTGTGATTTCGCTCACCGGATTCTGAGAGTGTAATTTCGCTCACCGGATTCTGAGAGTGTGATTTCACTCACCGGATTCTGAGAGTGTGATTTCGCTCACCGGATTCTGAGAGTGTGATTTCGCTCACCGGATTCTGAGAGTGTAATTTCGCTCACCGGATTCTGAGAGTGTGATTTCGCTCACCGGATTCTGAGAGTGTGATTTCGCTCACCGGATTCTGAGAGTGTGATTTCGCTCACCGGATTCTGAGAGTGTAATTTCGCTCACCGGATTCTGAGAGTGTGATTTCACTCACCGGATTCTGAGAGTGTGATTTCGCTCACCGGATTCTGAGAGTGTGATTTCACTCACCGGATTCTGAGAGTGTAATTTCGCTCACCGGATTCTGAGAGTGTGATTTCGCTCACCGGATTCTGGGAGTGTGATTTCGCTCACCGGATTCTGAGAGTGTGATTTCGCTCACCGGATTCTGAGAGTGTAATTTTGCTCACCGGATTCTGAGAGTGTAATTTCACTCACCGGATTCTCAGAGTGTGATTTCGCTATCTGGATTCTAAGTGTGATTTCCCTGATGCAAAAAGTTTATGTAAAATAATCGTGAGAAACAATACCATTTTTCCTGGCTTCACAGTAACGGAACAAACATATCTTTTCATGAGACAATACAACTAAAAATATTTAGTCATTTTGAGACTTCTGTAATGTAACCCGTGAGCACCACCATCTCCATCTGCCAGTGCTTAACGTTTTCATCCCTACAATTTGGTGATGTTGTTGACCTGTAGTTTATTGACGACTCCCTGCAGAAAACCAACGGGTTGACTGTCAACATGCACGCGTGACATCTCGTTCATGATGTCCTGGAGCGAGAACTTGATGAGCAGGCATTCAATGTTTGCCTTTAAATATAGTTTCTCTTCTGTCTGTTTATAATCTAAAATAGAAGAAAAATTTTTGAATAGTTACGGCTTGTGTATGGAATCTGAGTGTTGACCCGGACTTCTCCGCCCCTCCATATTGCCAGTGCAAATGAAAGATATACATTAGATAACAAGGTTACTTCAGTTAGGGCACAAATTGATTATCATGACTTTTAAAATGATCCCTAAGCGTGGAGTGGAACTCACGAAAATGACCCTATTTAATAAAACACAGACACCATGTAAATTTTACCTCCGCTTCCCGCGCCACCCCCCCCCCCCCCCCAGCCTCGATAAAACATGAATTGTCAAATGTACGCGAAGACCTAATTATTGTAATACTGTGCTTCAGGCATGCATAAAATCATACCCGTAATGTAAAAACAAGTCTGAGACTTCTGCAGCAGAACGGTTTGTAAAAATAATGAAAGGCTGTCGCCCGATTAGCAACTAACTTGAGTAAAGACGATGCTTACACACAAGGTCTTGCGAGTTGTACAGCGTGGGATCTTCCTCCTCCATCTCCTCCTCCTCCTCATTCTCCACTCCTTCCTGCTTGCTCATGTCTGTCTGTACAGCTGTTTGTGTGTTACTCGAGCTGTTTACTTTGTCAGTATTCCTGCTGTTCTCTTGCTTTTTTCCCTTTGTGTTATTTTCGTCTTCATTTGAGGGTTCCTTCTTTTTTAGTTTTGGGATTCCATTCATTTGATCGATGTCTAGTAATTCTAATTGGCCTTTTAACACCAGTAAACAACCCTGCTCTGTTGAAAAAGAAGAAGAAAAAGCTCATTATTACTTTGTTTGGCCATTTATCAATAACTGGCGGAAATATTGGCAAATTTTTTTTGCGTAAAATCTAAACTGTCGCCAGTGAAATCGCCTTTCTGTATTGAAATGTTAAGTAAAGGTAGCAGGAATTACTGCGTATCTGGCTTTTACTTGTTTGCTGATTCACCAAAAGTTGGCGAAGATATCGACAAAAAAAACCAAAAGCATTTCAGTAAAATCCCAAACGACGCCATGAAATAGCCTTACTTGAAATTTAGGTTAAAGACAGCGGTCCTTTGTACGGGGCTAGGCGGTCTCCCCCCCCCCCCCCCGGCGGACTCCCCCCTACCAACTCCCCCCTGGCGATCTCCCCCCTTAGGCTGACTCCCCCCCGTCCTTCTCCCCCCCCCCCCCATGACAGATTTTTTTTTAGTTAGTAAAACTTAAATCAGCAAAACTTGTACATTTCATTCCTTTTTTAATTTTCAATCTCACTAGTAAATTAATCTGCTTTAAAATCCAGTTACGAAATTACAATCAAACACTTACTGTAAACTGATCTTTCAAATGTGATCACGAAATTTAATCTACAGATCACCAGCTTTACTGTGTCACCACCTACTCCGGAAAACATCATCATCAGTAGCCTACTCTGGCGGTGAAGGCTAATAAACAATTGCAATTCTTGTGCATGCAATGAGCATAACACTAGATCCGACGTTTCATTGATTCGGTCAAAAATTCAATATATCAATCACTTAATTAAACAGATTAACCCATTGGACCTCATACATCAATAAGGAAAGCAAGTTTGAGGGGGGAGAAGGAAAAAAAGAGTCGAACGTACAAGTTTTGCTGAAGTAAGTTTTTAAAAAAAATCTGCTTCGGGGGGAGAAGGAAAGGGGGAGACCGCCTAGGGAGGGGGGGGAGACCGCCAGGGGGGAAATCGCCGGGGGGGGGGGGGAAGCGCCAGGGGGCAGATCGCCTGTTCCCCTTTGTACTTACCCGACCAATAGCATTTACCTTGATTTGAAAAAAATTGGCGAAAATATTGGCAGAAAAAAAACGATTTCTTACTGAAATCTTAACAAACAACAAGGATAAAGTCTTAAGATTTTAAATTAGGGAAGTGCCTGCCTGGCTTATTTTAGACCAGGCCACTTCATCGGGCTGCTCTTATCACATCAGTAGAGTGGCATTTTGCACAAATTTTCACTAAGAAGGTCTCTCTTGAAAAATTAGATTTTTGGCGATCCACCAAAATTGATCAAAGTGGGGGCATTTTTCAAAATAACTGATAGCAAATTTTCAAAATTCTTCTTCTCCAACAAATTTCATCCGATGCCTTTACGGTTATGTACTATTGTTCTCTTGATGGTTCTCACTTGAAAAAAAGTTACTTTTTTGTGTTTCTTCTTCTACAATTTCGATCGGATTACCTTCAAATTTTGCGTAAATATTCATTAGGCTGTCTTTTCTTGAAAAGTTAATCATTTTTGCGATCCAAAAGAAAATTGGTCAAATGGAGGACATTTTAAAAATTTTCAGCGGCTAATTTTCAAAATGCTTCTATTTCACAACTTGGATCGGATTTCTTTCCAGTTTTGTACAAATATTTACTGATAGGCCTCTCTTGAATTTTCTTCTTAAAATGGTGAACATTTAAAAAAAATTGGAAGCCAATTTTCCAAAAGATTTTTCTTCCACAGTTTTGATCTGCTTGCTTCAAATTTGGCATAAATGTTCACTAGGAGATCCTCTTTTCAAAATTTTGCCTATCCGCCAAAAATTGGCTGAATGGGGGCATTTAAAAAGTCAGTAGCCAATTTTCAAAATGCCTTTCTCCCACAGTTTACATCAGAGTTCTCTCCAGGTACGATTGTTCCCCAGAAGATTTTTTCTCAAAAATTTCCTCTTTTTTATCGATCCGCCAAAAATTGGCAAAATCGGGAGGGCGGGGAATTTACAAAAATGGGCAACTGATCTATTTTCTCAAAACGTATTTTTATAATTACTGTTTAGTTGATAAACTAATAAAAAGTTATATAAATTTCCAGTTTAGTTTCGTTTTAAACCAAATGACTCCCACTAACAGAACATTTTTAAAGTTCTTTTTTATAGATCAAAAAAAATTTAGAGCTCTTTTTATAGATATAGTATTTAGCGATATGGCGTCGTATTATCAATGCTGACCACGCTGAGTTGGATTTATCCCAAGTGGTGGATTGAACAGATTGCTTTAAAGGCATATAAAACAATGTTAACAGCGTTTTTTTTTTCTTCCGAAAACCAAAACTAGCCATTAAAACCAGCAAACAAACAAATAACAACAACAACAACAGCAACAACAACAACAACCATAATTCAACCTAAATTGTCGAACTCGAAAAATCCTTCCTTGGGCACGATCACGGGAGTTCCGCACTTGGCCAGCTCGTAGATGTACCGGGTGGCGCAGTCCTTGAAGCTGTCCGTGCACTTCAGCCACTGATAAATCACCTACAAAACACATGCTCTCCTCATATCGTAGATTTAAGATTTACAATAACATTCGCCACCCACATAAAAATAAAGGAACAACTAACTGAATTATGGAATTCGGAAACAATTTTCAAACTGTTATTTTTTTTGTTTTTGTTTTTGTTTTTTTTTTTTTTGTTTTTTTTTTTGTTTTTTGTTTGTTTTTTTTAAACATTTTGTGCGTACCTGTCAAATCTTAATTGTTATTTTAAGTCCTTGGACGTACCGAGACACCACGTTTGTTAATGTGTCAATTATGTATATTATATGTATGTTTAGGGATGTTGAGGAATATCGATCATTTCCAGTGTTCTTATTACAGGATTTAGGAGCAATGCGAATTGATCCAAGCTATTCTGCATTTTTTTCTCTTTATTACTTAGCTATGCTTTCCAAGGAGTTGAGGATGACATTCAATTACACACTCGGTCGGACGAGAAGTTGTTCAATCTGCGCCGTCTACAAGCCAAAACAAAACGGCGCAAAATGTCTATCAAAGAACTGCTGTTTGCTGACGATGCTGCCTTAGTAGCGCACAGTGAGGCAAAGCTGCAGACCCCAATAGACAAGCTACAAGATGCTTGCGAGAAATTTTCCATCACAATCAGTGTGAAGAAAACTGTCGTCATGGCACAAGGGGTCAAGAATCCACCAGTGATAACCCTAAACAACACTCCTCTAGAGATTGTGAGCAGGTTCTGCTATCTCGGCTCAACAACAATGAGAGTGTAGTCTTAGACGAAGAAATCAACGTCATCAAGACAGCTACAACCTTTGGCAGACTCGCTAAACGTGCATGCAAGAACCCGAAATTCACAACAAAGACAAAGGTGACCAGTACGCTTCTATACGGCAGCGAAACATGGACCAGTTACACCTACCAGGAACAGAAACTAAATAGTTTCCATCTCCGCTGCCTGCGCCGCCTGCTTGGCATCAGTTGGAAAGGCAAAATCGCAAACCAAGAAGTTCATAAACGAGATAACCTTCCAACTGTATCTGGGCTTATTAAGCAGCGCCGTCTACGCTGGCTCGGCCATGTTCGCCGCATGCAAGAGGGCAGGATTCCAAAAGACCTGGTGAACGGGGAGATTGCCGATGCGAAACGTCCCATTGGCCACCCCAAGCTCCGCTTCAAGAGCGTATGCAAACATGACCGCCAAGCCATGGGCGTGCCAACTGACAAGTGGGAGACAATCGCCTAGGATCGAGTTACCTGGCGCTCTACCGTTCGCGAGGGTGTCAAGCTCCACGGCAGAAGATGGTTCGACCAACTGGCCAGGAAACGAGAGAAAAGGAGATGCAAAGCCTCCCGCTGAATTCTGCACATGTCCATCGTCTCACGTAGACGGACGGATGCCGACGACGATTGGCAGTGGAATACGCCGCGACGCTGCGAGGCCAACCCATCTTGGAACAAACGCCGTGTCTCGTCTGACGAATGAGTTCAAGGACTCCCTCAAGGATGCATTCATGCAACAGGCCAACCGCCAGCAGAGAGGAAAGTCCACAGGAGAAGGCAAACAAAGCAAACGCCAGGCACCTCCGGTGAAGCGGCTGCAGTCCCAGGCAAAGAAACAGCACCAGGATGAGTCGTCCAATCAACGTCGCACCCTGCAACCGACACCCTACACCGACATTTGGCCCGTTGGGGAAATCTGCAGTATTTCTGGATGAAATGGAAAACTATGGCTTTAATTACCTCAACAGTAAGATAAGGTGAAAATGCACTGTTCTGTGTTAGGTCACCATCACGACAGTCCAAAACGTTCCACCACTTTTGTACGGCTTCGGTCCAATGCGGTTCGGCGCCTTCAGCAAACTGGAAAACAAAAGTCAAGTGTTATTGCCTTGCAGCATTTGGCTCATTTTAATTATTCAAAACTTGTCTTTTTGTCCTTTTAGCGTGACTGGGTTTCCAATTTCCATAGATTACTCGAAAAGAGAGAGCGGCCAGTTCACACAAACATGAGACTGCAGGCTTATATCACACACTCTCAATCGACACGTATTTAGTTTCTTGTTTTTGTAAACAAAAACAAATGTTTTCCCAGCAAATTCCATAATCTCGAATAATCATTTTTTATTTTGCTTTTTACTGAAATAAAAGATTCATTTCTGAAAAAAAAACAAAAAACAAATGTATCCGAATAAATATTTCTTCAGTGCCTAATAGTCGCGTTGTATATCATCTTTGTCACATTATTGAAGTGGGAAGGCGCTACGTAACTTGACTTGTAGGTATCTCAATGCTCTTTTTTCCAGGCACAGATATTTTATCTGGTTCTGGAAGGTGTTAACTACTGACAGAATTACGTTACGCCTCTTTACCGTGTCCGGATGGTGGCCCTACGAACAGGCATCACTGGACGTCTTTAATACTTTTTTATCCGACTCTGGAAGGTGGTCACTACAAACAAGTTCTAATTTACGTCCTTTTTCCCTCGTCTTGAAGGTGGTCGTCACAAACAGGGATTCCAGTCTTTTTCATCTGGGTCTAGAAGGTGGTCGCTACAGCAATCCCTACTTCATGGGATTCTTTTTTGCCAAACGGCACCCTCACCACCGGCCATCTAGTGTAGGTACGAATTTAAATGCAGCCCTTACCCTTTTAACCAATGTTCCGGTAAAGGTCCATACGCTAAGCGTGGAACCGAACGTCAAAATAACTAAAACGTAGTCTTGTTAACTGTGCAACAGATGACTCACCTCGGTGGAAGAAATGGGGGAGGGATATTTTGGTGCCAAAATCAGGGATAAATCAGATATCAGATAACTCACTTTAACCGTTACACAACAACTCTCATACATGGAACAGCTTGGCAACCAAATGAAAACAAGGTTGTGGCGAAAAAAGATCAACAGCTAGATCTGTTGAGGTCATTAATTACGACCGTAACATTCCGTGGTCAGTTGTGTTATTTCTTAATTGCGTGTAGGGCTATTAGGGGATTCGTATCCCTCAAACGCTGAAATCCCCAGCATAGTTCATGCCTCTTTCTTAATTTTCCATACAAGGCCGGGCAATATTAAAAGAATCTTTCGGACTTACCAAGCAACATTCCAACCAAGTTTCAACTTTCTCCAAGGCTCAACGACTTAGAAACTTACATACAAAATTTTACCTAATGACATCATACGCCTTTTTAAAATTTCACTAAACGCATCAAAAGTTGCTACGCCTGATCCAAGAAATATCCCTATAAAATTTTAAGTTGATACAATTTTCTGCTATCGAGATATTTTGCACACTAGATCTTGTTCAAAATATACCAAATCACAAAAGAAACGCCCCATTTTAACATTTCAATGTTTTTGTCCCTAGCATTACAAGCAGAATTTTTTGCTTCATATATGTGAAAAGCAATTGCTTTAGCATCCATCTGCACATTTTCAATCAGTAAGGACGTGTTAGTCACGATTCATTTCACACACTAAAAAAGGCACATAAAACACAATGTCTAATAACGGGTGAGTCCGCCGTTGGCGTTGGTAACAGCCGTACACCTTCGCCTTATCGAGTTCATTAAGCACTGAATTTGAAAACTTGCTCGCTCTTACGCATCCCAAACGGCTGCTATAGGGGCAAACGGAAAAAACGCCGGCCACAGCAAGATTTCAATGCCCGCTTGCGACAATGTAATCGACTGGCAGTCTGGTTACATGAGCTCTAGCGTTATATTGCTAGAAAATGAGAGTGATTTGCTCCACGGTTGGCGTAAGTGGGAGACATGGATAAAGCGGTCCTCTCGTGAAGGAGTAACACATGGTCCACCTGTCCGAAGTCTGTCATGTGCAGATCCAGCGTCTCTGAGACAACTTCGGAGTCGTCTAACTGTAGTTTCGTTGACACTAAAGTGTTAATAGGTTGAAACGAGAGTTCTACCACAGGACCCCCCCCCCCCACGAGAGTTCTGCTACAGGACCCTCGACGCCGAGAGGTCTACCACAGCCCCCCCCCCCCCGAGAGTTCCACCACAGGACCCCCTCCCCCGAGAATTCTACCACAGGATCCCCCCTTAAAGACGTCTTCGAGTGAGAGTGTGACATTCCCCCGGGTCATGGTACCACCCCCTCCCCGGGTTATGGTACCACACACCGGTCATGGTACTACATGGTAGCCCCCTGCTGCACCCGGACGCAAACAACCTATATGGCTGGGCCATGTCGTAAAGCATGCCACGAAGCGAATTTATGTGGGTGAGTGAGCCAGAATCCCTCGACTTCATGGATGTGGCTGAAGATGACGACATTGGATATATTTTGGAAGTGGGTTTAGAATACCCACTTTCAATCCATGATCGTCATAATCACTACCAAGTGGCTCCAGAATGGAAATGTGTCAATGTTGGAGAATTGTATGAGTACAGTCAGAAGCTACGGAAAGATCTAAACATGAAAGGCAAACCTAGTGAAAAGTTTATTCTTGACCTGTGCAACAAGAAGAAATATGTGCTTCATTATAGGTATTTGCAGCAGTACGTCTCGCTGGGATTGAAAGTCACCGAAGTGCACCGTGCCATCATGTTTGAACAGAGCAAATGGTTGGAGAAATACATTACCTTGAACATGGAAAAGAGAAAATTGGCGAAAAACCCGTTTGAGAAAGACTTCTTCAAACTGATGAATAACTCTGTATTTGGCAAAACCATGAAAAATATGAGAAAGCGAATCAATGTTGAACTTGCCCACAACGAAAAGCGGTTCAAGAAAGTCGTGGCCAAGCCTTCTTTCCACAAATTCCACCACCAGAGTCGTGGAAGAGAATGCGTTCTCTGGGAAATGGAAAGTACATTAAAATTATGAAACAAAGCAATGAAGGAGTGGTGACCTCAGAGATGAGGTCCTACCAAAAAGGGTATTTTGCTGACAGTGCCTGAATGGAAAATGTTGAAGAGGCAGATGAAAGAAGTGGATAAAAGGTTTCGAAGACAAGGAGACAGCTCATAAGGTGTACGTATTGCCATCATGAACGCATTAGTTTTTGACAATGGTGCTTACTTCACCGTGAATGACTTGAATGAAGTTATTATAATTTTGCCTATCGGTTTAAACCTGAAGTGTGGAAAGCCTTTAAAAACATACCGTTGACAGCATGCAAACTTGAAAATAATGTTGAAGTGCTAGTCATTGGACGTGATACACGAAACATGCGTGTCAGATTCTGGAAAACTCTTATACAACATTATCCAGAGGATTATAATGGAATTATGCCAGATACTCCAGTTACAGCATTAATTATCCCCCGTGTAATGGAGGGATATAGTTATGAACTTGTCCGTCTGTCCGTCCGTCCCTGCGTCCGCCTGTCTGTCTGTCCGCACTGTTTTGTTCGCGCGATATCTCTGTTACTATTTATCGGAAGCAAACTAAATGTTACAAGAAGAAAGTATGTATAGTGAAGTTGTGCAACGGCAGATTATTTTTCGATTTTGCCAAAAAATGTAAAAAATTTCGACGATTTTACATTTTGGACTTAGTTTTGGTATCAATTTTGTTCGCGCGATATATCTGTAATTTTTTATCGGAACCAAACCAAACCTTACAGACAGAAAGTATATATAGTTGAGTTGTGCAACGGCAGTTTATTATCCCCCGTGTAAGGGTGGGATATAGTTATGAACTTGTCCGTCTGTCTGTCCGCACTTTTGGTCGCGCGATATCTCCGAGGCTTTTTATATTGAAGGCATAAAAGACCATCAATTGTATATGTGCAGCGTCGGATTATTTTTGAAAAATATTGAAAAAGGAAGAATTGGTGCAAGGTTGAAAAATATGCTGTTATAAACTTTTCTTTAGGGAAAATGAAGCAAGTTTTTTAATGTCCTGTTACACGGGGGATCCTGCCTCACCAAGGCTCTAGTTGACTTTGATATGAAGAAATGGCGCGCAGTCTTACGATTCCTAGAGGCCATACAACATCCGCTCTTCACCATCATCCGAGCATAAAATACCTTCGCAGACGGCTATAATAGCTCATAGTTCGTGCAACTGTTGAACGAGATGGGAGACTTTTTATCGAATTATGAACTCATTACAGATCACTTCTCATATCTGAAAACGCGCATGATGACATTGTGCTAAGACATTTTGGAAAGTATCTCATACTATCGCCTGAAGCACAATCCGTGTTGAAGGACAGTCTACAGGAGCTGAGGATACCTGGCTTTCTCATACTCTCAGATGATTTAGAAGTGCGTATGACTGAGAACTGCCTAGAAGTGTTTGTACGATTCCGCCAGCACGCCGAGCTTACAGAATGCTGCGACTGCATCACCCTAAACAAAGTGAAATGGCGCGCAGTTTTAGAAGCATTGGGTTGGGAAGAACCTGACGTTTGAATTCAAAGAGGACTTGAAATGCAACTCATGCGGGAAGCCAAGTCCATTGAGCTGGTACATTCCCTGTGGGTTATGGTGATGGACACAGACATAAATGAATATGGATATGAACTGAAACTGAACTGAACATGAAAATGTTAAAATAATAAAGTTTGGTAATTGACAGCGCTATGTGAGTTTTTATAGCATTTACAAACGTGGGTATAATGTCTATGATATATATATTAATTTAGATTGTAATGAATGGCATTCGTTTATCAATGTATTGAATGTTATGCGTTGAAAAAATGTGTTGAAAAAAGTTTAATGTAAAATAATTGTTTCCCCCCTCCTCATGTTATATCTCTAGTTGGAATACAAAGAAAGTTTTGTTTTGATATGTAAATAATTGTTTTTGTAAAATAGAATTTTTTGTAACACAATAAAAGAAAGTGGTATAAAACTGTCTTGTTTTATTTCTAATAAATGAGATTGACAATTACAAAAAAACAGCTTAACTAATACAAAATTAAAAATTAAATAATGGTTTATAATGTCTATACACAAATAACATAAATAAAATAATGGTTTATAATGTCTATATACAAAATCCTTTACCACAGAATCACCATTACGTCTTCTCAATACATGAATGATTTCAAAAGCACTATGTTCTCGACCTCTTTGAATAATATAATACAGACAATAAAACCCACATATGGATGATGGTGTTTTTAATTGAGCTGAATTATGAATGAAATTAAACTTTGAAAACTTATTCAAACGACTATCTATAGGTAAAAGTCCATAAGAGTCAAAATTTTCTTCAGGGTCTTTGTCAAAATACACTGCCACCCAATGCTGCCCTGGGTCATCATGATCGTCTGTATTGATGGCAGAGGCACCGCGTTGTAAAGATGGTAACTGATCCATGGAAAACACACCTTGAAACAAGCCTTTTGTCATTCTATCATGGGATAATATGGCATCTATCTGTTTCGTATTCATGACTGCGATTTGCACTTATTTCAATGATGTTGTCAAATTCAACATAGACTCTGACATTGACTGTATTTTGCAAGGCACCGGCAAAATTCATCTCTAGTCGCAAATTCCCATGTTTGTTGAGTGGATAGTGGTCATTACCATCGTAATCACGTGTTAAGTCAAATGCGAATAATGAATATTCGTTTATGATGGCACTTTTCTCACCATTCAATCCATCATAAGCTATGTAAAGAGTTTCAAAAACGTCAAGATATTTCCCCTCATTAATTTTAAGCTTGAGAGGTTTGGATAGGATTGGTTCATCATCAGCGTAAAGTTGCATGTAGTTAAGACTAAAATGTTCGAAATTGTATAAATTTCTCAACACTATTCCCTTAAAGGATTTCTTATGAACCATTCCAATGACAATATGTTTTGGTAATTGACCCAAAAATATATTATCTTTCACAAATTCAAAAAGTTCAAAAGTAAGGCTTCACAGACAGTCACCGAACTGGATATCTCCAATGGGGAAGGACAGGAGACGCTTCGAAAAACATCGGCAACGCCCCCTTCCTCCGAAACCGTCACACCTCTGAACACCAAAACACGCTTAAGTCCCCCTCCCCCCCAAACAGGTTCCAGTGAAACACACGGCTTCGGGGTCTACTTTCACAGCACCGACAGGTCATTTGGGGATTTTAGCCAAGAGCGAACTCTCACCTCTTAACCAGGCCCCGAACCTACCTGGTGAGTGTAACCTTTGTAGCCCTACAAACGCAGTTATAAAACAATTGCAGGATTTGCAACTACGGTTACATGTACATGAATCTACCTCACTTCTACCGAGAAAAAGGCACAAACCGTCGGCCACTATTTCACGCCTTCCGTCGGATACTCGTTAATCCACCCTGCAACCACCTCTCCCTCTGCTGGTACCGAAAGACTCACAGGCAGAGACGGGACCAGTTAGCAGAGAAGAATCCTCGGGGATTCCCTGTTCGAGGCAAGTGTCGGGATTATTCCTGAAAGATGATGTTGACTTACTGCAGGCAGTCGTATCTCCTCTCACAGCAGTTCCTCCCAACAAGGAAAGGGAAATATAAATCTCATCGGGGGAAGCAACGGCACTCCTAGACACTGAGCAACCGTCAGAGGATCCCGACCTAGAACCTTCCATAGCGCTATCGACGAGCGAGGGTATTGCCAACACTTTTCGGTTTGGATGGCATCCGTCCGAGGTGATTCAGACATCCCACTAGTGGAAAAGGATGCTAAGACCATCGCGGCCTCCTCCCGATGCATACTTAATATCATGTCTTTTCAAGATCACACCCTGAAAGCCTTGAAGACACGATGGGAGGATCTGAGTATCCTCCCAGTTACTGGAATATCTGGCTCTAGCAACTAGGGTTGTAGTCAAACTGTGTACCTTCATCGGGATATCTCTGGTCTTTCTCCGATGGGATGCGTTCTTATGGTACTGTTGGTCAAACGTAAAAGGCCTGGAGGAATGCGCCATGCCCCAATCCTGGGACAAAAAGAGCTCTCTCTCGGGCGGAAATAGAACGAATGAACCAAGAAAGTCGCTCCCTATCGCAAGATTACGTCCTCATGTCTCGAATGTCCCGTGCGACATCACAGCCTCAAATAATTTTGGATTGACTGTTTGCTGGGTTGAAGACGACGCCATACTTTTAAAATCTTCATGACCTTTGAAAATCGACAAGAAACCATGGACAGGCGGGAAGTACAAGAAAATGATAAGGGTTTTTACTGTATTTCAAAGCATAGTTAATTTCCGGCGGATCGATGGGGAATAAGCGTGAGAGGGGTCTAGTGAAGTACCCCACACATACCTTCTGTTAGAGTCAACTGTATCAGTTGGGCCGTATCCATGTGGAATGCTGCCACGTAAAAGGTACTCGAGGGATCAGAGACCTATGACCAATCGCCCCCCTCAATTTCTTTGGGTGGGGAAACCCTCTGCTAAAGAATACACGTCGTGCAGGTCTCTCAATTCTACATGTTTCTCCGAAATGTTACGGGGATTGGGAGTGGACGGGAATGGACAGTTTGCGACTCTGCGGTCCCAGTACAAGGGTTGGGGTTTTGTGTTCTGTCGGAAACCCCTGCTAAAGAACCCTCACCTTATGGGCTTGGGAGTGGGCAGGGATGGACAGATTGCGACCCTGCGGTCCCAGTAGAAATGGTATGGGTTTTGTGTCCTGTATCCAGCAGACTACTTTTCCTGACGCTCCCATCTCTCTTAAAACTTCAAGGTCTTCCGCTATACAATTCGTCAAGATTTTCTAAGTTTGGAAGGTCTTGTCTGAAAGACAAGACCAGCGTCACCAGGTGGTACTTTGGTTCTATGCTAGCTGCACAGTTCTGTGGACTGGGCCTGCTTCCGGCCTTCAAGCCTTGACTGATCCGGTCCGCTTCTTGGTTGATATTGCAAGTGACTCTTGGATACTGAATGATCCCAGGGATGTCGCCAGGTATGTGGTCAACTTCACAACGTCCCTCATTGCAAACGCCAGACATTGCTCAGACTGGGTCACTGAAGCGTAAGTCCTCCCATTTGGCTCTCAGAGCGTTCAGCCTATAGTCCTTAACTTAATTCGGGAAAAGTTATTGTTACGGAAATGCTGTTGCGTCGGACCAGCTAAACCGCGATCCACGCAACACCTATCACAATTTCAGCCCGTAAATGAAGACGTTATCAAGAAAGATATCACCAGTGCCAGCAGTAACTCGGCTTCTTACCAAAAAAATTACTCAGATCCCAACTATAAGTCAAATTGTAAATCTTTCGATCACAACGGGGGACCGAATCGCAGCAGAAAGCCTGTTACAGAGCCTGTTGAGACTCCGTTATAGGAGCCGAATCTGCAAGTACCTGTTAGGCACACTATCAACGTCATGAAGTGTGCTTAAAAATTCAGACTGATGACACGCAACTCAAAATACCGTTCAAAATAAAGAGCGACCGTGATTTCAAAGATAAAACTCTGAAATAGAGCAGTGTGTTCGGGAAGTCAAGGACTGGGTGACTGTCAATATTTAAAGGCTCAGTGAGAAAACGTCTCGAAATGGAAATAAACAAAACCATTCTCTTAGAAAATCTAGGAATTCTCTGTATTCTTCAACAATATTGATGACGCATCAGGGTTAACTGCGGTTAAACTTTAACAGAAAGTTAAAATGTCGGTTTAAACCAGGGTTACACTTCATTTGTGAATATGGGTTAAACCATTGGTTTACCTACTCCAAATTTTGTGGGTTAGCCCAACGGGTTAACCCAATTAACCCAATTAGTTAAATCAAAGACACTTTTATGAATACGGCTGCAGGATTGTTCTCAAGATTCAGAAGTACGATCAT
The DNA here is from genome assembly GCA_949752745.1 of Protula sp. h YS-2021. Classification (NCBI taxonomy): domain Eukaryota; kingdom Metazoa; phylum Annelida; class Polychaeta; order Sabellida; family Serpulidae; genus Protula; species Protula sp. h YS-2021. Next base: position 47,891,193 of record OX457025.1, on the reverse strand, counting down.
GTGACCCTGCTTCTTAGGCGTACACTGGCAGCAGTAAAACTCAAATAGATTTCAAAATTCCGATCACCTTATCCATGGAATGCCGTTTTAACATTCAATGCTTATTTTTGATATCAAAGTATGATTAAAGACATCAATAAATCAATGTAGATTTCAATAATATATATTTTAATATCAGTAAATGAATTTTATATGGCAGAAATTTATTTTTGAGATAAAAAAAAACAATTTTACAAGCTTAAAAATCTTAGGGAGACACATTTATGCAAAATTTAACGAATCGTTAATTAAATTTTAGAGATGAAAACTTAAATTATTGATATCAATAATAACAACACAATTTTTACCTCAAGAATTGCTTCTTTTTTTGTAGAGTAAAAAAATTAAGACAGATTCTGCATACAAGGACCAGTCATTATTTTATTCACAGATATATAGAATGCCGTTTTTACATTTATTAGGGAATTATTGATATCAGGGATTATTTTTTTATCTCAAAAATTGAATTTTTGATATCAAGAATTAATTTTTAACCTCAAAAATCTATAGTTTGATATCAAAAATTAATTTTTGCTATCTGCAATTGTATTTTTATCTAAAAAAAACAACAAATATTTAGAGATATCAAGAAATATTGATATCAAAAATGATTTAATGATATCTAAAATTGATTTTTTGAGATCAAAAATTCAATTCTTGATAGCAAAAATTAAATATCTGAGAGCAAAATATCAATTTTGAGCTCAATAATTCATTTTCTTTTTATCGATATCAAGAATGTATTTCAGATATCATTATTTCAGACTGATACTTTTTAATTTATATTTTGAAATCTGCAAGCGATTTTTTTATCTCGAAAATTGATTTTTGATATCAAAATATCAATGTCTTTTTTAAAATAAAAAATTCAGAAACACACATCTGTAAATAAATAATGACTGGCCCTTATATACAGAATCTTTCTTTAAATTTTTTACTGTACAAAAAAGAAGCAATTCTTGAAATCAAAAATTGTGTTATTATTATTGATCGCAATAATTTAAGTTTTCATCTCCAAAATTTAATTGACGATTCGTTAAATTTTATGTAAATGTGTGTCTCCCTTAAGATTTTTTAAGTTTATAAAATTGATTTTTTGATCTAAAAAATAATTTTTGGCCATCTAAAATTCAATTATTGATCGCAAAATATAAATTGTTGAGATCTGCATTGATTTATTGATATCTTAAATTATATTTTGATATCAATAATTCAATTTTAGATATGGTTAAGTTATTTTTGATAGCAATAAATGCGGTAGGCTATGATATCTCTTCCAGCGGCCACAAAATGTGTGGGCGTTAATATTAGCTTTGGTTTATTTTGCATCGATCAACTTTTGCAATCTTTTGATGCAATTTAGATAACTCAAATTGAATTTCATTAGATCTCAACTGATTTGGAGACATCTAAACCTACCATGAAGACATCTAAACATATCAGTATCTAAAACTGAAGTTTAGATATCTTTACATAATTGATGATATCTAAACTTAGACAAGAGGCAAAAAAGACCATCCATACCGATGTGTTTCTTTTCATGAAAGTTTGCACAACATCGTTTGAAGCGAAGTTTTTACACAAACCTACCCTTTGAATTTCTTAAAGAACTTAAAGGGCGAAATGATGAGATTCGGAAAAGGAGCAGAACCTGGCATTTCAGTTTCCGTAAAAGATGTGAAAACTTTAATTCAATCTTAATAATTTAAATCTGCTTTAATTCAAAAGCAAACGATGTCTGAACAAACAAAGATATTGAAGTACACGATGAAAATTCCTTTCTTTTCAAACATTTCACTCGAAATACAAATTTGACTTTTTTGAGTAAACAAGGATTACCTCCCACACGTGTTCTGAGGCGTGCCACAGCCAGTGCTTGTTGATTATGATGGCATAGCACGGAGAATCGGCAATCACTGTTATTTTGTGTTTCCACTTCTCATTGAACACTCCTTTAAAACAAATCAATAAATCAATCAAATTAACATGTTTAATTACTGCTCGTTATTTAAATTTTAGCATAGAATAAAAAATTCCTCATTATTTTTATTTGAAAACTGCGGATGGGGTTGTGGGCTGGGGTAAAAATTTCAGTTTTTTTAATAGAACTTTTTTGTGTTCACCCATTTCAATGCACTACAATTACGTTTTTTGAAAAAGTGAACCGTTCCTTTCCTGTTCATACTTGGTGGTGCAAGTTTATTGTATTGGGATATGTTCTGAATAGAAGGGCCAGAAGAATGATGCATGTGAGGCCAGAATATTCATTTTTTGGTTAATAATCATGCTCTGACATTGGCTGATAGAGAAGTGCTACGTCATAAGCAACACGCCCATTGTCCAGCAAACCGAAAACGGAATCGGAAAGACGTCACAGTTACTGCATAACTTAGAATGGTTTGAACTAGACCGAAATTTCAAGATGGGTTACTGGTGTCGTACCATTTTTATTTATTGTACCAGTCCGCCACTACGTTTGGTGCGCAGTGGGGGACTTATCAAACGCTGCGCGTCTGTCCGACCGTCCGTCTCTCCTCTATGTCTATGCTGGAACAGCCATCCTCACCTCCCCCATTCACCCTGGACAACAAAAACCAGGACCAGGGTCCTGACACGTGGGCACACCCTGGGGGTAATCATATCTTGTTCAGCTATGGAATAAATAGTTCCGTTAACAATTGGGTACTCTTTCATGACTGTGTCTAAGGGAGCAAACCCCTTGTGCAAACGCACACAGAAAACTGCCGTCATGCAGTGTTCTCTGGGAGTAGTAATAGCTAAGGGAGAAAACCCCTAAACTGCAACTTATCCAGTTCCGACCGTACTAGCGTTGCTTTTTCTTCCGCGTGAAACTGACGAGATTTGAGGGGGAGATTCAAACACCAGGAAAAATCTGTCTCCTACTGTGCGTAGGCTGCCTGTGAAAGTGCTGCTTGGAGAGAACACTCCTGCCTTGCTGCAAACACCGGCTCGGACAGCAAGTGGCCATCATGGAATTGCTCTTCGCTGACGAGGAGGCTGGGCTTGTAGCACACAGTGAAGCAAAGCTACAGGTCCTAATCCACAGAATGCAAAGCGTTTGTGAAAAACAAAGAAAACTGTCGTCATGGCTCAAAGTGTTGAACACCCACCAATTATAACGGCATTCGTTACAGGCTGTGGCAAGTTCTGCCACCTGGGCTCCAGTACCAAAGGAAACACAGTCCTGGATGACGAAATCAATGACAGGATTATAGGGGCTGCTACTACGTTCAGTAGACTCACAAAACGGGCATGGAAAAACTGAAAACAGGCATCTTTAGTACATGTCTTTATTGTAGCGAGTCAAAGACAAGCTATTCCCTCAGAAACAGCTTTCACTTCCGCTGCTTTCGTCGCCTGTTCCAGACCAGCTGTAAGGACAAGATCCCCAACGAAGAATTCTGAAGAACAACGAATCCCTCCTCAGTGTTCGCGCTTACCAAACAGCGACGTATGCCCTGGCTTAGCCATGCAAGTCGCATGGACGACGGTGGAATACCGAAAGACTTTCAAAACAGCGACATTGCTGAAGGGAAACGCCCAACTACTCACCCAAAACTCGCTTTAAAGATGTGAACGAACATGATCTCCGAACGTTAGGCCTTGCAATTGTAAATGGAAACCGTCAGTGAACTGGTGGAGGGAGAGAAGAAGATCAATGCAGTCAGAGTCAACCAACCAACCCAGTTAGAGAGCGAGAATCTGAAGAGGTCCATCGCCTTTCGCAGATGGACGGATGTCGACGACTAGTCCCCTGTCACTGCTTTTGGCGCGGAGCGGCGGAGTGACGTAGCGCTGAGCGACCGCTCCACCGCCCATCATTCTACACGTCCCTTAGACGTCGAAAAAACTGCGGTTTTTGTTGCGCCCAAAAGCAACGCCTAAATAGTGTTGTTTATCTGGTATCTATCGAACGTTGTCTCAAAGACGTTGATTGGACATAGATCTATGGTCAGGACCAATCATTGCCAAATTACGGCACAACCTGACATCGACGCTGGATCGACATCGGAATTTTTATTGAAAAAAGCATGTCAAAAGCTGGGTTTTGATGCAATGGCATCGTGACATTATTTTTTAAACAAAAGCCTTAAAGGAATTTTACAATTTTTAGTCTTCATTATCGTAATTGTTGTTTATGGTATCAAAAATGTGTCTTGGTGAACCGAATCTTTTTGCAAAAGGATTTTTCTCTCATTTCAGAACTCTTCTCAGATGTAAAATTTGAGAAACTAGCTTCTTGTAAAAGTTCTCTAATGTCTATTAGGTTACATTTACAATTGAGAAGGAGTCCCAAGGAGTTTCTGAATTACTACAAATTCTGGGAGGTCTTCTTTTTCCTTTTTATTTATTTACACTTGGCACGCAGTCCCGAGGAGTTACTGTGTTAGCTGAAATTCTGTTTATTTATTTCCTTTTTCCCTTTGCCCCTTTTTCGCGCTTTTTCCACACAACTCCTCCGAAGCGACTCAAGCTAGTAAATGAAGCTTGGCACACTTACAGCTTACACAAGTTCTTGATCCTCCTGGTAATGATTTTACTTGTGACGTTATTGCCATCTTATGACTTCATGAAGTTTTTAAAACTTAATGTCTCAAAAAACGGTGGCATTTACAGCCTCAGAGTAAAATAAAACATTTTGGCGTCGTCTTAACGATTGGCGCTTGTAATGCTGATTTTTAAGTTCTTTGATACAGAAAATTCTAAATTACAAGGAATGGAAGTTAAATGACTTGGCAAACTCCTGAAACACCCTCCCCCACCCCCGGCCTTTCCTCCACTCCACAGTACCACGAAGCACAATGACGCCTTTTAAACACAGCAAAGAAAATGTTAATGTGTCTAATGAGTACACACTCGGTTTGCAGGGAGCGGATAGCAGTAACAATGACATACGGACAACAGAATGCCCCTCATTTCGGCAATACACAGTATTGTGAGCATAGCCGGTGAGTTTGAACTGAAACGGCCAAAGCTAAAACAAAACAAAAAAGAAACGTGGAAGAATACAAAGCTTCGATTATATGCAGATTAGTTGACTTTATGTGCAGAAATGATATTAAGTTTACTTCACTGTTTAAATGACTGCAAGTTAGGAATATAGGAACATTGTGTTAAGATCGTTGATTGGACGTTGAACTATGTTCTCGACAAATCACAACCAAAAATTGCAACAATATTTAATGCTGTGATCTGGTCGGGTCGATGTCGTAGCCTGAAATTGTATGAAAATATTTACTGGGACGCAGCATGTCAAAAGCTGTATGTTGTGAGTTTTGTTGCAACTGGCATCTTGATTAACATAGGTCTTTGCGGAATTCTAAATGTTTAAGACCTTCGTTTCGTGGTTTATGGCACCAAGTGTAGTTTTCTCTACTTGGTAGCGAAAACGGTCTAGTTAATGTAATTTAATTAATTTATTTATTTGGGTTGGAGGGATTTTTCACGCCAATTTTTCGACAGTTTCCAGTCAACCCCGACACGGCTGGAGCTAGGAATATGAAACTAAACAGACTTATAGCTGACAATGAGGTCTTGATCTTTCTGACAAATTTTTACAAATGACGCTGTTTTATAACGTCATCAAATATTTAAAGTTAAATTCTCTAAAACGGCTGCATTAGCAGCTTTGAAGACGTCAGACAACCCGAAGTGTTTGACAAAGGTCTGGAGACAAATTTTTCGCGATAGCAGGCTTTGAGACAGAACATCTCTGTACAACCAAGTAAACATTGCGGCGTTACATCTGCGCTTAAATAAATGTTGCGCCTGACATTGGATCAACGTCGAATTTCGGTTGTTTATAGAAGTCAAAGACTTGCCTTCCGACTTTGGACAGAAGTCGATTATCCGACTTCTAATTAACATTGCTAACATTGCTAATTAACGTCGTCGGGGAAGGCGACGCTGTATAGAGGGCTGAAAATATTACTGAAGAATTGCCCTCAAGGCAGCAACAATTTATTGTGGTCACCCTTCCATCATAGTATCTCCCACCTTTGATTCATCCGCAGATTACGAAGAAGTTGACTTCATTTTACATGAATATTTTTCAAAAGTGGGTGGCAAAATCCTTGTGCGCTCTTGACGTAGTGTACGTTCTCGTTTTGGTCGGTTTCCTGTCACGGATGTCATGTCAGGTGAGCGATAACAAGAAGTGGTTTTTTATTGTTGGTTTTGTTTCCAGTGTCTATATAATGTTGATTTTTCAACGTCTGTCGAACGCCGATTTTCCGACGTTTCTTTAACGTTGCGTCGAAGACATTGATTAGATGTCGGAGAAAGTAGCTTTTGGTTTAAGCAACATCGAAACCACGTTGCTAGTCAACGTCTGGTCAACGTTTGGCTAAAGACGTTGGTTAGACGTTGATCTATGGTCGCGACTTTTCACAATCAAGCTGTAACCAGAGTTAATGGTGTGGTTTGGTCCAGTCGCTGTCGACGTTGTATCGACGATACGACATTTACTGGGAACAAAGGTGGTAGAACGCGTTCTAACAGAAGATCCAGCGACAGAACGCTAAAAAATCTTAAGCTAATATTTTTGCCGATATGTACCACCAAGAAAATTATAATAAAAATCAAATATCTTTTCATCTTATGAGGCCAATGTGACATTGTATTTACATTACTATTGTGAATTCCACCACTCCTTTAGCATTAAATTAGGTCTGAAAACAAAGTGGGTAAAGGCTGACAATATAGGATTGTATTGTAGGATTAAATTCCAGTGTACTCACTGTACCTAGTATTTTTGAATTTCTCGACGAATTAAGCGTATTTTAAGGAAATTATTAAAAAGGTTTTCAACGATTCTTACATTACACAACTTGATGGGCCATTTAAGTGTTATTTTTCAAGCGCAAAATCTCTTCAATTTCTCTGTTGCAGTATGTGGCTGTTTTCACATTTTTACAAACTTATAAAACGTTCAAGCGCGGCAGACATATGAATAAAATCGTCAGTAAAATTTTGGAGGTGTAAAATTGAATTTTTTAAAACAATTACAACAATTTAGATATCAAAAATGGGTTTCAACATTTTTTAGACGAAAAATCGTTTGCAATCATCAAAATATCATTTTAAAAACTTATGATTTTGAAGAAAAGATATGCAAATTCATTCTCGATACCAAAACCAAAATAAATATTGAGCTTAGAATTACGATTTTGCTTTTTAATATTTAAATTTTGCTATCAAGAATATAATTAATGCTCAATAAAACTCAATCTTAAACATCTGTCAAATATTTTTTACATCAATAAGTGCTTTTTACATATCTTTAAGTATTAATTGATATCAAAATATATTTTCCAGATAAAATATATATATCTAGAGATATATGGAATGCCATTTTAACATTTAATACTTATTTTTGATATCAAAATATAATTAGATATATCAATAAATCAATTTAGATCTCATTAATTTATATTTTGCTATCAATAATTGAATTTTAGATGGCAAAAATTTATTTTTGAGATCAAAAAATCAATTTTACAAACCTAAAAAATCTTACGGGAGACACACATTCACATAAAATATAACGAATCGTCAATTAAATTTTGGAGATGAAAATTTGAATGATTGAGATCAATAATAACGACATAATTTTTGATCTCAAGAATTGCTTCTTTTTTTGTACAGTAAACAATTAAAATAAAGATTCTGTATACAAGGAAAGCCATTATTTATTTACAGATGTGCTTTTCTGAATTTTTTGTTTAAAACAATACACTGATATTTTGATATCAAGAATCAGTTTTTGAGATCAAAAAATCATTTGCAGATTTCAAAATACAAATTAAAAATGTATCAGTCTGAAATAATGATATCTGAAATAAATTCTTGATATCAATATATAGAAAATCCATTAGTGAGCTCAAAATTAATATTTTGCTCTCAAATATTTCATTTTTGCTATCAAGAATTGAATTTTTGATCTCAAAAAATTAATTTTAGATATCATTAAATCATTTGTGATATCAATAAATATTTCTTGATATCTCTAAATATTTATTGATGTCAAAAATTATTTTTTGAGATCAAGAATACATTTAGAGATATCAAGAATACAATTACAGATAGCAAAAATGAATTCTTGATATCAAAAAATGGATTTATTGAGATCAAAAATTAATTCTTGATATCAAAAAATCAATTTTTGAGATCAAAATTTAATTCTTGATATCAATAATTCACTAATAAATGTGAAAACGGCATTCCTATAGATATAAAAAAAAAACATTTTTTGAGCTCTTTTAGAGACATGAAAAAAAAATTACAAAGAGCAACAAGTGGGTCAGTGAAACTGACTATGTCCGCCGCCGGCGTACAATCCCTGTATTTGATTTTGTTAGGTTTGACTACAACCCTTAAGCAATTCGTATCATATTCGTGAATTTTAAAATTCCACCTGGGCCAATATTCTTGGGCCGACCTGGCTCATTTACAATACCAAATCTCGTTACCACACATACTACCTATGTGTATAACATTTTGCCAATTGATAAAAAAATGTAGGCTTGAGTGTGTTAACAAACTCATTCCAGTATGTGAGGGTTGTGAAAATTTGTGAAGTTCAGCTGGGCCAATGTCCTTGGGCCGACATGGCTCATTTACAATACCGAGCCTTGTTCGTTCCAGTACTACCCACGTTTACAATATCTTAACAATCGGTCGAAAAATGTAGGCTTGAGTGTGTGAACAAAAAAGGTGTCGACAGACGGACAGACGGACGGACGGACAGACAGACCCGAAAACTATAGTCCCCCGGCGGGGACTAAAAATTAATTTATGGTATCAAACAAATTATTTTCCTATCAATATTTGCCAAATATATGTGAAAATGGCATTCCAAACATAATTACATACCTTCCTCTCCAAACACAAGTGGAATATTTTGAGCGAAATATGACAACAATTTGTTTCTTCTTTCATATGCATCAACTCTGAAAACATACATAAGTAAATTAGAATTCCACGAACATTTTCTAAGTATAGATTTCCAAGCTGTTAGTTGTTTGTAATTTTTCTTAATGTACAAGAACTAATGACTAACACGTTATTATGTTTGTTATATCTGTCACAAAATTTAACATCGCTTAAATAAGTTGTTTGGCTATTAATCTGAACAGAATAACATTAAAGCTGTTTTGTTTTCAAGAAGTTAACGAAAACTAAAACTACTATACGTCATTAAAATAGGTTGTCTTATAAATGTTCCTAGAAATGACACTTTAAAAAAATAAAATCCCAACTTTTTAAATCATGTGCTAATTATTTGCGGACTAATTAATCTGACCTTCCCCTGACTAGAATGAGCATGTCCCCTCCGTCGTCTCCCTGCTGAATCAGTGCTGTTTTGGAACGATAAAGCACCATGGGGGTGTCACCCATATACTCTATAAATGCCTGAATTGTTTCGTCGCTCCAGTCAGCAAAAAGTGGCACCTTGTAATAAGACATAACGTAAATAAATGCCCGCTTTTGTGATTTTTTCACGCACAGGAAAGATCGCTGAGCCACAGTCAGCCGGTATGTGGTCATCGGTAAACGGTAAACGGTCATCTGCCCCCCCGGTCAACTGCCCCCCAGTCAACTGCCCCCCTTTTTTGCAACCCGGTCGACTGCCCCCCCCCCTCCTGCAATTTTACGGGGGTCGTCATCTGCCCTCCTTTTTTTTAGTGGAAAAAAAAAATCTTTGAAAAATTAGGCAATTGTCCCCGTCTACTTCGTCTCTGAAACAATTGATCTTCATTGATCTATTCACCAATATTGATCTTAGGAGAGACTGATCCTTAAACTAATTGCAATTCTAATTGCAATTACTTTCATATCGGTAAATTGCAATGTACCGAAATGCAATACATTCAATAAAATAGATATAATTTTATTTATTTTGTCTTTGTAAGCCAAGAACCCAAGAAAAAATAGTATATGGAGGGGGCAAGCGACCCCCTCCACTTTGAAGGGGGGGGGCAGTCGACCGGGTTGCAAAAAGGGGGGGGGGCAGATGACAGGGGGGCAGTTGACCGGGGGGCAGATGACCGGGATTCGGTGGATGGAGGTCGGTTGGTGGGATGGTCAAGGCAGGCCGAAGGTCTGATTGATGGAGAAGTTTGTAGTGGTAGTTTTTAGGTTGGATGGTCTTTGACAATGTGGATATTAAAGAACAGAATGCAGGAGGACAGAATGAGAGGAGGGAATGGAGTGCCAGGACAAAAAGCCGTTAACGACGCTGCGAATTTGAAGTGTGGCATAATTATTGTACAAGACAATGCTTCGGCACAAAGAGGGGGGATGTCTTGGCATGAGATGAGGAGGGTCTTACGGCACGAGATGAGGAGTGTTTTGTGGTACAAGATGAGGAGGGTTTTCAGCACGAGATGAGGAGGGTCTTACTGGACGAGGTAAAGTGGATTTTCTGGCTCGAGCCGAGCAGGGTGTCTTTTGAGTTTGAACATAAACGCAAAAGTAAACAAAGACAAACAAACAAACAACAACAACTAGAGTGATTTCGCTAAAATTTCACTTTGGACCATAAAAATGACGATATCGAAGACTTAAAAATTAGAATTTACGACAAACTATATTTAAAGGAATGTCACGATGTGTTTTATAACAAAATCTATACAACACAATTTTTGACATGCTCTATCCCAGTAAACATTCCGACGTCCATGAAACATCGATTTGAGGTTGCCACATCGACCCGACCTTATTGCAGCATGAAATCTGGTTACAATTTTATTATGACTGGTTGCCTTGAACAGACGTTGGATGCGTAACGCTATTTCCATGATTCCTGTTTTAGACCTACGCCTCACTAAGCCTACACCTCACTAGATCTACGCGGCCAAATTTGTGTGTTCATTAGACCTACGCCTCACTAGGCCTACACCTCACTAGATCTACGCGGCCAAATTTGTGTGTTCATTAGACCTACGCCTCACTAGGCCTACACCTCACTAGAATTCAGTTGCAATTACTTAGTGCAATTATTTTTAATCAAAGATCCTTTGGTTGAAAAACAAATTACAAAACTATACATAGGTCAACGACACGTCTGAAATTCTTGACTAAAGGAAATGTATTATACTTAAAAAAAACCCTTGTATGTGTCAGTTTTAACGTGGACCTGCAGATCGTAGCACAATGAGAATGTCAAATCGCAGTACAGTTTCTCCTACGGCCAATTGGCAATGCAAAATTATAAGAAAGCTGGGTCGTAGGACAACAGGAAATACCAGATTTGAAATCGTAGGAAAACTCAGCCGTAGGCCCACTGGGGCGTAATCATTGACCTAACGATAATTGATCTAGCAACAATTGATCAAAATTGCCGCTACTATTCTTTTCGTTGTCATTTTTGCCGTGTCCCGTTCAGCGGAGATGCAGGGACAAGGTGATGGAAAATACGCAAAAAAAAATCAATAAATTTAATATATTTTTGCAGGCCTTTGTCTTGCCAGGTGTTAATACCTTCAAGCACGGTATTTTCATTTCAAAATACCATATAGGGATATTTCTAAATCATCACGAGTTTCTATCTAAAATTTGATATGTGATTTACTTACAAACCTGTTTCATAACAGAAATGCAGATTTTATTGTAGACAACTTTTGGTGTGAGTTTCGGGTGGTTGGGCGGCAGGCGTCTTCTGATGTACCAGTACTGAATATGTGGGCGCTGCATATCTTTGATCAGCTCCTGAATCTGGTCATTCGGCACCACGTACACTGTACATCTACAATACGAATGAGAACATCTATAAATGGCCTGCGATTTTACATTCCCATTTCTGATGTACCTAAAGTCTTTGTAAGCGAGCAATTGGCTCCCTTTTCGAGCCCTGTTCATAACAAGATCAATCTAGCTGTTCAGTTGTTTGATATCCAAGTCAAATTTCGGGTTTTTTCACAGCAAATGGTGTGTTCTGTAGTTATTCTCCAGACTAGAAAATGGCAATTTCGATTTTATATGACAACATCGTAATTGCAATTGCAGCTTAGCAACGCCTTTCAGGTGAAATGCAATTAGGATTGTCAAGGGATGGAATGGTTCAGTGATGTAAAATTTCAGAGTTCCTTTGCGAGTCGATTAATTGCTCTGCAATCACAATTAATGGCGCATAAGTCAAAGACTTTTTGATTGAAAACAATGACATATTTATATAAATGTGAAAGAAACGTCAGAAATTCTTGACTAAATAAAACATAGTTAACTCCAAAATCTTCGTGAAATTTACGCAGACCTGTAAAACCAGGGAACGCAAATTGTAGAACAACTGGGCAAGTTAAATTGTAGTCCAACTAGATTATAACGCGTTATGTGCTGTAAAGACTTACAGAAACAGGGAGATCGCAGGAAAGTGAATTGCAACATAGGGTTTTGATATAGAACATTTGCATTTCATGTTTTAATTAGGACTTTGGAACTACATTTGAAATGCCCATGAAGCTCTTGAGATCAATTAAATTATGTCCCCAGTTAGGTCATGCTAACAAGAAAATACTCTGTTTATTTCTTTACGAAATTGTATTTTGATTGAAATGAAATGGATAAAAGTAAAAATGTGTCATATTTAGCTATTGTCATAGGGTGGTAAACGCTATTTGGAGCAACCCCCTGTGACTGCCCTAGGAACACCCCCTTACCCCCGCCCCCATAGAAACAGCCTCCCATAGTATTCTTTTTGATTTAAATTCTTTTGTGCGTATGCATCGTAAGGATGTACAAAATTTGGTGAGCTAAATGTACGATTTCAAAAATGTATTATTTCATTTAGTCTTAAAGTGATCACGTGCATTTAAAAGCTTGCAGTTGCAATACTCATCGAATTACAATTGGCATATCAATAAATATAAGACGCTGAAGCTGCATCATTTCATTGACTGGATCATCAATCGCAGAAGATGGCAGCAAGAAGCTGTTGAATTGCGATTGTTAGCCTTGGTCACCTTCACCTCCCCGTTCTTGGTAAATTCTGTGTAATTTTCGCTACCCAGTAGCGAAAACGGTCTAGTTTATTTTCGTTTCTAACGATTTCTGTCTTGGCAGGCTGTTATTTCATTGCGAATTAAAAGCTGTCATGTTATTTGATTGTCTTTTATCAGCGATCATAACTACTTTATGACTGTAAAAGTGAAGTTCGTATTAAAAAAACTGAAGCTTTTCTACGTTGGACGTATCCTACGGGTTTACCCATCTGCCAGTTTTTAAAGGTGGAGATAAGTCAATGATAGCTAGTTTTATTTATTTTACCGGTAAAAAGTGCTTTACAGCCCTGTTACCGGTAAAAGCGTAGTTCGCGTTCTCCACCTTTCATCGGGTTTCCCTAATTCGACAATACGACGAATAAATGCGAACGAAACTTTTTCAGGCGTGCGTGGGTGTGCGCATGACCCTCTGTGAAATATTTAATTCAGGGCCGTTATGTCACAGGCTGTTTATGTCTCGAGCTCTTTTGTCTGGGGCCCTTATGGTCAAGGCCGTTATGTCCCGGGTCCTTATGCCTGGACACTTCCCTCTGTCTGCCACTGACATTAAACTCGTGAGAAAGTGGGGTGCGAAGAGTGCTATGACGTAACGAGGGGTCGACGTTTTGTCCCGGCGGATTTTGCCCTGTTACCGACAAAGTGGCATCTGTGACTAACTTCTAATACAGCAACCTCATTGACCATGACTAAGTCAGTGCGCAAAAGCTTCGTAGTTTTCGATTTGTTACCTGTTTTCGCGATGTGTATACTGAAATATATTTCGATGGCGAGCGAAACCCATCTAAAATAGAGAACCGAACTACACTTTTACTACAAAGGGTGTTTTAAGAATAAAGCACCAGCTAAATTTGTTTTACTTTGACAAGCCTTTGTGTATGGAATGTCATTTTAACATTTACCAGGCAATTATTAATACAAAGAATTAATATAAAGAATATAAAGATTTCTCAAAAATTACTTTTAAAAACATCAGAGTCAGCTTTTGATATCTAAAACTCAGAAGTAAATGTCTGTGAAGGAAATAATGACTACCCCCTGTAAATAGAATCTACTTCTCATTTTATACTACACATAAATGAAGCATTTCTTGAGCTTAAAAATTTTGTTATAAGTATTGACATCAATAATCCAATTTTACATCTCCAAAAAATTTAATTGACGATTCGTTCAGTTCATTTAAATGTGTGTCAGCTTAAAGATTTTCAGTTGGTAAAGTTGATTTTCTTTTAGAAAAGATATACATTTATCCCCAAGATATACATTGATATCAGCACTTGGCACTAAACTTTGAAAGGGCATTCTTTATGAGCTTATTTGGGCATAATATGCCATCTGGTGACCACTATCTGGTGAGCACGTCTGGCGTGTATACGAGTTTTCATATAAAATAAAAAATTTCAACAGTGAGATTTTTAACATATTTTCCGAAAGCACACATTGAAAGTGGTTTGCCATGATTTATAATTCTGATATTGTGACCTCTTAATCAGGGACATTTTACTGATAAGGACACCTATAATTCCTCAAGGGAATTGAATGCAATATAACTACAGAATAACCCCCCCCCTCCATTTTTGGGGGGTTAAAGCCCCGTTTGGGAGCGAAAACACTTACTCAGTAAATGCTTTGACTGTGTAAAGAGACTTCATATCATAAACAATTTCAACATCAAATACAAAATCCTTCCTGAATATCCTCATCACTTCGTCCTTTTTGAGAGAGGCTAACACGCTCAATTCTCCGGTAACCACGACGTACACGCCATCTGGTTTCTGGCCTGGAAAAAAGAGAAAGAACTTGTCAGTCACACGTTTGTGTCGTTCTACAATACCCGCCCCTTAACAGTTTTTGTTTGTTTGATTTTGTTTTTTGTTTTTTTTTTGGGTGGGGGAGGGATGGGGAGGTGACGGAGAACCTAGTTACACAATTGTTACACAAGTACAGTTTTCTAGCCACATAATTTCTGAGGATAAGCGTGGCAAAAACTGGCGTACAAACAATTGCATCCCCACCGCCATCGGCACATTTACTCATGCTTCCGCACAAGTCTATAAAAAAAATGTTAAAAAAAAAACAACAAACGATTATTTCACTATTTGAGCGTTATTGTTGATGTCTTATTTGAAGATCAAGACTTTACAGGAGGAGACACGTATTTTTGCTAACGAGGTTTCGTTTGCTTAAATTGGAAAATGTTTTGAACCATCAAAATCAAATAATATCCTGAAACCGATCCCCCAACCCACCAAACCAACTGAGGGGGTCATACATACTAAAGTTTTGTTACGATCTAATGAAAACTGTGGGAGAATTAACATTTCATCAAAATTTACAGACGGACGGACAGACGTGAAAGTGGTGATATGTGCAACGTGGTCATTTCGAACAGCACTTTTCTGTGCGTCTTTTTTGTGAAATTAAACACATCTACCGCTAAGGGCGTCACTGAGATTGCTAATTTGTTCCGAAGGAATAGTCTCGTAACGCAATATTACGAGTGCCATAAGTGGAAGTTTCAAGCGCTATTAGTGCAACTGTTTTCGAGATATTTAGCTTTAAAAACTTCATGCCGTCATAAGACGGTGAGGTAAATAATTATCAGGGAGGATCAAGGTGTTATGGTTACCTGTAAAAGTGCTAAGTTTAATTTTCTTAGCTCTGTAATCAATCTTTCTGAGATTTTTCTGATTACTGCTACAAATATTACTACTACTTCTGCTGCTGCAACTACTGCTACCACAACTGCTAAAACTATCCCTGCTGGTTCTACTGCTGATACTACTACTGCTACTTCTACTAGCACCACCACCACTAGCAATAATAATAATTATACTGAAGGACAAAAGAAAGTATTAGTAGTAATGTTAGAAATAGTAGTAATACTAGGATCATCAGTGGCAGTAGTAGTAAAAGTCATAGTAGTAGTGGTCCTAGAAGGAGTAGTAGTAGACGCAGTAGCTGCTGCAGCAGTCGAAGCAGGAAAGGAAAGGGGGATATTCGTCTTTTATCAAACTAACTACGCTCAGCTATGCTCCCATCTCCTCCCATGAGCGCCAGAACCTGCCTCGGCTTCCGCCTACGGGCGAGGCGTTGAGACAATAAATTTACCAGACTTTTTGAGTTTTGAAAAGTACTGTATAGAGAGGAAATTCTTCCTTCAGCTGCGGGTGGTATTTTAGGTGGTTGCTACCTGTACAGCTGCGCAGACCGCCCGCTGGGGATTTTAGGGGTCTCTAACTGACTGCTGATGAGAAAAAGGGTGGGAGGCACGTGATATCGGTGTTAGGTTCTCAGATAAAGCTCTGGTCTCCTGCTTTATCTGCTCCATGCTAGTTTCCTTTCCTATATGAGCGGGATGCAGCGCAGCTTTATTAGCCCCTTACCACTGAACCAACAGTGCGGAAAGAAAGAATACTAACGAAGCAGGAACACGGACGTCATCAGATACGTCGATCCCAGTAGTCTCCAGGAAACTGTGTCACTAAGCTGAAGATCCTCTCACCTAATTTTAAGGGCCTTAAGCAAGAAGACGCGACGACGCGAAGTCGGGAAGGGAAGGAGTACAAAAAGGGTGCCGCATGGTCTCTCCAAAGGCTCGTCAAGTGTTAAAAAAGGCGGCAAGGAGTCCTGTGAGATCAAGGGAATCGGCGATTCATCCAGGGGAGGTGAAACCCACCACGCGGTGATCATCGGGGAAAGTCTCACTGCAGGAAGTTTGCAATCGCCCCATAGTTTTTCTCAAATTTTACCTCCATAGAGGTAAAAATCGCCCCATGGTTTTCCTTAAGTTTTACCTTCACAGGACTTCAAAGAACCATTGAGCAAAACACCTACCCGGAATTTAACTCCTGCTCTACTTTTTCTTGCACTGAAAACAGTTATGGTAATAAATCAATATCTATTAAAAGATGAGCCTTTTAGCGGCCAATAAGTTGCAATTGCTTTTGCATGAAATTACGATAGGATATTCTACAGTTTAAGAATAGTACGTGAACAGAGAGAATCCCGGTCATCTGCCCCTCCGGTCAACTGCCCCCTCTCATCTGCCCCCCTTTTTGCAACCGGGTCGAATGCCCCCCCCCCCTTCAAAGTGGAGGGGTAGTCGCTTGCCGCCTCCATATACTATTTTTTCTTGGGTTCTTGGCTTACAAAGACACAATAAATAAAATTATATTTATTTTATTGAATGCATTGCACCTCGGTGCTATGGAATTCACCAATAAGAAACTAATTGCAATTAGTATCGTAGTTATGGGAAGTCACGTGATGTTTACTTCCTTCACCTTGTTATGCGATTACTTCCGCTGCGGGTCAATTCAGGCGAGGCCTAAGGAAAAATGTCGACTGTAGATAAAGCATCAAACATCGGAAACATCCAAGAGAATAGTAATGCGAAACTAGATAGGATCATTGATACGCTGAGTAGATTAACGGATAGAATCGATATTGTCGAGTCAAAAAGCGAAAATAGTGACGGATTTTCAAATACAGTGTGTGACAAGTTAGATCAAGTGATTAGTCGTGTGAATAAACTGGAATCAGGGAAATATATAGATTCTGAGGATTTCAGGAGACCACCCCCAGTGTTTCGGGATTCGGGATTGGCCTTCGAGGCCAGTTGCATCCGTTACGTTTCACCGCCATACAAGGCCAGAAAATATACCTTCTGACGAAGGAGCAACAGGAGGTTGTCCTCCCCACAGTTCAGACAATTCCGTCTCTGCTTGTGTTCAAAGTGCTTTTAAGTTACTAAAGGACAAATACGCATCACTCGAGCTCCCGGCTCAATTTAAGCTAAGCACCGACCGAACGGGGGTCAAACGAGAAGACCAGACTAGAATAAATTTAATCGCAAGTTGTTCAAAATATTCTGAAACTCTACTAAAAATTGCAGGATCTAGTAACAGAAACCAGGACCTGGACTCGATAAAACAGGAAGTCTTCATTTCAGCAGGCGCACTGCAAAATATTTACAATCAGAATACTCGGCAGTGTTGGTTGAAAATTCTGTTGACGCCCAGACAGCAAAATTTTTCAGGCAGCTTCGTAAAAACACTTCGGCGTTTGACTCAGATTCTTTAGCAGATTTAAAAGACGCTGTTGCTGTCCACTAAAGTGGATTGAGTTCGGTGTTACACTACCATTCGAAACAACACCAGAAAGGTACGAATACCTAAATCATCAGTACTCAAGAGACCAGTCCAAGTTTGTTGATTCGGAGGTAAACAAACTTTCAAAAGCAGGAGCTATTTCTAAAATTCAAAATAAACCTTTTTGCGTCAACGCAATTGGATGTATACCAAAGAAAAACAAATCTTATAGACTAATAGTGGATTTGAGACCCTTAAACAATCATATTAGTGTCCCATACTTTAAAAATGAGGGTATCGATGTTGTGTGTGACCTGGTGCTGAATGGTGACGAGTCTATAAGTATTTATTTAAAAGACGGATTTCATCACACAAATGTTCATCAGGACTTTCGAACATATTTCGGCTTTGCTTGGAAGAATCAATATTACGAGTTTAATGTGTTGCAATTTGGATGTAACATTAGTCCTTTCTATTTTAATAAAACAGTGCGAGCAGTGGTACAGTATCTACGAGAATCAGGTTTACGTTTCTCGTCTTTTGTAGACGACGGGTTGTTATGTGCTCAACCTGCTATTATCGTCAATCAAATTGATTTTCTCTTAGAAACATACGCCAAATTAGGACTTGTGATTAATTTTGAAAAGTCGGAACTTGTTCCTAAAACAAGCAGTGTATATTGGATACGTCATTAACTCAGTCGGCCCCGATAAAAATCCTTGGATATCTATTCCAAAATCACGCATATACAAACTACAACGCGATATTAAGCGGATACTGAAAAAGGGCGAAGGGTATTTCTTTGACAAAGGCAATTTTGCGAACAAATTTGCTGCTGCGGAATTTGTATCGGTTGTTATCATGACGTGATGCATGGACGGATGTATTAAAACTGGATAAGGCAAGTATAGAGGATTTATCATGGTGGTTATGTGCCTTATCCTCATGGAATGGTAAACCCATAGTGCAACGCCATATTGACTTACAAATTTTCACTGACGCTTCAGACATCGGCTGGGGCGGTGTTTGTGAAGGGGATGAGGCAGCGGGTCCATGGACGAGACCAGTGAAACACAAGTCCATAAACTATCGTGAACTTTTAGCAGTGTTATTAACACTTCAGTCTTTCAACAATAAGTTGACAAATAAATGCATTCAAATCGTGACAGACAATGTGACAGTGGTTGCGTTTATAAACAATTTAGGAGGCAATGTGCCGGACTTAACGAATCTCACAAAGATTATTTACAATTTAGCATTTCAGTACAACATTCAGCTAGAGGCAAAATATCTGGCCGGGAAATTGAATTGCCGGGCCGCCGACTTTCTTGTTTATCGCCCGCCAGCACGTACAGCTGGAAGCTAAATCCCGTTCTTTTCAGCTTTTTAGACAGGAAGTACAAAGGTCACACGATCGATTGATTTGCAGACATTACGAATTTTCAGCTTCCGGTATACAACAGCCAGTTCTGGGACCCTATTACGTCAGGCGTAGATGCTCTAGCTCAAACCGACTGGGCAGAACACAACAATTTTGTAAATCCGCCCATGAACCTCATTCCCAGTATACTGAATATCATAATAAACAACGTGCAGAGGCAACCATTATCGCTCCGAACTGGCCGGCTCAAACGCGGTATCATACGTTGCTCAATCTATCAATAGCACCACCATTAAAAATGCCAAAGTTCACGAGGCATCTGTGCAAAGGCAACAATCCAGAGGTTCTCAAAAACAGAAAGTGGACATTTTCTGCCTGGAGATTGAGTGGAAAAATACTTTGAGTAAACAAGGTTGGACTTCTGAGTCATCCAACTTAATCAAACACTGTTTGGCAACATCCACACTCAGCCAGTATAACAGACAAATAAACAGGCTACAGGATTATTGTGTGATTCGAGGTGAACATTTTCCTCCCAATGATCAGTCAGTGATAGCGGGTTATTTGTGTGATGTTGCGAAAAATTCCACTCGTCCTCGATCAGTACTTTCTGCAATTATCGCAGCTATAAAGTATTTATACCACGTTATCGATTTACCAAATCCATGTGACACAAACATTCATCACCTGTTTGACGTGCTGGTGAAAACACAAACTAGAGCCCCACGCTCTAGGGTGAATATTTTACTACGAGAATCCTTTAAAAACTTGTTTCTTAGTTGGCCAGACAACAAGGGTTTAAGTATTAAACGCCTCCGCCTCAAGGTAAGAACACTGCTGGCATTTACGTTTATGTTATGACCTTCGGATATTGCCCCAAAGGCAGTGACCACAAATTCGGGAGAAATAAAACAGTCTGTATTTTCTACTGACAATTTGAAATTTTTTGATAACGGGGATCTACAACTAACATTTTTTGGAATAAAAAATGATACGTACAGGGAAGGATTCTCAGTACGAGTCCCACCCGTCTCTGTACCAAAACTAGATCCAGTCACAGCCCTTCAAGTCTATATCAAGCGTACGGATATCTATCGTCCGCCGGATACAAAAGCGTTGTTTTTGACGTGTAAGAAGCCTTACACAGCTATTTGTGCCGCGACAGTTTCCAACATTCTCGACGACGCCATTTACCTCGCTGGCCTAAATCTTTCCATGTACTCGGCGAAATGTTTTCGCCCCACGGGAGCTACAAGGGCTATTGAGGGTGGCTGTGACCCCGACAAAGCCCAAATAGTTGGCCTCTGGAAGACTACAAGTGTATTTTTTTATCATTATGTGCATGACAAAACCCCCAAGCTTTATTCTGACAGCGTACTGCTCGGAGGAAAAATATAAGCGATGCTGAGCGATAAAGTGGAAAAACTCTAAACCATAGCACAATACATCACGAACTGCATCAATAACGAATATTTCTGCAAATAGTAGTTATGGGAAGCCACATGATGTTTACTTCCTTCACCTTGTTATGCGATTAAAGGCCGGATTTTATATATACGGTAACAGAACAGTGTATACTGATGTGTATATCCCTATATGAGGACTACAATATCCTACAGACCCGTACGGAGTAACGCGTAGACAAGGATAGCCCAATACATCACGAACTGCATCAATAACGGATATGTCTGCAAATTGCAATTAGTTTATGGATCAGTCCCTCCTAAGATCAATATTGGTGAATAGATCAATGAAGATCAATTGTTTCAGAGACGAAGTATACGGGGACATTACAATTGCCTAATTTTAAAAAATTCTACTTAAAAAAGGAGGGAGGCAGATGACGGCCCCGTCTAATTGCAGGAGGGGGGAGGCAGTCGACCGAGTTGCAAAAAGGGGGGGGGCAGTTGACTGGGGGGGGGGCAGTTGACCGGGGGGGCAGATGACTGTTTACCGAACAGAGAAGATGTTCTAAGACCAATATATTCTCGTAAGCGTCCTGCAAGGCAAACCACTGAGGTATGTTTTCTCTGGTACAGTGTTGTGTTGCTGGTTTAAAATTTGGCACGGATGCTTTTTTCTTGTGTAGTCCACCAAATACAGCCAAATTGCGAGAGTTTTTTTCAAGAGTCATTTTTCCAAAAAATTTTTCCATACAGCGTACACAAACACACACAAACATGCCTATACACAGAGATATATATGTATATGTGTGTGTGTATGTGTGTGTGTGTGTGTGTGTGTGTGTGTGTGTGTGTGTGTGTGTGTGTGTGTGTGATGGTCGAAATCCATCCTGTGGGTGTTTTGCCTCAAGCATGGGGTAAGACGAGTGCTTTGATAAGGAAAAGAAATCATTTCCTTTCCCCCAAGACATACAATTCTAAGCAGCAGATACCCTGATTATTGTTGACAGAAACATCATAGAAGCATATGTATAAGAGATGGGAACCGGACAAAATACCATCGGACATAATACCACTGGACAAAATACCACCAACGATATCATTTTATTATACAGCGTAACAACGCAGACTCGGTGGGGTCCAGTCATGGAAGAAGCTCAAATAAGACGCGAAACGGGGACGGCTTAGGGATTATGAAAATCAGAAGCAGTAGGTCGCAGAGAATAAGAGCAAATACTCCGTTATGTCATTATTGATAAGGAGTTGCCATAGCGCGAGACTTTCCGCATATGACTCCGAAATCTGGCATCTAAAGACAGTGATGGGAAGTAATTGAAAGAGTCTTTACAATGAGTAAAACATCAAGGCAGTGATTGGTACAAACAGGGATTAACCTGTGGCACAGTGCTTCGAAAATTTCAAGAGAGTGATGGGGAGTAATTGAAACAAAGCATCAAGGCAGTTATCTTTAAAACACAATGAAGCCTGTTTTTTACTTTTTTATTTTATTACATATTTTATTAAATAATTAAAACTCGAAATCCTAGAAAAAATTCTCAAGGCCCTTTTATCCAACTTTTCACTTTGGGAAAGGCCTTTTTGGGAAAGGCCGTTTTTGGGAAAGGCCCTTATGTCCAAGGCCCTTTTGTCCAAGGCCCTTCTGTCTGGATATCCTAAATTAGATAAATTGTCGGGATACCGTTGGCGTGTCAGTGTCTTGCCGATATACGAGTTCTGAATTTCAGGTCTTTATTTGAACTGTGACAAACAGCAATGGATATAAGACAAAGTAATAAAGGACAGCCAAAAATTTGTCTCGATGAATCAGGCAAGAAAATCAATAAACTTTGTTTTTGGAGTTGTTATTTTATTACACAAAAAAATAAAAATAATTTTGAGCACCATTTCTCAAGGCCCTTTTGTCCAACTTTTCATTTAGGGCCGTTTTGGAAAAGGCCCTTTTGAAAAAGGCCGTTTTGGAAAAGGCCCTTATGTCCAAGGCCCTTTTGTCCAAGGCCCTTCTGTCCCGGATTCGTGTTGAAGTGGTTTGAACGCTGTGATCGTATGCCGTCATGGACTCTTTGGAATGCATAGACAGGAATCTATTTTACGATTTTAAGTTTTAGTTTATACACTTTTGGCATGTTGTACACGCAGCTTCTTCGCTCCAAAGCGTCAGTACATCTGATCATCGGTTTTGATATTGTTATGGCAAATAAAGGATCAAATCAAGCCAAGAATTCTTTGTACAACAAGGGGCGAAACAGCCCAAAGACAGCCAGTCAAAATTTAGTAATTTGTCTTTCTAGCGTCGGTGGTATCCAAGAGATTGACTGGTAGTTGTAAGTCGTTGTACGGACAAAATTCGCGCTTGTATCTAATTAAAACGGACTTCTGTTTTCACAAATGTTGTGGCTGTACAGCTGGCCATTGGTCCTCGTTTTCTGCCCTATTTCTGGACCCTAAGTCTAAAATTTCAGGTACACCCAATTCTATGCAGTTACCCGCGAGAAAATATGTGGATGATACTTTAGTAGAAAGGTCATTTTCGGTGCCCTCTGTGTCTTCTCTGGTCGACCTCGTTTCTTCACTCAAAAGACCCGACCCATTTTCTTTTATTTACTTTTATTTTACACTTAGATTTTATTTACCCGGTTCGGATGAGTAACTAGCTTATTTTTCTATACTAAACAAAATAGAATAATTATTCTCAGTAAATCTGTGGAGATTTTTTTTTTAACTTTTATCTTTTAAAACTTGTTTGTGGGCTCTTACCTTTCTTGAACACTAATTCTCCTGCTGACAGCGTTTTGCATGGCATGTGTTTTTCGTTACGTTTGAAATATTTGTAGAGCTCCTTGACATCATAATTTGGATCAGCAGATTTCGCAATTCGTAGCAATGCCTACAAGCAAAAAACCAATGAGTTACTCATTTGAACAAACTTATTTACTCCCATCTGCGATTTCACAGGTACTTGCATTGAGAAGTGTATGTGTACAATCTTTCATCCCTCTTTTCGTTGGACGCAGAGTGCAGTGTTGAATCAACCCCTCCTCCCACCCACCCTTCCCTCTTCCCCTCCACACGTAGTGGAAAACGCGGAGTACTGAATGAAAGGGTTACTCCGTTTTGAGCAAAATTGACACAGAAAATGTCATAAAACTAAACACTTACAGTAAATGTGAGTGCAATTTTTGGTCTCTCTTGTTGCACGCAGAGTGAAGTTTCAAAATCATCACCCCCCACCCCCCGACCCGCCCTCTCCTGCTGTTGAAAAGGCGGAGTGCTGAATGGAAGATTTCTTCCTCTTTAAGAGAACTTGGCACACCGCACGGCCTGAGCATGACCCCAAAATTGCCAATGTTGCAACGCTTTTTTTGTGGCTAGGATACACATGGTATTCGTATTTATGTTTTATTGCCAGCTGAGAGAGGGCTACCGTCGTATCAGCCGTCTGTGGCTGTAATACAAACAGACGCTGAAGTACAATGTGATGTCATGCCATGTAGACACAAAGGACTAGGGACGTGAAGCTCATTCCATGGGTTTGTGGAGACTGACGTATGCATCTAAAAAACGACTGTCACATCACCGCGTCCAAAACAGTCATGTTGCTTTGACTCTCATTCATCGAAACCTATGAGAGACACCCCCACCCCCCCCCCCACCCCCACACACACAGACATGTATAAACACATACCAAGTGACCCCCCTGGCTCTACCTCTGAAGTGAGCGGAGACAGATAGGTCTTTACCACATCGATAAAAAGTCGATTTTCCGAAGTCTGTTCAAAGTTGCACCAAAGACGTTGATTAGGCGCTGTAGAAAGTACTGGACTTGATTACACTTTGATCTAGACCACGATCGCGACAAACCACAACCAGATTTAAATTGGGGTTTGGAATTTCAAGTGGAAAAGTAGAGTTTGTTGTTTCTACCATCGGGTCAGAACAAAAGAACAACGTCGCGGTGTTATCGCTCACCGAAAATGTCAGCCATGACAGACGCATCGAAAATTGACCACGATATGATAAATTCGGAAGCATGCCAGTTTTTCCCGTCTACCTTCAAAAACTACTCATAAAAATTGACTTCATAGTATTCTCCAAAAGGGTACTTAGATGGAGCAGTGACCACCGCAGCTGATAAGAGTCACTGTCTAGTCAGTGAATATGATTAATATTTTTGCGACGTGTATATAATGTCACTCTTTCGACGTCCAAAAAACGTTTGAAAAAGCGGTGAGCACTAGACGTTTTAGGCTTTCATAATCAACGAAAACCCGACGTTTGGCGAACGTTCAAATGTTTACTGGAATGAATATTTATGACGTCATAAGGGTTTTTGTGGCGCCATAGCTCAACAGTGTTGTAAGAAATGGTTAGCTCACACTTCCTGTAAATAGATATAATTTTTTGTCCCTACAAATGACTTATAGCTGGAGTTGGACTTATAAATGTAACCCATATCTTTTTTCGTCCATAAATGCATAGAATCCTGAACTTAGTGATGGAGCTCTGGTTCTTAAAAGAATTTCGCTAACTGCCTCGTTCTCCCCTCATTTGTAACTCACCCATTTACTCCCCAGATGTCACTTTTCATCCTTACGCCCGCAATATGGAAGCTTTTTGGAGTTGTTGAGAAGAAATTGCTGATGTGATTCCAATAGAACAAGAAAACCAATCAAAGGAAAGGAAAGGGAACCAGTCAAGGATCATGCAGCTGTAGTTGCTTGCCAGTCTCCAAGCAGTCTTTGTTGCCAAAGTGCTGCCCGTTTTTAGTAGCCTCGTTGTTTTTGCAGTAGCGTCTACGTCTTCTAGCAATTCAACATAACCGAAAGCTATAAGTTAATCTGCACAGAACAGTGTTTGTAAACGACAAGAAGCAGTGAAATAAGAATCCACGACTTTTCGTCGGCGACATTTCGTCGAGCGACTTTTCGTCGAGCGACTTTTCGTCGAAAGTGGCTAGTGCGACTTTTCGTCGAAATTCTTCAGAAGTTCGTAAAGCGTAATAAAACACAAGTACATATCCATCAATGACAAGAGTCGCTTTAAGATCTTACTGATAGATACTACTTGCAATCAACAAATTGCAAAATAATGGTGCTCGGGTGGCATCAGTTAGGGTACGATTGTCCAGGACGAACGCAGATATTCAGAAATATTAGAATCGATGGAAGTAATGCGCATTAAGTCTCCCGGCCTCATTGTAACCTGCAACACAACTATCACACCTGCTCGCCTCTACAACTAAAAATATTTCTGCAGTTAGGGAGCCAACGACAATATACTTAAAATTACTTTTTAAGTTTATTATTTATCATTATTTATTATTTATTACTAATTATCAATTAATATACTTAAAAATTATCAATACTGTAGGCTGTGTTCTGAAACACCATCAGTAACCATGTGTTCTGATTATTACCATTTTAAAATTTATTGCATACTTTTGATACTTACAATGATTTAAATAGTATTAATGGTTAAAATTTATAATTTTTAAATCCAAAAAAGAATTTTATGCTTTATTCATTTGATTTGCGATATATTTTTTTTTATAAATTTAAGTTATCTAAATAATATTATGTGTGACAAATATCAAGTTTAAGTGTGATAAATATTCCTCAAAAAAATACATGTCAAAAATTATCTTAAATTTACACTTTAAATTTCAACCGTCTGGAATTGTAACTATGTAAAATTCTTCATTAATGTAAAGGGGCGAGAGTTAAAATTAAATAGCTGAACTTCCCAGTTTTTTCGTCTATTAAGCAATAAAAAAATCAGCAATGGATTTTGAAGCCACAAATTAATTTATTTCACTTATCATGATCATCCATTCAAGCAGTGGTTGGGGTACACTTATGCCCATCACACTAAAAATATCATTTGCCTCAATAAACTATCCCTCAGCAAACATAAAGGAGGAAAAGACAATACAAATAACTAAATTTAAAAGCGCCAGCGCTAACAAAAAAACGAAAATGTATGAAGTAGACTTTTCGGGACGAAATAGAGACGTTAAGCCACTTAATTACACTGCCGAGATAGCCCCAGCCGCCGTGGAGTAGAGGTATGTTCCGCGCCTAGAATGCGAGAGGTTCCCGGTTCAAACCCAAGTAAGTACTAGTGTTCAGTTGCAATATATAAATATGCTGTGTTGTATATTAATATGCTATAGTGTATGTATGAATATGTGAATTATGAATGGTTGGTAAGGGTTCAATGGGTCAGTTATGGTCAGAAACATTTTTTTTTTCAAATGCGCATACCCATTTTTTATGCGTCTAAAAACGCATATTTTTCGATTGTCACTTGGTCGGAAATGCGTTGGAAAACCTCGGAAATATGCATTTTATACGTATAAAAATCATCGGAAGTTTTTTTGGAAATTCATCGGAATATAAACGTATAACCGACGTATACGGTTGGTAATACGTCGGATATGCGTCGAATATATACATAAAAAACTTCGTCGGAAAATATGCGTATAAACGACTAATAAACGATGAGCAAAACGGAAAAATATGCGTATTTCCGACGTATGTTGCCGATATTGCCGACGCATTTTATATGCATCTCCGACGTCGAAGAATTTGTAGGGTTCGGGTCATTTCGCATATTATTTTAGAAACATGTTTTTCTGCGAAGTCATAATATCTTCAACTTACACCACTCCCGGTCCAAGACTAGGCCATCCAATCCTAAAAGTTTTTTGGCAATGAAAATAAACAAAATACAATTATATTTTTCCCTCTCCTGTGAGTGCCAGTCTCTTAGAAAATCCTTGGGAATTAACTGTATTCCCTCCAATAATGATGCCGTATCTGGGTTGACTGCGCTTTAACTTTTACCCAAAGTTAAACCATTGGTTTAGTTACAGCAGTGTTAAGCTTCATTTTTGAATATGGGTTAAACCATTGGTTTAGCTAATCCAATTTTTTTATGGACAAAAGAGAGAGAAAAGGGAACCTTTATAGAGACAAAGTTTCAGTCACATTGAAAGGAATCAACATAGTGCGACCCCCACACTGGCTGCTTTACTCGCTTTTGTGGTGTTTTTAATGTGGGAAATTTTGTACTCAATGAGGGTAGCTGTTAAGCATTCAGCAACCTCATTCATTTTACTCTCCTCGCGTGTAACACATTTTATATAATTAAGCTAAGAAATAAATTTGTTTAAATCCCTCCTCCGCCCCATCGCCTCCATATATTGTTTTGTTACGGTGGGGATTTCAATTTGTTTGACCCCCAGACAAATTTTGGATCAGTGAATTATATTTTTTCTTTCTTATAAATATGTGTGATGTAATTCTTCTTTATTGTTTTACATCTATCAATTATTGATGTTACGTAATTGGATTGATGTTACGTAATTGTACTGATGTTGCGTAATTGTATTGATGTTAAATAATTGTAAATATATTAATTAAACATTGGCGGTACAAGAAATTTATAAAAATCCCACCTGCGTGTTTATTTTCGTGTTCACAGGACGGCTTGAAATCATAAATAATTATACATAAAATCTGTCTTTAAAGAATGTCTGTTAACATGCGCTTTATCACGTGTTTGATTGTCGGATATCACATCTATTCGCATAGATTTCTTAATTTTGGAACGCGAAAACATTAATTACATGGCGCCTAAAAT
Organism: Protula sp. h YS-2021; assembly: GCA_949752745.1. Lineage (NCBI taxonomy): Eukaryota > Metazoa > Annelida > Polychaeta > Sabellida > Serpulidae > Protula > Protula sp. h YS-2021. Next base: position 47,862,596 of record OX457025.1, on the reverse strand, counting down.
TAATACATTTCAAAGTAAATTCTGTAATTTATTTTCAGAATGACAAAAACCAAGTGCAGAAAATAGTATTGATTAGATAACATAAAAAGTGGTTCGCGAAAGAATAAAATGGTATATTATTTTTTACATAAATACCAAAGCGATATAAAATACGTTGGAACGCGAACGTCGTAAAATTTTTGCACAGTTACACTGTCGTAGAAACGTTTCACGTTGGTGTGGCGGCATAGCTATCCAAAAATTCAAAACATACATATTGTAATTTTTTCTCGCGATCACTAAAATTGCCTCGCAACAATATATTTTACACATTTGAGTTATTTTTTTTAAATTTTAGCTAATTTTTTCGTTCAATATAAGTAGACATAGAATCTGTCATTTAAAAACGCCTTCACAACTTTTCGAATAGATTTCTTAATTTTAGAATGCGAAAAAATTAACAACAGAGCGCGCAAAATTAATTCATGTCAATGCGAAGGGTTCATAAATAAATCCGCATGTTTTACGCCAAGTGTCGAATTATCTGCATCATTCAAAATGAAACTTTCCAAACTTATGTTTAAGTTGCCGTTGCTTACCATCGTGTTTATAAGTTGTTTATAAAAAATACGTTGTATTGACTTCATAATCTGTAAAACGTTCTGATTACTTTGGTTTCTCCACGATGAAATTGCACTTTGCACAATCACTTTCCCATCATCAAGACCAAAAAGCATCATTCTCACATTCATCGCGGACACACAGTTAACATTCGCCAGATGTTGCAGCATCAAAATTACACTTTTGACATGACTAAATACATTTTAAAATTGTTAAATACCAAAATTGAAACACGCTATTAAGAGCAACATTGACAGTACATGCAAAATGCTCCCTTTTCATAACAATTTCCATGTTTTCCTTTGCTATATTACAAAATTATGCGCACTCAAATTTCTTTCAAACTTCGCGTTTGGAGGCTGTTTAAAAAAACATGGACATACAAGGTAAAGGATTTGCACGATAGGGTTCCCCCTCGCGTTACATCTTCGGATCTACCAAATACTGGACTTAAGAACTAAACAAATTAAGTTTATTGAATTTGTTGAACAGGGAAGATCTTTTACTTGTGTAACAGAAATCGTTGAGCCGAAAGATGACGCTGCAAAGCCTGGTGTAGCGATACTCACAGTGAGCAGTATAAGTCGGGGATCCTGTTGTTTCTGCTGCAGTTCAGGTATGTCCAGCTCATCATTGTCTGTCTCTGTCAGTATTCTTTGGGGTGGTTTGATCACTTCTTCAGGTAAGTCCACTTAAAATAAATAAATAACTGATAGTAAATGATAAATGACAGAATACCCTTTACTTTATAAAATTCATTTTTGTTCACACAAATGACTTATAGGTGCCACTGGACCGACCTGACGCTTGAAAAGTATCATCAGTATCTTCTCTCACCCATAAAGTCATGGCATTGTGTGACCCTAAACTAAGTGAAGGTCTCCCATGCATGAAACTTTTCCTTGGTTGCTTGGCGCTCCCCTCTTGTATATACCTACAGGTGGCGCCAGTGTCATCACTTTTCATCGTTATGCACAAACAACAATCTAGTTTTGGAAATTCTTTGTTTTTAGCGCTTAAGCCCAGGTTATCAGGACGATCACCTCAAGATTGGTGAGGAGAGGGTTTCCAAACAACATCGAGAAGTTGCAGCTGAAGGAAGAGTGCGAATCCGTCGAAGGTTGCTCATAAAAAAGGACTTTGATTGGAGTGGCAAACGGTGATCAGGGCAGTCTTGTTGTTTATGTAGGGCGTCCTTCTCGCTTTCTAGCCATTCTACAAGAACAGTCGGCTTTGTGCCGTTCACCTTTTGTAATAACATGTTCTGGAGTTGGTGTAATTTTGTAACGGCGGGGTGCTGCACAGGCAGAATACCTCTTTTGCATATTCAACCTGAGGTCGTTTTCTCCAGGGCAGTGAAGTTAGAGACTTTAGTGTTTTGGTGCGTTCGCTTTCCCGCGCTTTGTGCAGCAGGTGCTTGTGGCCCACGTTCTGCAATACATCTCGGCCCCAGCTTACGGCGCCAACAGTTCTATGCCAGGGGTACCCAACTAGGTGGTGTCAGCACCACCTAGCAGAACTACTGATAAACTAATAGGAGTTTTCTCGTATCTTACAGGTGTAATTGTCCAGTCATGGTGAAGAATGAGCGTTGCTCACACAGGGCCTCAAGGACGATCCTCACAGCTACTCCCAAGACTGTGCCGCAAGATTTGATAAACCAAAGTGTGATGGCGTAGTCACGCGTAACATCATATGAATCAGAAAGAGTGAAATAACATTAACAGACAGAGAAACAAGAAATTACATAATCGCGAAGTGAATCTGTTCGGGGCAGTATGTCAATAGGCACCTCTGCACATGAGACGGAGCAACCAGAGGCCGGCACGCCACTACGTCACGAAGTTTCGCCCGCTCTGGCGATGGACATGTTGGGTTCCAAAGATAAGAGATCCCCAGCACATAAAAGTTGTAAAAAGAACAAAGGGGTTCCCTCGTTTCCGCCGAGGATCTGGCGGAAAGTAACTCAACGATTACGCCTCTTAGGTTACAGGACCCGAGAGAAACAATCTACCCTCCCTGTACCCTCCACAAACCATGATCGAAACACAGGCTCGTGGCCTTGTACCCCCTCTAACCACGCCTAGCATAACTTATATTATTACACCGAGGGCCCACGAGGCGCAGTATTTGTCGGCTCCACAGCTGAAGATAGAGGCAGTTGTCAAGGAGACATGGCAGAAACAGACACTAATAATGCAGTAGCCGCTAGGAGCCATACACACACGCACGATTGCTAACAGGGGGCCTACAACCGCACATGGGCTCGAAGAGTCGGGTGCGCCTACTCCTATAGTGGCCCCCCAGCATCCCAGGGGCCAAGCGTCGATACAGCGAGGCACCCCAAGCACGTGACAGTGAAGCCCAGGTACAAGAAAAAAAGGACTGGCATGGGGAGCTTCAATTCGGCCTGTCGCCGGCCCCGTGGTGGTATGGTTCATATCACCGTGCTCAGACCTGCAGGCGGTGGACAGCGACGCTCTCAGCTGCTCATGGCCACCGAGGCTACTGAAGTCATTTCCCCGAACCCGATAATCACCCACTTTATAATAATAATAATAATAATAATAATAATAATAATAACAATAATTATAATAATAATAATACTAATAATAATAATAATAATAGCACTTTCTGATGCAGCAAGGAAGTTCGGTCTTACCATCAGTTCGACAAAAACTGAAATACTGCATCAGTCTACCTCTCATGATAGACACATTGGCCCTCTCGTATCTATCAAAGACTCCAGCCTGAACTCTTATCTCATAACTCATGCTACCTTGGAAGGCATCATCTAACCCGATCAAGAGAAGAAAATGAACATGAAGAGCTAACCCACCGTAAAGCGAAAGCATAGTCACCGCATGGTAGACTATCGGAAAGACTGTCCGGCGCAAACAACCCTCGGAATGAAGCCCCTCCTCACCGCATGACAGACTATCGGACAGGTTGTCCCGCTCAAGTAACCCTCGGAACAAAGCCCTCTCCTCTTTTCGCAAAGTGGGAACAAAACGCCCCGGCCACCAGAGCCACAGAACGAATAACATTAATGAAGATCATCAGTCAGACCAGTCAAAATGATTAATTTGAACTGCACCTGAGATTAATGACCATGTGCAATTGGTTAAAAGCGATTGCAATTTCAGATGTTGATGAAATGGATTGATCAAATTGTAAACTCAAACAGTATTTTGATTACAGACTGTAATCAATGAATGAGATGGGAAAAATAAAATTAAGATTAATTTTAGTTGACATAAACCTTGGATTAGATTCTTTAGTTGACTGCATTTTTCAATTAAATTTCAAATTTTCGATTAATGACCTTGTGCAATCGATTAGTATTGCAATTGAGACTCCAATTGAGACCAATGCAATTGATCAATCAAATGGAATTGCTGTTGAATGACACACAAGAGAAATAACATGAAATTGCGAAATCAGTAGAGATTGACTTTGATTTTACCAAAATAACATTTCTGTGATATTGTTTCAATAAATATATACTCAACAAAAAAAGAAACGCAACACCTATAGAGGGGGTTAATTTTTTTTCTATTAGTATATTTAATTTTTCTTGTACATTCTATTACTTGAAAAATGATTGTCCAAACAATGTGTCAAAATCATTCCCCGCTCTATCTTACAACTGGAGCGAGCAGTCACGTGACCTAAACTGGTAGTCTAGCACATTGTGAAATAACCGCTGAGCGTTATTGAATTATTTTTTCATAGTCTCAACCCTTAAGAAATGAGTGCACGTTGTACAAAATTTGAAGTTTCTGGAACGATCCTAACCGATGGCACGGTTAACCGCAATTCAGCGAGAGCGTGCGATCGGCATGCTGGAAAGTGGAAAAACGGCAACTGACGTGGCGCGGGCGTTTGGCGTCCACAAATCGACGTTTACTCGCCTGAGAATAAGATTAGATACAACAGGGTCCACATCCGATCGTCCTAGAACGGGCAGGCCACGGTCAACGACCCCAGACCAGGACCGACAGATCCGCTTGTCACACCCTATTCAACCCTATTAGGACACACGAGATATTAGGCTTGTAAACTGCTTTTCGGATACCTTCAGTTTACGTAAGCATTACAGCGTAACGATAAGAATGTAGCTTTGAATCTTTAGAGAAATGAAATTATCTATTGATTCTGAGTCTATACCTAAAATTTTGTTGTTATCTGTCGAGTATTGACAATATAACAGCCATTTGAAAAAGTTGCGTTTCTTTTTTTGTTGAGTATACGTGACTATATATTTTAGGGGATCTATCTCTTTTTAATTAGAGAATTGCCCTTTTGCAACCATTTTTATTTTTACTCGCCTAAAATACATATTTATTCATTAAATCACATATCAGGTTGAAATATGTCACTTCTTAAGTTATAATACATTTGGAAGAAAAAGGCGCTTTGTTCCACCTTTGCAGAAACGAGACGGCTTTATTGCGGGGACGCTTTGTTCGGCTCTCATATTCTGTGAAAAATTGTAGCACTCTCCTTTCACATTCATAATGTCTTCGCTTGTACAGCTGAACACAATGCCCATGGACATAGCTCAACCTTAAAATCTGATATTTTAAATATTCAAATATAATATTTTTCGCACTGTACGTTGTTTGATTTTTTATAAAAAGCGACCCCTTGACACCAACAACACGTCTCTGGAGAACAAGTAACCAAAACTTCAGCCTTTCCATGTAACTACACAATGATCTTTCAAAATGTGTGACACATTTAAACTGCTTTCTCAATATTTTACATGAAAAATACATTAAAACTGCAGTATACGCCATCAATCATCTGAGTTAAAATGCACTAAAGTTTATTTTATCATTAAGCACATAAATCAGTTTCAATTTTAATGAAATGTTGAATTTTTTTGTGAAGGGCAAAAGAAAGTTCAAAACCAAAAGATTTATTTGTTAGTCACCAAACTGAACAAATCTATCGAAAATTTCAACAGAGAAACGTTGACATGACCGTTTACAAAATTTTGGTGTTATGCGGTCTGTGTAACGCGTGTACGAGCTATTTGCATGCCGAAAAGCGCAACCGTATGGAAAATGAGCAGTTGTGAGTGTCATCCCATTCGTTTGGCGCCCAAAATCAATAAGGCTCCAGCATCAAAGCTGATACAAACTGAGGCGTAGCGTTCGCCGATGCGTCTGTAGCTTCGACTGTTTACTAAAAATGACACGTCGCAAATTTCACGTTTTCCAATGGCCTCCTTTGATTGTGATTCGATTTCAATGTCCGAGGTTATTCAAATCCATTCTGATGTGCGGTCGAAGCGCCCGGATTTGGGTTTCATTGAGGCGTCTACAAAGTATTTTTGCGGCTTCTCCTTGTCGGGTGTCTCCGCTGCGAGCATTGTTCCTCTGTGAAAGCGATCAGGGAGTTACATTATCCGGATACGAGGATCTTGAAGGGGCGTAGTAAGGCGAGGATGACCGCTTTGAAGTCTATCCAGGGTGTATCCTGTGTTATGATAACGCTTTCGCAGTTTGTAAACAACAATTTACTGCATCCGAATTGCCAATGCACCAGTGTTTAACGTGCCTGTGGTTTGGTTGCCACAATTTTGTCGAAGTTGTGGCAGTTTAATGTGCTGTCGCTCTCTACGCGCTTAAACGTATTAAAATGCTGGCTATGTATAGGGAAGCTCGAAAGAAAATTCAAAGAACTGGGATCCACACCGATAAATTTGCCACATATCAAAAAACTTTATTAACACCTTGAAAATTCAAATATTAAAAAAAAAATAACAGCTTGTGGTGTAAAATTGGGTCAGGTTCTATTGGTCTTACTCTTTTAACAAATTCAATTTTTGGGTGCAAATTTTTTCGTTCTTCAGTATATCTGCCAACATAAAGCTTAAAAGTAAGAGATATTTCATGTTTTATATTTAACGTTTCTATTCTTAAATTTGTTTTAAATCATTACACGTATAGTGTCAACTAAAAAAGAAGAAGAAAAATTAACAGGAGCATAGAAAAGAACTAACCTTGCACTGGAGACGAGGGAGCATTACCCATGGTCCAAGCAGTTGCGTTCAGTATCTTGAGCGGTTTCAACTTTTAGTTATCGCATTTAAAAAGTTACTGAACAGCTTCAATTGTTTTTTGTCTTTAATGATTTGCCAGTGTCAATATCACATACAAACTTTACACCGATCAAAAGGGTTTTGATATGGTTTTGACGAGTATCCAAAATATTTGCTGATCAGTAATCCTAAGTCGCTGCTAAGCCAACTCCACAAACAAGTGCTCTCCACAAAGGCGAACAACGGAATGAAAACCGCAGTACAAATGAACCTTAACCCGGGAACCTATTAACTGTGGAGAATTTCCTTTTCGATGGTAGGGGGGAGGAGGGTGTGAGGGGGAGGAGAACATAGGTCTTCAAATTCTTTATTCTTTCAAGGGTGCATTTATGGTTGTTTTACGGTTAACGCCGGTTAATCTGTGCACAGCCTCGGAGGACAGATGAGGACACCGGGGGGGGACAGATGAGGACGCCGGGGAGGACAGATGAGGACGCCGGAGAGGACAGATGAGGACGCCGGGGAGGACAGATGAGGACGCCGGGGAGGACCGATGAGGACGCCGGGGAGGGCAGATGAGGACGTCGGGGAGGGCAGATGAGGACGTCGGGGAGGACAGATGAGTACGCCGGGGAAGGCAGATGAGGACGTCGGGGAGGGCAGATGAGGACGTCGGGGAGGACAGATGAGGACGCCGTGGAGGGCAGATGAAGACGTCGGGGAGGGCAGATGAGGACGCCGGGGAGGGCAGATGAGGACATCGGGAAGGACGCACAGAATGTCCTGTACCAGCACCTTCTTGTAAGAAGTTGCTAACACGTTTTCTTTTTTAAGAACGGAAAAAGAATTGATTACATTCTTATAAAATGCTCAGAGTTAAGAACGTAAATTATAAAGAAAAAATGGACACCTCACTATTTAGAACATGTAACCTTAATCTTAACGTTGTCCATTAACAAAATTTTGCTGTATTTAAGGTGTTCACTGCATACAGGAGGTACAAGTAAGGGGCCCAGAAGAAATTGATCTCAACAGTTATTGTTAACAGTCGCCTAAATCCATGCAGTTCTGTTTACACATACACGATTTATTCGCTGAATGCTATTTTTCCATGCGTATCGGCAATTCATTTCAGTGTTTACTATTCGTATATCGCAGTAATCCTAAGTTATTACACATGAAGACTGGGACTGGGACAAGGACTGGGAAATTGTCACAGCTGAGTGAAACCAAACGACACATTTTCGACTGAATCCCTAAATGTCCGGATACCTGATTGTCCGGATACCAGTCTGAGACATCTGGAACTTCGAGGGCCAAATATGGCAGAGAAATGTTTTATATTACTGTGCAATACCGAACATTATGACGTCGAGTGATGGGAAGCACTGGAGTTCTCAAACAAATGTAGCTTGGAAAAGGGAATCCCTTGTGAATGCGTAGTTTCAATCCCCATTTCTTGGTATGGGCGATTTTGGGGCCCAGATAAAATTTTAGGTAAAATCTAAAGGTCATGTCAGATACAATCTACGACATTTTTGTAGTAGGATTTTAGCGGAGCTTTGTTAGAAAGGCCTGGGTTTTGAGGGGGGGGCGGATTTTAAAGTTGCGTAGTAGCATTCACATATAAATATGAGTTATACGAGTGTCGCTGGAAAATGTCAAGGCTGGCGAAGTCAAATGTTCTATCGCCAGCCACACGGCAGTCCTGTGATTGTCATACAACAATCGTACCATTGCTGCACGACAAAACCACGACATCCTGCAGTCTCGATGGCTGTAACCGTAGCCAGACCAGCCCGATTCTCTCCGGTAATATCACTCACTTCATGGTGAAGAGGCATCAAGAGGGTCCAGTATATATAAACCAGGAGATCGAGCGTACACAATTTTCATAACATATGGAATTATGCAGGACCTACATTCTTAGGATTGTCTAGGGTTTAATGGGGGGCAATCGCAGCCATTGTACGGAATGCGTAGGTCTATCACAACACATGTCACGAGACGCCTGATGTGGAGAATCCCCCCCCCCCCCCCCCGCCCAAGAGGTTGAAATTATTTTGAGCATGTTTAAAACTCTTCTACAGGGTTATACGAGACGCTCACCACTATCCTGAGAATTTCTTCATTTTCTTTCATAGACCTCGTGTACCTGTTAAGCGGCGTATGTGACACGTATAAAAGTGATGTTGTTATGTGTGGTTAGCAACATTATTGGTACCAAGAACCTAAAATTGTAGTTTAAAATATTACGTAATTATATTTCATTTCAGTGAAAATTAACCATTAAAACAATAACAATGAACACATTTTAGAGAGAAACAAATCAAAGTGGTGGCCGATGGGACCAGGGGATAGTATTGAAGACCCGTCGGTGGCACTGAGGACCTGGTGGTGGCACTGAGGACCCGTCGGTGGTACTGAGGACCTGGTGGTGGCACTGAGCACCCGTCGGTGGTAGCGAGGACCCGGTGGTAGAACTGAGGATCCGGTGGTGTAGTGAGGACTCGGTGGTGGTAGCGACGACTCGGTGGTAGAACTTAGGATCCGGTTTTTGGTAGTGAGGACCCGGTGGTGTTACTGAGGACCCGGTGTTGACACTGAAGAACCGCTGGTGGCACTGAAGACCCGTCAGTGACACTGAGGGCCTGGTGGTGACACTGAGAACTCGGCCTGGTACTGAGGACCCGTGGTGTTACTGAGAAACCGGGGGTGCTGAGGGAACATCGGTGGTACTGAGGACCAGGTGTTGGCACTGAGACCTGGTGGCGACACTGAGAACTCGGGCAGGTCACTGAGAACCCGTGGTGGCACTGAGGACCTGGTGGTGACACTTAGAATTTGGGGTGGTGCTGAGGACCCGTGGTGGTACTGAGGACCCGCGGTGGAACTGAGGACCCGATTGGGCACTGAGGACACGCTGGTGACACTGAGGACTCGGGGTGGTACTAAGAACCTGTGGAGGACCCGCATTTTTTCTGTTTGAAATGTTAGATTAGATTCTTTTTAGTTAAAATAAGCCATTATAATGATAATAATAAACATTTTTTTGACATGGAAAATCAAATTTATGGCACAGAAGGTCGTTGCTAATACTGCGGAGATAAATGAAAACTAAAGAAATTAAACCATTCTAACGACAATAATAAGCACAGTTTCCGAAGGACCCGGTATATGGTACTGCCGATCCGTTTTTTTTTTCTTTGAGGACAATAATTGCAGTCATTTTCAATCAAAACAAAACATTATGACGATAACACTGAGCACACTTAAAAAAACCAAAGTAAAGGCACTGAGGAACTGGTGGTAGTGCAGAGGAACTAGTGAAGACACTAAAGACCTGGTGGTGGCATAGATGACCTGGTGATGGTATAGATGATCTGGCGATGGCACTAAGGACGTGGTGGTGGTACAGAGGACCAAGTAGTGGTACTGAGAACTTGGTGGTGGTACAGAGGACCCAGATGTGGTACAGCGGACCTGGTGAATGTGCAGAGGACCTAGTGGTGGTACAGAGGACCTGGTGGTGGTACAGAGGGTGGTGGTGGTGGTACAGAGGACCCAGATGTGGTACAGAGGACCTGGTGAATGTACAGAGGACCTAGTGGTGGTACAGAGGACCTGGTGGTGGTACAGATAACCCAGTGGTGGTATAAATGACCTGGTGGTAGTGCACAGGTTCCAGTTGTGGTACAGAGGACCCAGTTGTGGCACCGAAGACCTGGTGGTGGTACAGAACCCAGTGGTGGTACAGAGGACCTGATGGTAGTACAGAGGACCCAGTGATGGTACGGATAAATTATGAATAAGTCAGACAGAGATATCAGTGTCCTGCGGAACTCTTTTTTATCTCAACAACCCAAAATCCCTGTGAGGGTTTCAAGCAGGGACTCAAGGGCGGATCAAGAAAGGTTTAAAGGTGGGGAACGTGAACTTCTCGCAAAAAGCGCGTTAATAACATAAAAAGCTTTTGCTAAGTTCGCTTAGCTCTATGTTTAGATGGGACTTAAAACCGAGGAGCACGCCTAGTGTAGAAAAAATTCATTTTTAATAGCAAACTGCAACTTAACCTATACAGGCATTGTATAATAGTGACAAAAAGACAAAAAGAAACCATTTGAAACTTTTAATATCATAAAAATAACAATTTAGATTACAATTAACATATGTCGACGTAAATATGTGTGAGAATCTCCTTGGGTATAGCCAACCGGAAAAAAGATACCCCCCCCCCAAAAAAAAAACAAACAAAAAAACTTTAAGATGAGTAAGCCCATCTAGGTAGAGTCACCTACTGGATATGGCTCTACCCACATGGCTAATGAGTATACCCACATGGGAAGAGCCATCTCCTGGGAAGACTGTACCCAACTGTATTCTCAGCTATTACCCAGCCCTCTCCCCCCCCCCCCCAACCCGCGCAGTTTTTTTCAAAGAGAGGATAACAACAAAAGACTCTTTTGAAAATCACTAAGGTTTGAAATGTACACTTCAACAGAGAGCACCATTCATTTAACCCGACTAGAGGATAATAAAACCATGCTCTGTTTCTGGTTGTAGTTCTTGGTGCAACAGACGGGCAATCAGGGTTAAAAATTAATTTTTACACCACAATAAAAGGCCCAATTGACTAAAGCCCTGTGAATTCATTTTGCCTAATTCTCACTTGCGAAGATAGCTTGAAAATGGGTATGCTTTGCTAACAATTCTGGCTATTTATTCCTTTCTTTTTTCATCTCGGAGGTTTCCAGAAAACTCCTCCTATGCCATTTGACGTGGGACGATGAAAGTTAGCAGAGATAGAGGGTGATGAGATGTCGTGAAATCAGCAAATTTTGTTACCTTGATTTTCAAGGTCAAGGTCAAATTGAGGGTTTTTTACCTCAAAGTGATTTCCAGAAAACTCCTCCTACATGGTTTGTAGTAGAAAGACGGCATTTGGCAGAGACATAGAAGGTAATGAGTTGTTGTGAAATCCACAAATTTTTTTTACCTTTACTTTCAAGGTCAAGGTCAAATTGAGGTAAAAATATTTTTTCAAATCCCTCTTCATCACGAAAAATTGCGGGAAACAGTCCTTGCTTCAACACGTGTACGGTGTCAGTAGGCAGTAACATCATGGACTGAATCTCGACATTCAGGGTCAAGGTCATGTGACCTTTGTATAGCGAAATGCGTTAGAGACAAATTGTCCGTTATCTTCAAAACGGTCAGAGATTTTGAGCTTATTTTCGATGCTTTGGGCCTCAATGTTGTTAAATAAGAGGTACGTTGTTAAATAAGAGGTACCTCCTCCGTCATAGTCAAGGTCAAAACCTGGAAGTTGACCATTATTTCGAAAACGGTTATAGATTTTGGGCCTAAAAGACGTTATTTAAGATGTACCTCGGTGACCTTGACCTCGTCCGTTGTAGTCAAATTAAAAAACCGGAAGTTGACCATTATCTCGAAAACGGTTAGAGATATTGAGCTTATTTTCGACCCTTTGGCCATGAAACACGTCATATAAGAGGAACCTCGTTGACCTTGAAAGCGTCCGTCATGGTCAAGGTCAAAAACCGGAAGTTGACCATTGACACGAAAAGGGTTAAGTAGAGCGATTTTGAGCTTATTTTCGACCTTTGGGCCCGAAAGACGTCATATAAAAGGAACCTTCTCCGACAGGGTCAAGGCCAAAAACCGGAAGTTGACCACTATTTCGAAAACGGTTAGAAAACTGAATTTGATTATTTGAGGTTACATTATATCTGCTTCGATGTCCTCGTTCAAGATAATATTTCGGAAGCTGACAATTATGTGGAAACACGGAAAAATGTGTCTTTGACCATATAGATTGTACCATTGCAAGTGGGTGCCATTTCGCTACGTGTAGCAAAATTCGGTCTAGTTTCTTTTAGATGTAATTTTATAAATGTGTTAGGTGAAGACAAACAACCCGTACGCAATATGTCATGCAAAGAAACTGTATGAAAAGTATTTAACGAGTTTGCTAGGTGAATAACCACATGTATCTTGATCTTAAATCCTGCTAAAAAAGTCCAACTGTCCTCTGGTATAAACTTCTTATATAACACGTTTAATGTAATTAGAAATGATTTGTTTTCAGATGTCTTCAGATGCGACAGCTCTAAAAGAAATGATCAAAGCCTTTGCTCTGGAGCCCGGTTCTCCTTCGATAAGTCCATATGATTAAACCAGTGCCGGGGAATGATCCAGGGATGAACCCCCCAGTTTCTTGCTTTATTAGACATTTTAAACCTGAAGCTACCCCCCAAAGCCACGATTAATGTAGTGGGATGGTAGGTTTGCTTGCAAAATCAAAAAGTCACAAACAGAATTTAATAACATTTTGTTCGCTTTCGGTACATATATAAATATACAAAGAGTAATTTTTTTCACTAAACACTAGAACCTTCTAACATGAGACGCGGGCTTTTCTTTAGCGGTGGATGTAAGCGAATGATTGTTAATTTATACTGCAAAGTAAAATTGTCCATTTAAAGTCTCAAAACGCTTTTTTACAAGCAAAAACGCTACTTGCGTTGTCCGCTTTCAAATTGTGAATCCCCCGGGATCAGAACCCCGCTTTAAAACCCACATGAGTAAATATTAATGGAAGATTAATGCTTTTAATCTACTCATATTTTTATGCATTTCTTGTGAGACGATCAAGAGTGAAATTTTTTCTAATAGATCATTATGTGGCAAACATATCGTTTAATTATTATACTCAAAATAGAAAATTAAAAAATATTGTGAGAATGATTACTATGTTTTATATACCACTTTGCTAGATTCACGACACAGTTGGTAATGTTATGAATGATTTTAAGCTGGAAAGACAACGGTTTTGGCTCCCTTAGGCTTTTCTTGCTTCTGGTACGTTTTCATAGATAACTATTTTGCAGATATGATCCACAATATGTCATTTATGCACTTGAGACTGAGCTAGACATTCTCGTCAAAAATATACTATTTGCTTTGCAAATGATAGTTTGTGTATCACTTGCAAATTTAAAAATATTGCTTTCAAAGTTGCTTTTAGTCATACACATTGCGTCATAAATTCCGCACCAGAACACCTGTCGAGTGCATTGTGAATTGTCATATCATGTGTGAGATGTAGTGTGACTGCAGCCTGTAGATTTCAGTGCCACGACGCTGTAGCAGAAAATGTCACTGCACACGCCACAATACGCTGTGCACTGTTACTTATGTGCCAACCAGAAATACATCGGTATCCGAGTATCCAATTGAAACTGGGCATCCCTTGCATATGCATATCACTTTGCCCTCCTTAATCGTCTTTTTGTGTCACACAAAAAGAGTAACAATCGGACAGACAACATTACCATCAGAAGTTCTTAGATATTCAAATGTTCTATTACTAGCATAGAGTGCTGAGCTAACAACTGAACACCAGAAACGGAGCTTTTATTCGAATGTATACTTGATGAGTCGACTGTATGCCATTTCAACATTTAATGCTTATTTTTGATATCAAAATATATTTAGAGATATCAATAAATCGATTTAGATCTCATTAATTTATATTTTGCTATCAATAATTGAATTTTAGATGGCAAAAATTTATTTTTAAGATCAAAAAAAATCAATTTTACAAACCTAACAAATCTTATGGGAGACACACATTCACATAAAATATAATGAATCGTCAATTAAATTTTGGAGATGAAAATTTGAATTATTGAGATCAATAACAACAAAGTAAGTTTTGATCTCAAGAATCACTTCTTTTTTGTACAGTAAAAAATTAAAATAAAGATTTTGTATACAAGGACAACCATTATTTATTTACAAATGTGCGTTTCTGAATTTTTTATTTAAAAAAATAGACTGATATTTTGATATCAAGAATCAGGTTTTTGAGATCAAAAAATCGTTTGCAGATTTCAAAATACAAATTAAAAATGTATCAGTCTGAAATAACGATATCTGAAATAAATTCTTGATATCAATATATAGAAAATCAATTAGTGAGCTCAAAATTAATATTTTGCTCTCAAATATTTCATTTTTGCTATCAAGAATTGAATTTTTGATCTCAAAAAATCAATTTTAGATATCATTAAATCATTTTTGATATCAATAAATATTTTTTGATATCTCTAAATATTTATTGATATCAAAAATTATTTTTTGAGATCAAGAATACATTTAAAGATATCAAGAATACAATTACAGATAGCAAGAATGAATTCTTGATATCAAAATATGGATTTATTGAGATCAAAAATTAATTCTTGATATCAAAAAATCAATTTTTGAGATCAAAAATTAATTTTTGATATCAATAATTCACTAATTTAAGTCGCATTCCATACGACTGACCACCCAGTCAATAAGCGTGTTATATAGCAAGGATTAAAAATGTCTCAATTGTTGCTTTTCTGTGAAGGAAAACAAACCAAAACGCACTGAATTTTTAAAAAAAATTCTACTCGTAAGGAAATTTTTCTTGATATTGATTTATTATTTGTTTGCGAAGTGTTTAAAATTTCACCTTTGAGAAATAGGTTGTTAGTACTCTTAATGGTACAGCAAACAACTCCTCGTCAACCATTCCGTACTAGTTAGAATGCTATTCATCCATGCTGCTGCCTGGTTTCGCTAACTACGTCAATACAAGTGCAATGTGTAGTTACATTTGGAGACAGAAATAGTCATCGAAACCAATTTTTGATAATCACACCATACACATAGAACATTGATGTACCTTTCATATGCTATGTTATTTAGTAACAACGAAAACAGTGCTTAAAAAACTCTTTTATTGTCATGATTATATGGCAATAACAACTGCACAGGTTTTTCATTTATATTTCTATCGCAGTTCATATACGATAACTAATGACAGAATGATTTCGAATAGGATATTCATGTCTTTATGCTTTTCTAAGTTTTTTTTTCAGTTTTATGAGTAATACACACAGGCAAAATCTATATTGCTTTTAGTGTGTAGTGTAATTACGATCCACACGAACCCGCTCATGGTTATTATATGTTTAAAGCAGTAACACTGAAATATGAGCGCAAGAGAAATTAAATAAGTTATTACTCTTGTCGTTGTTTTGAGAATTCAAACATCCAGGCTGCAATCTTCAAAAAGAAAGTTTATTGGCTGCTTATGAAAGTGTCGCATTTCATTCAGGATGTCTTCTTTTGAAAATCTGACCAGTAAACATTCTGTTCTAGCTTGAAGATAAAATGGTTGCTTTGTATTTGTATGATCTACAACAAAAACGCAAATGCATGCCAAAGTTTTCTATCAAAACAAATATAAAAAATTCTTGGTACAGAGAGTTAATTCCTATTGTTACTTATAAATCAGTAAGACCACAACTTCTCCCTATTCTATTCAGTGACCGGCTAACACTTTGGAATAAATTTAATGTGCAAGCTTTCTGATATGATACAACTAATTAATTTTCCAAAATTTTTATTTTAACAATAGCCTACAATTAACGGGTTTTGTACTCCAGCACTAGTCTATTTCTTATATTCTTAGAGAGTGAGTAATTAAACTATTTTAAAATGTAGTCATAACTATATCTAGTCTATTTCTTATATTCTTAGAGAGTAAGTAATTAAACTATTTTAAAAAGTAGTCATAACTATATCTTTTAAACCATATTCTTCATTTGCAGGAGAATCAGTTCAACGTAACACCATATTAAATCGTCATATTTTATTTCACGTTTCTGTACGGTTCCTTGAAGTAACAAGAATTTAAAAGAACATTCTTTCTCAAACAACTTAATACCTTTGCACAAAAATGCTTCAACATTTAATATACATCATGAATATATTTCTTTTTATGAATTCCAATAAACTACGTACAGACAAGCTCTTGCTGATAATATATATGGTGAGATTCAACTGCGTCTTCTGAACTCAACTGGTTACTGTTTACTAATTGCAACTCTCCTTTCAGCACTAGCAAACATCCTTTTTCTTAAAACAATATACACACAGTAAATGTTATTTGTTTGATACATAGCTGACTAATAATTTAAAAAGAAACAGTAAAACGTAAGCAATTTCTGTATACGCCTGAAACACCAAAACAAAATCACTCTTGGGGCTGGTCTGTAGTAGTCTGAAATGTTCAATGTTTCTTATAACTGGATTGGATTGGAACAGCACTCGCTAAATGGATTTTATTGACTGGATGTTAATTCGAGAATGGTCTTATACCGGGATTCTGATGCAACTACTTAAAGTTCTTTCAGTTCTTGTAAGTTTTCAGAGATCATCTTGAAAATTAATCTCTCACATTAACTGCAGGTAATATATCCCAACGTCTGCATTGTCCGGTCATGGCGCTATTTCTCAGATTTTAAGAACGAAAACAAAACCCATATGAGAAAAATAGTTTGGCTGCACGCATCAAAGTAAGTTAATAATTGTCAAGATACTATCTATCTCAATGTAGAAGCTCCGCCATAAATTTATAATTACATGGCGCGTTACGATGCAGATACTGTTCATGCACAATGTCTTAAACATCGTACGCCATCGTTTCTCTACCCTTAAAGTGAATTCAAATATTTAAAGATACGAAATTAACAAACCCAAACTGCGAAAGTTAAAAAATCCATCCTTTTGTAGAACTAAGGCGTCGCCACATTTCGCCAGTTCGTAAACATATACGGCTGAACAACGCTTAAAGCTACTTGTACACCTCAGCCATTGATATAACAACTGAAGAGAAAAAAAGAAACAAAAACTATTCGGCTCAAACAGTTTTCCAATAAATTAATTGCACGTTTAATAAATTAGAATCAGTTTACTACCTATGTCATGTTTGAAATTGACACTGGAATTATACTACACTATTTCATGCCACTGCAGCTTTCTATTGGGATTCAATACAAACAATCATTGGGCAGCAAAACAGTTATATGAAATATTCATACAATATACAGTAAATTGGAGTGGTTTGGTTGAGCATTCCTCACCATGGTTTTAGCAATATCGGGGGTATATTTGTTTTATTAAGTACATTTTGAACTTAGGAATACGAATTCAGCTGCTTGGATTTTTGCTTAGCACTTCATCATATGAATCGGTTTGTTATGTTTTAACAAGGAGGCGAGATGACTTGGGTAAGGGATAAGAAGGCGGCTGCAGAAAACACCTCAATGTCTTTATGTCACATAGTGGGCTTATGCAGTAAAGGCCGCATAAACTCTATCTATCCATCACGAGAGATACAACTCTGTATCGAAGTTATTTTCCGCAATATTATATTTTTATTCAAAATAAAAAATTACAATTAAATACAAGATAAAAATAGAAAAAATCGTTTAAAGAGTTAGAAAAATGTGACACGCTAATGTCGCTTTGTGATACACCAAAGACTGCATTCTACAAATGTTTACGTACCAATCTCTGCGAATTTTGTATTATTCTGTGTACTGAAGCTGCCATACTTTGCAAATCTAATGCTACTCGCATGGGTGTCAATATACATTGAATCTTAACTAAGAGAACAAAACTTTTACATAACAAGGCAGTATCAATTAAAAGGCAAACAGCGCTAATGAACATGAGATGGACCAAAACTATTGCTTTATAACAAATAATCAGCTTGTTCGTATGTCATTACCTACCTCAATTGACAAATACGGTGCATATTTGCTGGTATATAGTTCATTGTTTCTTTCTTGAAGTTCTTTCTGCCATTTCTTTACAGTGTTTGTCCAGTGCGGTTCCGCGCCTTCGGCAAACTAAACCAAACGAGAGCACCATATTTAGACTAAATAATGTACGCTATTATAATATCAGTTGTGATTGGTGGTGGTGTTGGTTGCAGTGTATCAGAATTTACTAAAATCCAGACAAAATATATATTCTGAAACAATAATACCTCCCACACGTTATCCGAAGCATGCCAAATCCAGTGTTTGTTAATGATTATAACGTAGCAAGGAGCATCTGCAATTATCGAAAACTTGTACTTCCACCCATCGCTAAAGACACCTATAACATTTGCATAAATATTCCAGTAATGTTTGCGATTTTGCGTAGCATTTTAGTTATACAATCTGCATTGATAACCACTTTTTAATTTGAAGATTAAAATAATAACGATCTGCTGAATTAAGATTCGGTATTGCAAAAAATGTTTCTCAATCTTGAACAATAGCCCAGTTTAGTATTTTAACTAACATTGAAAACTTGATGTGCAGAATAACAAAATAAAATAAGAAGAAAATATTTTTAAAACATGCAAAAGCACCCATAAGACAATTCCGAAAACTGCCCACTTTGATTCTATTCGTATTGTGCTTTATATCGTTGCCATTTGTTTTATCTTTCACGTAAACATTGATTTGTTCATATTGTTATGTTAGGGGCCATCCAGAGGGGGAGGAGGTCACGGTCGATGCGTGCAGGGGGGAGGAAGTCCGGGCTGTTGCGTACTTATGCATTTTATAAACATATCTCAAACATATTTTTATGTAATTAAATAACCTGATGCATCGATTTACAAACTAAATATTATACTCTTTTTAGTGCGTATTCAAAGAATCCAACCACATTTTTACTGCGAAGTTATAATACCTTCTTCACCAAACACAACCGGTTCATCATCTTCTTCGATGATAAAAGAATCCTCTTCTAGTTGCACATTCAAACTGTAAGAATAACACACACACACACACACACATATATATATATATATATATATATATATATATATATATATATATATATATATATATATATATATATATATATATATATATATAACAAACCACAGGTGAGATTAGATACAAGATGTTTTGGTCATGTACTTTATTGCATTACAAATAGGTCATGCAAGTGTTGCATTTCAGTAAAGACGATGCATAACATGCTCGGTGATTGGTTGACACTGATTTTAACTGTTGATGCTAATATCTAAAGGCAGAGCACAAGCGGAGATGTGGGTATAAAATACAGACTAGGAATTTTGCTCGTATCGATTTGAGAAGTAATATTTTCCTCCATTTGAGCAATATGTAATCATGTATGCACGATTGCATTCCCAAAGTATATATTAATCTAATTACCTTGTTGTGCAGGGAATACAAAATAAACAGCATTTTTTATATGAAAGAAATTTATTGGTATCGCCATTGGCCACCAATTTCAAAAATTGTTAGCTCAATAGATTTGCGTCCAATCAATATTTTAACAGTACATTTCTGTGGTTTTTTATGATGCCGAATGAAAATAAATAGCTTTGAAATAAATACTACATATACATACACACAAACACACACACACACACACACATACATATATATATATATATATATATATATATATATATATATATATATATATATATATATATATATATATATATATATATATATATATATATATATATATATATATATATATATATATATATATACACGCTTACTTTAATATGTTTTTTTGTGCACTACTGATGCAGCGTTTTAGGGAAGGCATAGAAGTAATCATATATCTGTTTTAGGAACACCGGAAGAGTTATTGTTTCACCTGAAATTCTGAAAGTGTTCTCTCTCTCCCTTACCCCCCCCCCTCTCTCTCTCTTTCTGTCTCACTCTCTGCCTTGTGTATTGGTACTAGTTATGTAAACCTCTCAAAGTGCGACTCACATCAGTGTCCCAAACGCGCATAATAAAATTACCTTCCTCTTATAAGAAGAAGCATATCTCCACCTTGGTCACCTTCGTGGATAATGTGGGTATTTTGTCGGTAGAGGACCATGGGGCTTTTACCCATATACTCTATGAATGCTTCAACTGTACTCTCCTGCCAGCGTGAGAAGAGCGGCACCTTTGATTTATGCCAAATGTTTCATATTTATTTCTCCATATTGTTCATACATTTAAAACATGCTTCTTTAATATAATTCCATTAACGTTTAAGTGAAACCTTAAACAATAAAAATGGCAAAGGATGATTTTGAATGTAATCGTACCAATGAGAAATCACTGGAGTGTTGAGCTTTATTTTATCAAGAGATACACTGTAGGATAAGCAGGAATTTGTGGATCCTTGGATGACAAGATTTTACCATTGCAATCTTTCTCACAAAATAAGTAGTGGTTTCATAACTCTAATTACACATAAAAGTGTCGAAAAGTAATACTTAAAATGTTAGTTTGACTCGCTGTGTTTAAAATAGAAAATATGCAATAAAAATATGTGAGTTTATAGTTCGGAGAATTTTTTTCGAGATGTAGTTGCAAGTGGGCTGTTACCAGCCAAGTTGCTAATAGCTCACAAATACTACGTTAACATTTGCAATTTGTTGTGGAAACTGCTCCCGACCATGCTTTACAATTGAGATGTTTACAATTTCAGAAAAATGACAAACTCAATTGCCATTTCGAATAACAACTGAGACTTGCTTTTTCATAAAATGGCAAGTTTTACCAGTCTTATATTGTATACACCCACCTGCTGCATAACTGAAGTGCAAATTTTTTTGTAGACGATTTTCGGCTTAAGCGAGTCAAGGTTGGGTGGGTAGCGCCTCCTAACATACCACTGCAGTATATGTGGTGTCTTCACATCCTTTAGGAGCTCGTGTACACAGGATGTTGGAACTTTATAGACTGTACACCTACAGGCATTAAAACATTCCCCTCTCCTTGCTAAATACCTAGTTGAATACCGAGTTCTTGTTTTTATTCCCTTGTTTATTACAATTTTGTACATTTTCTGTGCATTTACAAGGCAAATAAGTAAAGAAGGGTGCTTCTGAAAGTTGGATTAATCAGATAGATTAATTTCAGCCCTGTATTTGGTGTTGTAATGCTTTTAATTAAATAAATAGTCAACTAACGCATTGCAGGCTTTGGTGGTATAATTGCACGCCATTTTGTACACTATTTCAACATCAAAGAAAAAGTCCTTTTTGAATATTCGCACAACTTCTTCCTTTTTGTCAGCATCAAACACACATAGTTCTCCCTTAATAACCACATAAATGCCGTCTGGCTCATCACCTAAAATAAGTTCAGTCTGAAGACTGAGTACGAATGCAGCGGTACAATATTACAAACCATATAAAATGAAACGATTGATAAAAACAAATCTCCCGAAATTTAGAATCATTTTAACTAACGTTAAAGTGGAGTGTTACAGAAGAAGTTGAGAGTGAACAAAACTGTCATCCGGTCATTATGCTAACCTACTCTTTATATAAGAGACGAGCACAACACACATGACGATTGCTTATTCAAGGGGCAACAGTACACCTCGCGACGATTAACCCAACCTGTTAAGTGCGACGATTCGACTGAGTTTTTTTTTTATTTCTTTTAATTTCAATTTTATTTCAAATGCTTATGTTTTAATTTATCCCAAGAAAATTTTCTCTAGAGTCCTGCCGTTTCAAATCAACACAGTCCTGCACAAAAGAAATGCGAGGCTGCATAAAAAAGAGTCCTATATATACCTACAAGGGCAGGACGTAAACAAAATAATATCCCCCACCGTTAAAAATTTGTGTCAAAATGCCATACAGCAACAGTGCATAATCCCTTTCAAAAACATAGAAATTTCTTTTAATTCATGCAAACAAATGTATAGGAAAAGAGACAGCTTTACGAAATAAATAAATTGAAACAGGGATAACTAGAAGCGGAGAAAGAGGGAAGTTTAACAAAAACGGATGTCCAGGGACATTGTGATCAGACGACATCTAGTTAATCAAGTATCAAAATGCTTGTATGATAGCCAAAGAGTAGCACTTTAAAAAAACTGGTCGCTAAAATATTTTCAAAGGCATTAGCTTAATGCATGACGGGTTCCGAAAAGTAATTTTCAAGACAGGCCTAACCTTGGATCATGCTAAAAGCAATCTATAACTACGCACAGAAAAACCATTTTGAAAAACAGGTTCCTTAAAATTTTTAAAAGACAGTTTTTAGAGGACCACCAACAAAAGTGATTTACAGAGAAAAGATCACCTGAAAAACATTTTTTAATTTAGAAGAAATTCACTTGAACTGCAGATGAGAACAAATTTTGGAAAGCTGACCAACGAAAAACTAAAAATGATGCCATTTGATCAATTTTTGGCGAACCGCTAAAAAGGACCTTTTCGAGAAAAAAACGTAAAATATGAAAGGAACGCTATTCAAATTGTGGGAGAAGAAACATTTTGAAAAGAGGTTATAAAATTATTAAAATCCGTCCATTAGGCTAATTTTGAACTGATTCTAAGGCTGGGACGGTTACTCACACGGTAACTTTGAACACGTTGACCACTTCCCTGCGAACTCATTTGAGAATGTAATAATAATAATTATAATGATATGATGACATCATCATTTTTCGGTGATGCTTTGGATATATCTAAAAACTGCACTCCACGTTGCTCTTTCGCATGGAAGGCGCTGACCAATAATACGCAATATTCAGCCGGCAGCACTTTCTTCAACATTTCATAAAGTCCTCACCTCTGGTCAATTTTATTCGGCATAAGGTTTTGTAATGTAAATGTCGCTGAGTGTGATGGTAAAATTTGCTCAGATTTTATAAGCAGAACTAATGGTTAAAAGAAACAGACTGACACTGGCCCATGGGCAGCTTGGGGACAATACTGTGGTTTTATTCCTGTGTTGACAGGGGTCGTGGAGACCCATGACATATTTTTAGGAGTGGTGCTTGATGTTTGTGTTTGTGCTGGTGTTCTTAAGACCAAGTATAGTAGAAATCAGTTTGATCCATGTCTCCAAGGCTTACTTAAAGAAAATGATGCAAATGGCACCCAGACAATAACTCTGCGACAAGAGGTTACGAAAGAATTCATCTCAGGGGGACAGAGATGTGTACGGTGTAACTATAGTAGTGAAAAGCGTTGAGCTTTCAGGACAGCATAAGTTGTCTCTGCCACGGCAGTCTCACTTGTACAGATACATGTTGATCATGTCAGGCGTTAATAGTTCAACACACAGTCAGTAAATCATGTCCTATGTTAGTAGTTTAGTGCTTTATAGTTAGCTGTACTAGATGGTTTGAAAAAGTTAAACTTTCAGAGGATTTTGTTTTGATGAAGATTGACTGAAATGTGCAAAGTAAGACTATTTGGCAATATTCGAATCTGTAGCTAAAAACTAATAGGATTATCGCATAAATATGAAGAGTATGAAAAGGTTTGTTTCTGTATCTTTTAACAGTATTCATGTGGTAATGGTGTGAAATTTTGCAAATATAATGTTCAAATTATTCTGTTTTTTTTTTTCTAATTTTCTAAATCTGGTTTGCCATATGATGAGAGGACAAAGCCGAAATTATAGCAATTTCGCAAAAAGGCTAAAATTTTTTGCTTTATTTATTTCATGAAACGGCAGATGATTTCAAACTTTTCACGAAATATCTAAAATAATTTGCCATTTCGTGAAATGACGGGTTCGCTCATTGACTGTAACACACACCTACCCACACACACAGACACACACACAAATATATATATATATATATATATATATATATATATATATATATATATATATATATATATATATATATATATATATATGTTTGTGTGGGGGTAGGAGTGGGGGGTGGGGGTTTGTGTGTGTGTGTGTGCGTAAAGTTTCTAACAACTGCGCTTGCAGATTCTGAGTACTATCTGGACTCGATAAAAATGACTCTCTTTTCCATCTGCTTCGGTGTTGTCGTCTGGAACACTTCTTGCTGTTCGCTTTAAGCTATCTACACTGTTTGACAGCCGTGTACCACGTGACTATTTCTAGCCATTCATAGCTTCTAACATTACGACGGCTCTATTACTTTTTTACATCTGATCAGCAGCATTTGAAATAATTTAACAAAACTTGTCTGTCATATGTGGTAATGGGTCCGTCAAAGTCGCGAAAACTGGAGACTAGCGAAAATAAAATAATGGCCATTTGACCACCTAAGTGGGCCATTTTCCACATAGTGTTTATGCGATCCGAGAAAAACTGAAAGAGGAGTAGTAAAAACAAACGGACGCACGAAAGAACAGACAGACGACAGAGGACCAGCACAATGGGTGTAGCCCATGTGGGCAATAACAACCTGGCTAATATATTTAACCAAAAACAAATAATTCTTGTTTTATTTCTTCGACAATATCAGGAAAAGAGATTAGTAATTCAGGCGAATCGTGGCACTTTTCAGTCTACGGGAATTGTCGTCAGGCGTATGGTCGAGGATTACAATTGTCTTGCTGTATTTGCAAGAGGGGGACAGGAGCAGAGAGTATATTCGCATACATTCCAAAGTAAAGATGTTGAAAAAACGAAAATATCACTCATACTTGCCTTCTATGAAGATGGTGTCTCCTTTGACAAAATCTATGCTTTCAAAACAATCTTCAAAGCTTGCACAAAACTCACGAACTTTATGCTCTGGATAATCAAGCTGTGCAGTTCTCGCTAGTCGCATGATCGCCTTCAAAAGGGAACATCAGGCTTTAATGTGCTCACTATTGATAAGAGAAATCTTGAAACACATCGGTTTTTTTAGTAAACATTAAATGCGCAACAATTGTTTTGTAAGCAGATTATGATCACTCCTTCAGACCGCCTCTGCATTTAAACTGCACATGAATTGATACCGCTTTAAATCGAAATGCTACAACGTCGAAACGAAGGTCTCTTTACGGATAAAAAAAATACATTGTCTGAGTCTGCCAATTAGTTTCACCAACGTAAAATCTTTTTAAAATTATGCCTCCTACAACATGATCTGGAGAACTGTGTAGCCTTCTCGCTATTGTGGTCACTGCTGGTCAGGATGGGACCATAATCGACCTGATGGTTACCATTTGTCGCCGTCTGGGACATTTCCTTGATCTATCCACGGAAATCAATGTCTTTGGAATGACGAAACGCGCAATAAAAAATCCAACTAAATGTTTTTAAAGATAATGCTCTCACTCACAGAAATCGCCTAAAATGGCAATAAAGGCCTCTGTAAACTAAAAACCACCAGGGTCATGTCGTCATTGTCCGACACAATTTCTTTAGGTACACTATTTATGGATCAAAATGATGTATTTTCCTAGTATATTTACCTAACATAAACACTATAATTTTTCCTTAGAATAAATACTCCGTTGCAAAACTCCACTTTTCCCTCGTAACCAGACTGAGTGGATTATAAACTGTTGCACAGATTTTCCCTGCGCTTAGAAACAACCTGTTCTACGTAAAAATGCCTTTTCTGTTGCCAAACCATTTGTCCATACAAAATGGCATTTCTACGGGTCAAGAGTGACAGTTTTCCATGCGTTATCTGGGGCTCAAAACCTTTTTCACCACTTTTTGAGAACGAACGAAGCGATAACTACTTTGGTTGTAGGACAAAATGGCAACGGAGAAAATGGCAAGGGACATAATGGCAACGGACATAATGGCAAGCGGATATAATGGCAACGAACATAATAGCAAGCGGGCATAATGGCAAGCGGACATAATGTCAAAGTGCCAGGGCGGACAAAATGGCAACTGAAATAAAAAAGACGATATTTCAACTGAATTTTTATTCAACGCAATGGCATTTAATGACTTCAAAAATAAACATAATTGAATTCATATGTAATGCATATATTTAGATAGTCACTTAACCAATCAGTTCACAGTTCTCATTTACTGCTGTGGAACATTTCCCCGAGGTTTTCCCCGAATGTTGTGGCCTGCTCAAGTAGAAACGTAGGGAACGCAGGATGACTGCCCAGCCGGATGACTGCCCCACTATTTGTGCAGCCTAGGATGACTGCCCCACCGGCGCACTGCCCCACCGGGAACCTTCACTATTATTTTTTATCTCTCTGGATAGTTTTACTTTTATGAGACTTGAAACAAACCCATTAACTTATCAGTCAGTCCTCTGATATATCAACTTGCCGATTGAATACAAAAATGGGGCGGGGTGGGGTAAAAAGCATGGGGGTTCGAAAGGGAAGATTTAGCCAAGAAAAGTAAGGCTATCAAGACAGATGAAAATAATTAGGAAGGCTATTGGTGAGGCAGTCATCCGTTCATCAATTTTGGGCCCCCCTTTGTTTGTTTTATAGTTGTTTTATAATGCGGTTAATCGAACATTTTTTCATTCATTTTTATTTCATTTTTTCTTAAGTTGTCATTTGGTCCGCTTTGCCACTTTGCCATTATGTCCACTTGCCATTATGCCCGCTTGCCATTATGTCCGTTGCCATTATGTCCGCTTGCCATTTTGTCCGTACCCCAACTACTTTATATATAGAAATCCACTCCTTTGTTCTAAGTGCGGGGTACTGAATAAAGAAATACCTCTCCTTTCTTAAACCGGGTTTTGGTCTACGTCTCGCTCAAAATTACAATACTTTGCCCCATTTTCTTCGTACACGCATGGCCTCAAGCCCTAGTCTAGCCCTATTACTTGGCCCTTCACCGCCTTTCCCCCTCCTGGTCGCTTCCCTGGTACCTTTCACCCTGATCCTCCCACCGGCCTTTTCCCTCCTGGTCGCTTCCCCTGGTACTTTTCCCCCTGATCCTCCCACTGGCCCTTTGCCTCCTGGTCGCTTCCCTGGTACCTTTCCCCCTGATCCCCCCACCGGCCCTTTCTCCCCTGGTCGCTTCCCCTGGTACTTTTCCCCCCTGATCCTCCCACTGGCCCTTTCCCTCCTGGTCGCTTCCCCTGCAAGGTTTAATTTTCAGCGAGTATATTTTGGGCATTCAACAGAAAACACGAAAATGACAAAATAAAAATAAGAAACAAAAGAAGTATAGAACTTCCATCTAAAAACTAGAACCTTATTTGGCTAGCGAAATGTTAAACACTTGACAAAAATTAAAACGCAAAAATACTTCCTTCAATGGGTTATTTCTTGAATAATATATTGCAAACAACACCGCTTGAATACGTCTTATAAGCCGAATAGTGTTTGGTTTTTTTGTTGGCTTAAGGTTTTATTGACTGAGCAGGCCATATGCCGTGTTATCTATTACGCAGTGAGAGCTCGCACAAAGCTCAGCAACTGTGTTCTGTGATGTACCCGGTACGTTAAATGCACTGCATTTACTTGCAAAAAATACACTCTTTTCACATGGCGTTTTAACAAAGAAAACGAAATCAAGCTCTTTATAAATCCCAAGTTTCATGGTCCTAGGGCCCATAGTGTCAGAGAAGAAGAAGACACAAAAAATCGGAAAAACTGTCAAGAAGAAAAAAAAAGGACGAACAGCTGCTCGCAGAAATTCATATAACTCTTGCAAGCCAAAGGCTTGTCAAGTGTTAATTAGCAATTATATGCCCGATTGAACTGATATGTTTTAAGTAACCCATTAAAAACAGATTGACTAGAACATGACCTAATATTCAAAGGAAGTCTATTCCATAAAAATGCAGAATTGTTCTTAAAAGCTCATAGACCATATTTGGTTTTAATCCTATGTTATTTTAACATGAATTGACCAAGACATCTACGTACACGTGCAGACTCTAAAAATGAAACCATATCACCCATATAGACTGGTGCTTTACCATAAAGCCCGTAAAATATATGAACTAAAATTTAAAAAACTGTTCGTTGTTCGAAAGGTAGCCCATGTGGTTCATGAAGAACTGGGGTTATATGATCATATTTTGAAACCCTTGTAATAACACGAACAGCCATATTCTGAACTCTTCGTAGTTTGACTATTAAAGCCTTGTTTACTCCGTGTAATAATGAGGAACAATAATCAAGTCTAGACATGACATAAGCGTTGACGAGTGCTTCAGTGGCTTGCTTAGAATCCAGGACACCTCGTAACCGACATCTCGTAACCGGACATCTCGTAATCGACATCTCGTAACCGACATCTCGTAACCGGACATCTCGTAACCGGACATCTCGTAACTTTTGGAAAAATGGGACATCTCGAAACCGAATATCTCGTAACCGGACATCTCGTAACCGACATCTCGTAACCAGACATCTCGTAACCGGACATCTCGTAACCGACATCTCGTAACCGGACATCTCGTAACTTTTGGAAAAATGGGACATCTCGTAACCGGACATCTCGTAACCGGACATCTCGTAACCACACATCTCGTAACCGACATCTTGTAACCGGACATCTCGTGACTTTTGGAAAAATGGGACATCTCGTAACCAACAAAAAAAAACATGAAATCTTACAGCTGAGAAACTGGTTATTTCTACATTTAAAAGAACACAATCTTTTCACAATATTTACTTTATTTACCAAATCTTAATCCGACGGGTTGATCCTAATCCTTACTTGCCGCAATTTGGCGATGATGTGGATTCAGCTCACAATCTTTCATCTTACTACATCTATAGATTTTCTTATCCTAATCTGTTGTTAAATTTTAATCTGAATTAATTGTCCTAATCTTGCCGTGATTTGCAAATGATGTGGATTTATTTGGTTATCTTTTATCTCAACAGATCAAAATTAAACAAAAATCTCCGGTCTGATATACTCATGAAAAGTAGTACTTACAATAAAGTTAAATTTATTACAAAAAAATAAAATAAGTCATTGAAATTTTCTAGTCACGAGATGTCCATTTCTCCAAAAGTTACGAGATGTCCGGTTACGAGATGTCCGGTTACGAGATGTCGGTTACGAGATGTCCGGTTACGAGATGTCCGGTTACGAGATGTCGGTTACGAGATGTCCGGTTACGAGGTGTCTGGATACCGTGGCTTCTTTAGTTAGGAAACGTCTGATTTGAGAAATACGCCTAATATTGTAACAAGCGGCCTTACATTTTTCTCGTACAAACACATCCATAGATAACGATTTGTCGAAATAAGAACCCAGATTTTTTTTACATAATCACTAGAGAATAAAATATTTTCTTCTGTACTTCTGTACTTCTATACTTAATTCAACTTTTGATAACTTGAATCTACAAATGATTTTGTGATCTCAGAAACTGATTCTTGATATCAAAATATCAGTCTATTTTTTATATAAAAATTCAATAGCATACATCTGTGAATAAAATAATGACTGGTCTTTATATACAGAATCTGTCTTTTAATTTTTTTACTGTACAAAAAAGGAAGGAATTCGTGAGATCAAAAATTTTGTTGTTATTCTTGATATCAATAATTCAAGTTTTTTTCTCCAAAATTTAATTGACGATTCGTAAAATTTTATATAAATGTGTCTCTCCCTTAAGATTTTTTAAGTTTGCAAAATTGATTTTTTTATCAAAGCAATAAATTTTTGCAATTTAAAATTCAAGTATTGATAGCAAAATATACATTAATGAGATCTACATTGATTTATTGATATCTTTAATTATATTTTGATATAAAAAATAAGCATTAAATGCTAAAACGGCATTCCATAGAAAAATGGGTCCCGGATTTGGATTGAATTAAGGACTTCTCGGTTCCTGAACGCTGAAATCCATGGAATAATCCTGCCAAACTTCAAAACCACCTGACTAGGAATAGGATGTGTAGCATTTTGAAAAATGGTTTACCCACACATACATCCACGTGCAATGGACGATGGTATAGCCCACGAGTGATGGAAATAGTCCAGTCGTTGGCGGAAACAGAATGGCGTGTCGTTGGCGGACCACGCGCAAACCGACGACCTATTTCCCACTCTTTCCTGATAGGTCAGTGTTAGATCGACGGTCTGAAAGCTGCAGTGAGAGTTTGCTCAATAGAATGTGAAAATACGGAATTAAAGGGAAAACCGTCTGAAAGTCGGTTCAAGTGAAGATTCGGGTCTTTTGCGAAATAAAATAAAGAATTATTAATCAATATCTAAAACAAACAAGTAAAACTGAAAGGCAATGCATTTTGTTTCAGTTACTTACAGTTAGAAACACAGCTCGCGGGTCTTCACATTCTTCCTCGGGCAGTGTTTCCTCAGAAACACGTGATGCCGTTGGAGACGGTGCAGCTGCAATGGAACCACGTGTGCATACACAATGTACGTATTTATTATTATTCATTGCATTTATATTGCGCCTAATCTACATTAGCTCTAAGCGCAGAACAATGTGACTGAACCATTACAAAATTAAATAAAGGTTGAATAAATCATTATAGAGTTAAAACTACTGGTAGAAGTCATCACAAAACATAATAATTCTAGACATTACATATAAATCATATGTGATAACGACAAGGTAAAATTGTGAAACTACATGTTAACTAACATTCATAGACTTGCCTAAATAAATAGGTTTTCAAATTCTTTTTAAAATTGTGAACCGTACTACTGTTTCTGATATAAAATGGTAACATAGTCCAAATTTTTGGTGCAAAATTGATAAAAGCTCTGTCGCCAAATTTAGTACATGATCTATGCTCAGTTAAAAGTAATTGATTACTAGACCGCAAATTGCGTGACGACTCATATAGTGAAACCAGTTCTATTAGATAATCAGGTGCATTACCTTCCAAACACTTATAAATTATAACAAGATTTTTGAAAAAACAATTCTTTTTTCCACAGGAAGCCAGTGATGGCCTTGCATAATTGGACTACTGTGATCATATTTATTTGCTCTAGCTATCAAACGAGCTGCTGAGTTTTGAACTAACTGAAGCTTATGGATTTGACTTTTACACACACCGTACAACAATGAATTGGCGTAATCTAATCTAGCAATAACGTAAGCATGAACAAGTAACTTAGTAGACTCAGGCGTGAGATATCTTCTAACTCTAGAAATATTTCTAAGGTAGTACAGACATGATAAAACTTTACTATTAACAAATATATCCATTACCATTGAACGATCAAAATTGCACCAAGATTTTTTACCTCTGATACAGAATCAATGACACCTGATCCAACATTGATATTAATAGAACTGATGCATCGCAGATTATGTTTTGAGCCAAAGAGGATTAACTCAGTTTTATCATCGTTTAACTTCAGAAAATTTGCACACATCCATTTTCGAAACATTTCTATACACCTTTCAAGACGGTTTAGATTGGCCATTATGTTTTTCTTTGGTTCAAAAGATATACATAGCTGTGAGTCATCAGCGTAAAAGTGGCAATCCATGATAAATTGCTTTGCAATATCCGCTATTGGTGATACATAGATTGAAAATAGTATAGGACCTAAGACCGATCCCTGTGGCGCAACTTGGGCAAGTTGTGCTGGACTCGAAGAAATGCCATTGATGATCACGCGTTGAACTCTGGCACATAGGTAAGGCTGGATCCATTGAACTGCTGTACCAGTGACCCCAAAACGACATTGGAGACGATTTAAAAGTGG
Source organism: Protula sp. h YS-2021 (assembly GCA_949752745.1). Taxonomy (NCBI): domain Eukaryota; kingdom Metazoa; phylum Annelida; class Polychaeta; order Sabellida; family Serpulidae; genus Protula; species Protula sp. h YS-2021. The sequence continues at coordinate 47,830,670 of OX457025.1, read as the reverse complement.
CTTCGACCAAGCTGTAGCGTCTAAGCAACGGCAAACCTTCCAAGGTTTGAGGAATCAAGAGTTGATGGATTTACGATGACCAGCCATGTATAATGTTTTAAGTTAGGATGTGAATGCACATTCTAAATATTGACGCTTGACACAGGGAGGGCCACCCACTTACCAGTTGGTCACCATGCATGTCCACGAGTATTTAAAACGGCCCCTTAACGTGGAGTGCTGAGCTTGAAAAACCCCCTTTTTAACCAAAACACGGAGTACATTTCCGGAGGAGCCCCCCCCCCCATTTTCTGGGAAACGCGGACCACTAAATGAAAATTACACCCCCCCCTCTTCCGCCCCTTTATGGCGCTGAGCGCGGACCTCTTCTAGCCTCAAAATTACACTCACCTTTCTCACGCATTTTATTATTATTTTGGACACACATGGCAACATATATTATGTCAAGTGACCCTACCCCCAGCAGCGGCAGGCTTAAGTGACCCTTCCCCCAGCAGCGGCAGGCTTAAGTGACCCTACCCCCAGCAGCGGCAGGCTTAAGTGACCCTACCCCCAGCAGCGGCAGGCTTAATATCATTCCACGATTATACAGATAATGGTTGTTTTGTCGTCTCAAATACCCATGTTTAAAAGTTTGATTTAATGGAGATGAGCCTGCGATCCGTTTCCAACGTTAGGTTTTGCATCTGTGAACTACACGTCTGGCTGAACCAGAACCTCGAATAGCGGAGGGACGAAGCACAAACGACACTCACCCGGCACGGTTGAACAGGAATTTCCCATGACTTAAACGAATTCACATTTATCACTGTACGGATTTAATTTTTAAAAGTAGCATTTAAAATTTATCCACGACATTAATTATTGTGGTCTTATTATTTCTACAAGCCTCAGTCAAAGGAAGATAAAAAAATGTTCGTTTGTATTGACGATACTTCTTAGGCCTTTGTGACTTCTAGTATCAGATCGATACTACGTTATAATCTGTACCGCGACAATTTTTTTTCTTAAGTTGGCAATGATTACTCTAGGTCGAGAGTCGGTCGAGAGGATGTGTCAGTTAAGAAAGCTTTATGGGGAGGTTACAGAGGAAAAACTCGGTCGTTCCCTTGATCTGACAACATCGGAAAAAAGATTATCCTGGAATTAAGACTGGTGTTGCCAAGTCACAAAAGTTAGTTTTTTTCAGGGAGTTTTGATGAAGGGTGAAGAAGATAAAAGATTTTATGTTGCTTTTTGATGTGACGGGAACTTCCCTTAGCTAGGCGTGAACACACATACACGGGGGTGCGCCCGTCGGGGCGGCGTCAGTGGTGATGGCGTTTAAAGAAAGGCGTGCGCCGCAAAAAGGAATGTCATGGCAGAAGTAGGGATAGGTTTTTTAACAGCGGCACGACGCACAAAAAAAATTAAAAAAAAAAAAAACGCTTAACTTTTGCCACGTTCCGGGTCCTCTCGTATGCGAGTTTAGCTTTCTCACAATGGAGTAATCAAGCTAATCCATGATAACCCAGATTCACTGGGTAGGAGCCAGAGAAATCGGACGGGATAAACGGGCAACGGGTAACAAAGTGTTGAAAACTAAAGATGGTGGCTAACCAGTCTGTCTCTGCTGGTGTAATATATTTCTTGACAGTGGCTGAACAGGACTTCACCCTGGCGTCCGGGCTACTCGGTGCATTTGCCTTATTCGGTGCTGTGTTCACAATTCAAATGCGTTATTGCCTGAGCTGAGACCAAATATTATAGGTTTGTTGACATTTTCGCCAAGCGACTGGGACAGAATTGTATGCTTTTGTTTTTATTTGCGTCAGGTTGAGTTCATTCGCCTTGGAGTCATATGTCATGCCATGCCAGGGACAACACAGTTCCAACGCAAAGTAAACATTCTATATTAGTGACCTTTTGCAAGAAGCTAAGCTTTTCAAATGTTACGTTGGAAAAGACTTCTGAACTGAGCACTAAAATCCTTTCAGAAAATTGCAAGAAGTCAAATTTATTTTAAATAAAAATGAGTGAAGATTTACTATCTCTTTAAAAAAAGTATAAATCAGATTATGCCATGTTCTTATTTCCAACGTGGCACAATAAGTCAGTTACCCAAAGCTTGAATATGACTAGGAGCTGTGTTTATCAGGCGAAAGGAAGTAAATCTGTGCAAATTCACGATGTATTTTATGCCGCATTTTAGAGCTTAACTGTTTCGAATGCGATAAAATACATTTAAAATGTGCACAAGGATTCAGGAACATGATAAATTACACTAACATACTGAATGTGCAGATATGAAAAAAAAAACATATTATTCGAGAAATCAGGTTTTCTACTGAATCGAGTTCTTCAAGTTAAGCACTTTCAAAAGACGTTGCACTTTGCACGGGGCACGCACAAGAAGTAAAATTGGACGAGGGAATTGAAGGAATGTGCCGCTTTCACCGGAGTGTTCACGTTTATTTCTTTATTATTTATTTCCCAAATTTTCTGTATACATTTGGAGATCACACAGAGACAATATGAATCAAAGGTGTATCAAACCTGCACACAGTTGTGGTTATTTGGACTGGTAAATTTTTCGCCAGACACAATATACTTAAAATATTATTGTTTTTGTCATGAACATCTTCCGCAGCAGCAGCCCCTCAAGCTTATAACATATCTGGTTATTTTGCAAATAGTGATGAAAACCAAAAATCTTGCAGTGAAAAACTAATTCGTTAACAATACTTGAAATTACACTTTTTTTGTTAAAAATCGAATGATTCAAACAAAGTACAAAAAATGCCGATTCCGTACGGCATGTAAAATTTTCAGGAAAATAAAGGCGTCAATGGATGACGTCATGAATTGCTACTTATATGGAAGGGGATGTCCAAAAGCTATTAATTATCTTCATAATTTAATTTGAAAATGCAGAATGTTTGTCTATATTTGACATGTCTTTCCAAGCGGTTGAAAGAAATAGGGTAACCGCATTTTTATAAAGCGTTGCGACGTGTTTGCCCGCCTGCGAATTTAATAACTGTTTCAAGTCGCTTGGAAGTATTAGTCACAGTAACACCAGATGGAATTTACCTTTAGTACACATTAGTACGGAAATAGGTCTTTATCCCCCTCCCCGGCTTTTACCCCCGGTTTTTATCCCCGGCATTTACCCCCGAGTGCCCTTACCTTCCCCCCCACGGGCCTTTACCCCCCCCCCCCCGCCCCCATGCCTTTATTCCCCCTCCAACTCCTCAATCCCCTGCCTTTACCCTTTCCAGCAATTTAAAAATTTTACTTTATTTCAATTCAGTTTATTGCAATCGCCATTTCATCTTTGAAATCACAGGCTTAAAAGGAGATTAATAAATATATAACACTCAGCCTGCAATCACAGACTTTAAAGGAGATTAATAAATATATAACAGCGGTGATTAATTGTAGTTGCTTAGATAAAATGCAAAACGATAAAACACGGAAACTAACAAACATGTTTAGATAAAACATCTTCTGTTCGTTCTGGAATAACATAAAAATACAGAAGAAACTAGACCGATTTCGCCACCGAGTGACGAAATTAACGCTTGGAAGCAGTCAATTAGAATGTTAAGGATATAATGTATCGTTAATATACCTTTGTGTGGAGAGTTTTCAATATTGTGCGATTTACCGAGCTTCATTCCCATTGTAAGGCATAACCTGTTTACTAATTGCTGCGTCCCTTTTGTTTTATGTCCACACTCGCTCAGCTGTGACAATAAGCATGGGAGTAATGTCCCGTCAAGGTAAACATCAATATTAAGAGATACAAATGTGGTACTCCATTTCACACGGGGTACGATAGATGTTCAATTAAATGGGATCAGATTATGTGTTCATTCATAAGCCGTTCATTTCTATTGAAAACTGTCCTTTTGGACGTTAGAAAGTGTTCGCAGTTCAGAGATGTTCACTAACTAGAATTTCTATTCAAAAGCCAATGGTTAAGTAAATGGCGAAATTTGGAAAAGTTGTTCATTGTAGGACATTTTCACTATTAAAAGGTTTTACTGTATTTGGATGCCTTATAACTTATGTGTTTTTTGATGTGTACACAACATTGTGGGATTTATCGGTCAACACAACTTTCTTTGTCTCATAATATATTTTGTTCTTAAACCCTCTGAAATTCAACAATTTTATGCGTAAAGCTTCAGTCTTATAAGCTTAGCCGTATCATAGGAGATATGTTGAAACGGTGAGGAAGCGATAAAGCGTTTCGAGCCCTCTAAAGACAGAGTGGCTGTAGTTGTGTAGATGTTCACCAGCAGTTACAACCAATTACAAGCAAGCATTGCTTATTTATGCATACACTCACAACAACACTGTAAAAAGCTGTTCTGACCATTGCATGTGGCCAAGCACAAATGAGTAAGGCTTGTTATGCTTATCCATATTTGGCACACATACAGCAAGTGGATCGTGCTAGTACACCTGTGTCTGTTTACTTGCTGGCCTTGTGAGGGCGGCATTTTGTTTACGTTTTTTGGAGGGTGGGGTTGGGGCGTTTTACAGCGCATTGGGTAGGTTAAAGTTACTTTTAACTGTCAATTCGTATACAACTAAGCTTTCTGTATAATATGTGCAAAAATCCCGCTTTAAAACTGACCAGGAATAGAAAACGTAGAAATGACGTCAGAATTTCGCAACACGTAAAAAATAGTGCCTTCAAGACGGGCCTTATCGTACCAATTCTGAAATCCAAATGTAGCGGATAGCTACCGTCTGATCAGTCTAATGTCAACATTTGCTGAAATACTAGAAATTTTGATGTTGCCTAAAAGCTAAGTCCTATGTAACACGCAATTTGGTTTTGCGAAAGGAAAAAGCACTGTTCTGGCATGTAGTTTTTTTAACGACGTTATGATGTTCTGTAAAGCCAAAGATACCTCCCGCTTTGTTTGTAGTCTAGGCGCAGAAAAGTGTTTCGATAGAATCTGGCATGACGGCCTATTTTTTTAATTTGTCTAATAGAATCACACTGGCGTACTGGATATTTTTGCTTAAATGGTACTAATCTTCTTGTTCAGTAGTGAAGTGGAATAATAGTAACAGTTCTGCTTTTCATACTACCAGAGGTACAAAACAGGGAAGTATCCTCTCTCCTGTCTCATTCAATATATTTATTGATGATCTGTTACGTATACTGAAAGGAACAATACTGGTGTACGTATTGGTGAGAAGTTGTACAATTCATTCGCATATGCTGATGATATTACTTTGTTCAACACAACCGACTCGGGTTTACAAAATCAGGTTGACATACACGAGCTGTACTCTAGAACATGGAGATTTAACTTTGGCATTAAAAAACCTAAGTGTCTTATAGCTCCGACAAAGCAATTTAGATTATCTCCAACATGGCATCTGAAACAAGCTGCACTTGAAACAGTAAGTTCGATGGTTTACTTGGTGTTACATATGATTCAGACATTCAGACCTTAGCAACGCCATCCATTTTGATAAACGAAATGGATTGATATTCTCCTAGCTTACTCTACGGGTTTGAAGCTATAAATGCCCCTCAAAGTACTCTCTGGTGTAGAATCATGGCAAGGTTCTCTAATCAAACAATGTATGGGTCTGAGCAAATCGTGTCACTATAACCCTCTGTTACAAGTCTTAAATATACCGAGATTAAAACTGTTATTGATAAGCATTGCATCAATTTATATGACCAAATTTTAAATACTGATTCCCCAGTGCGTGATCTGAACTGTTATCTACTCTCTAATTTTAGTTTGCATAGTGTGTTAATACTCGGAACTCTTATTGCGAGAATAGCTGTGTTAAAAGCGTCTCCATCAAAAGCTGCTTTTGGTGAAGTAAAATGCAACCACCCACATGCTCATAACGACGGTTATGCGATGTCTGAACACTACGTTAAACCGTGGAGCATTGAGCATTGAAGTCATTTTAACTAATATCCCTTGCGATAATTATCACAGTGGAACTTTTACGCTGTTTACACTGACATTTTATTGTATTTTATGTTCACCTTATTGGTGGTTTTAATAAATAAATAAATAAATAAATAATTGCAATCCCTGATTCATCGCCATGATCACAGGCTTGAAAATAAATTAATATATAAAACGGTCATTAATTGCTTTTTCAGCGCTACGATCACGAAAAAGCTATTATATTGATCATAGCAGTATTTTCCTCAGAATTTTCTACATTAAGTACTAACAACAATCTACTGAGGAGCCTCTTCTGTTTCCGTGCTGTATCAATTGATAAATTCCCTTTCAACCCTGTGATCGTAGAGTTGAATTAGAGATTGCAATTAACTGAGTTGCATTCGGTTAATATTTGTGACCGCTATTATGAATTGATAAATTTCCTTTGAAACCTGTGATCGTAAAGATGAATTTGCGATTGCAATGAAGTTCTGAGTTAAAATACACTCACTGCTGTTGTAAATTGATAAATAGCCTTTGAAATCTATGATAGCAAAGATAAAAAAGCAATTGTATTACACCCAGTTGAAATAAAATAAGGGGTGATTGGGGAGTTGGAGGATAAAGGCCTGGGGAGGGGATAAAGGCCGGGGGGTGAGGGCACTCGGGGATAAAGACCGGTGGTAAAAACCGGGGGGTAAAGACCTAGAATCCATTAGTACAATCAAAAGTCGAAACTCATTATAGTGCCCAACGGGTAGAATTCTGAATGATATGACGGCACTTCAGTTATTTATCAGCCCTTTTCAACCTTCGGTTGCAAACAACGATCGTTTTCCCAGACAATGTAATATATGGCGGTATAATTGTGCAAAAATTTCACGGCGTTCGCGCTCCAACCATTATTTTTCATCGTTTTGGTATTTAAGTACAATTAATATAAAAGAAAATGTTAAATTCTTTCTCGAAACACTATTTATGTTATCTGGGTCAGAATTTGCATTGGCATGCATTAACTTTTCCCGCCCCTTAATTAATTTTTAACGTTTGAGTAGGGTACATAATGAGGGTATATCATGAAGTCCTCCTGTTTCTACAGCATTACCATTCACAGTCCTTGCCAAACGCTCGAACAGTCCAAAGTCGGCATCAGTAAGATCCACTGCATCCACAAACCCTGTAATATATTTGTAATACGACTGGCTCTGAAGTTGTGTTTGCTTAGCATCCTCAGAGTAGTTTAAAGCATGTCGAACATATTTTTATAGGTGTGGTTTATTCCACTTCTGTTGATATGTTTGTCTGTTCAAAGCTTGCATCATATTGTCTACACAGGGATGCTGAAGGCTTATTTACAAAAACAACCTTATCTACGCTTTAACTAGAGTACCGTTAGATTTTGTTATTCGAACTTAATACACGGTTTAGTTCGACGAAGGTCTATGTAGGTCAGATCACTACAACCCACATTGTATTCAATAGGAGCATCTTGTGATATCTGACCAGCATGCCTGTATTCAATTCATTCCACATTTTGAACAGCAGTATCAGCATCTGCCTAGGTTGAAACAGCGCTAAGTTGCCCTGGTGTCCTTCATTAGTATAACTGTGCTTGAACTTCATCATATTTTCTTTTTTAATATTGATTATGCTTATTCGCTATCTAGATGGTGAATGACTTACTATATACTATTGCTCCTTTTTATACTTTATGTCACACTTGTCTCGATCCACCCGTTGTTGAGTTTCAGATATGTAAACATTTTTTTTTCACTGTTTTCATACTGGCTTTACAGGATAAAAAGGTCCTTGGTGTATTTTCTTTCTACCAGTGAAGTGATTAACCAACTTGTCAACATCAGACTGGTTTACAGAAGATGTCATTACGATTACTGTAAGACAAGTGTACAACTCAACTGATTTGTCACGGAATAATTTTATATTATCATTTGTAGTCCTTATATACCTGCAAAGGCATTTATTTGATTTGGAATGATTGGTATTCCTACAGGCTGTGAGAATGAACCGTTTTGCTTGAAGCCACTCTTTTGAAGGAGACGTAGCACTGGTAGCTTCGTGTCATTTATACAAGAGTTTGTAAAAAGGCTACAAAATATAACGATGTAATTACCCAATCTTTTGAGTGATAATTCAAGGAATCGTCTGAGGAGAAATACTAGTGGTGTTGCTTGGGCGCTCTCTCCATTGCAAGTGATAGGTCTCGTCAAGGGAACAGACTATTTATCTACAAATATGTTATCAAATTCTTTCCTTTGATTATGGAATGTTCTATATATAGTTTTGTGAGTGATATATCATTCTGTACATCCTTTGCAATATACTTGACTATTTTATTGTGTAAGCAGATTTTCTCCAAATGCATCAAATGCTGAACTAAAAATAACACTTTGCGATCATCAAAACTTCGTTCCCCTTTATCTTTCGCCTGGCTTTGAGTAACACCTGTTCCCTTGTGTTCGTCAATAAGCGACTGCCACTTAATGTTGTCTTCATGTTTGGCTTCTTAAATCCATTTTCCTTGTCTCGCTCAAAGCTTCTTATTTTGTCCCTACAGCCGTACAACACGTAATTTTGCCAATCAAATAGGGAAGCGTACACTGGACTGCATTCCAAACTATGTGGGTTGATCAAATGCACGTTTCAACGTGAACAATATTCTTTCGTAATAACATCCTTGTTGTTTATTGGTAAAACATTAGTTCTTAGAAGAAATTCATTAGGTGTGCCTGTTTTCAAACCAACTAGTAAATATCAAAATGGTTTTCTGTAGCATTCTTGAAGTTTTGTATTAAAACATGGGAGTTACCAGAATACATTTGTCTAGCAAGGACATATATTTGGCTTTGATAACGAGATACTGATTTATTTGTTTTTAAGTTTCAAGACAGTAAGAGTATTTTCCAGGAGTTGGTTTTACTGACCTTTTCCGAGTCTTTTGCCAAAATTTTCGCCAATATTTGGCTAGTCACCAAATAACGTAATATCCAGGTAGGTAGTAACGATTGCTCATTCCACTTAAAATTTCAAGACAGTAAGACAAATTTTGTAGAATTAGTTAAGACTTCATGAAAAAATTGGTTTTCAGCCAATATTTTCTCAAATTTTTGGCGAATCGCCAAAAAAGTAATAGCCAGACATTTATGCACCATATTTTTCACCAAAAAGTTTAGAACGTTTCCACGAAAAACCCAGGAGACACTTTTCGAAGAAATTTGGTATTTGGCCAGGAGACAAGTTTCGAAGAAATTTCGTATTTGGCCAATATTTGTTAAAATTTTGGCCAATATTTAGGAAAATCATCAAAAAAGTAATAGCCACCAAGATAGTGACTCCTGCTACATTCACCTAAAATTTCAAGACAGTAAGACTATTTTCCAGCAGTGAGTTAGATTTTAATGAAATTTAGATAACACATGTCACGTGACCCGTGACCTTGGAATTCTAGGTAGTCAAGATCATGAACAGGCATCTAAGCGAAACCTTAAAACCCTTTATTTTTGCCACTTTTTTAAAACCCTTATAAGTTTTTCTGCATGCCAAAGCAAATAAGAGAAAAGGGCTTATTCCTTATTCCAGATATTGCTATATTTTATTCTGTATTGTATTGTAAACTAAATGTAATTTGTAATTTCTCTCTCTCTCTCTCTCTCTCTCTCTCTCTCTGTCTCTCTCTCTTCTTGATCTAGGCTGCTGACTGTAATCAACATTTAATGCTTATTTGGATATCAAAATATAATTAAAATATCAATAAATCAATGTAGCCCTCATTAATTATATTTTGCTACCAATAATTGAATTTTAGATGGCAAAAAAAAAAAAAAAAGACACACATTCATATACAATTTAACGAATCGTCAATTAAATTTTGGAGATGAAAACTGAATTATTTATATCTACAACAACAACATAACTTTTTTATCTCAAGAATTGCTTCTTTTTTTAAACACTAAAAAAATAAAAGAAAGATTCTGTTTACAAGGACTAGTATGCAGATTTCAAAATACAAGTTAATAAAATCTCATTCTGAAATATTGATATCTGAATTAAATTCTTAATATCAATAAAAAATAAATTATTAAGCTTAAAATTGAATTCTTGATATCAAAGGAAAATTAATTACTGAGCTCGAAATTGATAATTTGCCATCAAATATTTCATTTCTGCTATCAAGAATTGAATTTTTCATCTAAAAAAAAAAACAGTTTTAGACATCATTAAATCATTTTTTATACCAATGAATATTTTTTGACATCTCTAAATATTTACTGATATCCAGAACTATTTTTGATATCAAGAATATATTTAGAGATAGCAAAAATATAATTAGAGGGTAAAAATTCATTCTTGATATTAAAATATTAATTTTTTAGATCAAAAATTAATTCTTGACATCAAAAAATCAATTTTTGAGATAAAAAAATAATTATTTACATCAAAAATTCCCTAATAAATGTGACAATGGTATTCCATACTATTAAAATGATCCTCCCCATTCATACCTTTTAAAAACCTATAACAAACTGTTTTGCTGAGAATTTTTTTAACTCTTATAAAACCTTTCAAAAGTGCGCTCTTTAAAAAATGTTATTTCGCCCATTGGTCCCGTGCGTGCCTGCTTGAAGCTACCTCTTATGTAACGGCGTAGAGAGTGAGAAAAACCATGCCTGTGAAAGTATTTTGTATGTAGGTCATATAACTACGATGTTATGGGGATTCCCTTGGTATTATTTTCACTCGAACGGGTTCTAAAAATAAGCTTGCAATATGCGGCCCATCAGATATATATAAATATTTTTTCAAACTTTACCATTTCTCTCCACGTCACTTTTAAATATTTAAGACTGTCTAAAGAGGTACCAACATGTGCTTACACATTCCGGATTAGTTACGTAATCCTGGCAAAAAAAAAAAAGCAAGACTGAAAGGTGGGCGGAAAGACTGAAGCAGAAAGCGTTTCAACATCACTCACTGAACGATGGTATGAAACTACGTTTATCTGGATGTGGAACCTTTTTATTCATTTAGCTGTTTTAGCAGTTTGAAACGTTTAAGGTCGTGAGCGTTTTATCTACGCACGGCAATTTTTGACAAGCCTGGCATCATCATAATGTAATAAGGAAGATCTGCAATACGAAAACAACCGGAGAATGACTGAAGGCGTGAGAGTGTTGAGACTTGAGTCTAGGCCATATACCTCCCTACCCCTCCTCATCCCCCAACCAGCACAAGTTTTGCTTTAGCCTTTTTTTTCAAAAAGAATGAATCAAGTACTAAGGTATTTACAAGTTCGGAAATTTTATAACCATCCATCTACATGAATTTCTTTACTAAATCTTAAATAAATTTTCATTGAAATATGTATACGTTCTAAAAAATAATTTTAAAAATACAGCTCTAGAATTAAAATGGTGCAATACATCTTATTCTTTATTATCCTCTAAGATGACTTAATTCACACTACTTTAAACAATCTCGTCAGTCGCCATCCATAACTTCTGATGGATTATGAAACTGGTTTTGTGAATGAATTGCAATTCATTCTGTAGAAGATAAGTTCGTCAGTCACCGCCTGGGCCCTGTGATGGATTAACAATGTTGCTAAATATATATTAATCTGCAATTCATATAACTCTCAAGTTATTTTTCTTCTCTTTCAAAAACTTTAAAAAGAAGAAAGTTGCCAGGGAGGGGGGGGGGGGGGGGGGGGGGGGCAAAAGCACCACGTGGTATAGGGCCCTGTTACCGTTAAGGTTTATCGCTGGCCACTATCATAGGGCACTCATGCTAAAGGCAGGATAGGGAAGTTGTTGATGGACCAGTTCATTGTAAGGCCATGGCTCAGAAGAAAGCGCTATTGCTAATATGAAATAATTGACGGAAGGCTTCGATATGTGTTAATGTCCTCACTGAGCAGACGGAGGGACGGGCTGCTGCTCAACAATAAAATACCCAACGAGGCTTGCGTCAGCTGAGGCACAGAAACACGAGCTTCACAGTAACCATCTTACAAATTTATATAAAAAGTACAAAATACATCTTAGCATATTTACTTGACTACAGGACGACTTCAGGAAAACTGACTACAGTACACGTGTACCGAATGTGATTCTACTCAAACGTGTTTCAAAATGCACTCACAAAATATACAATGATACACATACAATAATACACATATAATGATACACATGTCTCGAACACTGCAGGTCATATTATTTTACAAACTGACATTTCTGCTTCTTTTTCTTTTAACTATCACTTTTCAGAGAGAAGACCATATGGAAATACACAACATAAAATTTGTTACAGAAATAATGTTTTGATACCATGCTCAAACAAGAGTTCTCACTACAATACTACTACCTCAAAGGTCATACTTAGACAGCCCTACTTGGCGTTAAATCAGGTTTATGAACACACAAAGCACTCAAGCTTAAAGAAATGATAAGGCGAGAAATTCTACAAAACTTAGCTCGCCATATGGAGTTCGATTGCTTTGTCCCGCTGCGCAGTTCGTTAACAGACCTTCGAAGCATGACAGAACTTAGAACAAAGTATCCAGCCCCATTATCTGCACCTATAACAAGACAACCTGTGCCCGGCACTGACTCGCACATTCACGTGTAAAGCAAGTGCTGACACAATTATAACATAGAACAGAATTTCTCGTTGTTGTTTTTTTTTTTCAAAACAACGGGAACAAATACAACCTTCAAAACATTCGTAGGTAGATATTTTGGAAAAAAGTCTTCGTAATAACAGTGACAATGACAATTCTCAACCCAAAATGTGACATTACACAATGAATATACGCCACAGACTCCTTAATAAGCAAGTTCGGAGATATATTACTCAGGTCATTTCGCAACAAAACAATTACCTCATACTATTTATAGAATAAATAATTAGTGAATAAAAACGAGAATAAGAAACAAGTGAGAGACCAGGATAAGTCTCCGAAAAGTTTAAGGACCCAATGCTAATGATAAAGTAACAACACAAACTGGAATTGCTAATCAGTTTTGCAATAAAATGCAATAAATGTAACTCTGTATTTCTGTCAATTTAAACAAGAATGTCCAGGGACATTAAAACCAGCCAACATCTAATTAATCAAGTATCAAAAGGCTTGTAGAATCGCCAACGAGAACGTTCAGGAAATTGTGACACCCGAGAACTAGTGAATCAAGTATCAATAGGATGTATGATCGCCAAAAAGTGGTAGTCATATTTTAAAAATAAACGGTTAAATTTTTCAAAGGGTGGTATTCATCTAATTTCTGGCGCATCTCAGAAAAGTAAGTTTCAAAGGGCCCCAACGTTGGACAATAGCTAAAAAAATGAAAGCACTCTGGCTAAAATTACTTGCTGATGAACTATTTTGAAAAACTTGATCCCCAAAACATTCAGACGGCCCCATGTGGCCAATTTTTGGAAGTCCGCAAAAAAAAAAATTAAGAAAGCATGACATGGAGAGTAATATTCTAAAAGTTCGAATAAATCCAATCACATTGCACTAGGCAACGCATTTTGGAAAATAAATAGATTTAAAATGGCGCCAATTGACCAAATTTTGGGGAATCGCCAAAAAAGTAATGTTGCGAAACAGAAACATTTAGGGTACATTTGTACAAAATCTTAAAAGCAAGTTTTTCAGAAAGGACCGCCTGGTGAACATTTATGCAACATATGAAGGCAATCCGATCAAAACTGCAGAAGGAAATACTTTTGGAAAATTGGCTACCGAAATAATAAACAAGAATGTCCAGGGACATTGTGACCAACCGATATCTACTAAAAATTACGTTTCAATATTGTTAATCGTCAAAGAAAAAGAGCTTTTCAAGAGAGGACCGCCTAGTGAACAGTTACGCAAATTTTGAACACAATCCGATCAAAATTGTGGGAGGAAAAAACCTTTGGAAAATTGGCTACAAATCATGAATTTTCATGAATCCAAATAAAACTGCAGCGGTCAGTGCACACCAACATCAGTGCACCCGAACATATCAAATATTTTTATAAGTCAATCATTCCCGTTTTGTTTTTGTAACAAATAAATGTTTCCACCGACAGCCAACAGTTTCCCGTCTTTTTCGACCCCTTGCTTCTCCGGTTTACAAAGATTTATTTTGACAATTTTGTACTATTTCAGAATTATAAGACTTTCTATATATATATATATATATATATATATATATATATATATATATATATATATATATATATATATATATAGGAGTGAGGCGGAAAGAGGGGAGGGAGGAGAGGGGACAGGTGGTTGTCACATGCAGGTTTTACCACACTTCTATTTGATTAGATCTGGAAGGTGGTCACCACAAACACGTTTTATTGTACGCCTTTTTATCTGAACCTGGAACGTAGACCTTACATGCATGTTCCACTACACGTCTCTGTATCCGGGTATCGAACATGGTCGTTAGAGGTTGGTTCATAGTACTTTTCATCCGGAAGGTGGTCGTTACAGACACGTTTTTTACCCGCATACTTCACCCCTTATGCACTCGGCTATGGAAGATGGTCATTACAAAAAGTTAATTTGTGTCTTTATCCAGACCTCAAAGGTGGTAGTTACAGACAGATTTAAAGTACGGTTTTCTTATGCAAACCTGGAAGATGGTCATCACAGACACGTTATACTAATTTAGACGTCTTATTTAATTGACGTCTTTTTATCTGGACCTTGAGGAGGTGGTTGTTATAGATAAGTCTTATTCTACGACTTTTTTTAATCGGGTCTGTAACGTTGTCAACACTGTTTGTCTTTTTAAGCGTGGCCAGTACGAGCAGGTTTTACTGAACATCTTTTCTGTCCAGGCCTAGAAGCAGATCGTTACAAACGTTTACTGTACGTCTTTTCCATCTGAAACAGAGGTGGTCGTTACAGACGTGCCTTGTTTCACAAATATCTAAAAAAACACGTGTGAATTCTTATTTGCTTGATGAATTCTTATATTAAATAACAGAATGTTTTAAGCCAAAATAAAAAATCTTAGTTGTAAGACCACAAAACGGCTTTGCCTTATGACTTTCGGCTCAGTAATGTACAGTAAAAAAACTTTAACTTTGGAAATTCAATGGGTACTGTTCTGTTTCATCGGAATGTTCTGCGTGAACTCCTTAGCAACAGGTTAGAATGTACACGCAAAATATAGGATCTGCGGATAGCGATATTTGACACACTTGACATTGGAAACCATTCAGGTTCTTGTTTTTGCCGGTTTATGTGATGAAGCGGTTACGTCCGTATATGATAAGAGCATACGAAGTACTGAGGGTTGGAAAACATGTACAATTTCTTAACTTTTACAAAGCAAATATCATTATTCATGCTACATAAAAACTATTATAACAAGTACCCTTTACCTTAAAAACTCATTTTAAAGGCACTTGTAATTTTCACCAAGAGCGTTGTCTGTGCCTGTAGACTTGAAAAAGTCGGTTTTTGTTCTTGATATGTGAAGGCACTGCCCCTTGCACGAGCAAACATTCACCCGTTGTTTTACACACGAGTTTCGGAAATTCGAGCTACTGCCACTTCATATCAAGGCGCTTCGTGCGACGATGAAAGACGATTCGTTTAAGGAATAAATTCATTTAACTCAGGCAAAATGCCATGAAATAATTAACCTTCAAATTTCACACAAAGCGCCTCCCCCCCCCCCAACATCTCCTCACCCCTCCCCCTATTGGACGAATCGACTTTCAAATCCGGTTTGTGACGAGTTATTCGTGCACATATGAACAAAACATGCAGCCGCTTGTGACTGATCCTTGTTGTATAACCATGACAGCACAGCTCCATTCAATCAGCACCAGTATGGTCCTCGTACATCACTCAGAATGAAAGCCTATGTGGGTCTCCTGTAGTCCGCTCCTACACAAAGGCGTATGGTCAGCAAGCGTGGTAGCACGTCTATGACACATACCCGAGCTTTGCTAGACACATTTGCTTCCTCAGCCGAGTTAGTTCCCAATAAATGTCTTTTTCTGTAAAGAATAAAATATAATAAATTTATAATAAGACTAGAATGGACAGTCCACATATGATAAGGGCGTAGACGCGGACAATGTGCAAAATCAAAGGCTGCGTTTTGGCCTGCGTCTGTTTATCGCCGGCTTAGTTGTGCACGTAGAGAACATGAGGGGATGTGCCAACCCTCCTCCCCCTAACTCAAACCGGCAAAATTGTTGGCCGCAAAAGGCAGAAATGGAAACAGGGATTGTCGTTGAGCGCAAAAAACACTCTCACCCTACAAAAATAAGCATTATCGAGGGGGACTTCATAATCAACACAGACCAATCAGGCTTTGTGCAAGGGAGATATACGGGGAGAGCATTCGTTTTGTGAAAGGTGTAACAGAACACTATGATAAGTTGGATTACCCAGGGATTTTATTACAACTGGATTCTGAAAAGGCCTTCAAGTCCACTAATTTTTATGTTTTTAGTATTGTAGAAATATATCTCAGGTCCTGATTTCATCTCATAAGTTAGATGTTGTTACACGATGTCTCTAGTTGTTTTAGTAACAGCGGGTCCACGAATCTGGTCGCATCGGAACTGAGTATTTGTGGAAAAATAAACATTACAAAAACTTTTGGAATATCAAAAAATCTGGAAAAATGTTTGATGATACATTGCGTGTATTGTGCTGTTCGAAATGCTATAAAATCAACACCAGAAGCCCTGCCAGAAGCAAAGATACAAAGTCAACTTTGAAAGCAAGTTTTTTAGATTTACTGGTGGTTCACAAGCTGACTAGTAATAAGTAGATTTTTTTACTGGGAATTTATATCATTAATTTCGGAAGCCAATTCTCAAGTGCATAAGTGGCTGTTTATGGATTAGATCCGTGAAGAAGTTACTTATGAAGGCCTATCAAAGGCCACAAATGTCTTCTTTCCTGTTTAAAATTATTCATAATATTACCAACCTTTACGCGAACTTGGTGAAATAAATTTAAAAATGCCCCCCCCCCCTCCCACATTTTTGCCAATTTTCGGCGGATTGCCCAAAAGGAATTATATTTCAAGAGAAGACTTCTTTGTGAGCATTTTTACAAAATTTGAAGAAAATCTGATCAAAATTTTGGGAGAAGCAGTATTTTGAAAATTGGCAACCAAATAAATTTAAATACCCCTTTTGGCCAATTTTTGGTGGATCGCCAAAAAAGTAATTTCTCAAGAACAGAACTATCAAGAGAACAATCATAAAACATAGGCATCAGAGATGCATAGCCCTCAGCCAGCCGGAACATTCGAAACAAGGAAAATAGTAGGTTTGAGGCCGGTCACAGGCTCATTTCAATCCTTAGCACCGAAAAGAAAAAAGGGTGGCAGTGCTTTAAGATGAAATTTCAAAGTCCAGCAGAGCCACTGTTCTTGGTCCGATATGACTCATTAACAATAGAGATCTTCACTACTCCATACAGTAGCTATATCCGAAATATCTTAGTTATTGGTTAAGAATTGTAGGTTAGAGAGTGTTCACAAGCCACATGTTAAGCAAACTTGATAATGGTACAAATAACAAATTTCCAAGTCCAGCTCAGTCCACTGTTCTTGGTCGGATATGACTCATTAACAATAGGCATCTTCATTGCTCCATAAAGTAGCTATATCCAAAATATCTTAGTAACTGGTAAAGAACTGTAGGCTAGAGAGTGTTCACAAGCCCCATGTTGAGCAAACTTGATAATGGTACAAATAAGAAAATTTCCAAGTCCAGCTGAGCCCCTGTCCTTACTCGGATACGGCTCATAAACAATAGGCATCTTTATTAGTCTACATACTAGCTATATCTAAAATATCTTAGTAATGGATAGAGAATTGTAGGCTACCGCGTGTTCACAAGCCACATGTCACCAAACCTGATATTGGTAGAAATGTGCAAATTTCAAAGTCCAGCTGAGCCACTGTCCTTGGTCGGATATGGCTCTTATATAATAGGGATCTTCATTATTCCATATAGTATCTATATTGGCAATATCTTATTAATTGGTATATAACTGTAGGCTAGAGAGTGTTCACAAGCCACATGTTAAACAAAATTGATAATGGTACAAATAAGAAAATTTCCAAGTCCAGCTGAGCCACTGTCCTTGGTCGGATATGGCTCCAAAACAATAGGGATCTTCATTGGTCCATATACAAGCTATATTTAAACTAGATTGGCCAGTGTTTTTGTTAAAACAAAAACGGATATGTCTCCTCCGCCCCCAATCAGTCACTTGGAAAAACTTCGCAGTAAACACGTCCACTACATATGGGTTCTTCTTGCCATGTTTCAGCCTAATCCAACAAACTGTTTCGGAGACATCGCAACAATTATGGCCAAAAAAGTTTAAAATCAAAAATTGAAAAATTCGCCGAAAATACATTTTCAACGGACATGAAGAAAAACTTCGCAGTAAACATTTACACGTTTTGTGAGTTCTTCCTGCCAAGTTTCAGCCTAATCCAACAAACTGTTTCGGAGATATCGCAACAATATGGCCCAAAAAGTTAAAATTCAAAAATTAAAAAAAAATCGCCAAAAATACATTTTCAACGGAAATGAAAAGAAACTTCGCAGTAAACATTTCTATATATGTGGGTTATTCTTGTGACGTTTCAGCCTAATCCAACAAACTGTTTCGGAGATATTGCAACAATATGGTCAAAAAAGTTAAAAATCAAAAATTGAAAAATTCGCCAAAAATACATTTTCAACGGAACTGAAGAAAAACTTCGCAGTAAACATTTACACGTTTTGTGAGTTCTTCTTGCCAAGTTTTAGCCTAATCCAACAAACCTTTTGGGAGATATCGCAACAATATGGCCATAAAAGTTCAAAATCAAAAATTTCAAAATTCGCCAAAAATACATCTTCAGCGGAAATGAAGTAAAACTTCACAGTAAATATTTGCACTATATGTGTGTTGTTCTTGCCACGTTTCAGCGTAATCCAACAAAACGTTTTGGAGATATAGCCTGCCAAAGTGAAAAAAAATGCACGAAACCCCCCCCCCCCCTATGTTCAAAAATTTGCCAAAAATAGAATTTTTGAGGAAACGAAAAAAAAATACCACGGGCATCATCCAGACATGTACCCCAATATGTCCGTATGTTTTGAGAAAAATCGACTCATTAATTTCATAAGAACTCACTGCGGACAGACGGACGGACGGACGGACACACCAAATGCTATCTAAGCGATTGGCAAAAAATTGTAGGCTACAGCGTGTTCACAAGGTAAGTGTTAACGGACGGACGGACGGACAGACGGACGGACGGACACGGCCATAGCAATAGCCTTCAGCCAATATTGGCTGAGGGCTAAAAACTCGAAAGGAATCCAATCAAAATTGTGCGAGAAGAACCCCTTTTTTAAGTAATTTTTCAAGACAGGCCTAAATAGAGAACATTGGTACAAGAGGCATTTTGAAAGCTGGCAACCAAATAATTTTAAATGGCTCCCATTTGGCCAATTTTTGGATTGCCAAAAAGGGTGTGAATTTTCAAGAGAGGCCTACTTGGAGAACATTCGTACAAAATTTGAAGGAATCCCATCAAAACTGAGAAGAACAAGCATTTTAAGTAAGAGTTTACATGCGATCATACGCATACACAGAAGACGGATAAGTATTCTACTGACAGGATATGACCAGCCCCAAGAAAGTTACCAGTATTTTTTCTTCTGCAATATTTGTAACTATGTCACACACAATGCCACTGAAGGTGTGGAGTTCTGTTACTTTTATCATCTGCATCTGCATCACTGTGGTTTTAGTCGGTGGGAAAGTGAAAGGTGAGCTTTAGTCCAAAATTTTGTCAACTTACCGTTACTTTTGACTAAGCCTTGAACGATGTACCTCAGATAGGTAAACAGATCACATACTGCAGCTACCTGTAACACAAGCAGAAATAAAAGCGGTCACTCTGCCCAGCTGTTAAAGCGCGAAGACCTGACAAAGGAGAAACCTACTAATTTTGACAAAAATTTAGATTTAAAAGAAGATCTCATGGGCAACATTGTCATCGAAAGCAATCGGACTGGATCCATGGGCAGGGAGAGCATTGTTTGTGTCTCCTTAAAGCTTTCCATTTTCACCTATATTTGAAAACGCTGCAGGAAGAAAGAAAGAAAGAAAGAAAGAAAAAAAATTTATATACTATTATATATATTCTACTATTATATACTTTTATTATATACTATTACTAACAGATAAATTAATATAATATGGGTTGTATTACACACATGGATTGCATGACAGACGACGGATACCTCGCAAATATTGGGTATATTTCGTCGGCGGGACAAAAAAATTCAGCCGTGTCTACAATTCCACGATGATCAGTCAAGCAGTGTGTTATTGAGTTGTGTTCACAATAATTTGCGGATGAAAAACAAAGATGGACGCATTCCGCCATTTTGAATTTACTGTTCGATTACTAAATCAACCGATATCCTTTGGTAATGGTCAAGACGCATCTAGAACTAGAGCGGCGAGTGCACACAAAACATGAGAACAGGCTTATATTACACACTTTCAATCGACACATACAGTCTTACCCGCTTATCTCGTCAATCGGCTATCTCGTCTTTTTTCGAATCCCCACCCCCATTGGCTATAAAATACATTACAAACTAACCGGTTATCTCGTCAACGAGATAAAAATAACCCGCCTATCTCGTCACAAAATCTAGGTACGGACCTGATGTCCACATTGTGAAACTGATCGGTTATCTCGTCGCTACCAAAGTAAAAAAAATGATGCTTATAAAAACATGGGTCGTGTGATATCAGAGGGTGCCTTTCATATATACAAAGAAAACCGCTGTTTCCTACCTTTATTCTTAGTTTCTTACAACAAAAGTGTATTTAGTTTCTTGTTTTGGGAAACAAAAACAAAGTCTCCCCGACTAAAACTCATAATTTCCCATTAACCATTTTTCTTTTTACTGAAATAAAACATTCACTTCTGCATGAATAATCAAAACTCAGTCAAAGATTCAAAAATAGACAAAACTACAAGACAAAACATCAATGCTCACCAACAACCGTGTACCCGAACACGCAAAACATTTTTATCAGCAAGCCGTTGCCTTTTTGTTTGTTTGTTTGTTTTTTTATGGTTTTTTTGTAAACAAAACAACTCGTAACACACAAACTGCTAGACTGGTCATCACCTAATTATGTCTTCCTGCCAAGAGGAGACATATAGGGCCGATTTCACAACTTAAGTCTAGACCTGATTTGGAGCAAACTCAGTCTAGACCGCGGTTTAGACTGGGTTTCAGACCATGGTGAATTTCACAGCCTCGGTCCAAACCGCATTCATAATCAAACTTCTCTTTCCCTGAGTTTTGCATTTAAGTTAAAAGATATTACATGGACGTTATTGATAAGACAATAAACAGTCACGCGTGTGTTTTTTATCAGTGATCAGCAAAATTATTGTTAAGTTTTGATAAGCTTGCCGCGTGATTTTATGTCTATTGCATTTTTCTGTCAACATATGTCTCATTTCAATTTTTGGTTTATTGTGCAGGGCTGGAAAAAGATATTTTTTCTCGTTGGGCACCCCGTCCAGTGATTCATTAAATTTACTGGACCGCACTCAAATTCGGTGGATCACCTCAGAAACCATATTTACCAAAGTTGATAAATTTTGGTGGACATCCGGTGGAGTCAAAAATTTTAGTGGACCAGAAGGACATTTATTGGACATTTGCCAGTAACTAATGCTTTTTTAGCCCTGTTGTGTCTTTCTTAAAGCTAGTTAGCGTTTAGATTTTGATATTTTAGCTCAAAACAAAGTTGAAACCACGGCTAAACCATGATTTCACCAAACCAAGTTTGAAGCAGAATTTCACAACTTCAGTCTAGACCTGGTTTGATTGGACCATACCTCATAATGCACCCGTTTCAGGATGATCATCGACTAAATTCTAGTGATACAGACTACAAAAACGGTTCGCTTATGACCAGTGTATAGTATTGGTATGGGTTCTAGCAAACTAATACAATTGAAGAATGTGTGAATTTCACTTAGCCAAGGACCGAAATTAAGATGTTTTCGCACTTGCCGGGCGGGCAAATCTATTATATATCTACATGTCCGCAAAAATATTCTACTTGCCCGATGAAAAGCCATAAACCAAAATTTCACATGCCCGTCGGCCAAGTGCGCCAAAATTTCACTTGGTCGTACGGCAAGTGCGCCAAAATTTTACTTGTCCGGAAGTATTTTTACTTGGCCCGGGCAAGAGAGCAAGCGTTAGTTTAGGGCCCTGCTTACCGCTGAAGCTTTTTAATATCTGTTATAGAGGCACGGTCAAATATTTCAGTTTTCTATATCTTATTGTGCATTCCTCCCTTCAGGATACTGACCAAAATGGCTACTGTAAATTTCTCGAATGAAGATCGATGGACTCTAACTTGCTTAGTAGATGAACATAGAGACATCATTGAAAATAAGTCCTTAGACGGGAACACTAATAACAAAAACTGAAACCTAGGAGAAAATAACGGATGTATTTTATAGCGGCTAATTCCTCATTTATAATTTTGATTAAAAGTTAAATAAGACACTATTGAAACATATTTGCAAGTACAGATCTTTGCAGGAAGAATGTGATTCTGAGCACCTGTGTCAAAAATATATGTTGACCTGATGTTCAAGGTGTTATCATCATTTAAAATGCTGTCATCAAATACTGAAACCTACTCTAATATGGTTTGTATCTACGCGCGGTTTTAATGATCATAATGGTCTAGTACAACTTTGAAACCCAGGTTGTGAAATCGGATCGCACATCATGCATGTTTTGATACATAACAAAGAGAAACAGAGAGGGGAACTATGTCTGTGTAAACTGACAAAACCGGGTCTAGACTGGGTTTGAAACATGGTTTCAGACCAGGTCTAGACTTAAGTTGTGAAATCGGCCCATAATGTTTGTGCGGTTTGTGTGTGTTTTTCCCGACAGCCCTTTCACAAATTTATATTTGAACAGGTTTGTACTATTTTCAGAGGGTTGTGTATCACCTTTATCCAATTTTTGAAAGGAGATGGAGGGGGGGGGGGGGGGGCAGGGCACGTAACTTGACTTGTGGTAATCTCAATCCTCTTTGTATACAGGTTCATGTGTTTTATCTGGACCTAGAAGGTGGTCACCACCTACAGGTTTACGGTACGCCTTTTTATCCGGGCTTGAAAGTTAGTCAAAACAGCAGTTTGGCTGTGCGCACGTCTTATCGGAATCTAGGAAGTTTTACTTCACGTCTTTCATGTAGGTGGTCGCTACATCACCAAATCCCTACTTCATTGTTGACTTTGTTTTGGCTGACCTTCACCCCTCCTCCTCCCCCTCCCATCTAATGTAGGTACGATTCTTAACGCAACCCTATTTTGGTGCCAAAATGGTGAGCTGCTTGTCATAACCCAAGATATCAGATGACCCGCTTTACATGTGAAAAATACTTCCAGGTACTGTAAACAGTGCAAACCCTTACATAAGTACTTCCCGTATAAAGCTATTAAAAGAAAACAAATTTGCGGCGAAAAAAAAATAGCTAGACCTGCTGAGGACTGTAAATGACCACATTACGATACGAAATACGGCTCAAGGAATTTCCACATAAAACTTGAAGTCGATACGACTTTCCGCTTTTGCACACAACATTTTGTTCACAACAGACTGACGCACACACAAACAGACACGCACACAAAACGCACAAACATTATATGTCTCCTCTTGGTAGGAAGACATAATTAGCTGATGACCAGTCAAGCAGTTTGTGTGTTACGAGTTGTTTTGGGTTTCTTGAATTTAAGATATTAAAAAATCAAAATGGTAACCAGTGTGACCTTGAAATTGAGTCAAGGTCAAAATAAAAATAACGTGCAACCACCCACATTGATAAGTCATCTATATACCATTTATCATAGGAAACGGATTATGAGGGTGGGTAACAGCTGGCGATGGACGGACAGACAGTCAACACTCAAACCTACATTCCCTTCCGGGGCTTAAAGCTCCCGGCTGGGGCTAAAAAATACGCTAACTCAATACACTTGTTGATGACATTGGGTGATAATCAACAAACGTAAATGTGGCCACCCTCCCCCACTTTCATTCGATAAACATTGACAGAAATACGCCATTCGTTTATCATACTGACTTCGTCGCACGTCAAGTTCTTACCCGGTTTCTGGCTATTTGAGACACGTATAAAAATGATTCCCCATCCTTCAACTTGACTCGGTGTTTGCATATGCTGTTACATTGCGTCAATACACATTTTCTGAAAGCAAAAATGAAGTCAGTGAACATGAAAACGAGACTAATCTCAAAGTGACTAAATGTCATAGACACCTCTATCCCCAGCCAATAACACTATCAATAACAAAAAATTAGCGTGAAGGTCCTTGATGGATTTCATATATTTGAAATATGATCTCGTATTGACCGTAGCAAGTTATACAGGCAATAGGAAAACCATCGTTGAAGAAACAGAGCAAGAGAGTATGTCAACAACAAAAAAACCACATCAAATGTCAACTAGCCCGTTGTGCTTGCACGGAATTTATTGGCGAAGGAGTAACATTGTCCATGGACAATGCCCCAGCTCACGAATGCTGATGCCAAGATTGATGACATTTAAGTATAACTTGTAACCAAAGACAGTAAGGCTATGCACCTGGCGTCAGTCAAGATTTTAATACAAAAATGGTTTATCGTCAATATATCCGTCAATTTTTCGCGAATCGCCAAAAAAGGTAATAGCACGCATATCGGCCAACTGTTTTCGAATCGCCACAAAAATAAATTGCCAGGTGGGCATATATACCACCACCTTCCATCAAAATTTTAGGACGTCTCCATTTAAATCATGGGAGGAGATACGTTTGCATGAAAACTGATAATTGGTAAATTGGTATTTGGTAACTTTTTTTGGCGAATCACTAAAAAAGTTACATCCAGATAGATACTACTTTCTCCTTTCACAATTCAAATTTTAAGAAGGTAAGATATATTCCTACCGTTAATAACGATTTTAGTGGGAACTGGGTTTTCGCCAATATTCCCGCCCTTTTTTTGAATTATGGAAAACAGCAATCCAGGTAAGTACCAATAACCGCTAATTTAACCAAAATTTTAAGACAGTAAGGCCATTTTTCTGGTGTGAGTGAAGATTTTACTGAAATTTTTGGTTTTTCGCCAATATTTCCGCGAATTTTTGGCCAAGCACCAAAAAATAATGGCCGGGTCCGCAGTCACACCTGCTACCTATACATCAAGTTTCAAAACAGTAAGGCTATTTTACTGGAGTTGGTTATGGTTTAACTAAGAAAAACGTTTTATCGCCAATATTTCGAAAAAATTTTTGAAAAAAAAATCGACCAAAAAAAAAAAAATAATAATAATAGTCAGGTGGATACTTTTATGCACGTTTCCGTTAAACCCATTCGAGGATATACCCTTTGAAGAAAATTGCATTTTGACCAACATTTCCGCAGATTTTTGGCGAATTTCAAAAAAAAGTTACAGCCAGGCAGGTAGTTATGTGTGCCACTATTACATAAAATTACGAGCCAATGAGGTTACTTCCTGGTGTTAGTTGAGATTTTCGGAAACATTTCTTTTAAAAAAATCTAAGACCATAAGATGATGTGACAGTAGCGTTAGGTAAGATCTAAGTAAGACACTGGTTTTTTATCCAGTATTTCCCCAACTTTTCCGAATTGAAGGGTTCCGTGCACAAACCTGTTATGTAGGGTTAACAGCACTCGAGAAAATCGCTCTTAAAGTTCGGAAAACTGCAAAATCTGAATTTTAAGTCTGTGATTGTTATTGTCTGACCGATTTTAATAAATGAGGTATCTCCAGATTTGTCACTGCTTCAGAAACACGATAAGCTATAAAAATGCAATTTTTATGTATAAATGTGCCAGAAAACCAAGAAAAACTTTAAAAATCAACATGGTATTACGGCATAGCATTCACAGTGAAAATGTCTTTTAGGGTTCACAATCCTGTTATTCCGACTTAACATGTAAACAAATGTCCAGATAACATGTAAAAAGTCGGTTTTACTTAGGGTTCAAAAACATGCATATTTGTATGCATGACCGAAAGTAACGCTGTTTTACGTGAGTCGCCCCACAAATGATAAAAATAATGATTTTCCAGTTACTGGAAAACACGTTAGACACGTATTCGTTGGTTTTAGACATTTAAAAAGCATATTTTGAGAAAATAATCACATTTACTCTATATTAACGTTATTTCACTACCACCCCCTAATCTCCATCGCAACCAAAAAAGTTTAAGTAAATTTTTAGACCCGAACCGGACGAGCCCGGGGCAGGGGGTCTATAGGATTGCCCTCTGTCCGTCTGTCTGTCCGTCCGTCTGTCACACTTTGGCTGCTGTTTTGTTTCCACGCAAGTTCTCCGAAACTATTTACCCTAGGCATATACAACCTTGCACAGTGAATATATATATATATATATATATATATATATATATATATATATATATATATATATATATATATATATATATATATATATATATATATATATTGAAGTTGTACAACGTCGTTATTCTTCAAATCGACCAAAAATTACCAAAATGGTGACTTGTCAAAAATTGTGATCTTTTGAGATAACTGCAGTGTAAGACTTGGGTGCTTCCCACGCGAGATCTCCTATACTATTAATCCTAGGCATATGCTACCTTGCACAGTAAAAATATATATATTGAAGTTGTGCAACGCCATGTTATTTTTCAAATCGGTAAAAAAATTGCCAAAATGGCGACTTGTTGTGTCCGGTTGGGGTCTGCGCCTCCGACGATGGCTTGTTATATTTGTTTCCCGGAGTTTTAATGCGTACAGCCCCCCCCCCCCCATCACTGACCAGAATCAAAGACCGACAAACAGTTAATTCTTATAGTTAATTCTAATACAGTGGAACCCTCTAAGCCGACATTGTAGGAAGGATCATTTTACAGATACGCTTGCGACAAACGCAAAAATAAGTCGCAATAAATTTCAAAAAATAAATGCATTTTGTTGCAGAAAAATGAAACAAAACGCGTCCTGCGTGTCGCAAAATGCATTTGGCAGGCCGCAATAAATCGCAACAAATTTTACATGTATTGTAACTTGCCTGAGTGTTATGCAACACATTGTCTTTTGATGTTTAACATTGTGTACTGTACTAATCCCCAGTAATGCACATTTTGTTTGCACACAAGAAGTATTGTGTGGGATGGTATGATGCTAGCAATGTTTAAATATTTCATGTTGTTTTACAGTGTGCATGGCCATTTATTTTCCAGACTGGTAGGGTGTAAAATGTTAATTTAAAAAATGCTGTGTTAACTCACATGTGGATATGTGTTCAGTTCTTTTATTGTGAAATTATCGCTTTTTAAGTTAAAAATTTGATAACTAAATAGCAACTAAATTTTTTCAAACCTTTTCTACCGAATCCCGGTCATTTGCCCCCCCCCCCCTGTCATCTGCCCCCCCCCCTTTTTTGCAACGCGGTCGGCTGTCCCCCCCCCCCCCCGCCTATTTTTTCTTGGGTTCTTGGCTTAAAAGACACAATAAATAAAATTATGATTATTTTATTGAATGCATTGCACCTAGGTAAATTGCAGTTCACCAATAGGAAACTAATTGCAATCAGTCTCTCCTAAGATCAATATTGGTGAACAGATCAATGAAGATGAATTGTTTCAGAGACGAAGTAGACGGGGACATCACAATTGCCTAAATTAAAAAAAACATTCTACCAAACCCCGTCAAGTTGCAGGAGGGGGGGGGGGGCAGTCGACCGGGTTGCAAAAAGGGGGGGGGCAGTTGACTGGGGGGGGGGGCAGATGACTGTTTACCTTTTCTACCACCCCTTGCCGTCATATTATCCTCAGTTTAAGACTAATTTATAATGTATATTTTTTTCCCATTTGTAATTCCATTTCTATTTCACACTCCCCCCCCCCCCCCCCCCCACCCCTCCAGTCAGAAAGCTAACTTTTTTTATGTGTTTTTTTAACGAAAGACACTATTCATGTAAATTTATTCGCTTCTCACTTAAATTTGGCAAATAAAAACAGATGAGAAAGAAAGGAACAAAACTTGACCACGTTCCAAGGGGGATAATTTCAAATTAAAAGCTTTTTCTTAATATTAGTTAACACTGGCATTCCTTGGACAGTAATCTCCCAAGCACATAACACTGGCATTCCATTTTTAATTTTATTTCATGTCGCCCGAGAACATGTACTTATACAATAATTTTAAACACAAATACAGCCTATTACACGTCCACACATACAGCTGAAACATTGACTTGTTTACACAGAGTACATGCAATTGGAGTGAATGCGCAGGGGGATTAAATCGCTTGCGTGAATGTTTGCTCAAGGTGTAATCTTATCATAAGTGTGAAATAAGTCGCAACATATTGCATGCTCAGGACGCGTCCTCTGAAATATTGGATTGCGGCTAGGTGCAATAAAATGCAATAAGTCGCAATAAAAAATTGCAACTTTTTGCGTTTTATTCCAACATATTTTTGCGTTTGTCGCAAGCGTATCTGTACGTCGGTTTATCCAACATAATTTTAATGCAAAACTAGACGGAAATTCGCACAGTGAATTAGACCCCACTTGGAATGATAACTTAAAACGGAAGGTAGATGATATTGCTATTTTTGTTAACAATTTCAACATGTCTGAATGTAGAACATCCTCCTAAATACTGCCAACTATACCGGTAAGGTCAAAGTAAAAAATTTTTATCAGGTGCACCACTTCAGATGACTCTCCATACATGTGCCAAGTTTGATTGGTCTAGCTTCAGCAGTCTTGGAGGAGATGTCTGGAAACCGATTGCTCTATCTCTTACCGTTTTCGAGATAAAGGCCAACTTCCGGTTTGGGGCTCCAAAGTGACCTGGAGGTCAAGGACACCGGCAGTTATACCTTACGTAACGTCGTATAGGGGGTGGAGGTCGAAAATGAGGTCAAAATTGCTCTATCTCTTACCCTTTTCGAGATAAATCATTGTTTTTCTTAAATAACGTTTTTCGCGATTTGACCTTGACCATCAAGATGAAGGTCAAAAATTATTAACGGGTGCCTCAGATCACATCGTCGTTTATATATGTGCCAAGTTTGGCTTTTCTAGCTTCAACGGCAATGGCACCCACTTACAATGGTACAATATATCTGGTCAAAGACACATTTTTCGTTTTTCGACATAATTATCAGCTGCCGAATTATTATCTTGAACGAGTACATCGAAGTAAATATAATGTAATCTGTTTTGGGTACAAATAATCAAATTCAGTTTTCTAACCGTTTTCGAGATAATGGTCAACTTCCGGTTTTTAACCCAGCCGATTCGGACTGGGTTAGTCATATCACTATAGGGGGCTTGAATGTATGTGCGTATGTTAAACTGTTTCTTTAAAATCCTACTCCTCCTACAGTTTTGCTCCAATCGTTTTGATATTACGCAGGAATGTTACCTGGGTGGTACCCCACTTGCCTATTACTTTTTTGACGATTGACGAAAAACTGACAAAATGGCGGCACTTTTTTTGCCCGTTTTGACCGATTTTTAAAATACTACTCCTCCTACAGTTTTACTCCAATCGTTTAAATGTTACGCAGGGATGTTTCCCAGGGTTTCGACTACCAGGCTATTATTTTTTTCGCGATTCGCCAAAAGCTGCCGAAATGGCGGAACTTTGAATTTGGCAAAAACTGGAATAGATGGTAGTAAATAACTGACTTGTCATACCATTCTCAATCAATTTCAAATATTTATAAATTTTTAATTGAAAGTTTCTTAGGTGTTTCTCCACCTGGACTTTGCTTTTTTCGCAAAGGACAAAAAATGCCGAAATGGTGGAAATTTGAAAAATTTGTGAAATTGTGTAAATGTCGGTAAATATGTGAATCGTCAAAACCCAACCTGTCCAACATCCCCTTTCGGGTAGCTTTCACCCGGGAAAACTCGTTTTTGTGTAGTAAAATTATGAAAAAGTTACGCTCAGAAACAAAGTTCTTCATTTTATGGCCTAACAGTATTCGTTTCAGGGTTTTTCTCTAATGCTTGTTTGGTACTCGACTGGTTCATGTCCTTGGATATGCTTGTTGACCTTGACCATGACGGAGGAGGCCAAAGTCACCGAGGTACATCTTATATAACGTCTGTTAGGCCCAACGGGTCGAAAATAATCTCAAAATCGTCCTATCTCTAACCGTTTACGAGATACTGGTCAACTTCCGGTTTTTGACCTTGACCATGGCGGAGGAGGTCAAGGTCACCGAGGTACCTCTTATATAACGTCTTTTAGGCTCAAAGGGTCGAAAATAAGCTAAAAAAATCGCTCTTTCTCTAACCGTTTACGTGTTAATGGTCAACTTCCGGTTTTTGACCTTGACCATGACGGAGGAGGTCATAGTTACACGTGTAATGCGCGATAATTTTTAACAGAAACCTATCAGCAGCTGAAGTATTATATGTAAATATTTAAATTTCAACAAGGGATAACATTTTTGTGCACCCGAGAATTCTGCATTGTTTACATTTTATCTCTGATATTATTCACATGTTAACACAACTTAACAGGATTGTGCAACCGGGAAAATTTCAAAATTTTAATGGAAAAGACCTGTTATCTCGGCATGTCATTATTGTGCACCCGATTTCTCATTTCAAACAAGACTTAACATGTTTTGATGACCATTTCTAAGCATATTTCATCGGTGGAAACTTTACAGATGATAGATCTGGACTCCAGGAACTCAAATATACCTCAGTGCACAAACATGTTATCTCAGCATAACAGGTTTGTGCACGGAACCCTTCAATTGTAAAAAACAGCAAATGCCAAGTAAGTGCCAATGATGACTATCTTATCTAAAATCTGAAGACAGCAAATGCATTTCTCTGGTGTAAGTAGAGACTTAACTGATTTTTTCTCCTTTTTTTTTTTTTTTTTTTGCTAATATTTCCGACAGATTTTGGCCAATCACGAAAAGCAACTACTGCCAGGGCGAGCAGTAATGATTGCTACTTTTATTTAAAAGTTCAGAACTTTTCCTAGAGTTCGTTAAGATTTTACTGAATTTTTATTTTGGTTTTTCGCCAAAATTTCCGACAATTTTGTCAAATAGTTTATTGAATTCGCACGATTGCAGTCTGCTAAATTGCGCTTATTATACACTCATTTAGTATTTCAGTGGAACTATGGTTTAAAACTGACAAACTTCCCGCACAGATCATTTCCTGGCGAGAAACAAACTCGTGACGTAGTCACTCGTGGTTTCTCCGCCAAGAAACCATCTGCGCTCGAAGTTTCTCTGTTTTAAGATAGGCCCCCTGGGCTAGAAACTTTTTCGAAAGGCGCCTTGGGTTTCCATAAACGATCCTGAACTGTAACCCAGATCTTTATTATATAGAAAGACAGTTCTGAGATCATTATCTATAATGGATTCTATACAAAAGCGGTGTCGGGGAAACCAAATGTGAAGAGGAGCGTACCTGTACATGTCTTTTTCTTGGACTGGTTCGATTATAAGCATGTTATTGATCACACTTTCTAATACTGACTTGGCAAGCTGAAAACACAAAAGAAGATCGTCAAGAGTCGGTTGGTGAGCTGACTGTCACTCTATATACGACTGGTTACCCATGAAATATATACAAAAAATTCACACTTTTACCCCCCCCCCCCCCTATTCGTATTCAGAATTGGTTGCTTCACCCATTTGACTACAAGTTAGTGTACTCAGAGGTCCAATTCCTTCTCCGTGGGTACGTACTTTATGGACCCCTCCCATAAGTTAAACATCTATAAATCTCAGCTTAAAACTGGTCTTTATTAAAGAAAGAAATAAGAATAAAAATATATAACAAAGAGCGGCCAGTGCACACAAAACATAAGGATACAGGCTCATATTACAAACTTTCAATCGAGACCTATTTAGTTTCCTGTTTTTGTAAACAAAAACAAATGTCTCCCCAACTAAACCCATAATTCCCTAATAACCACTTTCCTCTTTTTCTTATCACTGAAATAAAATATTCATTTATGCAAACATAACCATAATTAATAATCAAAAATTTAAAAATAAACAAAACAGATGGTGGTCACTAAAACAGATTTTACTGCACGTCTTTTTTATCCGAGTCTGGAAGTTGGTCAAGACAGGCAGGTTTTACCGTACGTGCTTTATCCGAATCTGGAAGAGATCACGACAAAGAGGTCTTACATTACATCTTTTCATCTAGATTCAGCGACTGCAAAATATGTCACGCAATATTTTTTCGAGATTTAATTTTTAACAAAAACCGAGCGACTTATCCAAGGAACAGTTACACCAAGTTTTAAGTCGATCCGATTTTCCGCTATCGAGATAATTTTACCCAATGACGTCATATGCCGTTTTCGTTCCTTCTAGACCAGGTATAATTTGACAGAATCTTACCAAGCAACATTCCCACAAAGTTTCAACTTTCTCCGATCGTCAAAGGTTGAGAAATGTTACATATACGACTTTAACGTAATGACGTCATACACTTTTCTTAATTTCGCTACACGAAAGAACCGTCCGACAGACCAAAGGAATATCCACATAAAATTTGAAGTCGATATGACTTTCCCTCAGCGAGATATTTTGCATTACATATACATATTATACGTGATGACGTCATACGCCGGACTTGTTCGCCGTACTCGCGACAAAATATGACACAATCCTTCGGACCTACCAAAAAATAGTCCCAACAAGTTTCAACTTCATTCGATGTTCAACGGCTGAGATATCTTGCATATAAGATTTTAAGGTAATGACGTCATACGCCTTTCTTAATTTCGCTACATGAATCACAAGTTGAAAGAACCGTCCGACTGACCCAAGGAATACCCAAATAAAATTTAAAGTCGATATAACTGCACGTTATCGAGATATTTTTCACACAAGATCTTGTTCAAAATATATACATATTTTACGTGATGACGCCATACGCCGCACTCGTCCGTTCTAGTTGCAACAAAATATGACAGAATCTTTCAGACCTACCAAGCAACAATCCCACTAAGTTTCAACTTCCTCCGATGTTCAGCGGCTGAGAAATTCGCACACAAGACTTTTACGTAATGTCGCCATACGCCTTCCCTAGCAATGTAACATGCGTCAAAAGTTGACAGAACCATGCGACCTACCCAAGGAATGAATGGATCTAGTTTGAAGTCGATCCGACTTTCGTTCTTGAGATATCTTGTAAACAACATTTTGTTCACAACAGTCTGACACACATACGCACAAATAACAGACAAGTGATCAGTATAGCCCACCGACGACAGTCAACTCGGCCAAAAATACTTCAAATTAACCGAACTTCAAATCAAGCGTGTTCAATTTAAATATTGCCGACTGTATGTGTATTCCCCTTGGTCGTATTTAACCAGTTTTTATCAATGCCACTCCGGTGTTTCGTTGCGAAATTGTAATTTTTCTAGCAATTGTTGAAGTGCCGACTGGTAAATGTTTGGCTAACTTTAAAAAAAAAAAACACATATTTTCACTCGAACTCTCTACATCTCGATATAAACAAAATGTGTACATTTTACCTACAGGAATAAAGTGCCGACTCGTCAATTCGTCCAGTTCACGACGCTGCACATTTGCAACAACTATTTTCAGTGTGTGAAAAACTACGCTCAACAATTTTCGAGAACTTGCTCGGACACAACATTTTACATAGCTGTGGGACAGACTGATTGACAGCCGGATAGAGTGTGTTACGGTCTCCCGTCCGGACGGTGCTTAAGGTGGATGGCAATAAGGCAGTTTTTATGATAGTAAAACCTCTTACCTCCTGATTTGCGAAGGACATGCAGGGCATGACGTCTTCCCGAAACAACGCTTTCAGCAGCGGGCATGTATGAGCTAGCGTGGGCTTCACTCTCCACTGCTGAAATACCTGAATGATACAATACAGTAACATTAAGACATGCGGTGTCGTAAATACATGTCGAATAAGCACTAGGGCTGCACAGTTCAATTTAGTTTGCTCTAAAACTGTTCCTTTCCTCGGACGGGTTCAGCCGACTTGTCACACCAACTTAGCATGGTCATGGCGATCATTGCTTGTTTTAACTAAATTAAAGCACTCGACTGCCTGACATACAACATCATAATGTAACATCATAATATTAAATCCCTCAGATACAGAGATCTTTGAAACAATTTCGAAATATTGAGCTCAAAATGTTTTGCCTGGAAAAATTCACACTTTCCCGCCCCATTAATAACCTTTAAGTGTTATGAATTATGTTAGAGATATCACGCAAACAAAAGCGTAAGCGAATAAATTTTTAAACTTTTAGCAACTTTAATAAGTAATGGCTACCTTGGGAAGATTCACACAGAATTTGAAAATGCATGTACTCAAGTTAAAACAGAAGGAAAATTACTTTGGTGCTTTTTTTCTTTCTTTCTTTCTTTCTTTCTTTCTTTTTCTTTTTTTTTTTTTTTTCTTTCTTTTTTTCTTTCTTTCCCAAATGCAACCACTTTGACAACTTTTTGCGAATCGGCAATAAATCAATTGTTTTGTTGGCAACCATTTTCGAAATATTCATACCAAACGTAAAAGTAATCTGACTATGCGACGACAATCGAGCATGTTTAATTCAGTTGCAGTTGCATTGACCAAAAAAAAAAAAATACATCAAAGTCCTATCATGTTTCGAACTCTCATTTAAATTGAAGAACTTCAAATCGCTACACTGATATAAGCTACAAGTATATCCAGGGACATTCCGACCAGCCGAGATCCAGTGAATCAAAAAGGCTTGCACAGTCGCCAAAAAGTGGTACTGGCATTTTTAAAAACGGTTACTTAACATCAAGGCCGGCACTTGCCTGATCTCTTTCGGATCCAAAAAAAGCAAAATTCAAGGAAGCCGTAAACTTAGACTACGTCTAAAATTACTTGCAGAAGAGCACATATTTTGAAAACTTTACCTCTAAAATTTTCAAACGGGGTTCACCAAAAAAGTAATTTTTCAAGAGAGGACCACCTAGGGAATATTCCAACAAATTTGGGAAAAATCCGATCAAAATCGCCTGAGAAAAGGCGCTTTAAGCACATGCATACACAATACATACACACATACATAAACACACACATACGAACATGCAGATAAGGGATGCTCCAAAGCAATGTGATAAGACCAGCAAGACAAAGTCTATAAAAATTACAACGATCAGTGCACACAAAACACCAGTTTACAGGATATATCTTACATTTTCAATCGCGATATGGTTAATTTCTTGGTTTTGTAAACAAGAACGTGTTTCGCGGACCAAATCCACGGTGCTACAATACCCGTTTTCAATTTCCATTTACAGAAATAAAAGAACTAGAGCGGTCTGTGCACACAAAACATAAGAATACAGGCCTTTATTACAAATTATTTAGTTTCTTGTTTTTGTAAACCAAACCAAAGGTCTACCCGGCAAGACCCATAATTCCCCAAAAACCATTGTCCTTTTTTTCCTTATTACTGAAATAAAATACTCATTTCTGTAAACTTAATCACAATTCATTGTCAAAAATTCACAAATAAACAAAATAGATAGTGGTCACTAAAACAGATGTTACTGCACGTCTTTTTTATCCGAGTCTGGAAGGTGGTCGTTAAAACGGGTTTACTGTAGGCCCTTTTTAGCCTGGTATGAAGTAGGTCACTACAGTAGTTTTACTGTACATTACATTTTTATCCGTGTCTGGAAGTTGGTCAAGACAGGCAAGTTTTACCATCTTTTTATCCGAATCTGGAAGGGGTCACGACAAACAGGACTCACATTACATCGCGTTATCCAGGTCTTCAAGATGGCCTGGATTTTTTTCTTGACCGTCATCCCTCCCCCTCCCCCCTCAAGCCATCTAATGTGGGTACGACTGTAAACCTTAACCCTTTTACCCAAGGTAACGGTAACGGTTTGTACCCTAAGTGTATTCATAGCCATGATGTACTTGTCTTCATACATTCTCATCGGCCAAAAGCACTATAAATGCATTCTTCATAACTGCGCATCAGATGACGCACCTCGGCTGGAGCAGGGGGAGGCATTTCGGTGCCAGAATGGTGAGCTGCTTCTCATAACACAAGATATCAGATGACCCATTTTAAAAGCGAAAAATGCTTCCAGGTACTGCAAGCATTGCTAATCGATACAGAATAGCTCCCACATATGGAACAGCTTGGCAATCGAATCAAGTATGCGGCGAAAAAAAAGCTACACCTGCTGAAACCTATAAATACGACAATAGCATTTCATGACCTCGTAGATAATG
This sequence comes from Protula sp. h YS-2021, assembly GCA_949752745.1. Lineage (NCBI taxonomy): Eukaryota > Metazoa > Annelida > Polychaeta > Sabellida > Serpulidae > Protula > Protula sp. h YS-2021. The sequence continues at coordinate 47,794,326 of OX457025.1, read as the reverse complement.
TTTTCATCATGCACCACAACTGACAATGACCCCTGACTGAGTGGCATGCTACGTAATAGCCGTAGATGAGAAAAGCACAAAAAGCTCAATTTTATGTAATAAGAAATAGCAATGGAGCGATAGTAATGCTGTTGCTGTTTTGAAGCATTCTAAAGAATACACGAACACTCGAGAATCTTCTGAAAAATGCTGAAATCCTCAGCGTAGTTAACAACTATGCTCAGTTAACAAAGGGACCGAGAAAATGAGCAGGAACGGGGGATGGGGAGAGCAGGGTGTGGACGTCATACACCTTTCTTAATTTTCAATACGAATTTAATGTTGAACCAAAACCATGAGACTTATTCGAGGAATAACTACACCAAGTTTGAAGTCGATCCGACTTACCGCTATCGAGATATTTCGCTTAACAACAGACAAATTTTTACCTGATGCTTTTCTTAATTCTACAACATTTGTCAAAAGTTAAAACAGTCGTCGGACTGACCCAAGGAATACCCATATAAAACTCCATGTCGATACGACTTTCCCTCAGCGAGATATATCACAAAATTTCACTTGACACTTATTAATTTTTTTTGATTTTGTAAACAAAAACAAATGTCTCTACGACTAAACCCATCATTCACCAGTAACCGTTTTTCCATTTTTCCCCGACAGCCCTTTCACAAAGTTTTATTTGAACAAGTGTGTGCTATTTTCAGAATAATAAGAAATTTTACCTTATATAAATGAATCCCATGTATCCAGTAGTCAGGTTGTGTGTCACATTTATCCAATTTTTGAAGCGGGGTGGGGTACGTAACTTGATTTTTGTACAAGTTTAGGCTCAGGCGTTTTATCTTGGTCTTGGAGGTGGTCACTAAACACGTTTTACTGTACATCTTTTTGCCCGGTTCGATGGTGGTCGCTAAAACAGGTTTTACTGAACGTCCTTTTTATCCCGGTTCTGAAGTTGGTCATTACAGTAAAGTAGTTTTATTGTACGTACTTTGTTAATTCAGGTCTGAAAGGTGAACAATAACGCAGGTTTTACCGTACATTTTGTTATCCGAAACTAGAAGTTGCTCACTAAAAACAGGTTTTACATTACGTCTTTTTATCTAAAGACGTTTTTATCTGTCTAATTCACGGTACGACTCTAAAGGCAACCCTAACCATTTTAGCCAACGGTACGGTAAGGGTTTGTACACTAAGTGTAGTTAACAGGGTGGCCACCTGGAATCCGAAACGAAATTCCCTGAGTTTTCCAGAGGTTTTAATTCCAATGAATTTTGGCATGATTCAAAAGGGCATCGCCAAGAAATCTATATATGCTCGAAAGAGAGTGGCCATAGGCAATATACAGATACGCTTGCGACAAACGCAAAAATAACAGTCGCAATAAATTTAAAAAAATTAATGCATTTTGTTGCAGAAAAATGAAACAAAACCCGTCCTGCGTGTCGCAAAATGCATTTGGAAGGCCGCAATAAATCGCAACAAATTTTACATACTGTACATTGTAACTGGCCTGAGTGTTATGCAACACCTTGTCTTTTAATGTTTTGCATTGTGTACTGTCGTTATCGCATCAGCTAATCCCCAGTAATGCGCATTTTGTTTGCACACAGGAAGTATTGTGTGGGATGGTATGATGCTAGCAGTGTTTAAATATTTCATGTTGTTCTAGTGTGCATGACCATTTATTTTCCAAACTGAGGATTACACCTTTTATTTTCTGAAAGGGTGTAAAATGTTAATTTAAAAACGCTGTGTTAACTCACATGTGGATATGAGTTCACTTCTTTTATTATGAAATTATTCTGTTATAACTATATCGCTTTTTAAGTAAAAAAATTTGATAACCAAATAGCCACTAATTTTTTCAAACCTTTTCTACCACCCCTGCCGTCATGTTATCCTCAGTTCAAGACTAAAACCACCCCCACAGGCCTGAATAAAAAATTGTATATTTTTTTCCCATTTGTAATTCCAATTCTATTTTACACCCCCCCCCCCCCCCTCTCCGGTCAGAAAGCTAACTTTTTGATGTGGTGTTTAAACGAAAGACACTATTCATGTAAATTTATTCGCTTTTCACTTAAATATGACAGATAAAAACAGATGAGAAAGAAAGGAACAGAAATTAAAATTAAAAGCTTTTCTTTAATATTAGTTAACACTGGCATTCCTTGGACAGTAATCTCCCAGGCACATAAAACTGGCATTCCATTTTTAATTTTATTTCATGTCGCCCGAGAACATGCACTTATACAATAATTTTAAACAAAAATACAGCCTATTACACGTCCACACATACAGCTGAAATATTGACTTGTTTACATAGAGCACATGCAATTGGAGTGAATGCGCAGGGGGATTAAATCGCTTGCGTGAATGTTTGCTCAAGGTGTAATCTTAACATCATTATGAAATATGTCGCAACATATTGCATGCTCAGGACGCGTCCTCTGAAATATTGGATCGCGGCTAGATGCAATAAAATGCAATAAGTTGCAATAAAAAATTGCAACTTTTTGCGTTTTATTCCAACATATTTTTGCGTTTGTCGCAAGCGTATCTGTATATTCAAGAAGTTCCAATACTTACATATTTTGGTTCAAAAACAATAGTCATCAACTCCGCATTCCACTATTTCTCTTAAACGCTTAGAAAAAGAAACAATGTCTTATTAAATCTATCCAATTTTGTAAGTGAAAAATTCACGTGGAAATACCCTGGAAAACCTGGAAATTTCCAAAAATTAAATTCCCTGAGTTTTCCATGAGAATTTTCAAATTCCCAGAGTTTTCCGTGACTGGAAAATGTGAGTTATAGCACTAGAAAAAAGGCATTCTTCATAACTGTGCCACACATGACCAACTTCGGTGGGACAGTGGGGAAAGGCATTTTGGTGTCAAAATAGTGCGCTGCTTGTCATAACACAATGTATCAGCTGACCCACTTTAAAAAATGAAAGCTAGCTCCAGGCAATGCACAAACATTGCGAGCCGCTACGTAATTACTCCCATGTGTGGAACCGCTTGGCAGCAAAATGAAAACATGTTAATAGGTGCTAATAGTTAATAGCTGTAACACACAAAAAGGCCAATCACACGAAATCTAAGAAGCGATCGATAATTGTGCAGCTAATGTTTTTAACTATGTCAAAAGAATGCAGGAACATTGGAGAATGTTCTGGAAAACGCTGAAATCCCAAGCATAGTTAATAACTATCCTTCATTAACAAAAGAGCCGGGAAAAGGGGGGAGCGGGGTGGGGGGTGGGGAGGAGGTGGAGCGGAAAGTCGATCCGATGTTCCGCTACCGAGACATTTTTATTCAATGACGTTCGGATACATCTGACAGACTTGTTCGGACTTACCAAGCAACATTCCCACCATGTTTCAACTTTATTCGATGTTTAGCGGCTGAGAAATGTACACACATATGAGATTTCAACGTAAAGACGTCATACGCCGTTCTTAATTTCTACACCCTTCGAAAGTTGATAGAACCGTTCAACCGTCCGAGTGACACAAGGAACACCCTTACAAAATTTGAAGTCCATTCGACTTTCCGTTATCAAGATATTTTGCACACCAGATCTTACCCAAATTATGTACATATTTTACGTGATGACGGCATACGCTGCACCCACTTTCTCCGATGTTTAGCGGCCGATAAATTTCGCATATACGATTTTTGTGTAATGACGTCATTTGCCTTCCTTAATAATGTAGCGTGCGTCAAAAGTTGACAGAACCGTCCGACGTGCCCAAGGAATGAAAAGGTCAAGTTTGAAGTCTATCCGACATTTCGTTCTCGAGATATCTTGCACACAATATCGTGTTCAAAATATATACATGTTTTACGTGCTGATGTCACACGCCGCACTCACTCGTTATACTCGCGATAAAATTAGATGGCCGCTTTCGGACCTATCAAGCAACAATCCCACCAAGTTTGAACTTTCTCCGATGTTCAGCGGCAGAGAAATTTCGCACACAAGATTTTTGCGTAATGACGTCATACTCCTTCTATTATAATGTAACGTGCGTCAAAAGTTGACAGAACCGTCCGACTTACCCCAGGTATGAACAGATCAAGGTTGAAGTCGATTCGACATTTCGTTCTCGAGATATCTTGCAAACAAGATCGTGTTCAAATATATAAATATTTTACGTGACGACGTCATGCGCAGCACACGCTCGTTGTTCTCACGACAAAATTTGACAGAATCTTTCGGACCAATCAAGCCGCTATCCCACCAATTTATAACTTTCTCCGATTTTGGTTCTCGAGCTATATTACAGACAACATTTTGTTTACAACAGACTAACACACACACACTACATATATATATATACATATATATATAGAACGCACAAAACTATATGTCTACATAAAAATATTGCAAAGCTTAATAGAGCTTTAATTTAGGTGGTCCTACGGTTTTTTGCTTTGGCAACGTTTGGCGACCTTATGGCAGAAGACTTTGCGGCCGCGGATAAGATGACTGGGGACGTTTTGTCATCGATTCTTCTGAGAAAAATTTCTTTGGGGACGTTCTAGCCCTAAATTCATTTGTAGACCTTATGGCCGGGTACTCCATGGCCGGGGGGACTTATGGCCGTGGTAAAGCTTAATAAAGCGTTAATTTAGGTTAGCATACATTTTTGCACTGGGGACGTTTTTGTCCTAAATTCAGTTTGAGACCTTATGATCCTGCACGTTATGGCGTTCTAAAGCTTAATAAAGCGTTACTGAAGCGTTAATTTCGGTTATCACATTTTTTTTTTTTTTGCTTTGTGGACGTTTTGGCCTAAATTAATTTGGGGACGTGGCCGAGGAACTTACGGTCGCGGACGTTTTGGCCGGGGAGCTTATGGCCAGAGATGTTTTGTGCTGGTTCCACGACAAATTTTACTTCGGGGACGTTTTGGCCCTAAATTCATTTTGAGACCTAATAGCCGGGGACATTATGGCGGAATACTTTATGGCCAGGGACCTTATGGCCGAAGTAAAGAATAATAAAGCGTTAATCTAGGTTATCATTCTTTTTTTTCTGCTTTGGGGACTTTTGGCCCTAAATTCTTTTAGATACCTTATGGCCGGGGACGTTATGGCGGTTACTTTACGGACAATATCGCCGGAGTAAACTTTAAAAAGCGTTAATTTAGGTTCTCATGTGCGTTTTTTTTTCTTTTTTTTTTTGCTTTGGGGACGTTTTGGTCCTAAATTCATTCGGGGACCTTATGACCAGGACATTATAGCCGAATACTTTATGGCAGGGGACCTAGTCGCCGGGGACGTTTTGTCCTGGATTCCACTACCAGAAATGGTTATATGTGAAGTGGTGCGGTCCAAAGCACTTTATGACAATTTGTCATTTTGCCAATTTTTCACCGACTTCAAAAATAATACGACGATGCACATCTCCAATATACATTTTCACTGTATAAAAAATCAGAGCCGTGCCTTAAACAATTTTTGTGAACGTGCGCGGACAAAACCATGTGTTTCCAGCCGACAGACAGACAGGCGGACACTCATAACTATATCCCTCGTTTACACGGGGGAAAGATAATAAACCGATACTTACTGTGACATGGCCCACACAATCTTGTCACTATTAGTAGGAGACAAACTGACAGTCGGACGGACGCACAGCGCTTCACGAGCCCGCACTCCGCGCGGTGGCGGGGGAGTTAAACAATTTTCAAGAGAGAACTACTGAAGAAACGCTTTTACAAAATTTGAAGGAACCATATCAAAACTGTTCGTAAAGAAAATTTTTGAAAATTAGCTATGAGAAAATTCCAAATACCGCCATTTCCCCAATTTTAGCAAATGGCCAAAAGTAATTTTTCAATGAAGTCCTAGGGAACATTGTACAAGGTTTGAAAGGAAACCGGTTCAGATTGTGGGAGAAGAAGCATTTTAAGAAAAAGTTTACACATACAGATATCAGACGACGAATGCCCCCTATTGATATGAATACACCTGCCCGACGAAGTTGGCTGGTCTCGAAATGATACCTTGAAGAATTCGGGATCGACTTCACGCTGAGTTTGACAGATGTTTGCACCTCCCTCTATGCCACATGTTGTCGTTCCCGCTGGACCCGGTCGAGGTAATTTTAACTCAGTTAAACTGATCTCGCGACTAATATTATGATGGCTTGTGGACCTTCTATGGCCTTTGATGAACTTTTCCGTTTTCTTGTGATTCGTGGTGTCTTGAGTTTGTGTGATCTGAGGGTTCAAATGAGGATTTGGTGCGCTAGGAGTGCTAGTTATAACCAGCGTTTTCAAAGCTGTCACTTCGGCTTGTAGCATGTCAATCTGTTCAACATAATTACTTTAATTTAATGTTTTATAAAAAAAAAAAAGAATATCTTCAACAACTAGGACATTCAACTTCTACGGGGTCAGGATGACGTTTCAAAGAATGTGATCCCTAAAGGTAACTAGAGCGGCCGGTGCACACAAAACATAACACAGGGTTCCCACGCCTTCGGCGATTTCAATTTCCAGGTGTTTTCCAGGTTTTTAAAACCAGATATTTACTACCTTCCAGGGCTAACTTGGCGGCCTCCACATCAGCCCTTATAGCCGTCCGTTCTATCCACGCACATCTTTAACACAGTTAAGGAGTTTGGGAGATCTTTACTTTTCCTGGCACAATTTAAACCCCGTTTGCAAAGTATAGCATAGGCCCACAACGACTGCAAAACACAAATTATTAATACTATTGAACGAGAAAGGGGCGAAAAAATCAAACAATGTTCAATATATGAAACTGGGTAGCATGAGATATTACAAGAAAAACCTGGAAAGCCTTGAACAAAACCTGGAACCTGGAAAATTTTTAGGAATCGATTTCCAGATGTTTTCGTTTTTTTTTCAGTTTTTTTTTTTCAGGTTTTCCAGGTTCGGGTTTTCATTTCCAGGTTTTCCACGTTTTTTCCAGCTGCATGGGAACCCTGTAACAGTACAGGCTTATATCACAGACTTTCAATCGACACCTATTCAATTTCTTGTTTTTGTATCCAATAACAAATGTCTCCCCGACAAACCCATAATTCACCAATAACCAATTTTCCATTTTTTCTTTTCCACCGAAAGCCCTTTCACCAAGTTATATTTGAACAAGTCTGCACTGTTTTCAGAATAATAAAACTTTTTGCCTTATATAAATGTGTCCCCTGTACCCAGTAGTCTGGCTTGAAGGTGGCAGTTACAAACAGGTTTATCGAAACAGTTTTTTTTTCCTTTGCTTACCTTAACCCCTCCCCTCGCCACCCACTGCTATCTAATGTAGGTACGACTCTAAAGACAACCCTAACCATTCTGGCCAACGCTACGGTAAGGGTTTGTACATGAACTGTAGTTGTGGACATAATGTATGCCTTGTCTTCGTACATTCCCATCCCCCAAAAAGCATTAGAAACACATCCTTCATAACTGTGCCAAAGGTCACATGCAAGTAATGTAAGAAGTGATCGATGTGATGTTTTTTAGTATGTCCAAAGAATGCAGGAACATTGGAGAATATTCCGGAAAACGCTGAAATCCCAAGCGTAGTTAATAACTTATCAATTTATAAATTTCTCCGATCTTCAGCGGCTGAGAAATCTTACCTATAACATCTTCACGTAATGACGTCATACGCCTTTCTTAGTTTTGATACATTCGTCAAAAGCTTACAGAACCACCCGACTGACCCAAGAAATAGCAATATGACATTTGATGTTTATATGACTTTCCATTGGGGAGATATTTTGCACACAAGATGTTGTTCAAAATATATACATGATGACGTCATACGCCGCACTTGTTCGTTCTACTCGTAACAAAAGTTAAACTAGATGCTCGAGAAGCATGAATCCGCCGGGTTCGCGCAAATTGTATACCTGATTATGATGTTCCTGTGAACAACTGTTCCAAAGAACACCATACAGCCTTGTGGTCAGTGAAGTAGAGGTTTGTAGAGCCAGTGGTACATGGTTGATTTGGTGTGAAGATAATATCGATACATCGACCAGATGGCATTGTTGCTTCAAACGAGGTTGGCAGAAGATGAAATGAATTCATAAGATCTAGTAATGGCGACCGGTCGAATCCTGGTCACTGCACTGCGGGATGCTTAGGAGCAGCCCTTGGTAAATTCTTAAATCAATCCAACCTCTAATGCGGGCTGTAGGTGCGTGAGACCGATATGTGTTATGCTCATTCCTAATTCATTTCTTCCATTTTTTAAAGTTTTGTCATTTTGACAATTTTAGTCGGATCCGGTCGAATCCTGGTCACTGCACTGCGGGATGCTTAGGAGCAGCCCTGGGTAAAATCTTAAATCAATCCACCCACTAATGCGGACTGTAGGCGCGTGAGACCGATATGTGTAAAGCTCATTCCTAATTCAGTTTCTTCAAATTTTAAAGTTTTTTCATTTTGACAATTTTGCTCGGATCCGGTCGAATCCTGGTCACTGCACTGCGGGATGCTTAGGAGCAGCCCTTGGTAAATTCTTAAATCAATCCAACCTCTAATGCGGGCTGTAGGTGCGTGAGACCGATATGTGTTATGCTCATTCCTAATTCATTTCTTCCATTTTTTAAAGTTTTGTCATTTTGACAATTTTAGTCGGATCCGGTCGAATCCTGGTCACTGCACTGCGGGATGCTTAGGAGCAGCCCTGGGTAAAATCTTAAATCAATCCACCCACTAATTCGGGCTGTAGGCGCGTGAGACTGTTGTGTGTTATGCAAAGTCCTTATTCAGTTTCTGCAATTTTTAAAAGTTTTGCCATTTTGGCAATTTTGCTCGGATCCGGTCGAATCCTGGTCACTGCACTGCGGGATGCTTAGGAGCAGCCATGGGTAAAATCTTAAATCAATCCACTCACTAATGCGGCCTGTAGGCGCGTGAGACCGATATGTGTTATGCTCATTCCTAATTCATTTCTTCCATTTTTTTTAAGTTTTGTTATTTTGACAATTTTGCTCGGATCCGGTCGAATCCTGGTCACTGCACTGCGGGATGCTTAGGAGCAGCCATGGGTAAAATCTTAAATCAATCCACCCACTAATGCGGGCTGTAGGCGCGTGAGACTGATGTGTGTTATGCAAAGTCCTTATTCAGTGTCTGCAATTTTTTAAAGTTTTGCCATTTTGGCAATTTTGCTCCGATCCCGTCGAATCCTGGTCACTGCACTGCGGGATGCTTAGGAGCACCCCTGGGTAAAATCTGAAATCAATCCACCCACTAATGCGGGCTGTAGGCGCGTGAGACTGAAATTGCACAGACGGACGGACGGACAGACAGATTGACAGACAGACGGACAGAATGAAAACTATATCCGTCCGGTTCCCGGCGGATAAAGACTCTTTTGAACCTACCAAGCAATAGTCTCATTAAGTTTGAACTATCTCTGATGTTCAGCGGCTGAAAAATTTGGCATACAGGATTTTTCGTAATGACGTCATACGCTTTCCCTAATAATGTAACATGCGTCATAAGTTGAAAGAACCATCCAACCTACCCAAGGAATGAACAGATCAAGTTTGAAGCCGATCCGACTTTTCGTTCTCGAGATATCTTGCAAACAACATTCTGGTCACAACAGACTGACACACACACACAGAACGCACAAACATTCTACATAACGTCATAACCGTTGTAGTGACAGAAACTGGAATTGGAAAGTACTGTTAAAAACATGTAATGAATGGGAATTTTGACTCTGGGATACCATTTGATAAACTTCTCGTCAATTACAAAAGAGCTGTCAGTGACGGCATCACTTCTTCCGCCAAACTTAAGGCTCGAGAAATAGCTCCTCTCGCGACATGGGTGTATAGCGATAAAACTTTAGACAGTGAATCCGCTCAACAAACCACCCCTTAGTTAGATTACTGCTGTTCACAAAAGTGTACAATTCAGTAAAGTTCAGCTAAACCATTTGCGAAAAAACTCGAAATAACTTGAAAAGCAAGAACAATACAAAGTAAATATATTCAGCGGTGTCAACCAAGTGTCCTAAACTGGTCTCGACGGACGTCAGGTTTCTCATGAAATTGTTTTTAGGTCACCTTCCGCTTGTGTATCTTGACTCTGGCTTAAAAGTTTAAGGCTGCATCCTGTATATGGCCTTCTGGTCCTACGATTCGGGCACAGCTCCAAATGAGCTCCACGGTTTTACATACCTTAGAATTTGCTTCCTTGAGCAGTTTCTCCGCTTGCATTCTTCTCAGGTGTGCATCTTGTACCATTTTATTAGCTTCCTGCAATCACAGTTGCCTTGTGCATTTAGAGTTGTGCACCAAAAATCGTATCGCGATGCGTATCGATACTGGCCAAAAACCGATCGCGAAACATTTGAAAAAATGTTTGCATATACGATATTTGTCACACCAAGGCATGCCAACTATGGCATTCCGACATTTAGTCAAGCGACATTTGGTTGAAATTGGCTAGAAACCCTAGAAGACACCTTTTCAAATTTTTCGAGTTTGTTAAGATTTTACGAAAAACAAATTGGTTTTCCCCAAATTTTTTGTTTTGGTTGACGCCAAAATTTCCCCAAATTTTTAGCCAGTCACGAAAAAAAAAGTAGTAGCTAATACTTCCTGCTACAGTTACTTAGATTTTCAGGACAGTGAGGCTATTTTCCTATAGTTAGATAAGATTCTACTGAATTTTTTCTTAGTTTTCACTAAAATTATCACCAATTACCAAACTTTGTAAGAGCCAGACAGGCAAGAAGTAATGCTTGCTTCTTCTACTTATAATCTCAAGACAGTACGACTATTTTCCTGGAGTTCGTTCATATTTTACTGAAAATTTCTTGGTTTAAGTAATAGCCAGGTAGGGAATAATGTCTCCTGCAGTTACTTAAACTTTCAAGAAAGTAAGACTATTTTCCAGCAGTCAGTTAAGAATTTACTGATTTTTTTTTTCGGAAGGGCGGGGGAGTCGCGAAAATTTCCAAAAAAATTTGGCCAATCACCAAAAAAAAAAAAAAAGAAAGTAGTAGCCAGGTAAGTGGTAACGCCTGCTACCTTCACTTAAAATTTCAAGACAATAAGACCATTTTCCTGGAGATAGTTAAGATAAAAAAATGTTTTTTCTTCGCCAAATTTTGGTGAATAATAAACAAAGTTATGGCATTGGAAGGTAGTCACGCCTCTATCTTCACCTAAAATTTCAAGACAATAAGACTATTTTCTAGCAGTTAGTTAAGATTTTACTGACAATTTTTTTTTATTTTCGCCAAAATTTTCGCCAATTTTTGGCCAATCACCAAAAGAAGTATAAGCCAGGTAGGTGCTAACGCCTGCTACGTTCACTTAAAATTTCAAGAAAGTAAAATTACTTTCCTAGAAATAATTAAGATTTTGCAAGAAAAATGATTTTTTCGCCAATATTTTAGTCATTTTTTATGAATCGCCAAAAAATTAATAGCCTGATGCACACTTATGCACCCTACCTTCCATCAAAATTTTAGAACATTTTCACCAAAACCCTAGAAGGAGATGAGTTTTAAAGAAATTAGGTTTTTGGTCAATATTTCCGAAAATTTTTGGCGAATCGCCAAAAAAAGTAATAGCCAGGTACAGTAGGTACTAATGCCCTCAAGACATTTAGACTAAAAACTGAGGAGATACGATTTTTCAACTTAAAAGCGTACACACACGGACATAGTTTTAACGACTGCTATTACCCCTGATTCTGTAAGAAGCTGGGACTACAAATGTCGCCATTTCATCATTTGCTTAAAAAATAATTTTTAAAAAGTAAATTTTGATAAACACTCGCCTATGGAACACTCATACAAACTTTGAAAGTAAGCTGTCAAGTTTTGAATAAAAGCATTTTGACTGTAAGTTTACACTCGTATATACGGATAACATATGTCCCTTGGTGAGACAATACCAGGCCAACGATATCGGTAGGTCTAAAGAAAACACACAAGCCGATTTGCGGTAAATGCACACAAAATACGGCGAGGACTGGCCGAAAATTGATTCTAATTTATACAAAAACAAACGTTATACCTCGAATAAACTGGCAGTAAGTTCTTCGATCTCTTCGCTCATCTGTTCCCGAATGCGCGTCAATTTTTTACACTCATCATCCTTAAGCTTTAACTCCTGAAAAAAGACAGATATTTTCTGCATCCAAATTTACGAATTCGAACGCCGATATTTTACAAGCAATGGTTGAACAAGCAAACTACGAATCTCATAAAAAACGAAAACAAAAAAAAACCAACAAACAAACAAGAATGTTCAGGGACGTTGTGACCAGCCGAGATCCAGAAAATCAAGTATCAAAAGGCTTGCATTGTCGTCAAAAAGTGGTAGTTATAGTTTAAAAACTGCCTACTGAAAAATTTACTGAAAACCAGGTCTCAATTGTGGGAGAAGCGTTTTGAAAATTGGCTACTGAATTTTTACACGGCCCCCATTTGACCAATTTTTGGCGGATCGCTAAAAGAGTTAACATTTAATAAAAATATTAAAGGCTAGCCGATCAAAAGTGTGGATGAAAAAGCCTTTGGAAAATTGCGTACCAAAATATTTAAAAAATGTCCCCAACTTGACTACGTCTCGAGGAGTACGTCTATCCCCCGTGGGGGATATGGTGTGTGTAAGGCTGTTGCGTGTTGACAACGCTAAATTTAAAAGTGGAAGGACAGGTAGACGTAGTGTCTAATATTTAAACGAATCAATCCATTAACCAGTAGGCGCGTGAGAATGTCGTAGGGGCTAAGTAAAGCGCCAATTTTCAAAAGTCCGCCATTTTGTCAATTTTTGCCCAATACGGAAAATTCTTAATCACTGCACTGCGGAACGTTCCAGAGAAGCCGTGTGCAATATTTGAAACGAATCTGTCTATTAATGTGGCCTGTAGACGCGTGAGACTGCCGTATATACGCTAAGACCAGTGCCAATTTTCAAAAGTCCGCCATTTTGTCAATTTTTTTCCGATCCGGAAAATTCTTGGTCACTGCACTGCGGTAGGTTCCAAGAAGCCGTGTACAGAATTTGAAACGAATCTGTCTATTACTGTGGCCTGTAGACGCGTGAGACTGCCGTATATACGCTAAGTCCAGTGCCAATTTTCAAAAGTCCGCCATTTTGTCAATTTTTTTCCGATCCGGAAAATTCTTGGTCACTGCACTGCGGAAGGTTCCAGAGAAGCCGTGTACAAAATTTGAAAGGAATCTATATATTAATGTGGCCTGTAGGCGCGTGAGACTGAAGCGTGACAGACGGACAGACGGACAGACCGAAAAGTTCAAAACTATATCCCTCCGTTTCACGGGGGATAATAATTTAGCAAATTTTTGGTGCATCGCCAAAACATTTCAATAGAGGTCTACTTAGTAAACAGTCCTACACGATGTCAAAGGAATCCTATCAAAATCGTGGGTGTAGACGCATTCTGAAAATTGGCTGCTAAAAATTTTTAAATGCCCCCTCCCTCATTTAGGCATCTAAGGAACAATCACACAAAATTGAAAAGGAATCTGATCTTAATTGTGGGAGAGAAAGCATTTTGAAAACTGTCTACCGAAAAATTAAAAATCGTCTCCCATTAAAAATTTTTGCTGAATCGCCAAAAAAGTAACTTTTGCAAAAGATGACAGGTTAGTGAACATTCCTGTAGAATTTTAAGAAAATCCAATCAAAAAAAAATAATAATAAATAAAATAAAAATTTCCCCCATTTGGCCAGTTTTTGGCGGATCGTGAAAACAATTTTAAGAGAGAGACCTACCAACTAAACATTCGTACTGACCAGGTAGGTAGTAACGCCTGCTACCTTCGCTTAAAATTTCAAGACAGTACCATTTTCTCTGACAGTTCGATTTTACTGAAAATGTGTGGGTTTTCGCCAAAATTTTCACCAATTTTTTGGCAATCACCAAAAAAAGTATCAGCCAGACAGCTAGTAATGCATGCTAATGTCACTTAAAATTTCAAGACGGTAACACTATTTTCCTAGAGATGGTTAAGATTTTACAAAAAAATTTGGTTTTTCGCCAAAATCTTCGCCAATTTTTAGCCAATCACCAAAAAAGTAATAGCCACATGCTACCCTCACTTGAAATTTCAAGACAGCAAGATCACTTTTCTTGAAGTATTCAAGATTTTACGAAAAAAAAGTTTTTTTGCAAATATTTCGCCAAAAAAGTAAAACCCAGAAGGAGACTTATGCACCCTACCTTCCACCAAAATTTTAGAACCAATATTTTTGAAACCCTAGGAGGAGAAAGGTTTTAAAGAAATTTTGTTTTTGGCCAATATTACCGGTATTTTTTGGCGAATCGTCATAAAAGTAAAAGCCAGATGAACACTTCCGCACCCTACCATCCACCAAAATTTTAGAACCAAAATTTTAGAAACCCTAGGAGGATAAATGTTTTAATGAAATTTGGTTTTTGGCCAATATTACCGCTATTTTTTTGGCGAATCTTCAAAAAAACAAAAAAAAGAAAAAAGAAAAAAGAAAAAGAGTAATAGCCAGCCAGACTCTTGTCCTCTTTCATCAACCAAAATTGCAAGACATTCAGACTAAAAACCTAGGAGGAGATACGATTTTTCGACTTAAAAGCGTACATACGCACATACCCACATACTTTCAACGACAGCTATAACCCTTTAGAAGTTGCGGCTAACAACTATGCTTAGTTAACAAAAGAGCCGGACTCATATTTTATGTAATGACGGGATACGCTGCACACGTTCGTTGTACTCGAGACAATATTTGACACATCTTTCGCACCTAAGAATAACGACTTATTCAAGAATATCCATATAAAATTTTAAGTCGATACGACTTTCCGTTATCGGGATATTTTGCACACAAGATCTTGTTCAAAATACATACATATTTTACTTGATGATATTATAGGCTGCACTTGTTCCTTCCACTCGCGCTAAAATTTTACATAATCTTTCGGACTTCCTTAGTAACAATCATACCCAGTTTGAACTTGCTCGGATGTTCATCGGCTGAGAAATTTCACACACAAGATTTTTACGCAGTGACGTCATACGCCTTACCTAATAATGTGACATGCGTCAAAAGTTTACAGAACTGTCTGTGTGTGAGTGTTTTTGTGCGTCAATGCGATTGTGTGTGTGTGTGAGGGAGTATGCGTGTGTATGTAACTGTGTAGGTATTGTTTGCGTCAGTGTGATGGTGTGTGTGAGGGAAAGAGGGTGTGTGTGTGTGTGGTGGGGGATGTTTGTCTGTGTGCCGCTGTGTGTGTGTGTTCCACTGCTGCATCTAACTGCAATAAATTCAACGACATATTCTTGACATTTTCGTTGAGATACCGAAATCTTTTCATTTTATCTCTACCCGCCCAGCTGGCATAAACAGATTTTACGGCGGCCAGGCCAACAAGTTTTGCATTCACTGCTTTCGTACAGATACGCTTGCGACAAACGCAAAAATATGTTGGAATAAAGCGCAAAAAGTTGCAATTTTTTATTGCGACTTATTGCATTTTATTGCATCTAGCCGCGATCCAATATTTCAGAGGACGCGTCCTGAGCATGCAATATGTTGCGACTTATTTCACACTGATGATAAGATTACACCTTGAGCAAACATTCACGCAAGCGATTTAATCCCCCTGCGCATTCACTCCAATTGCATGTAATCTATGTAAACAAGTCAATGTTTCAGCTGTATGTGTGGATGTGTAATAGGCTGTATTTGTGTTTAAAATTATTGTATAAGTACATGTTCTCGGGCGACATGAAATAAACTTAAAAAGTGGAATGCCAGTGTTATGTGCTTGGGAGATTACTGTCCAAGGAATGCCAGTGTTAACTAATATTAAGAAAAAGCTTTTAATTTGAAATTATCCCCCGTGGAACGTAGTCAAGTTTTGTTCCTTTCTTTCTCATCTGTTTTTATTTGCCATATTTAAGTGAAAAGCGAATAAATTTACACGAATAGTGTCTTTCGTTAAAAAAAAAAACACATCAAAAAGTAAGCTTTCTGACCGGAGGGGGGGGGGGGGGGGAGTGTGAAATAGACATGAAATTACAAGTGGGAAAAAATATACAATTTTTATTCATGCCTGTTGGGTTGGTTTTAGTCTTAAACTGGGGATAACATGACGGCAAGGGGTGGTAGAAAAGGTTTGAAAAAAATTAGTTATCAAATTTTTGACTTAAAAAGCGATAATTTCATAATAAAAGAACTGAACACATATCAACATGCGAGTTAACACAGCATTTTTTAAATTAACATTTTACACCCTTTCAGTCTGGTAAATAAATGGCCATGCACACTGTAAAATAACATGAAAATATTTAAACACTGCTAGCATCATACCATCCCACACAATACTTCTTGTGTGCAGACAAAAAGCGCATTACTGGGGATTAGTACAGTACACAATGCAAAACATCAAAAGACAATGTGTTGCATAACACCCAGGCAGGTGTCAATGTATGTAAAATTTGTTGCGATTTATTGCGGCCTGCCAAATGCATTTTGCGACACGCAGGACGCGTTTTGTTTCACTTTTCTGCAACAAAATGCATTTATTTTTTGAAATTTATTGCGACTTATTTTTGCGTTTGTCGCAAGCGTATCTGTACTTACGCGAAAAACTGCTTACAAGACATGCCAACAAACGTAGTTCTTTCTCTCCCAATTTACTTCCTTTATTGTTGTTTCACAAATAGTCCACTGTTATTATGCTTAATCACCTTTCTGAAACGCATTGACATTTCCTTCAATTCGCTGCAGACATATCAAACGCTAGTTTCCGAACCACATCTATATGTTTTCCGACACAAACTAATTTCACACATTTTATCGGTGTTGTAAGCACACAATTTCCTGGCAATTTAACAGAAGGACAGATACTGTTAGTTGCCTCAACCGCCAATACCCCGGTTATCAGTCAGTGAAACGAATGTGAACCACGCCCTGCAATTATCTGCCTTTCCTCTCAGTAACTCCCACTCACACTGCATTCATGAAGTTAAGAAAAGGGAGGCATCAGCAACAGCAAGCCACTAAATCGTTTATTTCAAAGGTGTGCCTGCACTAATCTGTTGACGCCTTTCAGGAACCTAAGTGGGAGAGAGAATGAGGGGGCGGGGAGGGGGTGAGGGGAGGGGAATGCCGCCATTACGCCATCTTGTAAAATTTCACACGAAATTTCAAAACAATGTTATCTTGCGAACCTACCAAGCAACAATTATGTTCTGCGGCCTAGGATTCTTGCAAATAGGATTTTTACGTAATGGCATCACACACCTTACTAAACTTCATCACACGCGTCAAAAGTTGCTAGAACCGTCCGATTGACTTAAGAAATACTCAAACACACCTTGAAGTCGATACGACTTTCAATATTCGAGATATTTTGCCCACAGCATCTTGTTCAGAACAGACACACATTTTACGTAATAACGTCATATGCTGTATTTGTTGTTCTACCCATAAAAAAAATTTGATAGGATCTTTAAGGTCTACCAGCAACAATCCTGTCAACATTTTTGCCCACAAGATTTTTACGTAATGACGCTTTATGCCTTCTTTAATAATGTAACCATGAATGAAGCTGATAAAACCCACACAGGTTTTGTTCTCGAGATACCTCGGGATAAATGATGTTGAGTAGATTTTATTTTATATTATTATTAAATAAAATAGAGTTTTTATTTTTGCTTAAATGGTCGCGGACGTGAACTTTGTAGCACGTTCACTGAGTAAGACAGACCGAACTCTTACTTGGTTTGTAATTAGTGGTTGAAACAGCCCTCCAGCCGCACAGCCCGGCAAGCCAAGAGGGGCGAGGGACATCACGGGCAGAGAGACATGCTGGAATTACAAGTCACTAGGGCTTCACCCTGACCCACTGCAGATTTACGCACGCTTGCCGCACTTGATGGAGGAAGCACCCGAAATATCTCCACCGTCAATGGTAATGCGCCGCCGCAAGCCCATGGACAGTGTCAGGATAAAGAATGCATTTTAGACGGGCTTTCGAACACCCACCTCAATCTTAATCCTTACATAAGCATATACATGCCATGTTTGTTTGCCCATCTCTTCCTTATCTTCCTCCTTGGTCGAATTAATGTTTACAAGGTATTACGCTTGGGGATTTTCAATCCCCTATTTTTTTTTTTTTTTTTTTGCTTTCTTACGATTCGGTTTAGTGTTTCCGAATGATTCCCCACGAACTGCTCTGATGCGACTAGGGCTAGGACGACCACATTTGACAGAGGCATAATGTAGCATGGCTAGTTGGTCCAGCTCAATTTTTTTTTAGAAATTCATTACTGTTTATAAGCAAAAATGGACATAGAAATTCTGCCGCTGAAGCCCATTATAAGGCAAGCAAACGCTTTGATTTCGAGATAGAGCTATTTTGAGCTTATTTTCGACCCTTTGGGACTAACAGACTATATGGAATAGGTGCCTCGGTGACCTTAACCTGCTCGGTCATGGCCAGGGTTCGAGTTGGCGGGGTTTTTGTCCACTTTTTGGGCATTTTTTAACGAAATGGCTCACTTTTTCGGAACCCATCGAGTTTTCTGGACCCAACTGAGTCACACTTTTCTTTTTTGACTAACTTTCTTGAGAACCCAGCGCGAACCCTGATGGCCAATGTCAAAAAAGCAAGTTGTCCATTATCTCAAAAACGGTTAAAGATAGAGTCATTTTGGTCTTTGGTCTTATTTTCTACCCTTTGGGCCTAAAAGATGGTATGTAAGGGATAACTCTGTGACCTTGACCTCATCGGTCATGGGCAATGTGAAAAAACCGGAAGTTGGCCATTACCTCGAAAACGGTTAGAGATAGAGCGCTTTTGAGCTTATTTTCGACCCTTTGGACCTAAAACACGACATGTAAGAGGTATCTCGGTGACCTTGACCTCCTCGGTCATAGGAAATGTCAAAAACCGGAAGATGGCCATTATCTCGAAAACGGTTAGAAATTGAGCGACTTTGAGCTTATTTTCATCTGTTTGGGATTGGGGAAAAGATATGTAAAAGGTAACTCGGTGACCTTACCTTATCGGTCATGGTCAAGGTCAAAAACCGGAACCGGATTATCTCGAAAACGGGACCTAAAATACGATATGTAAATTGTATCCTGGTGACCTTGAACTCCTCGTTCAGAGTTCAGAATCGTTTTTTTTTTTTATTTATTTATTTTTTTCTCGTCCACAAGTTTAATTTTCGCTACTCGGTAGCGAAAACGGTCTAGCTTATTATTATGGATGTAATGTTGAGGTGGCACGCTCGCCCCAGCCCCCTCTTATCGTATTTTATATTGTGTTTTCTCTTTAGTGACTTCCCCCCCCCCCCCGACTTATCCCCCATCACACTCCCTTTTAACATCGTATTTATAATGTTTTGGTCACCTCTTTGTGGTTTTATGTATTTTTCAATCTACAAGAGAAGCAGCGAAAAATACAGCTTACTCAGATCGTACTTTGCCTGTTCGGTGCTAGAGATGCGTTTAAGTTAGTTGGGCATCGTGGCTTGATAGAAGCAGCCGCTTCACACTTAAGAAACGAAAGTAACAGTATTACATGGGTATTATATGGATACAGCATGGATGGACTTAATGCTGCCTGGACTTAATGACGAAATTCAATGAGAGCAAACAGCACAGACTCGAATGAATGAATGAATGAAAAATGAGTTTCCTACTTCCGCAAAGACCGAATTGGCATACGCGGGCCCAAACGTCTTGTGTAAGGCCGAAGTGTCCTTAAATTTGGTGCCGAAAAGTCCAAAATGTAGTGTTCTCTTAATCATATTGTCAACAGAAGCAACACCACAGAACTTACTTGTTGAGCAAGTAGAAGTTCATCCTGCAGCCTGATGTGTGCATGTTCCTTGACTTCAAGGACGGACTCGCTCCGACGGCGAATTATCATCATTTCTTCCTTGCGCTCGTCGAAGGCTCTGTCCGAGTCACTAGAATATGCACAAATTTTGTCACCAGATTTTGCTAGTGTCATAGACAAATTCATCAATGCCCGTCAATCATGTGACCATGTGAAAACTAGAGCAATGTGCATAGCCCACATATTCCCCATAGGCCACCCACCAGTTAAACCCATCAATAGTCAATCAAGAGCTGATATTTTCCAAGTCCAGTTGATGCATTTTCCTTGGACGACCCTGGCCCATTTACAATACCGATCTGTGTTTTTTCCCATAGAAGCTACACACCAAGTTTCATTAAAATCCTTGCAGCAGTTTAAGTTATCGTGTTAACAAGCTCTTGATTGCAGACCGACAGACCCACCGACAGGCCGACAGATCGACACACGGTCGATCGCATATATTCCCCACAGGTTCTACATGCTGGGAATAAACTAGACCTCAAAAATTGCAAGGTCATGAGCAGTTACTGTTTTACTTCAGATTAAAATCAATTACTGTTTATCAACTGGACTGTGTTGCAGAGGAGAACTATATCCTAAAAATTTGTTGCTCGCGCTTCGGTGACCCCGTAATCAGAATACCAACCAGGAACAGTTTAAACCCTGTAGCAACACAAAAATTGGTAATGTAAGTATACCATAATCCAAACGTTTTATTTTACCTTTAAATCATAACAAGAATGTCCAGCCACACGATGATCAGCAGAGACCTACTTAAAAACAGGATTTAAAATACCACCAATCCGGCCAATTTGTGGAGAATCGACGGAAAAGTATTCTTTCCAATGAGAAACATCTACAAATTTTACAAATTTTAAAACATTCCGGTCAAAACTGAGGGAGAAGCAGCATATTGGAAATTGGCTACACTTGGTATTTAATGCCCCTATTTAACCAATTTTTGGCGGATCGCCAAAAACGAAACATTTCAACCACCTAGTGAACATTTATGCAAAATTTGAAAGCAATCCGACCAAAGTTGTGGAAAAAAAACCTTTGAAAAATTGGCCACCAAAAGTTAAAAATGTCACCAATTTGGTCAGCTTGTGGTAGATCGACAAAAGCATTTCATGAGATGTCTACCCATACAAATATTAAAAGTAATCCAATCCAAATTGTGGGAGTAGAAAGATTTTGAAAGTTGCACACCATAAAATTTTAAACGCTCCCCCCCCCCCCCCCCCCCAGTCATGCGACCGATTTCTGGAGGATCACAAAAAAGATTATTTTTTCACCTGTGGAACAATCGTTCAAAATCTGAAAGAAATAAGATCAAAATTGTTGGAGAAGAAGCGTTTTGAAATTTGGCTACTAAAGTGTTTTTTTAACCCCCCCCCCCCCCCCCACATTTAGCCATTTTTTGGCTGACTGCCAAAAAAAATTCAAGAGAGGTCTACACAGTAAACATCCGCACAAAATTTAAAGGCAATCTGATCAAAAATGTGGAAGAAGAAGCATTTTGAAAATTACTTACCAAAAGTTATATTAAAATCGACAAAAAATACATTTTCAAGACAGAAGCATCTGGGGAACAACCTTTCAAAATTAGAAAGAAATCCGACAACAAATTGTGGCAGAAGAAGCATTTTGAAAATTCGGTACTAATTTTTTATACATTTCAAAAACCGGTTACTGAACTTTTTTCAAAGGCCAGCAAATGCCTAACCTCAGATCTCAAAAGTAAATTTCAACAAGTGGGTCAGTGAAACTGACTATGTCCCCTGCCGGCGTACAATCCCAGTATTTGATTATGTTAGGTTGGACTACAACCCTTCGTATCATATTCGTGAATTTCAAAATTCCAGCTGGGCCAATGTCCTTGGATCAACATGACTCATTTACAATAACAATTCTTGTTACCACCAATGCTACCTATGTGTATAACATTTTGCCAATTGTTTCAAAAAATGTAGGCTTGAGTGTGTTACCAAACTCATTCCAGTATGTAAGGGTTGTGAAAACTTCTGAAGTTCAGCTGGGCCAATGTCCTTGGGCCGACAGGGCTCATTTACAATACCGACCTTTGTTGGTTCTAATACTTCCTATTCTAAAAGATTTCAATAATCGATGCAGAATTCTAGGCTTGAGTGTGTTAACAAACTCATTCGACTGAGTAAGGATTGGGGAATTTGTGAAGTTCATCTGGGCCAATGTCCTTGGGTCGACATGGCTCATTTACAATACGGATCCTTGTTCGTTCCAGTACTACCCATATATACAGTATCTTAACAATCAGTGGAAAAATGTAGGCTTGAGTGTGTTAACAAACTCATTCGACTGAGTAAGGATTTGGAAAATTTGTGAAGTTCATCTGGGCCAATGTCCTTGGACCAACATGGCTCATTTACAATAACGATCCTTGTTCGTTCCGGTACTACCCATATGTACAATATCTTAACAATCGGTGGAAAAATGTAGGCTTGAGTGTGTTAACAAAAAGGTGTCGACAGACGGACAGACGGACGGACAGACAAACCCGAAAACTATAGTCCCCCGGCGGGGGACTAAAAAAGCCCTAACGTTGCACTACGTCTGAAAACGAAAGCAATCTGACTTGAAGTTAAGTGAATAAACATTTTTTTTGAAAAACTTCATCAGAAAACTTTTAAACTGTGGCATGAAACGAAGGTTTGCAAGTGCGCCAAAAAACAAGTATTAAAAAAAACACGAGACGAAGAGCACTATTCTAAAATTTCAAAAAAAAAATGGAATCAACCCATCTTGAAAAACAAAGATTTAAACTGCTGCCAATTGACGAATTTTTGGAGAATTTATATTTAGTCAAGTTTTGGCGAATTGCCAAAAAAATAATAATTTCAAGAGAGAACTATCTCGCAAGCATTCAACAAAATTGGAAAGGAATCCTATCAATATTCGGGGGAAGCTTTTTGAAATCCTTTAGCCAATTTTTGGCGGATCGCCAAAAAAGTAACTTTTCAAGAGAGGACGGCCTGAATATTTATGTAAAATTTGAAGGCAATTCGATCAAAATTGTTGATGAAAGAGCCTGGAAAATTGGTAACCAAGAAATTTAAAATCTCCCCCCCCCCTCCTCCTTGGGCCAATTTTTGGCCGATCGCCAAAAAATTTCAACTGAGACCTACCTGGTAAACATTCGTACAAAATCTAAAAGGAATCCGATCTAAATTATGGAAGAAGACGCATTTTGAAAACTGGCTGCCAAAAATTGAAAAAAAAAATGACCCTATTTAGTCAATTTTCTTCTGGAGGGCACCCCACTGAAAATTATGCAAAATTTGAAGACAATCCAATCAAAATTTCGGGAGTGAAGAATGATTTTGACCAGATTGAATTGTTTGTTTGGTGTTTAACGTCCCGTTCACCAACTAGGATGTGTATATTAGGACGCACTTGCTAAAGAAACAAGTTGGAAAAAAAGAAGGAAGAATGAAGAAATAGTAAAAGAAGAGTAAGAAAGAAAGAAATTCCGATTAGTCGCGGGTTACACCATGCACGGAACAGAACGCAGTAGGTCTATTCTTAAGATTCCCCCCACCCCGCAGGGGGAACACAAAAGTGGACATCATAAAAATTATAAATGCTTTCTACATTCCCCCCTAACCACCCCTCCCCATTTGGTCGATTTAAACCTTTGGAAATTTGTTTACGAAAACATTTTAAAATGCCAGTATTTAGCCAATTTTCTATGGATCGACAAAAAAGTAAATTTTCAACTTTGGTTGAAATCAATCCAACTGAATCTGAGATATCGTGTCCACAAGAAAAGCTTTACACACTTTACAATTAAGCTAAAAAATTTCGCCAAAAATCCACTTTTTAACGAACCGCCCAAAAAAAAAAAAAAAAAAAAAACGGCGTGCATCAAGCTAAGACCATGGGGGTAAGTCCTGTAAACTATCAGACCAAATGGCCTACACATCTAAGAGGAATGAGTGGTAATGGACGGACGGACGGACAGAGTCCAATCCATACGCCCCCCTCCGAGGCTAATAAACAACTAACTGACGGACACCGTCTGCGGACCGATGGGTATACCCCAGCTTACACGTAAGCTGGGGCACAAAATGCGCCCAATTTGGCCAATTTTTGGCGAATCGCCAAAAAAAGTAATTTTTCAAGAGAGGCTTTCCTAGAGAACATTCGTACAAAATTTGAAAGGAACCCGATCAAAACTGAAGAAGAAGCATTTTGAGTAGAAGTTTAAATACGTACATACAGACGACGGGTACCCCCCCCCCCCCCTACTGATGTGATAAGACCAGCACTCCAAAATTATTTTTAAGGGAAAAAAACTTACTCAGTTACGACACTGTTCACGCTTTTTCTGGAGCTCCTGCGCACGACAACAGGCCGTTCTTGTCCTTTCAGATCTGCTTCACTCAGTGAACTCGATTTTGTACTTAAATTTCGAGGGCGACCCATTACACTTGTTTCATATCCATTAATAGATATACAATCTGTAGATTCATTATTGACAGCGTTACGATTCGGCATAGAGTTTGGGTTCATCTTGATTGTACTTTCCACGGGTCCATCGGTTTCCAAAGATAAGTTGTCGCAACTACTGTTTTGCTTGGTAGCATGTTCGACGGAGGGTGCTGCGTCGAGCAGCTTTTCATTCATGTTAACGCTGGAGATTTGGGCCTCAGCATCCTGTGAAATGTTGCAGTTTTGATTTTCGTCAATTACTTTCGCAGTGGCTACGGAACTTAACTTAGGGCCTGGCGGTTCTACATGGATATCTGGAATTCCCACTGACTGCTTCCCAAGATGCTCAGTATCCATAATTAATTGCACACCAAATATTGCAACATTTCATCACTTGAAATCTGTAAGCAATAAATGAAAATTATAGCCGCCAGTGCAAGAAAAGCATTTGTGTACAGGCATATCTTACACGTTCAAATGACACCTTTCTCTCTGTTTTTCTTCTTGGAAACGAAAATACGGGTGTCCCTGGCAAAACCGATAGATCTCCAATACCAATTCCATTTTTTCTTTACCTATAATAAGGATCGACACAGAATTTCCGGAATCATTTTACTGACTTTTCTTGACTTTGAGGCCCGTTTTTCCTAACTTTTTCGATACTTTTCCTTGACTCACAACGTTGTTTTCAACTGACCCCCTGAAATTTCTAACTGATTTCCCTGTACGTCCTCTTGGGTTTTTCAGTTCAACACCTTTACTGGCCATTCACTACCCATCACACCACTTCGGTTTACGAAGTTTTATTTTGGCAACCCTTTTCAGAACTATAAAACTTTTTACCTCATATCCTTAAATAAATATATCTCATTAAATATAATTGATGTGAAGAGGATGGGGGTACGTAACCTAAATTGTGCGTATCTCTGTGGAATGTGGTCACGATAATATTGGGTTTACTCTACGTCTTTTTTATCCCGATCTAGAATGTGATCGCTTCAAGCAGGTTTTGCTGTAGGTTTTTTTATCCGGATCTAGAAGGCGGACACTACAAAACTTTCACTGTACGTCTTTTTTCTAGGTCCAGAATGTGGTCGCGGAAACATGTTTTGCTGTACGTCTTTTTTATCCGGTTCTGAAAGGTAGTCACTAAAACAAGCATGTCCAAGGACATGACCCAGCCGAGATACCAAACAAGGAAAGAGAGAAAAACTCTGAAACGAATACTGCTAGGCCAAAAAATGAAGTATGTAAAATGCATTCAATTCGAATTGGAAAGCTACCCGAAAAGGGATGTTGGAGAGGTTGAGTTTTGACGATTCACATATTTACCGACATTTACACAAGTTTACAACATTTTCTAAATTTTACCATTTCGGCATTTTTTGTCATTTGCGAAAAAAGCAAAGTCCAGGTGGAGAAGCACCCTAAGAAACTTTCGATTAATACTTTATAACCATTCGAAAAAGATTGAGAGAGATGAATGGTTTGACAATTCAGTTATTTACTACCATTCATTCCAGTTTTTGCCAAACTTCAGAGTTCCGCCATTTCGGCAGTTTTTGGAGAACCGCGAAAAAATTAATAGTCTGGCAGGTGAACCCCTGGGGAACATCTCTGCGTAACATCTAAACGATTGGTGTAAAATTGTAGGACGAGTAGCATTTTAAAAATGGGTCAAAACGGGCACAAAAAATGCCGCCATTTTGTCAGTTTTTCATCAATCGTCAAAAAAGTAATAGCCAGGTGGGGGACCACCTAGCGAACATTCCTGCGTAATATCAAAACGGTTGGAGCAAAAGTGTAGGAGCAGTAGCATTTTAAAGAAAAGGTTTAACATACGCACATACATTCAAGCGCACTATAGTGATACGACTAACCCAGTTGACAAAGTCGGCTGGGTTAAAAAAAAGTATAAGCCGTATGCACGACCACTTAGGGGTATCTCACACCAAAAATGAACGAAATCGGATAAAAAATGTAGGAGATACATTTTAAAATTTTTGCTTAAAAAATTATCCCATCGACTAAAAAAGCCCAAGCCGTACGCACAACTCCCTAGGGATGCCTCACATAAAAAATAAATGACATCGGATCAAAATTGTAGGAGGAGATACATTCTGAAACAAAAGTTTACTAAAAAAACAACTCACTAACGGACGCCGTCCGCAAACCGATAGGTATACTCCAGCTTACGTGTAACATAAGCTGGGCTAAAAACCATTTTACATATTCAACCCCTTTGATAGCCAGTATATGAGAATTTTTCTGTCAAAATGGACTTTGGTTGATTTTTGCCAGTTTTTTTCTATCATTTCTTTATATCCTTACACCAACTGAATTCAGTCGAAAAGCAAAAACTTTTCAGCAAAAGTTTGAGTTCGAATCCTCTTATGGATAAGCCAAATCACACTTCGGCGTTTTCAATAAAAATGCGCAAAGATTCTGCGTTTCGAATAAAAATAACCGTAAAAATGAAAGAAATGATAGAGAGATTTCGCCTAAATGCCAAATTTCTCTTGCACCAAAGAGCAATCGGGGTTTTTAACAACCCGTATGCTACGAATAATTCAAAAGCAGGGTTGGCTTTTACACCGTCATAAAGGTATTAATGACATGACATGGTGTAAAACCCGTGTTAAAACACGTGTTAAAGGGTTTAAACTGTCAAAAACTAGAAAATCAAAATTTGGTGGTGTTTATTTCCGTAACTTTACTGATCTACATCCAAGGCAAAATATGCCAATTTGTCCGCAGCATCTAGAACAAATAACTACAACAACCAACTAGTAGTCAATTTCTTTTTTCCCACGTAATATTCTGTAGCAAAACACCAGTTTTAAGCTCGTTCATTACCCAATCTATTTCGAACTTTCGAGTGAATTGCACCAAAGTTAGAAAGTATGCGTTCGATGGCAGCTGATGACGAAGGTGAGGATAGCAGCTGAGTTTGGTGTAGTACACACCCCGAGTAACAAGGAGTTAGCGTCTCTCGCCTGGTGACAGTTTTGACAGTAACTGACATTGATGGGATATGCTTTGTAGTAGATGCCCTGAGGCGGACTTTGATGAAGTATACTGTGTACTACATGCGCCGAGTAGTAGGGTATTAACATTTGGCAGCCTGTGACTCCGGCAGTTATTTAGAAAGCCAAGTTAGATAAGTACCGAATTAAAAGGCGTTTGCCTCCGAGCCAGTCCTGTATTTGTTTTGTGAGTGTGATAATACCTGCAACTCCGGGCAAAATAGTGTACTGGCAATGCGCCCGCTCGGGGCATCGATTGCACAGTGACTTGACTTGAGAGTAAATAAATAGACACTTCTTTTTATATATATATATACATATATATACATATTGGGTTTTACACAGTTTAACAACGACTGACTGTGTTAAACCTATTTATGACATGACAGTTTAAACGGGTGTAAAACACGTGTTTAAACCACCTATAAATGTGCCAACCCTGTTTAAAAGTTTATTATAAGTTTTAACAAATATTTTCAAATTTCAATTTCTTTTATGTTCCGAGTGTGATATGTTTTTGCGATATTTCTTCGATATTTTTCTATCATTTCTTTCATTTTTTACCCGGTTCCCTCGCACTCAAAATGCAAAATTCTTGCGCATTTTAACCGAAACACTGAAAGTGTGATTTGGCTTAGAAACACTAGAACTTTTGCCGAAATGTTTTTGCGTTTCGACTGAATTCAGGTTGGGGTAAGGATATAAAAAAATGATAGGAAAAGGGCATAAATCAACAAAATTCCATTTTGCTAGAAACATATTCACACTTATAAGCCAATTCGCACTTTCGGGTCTTTCCGGTGGCTCCAATTTTTTGTGATAAATTATAAAGAAATGATAAGGGAAAACATCAAAATTCTAATTTTCTTTCAACATGCACACCTTCAAATTTATAAAGCCATCATATGCTCTTTTAAAAACTATTTTGCGTATTATTCAGTGCCTTTAATGACAAACATGTGAATATGTTACTGGCAAAGTGGAATTTTGTTGATTTTTGCCATTTTCTATCATTTCTTTATATCCTTATCCCAACTGAATTCAGCCGAAATGCAAAAACTTTTCGGCAAAAGTCAAAGTGCGAATTGACTTTTCTGGCTTATTGGTCTGTGTAGACTACCATAAACAAGACTCTAAGTGATCAATACTTTAATCATTGAGTGTTGCTCACTGGAATAGGCTGCGTAATATCTCATATTTTACGACACCTACTTTTGGTGATAGAACAAAAACACTGCCATACCAAAACTTCATCACTATTTTTTTTTTTTTTTTTTTTTTTTTTTGCCAAAGAAATGTCTACTTGTACGACAGTGGTGTAAACATGACCTTAAACAGTTCGCTCGGGATTCTGCGTTCAGTGACTCGATGTTTTCATTCCTCTGGCAACAGCAGGAGGCTCCCGCAGTTGGGGCAAAGGGTAGCATGCGGTCTAAAGGTGCCAAGTCTTCTGCCTCTATACATACGCTTTTTCCTATGACATTTCCAAATGTAGGCAGATCAGATAGTGAAGGAGATGGATTAGGACAACACAAGAAAGTTAAAAGTCAGGTCTCTACCGGATACTCCTGTCTCTACTTCCGGCATTTACTTCATAGATCCGGGACAAGTCGATGTGACATCTTCCATGGAAACTTGTATTGCGACTACTACGCCCGCTATGCATGCTCCCCATTCAGTCTGTAGTAGAGTCGCCATTGATCTCACGTTAGAGAAAAAAAACCGGTTCAGGATGTTCCAGTACAGCAGTTGCCGACGACGTCTGAGCTGGACTTTAATATTTTTACAGCACTGAAGCATGGTTGTCGGGAAATTTCCACAAATACAAGAATTTTTGCTGTTAAGAAAATTACCATTGAATCTTAATTTACATCCAGACACGTTAAAGCATGCTTCGGATGGAGAGCTCAAGATGTTGTGTAATCGGGCCTCCGAGTCTGGGTCAATGGTTTCGGCAACATCGCGACTTAATGCAGTCCCATCTGCTACTGTGACGACGGAATCCTCCTTGCCGAAGGACACACAACCTCAATCTATTTCCCACATGGCCTCTATGCAGCTACTGACGGGCGACACAATTCGCGTATGGAAACATTCTATTTATGCATCTTCTTCATTTTCATCAGCAGACAATTCTTGTTAGGAAGAGCCAGTGATTGTCAGTGATAATAACACATTTCAAGTTTTGTCACTGAATCCGTCGCAACTAAATTACCGTCGTCACCCGTATCAACTACTGCCTCGCGCCCTGCTCCGCTGGTTATTACTCAGGCTGTACGTTCAATGAAGTCTATTTCACGGCTATAAGACGGCTCGCCAATTGTCATGACTCAGGAGGACTACAAAGCCTTGCGGCCTGTACGCCCCCTACTTCTCCAGGTGTGGAGATTTATTAGATGAATTGGAAGAGGTTTCGACAGTAGATTGTTGGACAGCAGAATTCCCCTTTAAAGACATTATCAAGCTTATTGCTCTTAACTCGTCTGCCTCGATCACAAGTCAAAACAACAGGTTACTCGGCCGTTTTTTTCTTTGCGACCTAGTCACAACCGCGACCGGGTGAAGACTTTATGGGATTGTCTACGGCTTCCTATGTTTCAAACGTGTTACAAGCCAGGATGGACGAGTTACAGATGTTACTTGATGTTCGCCCGCGCCACTGGTCTCGCTTACTCCCGTCAAAGGCTTTAAATGTTAAGACTGCGACTTATAAATCCAATGACGGAGTTTTGCCAATCCAACTACTTGCGTATCCTGGGGCCCTGGTTTTCGAACCTAAATCGAGTATGCCCCTAGCTGAACGGGATTGCAGATATTTAGAGGAGGTTGCCAGGAAAAGCTCTCCTTTCAAGATGCCGCATTTCAAGCATTGAGGAAGTTTGTCGACCCAAGTGCTAACGATTTATTTGATTGCGTTTTTGATCCCACCAAGATCAAGTATTTCCGCACTTGAGCGTCACTACAGAAGATGCACGAAAACTGTGTTTTGCTCCTATTTATAGACAATCAGACTTGTTTCCTCCAGAAATATCGAAGAGCGTCATTGCGCCTGCGCGAATCAAATCGTAGGATGCGTTGATGCGCAAATCACTTACACAACGCGCCAGTAAGCCAAAGCAGCGACATTCAACGATCTCTTTCACGGCTACATCGAAGAAGAGATCAGGTCGTGCTGGTATCGACGCCACAACTCAAGAAACGCAAGATAGACACAAAAAGCAGACTACCACACCTAAGCAGAGGTAACAACCAAGCAAAGTATTCGGCACAGATCGCACATCGATCTCTACCAGATACATTAGGTTTTTCTAAAGCATTGGTTTATCCATTCCCCCATATCGAACGTAAATGTGTCCGTATTGGGAATGCTAACAAGTTTCTGGCAAACTTGGCAAGCGTTAGGAGTTTCCAAAACATAGTCCGCTGGTTGCGTTGGGGATTCCCCTAACCGTTTGCAAGAGACAGGTCGGGTCATTGTATCCTTCCACCGCTGGTCAAGTTTCCCAATCCTTGTTTGGTCATGTCGTACGAACACCAACCAGTAAAACAACTGGCTTCACAAACAATGCTTCAAGATCTGGTCAAAAAGAAGGCTAGAGAAAAGATGCATACAGGCATTCAAGGGTTTTTCAGTCGGATCTTTCTCGTTCCAAAAATCGGGAAATTGGCGTCTTGTCATCGTTTCTCAGTCACTTAATACATCTGACATCCTTCAATATGGACACTCCAGAGTTGA
The DNA here is from genome assembly GCA_949752745.1 of Protula sp. h YS-2021. Classification (NCBI taxonomy): domain Eukaryota; kingdom Metazoa; phylum Annelida; class Polychaeta; order Sabellida; family Serpulidae; genus Protula; species Protula sp. h YS-2021. The sequence continues at coordinate 47,763,218 of OX457025.1, read as the reverse complement.
TCAAATCCACGCTTAACCAGTGCATGTGGGCTATTTCAGCTCATCTGTCCGATGCGTACTTACACATTCCATTGCACGAAGAGTCACGCCATTTTCTTGCCTTTGGGATAGGGGATCAAAACTATTGGTTTCTCGCCCTGCCGTTCGGTTTTTCGACAGCACCGCTGGTGTTTACTTAGGTCATGAAGGTAGTCAAGTGCCGAGGTCGTCGAGTAGGGTTGCAATTCTTCCAATATGACGACGATTGGTTGGTCAGCGAGGACAGGCAAATTCTCTTAACTCCGTAAGATACACTTCTGAAACAGTGCGATATCCTAGGTCTGCTAGTCAATCGCGGCAAGTCAGAGTTGATTCCACGTTAGAGGATAGAGTTCTTGGGAGAATTGTATGATTTTGTCGGGGCCAGGACATTTTCTACTCAAAATCGGATACAAAAAATCAGGTCTCTAATTGTGCGGGCTGAGTCTTCAGCCAAGCCTGGCGTTTTTCAGTTAGAATCACTTCTCGGTCTATTGGTAGCAGCGGAGAAGACGGTCGAGCTGGGCAGGGGTCACTTCCGGGAGTTTCAACGGCGTGTGCTGAAGGCATTGCGTCGAGGAAGATTACCTGATCATCGTATACGACTTTGCTTGTTAGCTGTCAGGGATCTTAATTGATGGTCGTGTCAACTCAGTGTGTCGTACGGCGTCCCCTTCTCTCTTTTAGGCCCTTCGAAGCTGATACAAAACGTTGCATCTTGCGACGGCTGGGAATTCTTTTTCCAGGAACACATGTGCAAGGCCAATGGTCCGTTCACGACCGAGGTTTGCATATCAGTCTATTGGAGATGAAGGCCATGCCTGCCGAACTCTAGCCAAATTTCTCACGGAACGCGTGGTTTAGTTTTTGATAGACAATCAGACAGTGGTGTCCTATTTGTTCAAGCAGGGCAGCACTCGTTTGTTGATGTTGTCTCGTCTCACCAAACAGATTCTATGCATGCTCGCGACTGTGATTATTTTATTCAATCGTCAAACATTGCATGCTGCCTAAATGTTCTGGCCGATTTAGCTTCCGAGGTTGTTCACACCGAATGGGCTTTAACGGCCTACAAGTTTCAATAAATTGCAACACAATCTCCGTTGGGTCCACCCCAGGTAGATGGCTTTGCCAATCGTCTCAGCCATCGTCTTCCGGCATACATTTCTCATGACCTAGCAGCATTAGCGATCAATCGTACTCTGTCAGTGGCCGTTAGGGATGGTGTTTGCGTTTCTACCCTCGTTCCTGATGATGAAAGTTCTGGTGAAGATTTGGCACGAGAGGTCGAGCCGTCTATTGTCAGTAGCTCCGTTCTTCCAGAACTGCCTTGGTTTTCTTTGTTGATGCGGTTGAGTCTTCCAGTCTTCCAGTTCCCCTGGAATATGGCAGTCTGCATCAGCCTCATTGGGATCATTATCATCTAAATCCCCAGTTGTTTAGATGGAAACTTTGGTGCATAAGTTTTTCTTCTTAAGGTCGAAGGGTTTTTCTTATACAGTCACGCAGAGAATGGATAAGATCTAGAGAGATTCCACGAATACAGTTTACTTGTCACAATGGTGACCTTTCGAGTCATGGTTTCTCGATGGAGATGTCGATGCTGTGGCAGCGATGGCAGTCGCAATGGTGGACTTTTTCCTCTACTTGTTCGAAGTAAGGAAGGAGACAGGTGGATTATACCATATCGCTCGTCTCTCACGCTTATTGCATCGGGTTATGATTTGTTATCATGTGATGTATTGTCGGACTTGCTCAGGTCGTTTCAGCTAGAACATCCTATTCCTGACGGGACAGTGGTGCCTTGGGATTTGTCACTGGTTTTGAAATATCTGACATCTCCACTTTTCCATCACTATATCATTGCAGACAAGCTACTCACCTTGAAATGCGTATTTTTCGTGGCGTTGGCGTCTGGCAAGCACCACGGTGAAATGCTCGCCTTGCAGAACTCTATTAGTCAAGTCAATGGTTCATTTTAGGCGATGGTCCTAAAACAATTGTCGTCTTTTTTGTGCAAGACGCACATTGCGACCAAGGACTTAGGAACATTTCAACAGATTGTGATACCAGCCTTGCCAGGTGTAAGGTCACGCGGGGTGACGACGCAACGTCATTATGTCTACTTATATCCTTCATGCGTAGTATCACATTAGATCTTTCGAAAACGTCTATGTCTAATTAGATCAAGAAAACCATTTTGTTAATGTACGATGATATAATTAATTAATTCAGAAGCGATTGTCAATTAAAGCTCATCAGGTTAGTGGTGAGTTAGCGGTGTGTCGATATGCGACTTTTTACGGGTTGACTGTTGGGCCTCACCTAACACGTTTATTAAGCGCTATTTGCAAGAATATACAACTGATGTGTTGAATAATTTGCATAGTCTTGACATGTTTGTTGCTGTTGAATCAGCTTTTCATAAAAGCCCTTCTTCTTGCAGGACTCCCCAGCAGTCTGGCGGAAAGGAAGCCTTACAAGAAGAAGAAGGCCGCTAAACAGACTCTGTATTTGAGACACCACTTGGAGCTGCAGCGATAGCACGTGACTCTGTCGATCATTTGACGGCTGATGTGGCTACTTGGCACAATGAGTGACTGGTCTGCACATAGAGTGACTTTATGTTCACCTCTCTTATGAAAAAGAGGGCAGGGGGCATTAGCTCGTGTCTGGCTGTATGTATATATGTATGTATGTATGTATATATGTATGTGTGTATGTATGTGTGTGTGTTCGAGCATATTGTTAAAAATGGGCACTTCGTGGTAAACCCCACTGAATATTCTTATTTGTTATGGAATAGGTATTACGCGGTGAGAGAGTGATTGAAGATTTAAATTCAGTTTCTTTTATTTCTGTCTTTCCGATACAATGTCTTGTAGACAGCGTGTCACTCAGTTTGTATACATTGGGTATTCAATTCCCACCACCAATTCTAGTTTCCCATAGTGATGGCTGCGTAGTCTACAAGTCAATAATTTCGAAATTAAAACTGTCCATGTCATGGGCGGTTTGCACAGCCTCCCGATCACGTGTTGACTTAACTGTACCGGCTTTTTTCATTGTTTTCAGAGCTTTTATGCAAAGTTAAGTGTTTAAGTCGTGTTGTATTTTAATTTAACGACTTTTTCCTGCTTTTTACCGCAACAAAGTTTTTGTAATGGACTGACTGTTTATATATATATATATATATATATATATATATAATTCCAAGTTGAAGTTGTTTGTGGTTACCCTTACACCCCTCGTTCTATGAACTCGGCCTACCTACGTCATTTGTTTGTGGTCAATTCCCTTAACATTTGTGCTTTGTCATTCCAAAGTAATCTTTTCTGTTTAGCATGTGACAATAGGACTTAAAAGTGTTGGTGGTGCTAATGCCGGTAAGTTTATTTTTATAGATAAATATTAACATTGGAACATTATCATAGAATTTATCTGAGTATTTATTTTTAATTTGTACTTAATTAGTTACTTATTTGTGCTTGTTTATTTCAGTGAACCTTTTAATAAAGAAGTAAACGACTACCACCTGCCGTTTGATCAGTCTTCGACCACAGGCCATTATAGTTGTTATTGCTCACTTGTGTATCTTCCTTTCTGTTGTAGATCCGCAGTCGATCACTGACTCCTGTGGTCACATCAGGCAGGAGGTTGATCTTCACACCCGGTGCCCGGCATATCTACGCCGATGGTTCATACAGCCCTGTACCTTGAACAAACGTTGCGACCAGTGCGTGCACCTAGGGGATTCACTCTTCTGTTGTTCCTGCTGCAGAAGAAGTCCTACAACAAACTTTGTCACCTGCGGGTGTGATCACTGTCGATACGGATGTGTCAGTCGAGGCAAGGAAACCTAGACTGAAACCCAAACTAATGCCTTTGCCTGCGGTCTCTCTGTCGTCCCCAGTGGTCGACTTGGTGGACCCTTATTAGGTGGACGTTGCAATGGGTACACACATTGTTAGGTCGAAACTCGCTGCACATGTGCCTATTCAGTCTGTGATAGAGATCCCTGTGCCTCGCTTCTAAATCAAGGTCTGTGGCTTCGGCTACACCGCGACTTCACAGCGTTCCGACAGCAAATGTCACCACAGAATCAAGCTTATAACCAGTTGCCGCAACTACCTGTTCTCCCGTTGGTAACGCAATACAGCCATTAACGGGGGAAAAGTATCCACAGGAAGAGCAGTCGGTATCGGTTTGCGGAACATATCCGCGGAACACCTGTCATCTGGAGAAGACGAACAAGAGCAGATGAGTGAGCCTGAACTTGTCTTTCATACTCTTCTCCATCTCCTTCAACTGTCACGTCTTGTGCATCCCCACCACTAGCGCCGTCTGCTCTAGGGGTATCATCGACAGTCGTGCCTTACCACGCTACTCCACGAGTCATGAGAGAGACTGTAGGCCTTTAAGATCTTTGCGACCTCCCACCCCACCCGGTCTAGACGAAAGGACAGAGGCACCGACCACCGATTTGAGATCTTCTGACTTCCCTTTCAGGGTTATTATTAAATTTATAGTAGACAACTCGTCGGCTTCCGTCTCTACGTCGATCACAACTGCCATCGAAGGAAGATTTTTCGGGTTTATTCTCGGCACCGTGCGTAGCGAGCGTGTTGCAGGCAAGGATGAAGGAGCTTCAGTCGCTACAGGCCGCGAAGCCTCATCACTGGTTGCGTATGCTTCTGTCTGAAATTTTACATGTGAAAGCATCCACCTACCGATCCGACACAACCTCTGACCTATCCTCGCAACAGGGGCCATCGCTATCAATATTTGCCTGTCAAGTGTACCGCTGGCAGAGCAGGACTGTAGATTCATGGAAGATCTCACCCGCAAGAGCCTGCGCACGCTGTCGCTCTAAGAGGCGGTCTTCCAAACTGTGCGAAAGTTTAAAGAACCAGAGAAATTCAATATTTGATCGCGTATTTCATTCTTTGGTGGCAGCATCATCTTATCTGCTTAAACTGAATGCTTACCTTCTAGCTTCGCTGTTCGCACTGAGACCTGAACAAGCCTTGCCGCATTCAAACATTAGCACAGAAGATGCTCGGAAACTTTGATTTGACAGCCAATCAGAACTTTCCCGCTCGATTTGTTGAAAAGGGGAATTGAGACAGCCAGAGTCGAATCCAAAGATGCACTTATGCGCAGAGCTTTGACCCCACACAGCAATAATCCCAGGCAGCGACAATCCCTCATGTTTTCCACGCCAGCGATCAAGAAGCGATCGGGGTCTTTACTGACGTCTACTTCCCAAGTCAAGAAGCTCAAAGTGGACGTTAGGAAGCCCGCTTCTCCTTCGAAGCAGAGGTAGCAACCAATCAAAGCATTCGGGCAGCGATATCTCCCAGAAACTTTATTTTCTTACGAAGAATTGGTCTCTCCATTACTCAAGTCAAGTGTAAATGTGCCTGAAGGAGAAAAGCTAAAGAATCTTTAGCAAGTCTGGTCCCGAATATACAATCCGTTGGCTGCGTTGGCGATACTCCCTACCGCTTGCAAGGGACAGGTCGGGTCATCAAATTCTTCCTCCCCTAGCAAAGCTTCCCGATCCTTCTTAAGCAACGTCATACGAGCACCAGCCAGAGAAGCAAACTACCATGGTTCAGGAATTGTTATAAAAAAAATCATAGAAAAGTTGCCTCTTGGTACTCGTTTGACAGGCGGGTCTTTCTTGTGCCAAAAAAGTCGGGCAGTTCGCGCCTAGTCATAGACTTAATCAGTTCTTACATTTCGAATTGTTCACAATGGATTCTCCGCATCTAATCAAATCCATACTAAGCCAGGGAATATCGGCCATCTCTGCGGATCTTTCCGATGCATACCTTCACATTCCAATACACTCTACTGCTCGTTTTTATCTATCCTTCGAAGTAGGGGCCAAAGTTATTGGTTTCTTGCTCTAGCGTTCGTTTTGTCGACCACTTCTTTGTGTTCACGCTCGGATAGCTCAGTCGGATTGCTCATTTTTTAGTATCTCGACAATGGGCCATTGGTAAATGGAGACAGAGACGTCCTTCTCTCTCAATTTGTCACTTTGATTAAGCTGTTGGTTAATTTCAAGAAGTCGGAGTTGGTTCCGGTGCAACAGATAGAGTTTCTGAGCCACCTCTTAGATTTTGTGAGGATCTGAGCGTCATCAATTCGAAATTGGATTCAAAAATTGTAAGCTCTGATTGTCCGAGTCGTGTCCACTTCTCAGCTTCGGCCTGTCTATTGGAGTCGCTTCTCGGTTTGTTAGTTGCCATGGAGAAGACTGTCCAGCTGGGCAGGGGCTATTTCGTCGTGCCAGGTCGCCACATCTTCGGCTACGCCTCTCATTAATAGCACTCACGCATCTCAATTGGTGGTAACGACAGGCAAGTCTCCTGAAGATTTGCCTTTCTGTCTTCCATCCAGAACGCGGCAGGCCAAGACCGATGCGTCTTGCAAATGTTGAGGTTTCTTTTTCCTGGGGAGCCCTTAGAAGGGACGGTGGTCTGCTCATGATAGCACAGCATGTTAGAAATTGAATGCAGTTTTGATTGCTTGTCAGCTTCTCTGCGTTTTTCAAGCGTCACGTGGTTGAGTTTCTCGTGGCTAACCATACAGTGCTTTCTTATTTGTTCAAGGAGGGCAGCACGCAGTCACCGATGTTTTGTCGACCAGGCAAGTTCCCTCACATCTCCCACAATTTTATATTATTCAAGCGTCACACATCGCAGGCATGCTGAACGTTCCTGCCGATTTGCCGCATGGGCGAGATTGGAGACGGACTGGACTTTGGTGTAGTACAAGTTTCAATGGACTACAGTTTAATGGCCTTGGCGGTTGCCTCAGGTCGACGTCTATGCAAACCACCTAAATCATAGCCTCCCCGTTTAGATTTCTCCGTGTCCGGAGCGTTAACTATCGATGCGTTAGTTAGTATTGATTGCGTTTCCGCCGCCCTCACTAATGCTGAAGGCATCCTTTCAGCTTGAGCGTCCTCTGTAAGACAGAATAGTGGTTTCTTGAGTTTTGTCTTCTCTTTTGAAAAATCTCGGTTCTTCACTCTTCAATCATGCTGTTCTTTTTTTGACAAATTGCTTACATTAACGTGCGTTTTCCTCGTCGTGCTGGAAATACATGTATGGGAATACGTACGTTGCAAAACTCTGTAACTCAAATTAATGGGTCATGGGAGGCGGTTTTCGCAAAACCATTACCATCTTTTCTGAGAATTTGTATATTAGGTATTTTTAAACAAATTCTGACAGCAGCCTTGCCGGGTGTGATATTACGCGGAAGTGTCGACACCACGTCGATGTGCCCAGTCTCCCTACCACGCACATATACAAAACGACCAAGTACTTGTCGTAGCACGTTACAGCGTCATCCATTTATGTCTTTCATGCGTAGTATCACAGTAGAGCGCTCTAAAACACCTATATCTAACTTTATCATAAGGGCATTCTGTTAGCATATGATAATATTTCCAAGGAACCTGATGATGTTATGTGAAAGAGGATGTCAGCCCATCAGGTCAGACATGTAGCATACTCTTTGCGCAGTACTACTGGTGTTGGGCAGCTCCAAACACCTTTATTTATCACTATTTACAAGTGGAAACAACTGATATGTCAAACTAATTTGCATAGTCTTGGTCCGTTTGTTACTGTTGAATCAGTGATTCATAATAGTCCCTCTTCTTGCAGATTTCTCATCAATCTGGCGGGAAGAAGACCTTTAGGAAGAAGACGAGCAAACAGACTCTCTTCTGTTATGTTTGGGTTTTCAATACATCGACTTCAGTGTATCTGTTCCATCCAGGTAAAAGGCATTGTGTCCACCAGGCGTTGTGTACCGCTGTCGTGTTTTTGACAGTGCAGTTTGGCACATGATACAGCATGGCACTGTATTTGGTTAGCAACCACTTGGCTAGTGGTGTTCCACGACACCCCTACTGAGATAAAAAAGGGGGCTATAAGCTCGTATCAGTATGTCGGTACTAATGTTCCAGTGTGCAAGGTTGTTAATAATGGGTAGTTCATGGTGAAATCTCACTTAGCCTTGTATTTTGCTATGGAATGTGGGACTGAATTAAAAGGTTGCACTGAATTCTTTTATTTCTGCCTTTTCCCAACAATGTTTTGTAGACAGCGTGTCAATCAGTTTGCATGCATTTGGTGTTCCATTTCTACCAACAGTTCGATTCTCCCCTACAAAATATCTTGTAGATGTAAAAGCCATCACTGAAATTATATCCATCCACCTAACCCCGCCCCCTTCAATTGAGATCGGATTGTCCGACAAGTTGGATAGAGTTCGATCAAATCACTTGTATTGCACCGACACTGATTGGTCGGTTGGTTGACAATGCAATGTAAACATAGTTACAGAGAAATCCCTTTCAAAATTTACCTTGCAATAATATCCTACAAAATTTCTCTTATGAATGTTTAAAACATTGAGAAACACATATTGATGAAAAAATTCTACATCTACAAGATATTTTCCTCACAAAATGCATATTAAGAAATACCTCAGGTTTACTTGTGCTGATGCTTACAAACGTTTCCAGGTTGTTTCGGTTGAAAGGATGCAAAATGACAGATATTTTTACCTGTTGGTCTGAGCTCTCTTAACATAAGACAAGCTCATTAATCTAACTATTAAATTTTTTGGATAGCAAAGTCATTCTACAAAGTACTGCTTATTTTGACCCCGTCATCGCTCTTTAATAACCTTTTCGATTTACATGATTCATCATCTTTTAAATCTACGTGGGGTGGAGTTCTGACTGATAAAATCTGTGACAGGATCACAATGAGAGTCTTTTTTTTCTACTCTTCTTCTAACAAAACATTGTGTAATTGTGAATATTTATCCCTCTCATTAAGATGGTCTTATTTACTAGTAAACATGTGTTTCAAATGCGTAATACGCACCTTGTCGCCAGGCTTGAAAGAGTATCGACCCAAAATGGGGTGTTATCAGGCCTACTGAAGTCGGTGGTCAGGTGTACGTTTTCTGAACTATTTTTCATCACGGCTTTTGGTGCTTTGTCAATGGTGTTTTGCATGGTGCTGTTGTATTTACCTGTAAATTTGCAGCTTATTTATGTATTTGTAGCACTTCTTGTGCGTAAAGTACCGATATTTTGGATTGACTGCTTTAATTGCATATTTAACTTTGGCTTCATTTTCGTTCTCCGCAAACGTCTGTTGAACACCCTTTCTCTTCGCGAAGCCTCTTGAACTTTATCAGTGTGTAGTCTGTTTGATGTCCTTTCATCCTTGAACATATCCGTTAATGCTAGTGAATGTCCAGGTTTATCTTTCAGTGCACGAAGCCACAGATATTTTGAAAATGTACCCACTACCACCAGAACATAATTTTGACCGTTGTTGTCTTCAGCAAAATTCGCTGTTTCCATTACATCAGCCGACCATTAATTATTTTTTATTGAAACAACAATGAATGATAGATTAAAGTATACATCATGAAGATAGTTCTGTCATAATGCAGACTAATGAAAAATGTACTGACCTCTTTACACGATGCCAAAAATTAGTCATCTAGGTCGCATCGTCATCACTTTACCAGACTCAGCCGTATCGTCGTTCTCCAATTTAGTTTCCAAAATATCTTCAAGGAGGTCCCGGAAATGAGAGCTTTTATGTTACTTTAAAAATGTGCTAAATTTTCATCAATAGCTTTTAAGATTTTATTATGAATTAAACCATTGCGAAGCATAAGACATTGGGTAGACAGAGTATTACACTTTTTTTGCAAAAACGCTTGGATGTCGGTTGGTTTCACCTTAATATCCATCTTCTTCTTAATGTTCATCTTAAGCCTCATCTGATGCTTAGTCCATCCCCTATTCTAAATAGTTTTTCTCTTTTTCTGACATTCTTTTCCTCTCTCGTCTCTGTATTCATTAGTAAATTGCAAACGTGAGATTCGCCATCAGTTCCGCCTGACTCGTCATTTACTGCATGTCTTTGTCAAGTTTAGTTATTTTACTGGTGTACAATGACTCTCAAGACACCAAATTTTAATATCTCTTTGAAAGTCATCAGCATTTTAAAAATGCAATCCAAATTCGTAACAAGATAGCTTTTTTGGGCCTTAGTGGCTCATACCTGGGAAAAAGGCCCACGAGTGCCCCCCGAAGGGTACAATGTGAATATCATCTCAAAAAATTACTATCGTCTATCATCGGTTACACTCTGTTATGCTTTTAGAAACAGCAAGGCCACTTATTAATTTCATGATATTACCCTAAAATCTGTAACCTATAAAAACTTCTATGGCTTCCCAAAAAATCCTGATTCTTATGAAATTGACCCCCTAAAATTAAATAATGCCTTCACTTGCAACATTGTGCCACTGTTGTGGTTTTATTTAGATTACATGTGCTTTCGTCATGTGGCGCTTCGATCAGTTTTGATTTTGAGTGAGAAATGTAACACATTTCAAAAAAACGTTGAGTGGGCCTTTAATCCCGCATTGGCGACTTGCCCCACCTCACTCTATCAGTTCCTGAGCATTAAGACGCTGTGTGACTGAATTTTTGCCACTTTAAAACAAGTTTTGGGTATGATAGATAGAAGAAAGAGACCAATTAGCTGGACCTTCTGTAAATAGATCAGCAATTTGCTCTTATTGACAATAAATCATTTAATATTATCCGGTTGTTTTCTGACATAAAAAGTCGTCACTGTCCAGATTGATGGAATTTCTTTCATGTGGTATAGTTGTTGTCATTTCTGTGCAGACCGACTGCCAACGTTTTCAAAAGAACAACTATTCTATTGGGTTTCAGTGTGTAATTTTGCCTTGCTGCCACACCTTCACTGCCAAATGTGTTTTCCACTACCGATCGGGGCCGAAGAAATGATTGTGCATGGGTTCAGAAAATGATAATGCTATGTATCGACTGATGAATACTTCTGATGCATGGTGGTGGTGGTGATTGTAGTTGTTATTGTTGTTTTGGTGGTGGTGATGGTGGTGGTTGTAGTTGCGGTGGTGTTGGTAGGGATTGTATTGAGTTTGTCGATTGATCCAAATGATTTGCACTATTTACGTGTTTTGATTCAAGATGCCTTCTTAACGCACAGCTTTGAGAGAAACTTTATCACAATGAGCACATTCAGACATCTTATCAACTCAAAATTCAACTATAAAATAATATTTTTTGTCCATGATGTTTATGTGCAAAATATGTGATCACGTGACATAATATGGGCGTTTTCTTATTTCGGCTTTATCGGTTGCCTATGTATTAATTTTCTTCATTTTTCTCGTGCTTCTCTTTGACTTGCTCTGCTTGAGTTTGTATTAGCATTATTGGCGTATGGTATATCTCCATTGCTCCCTTTGGTGTTTGATAACTGTTTATGTGGTCTTCACCACTGAAAATCCCTGTATGTTGTTAACAGTGTTCTCCGTTTGTAACAGGTTGGATCCCAATTTATAGGCATAGCTTTTTGGATCACAGGTGACAAAGTGTGTCATTTTTCTATGTCAAATTTTATCTTTGAGCTCTCCTAAATCATCACCTAGCGAACTTCTTCTGTGGACTTTGTTGTGTAAATAATAGAATCTGTGTAATAATATAATGCTGTCGTTTTCTAAGCAACTGTATATTCTTAGCATTGTCTGAGCTGATGTTTGAGCGATTAATGCCACACATGTTCCAGTTGATGTTTTTACGAACTGGTTTATGTAGTTCCATCTCACCACCACCATATCATCGCTTACAAAATTTAAATCTATAACAATGTGCCATCCGCTCGTTAGCAAATCAAAATATTGTGGTGGGTTTCTGACATAAGCCAGCTGAGTAAGACTTAGACGCTGGCCAAATTTTCCCAAAAAACTATATAACATCATATTTGATTGTGAACGGCTCCCGGGATTTCCACTGATGTTTCGGTATTCTAAGCATACACTCCCACGCTCTGTGTAGCTGCTAGTGCAGTGTCGTTTTTCATTTTCTCCGGTGCCATGTCAACCATCCCCTTGACTCTAGTTTTAGTTTCAAAAAGGTCTCAACAAATCCTGCAAGAAGACCACCTTATTTTTTTTCAATATCATATTGTGCTATTTCATCGTGGTGCCAAAATACGTATATCTTGACGTCTTGTCTAGTTATCGCACTTTTTGCAGTTCTGCTGCTGTTATTGTATTGGTGAATGCTCTTGTGCAGTATGTTTGCATGTTGTTGATTGTTCTGGGCACATGCAGAGAACAATGTAAGTTTGTAGTCGATATTGCAGTGCAATATGGCTATGAACATTCCTGTAGTTGTAGTACTTTCCACAAAAATTGTCTTTAACAGTTGTCAATGTCATCGAAATTTACAAAGATCTTATGTGCTGACTGTACAATTTTTCTAGCATGTTTTAAAGTAAGGATACAGAGACGTTAAGTCAACATAACCGATTTCTACGTCAGCACTTGCTTCCTTGTATGAGGTGAAATGTCCGTTCGACCTCCAGCAAATGTATCCCTTGTATTAATTGGCTCGGCTATCTCTAGATCGTCTATAAACCTTTTCTGTTCTAGTTTATCTTTAAGTTCTTTGTTCCAATCACACTCCCATTTGCTGATATACAGAAACCCAATTTCTTCAAAGTACTTTTGTTTCTCAAACGTGGCTTAATAAAGCTCTTCCATTGTTTCCATATTCACTGAATTGACTGCAGTTCTAGTGTAACACTAAAGATGCTTCAGATATTCCAGGGCGACTTCCTGTCATTATTTTATTTCAAAATACACATCTAATTTTCCCAATGTTTGCTCACCACTGTTGCACACAATAGACATGAGCTGGAATAAACCCGAGCATTTCCTCTTCAAGAAAATTCTTTGTATAAAACCTCAAACATGCAGACGCAGTTGTGATACATTTATTAAACGTATCTATGCTGCAATGCATATTCATACAAAAACTTAAAAGTCGGAGGATATCATATCTAATCTGCAATATTTCAGCATTTCTTCTTTAAAATTAAAAGCTTTTTGATGTTTTTTTTATGCCATTGAGTGGGTGCCACTCTTTCATCAGCTTTCATGCTATTCGGATGAAACTTTTTGCAACCGCTTGGAATAATAATAGGAAAATTGCCTTGTGAAATAAGTTCATCATAACTGAATAAGAGTAATAGCGCTTGAAAGTGTTACCAGAAAAGTTGGACAGATGGACTTTTATTGAATTTTGAAACAGCCATTGCTTGATTGATTGCCATTGCCATTGCTTGATTGTATTTCCACAAGAAAAATTCTTTTCGTTTACTTTGGGGCTTTAGTTATTTCTTCATTTATGCACAAAAAGGAAAAACGTTTACCGTATTCATATTTAACATGAGGAGGTATTCATCTCATATCTGTCTAAGTATAGACCAGTAATTAAACCTTAATACTGTTCTGAAAGACCAGAAATAATACGCAATGGTTTTTCCAACCACTTTTTGCTTACATTAACATGCACGACAATACTTTGAATACTCATATGGAATAGCACTAAAATCGGCAAACTTCCTTTTACCGTGTTCCTGTCAGTAGTGTTTGCTTGTGAACTGAAATAGCTCATACTAAACACATAATATCCCATTCCATGTTTGATAACCCTTTACAATGGCTGATAGAGAGATTGCAAGGAGGTTGCAAGTGGGTGTTATGGCATGCTAATTAGGAAAGGCTCGCCTGTGTTTACTGTCGCCTCAGCAGTATTTCGCCATGAATTTCAGCCTTTATGAAAAATAGCAAACAACAAATAAAACAAATATGATATGCTGTAAAACACACCATACTATATACACATAACAAGACATCAACCTACATCAAGTAAGTCGTAATTTATCACTGTTAATACTCTCCTCCTTCTTTAACTATGGAGTTAATGGGCCTGAACTCTCCAACATGCTACTCTTAATAATAGTTCTAGTCGTAGCAGTAGTAATACTAGTAGCATTTCTGGTACTGGTAGTAGTAATAGCAGTAGGAATAGCAGAACTTATGCACGACCTAGGACAATTTCCCGTTTGTGTGATCAACTCGAAGACAACCGCATTTTTTGGGATTTGTGCAACTTGTAGAAGAGGGGAATAATGATTTTATTACAACTGATTTCAGACATTCTAGCCTATTACGTGATCGCCTATGGTGGTATGGGATACTCACCCAATCCGGAACATGGCTGAAACTGTAATTGTGCTTTGAATTTAAGAAGAACCACGATGTTGTCGTGGTATTCTATTAAAGTAGATAAATCGAGGTAGTCTTTTTAGGGAGTCTCAAGATCGCTCGATCAAATAAATCACTTACTGAATTCTGATGTCACACTTCTCAAAAAGAACACGAGTGCTTGCAAAGATTTTAAGCGAGTCTCTAGTACAACCATATGGAAACATAAACATGCCATAAGTGCGTTACCGACTGCCCTAACATTCAAAACATTATCGAAAAAAGTACGGCTGCCATACCAATTGTCTTCCTGTTATTGAGCAATGAAGGAGGAGTAGTTGTGATCTTATTTCGTATTGCTTTTATGTGAGTAATGTATTTTTGGAAAGAGAAGATGGTGGTGCATGCGTTACATGAATTACCCTTACCGATGGAAAATCAGCTCCACTAAATCACTTAACGAGCAGTGGCAGTGTCTTTCAAAGTTTCCACCAAATGCAGAACATAACAGTAGTAGTAACAGTAGTATCAGTCGTAACAGCAGAAGTAGGAGTAGTAAGTAGTCCTATACGTCTTTGGACTTATGACTTAGGACAGTACTTTCTTGATTGACAGATGTCTCCCTAACCCCCAAAACATCGCATCTGTCTTGACTGGCCAGGGGGCGGAGGTAATTCCCTTCCCGTTAAAAGTCAAGAAAACGAGCTTTGTCAATTAATGTAGAGAAAAGAAGATCAAGCTAGAGATTTGAGTAACGACAGCCCCGGTAAGGGCACTAAGTGACATGACGATTGAGTCGTTGAATCTTCGATATTCTGTGCTGAGATGGAAACGCTGTGCCCAGAGAAAAGTCAAGATAGAAATTATTGTCTCTGAGCGGGAACAGACCGAACTACCGGAGACCTAAGGGAAGTATTGCTGTAGAAGCATCCATCACACTTGAGAAAGTCCTTTTCTACATTGGCGAAAAATCAGTCGTTAAGATACAAAAATATAGCAAGATATATGCGCCTTCCCCACTTCTTTAGAACCTTCAAAATCCGAGAAAAAATAAGTTGACAGAGCCATAAACCAAAATCCACTTCAAAGCAAAGGAAGCGAAGCAATCAATTGTATGCAGGGATATGGGGGTTATGCATCTTATAGGTAGGCTGGTATCGCCCAAATCTCTTGAAGTAAAATGGCTTTTATGACCTAGGGCGTGTCTCATTTCAAAGAATTGAGTTCCATAGAATTATTCAAATGACATAGCTCTATGACAAGACGACATTTGTGTATATTTTCTAACAAGAAAAATACGACTTGATTTACGCCTGTTGGCACTGATACTATAGCTTGCTTGCTTAATAATTCTTTAAGCATTGACTAAAAGATTGTGTAGTGAAGAGACAAGGGTTGGGATGCCTGACTGCGGAGGAAGGATTAGTTGATCCCCTGCAACTTTCTTGAAAAGTGACACAGCAAACTAAAACTATTTTGAAAATTTCTTCTTTCTCATGCTTTCCAAAAGTATTTCAACATACCAACGGAAACATTCGAGATACGCATGTTGTCTGACCCGAAAACTTTGGTTGTCTCCTATTTGCTCGCTAATTTGTTGTCTTGTCTTGTCTGTTCTATTGTTTTCTGTGTGACGTCTGATCCCTATTGTTCCCTATTTGTCCATTCTATTGTTCTCATCTCAGGCTCCTTTTTTTCTAAGACATAAACATTTCAACTGATCAGATCTTGAGGCTAAGGGTTCCGTTCATCCTTATTTAAACAAACTGTAGTGAAAGATTCTATTGATAACAGGTTTTGTAAGACGTTTGTACCGGTGGAATTTTTATGAGTAAATTCTTTAATGAATGCACAGAGTATTACTAACATTGTCCACAGTGTTGTATAAAAAACATTTATAATAAAGTGGAGAAACGTGTTCTAGACACAAAAATATGGAACATTTAGATGAGTCATAATCTCAAATATATAATTTAATCAAAGCATACGTTGCGATCTGTCCACAAAATCAATGTGGTTATATTGGATGATATAACGCCGATTTCTTAACTGAAGGTAGTGATCACCGATTTTTGTATGTTATCAACTTGACGCATAATTTGTCCCTTCTGGAAAGAGTGCAGTGATTCAGAGACGCAATAATCATTACATTATCATCTTTTATTCAGACATGAGTCAAGATCAAGTGCGAACCCTTGGCACCTTTATGATTCCAGGACGAATAGATCAGTTTCTGTCAGTATACACTGAGGCAGCGGAAAAACCTTGTTTTCGGTGCAAAAACAAAACAATCTGGAGCAAAAATTTTAAAGACATTTTGAAAATTTAACATATTTTTAATCACAGCAGAACCTTGTCAAGACATTGAATTGATAGCCTATAGATGGCGCTCTATTTCACTGTGATAACTATGGCTCCTCTAAAGATGATGAAAATACAGGCGAACGATCAACTCCTCTTCATTTGTGTAATGGTTATCAAAGAGACGACATGGCTCAAGCGACCGAAGGCAAAATTATTTGTGTAAACTTCTGCACAATTTAAACACACACACAAAGCAAATTATTTCTGCTGTGTGTGGAGATGTGCTTGGATATCCCAGAACCTCTCCTCTCCTCTGAATCTGCAGCTTAACGCAGGCGTTTATGCACTACTAACGACTGCGAACAACCATGACAGGTAGAGATAATTTTGCTAAGACAGATCTCAAATTGATGAGGACGTATAATCGCAAAACTTTTGAAAAAGAAGGGAGAATTTTTTTGTTATACAACTTGGTTTATTGTGTTGCATCTGCTTTATTCATCTGGCAACGAGTTTAAGGGACAAGTGTTCAGTTGTAAGAATGAAGTGCAATGTATCCTGTGAGTGAAGCCCAGCAAGGTTGAATGCTCTATTGATTCAATCGAATTCTATATTGTTGTGAATTAATACTGAAAGGTTAAGGCATCTACCCTGGGAAATGTTCCAAAGTTAAGAACTGTGATCTCCGCTTGCCAAATGTGTTCACTAAACTGTATTCAAAAGGATTAGGAATGGCAATGGTCGAGCACTTGGAAGAAAAGTTTAAAGTGTTGTTAGTGATGGGAAGTAATGGGAAGTAATGAGAAGTGCTGGAAGTGTGCTGGATATTTCAAGGAATCGACGTTATGAAGTGGCGTAGAACATTAAAATGCCATTCGGTTAGATTGAAGGGCCGTGGAATAGATTCTTTGCTGAACATTTCAAGTTGGTGTGTAGATCTACGTAGGCAGCCAAAATGATGCAGGATCGAGGAAACCCTATCGTCAATGTAAATCAAGCAATGGATGCCCGGTTAGGATACAGAGAATGTCAAATTTCATGAATATTTTCAAAAGAAGACTTAAATGCTCTCCTGAAATTTTCATATTATACTCATTTTAGTGTTTTCAAAGCAATCTTTCATTGCATCAACTTCCATTAGGAGGTTGTTCTTTGGCTGTGACTTCGACGCCTGTACAACATCGATTTTCCAACGCTTATTGGACTTTGCATGGCATGGAAGGTCCATGAAAGTAGATGATTGATGATTGCGAAAACAAACAAGGTTGTGAATTGCACATCTATTCAATATTTCACCTGAGACTTTAAACTACCAGAACTTTAGCAGATTGATGGCGGGGCCTTTGTATGACTTAGGAGTGTATGTTTGTTTCCTCCCTGCTCCAGAAATGTTGATGTATTTCTAAAGATTTAATACAAGTTTATAAATATTTAATCTGAATAGATAAGTTTTTAAAGATTCTTTTTAACAAAAGTAGCGATATATGCATTTGATTTGTGATAGGTATTGAGTTGCAGAGCACTGGCTCGAGCGCCATACGATGCGCGGGATTTCGGAACGTAAAGATCAAGGTCTTGCGATGATCTTAGTTGCGATAAGGCGTTATCAAACATGAGATGCATTATGGAGCGCTGTTGTTAGACGATTGCCACTTTAGACAAGGTTCTTTAAATGTTGCCCGATCTTCGATTTTGAGCCAGTTAAGCTCCTTCAATAGTTAAACTGAAGTCTCTAGAATTTTGAAGAATAATCCTCGCGGCTATACTCATGACTTTCTGAAGGCGTGAAATATGGGTTATTGGTAGTGAAAGCAAAACTGCGTTACAATAGTCTATCCTCCTTATGACATAACACTGCACTAATGTCTTTCTCGAACCAAATGTTAAGTAGGGTCTTACTTTCCATATCTGGGTGAGATAGCACATGCAGATTCTGATAATGCTGCTACTTTGTCTCTCAATACAGAGTGATCGATTGATTGAATACCAGATATTTCAAACCTTTTGTTGAGCTAACTACATTATTGCCTACTTCTGACTCATGAATGATGACTTTAGTTCTACTTTGGATGCTGCAAACCACCATAAACTCGGTCTTTGTAGAGTTTTTAGTCTTTTTTTAGTTGTCCAATTCTATATGCAGTTGATAACACGCTTAAATCCAGTGTGGCATTCTTCTGAGCTGAGGGGCCTGCAAGTGAGATTTGCTTGAAAAGACCCGAATCGTCTCGTCATTCTTTCAGTTCGAGGTTCGGAAATAGGACAGCGATATAAATAAGATGAGTCTTATGGTACAAACATTTAACTTTTTTATTTTCTTCAGTTATTGCAATCATTAATGTGTAATTCATTTAAATGTTAAGTGAGTGTGTTTGACCGATACCTTCAATCGCATTTATCTGTTATTTGTGGTATATTCTGGAATGTGACCGTTTAGGGCAGTTTAGGAAGGATCCGATGAATACATTTCTGCCATTTCCTGTACCAGTTACAAACAATTCCAGTAGCGTTTTAAGTTATTTTTAAATACTATGGGCCGTTCTTAATGTTTTATTTATCTATTATTTTGGTTTATTATTTAGGTGATCAACTGTTGTTTTTTCTTCCTTTTTCATTTCGTATTGCATTTAATCGTCTTGCATTTACAGAATTATGAAAACATTGCATAATATAGCCAATAAATGTGTCAAATAAAAATCTTCAATTCTGACTATTCAATGGATGCAGAAGTCGCGTTACCCAAGTCTGTAGAAAACGTGTCAACAGTAATCCACAACAATAAAATAATTTAGCTTTTAAACACGTTTAAACACTTGTCGTGGTCTAAGTTGTATCTTATGTCGTTTTAATAGTTTGGGTTGCGACCGACTATTAAATTTCAAGGAAGTAGAACAATTTTTAGTATTGTCGGGAAAGTTTTTGGTTGTGCCAACTTTCATACTTGTCCTGTAAGTCACTTCACTGTCATTATTTTTGCGATGCCTTGATGAGTTTCATATGTTTTCTAAGCTGTTCTTAGCGGCTTAGTAAGTTTTAAAAAACAGCCAGGTTTGACGGTCAGTCACTCTCATTTTCTCCTAAAATTCAACTGCGGTAGAGGGCGTTCCCTTTTTTCTAATCACTTTCTTCATATGACTTTACTTCCAATCAATGTGTTAATTGAATCTAATACTCGATTACCGAGAACTAAAGGTCGCGGAGCGTAAGTACCTCCTTTGAGTCGTGGCACTCTGTTGCAGGCTGAAGTTAAAATTGAAATTACACGGTTTAAATCTCAAATCATAGTCAGCAGATTATACGAAGCTTCAACCTGATCTGGTAATTATAAGTAATGCCAAGACTGATCGCAATTCAGCGCGAACGTGAGATATGTATACTTCAAATGGGAAATTCGACCTCAGTGATTGCTAGAGCTTCGAGAGTGCACTACTGCCCCAGACCTGATCAAACAATTGTTCTGTCACATCTTAGAGACGAATTTATGATTTATTTTTCAATCGTTTTTACGTTTTTACAGATTCATCTGTTTCAAAACTTTTCTGTTTCTTTTGGCAACATAAACAGTGACAGGGGAGACCTTTGCTCTTTTAAAATATGGATGCATTCTAACTTTTGCAAACAGGTTTACAGCATGTAATAACTTTATCTTGCATTCGTTTTTACAACAGGTTAACTTGGAACATTCTGCACAATTTTAACTAGGCGACTGATTAAGTTATTCAAATGCACTACATTAGGGAAATTAACACAATACAGTTTCTCGATTAATAACGGATTCTGATGGATAGACAAGAGTGTCCTTTTCTTGAAATTCTTTTTGGAATTTTTAGAAACATGTACAGTTCGTTACTTTCTGGAATTACCTCTAAATTTAAACGATTTATAGTCTTCACAATGAATATTTGCTCTTCTGAGTGCATGTCCCCAATATAAATCGCAAAGGAATATTATTGTCATTAACAATTACAGAGTTATGAGGAAATGAAAATTCAAGCAAACTTGAAACAACGAGATTTGCATGCGATTCTGCATTTGCTGCCCCTTTTGGGGTGACGGATTGTCCCATAAATTATATATCTAACAATACTCTGTCCAGATCCACTTGGCACTTTGCTGATTTACTTGGAATTGAAAAGTTGTTCCACTACATTTAAACGAAAGCGGGCCCCAAATTGCTCTGGATTTGAATTATTACACTTACCTCCTTTGCCACACATTAATATGAACATATTTTCTAGCCCTGATTTTATCGATTTGTCAGTAAAATTTGAAAATCATGTTTTTCGCGAAAGTCTTTTCACAATGAGAGTAAGCTGTTTAATGAAATTATCCACCCCTCCAAGCAAGGTACTTTCTTTCCATTGCATAATTTCAGTTAGTTCAAATATTCCAGAAAGATAATGAGAAAACTTTTGTGTTCAGTTTCATTGTTAAAAGCATGTTTGAACTGCTGAGCTGAGTTCAGTGTGTCATATTTAATGTATTAAAAATATGTCGAACAATTCTAAAAACCTCGATGTTGCTAAAGCTTTTCCGGAAAATTTTCCGAACGATACCAAATCAGAAATTCCAACAGCAACCGAATGACTTAAAACTTGGGCCGTTAAATTTAGCGGAAAACGACTTGACTACATTGTGATTACCGGTCAAGTTTTGGGGCTAATCTTTATGACTGCTTTCTATCTAATCCATATAAGTCTCAACCGTAACTCCGCTTAATCGTATTTTAACCTGCCTTAAAACTGTTTTTTAAATAATTGTTGCGAACATTTTGACAACTTTTACATTAAAACCTAGAGAACTATCTTTTCTAATGCAATTTTTACACGATTTTTTAGAATAACAGCAGAAATGGAACCAGAACTTCAAAAATAACCGAGAGGCTGTTTCCACTTTTGTTTTAAACCCATTAACACACATGCTGTGGCATGGTTAGCAATATATTTTGTCCTCCACAGTACCCTAAAATCTTCAAAGCCCTCTATTGAATCCTTGCTCGAGTTGTACGTAGGCCTACTTTTTAGCAACATCTCATAAAATAAATCAGAAATTCTATTACCAACAGTCATGGTATGTGCTTTCAGTTTCAAAACTTCAAATATTGGTTTTTTAATGTTCGCTGTTTGATATAGTCTGAATATCTGCTTTCTTGTAGTGATAAAATATCGATAATGCGATCATGTTCTCCTTCGCCAACGAAATCATTCCCCTTCGTGTTCTCTCTGGCACACTTATCTGAGTTTATATAAGGCTTATGGTTTCTGAAGGTAAACATTCATTCAACTTTTTAATCATGTCGATTTTTCTTCTGTTTGACTGTTTTGGCGTCCTTTTTGGCAGCTGGTTCTCGCTCCCATAGCTTTGAGTTTTTAGTCATTCTTTGACTGTTTTCAGCATATGTTTGCGACGGGTATCGAGGATAGAATGTGGTTGTAGTTTTCTGGAGAATAAGAACTAGTTTCAGCTAAATCCCATTTGTCTACCATTAGCTTTTTTCTTGCTGAAGTATTATCAAATTTGTTGATGATTCTTTGACGGGTTTTGGTTTTGGAGTGACCACTGGGAGCGGATTAAGCAATATCACATAACGTAGGAACGACCTTCCATACCAGTCCCCTTCTTGTAGATGCATGCATGAACTAATAGTCCTCTAAATACTTTCAACACAGTCTTTTATTTTGTACAGATACACTACAATTAACTTTCAAACCCATCTCGTCTGCAGTTGAAAGCCAACTTCTTACATCTATAACAGAAGTAAATTACTTCCCATGTATTTCCATGTGTTTCTACAGTTATTGGTCTGGCAATTTAGAGATTATATACAGTGGCGAATCAAGGATTAGGGGAAGCGCTTCAAGGGGAAGGTGGGCCGGAATGGGGCGTTGTCAAAAACGCGCTTTTTGATAAAACGACTCCGGTTCCCCGGCAAAAAGAGAGCAGGACCCCTTGCTTCCAAATTTGCCACTGGTATTAAAAATTTGCAACATAAAAAGAAGAAAATATAATATACTCTACGAAAATTACCCAAAATATTATGCATTACGGATAAAAACAAAAAATTATGACGTTGCACAACTAAAAACAAAGACATGAACTGGGTGAAAAATGTACAGGTAGAGACACGATAGCAGTAGTCTTGTAGCGTTTGTTGTTTTATAATAAATGTTTTATATATGCTTCAGAATTCTTCGGGAAACAAAAATAAAAACGATAATCAACAATTATTAACTCTGTTAGAACAGCTGATAGCACTACAAATTACTTCACCCCTCTTATTTTGAGCAGCCATTTTGTTTAGTTATACAAAGATACCACTTATCAGCTGTCTGAAAATTCTTCTAGGATCTATTTTCATTGTTTACAGGAGATGATTTTTGACCAGTTTCCTAAAAAATTCTTTCTTAAGGGCTTTTCTTATGGTCTCTATTTAGTTTGCATGGAATCGGCTCTGCAAACGGGACAGTTTCAACGTTTTGCTGTTCTCCTTTCCTTCTGCCAGCAACAGCACTGTCTCTTCCTGTGTAAGTCACGCAAGCATTGGCGTGTTGTAGCGACTTGACAAAGGGCGGACTTGTGATTCAATTGCTACTACCTCCGGCACGGCTATTGAGCGGTAACCGTGGTTGCACCATTTTGATACTGTGTCTGATTGTTGCATCACCGACAGTGTGAATGAATCGTCCCTGTTTCACTGTATGAGCTTTCTTGCTAACCTTGCCACGAGTATATAATTTCAGTAGCGATTCGAACAGGCGGGTATGTTTATTAATACGCGGCTATCACAACTGGACATTGTCACGATTGTTGCACTTTCAAGTGCCGCGTTGTCTTTGTGTAATGATTACGTGTCTGGTGTCTACGCCTAGTTGTCGTGTTCTTGTAGTACATTGACCATGGGATGGCTTGCACTTATCACTCAGTGAGCCGTGCATGTGCCGTGGCGTGACTGTTACGACCCGTGATTGCGCCGTGTTGTCGTGTCATGGGTCGCTGCCCTCACGGGTCGTACCTGTCGCGACCGATGGCAGTGACGGGACGATCAGGTGACTGGTCGCTGCTGTCACAGGCCGTACACCACAGTGGCGCTGACACCACAGTGGAGGTGATGGGTCGATCATTTGAC
Organism: Protula sp. h YS-2021; assembly: GCA_949752745.1. NCBI lineage: Eukaryota > Metazoa > Annelida > Polychaeta > Sabellida > Serpulidae > Protula > Protula sp. h YS-2021. The sequence goes on along the minus strand of OX457025.1, from coordinate 47,739,598 downwards.
GGGTCATCACTGCCAAGGGTCGTCCATGTGGCAGGTAGTCACTGTCACGACCTATGGCCATGATGGGTGGTCGCTGCGCTGGACGTGCATGGCACGGACTGCTTGGGCAACGTCTCGATCACCTGTTTACACTGCTGTATCGACTTCATATCACTGTTTGCAATATTTTTATACAATGTTAGTTATTAGGTCGTGTTTTCTTTTATTTTAATAACTTTTTACAGCAACGACGGTTGTCTCTACAAACATGTGGCTTCCTTTCTGTTGTAGACCCACAGTTGATCCCGGACTCCTGTGATCTAATCAAGCTGGCCAGTGATTCTTAGGTGCACGGCATGTCTACGGCGCTAGACCACACACACAGCCTTGTACTTTATACAATCGATGCGACCGTTGCGTGCACTTGGAGAATTCATTCTTTTCTTTTGCATCAGAAGGAGTCTCCTCACGTGCGAGATAAGTGGCGTAACAGTTCGAACAGTGATAAGTCGTTGGGTTACACGAGACTTGTCACTAGCGGGGGTGATTAACTTTGACAAATCGGATACTGACACTCCAACTGAGTCAAAGAAACGTAGACTCAAACCGATGCCAGCTTCTCCGCCTGTGGTTATCTTGTCCTCGCCTGGTCCATCGCTATCACGTTGATATCACATCAACGGTGTGCACACGCACTGTCAGATCGACATCTACTGAGCTTGCGCCGATTGAGTCTATGATATCGACGACGGTGTCATCTTATCCATTATATAGTGATTTCACAGTGAAAACGAACACAAATGTGCAAGACAGTATTACCTCTGAAGTGACTATTCCTGCAGACACGTCATGTTAGCTGTTCTCAGACTTTCCAGGGGCGGATCCAGGAGCCATGTTCATGGGGGGGGGGGTGGACAAAATTTTTGAAAAAAACACATCATGCAATATATTAAAATTCAACCACGCACATTTCACACCAGTTTAAATATTTCTTCACACAAGTGTCACGTATCATAAATGTATCTTGAACAAGTGTCTAACAAGTACGAAAAAAATGGCAACGGAAATAATAGCACGCAGAAAAAATGGCAAAGTTGAAAAACGGAAAACATGGCAAAATAAGGCATAAAAACATTTTTTCTACTTTATTTATCTACTTATTTACAGCCGTGGTTCCTACTTCAACCATTAAGCTTATTCCACAAAATTGTACATCATACCACTAGTAATATCAGTCATTACAAAACCAGCAAGGTCACTCACCAGCATCGCGAAGATTAACCACAGTGCATACACACAGATTAAGTCTCTGCCTAAAAGAGGTCTTGCACCCGACATTGTGTCATTTGTGGCACTGAATGAACTTTTCTCTGATCCTGAGTAGGTAGGTGAGGTAGCACAGAGATAAATTTTCAGTCATAAGGACGCCTTGTGCCTGGCAGTGCGTCTTAATGTGGCACTGAATGGTCTTTCCTTTGATCGTGAGTAGGCAAGCGAGGTAGCTACTATGTTCAATTTTAACACGACTAAATTTATGAGGACGTTGCCAAATTTTCCGTTCTTACACTTTGCACACTTTTTCCCTTGCTATTATTTCCGCGTGCTATTTTTTTCCGTTGCCATTATTTCCCTTGCCATGTTTTCCGTTGCCATTTTTCCTACACCCGGCTAAGCACTAACAGTCTTTAATGCTGATTATAGCGTGTCATCATCAAATTTGGATTGACTGTGAAATTCGTTTCCAGTAACACACACTTTTCACTGTTCGATACTCTTCGTCCGATAAATCTGCTATATCAGCTTTCACGGGAGTAACAGTATCACGTGTACTTAACGATTCAGAGAATTTTTGTCGTCTTGTGTTATTTCCGTCACTATTTTTAGGTGAGTCTGGCTCTTTGCTGGAACCAATGAATAAAAGACTATTTAAATGACTTAAAAATAATTTAATTTTTATACATTAAGTGGCATTTTTCCTTTATTTGAATTTTTGGTTCATTTTAATAATTTTTTCTGGTTTACAAATTAACATTAAAATAATGTTAATTTACATTTTCTTGCTGAAGAAATTTGTTATCCGTATATTAGTCATTACTCCATTTACAATTTCACTTAATTCACATCATAAACAAATACATCATTTATCGATTGCACGTATAAATACTGACTTCTGCGCTAGGGATTCCGGGTTTTAACCCGTTTCCTAGGATTAAGGCACACGTTGCTATACAGCTCTAATATAGAGGCCCAAACAGTGAGTAGCTAGTTATATTTGTATAAAATATATACTCCGGCTCCCTAGACAATGAGGCCCGCGCCTTTGCTTAGAGATAAGTTTTAGTGCCTTACAATTATTACGCAGCCCCCTTGATGAGTGTACTTAAATGTGCAGTACGTTGTAAATAACAAACAAAGAAATGTAGTCTGTTAAAAAATAGGCCCTTGATGAATGTTCTCCACGGCGCACTCTTCGTCTGGTGAAGAACAGGGGGAGATGAGCGAGACCGCACCTATCCCTCAGACTTTTCGCGGGAGCACAAATAGCCGATATCAATTCCTTCCCAACTTAATATACATGAACCGCCATCGCCACCTGCTCCGCGAGTACCGTTGACTATCAGGCTTTGCCACACGTCATGACGCTTGGTGACTATAGGCCTTTACGGCCTGTATGTACCCCCACTCAGCCATGGATAGACAACGTGCAAGAGGAATGAGAGAATTCTTCGATTTCCGAATCAAGATGACGCCATTTAAAAATTTACATATTGTTAAGTATATCAGATATCTTCAAAATAGATATCGGATTTCCAAGTTTCACATAGCAGTTTGTAGAGCGCTTGTGTATACGACAATATTATTGTGTTTGAAAGTTTTTGTTTAACTAGGTTTTGAGACATGTAAAATTCTGTGTTATTTAACACAAAATTTTTGTGTAATTTTCAAGTATTTAGAAGTAGCGCAAATTGTAACTGATATTGCCCTTTTGTAAACGAGTTCATGATCGTTCCAAAAACATAACTTTCTGGTTTCTATGCAACTTGTAAAATATGTTTTTGGGTAGATATTTTCCTATTGGTTCTTGATTTAGGCGCGAAACGCTCTGATTGGTTGAATTATAAATACTGCTTCTTCTCAGCAAGTACATAAGGAGCATACAGTCTGCACTATTAGCAGTTAATTTTAAGTAAGCAGTGAGGCCACACGTCAGGTGTGAGTCAAAATGTTGCAAAGTGAGCTGCTAGTGTGGAGTTTCAATGGTGCATTCGAATGAAACGTTGGATAAACTTTGTTGCGGATAAGTTGTTAAATAACGAATAGTCAATTTCAAACTCATGCAGCTTGGATAGATTTTTAAAAATGGTTATAAATGTAAAAATTCGTGGACAATTTTAGATTTTGTTCCAATGTTTGGAGAATAAAGACAGAAAACGAGAATCTCTGTTTTTGTTGAATGGACCTTGCCTCCATAGTAAAAGTCAACGACGCACAACGTTAGGAGCCGTATATTTCATTAGGGGCAATTTCAAAAAAGTCAAAACCGCAGGCGATGAGGCTTACTTTGTGTTTGACTGGCCTGTCACAACCGACACCAAGGGACGAAATTCTTGGTCTATTCACGGCACTCTGCGTAGTGAACGTATTACAGGAGAGGATGGAAGAATTTTAGTCTTTCGAAGTTGCAAAATCAAGCCAGTGGTCGGTTTGTTGCCGTCTAGATTTCTACACATTAATGTCTCCACGCATCAGTTCAATGACGGAATGTTGCATACTCGATCTCTGGCCTATTCCAGTAAATAGGGCTTTGGTTGCCCAATGTTAACGCAATGTCCAGCGTACCTTTGGCGAACAGGGACTAAAGGTTCAGGGGAGAAGTCACACTTTCGTTTCAAGATGTGGCTTGGTTTATTGGGTCGAATAAAAAGTCACTGTTTGAGACTGTTTTCGACTCGGTTGTGGCAGCATCGTCGGAACTGCTGAATGCTCATCTTTTAGCTGTTTGTTTTGTTTTTCGGCATGACTAAGTGTTGACACATTCAAATATCAGTACAGAAGACACCGGCAAACCTCGATGCGCGCCAATAGACAGGCAATTTTAACTTTTCCGTCCGATCTGTTGAAGGAGGAATTGATGAGCCAGAGTTAGGTCTCAAGACGCATTTATGCATTGTGCTTTTATTCCTCAGTACAACAGGCAGCGCAGCGAAGTCTTCCATGAAATCCGCGTCAGCGACCAAGAAGCGACAAGGTTCTTTAGCGGCATCAAATCCGCAGACCAAGAAGTCCAAGGTGGAGACTAAAAAGTCGGCATCTATTTCAAAGCAGAGGTAGTAACCAAAGTATCCGGTCGAGATCGCCCCGCAATCCCTTCCAGATACTTTATTTCTTGCGAAAAATTGCTTTCGTCATTAATCACTTAGGTGCTAATTTGCCCGTAGAAGACAGAATAAGGAATTTTTCGCAAGCAAGCCTGGCAATCACTTTTGGATCCCAAACAAGTAGTCCATCGGTGCATTGGTGATACCCCTTTTGTTTGCAAGAGACATGTCAGATCAACAGATTCTTCTTCCGGTGGACACGCTCACAGATCCTTCTTTAGTCGCGTCACACGATGATTTAGGAACTGTTAGATAAAAAGCCATAGAAACAGGTACCTGAGGTTACTAAAGGTTTTTTTTAGTCGGTTCTTTCTTATAGCACAAAAAGTCGGACAGTTAGCCCGTAATCGTAGACTTTTCACAACTCAGTCAGTTCTTACTTTCAAATAATTCAAGATGAACACTCCACTTCTCATGAAATATACACTAAATCGAATCTAAGCATCTCAGTGGATCTTTCCGATGTATGCCTTTACATTCCGATGCACTAAATCGCTCGCTTTACCCTCCTTCATGGCAGGGTTATTGGTTATCGTGCACTTCTTTTAAATTCGCCGACTTCACTTTTCCTGTTTGAATGTTCTGTCTTTATGTTTATAGAACAACATAAATACAGGTAATTGCACAGGTTTTTATAACCGCATAACAAGTAAATAAATTGTAGCATGCAAAAATACCTAGGCCATTTTTTGCGATGATCTCAGTGATGATGAGGATATTAAGCGACAATCTAGAGCTATACACTCTGGGTTGTACTACAATAATCAATATATTTAATCATTGTTCAGAAGATGTAAACTTTATCTTGTTCAAAACATATATCAGTAAATTTTATACTTCCCAATTGTGGTCGTGTTATAAGAAAGGGACTATGTATCATTTCAAAATTTCTTATAATAATATTTTTCGTGCTTTTTTCAATTAACATAGAAGATGTAGTAAATCATTCGAAACGGAATTACGTAATATTAGACAATAAGGTGAAGTTATGGAAGTATATATTAAAAGTACATACAGAAGGTTACATGAATCAGAAAATGCAATTCTACAATCATTACGCACCAGTGATATCATGAGAAAATCTAATTTAATGCGCAAATGGTAAAATGTGTCGTATAAAGTTGATGTATAGTAAATATGTTGATAAAGTCTCTTTTGCTGAAAGGCATTGTGGGGATTCAAAATATGGACCTCGAGTCTGAAACAAAGCAATACAATAAAATAAAAATAAAACAAAGCAACATAAATACAGGTAAATGCACAGATTTTTATAATCGCATAACAATTAAATAGAAAGAATGAACATGAATTTGAATTACCATCATTTTAAATAGAAAGAATAACAATAAATTAAGAATAACAGAAGTAAATATAAAAAAGAGAGAAACAGGTGTAGGGCACCTTTTAATGCAGGGGTTTGGGGTGGAGATGAATACAGATCGTTTCTAGGAAGCTTTGAAAAATACCCAGATAAGGTTTTTTTAAACGTACCTTAAGTACATACACAGTTTCTCGTCAATGCTTGTTAAATCCTTTTAAATGATGAACACACAGGGAACGTGGCATATTTTATGATTTGAATAATTTCATCAAAATGAGTTTAATTTGGATTCTTCTTTCAGAAATATTTTTTGGATAAGTTTTCATCGAGTTTTGATCCTGGGATTACCCTTACATACATTTACCTCAAATGCAAATAAAAATAAACATTCAAGGGTTTGCCTTTGTTCGCCCCGTTGCGATATCATAATGACGTGAATTATGCATTTATGCATTGCGAAAAGTGGTGGGTATTAAAGAATTTGCCTTATGTCCACAAGGAAAACTGTTAAGTTTTATGGATAGTTCCTCATGCCAAATTTGTCCTTAAACGTTTTTGTCTTGTGAATTAAACAATGTGAATAGACCTTCACTGTCTTCACAGAAGTATTTTCGTCAATCTGATACAATTCATATATATATATATATATATATATATATATATATATATATATATATATATATATATATATATATATATATATATATATATATATATATATATATATATATATATATATATATATATATATATATATATATTGTGTGTGTGTGTTAAATGACTAATGGAAAATTAAGAATTGCCACCTAACCGTTGCGATTGGGGCAATTTATCACGTCAGCACGTAGCCTGTAAAAAATCGAAAACGAGGGTTCTAGTAAACAACAAGAAGGTGAACAGTTTTAGAAAAAAAAAACGTCACGGGCACAGTAGTGTAACGGTTTTATCTGGTGGGATATTTTGTTTGCGTTTTGTTTATATCGAAATTAACTGGTATATGACACACTATTGAAAAGTGGTAATGATGTAGTTAAATGCAGATTGACCTTACCTGGGTGTTTGCTACAAATGAACTAGTCCCAGTGGACCCTTTCTGTCTTCCTAGGTCAGAAAGGGTCACAGTTCCTGTAATAGAAATCACCATTGATCTCAATTTTCGCGGCTCTAGATCTTTCGGCGCATGTTCCAGGACACCGAGGTTTGGAGTGGCATGCCTTTTCTTAAAAAGCACACTGAGAAGTATCCTGGCGCACTATTTTCGACCTCCTCCAAACTACCAAAGTGGAGTAAAGAGTGGTTTTACAACTGCAGATTCATTGTTGTTGTGGGCGATAATGGGAGATTCTTTATTCTGATCTGAAGAAAACATCTATTTTTCTCATTACAAAATTGTTATTTGACCATAAAAATTGTGCGCCATAATTTATAATTGGGTTATTTATGTGATGCACCCTTTCTAAAATAACGCCATTAGCCCCAGTCGTGCGCCGAGATTGAAAAATTGAGATCAATGACAAGTTATGCTATAGGAACTATGACTCTTGCTGGTAAGCAAGAGTCATCTAGGACTACAAATGAACCAAATCACAGTTTGGGCGTTCCGAATAAAATGCGCAAAAATTATGTGTTTCTAATATGAAATAAACCGGGAAAAATGAAAGAAATTACAGAGAGGTTTCGTTTACATGTCAAATTTCTTTCACACCAAAGAGCAATCGGGGTGTTAACAACCCATAATCTGTTTTTAAATTACGAGTACGAGTTCGTAAAACATTTAACAAATAGTTTTTTTTTCATTTTTTTATGTTCTGAATATGAGTTGTTTTTGCTATATTTTTTCTAATTTTTTTTCCCTCGCAATCGAAATTCAAAATTCTTGCGCATTATAAGCCAAATCATACTTGGCGTTCTCAATAACAATCCGCAAAAATTCTGCGTTTCGAATAAAAATAACCGGGTAAAAATATCACATTTCGCTTACACCAAAGAGCAATCGGGTTTAATCAACCCGTATGCTATTTTAAAAATTAATGATAAGTTTTAACAAATAGTTTGAAGTTTCAATTTCTTTTATGTTCCGAGTATGAGCTGTTTCTTTACGATAGTTCTACGTTTTTCTATCATTTTTTACCCGGTTCCCTTGCAGTCGAAATCTCATTTATTTCATTTTTTACCGGTTAGTTTGTATTCGACACTGCTTGGAGGTGTCGTTTCGACTGCTTTTTGATAAAGTATAGAGAAATGAAAAGGGAAATCATCAATTTTCGAGCGAAGCCTTTCTATCTTCCGAGGACAGAAAGAGTCAGACTTCCTATCAGAGGTGGTATGATTTAAATCGCTTTATTTAAATCATGATTTAAATAAAGGTGTAAATTTAAAAAAAATAAAAATTTAACGTTTATATTATCTACTATTAGTTTTGTGGATCTGATTGCTATATCGGTTGGTTTGAATCAGTTTATGGTGCCACGCAGTGCTAAGTTGTTATCACGATTTTAATCCCCTTCTGAAACAGCGTACTTCAAACAAATGAACTTGCGTTTGAGCAAACAGTTTATGCAAGCAGGGAAGTTAACCTGTGGTCAAAGGGTGATAATAGTCCACAGGGAAACTTTTCATAGTGATTCTGATTCGGATGTTGAGAAAGCACTTTAATATATTGTTTCTGTTCCAAGGAAAATACGCGTAATTATGTAAACAGTAGTCCTAATATAAAGATGTGTTTTCTGAATTGTTCTCACTCTATTTGAAACGCTGAGAGTAATTAACTAGTATACGTGCCATCACCCTCCAACTAGCGGGAACATCACCGTACGACTTTACTCTGTTCAGTAACGGCGTTGAACCGTCCACCTGGTGGACGGCAGGTAGACTGATGGGATTCGGCAGGGTACATACAATCTGAATAACGGACAACTGACCAACGTCTTAATGAAAAAAAACCCGGACAACTGACCAACTCTTCGGATTGGGGCCAATAGGTTTGGGGTGTTCGTCTGTTCGTCATCGCTTTTTTGTACACGCCATATCTCCGGTTCTATTGGTCGTAGAACATTGAGAATAGGCTCAAATTAAAGGTCTCGACCTTTAGATGTGCCTTTTGGTACTTTCGGTCAGATTTGGTCATCCAAAAGGGGTCAGATTGACCAAATTTGGCGATAATTGGCGTTTCAGGGAAATAAGCTTGTACACGCTGTGTATTCGGTCCTATTAGTCGTACAGCATTGAGAATAGGCTCAAATGAAAGGTCTCGACCTGTAAATGTGGCTTTTGGTACTTTTGGTCAGATTCGGTCATCCGGAAGTGGTCAAATTGACCAAACTTGGCGTTTTAGGGAAATAAGCTTGAAGTTAGCTTAAATGAAAGTTCTCGACGTGCCTTTGGTACTTTTGGTCAGATTCGGTCATCCGGAAGTGGTCAAAAATTGACTTTATACCCCTTTGAATTTAGGGGCGGTTGGGGCCTGCTCGTGTTTCACAAATACTTACTTGTTTTATTTGCTTCTTTCTTCCCGCATGCTACTAAATGCATGAGAAATAAATTCAACAGGCTACTACTCGCGGGAGGGTACACCCATGTCATGGGGGCACTATTGCTTCACAAAAAAACATTATTATTATTGTTTGTTTAATATAATTATACCCCAACTGGGCGAGCCCGGGGGTGGGGGGAGGTCTATTGCAATGCCCTCTGTCCGTTCGTCCGTGTGTCATACTTTGGATGCTGTTTTGTTTCCACGCAAGTTCTCCAAATCGGTAAAAAATGAAAAAAAATGGTGACTTGTCAAAAATTGCCTGTTTTTTAGGCATATGCAACCTTGCACAGTGAAAATATTAATATTGAAGTTGTGCAACCTCGTGTTATTTTTCAAATTGCCATTTTTTTTAGATAACTGTAATGTAAGACTCAGGTGGTTTCCACGCGAGTTCTCCGAAACTGTTGTGCAATGTCGTGTTATTTTTCAAATCGGCCAAAATTTGCCAAAATGGCGACTTGTTAAAATTGTGGTTCTTGGAGATACAGCACTGTAACTGCAATGTTAGACTTGGGTGCTTTCCACGCAGGTTCTCCGAAACTATTTATCATAGGCATATGCTACCTTGCACAGTGATTATATATATATATTGAAGTTGTGCAACGTCGTATTTTATTTTTCAAATTGGTCAGAAGTTGCCAAAATGGCGACTTGTCAAAAATTGTGATTTTTTTTTAGATAACTGTAATGTAGGACTTGGGTGGCTTTCTGTTGCCTACAGTGAAACTTTGTGCACGCGATATCTCAGCCGGTATTCAACCCTGGTTTTTGATTGTTGCTACAGTGAAATAGAGTCGGCCCATCATCTGTCGGCCCATCATCTGCTGCCTTCAATTTTATCAGGGGTATTCCTCCCCCGTCCCCACCGCTTCTCCGCCCCCCCATCCCCGCCGCTCTTTTTTTCCGAATTGTATCCATTTGAAAATTAGTATTTTGTCCATTTTTGCGTGTAGTCTATATCCAAGTCCAGTTTTTTTTTTAACCCACCGGTGTGAACCTTGTTATAGCGACTACCTATAAAATGGTTTTTTATAAAAAATGATAAATAATCGCATAAAATTAAAGGGTAAAATACAGAGCGTTCATCAGCAGATACCGTTTGCTGTTTGTGACTCATCTACCAGGTGGCCTCTTGTGTGTTTTTGGTCAAAACAGAAACACGGATCGATTTCTTTTGTTTTACATTTTAAGCATTGTACATGTTTGGGTCAGTTTAGTTCCATGATTTTATTTTTCATATAAAATACTGCTGTGAAAGCATATTTATGTGAAGTAACGCTAATAAAAGATATCTATTTACACTTGGGTTTTTGCCAAAATCCCCTCGTGTATTGAATTCGAAAATTTTAGCCGCAGTTGTTGCATGTTTTTTTCGTTTTTTTTTCTTGAGTTTGTTCCTGGAACTAGTCAGAGCCCGTTAGGGCTAGAAAGATGAAATTTGGGTATGATAAACTTCGGTATGTCTAGTTGATTCTGTATTTTTTAAAATTCGCTTAATTTTTCAATTAAAAAACGACAAAACAAATTTCGAAACAAGCAGCAAGAAGCTGAGAGCAGCAGTTTAAACTGGCATGATATCAGCCTCGGTGTATTGATCTCCCAACTCTCAATTAAAGCCATCACAGCATGCGTGTGCAAGTTTAAGTAGGCTGCCGCGTTTGGGTTTTCCCAATTGCTAAGAAATGATGAAAGTTGGCTCACTGATAGAGGGTGATTAGACGCCGTAAAATCCGCATTTTTTTTAAGAATCACCTTTGAGAACGATTGACATCCTCGGCCATGGTCAATGTCAAAAACCGGAAGTTGACCTTTATCTCGAAAACGGTCAGAGATAGAGCGATTTTGGGCTTATTTTCGACCCTCTGGGCCCAAAACACCATATGTAAGAGGTACCCCGGTGACCTTGACCTCCTCGGACATGGTCAAAGTCAAAAACCGGAAGTTGACCATTATCTGGAAAACGGTTATAGATAGAGCGATTTTAAGCTTATTTTCGATCCTTTAGGCCTAAAATATGAAATGTAAGAGGTACCTCGGTGACCTTGACATCCTCGGACATGGTCAAAGTCAGAAACTGGAAGTGGGCCATTATATTGTAAACGGTTAGAGATAGAGCTATTTTGAGCTTATTTTCGACCCTTCGGGCCTAAAAGACCATATGTAAGGGTCCTTGGTGACCTTGACCTCCTCTGGCATGATCAAAGTAAAAAATCGGAAGTTGACCATTATCTCGAAAACATTTAAAGATAGAGCGATCTTGAGTTTATTTTCGACTCTTTGGGCATAAAAGACCATATGTAACGGGTTCTTGGTGACCTTGACCTCCTCGGTCATGATCAAAGCCAAAATCCGGAAGTTGACCATTATCTTGAAAACGGTTAGAGGTAGAACGATTTTAAGCTTATTTTCGACCCTTTGGGCCTAAAAGACGATAAGACGATATGTAAGAAGTCAAGAGTTCAAAATCGTATTTTTCACCCCAAGTGTAATTTTCGCTACTCGATATCGAAAACGGTCTAGTTTATATCGTGTTTGTTAGTAAATGAAGATATTGTTAGTTAATGAAAAGAGTGTCTCAGCTCATTCAGTACAACTCAAATACACCGTAATCTTACACAATGTTTACATAAGCTTCTTCAAACAGTAATCAAGGTAACTGAACATGTGTTTATGGAATAAATTACTGAACCTTATATAAATAACATGTTTGAGGTTTAAATAATTAGGCCCCGACCCTTCGGATTGGGACCTATAGGTTTGGGGTGTCCATCCGTCCGTCCGTCCGTCTGTCCGTCATCGCTTTATACCCTATGAATGTAGGGGGCGGTTGGGGCCGGCTTGTGTTTCACAAATACTTACTTGTCATTCTTGGATAGATAAGTATTGTCGCTTTTTTTCTGTATTTCTTTCTGTATTTTGAAATATTCTGTATTTCTTGAGCATACATCATAAGCTGTCGACATCATGGCATTCGTTCAAAATATTACCTGACAAATGATATCATTCGTTCAAAACATTTCCTGACCGAAAGATGTCATTCGTTCAAAACAGTATCCAGCCAAATGGCATTGTTCAAAATTTTTTCTAACATTAAATGAAAATGTACAAAAGTTATCAACTAATGAAATTAGAAAAAAAAAAGATATTGGAATATGCATTATATAAAGTAGAACCTCGTTTACTCGACCTGCTCGGGGTTTGGAAATCAGTTCGAGTAAATCGGGTGTGTTGTGTCACATGTATGGATAAAAATGGAATTAAAACTGAGGTACCAAGTAAAGGTAACTATAAGTGGTAATAATGAAACAAACGATAAAACTTTGAAATATTATTCAGTGCCAGAAACAAGGTTTAAACAGGATACAAAGTCACTAAAAAGAACTTCAGTTATCTTCCAAATAAAGTCTTCAGCATGAAAAACTAATCAATGTACGTTATAGCCAATACATGCAATAACCGGTCTATCGTTTTGGAACGATTTATGTTCATTTACTAGTGTCAATATAATCTCACTATTTACGCACTTCAACACGAAAGTAATCCTCTGTTGTTGTTTGTTGTGAGTTCGTTGCACGCGCAGTCTCGAACCATTTAATCAGCCAGTTTATGTTGTTGAGGGCTTCGTCTGACCCTGCTTTTGAGCAGGCATCGTGGCGGATTTCTTTCAATTCCTAGGTTTCCTTTCCACGACTGATTCGTCTGACACAAAGTCACAAAACATTCGCAGTTGCAATCGATTTAGAGAAATGCATCTCAATAGCTCATAATAACTTGTACTCTGGCAAAGTGGTATGAATGAGTTCTGAAGCACAGATTGCCTTTAAAGCAAAGAGCAGCTTTTTCGCAGGCATAATCCTCAGAATTGCGATTGAGTTTGCCTCGTTTTAGTTTAAAGGAACTCAAATTTGCACGGATTATTCCTCCATGAAAGGATGTTAGTGGCTTTTGGTTTGATTTGTTCACGATAATAAAGCCGGAGTAGTTATTTGAAGATCTGCCGTGATCTTCAGAAGCTTTCAGTTCCAAGAAGAATGGAATTGTGCGTGTTTTTGTCACCATTTTGAGCACAAATATATATATATATATATATATATATATATATATATATATATATATATATATATATATATATATATATCGGAAATAGAGTGTCCAAATGGTAATGTATAAGAAGGGCTGCCGACGAAACAGCATTTTAAGTTACTCTGGCTGGAAATGACCCAAAACATACTCAGAACAAGATTGTTCATTTCAAATTTATGTAATCCGGGAAAAACATGTATATCCGTCACTTTTTCTACAGTGGGCCATGCTCTACCCACCGATTCTGTCTGTAACTTTTGTTTTTTCCTTTTACTACTCCTCTTTCAGCTTTCATCAGATCATAGTAAAATTTTGTGGAAATATGACACACTTAGGGGCTTAAATTTCACACAAAGATAGATCAGATATTGAACACTGTCAAAAGACATATTTTTAAATGTAAAACTTAACTTTTGTCGAAATTTAAAAATGTAAAACTGTTAGCATTGTGACAAACGTGGTGAAAGTGGTAGTAGTATGACACTTTGCAAAAGGATTCCAAAAACCATCGCCTGGCAGTTGTTTTAAGATTTCCTGCACGTTTCATCAAAATCTGACAAGGCTGCGAACAAAAAGCTTTATCAGCTGGTTGACCTTGACATTGATCAGATTTTCCTTCAGGTTTCATGAAAGTCTGCTTGATTCTCAAAAGTTATGCTCAGTATTGCCACATCATACTTTTTTTTAAAGGATTATCCTTTTTTTAAAAAAAAAGCCCGATTTTATCCTTTTTTATCCTTAAATACTTTTTTTTAATTTGCATCCGTTTTTCGTACTTTTTTTTCGCTTTTCACCCTTTTTTTTTTAATTTCAATACTTGTTTTTCTTTTTTTTTTTCATTCAAAATATTTTTTTCATAATTAGTTATTTATATGTTTTTTATTCTGCTAGAATTTTTCTCACCCTGGTCATTACCATTGATTAGGCCATAATATTAACCGCTGTAACACTGTATGTATATGTAATTTCCAACTTTTATGCAGCGTCTGTGGCTAAAATCAATACATCTGTAGAAAAGGGATATTTTTTCATGGAATTGAAACATATACAGTAAAACCCCGGATATGGACACCCCTCTATTATGGACACCCCTGAATTATGGACATAATTTTTCAGTCTGTTTAAAAACGCCACAGAGTTCTGTTATATCTAGACCCCTCTATTGTGGACACCCCTCTATTCAGAATTAGGGACACTCTTTTTGTCCCGTAAGTACGGTTACACATTTAAAACAACCCCTCTATTGTGGACAGTCAAACTGCTGTCCATATTTTGTACGTTATGTAAACAACCTCTATCAGCTTCTTACTCAGTAGTATTTGTTTTTTCGCTATTGTTATCTGTGGGTATTGAGTACATTATATTGCACACAGTGCATGCAACGACAATAGGGCTTATTACAAAAGATGTGTGCTTAAGAGAGAAGCTTTATACTACTAAACCCTATTGATATGTGCTCCGTCTTTTAAAATGCGTATGAAGGAACAAGTAATTCATTGTCTTTATACTCAGTTAAGATGTTATATAAGGTGTTAAGTCTGAATATCGGTGGTGTGAAAAGAAAATGGAACGAACTTTCGCTATATGATAAAGTTAAAATAATCAAAGCTGGTGATGGAAAAAGTGTAAAAAAAATAGCCAAAGATTTTAGTTGTACTTGTTAGATAGAACAGGACCTCAAAATTAGGGACACACCGCCATTAGGGACAAAATTATTCAGTCACTTTTTGTCCCTAATAGCGGAGTTTCACTGTATTTCGTAAACGTAATCAGTATCTTATTACAGTGTAAACTATTCATTATTCTGAATGCTGTTAATAATTCTTATTCCTTGAATGATTTTCAATAACTTTAATCTATAATTTTGAATTGCACGTCCCTAGGGACCATCGATAAAGTATGTACGCACATTTTTTTAAACTTCAGACACCCCTATTTGTTTGCACTTAATTGTGACGTCATCGTGGAATTTGACTTTAAAGTTCGCTTCCAGCTGCTACCACCACCTCTCCCCCCTCCCCACTTGCCCGATGCATATGTAATTTATGGATGATCCTTTATGTTATTGCATGTTTTGATTCAGTAATAAGAAAAAAAGGAAAATTGTTATTCTGGATCAGTGGGTTTAATCGGGGAGACATTTCGTTTGTTTACAAAAAACAAGAAACCAAATAGATGTCGATTGTAATATAAGTCTGTTTTGTGTGCACCGACCGCTCTAGTTTACCCCTCTGTACAAATATGCTGGTTGTTAGCGTGAGTATAT
Source organism: Protula sp. h YS-2021 (assembly GCA_949752745.1). Taxonomy (NCBI): domain Eukaryota; kingdom Metazoa; phylum Annelida; class Polychaeta; order Sabellida; family Serpulidae; genus Protula; species Protula sp. h YS-2021. The sequence continues at coordinate 47,724,035 of OX457025.1, read as the reverse complement.
GAGATATGACCGTGATTCGTGATGTAGTTTCGGAAATATTGCCATGGCAGAACCTAGCCACGACGGGCTGCATACAAACAGTCACGTGGACACTGCGTTTCCTAATCTCTCTTTTGTTTCTCTGACGCACCGGGTGATATCAAAGGCGTTCTGGCACAGCTGTGTTCACTGCAGATAGGATGACAATTTTTCGTAACGAAAAGCCACCGAAAGATCCCGCAAGTACAAAAAATTAAAACAAAAATTACCCGACTGGTTGCCAATCAGCGCATGAGACTAAGTGTCGAGTTCAAACGTGGTGCTTTTTAGCGGATTCTCAGTTTGTGCTTCAGGTTCTATGCCTGTAATTCCAGTACACTGACCTGTTGCACCCTAAAAGGCGAACAGCAAGGAACTAGAATCAGTATAATGGCATTTACGAATGGACTATGAAAATGGTCTCGCAAATGTGCTAAATCTTCTTTTTCATTGCTGGCACATGCTCAATAGTCTTAAGCTCTTGGGTACGGTGGTCTTCATTTACACTTGATACACCGTCCCAAGGAGTTATTGCAAAAGTTTCTCTGTTTTACTTCTTTTTTTTTTTTAACTTGGTCTTTTTTAGCCTAGCTGACTGTCGTCGGTGGTTCATACACATCACTCGTGGGGTATCCGTCGTCCGTTACGTGTTTTTTCAAAATGGTACTATACATACATTCCAGTTATTTTGAAATTTGGCAAGAATGTTCGCTGAGTAATCCGCCACACCGCATTTATTTATTTATTTTTAATTTATTTATTTATTTTAGATCTGGCCAAAATTGTCAAATTAAACACACGCAGACACGCGCACACACCCAAACGCTACTCTTTCTTCAAGTCGGATCCGATTATGTTGAAATTTTACAAGACTGTTTCCCTGACTTGGATGAGGCGTGTAGTTTGCTTGGCGATTTGGCCTGAATTTGCAGAAAACGGTCAAATTGTAAAAAAAAAAAAAAAAAAAAAAACACAGTGTGCTCCTGTTTCAGGCTTTTCACAAGTCGTAATGTGTGGAGAACAGATTGGTGAAGTCCTTAGCGCGTAAGGTTTCGACGCAACAGATCGTGAGCTTAAGCCCCGCTCAAGACGAGCTTTTTTCGCTGTCTACCTTCATCGGTTTTGCAGGCAGTACATATACATAGTTCTGCAAGTAGAAGCAGTGGTTTGTGTTATCGCTTGCATACTTTTTCATTGTCTCATTCTTTCCCTTCCCGATTCCTGGTGGATCTTCAGTGGAGTTGTATTTTTGTCATCGGTCCCCAAAAACTGCCCAAATAAACGGATAAGTTGAAGAGAAAAAAATGCTGTTCTTCTCACAGATCCTGTCCGGTTACCTTTGATAGCAATGTTGGCCATGAGACCAACCAAATCTGAATTTTGTCAAAATAGGTCGGTTTCTCCTTTCACAGTTGTAATGCCTTCGCTTTTACGGCTAGGCACAATGTCCGCGGACATCCTTGTTTGTAGGTTTATCTAGTTACGTGTTGGTTTCCACGTATATCCTCTTAAACAGTGAGGGCTACGAATTTCAAACTTTGTGGTCTGGATCAAGGCGAAAAATTGTTGACCATCACCATCTATATCAGGCGTGCTATCAACACCAGGCATGCGGTCACTTAATTTTGGCGATTCTTCATTTTACGCCAATTTGGCAAATTCAAAATCCGTTTTCCTTTAAAGCTATCCATATATTTTTTAAGTTTATTTAAAATTGGGCATTCCTTTGTTTTTAAGCCTTCAGGATAGTGACTTTGGGCTCTCAAGTATAGATTTTGCAACTCGGTAGCGAAATCGGTCTAGTTTCACCCCTGTGTTTACTTGTATTTATAGGCATTAGTTCAGTAAGTGTTATCTTATTCATTGACGCCGCAAGTAGTGTACATTGGCCTAGCTGGTGGACACATTACTTCATACTGTCAGTGTTTGTAGAAAACGATTTTTATTGCACTGCCGAATTGATAATTTTTAAGCATAGCTTGTCTTTGGATTGGTTACCAGTTCGTGAAAAAGGTATGTTTTCGCATGTGAGTTCCACCTGGACAGTTTTTCAAGAGCTAGGAGAGATTACAAAAATCTTGTGTAAAATTTCTCAGCCGTTGAACATCGGAGAAACTTAGTGGGGTGGTTGCTTGGTAGATCCGAAGGATCCTTTCAGATTATGTCGCGAGCAGAGCGAACGAATAAGGGACATGACGTCGTCACATGAAATATGTATGTGTTGTGAACAAGATCTGTTGTGCAAGTCGTATGGACTTAAGATTTTATATGGGTGTTCCTTGGGTCAGTCGGACGGTTCTAACAACTTTTGACCGATGCAGCAAAATTAGTAAAGGCGTTTTGTAAGATTTCGCAGCCGCTGAATATCGGAGAAAATTGAAACTTGATAGTATTATCGGTTGGTAGATCCGAAAGATTCTATCCAATTTTGTCGCGAGTGCAACGAATGAGTGCGGCGTATGACCTCACAAGTAAAATATGCATATAAATGGACAAGATTTTGTGTCCAAAATATCTCGATAACGTGAGGTCATATCGACTTCTAATTTTATATGGTTATTCCTTGGGTCAGTCGGACGGTTCTTTCAACTTTTGTAGTGAGTGTAGCGAAATTAAGAAACCCTTCAGATGTTACGTGATAGTGATAGATCTTCCAGTTATTGCATATTGCAGTATCATATGAAAGCTGATTTCTGCTTGTAGAGCCAAAAATGGCGGAGGCGCACGCTGCTGTGGCTTTCTCTTTTCAAGTGACACACGAGGGAGGATTGGCACTGGATGTAAATCACGATGCTCTCAAGGCCGTGTGGGAGAGCGGCCTTCGCTCGTGGAAGAAGAGAATGGGCCGGATGAAGGTATATTTGTGCGATACGTAAAGTGAAGAAATCGGCGATAGAATTCGGCATCGACCTTTACATGGTGCGCTTAGAAATCTCTTTCTCTGAATTACAGAATTGAAGTATGATAATGTTGACAGGAGCTCTCGAAAACAGGCCCTGGGCATTTAAATGGAAAAAATTTTAGGCTCTCAGTTTAAAACTAAATAATTTCAGAATACAAGCTCCAGGTCTTTTATGATTCTATGATTATATGTCATAAATCCTGGCATTAGTGAGCTGGAGGATTGTCTATGAACAATCATGTTAAGTTTTAAGTTTGATTTGGGAATGTCAAATTGAGAATGCAATATTCGTGGGACAACTGGTAATGTAAGATCTAAGGACAATTAAGGCGTAGTCCAACTGTAAATGCACAATCGTAGGACAACTGGGAGTGCAAAATTTGAAATTGCAAGACAACTGGACCGCAGGACAAGTAGGATGTAATCCAGTGGATGCGTTAAATGTTACCGTACTTGCAGTGTAGATAATTTGCTGCAACTGATGGATGTGCATTTTTAAAAAGTGATCATAATGCAAAAAATTGTTTTCAGTTTTAATAATAAGTATATATTGGTATAATGAAGTTTGCAAAAGATTGTAATTATGTATGACATAGTTCGAGAAGCAAGGACTGCACCAAGTCTCATTCATCAGCTACTTGCCGGTCGGTAGCGTGCTGTAACACTTGTTATCACACCCGTGTATTGCCCGTCTTAAAACTATGTTTAAGACTAATTGTCATTATCCGGTATCTAATAATGTTTATTAGCGCAGATTGAGACTCATCAGTTACGTAAACCACAAGTTGTCCAACATGTTGTTATCGTTGAAAGACATTCGTCGGTTTGGTTTTGCTACATACTGAAGAGATATTCCGGGCTTGTTTTAAGGTGTGAACTGCATCGTGTTCTTGACTCATTCTTTCTTTTTTTAGAACAATTTCATCAATGGTGTGTACCCTGCGAGTCCGGCTAGTTTTGTGCTGTGCCTCTCCGTTGTTATGGGGGTCTACTATGCTGGCGTCGATCCGTCACTTGGATGGATCAGCAGTCTGTCTTCTTCTCTCCCGGGGTAAGGTGTTGCTCCCCGCCGTGAGTAGGGCATAGATATGTTAAAGCGAATCTGTAAAACCAGCGAATCTATAGATTCGCTGAAAATTCCAGCGAATCTGTAGATTCGCTGACTCACTTAGCGAGATTCGATGAAAATTTTCAGCGAATCTACAGATGCGCTGTTTTTTCACCTTTAAAATTATACAGATTCGCTGAAATTGCCTGACCAGCCATCTTTACTGACAGGATTACTTGTGTTGGGTGAAATTTGAAATTTAATTGCTTTTATGTGACTTTTTTTACTCCAAAGGTGTTTTACACACCTTTTTCTTGTTTTGTGGGAATGTGATATATAATCTGTAGATTCGCTGATCGCTAAGTGAGTCAGCGAATCTACAGATTCGCTGAAATTTTCAGCGAATCTATAGATTCGCTGGTTTTACGGATTCGCTGTAACATATATATTGTAAACAAGATCTTGTGTACAAAATATCTCGCTGATGGAAAGCGGTATCGACTTATTATATTATATGGGCATTATTTTGGTCAGCTGGACGGTTCTGTCAACTTTTGATGGATTTTTCGAAATTAAAAAAGGCGTATGACGTCATTACGCAAAAGTCTTGCATGTCAGATTTCTCAGCCTGTGAAGATCGAAAAAAATTCAAACTTGGTGGGATTGTTGAGATGTCTTCGGAAATTAAAAAAAAAAAACTTGCCGTTTTGCCGTTACACCTTCTGCATAAGTGTAAAAATTAGACTGTTGAAAACTTCAGACCATGCGCACCTCTACCTCTCGACGGAACTGGAAATTTTACAAATGTGCAATTCTGATTTCAGTGTTTCTGCGTTTGAAACGCCTACGAGTACAGTATTAGCGGTGATATTCTTCACATTAGTAGTTTGGGTAGCAATTATACTCTTCCTCAAATACTCGTTGAAAGCGTTGCTCTGCTATACCGGATGGATGTACGAACCGCGCGGCACCATGTCCATGATAACAAGATTGTGGTTGGTAAGTAGGCTCATAATCAAAGTGAATACAGGTTTTGAAAGAACGGTGCACAATAACTGTGATACGGTTAGGAGGGTGACATGCCGTTCTGTCTGCCTGCGGGATGGAATGTTACACAAGGCGAAGCATGTCACCCTGCTAATAATTGTTATGTTGCATTTATGAGCCACATGGAATAAAGATTAATGAACACTGTCAATAGTCGAGTACTTCGTCGATTGGCTCTGTCATAGACTTTAGTGTAGACTTTACGAATGACACTATCAACTAATCTCTCTGCTGAAAAAGTTAAAAGCAAGTAGTACGATGTACAACGGACAATCCCGTTATTTTTTCGATTGACTTTTAAACAAAAATTTGTTTTATGCGATTATTGCTTAGTACGGAGTGATTTTAACTAGAAAACTATCGACGAGGTATTTTTTCATCGAAATTCCACAGAGAATCGTGTATTGTTATGTTCATGACGCGGATTGGGCACTGTAGTATTTTTCGATAGCTTTAAGTTTCACGTGGCAAGTAAAGGAGGTCACCTAATCGCCATTGTCAATTGCAATTCTTAAACTGGGCTGTATCAGTCCTGAGCTGCTCATGTCATATTATGATTTGGACAGTGAAATTTTGTTGCCTTCGATTCCGATTGATATGATGTTTTTTTTTTTTAGCCCAGCTGACTTTCGTCGGTGGGCTATTTGTATCACTTGTGTGTGTAAACAATATTCAAACGGCTACTCTTTCGACAGCTCTCGTGCAATTGTTTTGAAATTTGGCAAAAATGCTCCCCAGGTCATCCTCCATTTTTTATTCTTAGATTATTTAAATGGCAATTGGCCAAAGTATTGGGTAGAAACTAACGCAGAAAAATGCTACTCTGTCTAAAAACCCAGTCTAGTAACTTAAATTTTTCAGGAAAATTAACCACAGTTTATTCATCCGGCTTGTATTGTTCTCGCCTAAACATTGACCAAAACTGTATAAATCAAAGAAAAACTCCAAACTGCTGCTCTTCTTTTACACTTGTTTCAATCGCTTTGAAATTGGACGGAAATGTAAATCAGATTCTCCTCCACCCAGCTTGTTTGTATTTTCGATCTGACCGAAATTTGCCAGGACATCGTCAAAAAAAAAAACAAAACAAAAAAAAAAAAAACAAAAAAAAAAACAAAAACAAAAACAAAAAAAAAAACGGCCAAATTAAAAAAAAAACGCACACACACTCACACACACATAGCCTTTCACGGCTGGGTAAATGTGCACTGGTATTTTTGTTTAGGGTTGGGATCCAAACGGATGAAAATATTTTTCTATTTTTCTGTTCGAGGAAAATGTTTCTATCAGTGCTGCTTGTAGCATTTGCAGTTTAATTAGCGTTTGTCAGATGCACTGCGATTAGGGTGGACCGCTGTCACTTGAAGGCGTTCCATTTATTTCATTTCCAACGAAGCCTTGCCTTAAACCATGCCGACTACACCTACCGCTAGAACAATGTTTACCACTAACAAGTAATCTGCTGGATTCACTCATTTATTGGTGGGCAGTGTCTAGTGCTCGTCAGTTGCTAGTAGCGGTCAGCTTTTAAGGGCTCTGCATTTAAAATTAAATTAATTACGCATTAGAGTATGAGCTTAAAATAACTGTTGTTTACGTAACATGTGAAACCTCTTACCTTTTCAGTGTCTCTTCATCATTCACAAGGTAATGTACAGCGAGGTTGTGGCTTGTATGCATATTGTTGTATTGGAATTTTCATGCATAACAAACTTAAACATGCAAACTCACACAGCCCGCACGGCGGTTATTCCCGCAGGGTTAGTTTTATAGTACTTTCATACAGCCTAAAAGAAGAGAAACAAATTTTTGGTTGCCAAACAAGCGCAAATAGAGTTTTAGCGTATAAAAAAGCCCAAATGAGTTATTTGGCTTGGAGAAAGTTATAAAACCATGTTGCAACGCTGAATAAAGAGGAATCAACTGAGAAGTCATCTGTAGACACAAAGTGCATACAAGTTTACTGCTATTATTAAAGCGAGCTGTTGAGATTTTTATTTCCCATACGTATAGCAGAAGTTAATTGATTAATTTGAAGATTCCATGCAATTGCTCCTCCCCCTACCACCTGTCGCGTCATACTATTCCCGGTGCATCTATCAGTAAAACATTGCTCAGTGCGAGAGAGAGATAGAGAGAGAGAGAGAGAGAGAGAGGGGAGGAGGAGGGAGGGCACAGAAGGAGGGGCTTTTCCGTATGGGCACATTTTTAGAAAAGCAAAAAAAAAAAAAAAAAAAAATGCGTCTCATCCTACAAATCGCTTTGAAATTTGACAGAAGTGGTTCGTAGAAGTTTCTCCGTCAGGTTTGTGTTTTATTTGCGGATTGCCAAACCTCAAAAGTTAAAACAAGGAAATACACTTCCTACAAATCCTGTCCAACCACTTTTAAACTTGACAGGAATGTTTCTTACAAATTTTCACCCAGGTTTATATTTTCTGTTGTGATTTGGCCCAAACTGATCAAAATATTTGAACAAAATGGCCAAATCTGAGAAAATCAGGTCCGAACAGTTTTCAGTGTGACAGGAATGTTCCCCAAAAGTTTATCCACAAGCCTGGTTTTAGTCCCCCGCCGCCGCGTAGAGCGAAGCGGAGGACTATAGGATTCGGGTCTGCCCCTCCGTCGGCACTTTTTTGTCGGCGCTATATCTCCGTAACCACAGTGCCGATTCAATTGTTCTCTTACACATGCAAAGGCTATGTAGTGGAGTGTGCAACGAAGGGGTTATTTTGAGATTTTCGCAAAAATTGGGAAAATGGGAAAACTTTGAGTTTTTCAACACAATTGACCTATTCAATGGGTGTTTGTCGGCACCATATCTCCGTAACGATTGAAGCGAATTAATTGCTCTCTTGCACATAGAAAGATTATATAGTGGATCTGTGCAACGATGGTTTATTTTGAGATTTCCATAAAAAAAAGTTTAAGACTTTAAACTTTGCTTGGGTATTTTTTTGTGGTCAGTTGGACGACTGTGTCAAATATTCACGCTTGTGGCGAAATTAATCAAGGTGTGTGCCGTCATGATGTAAAATATAGATATATCTTGAACAAGACCTTGTGTTCAAAATATCTCGCTAACGGAAAGTCGTGTCGACTTCCAATTTTGTATGCATACTGCTTGTGTCAGCGGGCATCTCTATCAAATTAGACCGGTGTGGCGATATTTAGAAAGGCGTATGACGTCATTACGTGATATATTTTTCTTTCGCTGACGATAAGATGTCATATTAAGATGTATGCTTCAGCTGATTCAGGGAGATGTGGGAGTAAACGACCGTAAAGAGAATAACATTCTCGAAGTTTCCCTAAAAGTACACTGCACCTGTTCCATCACGAAAGCAATTTTTCAATGGAGTAGTGTGGTTTGCAGTTTTATTTAAGGAGTTGTGTCTGGCTGACGAAGTGGCTTGGGTTAAATGAGGTACTGGACCCTTCATTGATAGATTCTTAGGGAGGGCGGGAGGGAGGCTGATTGGGCAGGTATCCCATGATTAAAAATGTCACAGATAATTGCATAACGCCCGTTTTTTAAGAGCAGCCGACTTGGTCGGGCTGGTGTTATCACATCAGTAGAGGCGTTCGTCGTCTGTATGCACATGTTTACGTATGTAAGTACGATTGCTCCCTAAATAGTTCTGTGTTGAAGAATTACCTTTTTGTCGATCCCAGAGTTTGATATTTCATTGCTTTATCACTGTGCCGTGGCATTCGCGTTCCGTGTGACACTTTTTCCCCACACAGTTTGCACATAACCTCAGATATATGTGGTGCAATGTTGTTTGTGTGACTAACATGATATATATCTAACTACTTACTCGGCAGGGGGATAGTTATGTAGTTGTAAGGAATATAACCCTTTTTGCATTACCCTGTAGGTAGAGTTCTAGAGCTATTTATGGATCAAAATAGGGTATTTTCTTGAGTTTGATCAATATTTTTTATTTTTAAGATTATTTGAAGAAGTACATTTCCATCAAAACTTATATATGGGTGTGTCCGCGTTAAGCTTTTACAGTTACTGCTGGACAGGATGTAATCGGACTATTGGTACAGGGTATTGTCCAGCTGAGTTTGGGACACTTCCGTAATCTATATTAGGATTAATTAAAAATATATCCTTTGATAAGAACTGTCGCATTTTTCTGTTCATTGACTGGTGATTCTGTTTTATTTGTGAGACCCACCAGTCACAGAGATGTAGAAGGCCGTCCCGAAAAGGGCATTTTTTTCACTATACAGATATATATTTTTTTGTTTTATTTTGTTTTTTTTTTTGTCACTTTCTATTTACTTCCATGGAGCAGAGCTTAAAAAGTGTGGTAATTGTAGAATTATAAGGTTAGCCATCTTACTAAAGATGCTTCAGTCGAATTTTACATTTTGGTGGTACACTGTATTGCACATTAAAAAGAGATAAACAGAGATTGGCGATGAAAAATTGTTCAATGAATACTTTCTCTCCCCCTCCTCCTCCTCCCCACCCCAACGGTCATGTAATCGATCTGTAATAAATTGCAACCCTACCTACCGGTTCTAATCCATCACATTGGCGATTATTATTATTATTATTATTATTATTATTATTATTATTATTATTATTATTATTATTATTATTATTATAAGTAGTAGTAGTAGTATTATCATTATTATTATTATCAAATCGCATGTCACCGGATCGCGATCACAATGATCCCGTGTCACCAAGCAACAATCTAGGCGATTCCATGTCAACAAGCCAAAATCTAGATGATCCCGTGTTCTAGATGATCCCGTGTCACCAAGCCACAATCTAGATGATCCCGTGTCACCATGCCACAATGTAGATGATCCCGTGCCACCAAGCCACAATCTAGATGATCCCATGTCACCAAGCCACAATCTAGATGATCCCGTGTCACCAAGCCACAATCTAGATGATCCCGTGCCACCAAGCCACAATCTAGATGATCCCATGTCACCAAGTCACAATCTAGATGATCCCATGTCACCAAGCCACAATCTAGATGATCCCATGTCACCAAGTCACAATCTAGATGATCTCATGTCACCAAGCCACAATCTAGATGATCCCGTGTCACCAAGCCACAGTCTAGATGATCCCGTGTCACCAAGCCACAATCTAGATGATCCCATGTCACCAAGCCACAATCTAGATGATCCCATGTCACCAAGCCACAATCTAGATGATCCCATGTCACCAAGCCACAATCTAGATGATCCCATGTCACCAAGCCACAATCTAGATGATCCCATGTTACCAAGCCACAATCTAGATGATCGCATATCACCACGCCACAATGTAGATGATCCCGTGTCACCAAGCCACAATGTAGATGATCCCGTGTCATCAAGCCACAATGTAGATGATCCCATGTCACCAAGCCACAATCTAGATGATCCCATGTCACCAAGCCACAATGTAGATGGTCCCGTGTCACCAAGCCACAATGTAGATGATCCCGTGTCACCAAGCCACAATGTAGATGGTCCCGTGTCACCAAGCCACAATGTAGATGATCCCGTGTCACCAAGCCACAATGTAGATGATCCCGTGTCACCAAGCCACAATCTAGATGATCCCGTGTCACCAAGCCACAATGTAGATGATCCCAGGTCACCAAGCCACAATGTAGATGGTCCCGTGTCACCAAGCCACAATCTAGATGATCCCATGTCACCAAGCCACAATCTAGATGATCCCGTGTCACCAAGCCACAATCTTCTATGTATTCAATTTTATGAAATCACAGAAGCCACATTGTCGTGTGTTATGTAGTAAATTCCAATTACACTCATATCTCGGGTAGATGATAATAATAATAATGAGTATTGAGATTTTGAACGATAGATGAGACAGGGGGAATGCTTTGAAATATGAATGGCACTTCAGCTTACCAATTCAACCGGACACCAAAAACGATTTTAAACAATGATTGAGACAGAGACAATGCTTTGAAAAATAATTGCACTTGAACTTAGCCATTCAACCGGACACCACAAAATATACCTTTTCATGTTTTGAATTGCATGAGCCATGTTGCCTTGTGGCAAATTGCAATTGGGGTGCAAGTACTGCTGTTTTATGTTTTGAATTGCATAAAATCACAGAAACCGTGCTTGCCCTTGTGGCATTATGACAAATTCCAATTGCAATCAGAACAGCAGCGATTTAACTGGACCCGGAGTAGGATTAACGCAATTTAATTAACCGATACTTTTGGTAGTTGTGATTTACCCGAGTATATTGTGTTGAGTAAGCTTTGACAGATGTTTGCTATTGGCTGTTCTTAATACACCCCTATTCATTGAGAAGTTGTTATTCTGAAAAGGATTTGTGGTGTGTAAAAAGTGATGAGAAGATTGTCACGCGAAGAGACCGAGATTATTTAATAAAATTTTGTTTCAGCTAGAAACAGTTCTATTATTACTTATCAGAATGAAAACTTAAAAATAATGTGGGATGAGATGGTTGGTGGGATGAGTTGACTTTCAGGGTGGGATGAGTTGGTATGTAAAGTGGGATGAGTTGACTTTCAGGGTGGGATGAGTTGGCATTGGGATGAGTTGACTTGGGACCGTTTTGTCTCTGACATAAATACAGCAGTCTTGGTAGCCAAACAATTCAACATTAAAACAAACTTGGTTTCTACGGTTTTAAGAATCTACGTTGCGTACGTTGCGTGAACGGAAAATTTTTGCACAGGGAATGAGTTGATAAATGATGTACCATGATGTATGCCGTTATAGGAACTCTCATGAACTTTGTTATACATAACGATTTATAACCTTTTTAAATTATGTTGTGGTAATTACATCACTTCTTAGTTTATAATAAATAAATAAATTAATTAATAAAAAGTGAATGGAAGTAAAATTGCTTTCCTGTATTTGTTCTTTGGATTAACATTTCTGTATCATACGTGATTGCATAGTTGTTACCGACACATTTCGAGATAATCTACATTGCTGTAGAACAGAATTAATTGAATATGTCTGTTTATTTATTATTTTATTTTTATTATTATTTTTTTTTGGGTGGAGGGCGATAAGATTTTATGGATTTTAGTGTTAAGCATTTAAAGTAAATACCTTCACTCTTCTTTTTTTTTTAATTTTGTTTTGAAGGGTCTAACAAAAGTACTTGGAGGCCGGCGGCCGCTGCTCTACAGTTATCAGGGATCTCTGCCAAAATTGCCTGTTCCGGGTTTGAAAGACACCATGGAAAGAGTAAGTTGCTCGGGATAATGTCAGTGCGTATTAGCTTTGGCTGGCCAAAGAATGGGCATGTAAGTGGCTCAAAGTTTGTCTGTTGTGACGAAGAATGAGCCCTGGTCCAATGGCCCAGTGACTTGGTGGGTCGTTTTGGGGAGGGCCACAATAGGCTAGATTAACTCAGGGAACCATTTTCAATCATTTTTGGTATTTTATTCTCTTATGTATATATATGTAAAAAAAAAAGAAACCAACACACACACACATATATATATATATTTCTTTTTTTTTTGGCAAGATGTAAATAAAATTGGCGTAAAATGTAGATATTTGGCAAGTCATATCTGCGGTTGCACTTTGTAGGCGAAACATATGTTTATATATATATATATATATATATATATATGCTTTGAATTACATGCATCAAAGTTTCGTTTCTTAGCAACAGTCTGAGACAAACAAACTTGTGTCACCTCTCCAAACAAAAGGATGTCAGGAACGAATCTCGCAAAATGACCAGTGAACATGTGTGTCGACTTCTCAGTGACAGCGTAATCAGATTCACACCTTTCGTTTCCTTTATGAATGAATTGGCCCTTTGTCTTCAACACTTTTGGACGGTTACGTGAATCTTGGGGACTGAAAACACAGAAGACTTCGGCTGAATTATTCCAAAAGTATCTTGCATTTCGCGATCAAGCAAAAAGCAGTCCGTTTGCAAAACGAGCTTATTAATATTTATTGGGAAAATTATTGAAGTCACACGATAAAATGTTTTAATTGTAATTTTAAACAGCAAAATTGATCTAATTATGCGCCGTGTAACGAGGGGATATAGGTTTCAGCTTGTCCGTCTGTCCGCGAGAGAAATCCGACATAGGTCAAAACGCGTAGTTAGCTTAATTTATGGGTTTGTAAACTGAACTTGTCCTAAAGTTTTTGCTTCGATCAACCTCAAATCAGTAGGGATCGAAAGCTGATGGGACCTAGTTGTGCACCTACCCTTAGCACCGACGTCGGTGCATCCGTCGGTGTGTGAAAGAGGTCCGAATGTAGGCCAAGAACACACAGTTAGCGTAATTTATGGGTTTTGTAAACTGACCTTGTCTTAAGATTTTGCTTTGATCAATCTGAAACATATATGTATATATATACACAGCCAACTTTCTGATGAAAACATTTCTATGGAATGCCTTTTTAACATTCAATGCTTATTTTTGATATCAAAGTATAATTAAAGATATCAATAAATCAATGCAGATCTCAGTAATTTATATTTTGCTATCAATAATTGAATTTTAGATGGCAAAAATTTGTTGTGAGATCAAAAAATCAGTTTTACAAACTTAATATCTTAACGGAGACACATATTTATACAAAATATAACGAATTGTCAATTAAATTTTGGAGATGAAAACTTGAATTATTGAGATCAATAATAACAACACAGTTTTTGATCTCAAGAATTGCTTCTTTTTTTGTACAGTAAAAAATTTAAAGAAAGATTCTGTATACAAGGACCAATCATTATTTACAAATGTGTGTTTCTGAATTTTTATTTAAAAATAGGCTAATATTTTGATATCAAAAATCAGTTTTTGAAATAAAAAAATCGTTTGCAGATTTCAAAATATAAATTAAAAAAGTATCAATCTGAAATAATGATATCTGAAATAAATTCTTGATAGAAATAAAAGGAAAATGAATTATTGAGCTCAAATATTTAGTTCTCAAATATTTCATTTTTGCTATCAAGCTCAAATATTTAGTTCTCAAATATTTCATTTTTGCTATCAAGATTTGTATTTTTGAACTCAAAAAATCAATTTTAGATATCACTAAATCATTTTTGATGTCAATTAATATTTCTTGATATCTCTTAACAGGGTTCGAGCTGGGTTCTCAGGAAAGTGAGTCAAAAAAGGAAAGTGTGACTCAGTTGGGTCTAGAAAGACTCGGTGTGTTCCGGAAAAGTGAGACATTTCGTAAAAAAATGCTCAAAAAGTGGACAAAAACCCCGCCAACGCGAACCCTGTCTTAATATTTATTGATATCAAGAATTATTTTTTTGAGATCAAGAATACATTTAGAGATATCAAAAATACAATTACAGACAGCAAATATAAATTCTTGATATCAAAATATGGATTTTTTTTAGATCAAAAATTAATTCTTGATATCAATAATTCCCTAATAAATGTGAAAACGGCATTCTATACATTTCAGCCAATTTCCAAGAGGCCTTGTATAATGCCTGCATAAGAAACCTTGTATAATGTTAAGTAATATGGTAGATTTCTCTGTAGTTTGGATATAGTTTCGTTGAGATTAATTTGCATTTTTGTAGATTGCTTGATATATTGTGAACATTCGTCGATGGGATAAAATGCTTCGCCTTACACCTTTAAAATATATATGTTACAGTCAATGTTGGAAACCCGCCATTTCACGAAGTGGCAAACCGTGTTGGGTAAATTCGCGTAATCTTTTGCCGTTTCACGAAATAACCTAAAAGTTAGGTTCTTTCACGAAATTACCTAAATTTTCGGTTTGCCATTACGTGAAATGGCAAACTGTTATCTATAACAAGGGAATATGACAGGAATCAGAAAAAAACAGTAGTTTGAACTGTTTATTGATAGAATACGGGTAATACAATCAATCCTACGAGAATGTTGCACACCACACCATGAACCATATGAATATCACATCACCGCATTGCAGAATTTCGTATCTGAAAATTAAAAAAGGAAAATCCTTTACGTTTTAACCTACATTTGAGACTTAAACATGAACAAAAATTCAGAATTTTAAAGATAGCTGGTATTTTTCTTATCTTTGAAACTCGAGTTAAGAGTTATATTAAAGCTGTTGTATACCAATAACGTTATTCTCCAAATCTTTTTTAATAAACATTGAAATTTTCAAATATTATCCCGAGTTATAATGACCCAAATTTATATTAATAATAATAATTTCATACTTGTTGAGAATATAATATTCACGCCTGCTTTTTGTGCCGGTGTTCAAGGCGCATGGTTTTAATTCCTCCACATCCGAGTAATATTGGTCCTTTGGCATAAAGACCGATTTGTGCTGTTCAAATACTTTGTGCAGCTCCTGTTTGTATTTATCTTCATTTTATTCTCCAATTTTTTGGAATTTGATAAAAACGTCCCGATTTCAGGTAAATTTATATCAAAATATACCTTCTCCGGAGGGCCAATATGGGGAAAGTTTCCTTATTGTGACCAACCCGTGAAAACGGCTTAATTCCAGAGTAGGTAAAAGCAGACAATATAGGATGTTCTTTTTCAGAGTAGGTTAACGGCAAATCGGTACCTAGTTCCTGAGTACATCATCTTAACCCAGTTCAGTGTGTTGTTCTGAAATTTATCCTAATAGCAATTAAATTAATCAAAAAGAAACACAAACACTTGTGTGCATTACCATGAATTGCAATTAATATGATCGCGTTAAAAGCTTGTGATCAGTTGCAATCAACTGTGATGTATTAATTAAAGGAACAAACCTACTATGATGTATTAATTGAAGGGGTCTATGCATAAACCTGATAACAGCAGTTATCAGCAGTGGAGAAAAACGCTTTTAAAGTTTGAAATTTTAGTAACAAACATAGGTTTTTCCCTTCGCATTTTCCTAAAAAACGCCCACTCATAATCGATTTTGAGGTTGTAAGACTTACATGTGTGATAGAGCAGAGGCCAAGAACTATCGTGGTGGTAATAGTGCATTTTCCTGATAAGTGAAGTTATCAAGTTTATGCATGGACCCCTTCAACTGTATTTGAAAACTGAAGTTATCTTATTGTAATTATAAAAGATAAAAGACACAGTATTTGTCACGATTGTAAGTAATTTCGAGCAAAAAACGCTTATTTCACAATTTTGCCTGAACTTGGTTTGCGAATTTGTCAAATAAAATGTAAGATTTTTAGGTAATATCGTGAAATAACCTAACGTTTAGGTTATTTCGTGAAACGGCAAAAGATTTTAGGCATTACGCGAATTTACCCAACACAGTTTGCCATTTCAGAATGTAATAGTTTAAGCGGGCCATACGTGCTTCAACGGACACATTTCTAGTTTTTTATTTATTTATTTATTTATTTTTTTTTTGGCAGCCAATATTCCAAAGGTTTTCTTCACAATTTGGTCGGATTGCCTTCACATTTTGCACAAATGTTTACTGGGTGGTCCTCTCTTGAAAAGTTTTTTTTTTGGCGATCCGCCAGATATGGACTTAATTAGGGGGAATTTGGCAAAATTTAGTAGCCAATTTTCAAAATATTTCTTCTCCCACAATTTGGACTGGATTTCTTCAAAACTTTGTACGAATTTTCAAAAACCGGGTTTTTTTTTACTATGACTACCGATTTTGGCGACCATACAAGCCTATTGATACTTGATTCACTAGATCTCGGCTGATCACATTGTTCCTGGACCTTCTTGTTTTTCTTGCTGGCCAGTTTTTGAAAATACTTCTCCCACAATTTTGTTCGGATTGCTTTCAAATTTTGCACTCCAACCACAATTTTACATCTGAACGAATAGTTTATTTGCTGGTCCGCCATTAAGCCGCTGCTTTCTTTCCTCTTCGCTCACCCGTTTCAAGCTTGTTGTGATGTCGTTTGGCTGGTTGCTGGATATGTATCCTGTAGGTCCGGCTGATCACCTGGACGTGCTTGTTTCCGAATTCGCGTTTTCCAGGCTGACAGACATTGCATTGTCAGCTACTGTTAGAAGTGAAAAACAAAACAAAGATCAATCCAGAATGCACAGAAAAATAGTTCGAATAGTATTTAGAACGCAGTGAGAAATCCGTTTAAATATCTTGAAAACACAGATGACAAATAGATTTTATGGTAAATAGATTTTGCCTTTTTCGAACTCATGACGTGTTCCTTACAGACGCAACGCTACAATCACTACAGTCCGAAGGGCGACATCTTTGTTCTCGCTTTTGTGTAACATTTAACAATTCTTCATATCATCTTGCCTTTATCAGACTTTCACGAAATTTACAGATGAAATTTTAAAATCGACCTCCCGCCTCCCCCTTTCTCTTTATGAGATGTTTGTGTCGTCGTTTGCTGAACTACACTAGCCTGTAAGATGTTCTTTAATCGTGTTTCAGTATCTGCGTTCAGTGAGACCGTTAATGAATGATGAGAAGTACAAGACGATGGAGAAATTAGTGAAAGAATTCGAGAGCGGGATTGGCAAAAAACTCCAGCGCTACCTTATTCTCAAGTCCTGGTGGGCGACGAACTACGTGAGTTGTTGCGGTTCTGAGTTGTGACATTACCAAGGGCGTACATATACCGCAAATTTCGGCTAATAACAAAACAAACAGCGTTTAATCTACTGAATTTGCGAATCGGAACCGCTCCTGTGGGTAATCTTACCGCGCGGTCACTGTAGAGATTATTTTTTGGTCCTGATTTGTGTTACATGTTAAACGGGCGGAAATATATCCTATATGTCACAGATATACTCACAGGTCAAAATACAAGGAATTCCGTGAATGACATTTCAGGTAACGGACTGGTGGGAAGAGTATGTGTACTTGCGCGGCCGCTCTCCAATCATGGTTAACAGTAACTTCTACGGCGTAGATGCCATTTTCTCAAAGCCGACGAGCATACAGGCTGCTCGCGCTGGAAATGTTATCAACGCTATGCTCAGTTATCGCAGGTCTCTCGACAGAGAAGAAATGAAGCCGGTGAGCGGACCTAATAATACTGCCGGGTTCTTGGTAGATATGGTAAAAAAATAAAACAGTAAGCTATTTAGTATGTTCTGTGATCCGTTTTTGGTATAGATATGCAAGGATGACAGAGAATAATGGTTAGATCTGAAAATGAATTAGTAAATGGGTCGCACGTCATCTGGCCTAAACAATGACATTATGTCTCAAAACGTATTATATATGTTACAGTGAATCTGTCAAATCAGTGACTTTACAAAGTCGCGGAAAATTTCATGACATTGTAAAGTCACTATAAAGTTTAGTGACTTTACTAATTTTAAACCTTAAAAATTTGACAGATTCAATGAAATCAGTTTGACTTTATTGTTCAGTTGTTCATTGTTTAGTGTGTGTAAAACGGTTGTGTGTCAACAACTCAGTAAATTACTCAGGGCTGTGATCTGCCTATGGAGAAGTTAAGTTGTCCGTGTTGTTAGTGCCAGCTCGTACTGAAGCAGAGGCTATAGCAATCATTGAAAGTAGGTGCGTGTGTCTGCTTTTAAGTTGAAAAATCGTATCGCCTCCTAGGTTTTTAGCCTGACTGTCTTGAAAGTTTTGTTGATGCTAGCGGACATGAGTACCTACCTGGCTATTACTTTTTTTCGCCAAAATTGGCCGAAATATTGGCAAAAAGCAAATTTTTTAGTAGGCATCTCCTAGTGTTTTCGTGCAAGCGGTCTAAAATTTTGGTGGAAGGTACAGTGCACAAGTGTCCATCTGGCTATTTCTCTCTCTCTCTCTCTTTTTTTTTTTTTTTTTTTTTTTTTTTTTTTTTTTTTTTGGTGATTGGCTAAAAATTGGTGGAAATATTGGCGAACAACCGAATTTTGTTCTCGTAAAATGTTAGCTTTCTCCAGGAAAACAGTCTTACTGTCTTATGATTTTAAGTGAAGGTAGCAAGCGTTATTACCTATCGGGGTATTACTTTTTTTAGAGTTTCGCCAAAAATTGGCGAAAATTTTGGCCCGAAACCAAGAAAATTTTCAGTATAGTCTTAACTAACTGCTGGAAAATAGTCTTACTGTCTTGAAATTTTAGGTGAAGGTAGCAGGCGTTACTCCCTACCTCTGTGGTACCTTTTTAACCCAGCCGACTTTGTCGGACTGGGTCAGTCATATCACTATAGGGGGCTTGAATGTATGTGCGTATCTTAAACTTTTTCTTTAAAATGTACTCCTACAGTTTTGCTCCAATCGTTTTGATATTACGCAAGAATGTTCCCTATTTTTTTTTTTTTTTTTGCTTAACTTCAAAGTGCCGAAATGAAGGAACTTTGAAGTTTAGCAAAAAAACTGGAATAAATGGTAGTAAATAACTGAATTGTCAAACCAATCATTTCTCTCAGTCCTTTTTTTTTAATAGTTATAACATTTTAATCAAAAGTTTCTTAGGTGCTTCTCCACCTGGACTTTGCTTTTTTCGCAAATGACAAAAAATGTCGAAATGGTCGAATTTAAATTTTTTTGTAAGATTGTGTAAATGTCGATAATTACGTGAATCGTCAAAACCCAACCTCTCCAACACCCTTTTCGGGTAGCTTCCACCCGGGAAAACTCGTTGTTGTGTATTAAAATTATGAAAAAGTTGCGTTCGGAAACAGAGTTCTTCATTTTTTTGCCTAACAGTATTCGTTTCAGAGTTTTTCTCTCTTTCCTTGTTTGATAACTCGGCTGGATCATGTCCTTGGACATGCTTGTTTTTTTTTTTCTTATTATTTATTATTATTATTATTATTATTTATTTATTTTTTTTTTTGAGTTTGGCCAAAAAAACTGACCGAAATTTTGGCGAAAACCAAAAAAATTACGTAAGCTCTTAACTAAATGCTGGAAAATAGCCTTACTGTCTTGACATTTTAAGTAAAGGTAGCAGGCATTTTTACCTACCTTGCTATTACTTTTTGTTATTGATTGGCCAAAAATCTGCGCAAGTTTTGGCGAAAAACAAAAAAACCTTTCAGTGAAATCTTGGCGAATTCCAGAAAAATGGTCTGTCTTGAAATTTTACCTGAAGGTAGCAAGCATTAATACCTATCTGGTGTTACTTTCTTGGTGATTGGCCAAAAAACTGGCAAAATTTTTTGCCGAAAAACCAAAAAAATTTAAGTAAAATCTTAACAATCTCAAATTAAATAGTCTTACTGTATTGAAAATGTAAGGAAAGGTACCAGGGTTTGCTACCTACGTGGCCGTTACAATGTTTGGTGAGTGGTCAGAAATTAGCTAAAATTTTGGCGAAAAAAAAAAATAGTAGAATTTCAACGTACTCAAGGAAAATAGCCTCATTGCCTTGTAATTTTAAGTAACAGTAGCACATATTGCATCCTATTACTTTTTATTACTTTTTTCTTCAATTCGCCAAAAATTGTCGAAAATATTGACCAATAACCAATATTCTGTAAAATGTATCTCCTAAGGTTTACATGGAAACACTCCACATTTTCGTGGAACGTGGAACGGAGGGATATAGTTTTGAACTTCTCGGTCTGTGTGTCCGTCTGTCACGCTTCAGTCTCATGCGCCTACAGGCCACATTAATATATGGATTCATTTCAAATTTTGCACATGGCTTCTCTGGACCCTTTCACAGTGCAGTAACCAATAATTTTCAGGATGGGACTTAAGTTGACAAAATGGCGGATTTTTCAAAATCGGCGCTGTAATAAGCGTACCTACGGCAGTCTCATGCGCCTACTGGTTCATGGATGGATTCGTTTAAATGTTAGTCTACCTATCCTTCCACTTTTAAATTTTGCGTCGTCAACACGCAACAGCCTTACACGCGCCATATCGCCCACGGGAAATAGACGACTCCGAGAGACTTAGTCAAGTTGAATGTAGGATGCATAGATATCCACCTATCTGTACTTGTTTTGGCAGTTCGCCAAAAAATCGATGGAAATATTGGCGAAAAACGTAATTTTATGTAAAATCTTAGCTAACTCGAGGTAAATAGTCCTGCTGACTTGAAATTTAAAGTAAAGGTAGCAAGCGTTATTACCTACTGGCTGTTACTGCTGTTGGTGATTGGCCAAAAAATTTGCCTAAAATTTGGCCAAAAAACAAACAATTTTCAGTAAAATCTTGACGAACTCTTACTGTCTTGAATATTTTACGGATATTTAGGCGGAAAAAACAAATCAGTACAGTCTTGATTAACTCCAAGAAAATAGTCTTTCCGTCTTTAAATTTTAGGTGACGACAGCAGGCATTGCTACCTACCTAGCTGTCACTTTTTTTCTGGTGATTGGCCGAAAAAATTGGTGAAAATTTTAGCGAACCCCTCCCCCCCCCCCCAAAAAAAAAAAAAAAAAAATTAGTAAAATATTAATGAATTCCAGAAAACAGCCTAGTTGCCTTGTAATTTTAAGCAACAGTGGCACACATTACTACCAAACTGGTTGCTTTTTTTATTTGCAATTCGCTAAAATATATACTGCGCCAAAAAATTAAAAGAAGTATTTCCTATGGTTTTCATGGAAACGTTCTAAAATTTTGGTGGAAGGTAGAATGCATAAGTGTCCACCTGGCTGTTTCTTGTTTAGGTTTCTTGTTTACGCGGCGTCATTGCGTAAAATATCTCGATATACGAAAGTGGATCGACCTCAAACTTGGTGTAGTTATTCGCACGATTTTGTTAAACGTTGAACTCGTTGAAAATTAAGGAAGACTCGATTCACGTGAATAGTATCATGTGATATATTTTGCAGTCGCTGAATCTAATACCCCCCCTCCAACCTCCCCCCCCCCCCCCCCGGCCTCCCCCGTTTAGTGGGCTCTTTTGTTAACTAAGCCTCCAGTCGCGTGAAAGTTATGGTGTGATATAGTTTGCAGTCGCTGAATCTTATACTCCCCTCCAACCCTATCCCCTTCCGCCTGCCCCGTTTGGTCGGCTCTTTAGTTAACTAAGGATAGTTGCTAACTACGCTTGGGATTTCAGCGTTTTCCAGAAAATTCTCCAATATGACCCTCAAAGGGTAGGCGTTGTCGGTAAACAAAGCATCTAACTAACTCAAATGTTTGTGCCTTCTTTAGACATACTTGAAAAGATCAACAGCACAATTATCGATCACTTCTCAGATTTCGTGAAATTAACCTGTTTGTGCGTTACTCACCTGCAGCTATTAACGTATTTTTGTTTGACTGCCAAGTTATCCATATATTGGAGTAATTAAGTAACGGCTGGTAATATTTGTGCATTACCTGGAAGTAGCTTTCACTTTTAAAGTGGGTCGTCTAATACACTGTATCTTGTGTTATGACAAGCAGCGTACTATTTGACTCCAAAATTCGTTCCCTACTCTTCCACCCAGGTGGATGATGTGTGGCACACTTTTGAAGAATGTCTTTCTAGTGCTTTTTGGCCGATGGGAATGTACGAAGACAAGGTATACATTATGGGACTTACTACACTTAGTGCACAAACCTTTACCGTAACGTTTGCTAAAATGGTTAGGGTTACATTAGATAGCTTGGGGGTGGGGGGGGGGGGGAGGGTGTTGGTTAAAGTAAGCAACAAAATAATATTTCGGTAAACCTGTTTGTAACTACCACCTTTTAGATCTGGATAAAAAGACGTAAAGTAAAACCTGTTTGTAGTGGCCAACTTCTAGTTTCGGATAACAAGATGTACGGTAAAACCTCCCTGTCTTGACCACCTTCCAGACCCGGATAAACAAAATACGTACAGTAAAACTGCTGTAATGACCAACTTCAAAACAGGGGTAAAAAGGACGTACAGTAAAACGTGTCTTAGCGACCATGTTCTCGAACCGGACAAAAAGACATACAGTAAAACCTTTTAAGTGACCACCTTCTAGACCAAGATAAAACACCTAAGCCTAAACGTGCATAAAAAGGAGGATTGAAATACCCACAAATAAAGTTACGCTCCCCCTTCCCTGTTCAAAAATTGGATAAAAGTGACAAACAACCCGACTACTTGGTACATGAGATTCATTTTTGTCTGAGTTAAAATGTCTTTTATTATTCGGAAAATAGTACACACTTCTTCAAATATAACTTCGTGACAGTCCTGTCGGGGGAAAATAAAAATAAAATGGTTACTGGTAAATTATGGGTTTAGTCAGGGAGATATTTGTTTTTGTTTACAGAAACAAAGAATTTAATAGGTGTCGATTGAAAGTGTGTGATATAAGCCTGTACTCTTAAGATTTGTGTGCACTGACCGCTCTAGTTTCTTAAATGCTACTACCACTTTTTGCCAGCCCTATAAGCCTATTCATGCTTGTTTCACCAGCTCTGTCTTGGTCACCATGTCCCTGGACATGTTTGTTTACTTTTAACTTTGAAAAATTCGCACCGCCCATTCAAGTATAATTGTTTTGTAACTTGGGCCTGGTGCTTGAACAATACTCCGTTGGGATTACTTTTTACTCTGCTGGAGCTGCTACAAAATGTAACGGATTACTTTTCTTTCTAAAATAATTATTTAATGCAGTGTTCTTGTAGAGTAGTTTGAGTGTTGTGAATGACAATAATGCTGTAAGCTGCATTCAGAACATGCAAAGCGAATGTTAACTACTTGGGGAAGATATTTTACAGGCGAGAGGCACTTTATCTAAATATATAAGAAAACTTATAAGATATTAGAAGACAATAATCCTCATCTTAAACCGTGATATGTGCATTTTGCTTCACTGTAGATTTTGGTCAACAACACAGTGCCTCTGTGCTCCTGGCAGTATGAAAGACAATTCAACACAACACGCATTCCGGGAATTGAAACTGGTATTTCTTCCTTCTGGCAGTACCTTTTATACCATTCCAGGGGTGCACATAAGGATTTTTTTAAGGACGTTCAGTTCACCTTCGCCAAATCGAATTCACCTTCACCAAATTAATCCTCTTGCTAAAACTGTAACTTAATTTGTTTGTTGCAAATATGGTAATGTGTTATTAAGTATAAATTGATATGCGTACAGTTATGGTGTGTAAAAATGGACAATTTGAACGAGTGTCGTCACTGTTTGCGTTTCTCAATAGGATAACTGTGCATTCATTTCACGTTCACCTAAATCAAAAACAAAACATATTTTGATTTTATTATAATAATTTTGGCTCAAAATTCACCTTCGTCAAATTGGTGAATCTGTTCACCTTCACCAAATGGATTTCACTTCTCCATTTCGAAATGCAAAGGTCTTATGTGCACCCCTGCATTACCCTGCACCCCTGCGAATTTCATGTGTAACTCGTCGTCCGTTGTTTATGTTTGTGTGAACAGTTGATCAAAATGCTATTCCTTCTGTCCGATCACTTTGAAAATTGGCAGGCATGTTCCTTATGTAGTTCTCCGCCAAGCTGGTGGAGAACCACACGAGGAACGCTTTTCTTAGCGTTTTGATCAAACTATTGAGAAAAAAATCGGAAAAACACTAACAGAGGCTACTATTTTGACAAATCCGATCCGATTACTTTGAAATATGGCTGGAATATACACTTGTGAATGGTGTTTGCGATTTGAGCCAACTTTTCCCAAAACAGTGGCAAAAAGAAAAAAAATCCACAAAAATGCCATTTGTGTAGCGGCTCTAGTTCAGTCGTTTCCAATTTCTCATTTCATCTTTTTAAGTTCTTTGGTTATACGCTGTGCACATTGCCCACGGACATTCTTGTTCGAAATACTGCGTCACCTACAATTTTTGATCTGATTGCTTTCAGATTGATATGTATACTGCCTAAGTCTTCCTCAATTGAAAAATTACTTTTTATTACAAGCTTCTTACAGTAGCAGATGTTATAGAGGTCGTTCAAATTACGTGCATATTACTGTTTTAAGTTGAAAAATCGTATGTCCTCCTAGGTTTTAGCCTGAATGTCTTGAAATTGTGATTCAGTGTAGTGTACATAAGTACAACATTTCTATTATTTTTTGGCAATTTGGCTAAACATCAGCATCTCCTGGAGTTTTAATGGAAACGTCATAAAATTTTGTTGGAAGGTAGGGGGCGTAAGTGCCCACGTGGCCATTACTTTTTTTATGGCGATTCTGGCGAAAATATTGGCGAAAAACCAAGAAAAAACCGTACAATCTTAACTCGCACCAGAGAACTAGCCTGTCTTGAAATTTTAGATAGCGGTCATTGGCCCTCAATTGGCTGTTACTGTTTCTCTCAATTCTGCAAAAAATTGGCGAAAATATTGTCGTAAAATCAATTTCTTACTAAAATGTTTATTCGCGATTTGCTGTAAGTTGGCCAAAATTGGCTGAAAGATTGGCCAAAAACCAATTTTCATGAAAACGTATCTTCTCCGAGGATTTAAATGGAAACGTCCTAAAATTTTTATGAAGGTAGAAGGTAGTGTCCACCTATGTATTATTTTTTTTTTGACGATTCGAGAAAAAACAAACTGGTGGAAATATTGGCGAAAAAGCCAACAATTTTTCAGTAAAATCCTAAGTGATAGCGCTCGTTAGTGGTTACCTGGCTTTTTTTTTTTTTTTTTTGATGATGATGATGATTGAGAAATAAATGGGGAAAAATGAATAAAGTACGTAAATACTTTTCGTAAAATTTTAACTGAGACTAGAAAATAATCTTGCTTTCTTAAAAAATTTAGTAAAAGGTAGCAGACATTACTTTCTACCTGGCTATTACTTATATTGGTGGTTGGGTAAAAATGGGCGAAAAAACAATTTTTTAGTCTTAGCCGACTCCAGAAAAATAAAGTTTTGGTAAAGATAGCGTTAACTTTTTTGTTATCGTGATTTGAAAAAAAAGGCAGAAGTATTGGTTAAAAAAATTTTAACAGAGGCTAGGGATATAACCTTAATTTCGAACCATGAAAGCTAGTACTTGCCGGGCTAGTATTGTTCTTTGTTGGTGGTACGCCAAATTATCGGAAATATTGGCGAAAACCCACTACCTTAATTGAAGCCTTAACTGACGTCAGGCACATTTTGAAATAATTACTGAAGATGGGGAGCATTGTTGCCTGCATGGCTATATTTTTTATTGCCAAAAAATTGTCGAGAAGAATTGGCGAAAAGTTTTACTGGCGCCAGTGAAGTAGCCTTCCAGTCGAAATGTTGGTTGAAAGTCGCAGGCTTTAGTACCTATGTGTCTTATACTTTTGTTGACAATCTACCAAAAGTGGCGGATATATTGGCCAGACCCAAATTCTAAGGTAACCCATCTCCTCCTGACGGAATGTGGTCGCACAAGTGTCCACCTGCCTGTTATGACATGGATCCTGACATAGGCTAGGGCATTGTCCATGGACAATCTTATTATGGGGCTTATGTGGCCAAATTATAGAAAACACAAAAAATCCAGCACGTTGCGTTTAAATTTGACAGGAAAGTTCCTTTCAAGCTCCTGCCTCAGACCTTTATTTTGTTTGTCTATTTGAAGTCGAAATATTGTCCATTACGGTCAAATTGTACAAAAATTAGCATGTGACCCTTCTTGGGGCTTCATTAACAATCAAAAGTTGTAAAACTCGCCAAAATTGAAACAAATTCTGAGAACTAATTTACGTGTATTTTTCTCGCAGTTTCAATCGATTGTGATGTCCCTGGACATTCTTTTTTTAAGGAGTGTTGTTGGTTGTCTTAATATTTATGTTCCTGGAAACGTTTAGTTGGAAGCGAGCATGAGCGGGAATGTTTCACCGCTTTGATCTTGCTTTTGTAAAATTCACACGATATTAAAAGTCACAGGGTGTAAATGTTTTGTCAATAATTGATTGATGCTGTCATTTCAGATACATTGACGCACTGGCACGACGCGTTACATATAGCTGTCTATCACAAGGGCAGATGGTACAAAGTCTACATTCATTACAAAGGCAAACTTCTTTCTCCTGCTCAGATTGAAATGTAAGTCTGTGAGATATAAATTGATCAGTAAGGTGTGCAAGTAAACGGTAAAGATAGTGATGGTGCTGTTTACTTTAAGGACTATACAGAACTCGCCAAGAGCACCAGGTTATATTAGACCGTTTTCGCTACCGAGTAGCGAAAATTACACTTGGGAGCCACAAAAAATACGATTCTGAACTCTTAAAATTCAGAACTGACCATAAACGAGGAGGTGAAGCTCACCAAGATACCTCTTCCCTCATTTTCTATTTTAGGTCCAAACGCCGAAAATAAGCTCAAAATCGCACTACTTCTAACCGTTTTTTGAACTTCCAGTTTTTGACATTAAACATGACCGAAATGGTCAAGATCACCGAGGTACCTCTAACATAACGCTTTTTATGCTGAAAGGGTCGAAATAACCCAAAATCCCTCTATCTCAACCCGTTTTCAAGATACTGGTTAACTTCTGGTTTTTCACTTTCACAATGACCGAGGTGGTCAAGGTCACCGAGGTACCTCTTACATGTGGTCTCTTAGGCCCAAAAGGTCGAAAATAAGCTCAGAATCACTCTATCTCTAACCGTTTTCGAGATAATAGTCAACTTCCGGTGTTTTACTTTGATCATAACCGAGGAGGTCAAGGTCACTGAGGTGCTCGTACATATAGTCTTTTAGGCCCATGAGGTCGAAAGTAAAGTCAAAATCGCTGTATCTCTAACTGTTTTCGAGATAATGGTCAACTTCCGGTTTTGACCATGACGGAGGAGATAGAGGTCACCGAGGTACCTCTTACATATAGTGTTTTATGCCCAAAGGGTTGAAAACAAGCTCAAAATCGCTCTATCTCTAACCGTCTTTGAGATAATGGTCAACTTCCGGTTTTTTACGTAGACCATTTCCGAGTAGGTCAAGGTCATATCTCTTACATATAGTATTCTAGGCCCAAAGGGTCGAAGATAAGCTCCAAATCGCACTATCTCTAACCGTTTTCGAGATAATAGGCAACTTCCGGTTTTTTGCTTAGACCATGGCCGCGGGGGTCAAATTCATCGAGGTATCTCTTGGATATAGTCTTTTATAGTCTCTAACCGTTTTCGAGACAATGGTCAAATTCCGGTTTTTTACTTTGAAAATGACCGAGGGCGTCAAGGTCACCGAGGTACCTCTTACATCTAGTCTTTTATGCCCAAAGGATCGAAAATAAACTCGAAATCTCTCACCGTTTTCGAGAAAATGGTCAATCGTTTCTAAGCTCATGGTAAAAAAAATGCAGATCTCTCATCACCCTCTATCAGTGAGCCAAATTTCATCACCCTTTAGCAATTGGGTAAACCGAAACGTTGCAGTTAGCTTCAGCTTGCACACACATACTGTAATCGCTCTCATTGTAGAGAGTCGGACGATCACTACGCTGTGCAGACAGCGAAACAGTTCCTTTGCCTCCGTTTTAAACGGGCGTCAGTGGCAAAAATTCAATGTCCATTTTTACATATTAAATGTTAATGAATTTCTAAAAAAAAATGAGCTGGACCAACTAGACATGCTTTACTATGTCTCTGCCAAATTTGGTCTTCCTAGCCATAGCCGTCTCAGAGGAGTTTGCGTGACAAAGTTTTGGCGGAAAAAAGGAAACCTACGGAAACACTTTCCCGTGTAGTACGAAAGCAATAAACTAGGGGATTGAAAATCTCCAAATGTAATAAGCTTTTCAGTGTGTGTGAGTGAAGGACACGCGTGGACGTGTTTTTGCGAGGATTACTAAGTAATCCGGACTTGGTAATCAGATCTTGGTAGCTGTTTACATAGTCATGAAATTTTGGAAAAGAGTTGTAGAGGGCAGTGGTAAAATTTGAGAAATGTATGCGGATAGCCGAGAGACGCAATGTTATTTTTAGAACCTGGTGTAGTCATAATAATATCAAGGGAATTCCCATAACCTCAAACAAATACATTCACACTTTTTAACCCTCACCCAATTTTGGCTGAAGGCTATTGCTATCGGTCCGTCCATCCGTTCGTCCTTCCGTGACGCTTTTAGGTGGTGGTCTTGTATGCACAACTCCGACGAATTGGTAAGCACACACATTTCAAATCCCATACATATTTACTCCTCATGTATTTTAGCTGTGCACCTCGTATTCACTTCGTCCTACTTTTCATTTATTTAGCCAGAATCGCGGTCGAAACTGAGCATATTTTCGACTATAAAGGCTATATGATCTAAGTCTTGTATGCACGATTCCTCCGAACGGTTAAGCACACACATTTCAAAAACTTTACATATTTTCTCCTCATATATTGTAGTTATGCACCTCGTATTCAGTTTTTCCGACTTTTCATTTATTCAGCCAAAATTGAGGTCGAAACTTAGCAGTTTCAATTGAAAGTAATGCATGCATACGAACTGAACTTGTTAATTATGTAATACTGTGTTTATGTTGCAAAACGTGCGACGGGAGAGGGGATTTGCAGCGTTCCGGTGCTCTTGTTTCTTTACCGTGATAGAAAGGGAAGATATCAAAAACCTTGCTCTTTATTATTTTTTAAAGAAATCATATAACTTATTAGCTAAACAAGTAACTTTAAAATAAACAGCAATGAAAGTTTCTGTCATCTTGATCGATTTAATTAAAATCATATCAACAACTAAAATATTTTTAAAGCTTTATCATATTTTGCGAGTTGGACAGTATTTTTGAAAAGACAAACAATGCTACTCTTTATACAAACCGGGTCTGCGTTAAAATTTTACGGAAATGTTTCACTCAAGTTCCTGCATCATGCTTGTGTTTGGAATTTGCCAAAATAGTGGTCAAAATAGTAGAATTGCAGAAAAATAACAAAACACTGGTGCTTGACGCTTCTTCAGCAGTCGTAATGTGTGGAAGCTGGATCAGTAGTTTGTGTTGTCGCTGCCGAAGTAAGAGGTCGTGAGTTGAAACCGTACTCAAGGCGCTTTTTTTTCATTGTTTACCTTCATAGGTTTTACAGCCCATATTTTATAGTTCTGCGTGCCACAGAAACAGTCCGTGTATATCTCGTAGGCCCATCCTACATTAATTCATCTGTTAGTGATTCGCTAGTTTTTCTTTTGTGTTATGCGTTTTTTAGCATGATGCAGAAGATACTTGATGACGACTCGGAACCCGCTGATGGAGAAGAGAAGCTTGCCACTCTCACTGCTGGTGACAGGATTCCATGGGCCAAGGCACGCCAACAGTATTTTGCTAAAGGGCTCAACAAAGCTTCTCTAGATGCCATTGAAAAGGTATTGCAAATGATTACGTCCCGGTTGCCATGCGGTCCTGTGGTCCTATGATTTCAAATTTTGCAGTCACAGTTGTCCTACGAT
Organism: Protula sp. h YS-2021; assembly: GCA_949752745.1. Classification (NCBI taxonomy): domain Eukaryota; kingdom Metazoa; phylum Annelida; class Polychaeta; order Sabellida; family Serpulidae; genus Protula; species Protula sp. h YS-2021. The sequence continues at coordinate 47,693,850 of OX457025.1, read as the reverse complement.
TTCAAGTTGGCCTATAGCCAGGTTGTCCTACGATTTGATATTCCAGGTTGGACGAGTTTGTAGTTCAGAGGTTAAAAAGGCCTATGATTGATTATGTTTCCCCCGTAGAGGTGACAGATTTTTTTCTGTACTTTGTGTATGTGGTGTGTGCGTATGTTGTAGGCATTTGATTATCTCCCGTGTAACTGAGGGATATAGTTATGAGCTCGTCCGTCTGCCGGCATGCGTGTCCAGGCTTGATCTCTAAAACCGTTAATTAGATTGTTTTGAAATTTCACACACGCATAGAGCATATATTGAATGTGTGCAACAGCGTGTTTTTATACCAATTCATTAAAAATTATCAAATGACAATATTTTGAAATTTAGTAAAAATTAGTATTCATACAATTTTGTCGGTGTAATGGAACGTAGTGTCTGGGCTGTATCTCCGACCCTATAGGCTGGATTGTTTTGAAATTTCATACACCTATAGTGCAAATATTGAAGGTATGCATCGTCGTATTTTTGTTCGGAATATGAAAAATTGTCAAAGTGACTATTTCGAAATTGGGTAAAACTTTGCGTTTATGTAATTCCGTCGCCATAATTGAAAGTGTCGTAATTATATATCCGAAACTATAGGCTGGATTCATGAAATAATGGCAAACAGATTTTTTTTTCGATTTTCGCGACACACGGATAGAGCACATATTGCAGGTGTGCTACGGCCTATTTTTGATCCGAACTCAAAATGACTGCCGAACTCAACTTCAGTCTATTAGCAATTAACTGTTCATCATGTGAGAAAAGCACGTTTTGGAAAAAGTAAGTTTCCAATCACCAGTACATCACTGCCATCCTAGGAACCTACAAAAACTTAACATGGAAGTGGTGGGGGTGAGGCTTTTTACCGATGAGGCAAAAGTGGGGGATTTATTACCAAACAGGGGTTTGTTACCTAGAACCGTGTTGTATGGCAATTTATTTAACTGCAATTGAACACTGAAGTTACACCTCATTTATGGGTTCACTGAACAATTCTTGATATATTTCAGTCGAAAATTGTTGCTGAGATATAATTGCAGTTTCATATTTTCATGCGTAATTTTTTAACCAAAGACGGAGGGAAAAGGGAACTATTGATTTGTGGTTTTATGCTTTTCGAAGTAGAGGGGTTAATTTATGAGTATTTGTGATAGGGAATACCCAAATCGTATGACAACGTGGAATATGAAATTGTAGGGTAACTGGACAACTAGTACAACTGGGAATGCAAAAGTGAAAGACTATGTCATGTTGTCAATTGCATCAAAACTCTACGTAGCACAGTTTTTGACATGTTATATCCAAGTAAACATTGCGAAGTCGATATAACGTTGATTTGAAGTTTCGAACTGAATCACATAGTGTCTGTTGCAAATTGAGATGCAGTTTCACATCAATTAACTTCTTGAAAAGCAGTTTTTTAATTGTAATTAAACTGTGCTTTGCAAAAGTACTACTCTGTTGATTGTATTCTAGTTTAAATTCATGTGTTCCCAGGCACTTATTACTGCCTATAAAATGCCCGCAGTTTTTAGGGGTGTTCTCAAAGCAACCATGTGTACTCAAAGCAACCGTTGATTGTATTCCAGTTTGAATTCATGTGTTCCCAGCCACTCATTACTGCCTATAAAATGCCCGCAGTTTTTAGGGGCTCACTGTACTCAAAGCAACCATGAACCATGGATAAGTCAAAGCAAGTGAATATAATAATTGTGCCCATTGACGTAAAAATACAGAGCGGCTATGGTCGTTGAAAACGGAGTTAAAAAGTCAAAAGTAGCTTCTGGTCGTGGTGTGCCTTGTGACATTGACAGTGAAGTTTTGAAAATATGTGGAATTTTGCTGGCGTAAATATGCTTTTTTTAAATATGATGATTTTGCACATTTTACGCTTATTTGTCTAAAACAAGCGTAAAAGAAGTGTAATTACTTAGGTTTGGAAAACTCGGTCCAGAGTTGGAAACTGGTATATAACGACGAGTTCCACTGTATATCCCTGTACATTGATGTTTCGTGCCGTCTGGCCTTTCTGGTCAAATTACTTCGATGGATCCAGTGTACTATTGTTTTCTTTTCAGAGCGCGTTTGTGGTGGTTTTAGATGACGAGCCGCAAGATTATGATCCTGTAAGTAAATCGATTCTGCTCATTCAGTAACGCAGTTCACTCTTCTGTGTTACTGCCACTCTCGATCACAAAGTTTACCTGTGAGTATTTTTAGAAATTGACGAAAATGTCTCGCTTCTGGGAAAAATCATATTCGTTGAGGCAAGAATAAAAAAACCTGAAGACATAAAATTTGAATTCAACGAAGACCTTTGTTAAAAGTAATCTTAGATGCCAATTGCACCAAAGTTCGTTACATAGCTTTGGCTATACACATATTACTATATATGAAAATATACTATATATATGAACGGGAGGTTAAACATCAAACAAAAAAGGGGGAAATAGCTCAGTTGGTGGAGCGCTCTCCTCAAGATCTTGGGTGTATAGCCAGTGCAGGTTCGAATCCTGCTCGTGCCTATTAGCTGTGCATTCAATTATGACCCCCCCCCCCCCCAGGGATTCAAACTGGAATGGCCCATTTCAGTATTGTGTCGCAGGGTAGTGCAGGTTCAAATCCTGCTCGTGCCTATTGAGTGTGCACTCAATTATGATCCCCCAGGGATTCAAACTGGAATAACCCATTTCAGTACAGTGTGGCAGGGTAGTCCTGATATAGCGGTGTGATAGCGGAAAGGGACTTAAAACACCTATAAACCAACCAACCAACCAACCAAACAAATAAACTATACACCAGAAAACATAATGTCAATTTGAGGTTGCAACGCCCACGTGACCAAACCGCAGCATTCAGGGTGCCCACAGGTCAGAAAAACCTCAAAAAATTTAAAAAAGAAATGAGTTAGGAAAATCATGAAAAACACTCAAAACTGGCCAATGTCAGGAAAAATGATTTCGGAATTATTTATTTTGAACCACCGTAGAAATAGGCATTTCTCGTCCTGGACTTTTTGCGTCTAAAAAGATTTGTCATATGTCCCCAATAATGAAAATATAGCTCTTTTTGCATCAACACGCAGATGTGACAGTTGCCCATTTCTCTTCAGTTCGTTATTTGGCTCTTTTCTGGTTGAGGCTACATAACAGACACAGCGAACAATAATATAATTAAGAAGAACTCATTGGTTTCTGCAGTATGAATTTTGTCCTGCCCTAAAGCAGTACAAGATGTCGAATGATGACCGTTATAGTTTGAGTTGACATCCTCAATCCTGTTTTAGCATTTTGATCACCAGTACTTGACTTTATTATGTAAGTATCTTTAGCCGATATGCTTTTCTATAACTATCTTTAGAATTAATTGTAATTTTTTCACGAATTTAATGTGACACAAAACATCAAAGAAACACTTGCAAGAACGCGCAGCTCTGACACTAATGCCTGAGGTTTTTGCGACATCAAGTCAAGGCTATGTCGTCCATGATATAGGGTAGATTCTGAGCGGTCACAGTTAATCCATAAAGTAGCGACGCTGAAATATTCATCTTATGAAAGTTCTATAAGCCTTATTAGTCCTATAAGTCCTATTAGCTAAACTAGTCAAATGTGTGTGCGTGTACAAACTCTTTCTACACTTCTGGTCTGATTCTCTTGAGATTTTATCATGAATGTTCTCTGGGTAATCCTCCACACAACTTCCTTTTTGTTTGTCTGTATGATTTAACCACTATTTTAACTCAATTTAGGAAAACAAACACAAAAAACAACTACTCTTCCTGCAAATCTGGCCCGATTGCGTTGAAACTTAAAAGAAATTTTTTCTCAAGCTCCTGCATTAGGCTTGAATTTTATTTGACAATTTGAACAAAATGGTCCATAATATTCTCAAGAAAAACGACCAAATTGCTGAAAAAGTCGAAAGTTGGAGAGTTTGTCGTGGCTCGTATGAGTATTGAGCTTAAAACCCGCTCAAGCCGAGAAAGGGATTTTGTGCCCTAATGTTTTCATATTTTTCTCAGGCCAGTTTACTATCCATAGTAAAGTATATATAGTACACATACAAACACACACACACACACATATATATATATATATATATATATATATATATATATATATATATATATATATATACAGTCGGACCCACTTAATATGAACACGGTTAATATGAAGTTCGCGTAATATGAAGTGATTTGCATGGTCCCAATGTAACATGCCTTGGTTTTTATGGACAGAAATTCACATAACATGAATACGTCTAATATGAAGTTCACGTAATATGAAGTCCAGCATGAGGTCCCATAGGCCACATTTACTGCATAATTTGTTCGCGTAATATGAACTACATAAAGGCCAAGAACAAAAACACAAAGAACACAAGTACACAAAAGACTTTGAGTAAGTGTCAACATTGAATGCTGTTGTTTATAAAAGGCATAATTGTGGGGCGATCACAGAAGGGTCGCAATTGCATTTTGGCAGTCTTTAAGCAGATAAAACAGTTGTTTGATTCAAAGCTATTGCGAACCAATACCGTAATCAAACACTCGGGTATTGGATGTTGTATTGCATTCTAGGGATTTTATATCTTGCTCCGGCCATTGATCTATTAATTTGGTTCGGGAGTAATGGTTAATTGTACTTCGTTTGATTCAAAGCTACTGCGTTTCAATGCTGTAATCAAAATTCAGGGTATTAATGTAGTAATGCATTCCAGGGATTTTTATATCCTACTCCGGCTATTGATCTTTTGGCGAGGTACATAGACTGGCTGCAGAAACAGAGGCACAAACTCCAAACAATCGAAAATTAATGAATATTTTTCGAAGAAGTAGACAGAAATATGCGTGATTTTAATTGTATGTAGTGTGATTCATTTAGTTTAATTTTATATGACAGTAGCACGTTCCAAAATAAGCAATAAATCTATGCCTAATGATTTTATGGGTGATTGAAGTGTGATGTGTAAAAGTTCGTGTAATATGAAGTTCGCGTAATATGAAGTATTTTGCTCGGTCCCGACGACTTCATATTATGCGGGTCAGATTGTGTATATATATATATATATATATATATATATATATATATATATATATATATATATATATATATATATATATATATATATATATATATATATATAATTAATTAGTTGCTGGTTAATCCAAACACGGTTTGTCCGAAATATCGCTTTATCCGAACAGAATAGCCCGGTCCCGACTAATTTTATCCCACATTTATACACAAAAATTCGGATTAACGAAGATATGTTTTATTCGAACCAAAAAAATCCGTCGAAAAGTTTTTGATTATTATTTCGGTTAAATCAGAGCGAAAATCCTTCCATAACTTTTAATGCGTGGCATCAACAAATGTACCAGTTTACGCGTATGCTATTTGTGACACACTGGGGGTGAGCAAACAAAATTTCTTCTTACCTTCGCCATCTCAAGTAGATCATCAGTCGAGCTGTAGTGGAGTTTTAGTGTTTTTGTTAGTGGTTCGGCAAACTGGCCAGGTAAACGGAGGAGTTTAAGAGGAACACAAACAATGCTGTCCGTCCCGCAGATTTAGTACGATATTTTTGATGGCAAGTTTAGCCTTGGGCTGTTCTACAAAATCTAAACATTGTTAAAGTTAGTTGGTTTCTTCTTTCGCTTGGCACGATGTTCCCAGACGTTCTTGTTTAGTGATCCTGATTATTATGTGATGAATTACAAACAAACCTATAGGTTTGGGGAATCTTAAGAATAGACCCACTGCTTTCTGTTCTGTGCGTGTCGTAAGAAGCAACTAATAGGAATTTCTTTCAAGCTTTTTTTATAATTTCATTCTTCCTTCTTTTTCCCTACTTGTTCCTTCAGCTAGTGCGTCCTAATAAAGCCATCTCGGTTGCAGAACGGGGCGTTTAACACCAAGCAAAGAAACCAACAGTGAACGATTCTCTTTTCAGGCAACCCGCCAAAACTTGTAAAATGACCAGAAATTTTTACATACATAGTTATTGTATTATCGACATTCGTCAAAATAGACGAAAGGAAGAGAACATATAGAAGATTATAGAAAATTGATTATCTGTATTGTTTTCTGTTTGGATATTTTGTCTACTTACTTTGTAGTCCTAGAACAGACTTGTATTAATGGGTAAGCCACATAAAAAATTGCTGGAAGGCTTTTGATTCCGTTTTGGAAACCTTATTGCTTTTGCTATGCTCCAGACAGTAAAAGACTTGAAATTTGAATAAGCTTTTAACATCATTGCTCTGCACTTGCTCTACATCATTCTGAAGTCGTATTTTAATTTTCATCATCAGTTTTCCCAATCAGTCATAAACAATGAGGTCTGACCTTTAACAATGTAACTAGAACGTGCCCAGGAAGTAAGTGCGAGAAGAGTTCGTTCTATTGCATGTATTAATGAAGGGGAACATTCAACGGCCATCCCTTCTGTCGTCATTTTAATACACGTGATTGAGGTGACTGGTTTAAAAGTGGAGACACAAAATAGGATAAGTACAATCCTCTGCACACAAAATACAAATATCGAAGAAAAAGTATCGCGTCGATTTGTCCAGTGCTCTTGCTAGAAAAGGCATGTGTACACAAGTGCAAACTGTAATACTTCAAGTGAAAAGATTAAATAACAGTTTGTAGTAGTTTCTCACTTGAATAATTGACTCTGTTACGCTTGAAGATGAGTAGAAAAGAATATTACAGATACGATTTGCGCGTAAAACAGTCAAAAAAAGCAAACAAGAGTCCTGGCATGAATATGTTTCTCAACTCAACACAAACAATTCTCTAAAAAAGACCTGGGACATGGTTAGAAAAATATCTGGCAAGAACACTTTTAGCACAGTAAGCCATCTAGAAGCTAACAATAATATGATCACCGACCCAAAGGACATTTTAGATACCTTAGGCGAAACATTTGAACATAACTCATCTTCCGAAAATTATAGCCACGAGTTTAGACGTTATAAAGAAACAGAAGAAACTAATCCTCTTAACTTCTATTCTGACAACAGCGAAGCGTATAATGAGCACTTTTCTCTTAATGAATTGAGAAAGGCCATAGGTAGTTCCCATGATTCAGCAGCAGGACCAGATGACATACATTATCAGATGCTTAGACATTTGCCAGACCATACCCTAAAGATCCTTTTAGAATTGTTAAATCATACCTGGAATTCCGACACTTTTCCAGAAATATGGAAGGAAGCCACAATAATACCAATACCAAAGCCAAACAAAGATCCACGAAATCCTCAGAATTACAGACCAATTTCCTTGACAAGTGCCCTGTGCAAAACATTTGAGCGAATGGTAGCTGAAAGATTAAAATGGTACCTGGAAAGAAACAACTTGCTTGCCGACATACAGAGTGGCTTTAGGAAACAAAGGAGCACTCTGGACCATCTTGTAAGACTAGAATCTTTTGTGAAAGAAGCTTTCAATAACAAGGAACATGTTGTTACCGTTTTCTTCGACTTGGAAAAAGCTTATGACACAGCATGGAAACACGGAGAACTAAAGGATCTTTTTGATTTCGGCCTCCGAGGCCATCTGCCCCAGTTCATAAAAGGATTCCTGGACGACCGTCGATTCAGGGTTCGCCTTGGTACAATATTCTCAGAATACTTTGAACAAGAGGAAGGCTTCCCCCAAGGATGCATCCTTTCAATTCTACTTTTCCTGATAAAAATCAACAATATAAAAGATACACTGAGACAGGGGATAGATAGCTCACTCTTCGTGGATGATTTTGCCATGTCGTGTAGAGGCAAAAGTATGAATTTAATACAGCGTCGTCTTCAGCAGAGTATTTATTCTCTCCAAGTTTGGGCGAATAAGAATGGTTTTAAATTCTCACAAACCAAAACGGTTTGTATACACTTTTGTAAAAAACGAAAACAGCACGACGATCCAGTTTTACACATCTCTAAAGTGCAAATCCCTGTTGTCAAGGAAAACAAATTTTTAGGTTTAATTTTTGATAGCCAACTTAGTTTTATCCCTTAAATTTACTGAGAGTCATCTCCTCCCACGATTGGGGAGCAGATCGTGATACTAAACTCATGTTGTATAGAGCTCTAATTAGATCGCGACTGGACTATGGCAGTATAGTTTATGGCTCAACTAGACCATCATATCTCAAGATGCTAGAACCGATACAGAATCAAGGCTTAAGAACATGTTTAAATGCCTTTAGAACATCCCCAGCCGACAGTTTACACGTTGAGGCAAATGAACAACCTCTCAATATACGGCGGTTAAAACTTGCCATGCAGTATTGTTTAAAACTTTACGCCAATAGAAATAACCCTACTCATCAGATTGTTTTCGGATCACATTATGCGGATAGAGGTACCAATGCTATCCCCCCCTTTGGAACTAGGATTATACCACACCTGCAGGAAGCAGGTATAATCGTTGAATCTGTTGCAAATTACAAAATACCTAACCAACCCCCTTGGAAGTTAACGAAACCTGTGGTCCTGAAGACTCTTTCTGAGTCCACAAAAGAACGAACTAACCCGTGTGTATTTCAGTCAAAATTTGCAGAATTAAAGGATAATTATAATGACTACCATTTCATATATACCGATGGTTCCAAACTTGAGGACATGGCTGCAGCAGCTATTGTCACAGAAAATAATACATTCAGAACCAGGCTCCCTGATGGGTCTTCTATTTTCTCTGCAGAAGTTAGAGCCCTGCAGCTAGCTATGCAAATTGTCAAGATTAGCCGCTACAAAAAATTCATATTGTGCGTGGACTCCATGTCAGTGCTTGAGTCACTAGAAAACTTACAGGTATCCAACCCAATAATTTTGGACTTGATAGAAAAACACGACGAAGTGGTAAAAGCTGGCAAAGAGATAATATTTTGTTGGGTACCGAGCCACGTTGGAATCCCGGGCAACGAGGCAGCCGACAAAGGCGCCAAAGAAGCGTTAAACCAAGACTGCTCAGATTTCCTTATACCGTCATCAGATTTTAAGTGCCATATTTCTAGATATGTCAAAAATCTATGGCAACAATATTGGGATGAACAAACAGACAATAAGCTATACCAAATTAACCCTGTGGTAGGGCGCAAATTGCCCTCCCTAAATGGCCTTCGCGACGATATGGTAATTCACAGATTAAGAATAGGACATTCTTACACTACTCACAAACACCTCTTAAGAGGTGAACCACAACCCGAATGTATAAGTTGTCAGGAACGGTATACAGTAAAACACATCTTGATAGATTGTATAGACTTCAATCACATTCGCCCCCGTTATTATAGAGTTGATTCCATGAGAGAGCTCTTTGAGAAGGTAAATTCCAACAAGGTCCTAGAATTTTTAAAAGAGATTAATATGTATTCCTATGTGTAGACTACCATTAAGTCTATTTTTAGTATATTTTTTAGTATATTTAAGATTTTATTTTATAATCATTTTTAATCAATAAAGTATAAATTCGACAAAGTTACCAGGAATGACACAATATGACCTGCAACAGGTTGGCGGTGTCGTTAAACCAATCAAATAACTAACTAACGATTTTATATTAAACAGGTTGAAATTAACGACACTTTGAAAGCATTGATATTTTGAGCAAGCCGTGTATAGTTGGAATTTCCGTTACTTATACAAACTTAAAGCTACATTGAACATTTAATCAGAGAGACTTGTTAAGAGTACCTATTCCCAATCTAGGATTCATCCATAAAATACGTGCCAATGTATAGTTTTTGTTCATAATTTTCAACTGAAAAACTCAAGAGAACTTAAAGGGAAATATGTGAGAACTATCAGGGGAGTCAGGGAAAACGTCAGAAGTCAGGAAATGTCAGAAAAAAAATCATCTTGAAAGGCAGGAAAAGTGAAGAAAAACGGGCCGCAAAAGTCGAATCGACATCAAATGCTCACTCTTTGTTGATAGTCGAACGATCAGTATGATTGCACTGAGACTGCACTGTGAGCTTTCATAGCGCGTGCTTTATATATGAGCTTAAGTGGCAAAACTTTAACTCTGTTTCTCTATGTAAAATACGAGTGAATTTTAAAAAGAAGCTAAACTTGCTACAGTTTGCTACCAAATTTATTCATTCTAGCCTTAACCGTCTCAAGACTAATTCGCCAAACGGAAGCAGACGGAAATCCATTGCCATATCGTATGAAATCAATAAACTATGAGAATTTCAATGCCCACATGTGAAAATAAATCGTTTCTTTTGCAGAACGATTCAAGCAAGTTGGACAGATTTGCCGCCGAAATGCTGCACGGAAACTGTTGTAACCGATGGTTTGATAAATCATTCACTATGGTCTTCTGCTCGAATGGAAGGGTGAGTCAAACGTCAGTTAAACGTATTATATACACAAAGCATAGGGAAACCATTCTGCTCACAGGGTTGAGACTTCGTAAAATTTTCTGGTCGCCCTCCGGGAGACCAGCTTTAAAAAATTAGTCGCCCGGCAAAAAAGTTAGTCGCTCGGTGCAATTTTTGCAAAATTTACCTGAAAATACTCAGAAAATCAGTTAGTCGCCACTCAGGCGACCAACACGAAAAAGTTGGTCGCCCGAGCCAAAAGTTGGTCGCCACGGGCGACCGCGAAATCTCAACCCTGTGCTCAGGAATTATCTTGGGCTGTTTTCAGCCTCTCAATGCCGTTATATGTATGTTTGCGCAAGTATTTTAAAAAAACTTTTTAACTATGCCTTTTGACACCTTAAGGGCCGCCACTTAACTTTTTCTGTGTCTTTATATATTGTTCAGTCCAGAAAAGAATCAAAGGAAAATACGGTTTACCCAAAACCTTTCTACTTTTATTGAGTTCAACTGACCATATTTTGCCTGATTCTGTGCTAGAGACGTAAATAAGTTATTGGGACATCGTGGCTGGATGGAAGCAGCCGCTGAAAACTCTTAAGTTTTAATTTAGCATTTCGGTAATTTTGGCCAGTGTGGGTAACTGTTAGCTCAGTATGGTAGAGCTTGGGTTTGAGCTTTTACAGCATGACCATGTGCTTTATATATGGGTCTAGGTTCGAATCTGGGTCTGGGTGGTAAGCCGGGAAGCAACCACTGCTCCAGTTGTCTTAGCTTAGCGAATTCAGTGGGTTGAATCACATGTCATGGAATGTTAAATTCACGTCCACTAAAGCTTTCGGCTATCCCTTTAAATAATAATAATTATAATAATAATAATTTTCTCAAATTTGGTGAACTGAGTGTCATTAAGAAAAAAAGCTATCTTCTCCAACAAATGTTGTTAACTATGCTCAAAATTTTGCATGAATGTAGTCGGATTTAAAGGAGTTTATTTATTTATTTTGATTGTCGCCGAATTGGCGTAATTCAGGCATCACCAATTTTGTCTAAGGATACTTAAATACAAGAATATATCAGGCAAATAAGAAAGTAGATTTGTTTTTGTTGTGAGCGAAATAAATCACTTTCGACACACTGAGTCTTTTCAAGAATAGAGGAACGCAGATTAATCATCGTCAAATTTCTGTGAAATTTCCTGAAAACTGACGTTATATTTGGTTGTTTATTGAAATGTCGGTAGTTCAGTATTGAATACTCCATCGAAATTTTGAATTTTTAAAAAAGTTTATGTGCATTTTTCATTTTTGTTTCTGTTTCTAAGGCAAGAAAATAAGTTGTGTATAAAGTCTGCAACCTGAAATGTGAAAAAATAAAAAGTTGCGATTTCTGTGATATTCGATTTATCGGTAGTCTATTCCAAAACAGCCCACCTAAAAATATCTGGGTTGTTATTTGCTTCAGAATACCCTGGTTGGAAAGTTGTTCAGATAGGCAGTGCGAGGATTTAAAACAAAATGTTAAACCTAGCGTTTTAATGTCTTTTTTGGAATTTTTTTTATATTTTCCTTTTGAAACATCATTGGATAGATAATTTTTACACGACTGGTGGGAAGGATTCACTTTTTCAGCCAAATAACTAGCCGTGTTAAAAGAACACTTTCTGTGTGAAAACTCTCTCCGTACTTTTTGTTTCTGGTAAACCTCGAATTTCCATATTAAACTGGAGTTTTGTTGGGACTTTTAAGGAGTAGTCGTGATTAATAATTAGATATCATATTTAATTAGAGGCGTCCAAATAATTAAGATATGTTAAGGGATGTCTTTATTACTGACAGCAACAATTTTATCGCGATATCTCGCTTTTAGATGTATCCGTGATGTATCCATGATATCCCTGTTAAATTGTTAAACTAGGATTTCTGGAAAATATTTACTTATATATAATGAATTCATTAGAAATTTCTATTATTTTAGAGAAAGCTGAATAATTTTAAATACCTTTATGTATTAAGACAAATCTTTGTCGATACTTGTAATTATCTCGAGATGTCCAGAGATAGTCTTAATCAATTCCTAGCATCTCATTTTTAACGACTTTGTAAAAGGGGTGACTTAGAGATATCTCAGAGTCATAACAAACATCTTTAGTTCATTTAGAAGTGTCAAGAGTTGATATAACATTTTTTTTTATAAATGGTACCTACAGTTACTTAAGACATCTGTTGGCATATTCAATACATTATAGAACAACCGTTACTATATCGATAATGGTATCACTGGTTTAAAAAAATGTGAAAACTATTTTGATCGGCTTAAACATGTGTATATGAGGAGCCAAGAGCCGGCTCGGTATCTGCTGCATTCTTTTTCATCAGAGGCATTTAGATGGAAAATAAGTGCACTGTCTAGCAGAGGCCGTTGTGCTGACAGCACCATTTGTGAGTCATCTACCAGGTGGCGCCTCGGTTGTCTGGATACACTCTATTAACTGAGTGTCATATCTTAGTGGTTAAAGGTCTTTGCCAAGACACTTAACATCTTACTGAGCGATCATGTCGTTTTCCTGAACACAATCTAGAATACACTAGCTAGAGGGAAATTAAAGCTCAGGACACAGAAAATATTTAATAAAAGAATTAAAATTTTCGCCAACCGCCCGCCGTAATTTGGACAAATCGCGGTGTCATTTCGTTTCTTGTTGCTCTGACGATACCCAGGCACCTTCACTTGGCGCTCTGGTTTTTTAACTGGCTGTTTACATGTCACGATGATGTGTCAATGTAATATTCTTGTTTATTCCAGATGGGCTTTAATGCGGAGCATTCCTGGTATGTACCAAATCATTTCTTCTTGCGGGAATTGTGAATCGGTGCATATTTTTTTTTTTAATTGTGAAGCAGTTCAAATTAAAGTTACTTGTAAATACAGATAAAGTATCAAACGTATTTCGAGTAGGGTATGATTTCTTTTTTTCTCTATAAAACTAATTGTGTTTGCTGGACATGTCTGCTCGCTGACCAATTTGTCGGCTGTGATATCTCATCAAGTAAAGGACAGACACCCACGGAACTTTGAATACATTTTTACTACGGCAAATAGTGCCCGATTCAGTTTTTTGCTTTCCCAGTTTTTCCTACAAATTTTTGATCAAATTTTTGATCTAATCGATCTAATCTAATTTACAAGAAATGCAAATTTCTTGTTTCCATAAGGTTATTGGCCATAATTTTTTAGCCCCAGCCTCTAAAGAAGTCATCGTTAAAAGTATGTGCGTTTGTACCCTTTTAAGTTGTAAAATCGTAGCAGCGGAGTTTTGAACCTGCCTTACTGATACTTTGTGGCAACTCGCCAAAAATGGACCAAATATTGACCAAAAGGTTATCTCCTACTTTTTTATTTCCTGTTTATTTTCTTTAAAAAAGTATCTCCTCCTAGAATTTTTGTCTCCCCGACCAAACAGAGACATATAGTGTTTGTACGTTCTGTATGTGTGTATGTATGTGCGTTTGTGTGTTGTGAACAAAATGTTGCGTGCAAGATATCTCGAGAACGAAAAGTCCGATGAACTTCAAACTCGATCTGTTTATTCTTTGGTTAGATCTGAGGGTTTTATCATATGTTACGTTGTTATGGCAGGCTTATGACGTCATTACTTTAAAATCTTGTATATAAGATTTCTCATCGAAGAAAGTTCCAATCCAGATAAAAAAGGTGGACCGTACACCTGTCTGCAGTAACCGCCTTCTAGACCCAGATAAAAAAACTTAAACCTGGACTTACGCACCACCCCCTCCTCCTATTATATAAAAGTGATACGCAACCCCACTTCTAGGCACATGAGATAAATTTATATAAAGTGAAAGGTTTCATTATTCTGAAAATAGTACAGACTTGCTCAAATAAAACAAATAAAACTTTGTGACAGGGCTGTTGGGGGAAACAAACAAAGGCAACTTCTGACTAATAAAAGTGTTTGTACTTGTTCGGGTACAATTTTTTTTTGGTGACCATTAGCCACTCTAGTTTATTTTTGACAATGAACTACGATTATGTGTGCAAAAATTAATATTTTACATCAATAAAAAGAAAAATGGAAAATGATTATTCGTGATTTCTGGGTTTAGTCTGGGAGACATTTGTTTTTATTTACCAAAACAAGAAATTAAATAGGTGTCCCTAGAAAGTGTGTCATATAATCCTGTACTCATGTTTTGTGTGCACTGGCCGCTCTCGTTACATACTGCAAGTTTCTGGAATATTTTGATGGTCATTCCTGTGAATTATCTTGTGTTTTCTTTGAATGTGTCGTAAAGAATTATGATTGTATTAACAGAAAAGGAAAATTCTTCCTTTATTTTTGTAAGAGGAAAAATGGAAATGGGTATTGGAGAACCACGGGTTTGGTGGGGAAACGTATGTTTTTGTTTACAAAAGCACGATATTAATAGGTCTCAGTTAAAAGTGTACGATATTTCCCTCTACGCTGGTGTTTGTCTGTGCACCGGCCCTTTTTATTGCTATTTTATTTTTGGACGTTGTTCCACCATGGCCTTCCTTTTCGCCCGACCTGAATGCTGTCCTTGGGGTAAAGGATATTGCCAAGAGATAACCGCCCACGCAGCTGGGCACACATTTGATTTCTGGACTCAAAGAAAGAGTGGTCACACATACCCCGAGAGAACATTCAAAACTAATATGTGATGGACATATCCCATATTCAGTACTTGACACTTCAGTTTCTACCTCGCTGCTTTGGATGTAATTTTTCGTGATGATGTTTTATGCAGATGGCTGTTGTTTGCATACAGTAATAATTCCTTTTTGCTCTTGAACCAGATCAATTGCCGGAAATTTAGTTAACCCACAATAGAATTTTTTGGTGACTGACGAGACATGTCTTAAATCCTGACATCAGTGTCCGTGAGCTTGGCTATGCCCGTGGGCAGTCTAAGCAGCATAGCTCTGTTTGAATCCAGACTGTTTCCTGGTGGCAAACACTTTGTGTCTGAACGTTCTGTGACTTTGTAATTTCTCTCTCTTTCTCTGTCTCTCACTTTCTCTTTCTCTCTCTGTCTCTCTCTTTTGCTCTCTCTTTCTCTCTCACTCTCTCTCTCTCTCTCTCTCTCTCTCTCACACACACACACACACACACACACACACACACACACACACACACACACACACACACACACACACACTAGTCCTTCCTACGTATTTGCGTATTTGCCTGTGCGCTTGGTCCGGGGGATTCACGGGCTAGCATGTACAGATAGTGAGAGAGTTCCCTGCAGATTGGAAACTTAGCGTTGCTTGTGAGAGAGCCGTTCCTGTAATGCCATGCGTCTCATTGCAGGGCCGATGCGCCAATAATGGCCCACTTGTGGGAGATGACAATGTTTCACGAATGTCAAAATGGGTAAATAAAGCAGAGTGACCTAATGCCTGCGGTGTTTTATCTGTGCATGTGTTCGGCGTTTTTTGTTCATAAATAGAAGTAGTTTCTAAATTACATTTATTAACAGGAACTAACAGTTTTCAATGTATTTCACAACAACCCCTCAATTTTACGCATATTTCCTGAAACACTGGGGTCTTTGATACGGCATCCCGACAAATAGGCGAGCGACCTTGTGGCTCTAGCTCTAGCAACTACAGCATTTAGGCTTGGTTTTTAACACCATGTTTTTCTGAGTTCTTGGTTAGCATGTTCAAAACTGATAAACAAGTTCTGAAAGTGATTTTTGTTGCATTTAAGCAGATGACGACAGAGGTCTGGAATCAGTCAAGAGCAATGTCATACTTAATTGCAATGCAATTATATCAGTCGCGTTTCGGAGCTAATCTCACCGTTCGAGGGTGATCGCTTCCGGTTTTCCAAAATTAATCCCTCATAAACGCGAGGACTTTTATATTTTACTAACCTGTTGCAACTACAAGTGACTGCAGTTAAATCATTTTCTGCGTCTGATCCTATCACAAACCTGTTTGTAGTGACCACCTTCCAGTTTCGGATAACAAGGCGTACGGTAAAAGCTGCCTGTCTTGACCACCTTCCAGACCCAAATAAAACACCTGAGCCTAAACTTGTACAACAAAGAGGATTGAAATTCTCACAAGTCACGCACACCCTCCTCCCCGCTTAAAAATTGGATAAAGGTGATACACAACCCGACTACTGGGCACATGGGATATATACTCGTACAAAGTAAAAACGCAACAGCAAATTTAAATCTTTTTATATTAAAATGTATTCAGCGTGACATTTTGACAATTTTACACAAAATATAAACTGATATTCGCTACAAATCTGCAAAAGTGCAGTCCAATACAAAGTTTACAACATCGTTACTTTGAACCAATTTGACAGTCACCTGTGACTTTACAGTTTTCAGTATCTTGTATGACCTCCTGTGATCAAGGCATTGGTGCGTCGTGGCATGGACATAATTGACCGGTTGATCCTCCATTGCGGTATGCTGTGCCATTCTACAATGAATGCTTGTCTTAGCTCCGCATGGCTTTGTGGCCGAGGCGTACGGGACCGAACCCTTCGATCCAGAATATCCCACACGTGTTCAATCGGGTTCATGTCAGAAGAGTATGGGGGCCATTGTAGGGTCTGGATCTGATTAGCGCGCAATAGATTGGCACAAATTTCAGCCATATGAGATCGCGTTGTCGTGCATGAAAATTTTGTTTGGTCATTTCTACAGTACGGTATGATTTCGCCCTCTAACAGTTTCTACATAGCTGTTAAATTGCCATGATTAGCAGGAGTGACTTCCAGCCAAATCGAATAGTATTCCACACCATAGTGCTTTCTTCACCAAACCTTTCGACCTCGCGAACAGCACGCTTGTGCGAATCGCTCTCCTTGCCTTCTGTACACTTGATGGCGGGCGTCATTTCGATACAGCAGAAACCGCGACTCGTCGCTGAACACCACTCGGCGCCACGAAGCCAGTGGCCACCGATTTCCTGAATAGTTGTTCGCCCAGTCTCTTCTAAGATGTTGTCGCCGTTGGTTTAGCACTGGTCCGATATAGGCTCGCCGGGGCCTTACTCCACGCTTGCGTTGTCGGTTTAGCACAGTCTGTCGACTAATGCGGTTGTTATGCTTCCCTGGTGTAACTAGTGCTGCTCCACTGCAGACCGGAAGCCATCGCGGAGGTGCATCGTTCGAATCGTTCGATCCTGCTCTGTCATTGTCACCCTCGGTTGGCTCGGTCGTGGGCGGTCTCTTACGGAGCCCGTGCTGGAGACGACAATTTGTTGATGCCACCACTCTGAACGTTCTGCCTGTTGCTTGCTGTCTCTTGTCTTCGCTGAGCCGTGGCATTTCAACATCTCTTTCGATCGATTCTTGTTGATGCCACTTTGGTTTGCCTTTACTTTGCCTGTAAGTCCACGTACTTGAAAGGAGTCAAAACCACGCCAGCGCACCATTTCGGAAAAGGTGCTAGATTGCAAGGTGTGAACTATAGTGGAATCTTTATTGGCTCTACCAGGAATGACACAATATGACCTGCAACAGGTTGGCGGTTTCGTTAAACCAATCATTGATTGATTGATTGATTGGTTTAACGACACCAGCAAGGGTCATATTGTGTCTGTTCTGTTACCATAGGAGAGCTCAGTTGAAACTAAAATCCATTAAGATAGACAAAACAAGTGGTGTGTACATCTAAAACCCAACTAAATTCCATTTAAAACTTTCTGTACAAGTGTATTTCTTTCAAAAAAGAAATAATTTTGCTTGGTGCTACCTTTGTAAAAAGGTCTTTCATGGAGTTCAAACTGTAGTGGCGTGAACGAATGTTCTGAAAATCTACGCAATTGAGCAGAATATGTTTTACAGTCAAACGTTCTTGACAACCAATACATTCTGGAGGCACATCGCCTCTCAAAAGATATCCGTGGGTGATGTATGTATGCCCGATTCGAACTCTATGCATAACCGTTGTGTCGTGAATATTGCCAAGAGCTCGGTGCTTTTGTCCGACTGTTGGTTGGATTTGGAAGAGTTTGTTATTTCTTTGTTCGTTCCACTTCTGTTGCCAAAGGCTTTTTACATAACTTGAAATATGGGGTTTAAAGTCGGAGTATGGTATGAGAAGGTCGGATATGTTATAGTTCAGCGCCTCTTTTGCTGCTTGGTCCGCAGCTTCATTACCCGCTATGCCCACGTGGCTTGGCACCCAGCAAAACACTAGGGATTTGCCTTGTTTGATTGCCCTTTCGTAGCGTTCTATTAGGTCTAAAATCATTGTGTTCGACACTTGCAGATTTTCTAGTGATTGTAAGACCGATAAGGAATCGACACAGATAACAAATTTCTTGTACCTGCTAATCTTGACAATTTCCATGGCTAGTTGGAGTGCCCGAACCTCCGCGGAAAAGATGGAGCAGCCGTTTGATAATCTTGTTTTCAGGGTATTTGATTTTGTAACTATTGAGGCAGCAACTTTGTTATCGAGTTTAGATCCGTCCGTGTATATGAAATGATGGTGAGGGTAGGTTTCCTTTATCTCAGCAAACCTAACTTTGAACTCTTCAGCATTTGTTGTGTCTTTGGAAAGGTCTGTCAGAGTTTTGTTTATAGTTGGCCTTTGTATTTTCCATGTAGGGTATTTCGAAACTTTCAAGTTTGCAATTTGCTCAATCAAATAACTAACTAACTAATGTATTGGCTCTTCCCGCAAACCCAAGTGTGAGAAAGACACATTACATTTGTTAATGATTGGCAACTCATTGATTTTGTTGAACTTAATACTTAAGAAAAAAAATAACATTTATACTGTTGCGTTTTTAAATTGCGCGAGTATATTTCTGTGAGGTAAAGGGTCTTGTTATTCTGAAAATACTACAGACTTATTTAAATAAAAATTTGTGAGCGCTTTGGTGCAACTTTGAATGGACTACGGAAAATCGACCTGTTGTATAGACGTCGAAAAATAGAGCTGGTAAAGACGTCCGGGTCACACAACCTAAGCACAGCTTCCTTATGTTTTTGCTCATTGGATAGGTCGCTTTGAAAATTGATCAAAATGAAGAATTAAAATATCGGAATTTCCAAAGTTTTTTTCCCGCATACCACTCAAAAACATTCATTAAAACTGACTTCATAAAATTCTCTGTAATCGGTGACCCAAGAATACTTCGACGGTGCAGTGACTGCTATATCTTATGACTATCACTGTGTAGGCGGTGATTTCCTTAATGTTCTTACAACACCTGTATGAAATCACTCTCCCTTTATTTTAGCGTCATAGCCTTAATGTGGCGTCATAGTTAAACTATCTTGTACCTTTAGCAAGTTCCCGCTGCCGGTTGGGGGAATCTTAAGAATAGACCTATTACTTTCTCTTGCTTGCATGTTGTAGGGGACGACTAGTCGGAATTTCTTTCTTTACTAAATAAGCTTTTGTGTTTGTCTAACCTTTGATGTGATGTTGCTTTGTGCCTGATTTTTATACACATGTTGGGGAGTGCTTTTGTGTTACTGACTGTGCCTGTAGGGAAAGTGGCCACCGGGCGAGTGGCTACCGATCATAGCCCATCAATCGCACTCGACACCGGTGAAATCAAATGAACATTT
Organism: Protula sp. h YS-2021; assembly: GCA_949752745.1. Lineage (NCBI taxonomy): Eukaryota > Metazoa > Annelida > Polychaeta > Sabellida > Serpulidae > Protula > Protula sp. h YS-2021. Next base: position 47,673,887 of record OX457025.1, on the reverse strand, counting down.
CTGAATGCATTTAATATCTAATCCCCAGATAACACGTTTGTTTGAACAAGGTTGTTTACCTTTTGTCCACTGTTTTTCTTTTCTATATATTTTATGTGTGTTCAAAATCACCTTGCTCTTTTAAAGCAACCCCTTACAATTATAATAGCAAGATATGTGCAATTGAAAAATAGCAAAATACTGAAACAAAATTAGTGGCCACTTTTCTTATCTTTTCATTGATGTGGTGGTGGGTTGTCCAGTAGCCTGTAGTCCGGTGACCTCTAGTCCGGTGGCCGGTTGGTGTGGACACTACTGAGTGTGCGCTGATTCAATACAAACAAAATGCATTGCCATGTAAAACTACTTTTTAACACGCGCTTAAATGTGGCACATTGATAAAACCACACAAGTGGGTGGACTGATCCGAAAATGCCTCTCGCAGCCTCTAGCACTATTAGCACGAGCCTGAAAAGCTAAGAGACTGTTAAAAGTCGGGCTGGTCTTTTTATCACATCAAAAAGGGCATCCGTCGTCCGCATGTACGCATGTGAACTTTTACTGAAAATCTTCTTCCCCTTCAGTTTTTGATTCTTTCAAGTTGTGTACGAATGCTTTCGAGATAGGCCCTAGCCATTTAAAATTTTCTTCAAACTTTGCACAAAGGCTCACTAAAAACCTGTCTAGAAAGTACCCTTTTTTTGCAGTCAGCAAAAATTGATGAAATGCGGCATTTTTTTCACTTCTTGGCAAGTTTTTAATTTCAAAATGCTTCTATGACAATCTTGATTGGATTTCTTTCCAGTTTTAAACGATTGATCCTTAGACGGTTGTGTGTTGACAATTTACTTTCTATGTCTATCCGCCAAAAATGGGGGCATTTGTTCTATTTTGGTGAGCAATTTTTAAAATGCTTCTACTCCCACTTGTTCCTTAGATGGTTGTGTGTTGACAGTTTACTTTCTATGTCCACACGCCAAAAAATGGGGGCATTTGTTCTATTTTGGTGAGCAATTTTTAAAATGCTAATTGGCGTCCTTTTAAATCTTTTTGTATTCCAAAATGCATTGCCTGCTTCAGCTTGATTGAATTTAAATTTAACTTTTAGAATACTGCTGTTCATGTGCTATTTTCTTTTAAAATTTAAAAAAAGAAAGATTTTTTTTCTTGCGCGCCTCCAAAAATTTGGCCTCTGGCGCCGTTTAAATGTTTTGGGGATCGAGCTTTTCAAAATAGTTCTTCTGCAAGTAATTTTAGTCAGGACGTTTTCATTTTTTAGGCGTAGTCCTTTGAAAAATTTTCAGTAACCGATTTTTAAAATATGACTACAACTTTTTGGCGACTAAACAAGCCTATTGATCTGGGCTGGTCAAAATGTCCCTGGATATTCTTGTATTTTTATTTCATGACTTTTTGTGTAGGTATGTTCTCTTATACATTACATATTTTTGCACGTCTCGGCGATATCTTCTGTGGTGTAGTTATCAAGTATACACTTGTAGTAGTGCGTTGCGTGACGTTTTCGATAGTGGAAGAGTAGCAATATATGACTGGACGCACCCACCTGGCGTACCTACCAGGCCAAATACTACTGTTTCCTTTCAACGCGCCCCGGTAATCATGAAATAAAAGTATACAACCACAGGAGTGGGAGGACTTATACGAAAAACGCTCCGCAGCCTTGAGCACTGGAAACATGACCATGAAAGGCGAGTGCGAACAGTGTGCGAGGCCAAGTGAAGGGTTTTTGGGCAAGTCCAAACGCGATATCAAGTGCACACTTACAACAGTGTGCAGCATGACGTTTACGATACTGGAAGAGCGGTGAGTACGGGTGTGCGCATTTACCGGGCGCTGTACCACTCAAAATACTACTATTGCCTTTGTACGCGTACTGGCAATCATGAAATAAAATGTAAAATGCTTTCTTGTGTGTTTGGTGGACTAACTGACTGCAGGGCTGACGCACCTGTCATGGCACACCTCTGGGAAGTATGCACGCACAGGGAGTACGACTTGGGGTAAATAACCCTTAGAACTAAGCTTTGAATTTTTGAATTTAATTTAAGTAACTCCTGCACAAAAAATCAACAGCAGTAATGTACATGTGTGTGTATATACCCCAAGATTCTTTAATATTGCGCGGCGTAACAGACGGCGACTAAGCCCATGCTATCCACAGTGTGCTCTGATTGGGAGCCCCGCTCATTTGATTGCTCCTGTTACGACTTACTACAAAAGAAAGCATGGCATTTAAAAATTTAAAAAAAGTAGTGTAACATAAAAAAAAAAATCAAATTATTTAAAATATTTAAATAAACAATTGGAGTGGAAATGCATATCTATAATTGATTGACTGTGTCTATAACCTAATTAACAGAAATGCTGGTGCTTTGTAAGTTTTGATTTACCATTTTGATTAGAAATGTTGGAGTTATATATTTGAAAATATTGAGTTTGAATGTTAATTTCTCTTAATTTCTTTTGGAAATTCCAAAATGTCTGTATAGCATCCTGATTTACTTGTAAAAAGCTAAACGTTTAAATTCCGGATACGATAAAAAGTTTGTTGCAATTGCATTAAAGCCACTAGTTATGTATCCCCTACCGAGGGGAGACATATAGTGTTAGTACGTTCTGTGGGTGTGTGTGTGTCAGTCTGTTGTGAACAAAATGTTGTGACGCGTGTTGCATTGAGTATAAATCTTGTGTGCAACGGTCCACTGCAGCTGAACATCGGAGAAAGTTCAGACTTGGTTGGTTTCTTGTTTGGTAGGTTCGAAAGACTGTCAAATTTTGTCGCGATGAAGACGAATGAAAACGTACATTGTACCTGGCCATAACATTTTTGGTGATTGGCCAAAAATTGCCCGGAAATATTGGCGAAAAATAAAAAATCGGTGAAATCTTAACTCACACCACAGAAATGGCTTTACCGTCTTGAAAGTTTTGTTAAAGATGGTGGTCATTGGTGCTTACCTGGTTATTGCTCTTTTCTTTTCTTTTTTTATTTATTTATTTATTATTTTTTTGGTTCGGAATTCGGAAAAAATGTCGGAAATATTGGCGCAAAAATTCTTACTTAAATCGTTACTAACGCTAGGGATATAATCTCATGTTCTTAAAATTTTGAATTATGGAAGTGGAAATTAATACCTTTCTGGTTATACCTTTTTCCTTGATTTACCAAAAACATTATTGAAAACGCAACTGGCTCTATGTATTTGGCCTTAATCTCTTGAAATTCTTATTGAAGGTGGCAGGCTTTCGTACCCACCTGGCTATTAGGTTTTTTTTCGTCATTCGCCTAAAATTGATGTAAATATCAGCCAAAAAAAATTTTCATGAAAACGTATCTCCTAGGATTTTAATAAGAACAGCCTAATATTTTGATGGAAGGTAGTGGTATATATATCCACATGGTTGTTACTTTTTTGGATTTCGCGATTCGAAAAAAAAACTTGGCCAAACAAATGGCTATTACTTGGCGATTCGTCAAAAAATTGGCGGATATATTGGCAGTAAACCCTTTTTATATTAAAATCTTGACAGACGCCAGGTACATAGCCCTACTGTCTTGAAATTTGGGTTACGGGTTATACTTATTTGTCATAAATCTTGACACCAGCATTCGTAAGCTGGGGCATTGTCCATGAGCCGTCTTGTTTATTTTGAGATTTTTGATTATGAATTATGATTGTTTTTGAAAAAAAATATTTTTTTATTTCAATAAAAAGAAAAATGAAAAAATGGTTATTAGGGTATTATGGGTTAAGTCGGGAAGACAGAAACTAAATAAGTGTCGATTAAAAGTGTGTGGCATGAGCCTTTACTCATGTTTTGTGTGCAGTGGTCGCTCTAGTTTGTTTAAGCTACCGTAGATGTTGCTTTAAGGTCGTCTTCCCGCTACTGGTAACTGCTAAGGTCTTCAAAAAAAAAAAAAGAAAAAGAAAAAAAAGAAACGGCATAATTGGAAAAAAATTAAAAAGAAGTTTTTAAAGACGAAATACTTTGAAAAGATTTCCAGAGAGTATCTCGGTAAATTTGAAGAAAAAAATGTACTTTTTCTCGTATATGAATGTGCCCAAAAGAAAATATTTATTAATGTTTACAGATAAAGAAGTGGTCGGTTGTTAGTATTAAAAGCGTCTTTAGATTGGCAGGCCTCTACTATATAATGGAAGGATGATGTTATTGAGTCGTATGCTAATTTGTAAAAAAAAAGGTATACCATGCACATTTGGAAACGTGGATCTTCTTTCATGTCAAAGATACAAAGAAGATGGCCATTGTCGTGGAGAAGTAGAATTCCAGCCTCCCAACCCTATCCGACTTCAATGGGAAATTCCAAAAGAGGTGAGGCGTCCTAGGATTGCAGCGATGCCATGTCTCCACTCTCTGTTGGTCCGCTGTTACTAATTTTTTTTATCCTGGAATATTTTTTTATTCACGATTTCCTTTTGCCCCATCGGTTGCGCCCATAGTGTAGGCTCTGTTATACGTCCGTCCACCTCACTGCCTGTTAACTTTAATTTTGTACTAATTTTAGTTGCGGTCGAATCGCAGTAAAATTTTTGTGAATATTCCTACCTAGGTGGAAAAATACCCAGTATTCTATTATAGCAATTCGCCATTTTGGCGAACCGATCACCACTCTTTCAGTACAAGTAGACATTGGCCACCGTGTGAGGCTCTGTGTGTCCGTCCGTCTGTAACTTTTGTTTATGACGCCTCCTCTTTCAGTTTTCATCGGATCACAGTCAAATTTTTGGAAATATGGTCCACTCAAGGGCATAAATGCCCATAATTTTATTTTCGCCAATTTGGTGAACCGATCCTTTGCGAAAAAAAACCTGCTCCTGCTACAAGTTTTGTTTAATTTTCTCCAAATTTTGCATGAAGGTAGTTTGGGTTGGGCTCAAAAATGTATTTTGATTTTCTCAGTTTGGCAAATTGGCGAAATTGCAAAGTTCGCCAAATTTAGGGTCGCTTAATCAAGAATTTATAATAATTACATATTTTGATCGATATTGAAGTTTTGTCTCGCACTATAAGAACATAACTTTTAGAACTTTGCACAGTTTATATATATATAAACTTATAAACTGTTTAAATCCACCGTGATGTGCAGGTTGATCCGGTAAATATCACCCTCTCCGTTACACGCTGTTGAACAAGTAGACCCTTAGCGTCCAAGCTGTTCCTCTCAATAGTATTCCAGACAAGACAAAATAAATGGCCATTAAATGTGCTGATCATTTCAAATAAGTTTTTGCACGCTGTTTTAGTGTCAGGACGTGATTGAGACCAGTTATGCCGTGGCCAAAGATCTTGCGGACAGCGTTGACTTGCACCTCTTGGTGCATGATGCTTACGGCAAAGGATTTGTGAAGAAAGCGAAGACAAGTCCTGATGCCTACATCCAGATGGCGCTGCAGCTTGCCTATTACAGAGTGAGTATATAATTACCGGCCGAGTGGTTTTGATCGTGTGGATATTCATTCGCTACTCGAAAGCTTAAAGAGCATGCGGAAAGTGACTGCTGCTGTCTACACGCCAATCACGAGAAGGGGAGGGTGCGATAGCTGTGATCGTCCGTCGGTATGTCATTACCTTTCCCGTGTCGGCGAACTGTGGTGCAAGGCGGGAGAAATGAGTAAAACTGAATGACCATCCACGAAGTCCCGTTTGGCTTACGAGCAGCGTACCGCTTCCTCCGTGGGTGTGTAGTTTATGGATGGTCCAGTAAGGATTTGGCATTCAAGACACCAGCGATCAAGGAACAATTGATAACGTAACAATTACGCATCCCCTGCCTAAAGAAAAATTAAGAAAGTGGCATGAATGTCGCACAGTGGAGTACTTCACCTTTCATATCAATTGCAACCAGATCAAACACTACCTTTGAAAATCATTTGCACGTTTGTTATGATATAATTAGACGTCGTTGTTGTCCAACAGCCAACCTCTACGTCGGTTCGGTCTGTTGTGTATAATACCTTTTTACTCCGCAGACCCACTGGGGCTTCTGCACAAAATAGTACTCATAAAGGAAGGAATAACTTTTTTGAAAAAAAAAAACACTTAAATATAGATTTTAGTCACTTGGACACTCATATTGACCTTTTTCACCAATGTACGAGAATAGTCAACACTGAGGGATGCACAGTACGGCCAGATAGATAGAAATATCCACCACCTCTCTGTTTATACGTAACAGATAGATCTCCCCAGAGGTCAGCTGTTTATAACAACGGTTAGAGGTAGCTTTAAGTGTATAAACTGGAAGAAGCAATGTGTAGAGAAGAAAAGAATAATTACGCTGTATAATCGACTTCGGATTCAGTTGGATTTTGCTTAGTGGGCAACATTTAACGATTCTGTTAAATGTTGCCGCTAGTGGAAGAAGCGATAGCTGTGTATGAAGTCATTACGTGAAGTATGTAACGTTTGAAGATACGATTATCACAAATTTCAGAGTTCGTAGATTGCATGGTATGTTCGAAAGAGTCGGTTAAATTTTGTCGCAACGACCACATGCGACGTCTCTGTGTGGAGCCTCTGTCTGTTTAGGGCAAGGTATTACGGACTAGATATTACTATTCGTGAAAATCGTGTCGATTCCTTAACTGACAGGTTTATGCCTTAAGTGGCTCTGTCAACTTTTGTTGTTTAAAGCGCAGTACAGTACGATATCCATTGTGTGTGGGGGTTTGTGTGTAAACAATTTACTCTTCCCACATTTCTGGTTCGATTGATTTAAAATTTGGTGAGAATGTTCCCGGGGTAATTCTCCACGCAGCTTATTTATTCCCCACAGGGGGAATATATGCGATCGACCGCGTGTCGGTCTGTAGGTCGGTCTGTCGGTCTGTCATCAAGAGCTTGTTAACACGATAACTTAAAAACTGCTAAGGTTCGCCTAAGGAAAATGGACCGGCTGGACTTAGAAAATTTCAGCCCTTGACTATTGACGGCCGTGTTTAACTGATGGGGGGGGGGGGGGGAATATGTGGGCTATGCACACTGCTGTAGTATTTTTTGTGATTTAGTAAAACTTGGCCAAAATATTGGTCAGAGTTGGCTAAACAAAAAATGCTGCTCTTACTAAAAATGCGGCATGATTGCGTTGAAATTTGACAAGAAAGCTCCACCTCAAAATCCTACATCAGGCTTGTATTTTGTTTGTTGATTTTATCAAAATTAGCCAAAATATCGGTCATAAACGGTCAAATTTCCAACAACAACAACAACAAAAAAAAAAAAAAATTAGGCTTCTTCACCAGTCGCCTAACAATTTACCTCAATAGATCCAGTGATAAGGCGCTGGACTGATAATTACGAGCTCGTGGGATCAAGCCAAGCTAAAGGCGAATGTTTTCATTGTCTTCTTTTATCTTTTTTGTATTTCATAACCAATATTTATAGTTCTGCCTCCAAAAGAAGCAGTAGTTTGTTTTGTTATCGGTTGGGCAAAGATTGGTCAAATAAACGGATAACTTTAAGAGAAACACAAAAATGCTGTTCGTCTCACAGATCCTGTCCGATTGCTTTATATGGTAATTTTGTCAAAAGTGTTCGGTTTTTGCTTTTACCTTTAATGCCTTCGCTTTTACTGCTTGGCACAATGTCCATGGACATTCTTGTCCTGACTTCCAAGTCCAGTTGCTTTTAAATTTCTGTGAATGTCTTTCATGCTACCTGCTATTAGGCTTTTACTTTTTTTGGGTAGGGGCCGGGGGGGGGGGGGGGAGGGGGGATCTGCGGAAATACCTTCAATTTGGACATTGATCACAAATTGTAATACTTTTTGCCGTAATGGTTTCAAATTTGATATGGAGTTTCTCCATGTAATTTACTGTGAGACTAGGGTTGTTGTTGGAGATCGGGCAAAAATTGACGAATTGCCAAAAGTTTAAAATTTGCTAAATTTCCGAAACTGTAAAGAGAGACGGCGACTTTGACATTATTTTCGAACCCTGCATTGTAAAAATTGAGTATATTATATATGTTGGCAATATTATAATAATAATAATAATAATAAGAATAATAATAATAATAATAATAATAAAACTACCACCATCACCAACAACAACAACAACAAAGCATGGCATACATTGCAGGATGCGGGCAAATTCTGCCTGACGTACGAAGCCTCAATGACGAGACTGTACCGAGAGGGGAGGACGGAGACTGTTCGTTCCTGTACCATTGAATCGGCCGCGTTTGTGAAGGCCATGGACGATCCCACGAAAACGGTGAGTGAGGCATTTTAACACGAATTATTTTAAGTGTACTGTAGTCACTTACACATGAAAGTACTCACGGTTTTTGCCTACCGCGCTGGGCATGGCACTATGGGACTTCAAGCCTTCCATAAATAATAAGTGTTGGGGTCACGACCATCAGTGGTTTTAGGGCTTAGCAAAATTTGCTAACAGATATTACTATCGCCATGTCCGACCATCCAGCGGTCGAGCCGTAAACACTGACGTAACCACTTTATTCGTGCCACTTTATCATAAGTTTTCACAGTACAGTTTTGAAACCAGTCGACTTCGTCGGGTTGGTCTTATCACATCAAGGGGGGGGGGGGGGGGGGGTCTTGAAATTTTAAGTGGAGTTAGCGAGCGTTACTACCTATCTGGCTATTCCTTTCTGTGATTGGCCAAACCAATTGCAGTAAAATTTGGCTAACTATAGGAAGAGTCTTATTGTTATTTAAATTTTAGATGAAGGTGGCAGGAATTACTATCTACCTGGATTTGCCTTTTTTTTACTTTTTTTTTTTTTTTTTTTTTTTTTTCTTTTTTTTTTTCTTTTTTGGTGACTGGCCAAAAATTGGCGGAAATTTTGGCGAAAAAAAAAAAACAAAAACAAAAAAATTTCCAGTAAAATCCTAACTAACTGCGGGAAAATAGTCTTACTGTCTTGAAATTTTAGGTGAAGATAGTAGATGTTACTACCTATCTGACTAGCGGGAGTTTCTTTCTGCCTGAATTTTACTTTTTTTGGTGACTGGCCAAAAAATTGGCGGAAATTTTGGCGAAAAACCAAAATTAATGTTGTAAAATCTCAACTAGCTACTGCAAAATAGTCTTTTTAATCTATTTTGGAGTAAACTTAACCCAGCAATGCCGCCAATAATGATAGTACATGTCAAAGACCTGTATAACGCGCGCACCAAACAACAGAAACAACTTGTGTTTTTATTTGTTTGTTTACCTTTTTAAGGGAAATCCCAACAGCATTAGCCAACGTCATCAACCATAGAGGTGACGTGTCAGCCTGTCATTCACATTTGTTTTTGCACGCTTGTAAACAACTGCACTTTGTCTTTTGGATATTTGTTTCAGTGTTTTTGACGCTTATTCTGGAATTTGATCGGATACTTACGGACCAGTACACAGTTGTAAGTGTTCTGTTTCGTTTATGGGTGTGAGAGTTCCTGACAGTCATCACCTTGGGCTGTATTTAGTCAATTTTGCACTAGGGAAGCCAGCCGAGATCTAAGTGCTAAGGTCGCGATCTACCGCCCCTCTACGCCCTTGCGATAGCCAACGGATCGTTTTTTTTTTTTTCTTTGGCTTCGATACTTGTTATTTAGCTAGTATCACTGAGAATCCGGTCTGCTGGTGCGCTGAAGTGGACTTTTTCCCTTGCCAGCCGTCCTGTATCGCGAAAATGGGCTTGCGTTGCAAGTCACTTCTCAGGCTGCACACAGGAAATTTGGCCTGGTTTTACTAATGTGTGGAGAGCACACTCTGGTACTGCTAGTCCATCTCCGGTTTCCCCCCCCCCCCCCGCACGGGGTAATAACGCAGTTCGGGGTCGTTAATCACAGCCTAAAACTGGGTCACTCAGCACCATCTTAGGTGCTCTTCGCAAGGGACACAACATGTTCGGGACTGATCTCTAGTTCACAGTTCTCCCTGTGGGTTGGGGGGAATCTTAAGAATATAACCACTGTGAACTTTACGCCCTTGATAACAGGGTGCTACGCTTCCAGGACAGCTGGTTCCGAAGGCGGGGTTTCTTGTCTGAACCAGTCTTGTCACCAGTGGTGCTGCGGCGTTGAAAGACATTTCCATCACAGCTCTTGGCGGTGTCTGTTTGTTTGACAATGTCGCAGAAAAAGCTCTCTGTCTAATACGAACACTGCGCTACTATCTAGTGGCTTCCAAGAAATATCGACATCCTGATTAGAAACGCTTGTTGATTTCTTATGTACCTGGGCGTTGTCATGACATAGGGAAACAAACAGTGTCAAACATTAAACAGATTATTGTACCAAAAAGCTGGATCTATTCCGGCATCCCTGTAATCGCTACACATAAAAGTCCACGTCCGTCATGTTGGGAAATTTTTGCTCGGGGGTTGGGGGTGGCTTCTATGGAGTTGTTGCTTAATGCGGGGTCGTGTGTGTCAGCGAGACACAAAAAAATATTGTCTGACATTGGTAGTGGCGGGGCGAGTCGCTCGCCCGACATTCAGAAATTGAAACACGAACTTTTCGCGTGGGGTCTTGTGTCTTGTCACGCATACTTTAGTTTGTCATGCCAAGTTTTATGCAAGAGTGTTATATAGGCGGTTGGGGTGCTCCGTTGCGGTAGCACCCGTCGCCTCGGGTTGTCTGACAAAGGCGTCTGGAATGTTCTCATGCTGATTGCTAACATAACTGGGGTTCGTTCGAGTTTACGGGCAATTACTAGTTATGATGCAAGGAAATTTTGTTGACTGCTGCGATCGTTTTCACCAAAGAGTGGAGGAGGGGTGTTAGGATTAGGTTCAATAACTTAGCCTCGTCACTGTCGGGCAGAGAAGGTGCTTGAAAGCGAATTTATACCATGGGGAGGTACATTAGTAAACGATTACTACATTTATTCACTCAAGATCATGGTCCTTGTCAACAACTACTGGGGTGACGTGTTCGTCGGTCAGGGGTTCAACGCCTAACATTATTGGCAGCATTGCTGGGTTAAGTTTACTCCAAAATATATTAAAAATGACTTTTTAAGAAATTAAAACGCCTTTTTATGTGTTGTTGGAAATTAACTTCAGCGATGACACCAATAAACTCACGGTAACCCTCCGTAGGACGGTTCTGTCAACTTTTGACAGATGTATCGAAATTAACAAAGATTTCATTAAAATCTTGCATGTAAGATTTCTCAGCGGCTGAACATCGAAGAAAGTTGAAACTTTCTTGGGAAAGTTGCTAGATAGGTCCGAAAGATTCTCTCAAATTTTGTCGCCATCGCAGCGAATGAATACGTTGTATGACTTCATCACGTAAAATATGTGTATATTGTGAACAAGATCTTGTGTGCAAAATATCTCGCTAAGTTCCAAGTAGTATCGACTTCAAATTTTTTGTGGGTATTCTTGGTGTCAGTCAGACGGTTCTGTCAACTGTGGACGAATGTAACGAAATTAAGAAAGGCGTATGACGTCATGACGTTAAAATCTTGTACGTAAGATTTCTCAAAGATTCTGTCAAATTTTGTCGCGAGTACAACGAACAAGTGCGGCGTATGACGTCATGACGTAAAATATGTATATATTTTGAAAAAGATCTTGTGCAAAATATCTCGATAACGGAAAGTCGTATCGATTTCAGATTTTGTATTAGTGTTCCTTGGGTCAATCGGAGGTTCTATCAACTTTTGACGGGTATAGCGCTATTAAGAAAGGGGTATGACGCCATTACGTTAAGATCTGATACGTGTACATTTCTCAGCCACTGCAAGTCGTAAAAGTTGAAAATTGCTGGGAATGTTGCTTGGCAGGTTCGAAAGATTCTTTCAAGTATGCCCTTTCACTTTTAAAGTGGGTCATCTAATATCTCGCGTTATGATAAGCAGCGCATCATTTGAACATCAGATGCCTCGCCCACTCTCCCACCGCGGTGTGTCATGTGATGTAGTTATGAAGAATACCTTTCATATACTTTTTGGCCGATGGGATTGTACGAAGCACAAGGTAACACGGTATTCTTCAAAATAAGAATTCTGGAGCAAGTAAGAAACCAGATATTTTCTGACAGGCTGTTCCGGATTAGACTACCGATAAATCGAATGTCGGTAGTCTATTCTCGAATAGTCTACCAGAAAATATCTGGTTTCTTATTGGCTTCGGAATTCTTTTTTTTTATTCCAAGTCTAAAATGAAAGCGTTTAGTGATGTGACATAGATATGACATCGGTCAGTTTTTAACACAAGGATGTGCATGTCTTTCCATTATAGAAAGCCGACAAAATCGCACTTCTTAAAGCAGCGGCAGAGCAGCACCAACTGGGTTATCGCAACGCAATGACAGGCCGTGGTATCGACAGGCACCTCTTCTGTCTCTACGTCGTCTCCAAATACCTTGGCATCGAATCGCCGTTTCTCAAAGAGGTTCTCAGCGAGCCCTGGCGACTGTCCACCAGTCAGGTAACCAACAGTTTTTGTAAAAAGGTGCATTGTGTGGCCGTTGGTAAAAAAGAGATCTTTGGTTTTTATTCAGTTTCATTATCACGCACTGCTATATTTTTGATTGTGCTTTGGGTGTTTTCGTTTTTAGACCAGCCGGCTTCGTCAGGCTGGTCTTAACACATCAGCAGGGGCATCCGTCGTCTGTATTTACGTATCTAAATGTGCACGTATGTAAACTTTTACTTAAAATGCTTTTTCTGCTTCAGTTTTTATCAGATTCCTTTCAAATTTTGCGTGAATGTTTTCTAGATGGGCCTCTCTTGAAAAATTCCTTTTTTTTTTTATTTATTTTATTTTTTTTGGGCGATCCGCCAAAATTGGCCAAATGGGGGGGGGGGGGGGGGAGGGGGGGGGGAGGCGTTTAAAATTTTTTGACAGCCAGTTTTCAAGTGCTTCTTCTCCAACAATTTTTATCAGATATTTTTTTTACTTGAAAAAAACCTTTTTTTTTTTGGCGATCCGCTAAACAATGGCAAAATGGGCTTTTTTTAATTTATTGGCATCCAATTTTCAAAATGCTTGTCACAATTTTGATTGGATTCCTTTCCAATTTTATACGAATGTTCTCTGTATAGGCCTTGAAAAATCCGCGATCCGCCAAAAATGGGAGTATTTAACATTTTTTGGTTGCCAATTTTCAAAATGCTGCTGCTCCCACAATTTCATCAGATTTTCTTCACATTTCGTACGAATATTCTCTATGTAGGCCTCTCTTGAAAAATTGCTCTTTTTTTTATGGCGATCCGCCAAAAGTTGTTCAAATAGGGGGCATCTTTAATTTATTGGCGTCCAAGTTTCAATAGGCGTTATTTTTTTTATTGGTAGCCATTTTTCAAGATGCTTGATCAACCACAGTTTGGATCGGATTCCATTCTAGTTTTGTAGGATTGTTCTCTTCATGGTTCTGTCTTGAAGAAATTGCTTGTGATTGTGATCTGATTTCTTATATCATCTCCTCCACTGGCACTACGGGCCCTAGAGCCACGAAACTTGGGACTTAGATGGAACTTGATATGAACGTGTGCCTGTCACTTTTTATTTTCGCCTTCGATTTGTTTTTCTTATTTAAAACGCCATGTGAAAAGAGTGTATTTTTTGCAAGTAAATGCGGTACATTTAACCACAGCACAGAACACACAGTTGCACAGCTTTGTGCGAGCTCTCACTGCGTAAATAGATAACACGGCGTATGCCTGATCAGTCAATAAAAGCTTAAGTCAGCAAAACCAAACACTACTCGGCTTATAAGAAGTATTCAAGCTGTGTTGTTTGCAATATATTTTTCAAGAAATAACCCAATGAAGGAAGTATTTTTGCGTTTTAATTTTTGTCAAGTGATTAACATTTCGCTAGCGAAATGAGATTCTAGTGCTGTACATGTGTTAAGCAGCTGTGGCACCCTGTGTTGTCACACAGAACAACTTCGTTGCGTTTACACAGTACAGCGCTCTCCTGTCCCTGCTATGAACTGCTTTGTCATTTGCTAATTCACTTTGCAGACTCCTCACCAGCAGACCACCAAGCAGGACCCAACCAAGCATCCAGAAATCATATGTGCAGGCGGCGGCTTTGGTCCAGTAAGTTCACTCTCCTCACTACATAAAATACAAGAAGGCACACAGCATTTCCTGTCCGTTTCGAAACTTCACACCATTAATAAAAAGGCAATAGTGGCAATAACAATTATAGTGATGCAATGTAATGCAAAAGTAGGACAAACATAACTGAATGATGATGAAACGATCTGTCTTCTGAAACAAGTATGGTTGTTTTCTGTTTACCGTAAAGTATAACATTCATCTTACGAGTCCCCCTATGGGTTGGGGAATTCTGAGAACAGACCTTTTACTGTCTGTTACGTGTCGTAGGAGGAGAGTACTCGGAATCATGTCTCCCGGATCACGTGTGTGTCGGTCTGTTGTGAACAAAATGTTGTGTGCAAGATATCTCGAGAACGTAACGTCGGATCGACTTCAAACTTGATCGATTTATTCTTTGTTAGGTCGGACGGTTCTGTCGTCTTTTGACATCCCAAGACGTACGGTAAAACTTGACCAATTTCCAGAACCGGATAAAAATGTAACGTACAGTAAAACTACTGTAGTGACCAACTTCAGACCTGGATAAGAAGGGCCTACAGTAAAACCCGCTTTAGCGAACACCTTCAAGACTCGGATAAAAAAGACGTGCAGTAATATCTGTTTTAGTGACCACCAACTGTTTTGTTTATTTTGAATTTTTAACAGTGAGTTATGATTATGTTTCAGAAACGAATATTTTATTCTAGTAATTAAAAAAAAGGAAAATTATTATTATTATTATTTTTTTTTTTGGGGGGGGGGGGGGATTTGGGTTTAGTCGGGGAAAGATTTGTTTTTGTTTACAAAAAGAAGAAACTAAGTAGGCATAGATTGAAAGTGTGTAATATAGGCCTGTTTTGTGTGCACTGGCCGCTCTAGTTTCATAAAGCTTGAGGCCGCGTATAATAGAGATTGATTGCTGTGGCAGGTTGCAGACGATGGTTACGGAGTATCCTACGTTATCGCCGGCGAGAATATCATCTTCTTTCATGTATCCAGCAAAAAATCCAGCCCAGAGACTGTACGTATTACTTTTAATTAATTACTAAAAATTGGATGTTGCGTTCCTGTGAAAGATTGTCCGCAAAAAGTACTGGTATTAATTACAGCGACTACATTACAACTGTTATTGTTATTATTATTGTAATTATTATGTTATCTTCATCAACTTCGACAAAATTGAGATCAAACAATAATACAGCAAGAGTCATAGCAAAGTAAACCTGCACTACACCAGGCTTCCCAGCGCAACCTCTTAAACCTCTAAAAGACGTTTTTTTCATCACCAGCTGTCATTTTTGCCAAGATAGATATCAAAACCTCCAAAAGAATCGAAAAATTAAGTAAAAATTTAGACCAGATAGAAAAATAGACTTGTTTCTGTTTCTCACCCAATTTTTGTTTTGTTTTTCCGGCCGGCGGAAATCTTTCCAAATGTGGTTTTTTTTTTTTTTTTTTGTTCTTTTTTGTCTGAGTCCGGACCAACACAAAAACAAAAACTCAGTTCTATCCATGTTCTTTTCTCTTTTATTCGTAACGCACAGTTACGCGGTTCACTGCAAAAAGAAATCGTACAACAATAAAGTACATGTATACTATCTAGAAACAAATGCACAATAGTTCTAATAATTGTAAAAGAAATTCGGAAAAAATAAGCAAAAGAAGACAAACCGAATGTTTGAGACCCAAATTTAACGTCTTTTCACTGACGAGTCTCAGTCCGGACTGAATCAAATTAAAATAAAATACCCGAGGACCATGTGACTTAAGTCACATGAACACTTTCATCATACTAATAACCAATGGGAAAGCAAAAAACACGTGGAATATTCATTAGCACAATTAATTTTAACCGCCGAAAAAATATTCAAAAAAGAATCACACAGCTGTCAAGCAGGCTTAAACATAGTGGCCCTCAAACAATGAAGCACTCACTTGAAACATAATGTTTGACCCGAATGAATAGGGGGGAAACTGGGTTGTATTGAGTGTCAAACTTGCATTTCAAATTCCAGGCCGTTTACTGTTTATATTTAACATGAAACGTTTTTGTTTGACGTATATGACGTTTGACGTTGAAATGAAAGAAAAAAATGCCTATCCACATCGGGACTCGAACACGCGACCTCACGCACCACGAATAACAGTCCTGACCGCTAAGCCACGGCGGACCACTGATTTGACGACTTAAGTATAGAGGCATATACGAAAATCAATAATTATTAAAGATCACTGAACAGACCAAGAATGACATAAACTTGTCGAATGAAGCGCATTCTTTCTTAACTTGATTCCGCAATTTTTTTTTTTTCGTTTGTGTTTTTTTTTTTTCGTTTGCGGGGGAGGGGGAATTAAATTAAAGTAAATTTTCAACTCTGTATTGGGAGTACGTTGTTTTTCATATATTCGAACTTCTGCCTAGTGAAAGGTTTTATTTGCGTAAAACTAGGGGTATTTTTGTTACAGCGGATCTGTCAAATTAGGGCTTTGCAAAGTTGTTGAAATATATCAACGAATCTGTCAAATTTGATACTATAAACAGTAGTTTTAAGACCCCTTTTTGTGCCCGTGGCTGCTGTGCACGATGAAAGAAAGTAATACAACAGTGACTAAATCACATAACTGTCTCAGCAACCTGTGAAATTATCACAAATTCATGCTGCGAAGAATAAATACGAACTCACCTGAGTGAAAACAAGTGAACATCTGCTTTTAAGAAAAACTGAAGTTAGAACAACTAATTTTCATGCATACTTTGACAAAATGCTACTCATTCATAAAAAAATTCGAAACATACTATAGTTAGGAGTAATTAGGAATTACTCATTATTTTTATGAGATCAAACTCGTTTTATAATTTGACAGATCTGCTGAAAATTTTTCTGCGACTTTGTGAAGCCGCTGATTTGACTACGTTTACATTTACTGTAGCAGATACTCTTTATATAATCCTTTTTGGTTAGGCTGGTCTTGTCACATCAGTTGGGTTGGGTCCGTCGTCTGTATGCACACATGTGCCTTTGTGAACCTCAAATCCATGTTCACCTGCAATCTTGATGGGATTGCTCGTTTGTCTAAAACAGCTGACCTCTGAGGAGGTTTATCTGTTATGTGTGAACACAGAACAGATTGATATTGTAAAAAGTGGTTCCTCTCTTTTATGAGTACTATTTTCGCGGAATCCCCGGTGAGTCCGCTGAGTAAAAAGGTGTTGTACATAACAGACCGAAGCGCCGTAGAGGTTGGCCGTAGGGCAACAATAGGGATTGCTTCCTAATTATGTCCCCCCGACCAAGGGGAGACACAGTGTTTGTGCGTTCTTCGTGTGTGTGTGTCAGTCCGTTGTGAACAAATGTTGTGTGCAAGATATCTCGAGAACGAAAAGCCGGGTCGACTTCAAGCTTGACCTTTTCATTCCTTGGGTAAGTCAGACGGTTCTGTCAACTTTTGACACACGTTACATTATAATGGAAGACGTGTGACACCATAACGTAAAAATCTCTTGTGCGAATTTCTCAGCCGCTAAACATCATAGAAAGTTCAAATTTGGTGGGATTGTTGCTTGGTAGGTCCGAAAGCGGCTATCAAATTTTGTTGCGAGATTTACGAGTGAGTGCGGCGTATGACGTCATCACGTAAAATATGTATATATTTTGAACACGATCTTGTGTGTAAGATATCTCGAGAACGAAATGTCGGATCGACCTGAAACTTGAACTTTTCATTCCTTGGGTAGGGCGGACTGTTCTGTCAACTTTTGACGCACGTTACGTTATTAGTGAAGGCGTATGACGTCATTTCATAAAAACCGCTTATGCGAAATTTATTGGCCGCTAAACATGGGAGAAAGTTCAAACTTGGCGGGATTGTTGCTTGGTAGGTGACCAAGGACGTTCAGTAAAAACCTGTTTTAGCATCCAGCATGTGGAACTAGAGAAAAAGTCGTACAGTAAAACGTTTAGTGACCGCCTTCTAGACCAAGATAAAACACCTGAGCCTAAAGTCGTATAAAAAAAGAGGACTGAAATACCCAAAAATCAATTTACGTACCCCACCTCGCTTCAAAAATTGGATAAAGGTGATACACAACCTGACTACTAGACACACGAGGTTCATTTATATAAGGTAAAATTTATTATTATTCTGAAACTAGCACACACTTTTTCAAATAAACTTTGTGAATAGGCTGTCGTGGGAAAATGGTTACTGGTGAATGATGGGTTTACTCCGGAAGATACTTGTTTTTGTTTACAAAAACAAAAAAAAAAAATAATAGGTGTCGATTGAAAGTGTGTGATATAAGCCTGTACTCTGTTTGGGTGCACAGGCCGCTCTAGTTTTGTGTAGAAATTGTTAAAATTTCGCCGAAATGGTATAATATTTGTATTTGGCTAAATATTGTTGTATAACAGCCAAATATGCCTTTTACCTATGTGATTTGAAACAAAACATCAGTTTACAACATATATAACGGTCAAATTGATAAATTAGAAACTGTTTTTTTAAATAAGGCATCAGTCGTTCAATAGTTATTCGGTGACGAAGCACCTAAAACAGGTCTCCTTAAAGACGTAATAATGATTTTATTAGTCCCCATCCGCCGCGTAGCGCGAAGCGGGGACCATAATATTCGGGTTTATCCGTCCGTCTGTCTGTCGACGCTCGAGGTACATGATTTATGTAATCTATATATCAGACACGGAGGCGAATACAGCTGCTATGCCTATGCTAAATGTTTCCACTATTTGTAGATTTGCAAGAAGTATTTTGCGTGTCGATACCTGGACCCGTTTAAAATATTTACAAATATATAAAAGCCAAAGAAACGACAATTAAACATAACTATCTCAAATAGTAATCAATATTAATATCAGTATTATTTCACGTCACCGAATTTAAATTAAGTTAAAGTGTATCATGTAACAGTTATCGCAGTTTTACCCTAAGTTACGTTTAAGATTATCACATAGCAGTCATTACAGTATTGTTCTAACTTGAGAGCATTTACAGAGGTTCTTAATTATGACACCATAAACAAAACACCTTAACACATATTACAAGAAGCTTTAAATCTAGAATTACACTTAGGAACATAACGCAACTGCCGCCAAATGAACAGTTCGCATTAAAATGTCAAGTGATAACTTGACATGTACATATTTTGCTTTAAAGAGAGCAACCTGTCAACATGCTGAGAGTTGAGTGCGAAGCAGTACCTTTTCTTATTTCATAACTGTTCACTGTCAGTGACTGTCAGTGACAAAATTTAGCCAAAAAAAAAAAACCGAACCGAAGAACCGCGGTCTGTTTTCGGTTACGGTGCGAACCGTGACACCCTTAATATATACTATACAGCTGCAGAGAAAACTCCATATAGAATATATACTGGTCTTATCACATCAGTAGAGGAGATAACCGTCGTCTGTATGTACATATGTCTGTATGTACGTGTGTACGGATGTAAACTTTTACTGAAAATGCTTCTTCTCCATCAGTTTTTGATCGGATTCGTTTCATTTTGTAAGATTGACCTCTACCTAGGCCTCTCTTAAAAAATTACTTTTTTTGGCGATACGCAAAACAATTGGCCAAATAGGGGTCATTTAACACGTGTCGGGTGGCAATTTTCAAAATGTTTCTCCCACAATTTTGATCAGACTCTCACCAAAAATTGACTGAATGGGGGGCTATTTTCAAATTTTGAATAAATGTTCACTAGGCGATCCTCTCTTAAAAAATTAGTTTTTTGGAAATCCGCCTGAAATTGGCTAAATTAAAAGATGGTTTTTAGCCTATATTCAAATTGCTTCTTGCACAATTTTCATCGGATTTCTATAAAATTTTGTAGGAATGTTCGCTAAATTTTTCTCTTTCGAAAAAAATTTTGTTGACGGTTCTTCATAAATTGGCCAATTGGCATCATTTTAAATCTTGCTGTTTTCAAAACTGTGCTGCAAGCTACAGTTTGATTTGATTTACTCGCACTTTTAGAATATTACTCTTCATGTGATATTTGTCTACTCTTCATATGAGCTTCTTACCGAAGCGAGGTTGGGGGTATAGCTGTCGTTTAAAGTATGTGCGTATGTACGCATGTGCGCTTTTGAGTTGACAAATCTCCTATGTTTTAGCATGAATGTTTTGAAATTTTGGACGATGGTAGCAGACATAAATACCCACCTGGCTATTACTTTTTTCTGTCGGTTCGCCAGAAATTGGCGAAATATTGGCCAAAATCCAAATTTCTGTAAAATGTATATACTCCTGGGGTTTTGGTGGAAACGTTCTAAAATTTTGGTGGAAGATGGTACTTTTTTTTTTTTTTTTTTTGGAGATTCATCAAAAATTTGCAAAAATATTGGCGAAAAACCCTTGTTTGATAAAATCTTAGCTATCTCCAGGAAAATAGTCTTACTATCTTGAAATTTTAAGTGAGAGTAGCAAGCTTTGCTACCTTCCTGGCTATTACTGTATGATTTTCCAGAAATTGGCAACAGTTTTGTCAAAAAAACAAAAAATTTCAGTAAAATCTTAGCTGACTGCTGGAAAATGGTCTTACTGTCTTGAAATTTTAGGTGAAGGTAGTAGGGATTAATACCCACCTGGCTGTCACCTTTTTTTTTTTTTTTTTTTTTGGTGAGTGGCCAAAAATCGAAAATTTTCGCGAAAAGCACAAAAGTTGTCAGTAAAATTTTTAATAAATCAAGATAAATAGTCTTACTGTCTTGAAATAAAAGTAGCAAGCATTATCATCTACCTGGTTTTTACAATTTTTGATGATTGGCGAAAAAACAGAAAAATTCAATAAAATCGTGACGAACTTCAGGAAAGTAGTCTTACTGTCTTGAAATTTTAAGTAACAGTAGCAGGCAGTATTACCTAACTAGCTATTACTTTTTTGGTGATTGCCCAAAAAAATCGGCGAAAAAAAGTAAAATCTTAGCGAACTCCAGGAAAATAACCTCATTGCCTTGTAATTTTAAGTAACAGTGACACACAGTACTACCTAAGTGGCTGATGTTCTTTTGTTGGCAATTCGCCCAAAATTTGCGGAAGCATTGGCCAAAAACCAGTTTTCTATAAAACGTATCTCCTAGGGTTTTAATGTAAACATTCTACAGTTTTGTTGGAAGCTAGCGTGCATTAGGTGTCGTCGTATCTCTTACGTGTTTTGGCGATTGCCAAAACAATTAGCAGTATTCTTATGTATTGTGTGCTCTGGCCGCTCTAGTCGAGCTTTATCTGGAATCTAATGACTGCCAGGTGGTCATTTTATTTTGGAGAACGATACCCAATGGTCCCAAAATTTACTTATATATTTTTTGCTCAAGGGTTCCCCTTCGGATCAATTTCCATCTCGATCCGAAATCAAAAGTGGGAAATTTAGTTGACATTAGTAATGTGTGTGTGATAGCCTCGCTGTCACGAGACAACATTAAAGCAGCTCACCTTTGAAACTCTTCATTTGTATTGTTATTTTCAGGATTCTTTGCGCTTCAGCCGAGCCATAGAGCGCGCTATGGCTGACATGAAAGAGCTGTTTGCCGCTTAGACGTCGCATCCTATCGCGCCGTTTGCCGCACCCACACCCGAATTAGAACTTTGCTAGCGCTGACACTGGAATGCCTGTAATGTCCGATGTTGTCGAGATTTAGCCCTGCGCCCGTTCCTATATGGCGGTATAAGGAGCTGTTCCTGCACCTTTGTCGTACATCGCCTTGTCTCTCATCGCTGCTGTCTGCTTGCCACATGTATCAAAAGTGGGCCCTAAAACGGCCTGTCTGCTGGTATCAATGCAAGCAAAGAGTGCGTTATTAGTCCATTGTAGATACATGGTATGAAATTATTTGATGTCAGTTCTGTGGCAGTCCGGAATGACTACAGGACGCCGCGGAACTAATAATAATTTTACCGCTTATCGCACAATCTCAGTGTATACCAACTGTTATAACTTAATCAGTATGGCTAAAGCTTGTCCATGAGACTTACATCATTTCCTCAACAGAGTCAAATCTGATCGTAGTGCCGGTTTTCATCTGTAACTTCCATTCACTAAAGTGAAAACATGTTTGGTGATTCTTCCATTGTTTTTAGCATGTTTTCGGTGTTACGAACGAACAAATTCACACTAATTATCAATCTGTTATCGGAATTGAGACCAGTTAGGTTTCCCCCGAAGAGGGGAAACATTTTGTTTTTGTTCATTCTGTGTGTGTGGGGGGGTTCTGATTTAGACACTTGACTGTGTTAACACGATAACTCGAGAACAAAACGTCGGATCAGCTTCAAACTGTGTAGATTATGCCTTGGGTTGGTCACCGGTTGGTATTGTATTTATATTGGACAAGGCGTGACGTCATATGACTCCAAAATGTGTGGTGGACACCTGTCTTAGCACGATAACAAGTCGGATCAATTTCGAACTTGGGATTATGCCTTGGGTGAGTCCGCCGCTTACAAATATAATAGACTGGACACAGCGCGACTGCATGTGACGCCAAAACACGTGAAAAACTTATCATCGTTCTCGAAATCCAGCTTAAACTCCGATCTGCCCGAAGCTTAGTAAGCTAATGCACTGGGTATCTTGGACTAATCTTTGAAAATGTTAAGCTGGTTGGTGTGTTAGTTATGTCAAATGATGTCATAAAATCTTTAGCTGTGTTGGCGTCCCAAACTATGTTTCGCTTGACTTTACACTCTACAATCTCATCTGCTGTTTTGTCATAAAGAATCCCTTTCTAGTGCCTATGGTCGAGATCGTAACCAAACACTCCAAATTCCATAATTCAAAAATATAAACACTGATCTCATGATGTGGCGGTATTTACATGCCTCTGCAGGACGAGCTATTGACTCTACTCCACTGACTTTTGCTGTGTGGCGTTCTGACAAGCAGCTCACCTTTTTGGCACCAAAATGCCCCCAGCCCCTCCCCACCGATGTGAGTCATCTATTGTAGTTGTGAAGGATGCCTTTCTGGTGCTTTTTAACAGTGAGCAAAAAAAATCACCAATGAAGTACGGAATTAGTGATGTAGCGACAACCTTCCAAATCTGGATGAAAAGACTACGGTAAAATCTGTTTGTATCGACCACTTTCAAGATCCGGATAAAATGACGCATAGTAAAACTTGTTTGTAGTGCCCACCAGCCAGTCCCCAAAAAAGACGTACAGTAAAACCTATTTTAGTGACGACCTTATAAAATCGAATGAAAATCTGTCCAGTAAAACCTGCCTGTCGTGACCAGCTTCCGGACTCCGATAAAAAGATTTTACAGTAAAATCTGTTTTTGTGACCATCTTCCAGAACCGGATAAAATAATGTGTAGTGAAGCTGCCTGTCATGACGGCCTTACAAACCCGCATAAGAAAAGACGTACAGTAAAACTTCTTTGAGAGACCACCTTGCAGAATCGGAGAAAAAGACATCGAGTAAGCCCATTTTATAGTGACCACGTTCAACATTGCTACATCTATATCTCGATTTCTGTAGAAACTAAGGATTAAAATACCCACAAGCCCGGTTATGTATTTACCCCCCCCCCCCACCCCCACCCCCTTCAGAAATGGGATAAAGGTGTTACGTCGCCATCTTTTGAGCACATAGATATACTTATGAAGATATATTTTTATAAGGTAAAAAAAGTCTTATAATACAGACGTGGTACAACATTGTCACTGTAATACAATGTAACCAAAGGAGGCGCAAGCGTTGGAAAAGATGGGGGCGGGGGCTGTCGGGGGGGGGGGGAGGTGGGGCTGGGGCTGTCGGGGGGAAAGGGGGAAGGGAGGGGGCTGTCGGAGGAAAAGGTGGGGGGCGGGCGGGGGGACTGTCGGGCGAAAAGGTGGGGGCGGGCGGGGGGCTGTCGGGGGAAAAGGTGGAGGCGGGGGGCTGTCGGGGGGAAAAGGGGGGCGGGGGCTGTTTCGTGGTTTACAAAAACCAAATGGCAATGGTTGTTGATAAAAAATGCATGACATTGGTGTTGGTGTGCACTGGTGATTCATTGTCATTGGTTCTGAAGGAAGTGCAGTCGGAACAAACTTGTTGGAAAATGAATAACATGTGTTAAAGAAATATCTGAAGAAGATGTAAAAATATTATAAGCTGTTTAAACGTTTAAAACACATAAATGAGGCGGGTTGGGGCTTTGTATTGGGCATGTAAAATTGCGCTTTTTACTGGGGGGGGGGGCTTTTTACCATTTATGGTAGAAAATACCACAGAACTCGAATATATCATTGCAGTAATTCCATCTAATTTTTTAATTAATTTGCAGTTAAAATGGTTTAATACATTTGCAACATGCTTAAAAGAATCAACAATGACCGTTTATATTACTTTTATGCAGAAGAAAAGCGGCATGGGTTAAAGACAGAGACAATGTTTGACACAGAAAAACTTTCCTCAGTTAAAGCGCGGTTTATCTTTATGCCTGTAACTACTCGTCAAAACTTACGATTACAAGCTATTGTGAATACGTAAAAAAAGAGAATCAATTAATTAAGTTTGGCGTTTATTGGGGGGGGGGGGGGTGTTTTTCCTGTAGCGTTTTATCGTGTTAATGAAAAGGTGTGGTATTTATCCCGGACGGCATTTGGTCCGGTATTCCAGTATATATTTTTTCACTCCAAACAGTTTTCAGAGAGGGTTGGAGAATGATCTGAGGGTCAGTCGGTTTGTATAGTGATGTTCCCTTGTTTTGTTCGTTTTTACGTTTTTACCCCTTGAATTTAGGAAGTTACGTTTTTAAAAATAAACCATAATAATAGGGGGAGTGGGTGGGGGGGGGGCAGTACAGACCTAAGGCGTAGAAATGCCAGCTGCTTTTAGCCGTTCATCAAACCATTTTAGACTAAGCATTTCCTCAGATTTACAGGAGTGAATGTAAATATTTCCAAGAACTTATAAAATAGACAAGCGGTTAGGAGGCTAAGCTAAATTACTTGTACAGCTCTGCGTGTGACCGCGTGACCAAGCAGGGAGGCTTTTACTAGCTTAATTGACATTAAACTTCAGTGATTATCTACACGCTATTTGTTTTTCCAATAATGTTGATAGCCAGGCTGTTAATTTCAAGTGAATATAAAAGCGCGTTTTTTTTCGGTGTTTTTCATCAAACTGGAGTGTTATACATGTATCCTGGGCGGGGGGGGGGGGGTGCACTCACCTACAAATTGGTGACTTTTTAAAACGAGCCCAAAACGCGGCCTGCCAAGTGTGAAAAATCCATTTTTAAATCAGCGTGGAGTGTCGGGTCATACAAGAAACCATCCTTTTTCATGTAATTAGAACAAAGATTGGGCAAGTAGCTGCAGTTAAAGTGTTTGTGTGCAGCAGGAATGTGGGGAATTGGCGTTCTCATTTTTGTTGGGCGCGGTCTGCAATTTTAAAACAACCCCTCCCCTCCCCTTTTGTTGGAACCGCCGAATAGTGAATGAAAATTACATCCTTTTTAACGAATAGTTCACTCCGCGCGGACCACACGTATTGCCAACCCCCTTTCCTTTCCCCCCTTTTTTGTACACACATGGTAAAGCATATTGACCACCCCCACTCCCCTGGAGACATGAATATTCATGTACCTTTTGGGAATGCTGATAGATTTCATGAACTTACCGATTTTTATTTTGTTTTTCAGGGTAAAAAGTACTTCTTGGTCATTGGTTGCGCGTTTAAAAATCTGTGCATGTTCTTCATGAAGCATGTGGGCTATACCCATCACATTTATCCGTCGTCAGTTATGTGTATGTGTGTTTGGAAGAATTTTTCAGTGCTGCTTCTCCAGTACGTGTGATTTTTTTTTAATTTGATGGGAATGTTGCTCCGCTGAGTTTGTATTTTGTTATTCGATTTGGCTAAAACGGCCAACTGTCAGAAAATCACAAAAAATGCTACTTTTCCTACATATCAGGTTCAGGCTTGAAACACGGAAGGAATTCTGCATAAGGTTAACATTTAGTTTGACGACTTCACCAGTTTGGTCTTCAGCACGGAATTCTTTTGTTCTCTTAGCCCGTTATTGGCAAAAAAAGCATGAAGTTCGGAAAAAGTGCTGCCCGCCCCACAAATCCGGTCCGATTGTTATAAAAATGTTCCCACAGGAGCCCCTCTACGAAATTTCTATGTTGTCAAAATTAGTGGCTTTCCACATGCACCTTTGTAATGGCTTCGCTTTTACCGCTAGAGGCAATGTCCACGGACAGTGTTGTTTGGATTCATCAGAAAGTGGAAGAAAAATGATGGCAGATTGCAAAATTACGACTTTATTGTCAAAACACGGAGGCTTTTTGACTGAGCAATTTTCCACAATGACCGTACTGTTTGGTCGGGTTGCGTAGATGTTGACTTGGATCTTATTGAGATGGTTTATCTTCGACTGTGTTAGATTTTAGTACTTTGTTAGCATTTTGTTTAAAAAATATCAGTAAAAACTTCTACACGTGTCACCTGTTCTAGTTCAACAGATTTTGTAGATGGGGTATTTTTTTTTGTGGGTGTGCTCAAGTCAGGCTGTCGTTGGCGACCAGTCAGACCATTTTGTATTTTCCGCGTGTCATATAAAAACTATGCCTAGTTGACGATTCGGTCCAAAACTTAGAAATTAATTTCGGCGTTGGGGTCCATAATGTGTGATTCTTCTTAGGGATTTGATTGTTTAAGCAGCTTCAATTTTTACCTTGGATGTTCTCAAGGCAGCTCTCCGCCCAAAGTTCATTCAATCGTACAGTTCCAACCAAACTAGAATTGCTTCAAATTTACATAAACTGCATGTTTATTTTTTTATGGTATAATCGTTGCTGTTTTACGGATTTGATCACATCGCTTCATCCGCCAAATCTCACAGGCTGTCCGTTCTTTTTTTTATTTATTTATTTTTTTGCGC
The DNA here is from genome assembly GCA_949752745.1 of Protula sp. h YS-2021. Classification (NCBI taxonomy): domain Eukaryota; kingdom Metazoa; phylum Annelida; class Polychaeta; order Sabellida; family Serpulidae; genus Protula; species Protula sp. h YS-2021. The sequence continues at coordinate 47,646,964 of OX457025.1, read as the reverse complement.
GAAATGGTTAAGATGTGCTCGATCGTCTTATATTTTAGCTTTTTTTTCTTGATTTATGAGTATGAAGATTATCCAGACACAAATGTTCAAGAAGAAAATGTGAATTCTCTTAGCCCGTTAGCACGCCGTCACGTGGAATATCCCCGACACGTCTATACTCTACCCATTAGCACGCTGTCACGAGGAATCTCTCTAAGATGTCTGGCTGCTGTATCCGTCAGCACGCTGTCACGTGGGATATCCCCAACACGTCTATACTCTACATGTTAGCACGCTGTCACGAGGAATCTCTCTAACACGTCTGCCTACTGTATCCGTCAGCACGCTGTCACGAGGAATATCCCCAACACGTCTGTACTCTTCCCGTTAGCACGCTGTCACGAGGAATATCCCAAACACGTCTATACTCTACCCGTTAGCACGCCGTCACGAGGAATATCCCCGACACGTCTCCGTACTGTGGCAGTTATCACGCTCACAGGGGGAATATCCCCGACACGTCTGCTGTACAAAGGCAAGGCTATGCCAAGTGCTACCCTGCTTGTGATAACGATCAGGAATTTGAAACAAAAGTATCACCGTTTCAGGGATTGTTTATTTGAAAAATGGAAGAATCTCAGTTACGTGATCGCAGCTCTGGTAGCTTCCTCTGAGGCTGTGCTTTATTCCTTCTTCATTCAGGTAATAGCAAGTTGTCAATATAAAAACAAATATAAAATACCTAATAGAGTTGTTTTGCCAAACCCGGAGATTCACACAGTGATAAGTATGTGATAAGCACAGTGCAGTCCGTTTTAAAAGATCCACTGAGTGTGTCTGTGTTTTTATTCCCGGTACTCTACATCACTGTGTGTAAAAATCACGAAAGACAAACCAGCAGTTAAAATTACGAGGGATGGTCTGCAAATTACCTCCACTAGATTCAAGTGGAGGTAATCTGCTAAGACGAATTACAAGGGAAGGGTCTGCGACTTTTTAAGGCCGTAATGAAGTAAGGGAAGTTTTTGCCAACAGATCCGATGGCTGAGGTCTCGGGGAGTAGTCGATCGTTTTTAACCTACACACTCTTCATATGTGACATTTTCTTATTAATTTAAATATTCAAACACACATATATACATATAGACAACTAGAATGGGCATCAGTAGTTAAGCACGCGGAAATTTGATGTATCTTTGAGCGGTAAATTCTTTTTTTTTTTTTTCGGGGAACGTGGTCCTTTCCTGCGGGGAGCAGGCTTTTCTGTGGAATCCCACAAAGCCTCTGTTCCTGCGAAATCGGAAGTGTATATGTGTGTTACTGGAGTGGGCCCGTTTGTGGTTTGTTGTTATATCTTTTCAGAAACATTCATAAAAAATAGTAGCTGTTTAAGCGGTTTGTGATATACTAGACCAATTAATGACTTGCTTGTTAAGTATTGTTTTAAAACCATTCTTGGTCGGGGGAGCCATTTCAAATACTGGCTTTATGAAATTTGAAAATGTATTTTAAACCGAGTTTAAAAGGTTTGATATCTGTTTTTATATAGTTAGCGTGAAAATACATTTTAATTGCTTAATTTTAATTATTTAAGTAAGTTTTAATGTTATTATCTGTATTAATTAACGTTATCATATTGAGTTACAAGTGCACTATTCAATGCAAAATTAGTGAGGTAAATTAAGCAGTTGCTGTATGACTGTCAGAATTGTGCCACTCCTTAACGACTGTCGTTGTTGATTGAGTGTCAGCAGTGTGGCACTCCTTAGCGACTGTCGTTGCTGATTGAGTGTCAGCAGTGTGGCACTCCTTAGTGCCTGTGGTTGCTGTGCGAGTATCAGCAGTGTGACACACTTTAATGACTGTCGTTGCTGTGTGAGTGTCATCAGTGTGGCACTCCTTAACGACTGTCGTTGCTGATTGAGTGTCAGCAGTGTGGCACTCCTTAGCGACTGTCGTTGCTGATTGAGTGTCAGCAGTGTGGCACTCCTTAGTGCCTGTGGTTGCTGTGCGAGTATCAGCAGTGTGACACACTTTAATGACTGTCGTTGCTGAGCGAGTGTCAGCAGTGTGGCACTCCTTAACGACTGTCGTTGCTGTGCGAGTATCAGCAGTGTGACACACTTTAATGACTGTCGTTGCTGTGTGAGTGTCAGCAGTGTGGCACTCCTTAACGACTGTCGTTGCTGATTGAGTGTCAGCAGTTTGGCACTCCTTAACGACTGTCGTTACTGATTGAGTGTCAGCAATGTGGCACTCCTTAGCGACTGTCGTTGCTGATTGAGTGTCAGCAGTTTGGCACTCCTTAACGACTGTCGTTGCTGATTGAGTGTCAGCAATGTGGCACTCCTTAGCGACTGTCGTTGCTGATTGAGTGTCAGCAGTGTGGCACTCCTTAATGACTGTGGTTGCTGTGCGAGTATCAGCAGTGTGACACACTTTAATGACTGTCGTTGCTGTGTGAGTGTCAGCAGTGTGGCACTCCTTAACGACTGTCGTTGCTGTGTGAGTGTTAGCAGTGTGGCACTCCTTAACGGGTGATGTTCGGTCGTGAATTTCAGGAGATACTCATCGAGGCCACTTAATACACCAAAAATTTGAAATTCAGTTATGTTTTCCTTATTCCAAAAGATCCGAAGCATATAAAACACCGCAGTCTAAATTTTATTAAGTTTTTTTGTAATATCAAGTATTTTTTCAGTTTGAATGTAAAAACATCACATTGTGTGCGTCTTGAGTGACTCCGCACAGCTGAAAGTAGGTTGATGTTGTGAATTCCAGTTATGTGTTACATTCAAACTTTTGTGAGAGGTTTTTGAAACGCAGGATCTTCTCTAGGCTGAAATGACGAATATAAAGATTTTAGGTAAATTTTTGTAAACTTTTGTAACCTTTTTATCGAAATTCACCCTTATAAAAAACATATATCTCACCTTTGCCAATCATTATCATTGACCAGGAAAAATCATCATGGTTTAAACCCGTGTGCCTCCTAAATAAAATTGACACTGGGTGAGTTTAAGAATTTGAAAACGACAGGCTGAGCAAAAGAAGCGGGGGAAGCTGCCAAAGTCGATCCTTAACCCACAATATTGTCGTCGGAGCTTACACCAGAGCCTTCGACTTGTTCGGAAACCATACGTAAGAGGAAAATGACTTAACGTCTGTTTGCAGTTGTATCTGTGGCATTAAAAAATTGTTAAATGTTATAACTAGGATTGCAGAGTGGTTGAATTTTAACAAATGACTGAAATGTATTTGGAATAAAAGGCTTAGAAAAGGAAGAATTTTGTTTTCCTCTTTATCCAACGGTCAGCATACACAGGGCAGCATAGGTAAAGGCATATTAATTGTGACACTCCGATTCACACAAAACGATCAACTCTGACGCGAAATACTGAGTTAACCATAATAAGAAGTAATTTTGTGTCCAATATAACTGATGCACATGCTGAAAATGATGGGCGTTTGTCTTAGTAGGTAGAAAGATCAATTGTACTACATATTTTACACTTTGGACAGAGTCCCAAGGGTTTGTTGAATTGCCGAAAATTCTGGGAGATTCTCTTATTTTTTCCCTTTTAGCCCAGCTTACGTTATTTTTGGTGAATTTTTACGTTATACGTAAGCTGGGGTAGTCCTATCGGTTTGCGGGTGGCGTCCGTTAGTTAATCGATCAGACAATTTTTGTATTTTTGGTGAATTTTTTAAGAAAAATTTTCAAAAATATTCAAAATTGCATATCCTCCTACATTTTTGAACCGATATCATTTGTTTTCGGTATGAGGTTTTCCTAAGGGATCGGGGGTACGACTTGTGCTTTTCTAGTCGAGCGGATAATTTTTGGGGGAATTTTTGAAGAAAAACTTGAAATGTATATCCTCCTACATTTTTGATCCTCTGTCGTTCATTTTTGGCATGAACCTCCCCTAAGGGATCCTGCATATGATTCATGCTTTTTTAGTCGATCATACAATTTTTGGAGAATTTTTGAAGAAAAAACTTCAAAATGCATTTCCCCCCACAATTTAAACCGATTTCATTTATTTTGGGTTTAAGGCATCCCTAAGGGGTCCTGCATAAGTTTTGAGCATTTATAGTCGATGGGGTGATTTTTTTAATTTTTGGAAAATTTTTGAAAAAAAACTTAAAAATGCATTTCTTTTTGCAGTGTTTATCCGATTTCATTTATTTTTGGTATGAGGAATCGCTAGGTGGGTCGGGCATATGGCTGGTACTGTTTGGCTTGATTAGGGAATTTCTGTTTTTTTTTTTTTTTTTTTTTTTTTTTTTTTTGGGGGGGGGGGGGGGATTTTTGAAGAAAATACCTCAAAATGCATCTTCCGCTACAGTTTTGATCCAATATTATTTATATGGGGTGTGAGGCATGCTCTGGGGATCTTGAATACGACTTGTGCTTTTTTAGTCAATCAGGGGATTTTTGAAGAAAAAAATTCAAAATGCATTTTCTCCTACAATTTTTATCCGATTTCATTTATTTTTGTTATGAGGCATCGCTAAGTGGGTCGGCCACACGGCTTGAGCTTTTGACTCTATTTTGGAATTTCTGATTTTTGTGGGTAATGTTTGAAGAAAATACCTTAAAATGCATCTTCTGCTACAGTTTTGATCCGATATCATTTAGTTTTGGTGTGAAGCATGGTTGGGGGCTCTTGAATACGGCTTGTGCTTTCTGAGTCGATCAGGGGATTTGGGGGGAATTTTTGAAGAAAAAAATTCGAAGTGCATTTCCTCCTGCAGTTTTTATCCGATTTCATTGATTTTTGGTATGAGCCGTCTCTAGGGGTCTTGCATACGGCTTGTACCTTTTGAGTGAATTGAAAAGCCTGTGAATTTTTTCGGAATTTTTGAAAAAAAATTGATATGCGAAACGGTCCGAAATGCAGATCTCGCATCAACGCACGTTAACCAAACTTGCGCACTGATCCGAAATGCGCATCAGCGCAAGTTAAATCAACATGCGCTCTGGTCTAAAATAAGAACCGCGCACCAACGCAAATTAAATAAACCGGCGCACTGGTCCAAATAAGCAGCCCGCATCAACACAAGTTAAATAAACATGCGCACTGGTTCCAGATGCGAACCGCGCATTAACGGAAGCTACATAAACATGCGCATTGGTCTAAAATAAGTAAATAAGTACTGGTCCAAAATAAAAACAGCACATCAACACAAGTTAAATAAACATGTTGAATGCTCCGGAATAACCGCGCATCAACGCAAGTTAAATAACATGTGCACTGGTCCAAATGCGAACTGCGCAGCAATGCATGTTAAAGAAACATGCACCCTGGTTCGAAATGCAAACGGCTCACCAACGCAAGCTAAATAAACATGCGCACTAGTCCGAAATGCGAACAAAGCATAAGCGAAAGTTAAATAAACATGCGCATTGGTCCGAAATGCGAACCGCGCATCGACACAAGTTAAATAAACATGCGCACTGGTCCGAAAAGCAAACCCCACAAAATAATACATACAAAACATTGGAACGTATGTAACAGAACTGCATTATAAATGAAAAAATATGTACAGTAAGAATTAGAACTTTACCTTTTGAGAGTGCATGAGATTCGAAACATTGACTCCACGTCCAGTTATTAATGAAGTCCTACGCTCCTACACTACTCTACAAACTACTAAAATATTTCCCCTTTCTTCCCCTTTTTGTCCCTTACAGTAGGCGCATGTTCCCCCTCCTGTGGTAAATCTGTGTATGTATTAATCGGTCTATGTTCGGGACAGTTGCTATATTAATTATTTTGCTTGCTCTTTGCCATCTCGTCTTTTGAAGCCTATAGATCAATACTCTTGCCTTAGTCTGGCCGAACGATATGTTCTTTCGGATAAATCATACAAAACTAAGCGTGAGATTTTCGAATCAGACAAAGCCTTTAATTATCCTATTTGTGCTGCCCCTGACCTTTTTATGATTTAAACACTAGACAAACATCTTTAAAATTTGCACTCTTTCTACTCGCTTCTCCAAACTTGCGATTTTCTGTTTTTATATAGCAAAAATTTGCCATATTTTTCTGAGATCTTTTCGCTCGTCACTTATGTGCTCGTTCGCTGCAAACTCCCACCAGGTTTCAAACTAAACACCAACCCCCCTTTCCCCGAGTATTATATATTCGAACAGATGAATGGAAGAAGCAGAAAAGATTTAAGATGACATACCTTTGAAAAGACCGTTTTTGTGGCATTGGCATCAACACTCTGAAAAAACGTTTCAATGCAAATCTCTCAAAGCTGCGGCTCATTTTCTTTATGACCAATTCCAATTAAATGCTGAGTTTATTTTGTTTTCAACTACAAACGAAGACAATCAAATCTCGCATCTTTGATCTGATTCATGTCGGGCTCTTCTAAAGTGGTATCAACAGCAAGGTCAAAGGTTGGATGCGTCATGCATAAACATTCAAATGTATATTCATACACAACACAATTTGCCTGTAACTATTGCAGCCGGGGATCGAACACGAGCCGCAATACTTAGGAGCAAAGATCTTAACCGCCTGATGTGTTGTCTTTGAAATTTGCATTTCATTGGTTTAAGTAAAAGCATCTTGATCTTGCTACCAATTTTTCACTTTGAAATATGTCACAGGATGTTTGCTTTATTTCAGTATTTTGCATAGCTTATTAGGTCCTGCGAATGCACCAGGGATTCCAGGTTTAACGTAATTATTGGTAATGTAGTCTTTCCACGTTGCCATATTAACTCAAAATTAATCTAAACATTCACATAATAAAGCTTTTATTTACATGTAAATATGAATAACTTAACTAATATTTTAATAATAATGTAATATATCTAATATTTAGAGAAAGCAATTAAAAAATTGTGTTGTACACTACGATTCATAATACATACTTTAATATTCTTCAAATATTTTGTTAATGTCTGTATTTCACTTCAACTCGTCTATTATTGAACGCGACAAGCTCTGATATATTCGCTGACGGTGAAACATCATCGTTAATGTAAAGTAATTTTAGCAGCCACAGCTAGCATGAAGTCAGCTGCTCAAATCGTATTGGCGTTGATAAATTCTGAATCAATGTCATAGGTATTCTCTGCCAAATTCAGCTCTTCACCTTCACTCAAAAAACATGGGATGAAACGATTTCTTTGAATTGTCCTTCCAATAGCTTCCTACTGTTTATGCATATTCTTCACTGCCAGTACCCAGTTGAATTCAAAATAAAGACGCTTTGGAAACTGTCCGAGGCAATGCTTTGAGAAATGCGCGGTGAATCTGTCCTGGGTCGTGATTGTAGTGAGCGCGCGTCGTGGCAGGCGCGGCGAAACTGTCCGGGGTCGTGACCGTAATAAGCGCGCATCGTGGCATGCGCGGCGAAACTGCTTGGCTACATCTGGCCGGCCCCATAAAGGAGGTTAGCCTCGCATCGGATTTACTCCTTCACGCGGCCAGTCGACAACTATGTGTCGGAATAAAAGGCCGAAAGTGGAAAATACTCGTTTCTTGAAAACGCGATTGTCGACTATGCGGGCCTTAAAATCCCAAAACAGTTCCTCCTTTAACACAATTCAAAGAAAACTGGCACAGAAATGCACGTGGTCCAGGAATTTATATTAAACAGGAGAGCACGCTTGACTGAGCAGCAACAATATTGGGAGCGTGAAACGCCTTGGCACCACACAAAAAAGACAAATTTCACATCTTTAAAAGGAACCCTTTGATCACCATAACAAACAGAAAGTCAATATAGTTCACTTTGAAGACATTATCCAATGTCTCTATGCGTCTGCGAAGGAGTTGATATGTTAACATACTTCACTTTTCGTCTTCCTGTAATATAATTACGTAATCACTTGAATTTTTCAAAGCAATTTCATACATGGCTTCTTGTAAAATGTGTACCACCTGTTCTATTATTTTCTTCCTTTGTTGACATTAAAACAACTCACATAAAATTAAATTCGCTGGAAAGAAAATACATTGTCGCTAAGTCTTCAACATTTAAATGACTCAGTTTTTAAACGTTGTTAAAAGGTTTCATATCTTATCTTTATAACAAAGCTGTTAACTTAGTGTACTTTTGGTTTCTTCTTTTTTACATAAAATCATTATAGAAGTCCTAAATGTTACAGTACATCCAATGTCCGACAACGAGGGTGCTGAAGTTGTAGCATTCAGTAAGCTTATCATACTGTTGAAACTGTATACAGCGTTCACCATCAGGTTTAATAACTTTTATACTAAGATCTTCTGACACTTGTAGCTAAAACCCTAGTATTGATAAAGATTTTAAAATGATCTTTCACCACAGCTTGATCTTTAGGAGGTGGGATAATATCAATTCTCTTTCTCATGAATTGATAATTTACTTCAAAGCAACATTTCAAGTTCTTGGGAAAAAAAAACATTATGAACACAGCTTCAGCATTCACCACAGAAAATATCGTAGCCTTCCGTTTACTCTCATTATAGACAAAGTCCTCTTGAATACTATATTTAAAAATGGTTGAAATCGGTCTAGTAGTTATGAAATTATGCGCTGTTGAAGTTATCATGTCTGTCTTATATGCTATATAGTCTTGAGGGGGGTGTCTAGAAATTAAAATTGATAAGAATGGTCTGAAACGTAAACTAAGCCACAATCTGATTTTCATGCCTAAAGGCGGGAGGGGGTCAAATGATCTGAATTGTCTAAAACGTAAAACTATGCCAAAATCTGATTTCGCCCCGAAAGGAAGGGGGTAGAGGGGTTTTCTGAAAAGAAAAATGATCAGAATTGTCTGAAATGTAAATCTATACCACAATCTGACTTTCAGTCAGTCACCGGTGAGGGTGAGTGGGTCGGTCAGTTCTCGGGGTGGAGGGTCAGTCACCATTGGGAGCGGTGAGGGACCGGCCAGAAGTCTCGTTTCCCCACTACTGTGAACACATTGGAAAAACCATAGTGATGGCTTCTACGTCTATAATATATATTACTCACAGAAATGAGTATTAAGAAATTATATACATTATATACTTCAGATAAAAGGGGTTGGTTAAATACATCACATGACGAAACTGACCCTTTATATAGTAAAGCATCGGTCACTTGCTCTCTCTCCCACTTGCCACGAGGCGATCGGACCAGTTTTTTGTGCAAACGACAAGTAAAGAACAACGTGCAGATTGTCTAGGTATGTAAAAATAATCAATTTTATTGGGTCAATAAGTGAATTCAGCGTCCGATTGGTGTCCCACTTTTCCGCTTTGTTGCCGAAAACACAACAGACCAAATCGCCATAGAGGTTTGCTGCTGGACAAGAACATCCTCGAAAAATGCTCGTTGTTGTGTAACAGCTAACCTCTACAGCGGTTTGCTCTATATAACACCTTTTTACTCCACAGTCCCACTGAGAATTTCACGAAAATAGTACTCATACAAGAGAGACACTACATTTCCAAATACCCATCCACTCTATGTTTATACATGACAGATCGATCCCATTTGAAGTCAGTCAGAGACGGGTACATTCATTTGAACTGTCTTTTTATCAAGAGAGACTGTCGGAAAACCGAAACGTGTTCTCGTGGACAATTTCTCGTTATCAAGAGAGGGTTTTTGTCTCCAAATTCTCTCCAGAGATAACCTCAGATAGACGTTTGTGGAAATGTAAACAAATGCACTTCTGCAACTTCTTTGCCAAAATGCATATTAAATGTAGATTTTTATCAGTGAAATTGTAGTTCAAGGAAGATGTTAGACGTGATTGCACAATGAAGAGTGTAATTCAACAGAACCCAAATATTTAACTTGACTAACTGCCGGTTACGGTTGAATTTGCCACGCTTGAAGTGATAGGGACTTTATAAGGTCAAAGAGATCATTGCAACCAATGTTCTAATAAACGATTATCATATGCTATAATTCTAGCCATTATCTGGAGTCGTATACTGATCTGTTTCCGGAGATACACAAAAAGAATGTTCCCTCCCTCCAAAAAAAGACGAAAGCGAGGTTACAACGAGCAACCGAAGAAATCTGTGATTTGCACGATTTCTTGCAAACACCTGTAAAATTGTTGCAAAAATAAGACCTAATTATATAGGAAGGTATGTTACAACTCTTGCGTGAGTTGACAAAATGTTCTGAAGAAGTATGTTAACTTGGGCGATAATTTGCCGACACGTTTTGACCGTTTCAAGCCCGATTCTACCCCTCTTGCTCAGTTGAAGAATTTGCAGTGTCTCAGTAGGAATAAAAATTAAAGAGACGGATAAGAAAAATTTATTAGTAGTCTTTTTTTCTCTGTTATGGCGTATCTCTTGGTAAAAATGGTATCCTATATTGAAGTGATTTTTGGCACTAATTTTGATAAAGGTGTAGGTCAAGGGACACACTTAATTTTGCAACCACATTATCATTTCTGCAAATTGGCCCAAATCTCAAACTTGAACCAAAGCTTACCGCAATCCTTTACGCTAATACTGACCCGTTGGACCTGAAGTAATTTTTACCAGTTTATGTGGCTACAAGTCGTACAAGATTAAATGGATCCTCTGAACTACACCTTTACCCCCTTTAACCCCTGCTTCTTACAGTAGGAGGGGATATAGCTCAGAGTAGCTCTGACTTGTATAACATCGTGCATCTCTCTGTCAGAGCTACGAAGTAGGGCTGTGAACCGGTTCGGAAAACTGAACCGCGATTCGAACCGGTTTTCTAACACAAAAAAAAACCGGTTTTAACCGGTTTTTTCATGAGACACGTTATTGGCCAAAAAATAGAGTAATTTTACTGATCACATCAAAAACGTGAGTATAACTTCCTAACCAGGACCTCTGTTTTGCTATGTACACAAATCGATATTTTTCGTAAAAATCAGCAGTTGCAATTGCACTGAGTTTCTGCTTCAATTTACAGCTAAAATAATTCAGTGTTCAACAACTTCAAATTGTCCAATTCCTTTGGCAAAACATAACAAGCATGTCCAAGAACATGACCCAGCCGAGTTACCAAACAAGGAAAGAGAGAAAAACTCGGAAACGAATACTGTTAGGCCAAAAAATGAAGTATGTAAAATGCATTTAATTGGAATTTAGAAGCTACCCGAAAAGGGATGTTGGAGAGGTTGGGTTTGACGACATTTACACAATTTTACGAAAAATCTAAAAATTCCACCATTTCGGCAATTTTTGTCGTTTGCGAAAAAAGCAAAGTCCAGGTGGAGAAGCACCTAAGAAACTTTCGATTAAAATTTTATAACTAGAGTTTTGACTGAGAGAAATGAATGGTTTGACAATTCAGTTATTCACTACCATTTATTCCAGTTTTTGCCAAACTTCAAAGTTCCACCATTTCGGCAGTTTTTTGCGAACCGCAAAAAAATAATAGCCTGGTAGGCGAACATCAGGAGAACATCCGTGCGTAACATCTAAACGATTGGAGTAAAACTGTAGGAGGAGTAGCATTTTAAAGAAAAAGTTTAACATACGCACATACATTCAAAACCCCTATAGTGATAAGGGTTAAAAACAAAGTCGGCTGGGCTTAAAACATAGGCATCAGAGATGCAAAGCCCCCAGCCCGCGCCAAGTCGCAACAAATTAAGTTCAGAGGTTTATAACTTCAACATTTTTGGGTCGATCAAACTGAAACCTTGACGTTGCACATCTTTTGTTAACATGCCGCACGAAAGATGGTCGGTAAAATAAAACGGGAAGCAACGAAACCCATTTTTGGCTTTGCGTTGTGTTTTGCAGACAAATTTCCAAAAGTAAACGAATATAAATAAGCAAAAAGCGAACACAGCACAAGATTAAAAAAAAACCGGAAAAAACCGGTTTTTCATTATTGAACCGATTAACTGAACCGCGAAAATAAAAAAAAACCCACGGTTTTCAGGTGAACCGGTTTAACCGCACAGCCCTACTACGAAACCTTCCATTGCTCCACTATTAGGGGTCAATTTCATATTTTCTCTACAGAAAGTTCATGCCCAATATGCCCCTTTTGTAAAACAGGCACAGTTTTTAGTGAGCTGTATATCTTTTATTTGTTCATAAAAGTGCAGAAAAATTAGCTTCCGCACCCACCTGTCAAATGTTTGTTTACATTCTGGCCTTTAAATGTCACGTGACCAAAGTCAAGGGACCGAAAATTTAAATAAAGGGGTCATAGTTTATTTCTAAAATACATACTAAACTAGTTGATAGATGCAGAGTTAGGTATAAATTTATTTTGTATACCCACAATATTTGACTTTTTATTTTTACGTTCTTTTTGAAATATCAATTTAAAAGTTTTTTGGTGGATAATTGCAAAAATTATTGTTACTATTTCACGTAATAAAGTATGCTCTCTGTATACAAACAAATGTCAATTATTGCGGGAGATTGGGGTTATTTCCGAATTATTTTCTTTTAAAGAAAGCGTAACACAGAAGTTGTATATGATTACCGTTGTACTTTGAGGGCCTTTAGCAAATGTCAATAAAAACCTATGGGTCGTTGAATCTCGCACAAAGTAGCCACAGGGGTGCCTCAAAGCGAGCGCAGTTGACTTGCTTATCGTTATATAGCGAGGCTTTGAAGCGGTGCCTGGAAACTTTTTAGCGCACCGCTTCTTGGAGCTAGAGGGGATATGGCAGTCGTTGAAAATATATACATATGTACGCTTTTAAGTTGAAAAATCACATCACCAAGGTTTTTAGCCTGAATGTTTTGAAGTTTTGGTTGATGGTAGCGGACACAAGTACCTACCTGGCTATTATTTTTTAGCCCTAGTTTTTTTAGACCCCAACCGTCCGGATTGGGACCTATAGGTTTGGGGTGTCTGTCCGTCATCGCTTTTTAGGCCCAGCCCTTCGGATTGGGGCCTATAGGTTTGGGGTGTCCGTCTGTCCGTCATCGCTTTATACCCCTATGAATTTGGGGGGCGGTTGGGGCCTGCTTGTGTTTCACAAATACTTACTTTTTTGTACACGCCATATCTCTGGCTCTATTGGCCGTAGAGCATTGATAGTTAGCTTAAATGAAAGGTCTCGACCTGTAGATGTGCCTTTTGGTACTTGTGGTCAGATTCGGTCATCCGGAAGTTGTCAAATTGACCAAAATGGGCGATAATTGAGATTTTAGGGAAATAAGCTTATACACGCTGTATCTTCTGTTCTATTAGTCGTAGAACATTGAGAATAGGCTCAAATGAAAGATCTCGATCTATAAATGTGCCCTTTGCTACTTTTGGTCAGATTCGGTCATCCGGAAGTCGTCAAATTGACCAAAATGGGCGATAATTGAGGGTTCAGGGAAATAAGCTTGTACACGCTATATCTTTGGTTCTATTAGCCGTAGAACGTTGAGAATAGGCACGAATGCAAGGTCTCGACCTGTAAATGTGCCCTTTGATCAGATTTGGTCATTCGAAAGTGGTCAAATTGACACAAATGAGCGATAGTTGGGATTTTAGGAAAATAAGCTTGTACACGCTATATCTTCGGTTCTCTTAGTCATAGAACATCGAGAATAGGCTCAAATGAAAGATCTCGACCTGTAGATGTGCCTTTTGGCACATTTGCTCCGATTCGGTCACCCGGAAGTCGTCAAAATGACCAAAATAGGCGATAATTGGATTTGGGGGAGAGGAAATTAAGCTTTTAGACGCTATATCTTCGGTTCTATGAGTTGCAGAACATTGAGAATAGGTTCAAATGAAAGGTCTCGACATGTAGATGTGCCTTTTGGTACTTTTGGTCAGATTCGGTCATCCGGAGGTGGTCACATTGACCAAAATAGGCGATAAAAACTTGTACACGCTGTATCTTCGGTTCTATTAGTCGTAGAACATTGAGAATAGGCTCAGCTGAAAGGCTCGACCTGTAGATGTGCCATTATGAGTGCTAAAAGTGTCATTATGACTAGGAAAGTCGTCCATGGCCGTAAGATTACATTTGATATTTTACAACATATTAGAGTTAGGTTACTATTCATAATCAGTAACTGTATATTTTAGATGTCTGTTATATTATCCATTCCTCCCCCTATTGTTAACCGAGCCGTTTTTGTCGGACTGGGTTAGTCTTATCACTATAGGGGGCTTGAATGTATGTGCGTATGCCAAACTTGTTCTTTAAAATGCTACTCCTCCTACAGTTTTACTCAAGTCGTTTTGATATTACGCGGAAATGTTCAGTGGGTGGTCTTCCACCTGAGTAGTAGTTTTTTTTTTTGGCGATTGGCAAAAAACTGACAAAATGGCGGCACTTTTTGTGCCCGTTTTGGCCCATTTTTTAGACCAACCGACTGTCGGGCTGGTCTTATCCTATCAATAGAGGGGGTTATCCGTCGTCTTATGTACGTGTGTAAACTTTTACTTAAAATGCTTCTTCTCCTTCCGTTTTGATCGGATTTCTCTCAAATTTTACACGAATGTTCTCTAGGTAGACCTCTCTTGAAAAATTTTTTTTTTGGCGATCCGCCAAAAATTGGCTAAATGGGGGACATTTGTAATTTTGTGGTTGCCAATTTTCAAAATGCTTCTTATCTCACAATTTTGATCAGATTTTCTTCAAATTGTGCACGAATATTCCCTAGGTAGGCCTCTTTCAACAATTACTCATTTTGGCGATCCGCCAAAAATTGGCCAAAAGGGGGACATTTTTTAATTTTTTGGTGTCAAATTTTCATATTGCTTCTTCTCCCACAATTTTGATCGGATTCCTTTCCAATTTTGGATAGTTGTTCTCTAGTTAGACCTCTCTTGAAAAATTACTCTTTTTGGCGATCCGCCAAAAATTGGCCAAATGGGGGCATTTTTAGTTTTTTGGTGCCTAGTTTCCAAAATGCTTCTTCTTCCACAATTTTTGATCGGATTCATTTCCAATATTTTGCGATTGTTCTCTAAGTAGGCCTATCTTGAAACTTTACTCTTTTTGGCGATCTGGCAAAAATTGGCCAAATTGCTGACATTTGTGATTTTATGGTCACCAATTTTCAAAATGCTTTTTTTTTTTACACAATTTTGATTAGATTGTCTTCGAATTTTGTACGATTATTCTCTAAGTAGTCCTCTTTTGAAAAATTACTCATTTTGGCGATCCGCCAAAAATTGGCCATATGAGGGGTATTTTTTAATTTATTGGCGTTTAATTTTGAAAATGCTTCTTTTCCAACAATTTTGATTGATTTTCTTTCCAATTTTGTGCGATTCTTCTCCAGTTAGGCCCCTATTGAAAAAATAATTTTTTGGGCGATCCACCAAAACTTGTAAGTTGAATAAACATGCGCATTGGTCCAAAATACGAACCGCGCATCGACGCAAGTTAAATAAATACGCGCACTGGTCCAAAATGAAAACTGCGCGTCAATGCAAGTTAAATAAACATGCGTAGTGATCCGAAATAATAACCGCGAATCAACGCTAGTTAAATAAACTTGCGCAATGGTCCGAAATGCGAAACGCTTATCAACGCAAGTTATATAAACATGCGCACTGGTCTAAAATAAGAAACGCTGATCAACGCTAGTTAAATAAACATGCACAATGATCCGAAATGTGAACAGCGCATCAACGCAAGCGAAATAAATATGCGCACTTGTCCGAATTGCGAACCACTCATCTCGCATGTCGTCTTTTGAAGCCCAATTTTTCAGGGAAATTCCCTTATTCAAGCACGCCGGATTTGCTCTTATCGCTTTTCGTAACCTGGATCTTTGTCCTTGGATAAACTTGTACAATAGATCTCGGCTGGTCACAATGTCCCTGGACATTCTTGTTTTAAAATGCTACTCCTCCTACAGTTTTACTCCAATTGTTTAGATGTTATGCAGGAGTTCGCCTACCAGGGTATTATTTTTTTTCGGTTCGCCAAAAACTGGCGTAATGGCGGAACTTTGGAGTTTGGCAAAAACTGGAATAAATGGTAGTAAATAACTGAATTGTCAAACCATTCATTTCTCTCAGTCTTTTTAAAATAGTTATAAATTTTAATCGAAAGTTTCTTACGTGCTTTTCGACGTGAATCGTCAAAACCCAACCTCCCCAACATCCCTTTTCGGGTAGCTTCCACCCTGGAAAACTCGTTCTTGTGTATTAAAATTATGAAAAAGTTACGTTCAGAAACAAAGTTCTTCATGTTTTTGCCTAACAGTATTCGTTTCAGAGTTTTTCACTCTTTCCTTGTTTGGTAACTCGGCTGGGTCATGTCCTTGGACATCCCTGTTGCTTTTCTTTTTTATTTAGAATATCCTATTGCTTCATTCTATAATGATCAACCTGAAGGTCAGTTTTAAAAATTGACTTTATACCCCCTTTGAATTTGGGGGCGGTTAGGGCCTGTTTGTTTCACAAATACTTACTTGTTTACAGAAGCAAGAGCTATAGCAGTTGAAAGCATGAACGTTTGTACGTATGTATGCTTTCAAGTCGAAAAGTCGTATCTTCTCCTCGACTTTTAGCCTGAAGTACCTGGCTGCTACTCTTTTTTTTTTTTGGCAGTTCGCGAAATATTGACCAAAAACCAGCTTTTTCTATAATGTATCTCCTAAGGTTTTTGTGGAAACTTTCTACAGTCGCATAAGAGACCACTTGCATATTACTTTTTTTTTGAGATTCAGAAAAAAAATTGGTGAAAATATTGGCGAAAAACCATTTTTTTGTAAAGTCTTGACCAACTAAAAGAAGATAGTCTTGCTTTCTTGAAATTTTAAGTGAAGGTAGGAGGCATTACTACCCACCTGATTGGCAAAAAAATTGGCAGAAATTTTGTTGAAAACAAAACATTTTCAGTTAAAATCTTAACTAACTCCAGGACGATAGTCTATTTCTTATAAGTTTTAACGAAAGGTAGCAGGCATCATTACCTTTTTGGCTATTACTTTTTTCGTGCCTATAAATAGGCTGGCGTTTTATCGGAAAAAAATTAGTAAATCTTAAACTCGAGGAAAAGTCGCACTCTCTTGAAATTTCAAGTAAAGGTAGCATTCATTATTACCTACCTGCCTGGCTGTTAGATTTTTTAGACCAGCCGACTTGGTCGGGCTGCTCTTATTACACGAGTAGAGGGACTGTCCGTCGTGTGCATGTACTTGTGTACGTATTTACGTGTGTAAATTTTTACTTGAAATGCTTCTTCTTCAATTTTGATCGGATTCCTTTCAAATCTTGTACGAAAGGTCTCCAGGTAGGACTCACTTGAAAAATTACTTTTTTTGGCAACCTGCCAAAAATTGGCCAAATGAGGGGCATTTAAAAAGTTTGGTTAGCAATGTTCAAAATGCCTTTCTCCCGCAATTTTGATCCGATTTTGCAAAATGTTCAGTAGGAAGGCCCTTCTTGAAAAAATAACTTGTTTTGGCGATCACCAAATATTAACCAAATGGGAGCAGTTTTTTAATTTATTGGTAGCCAATTTCCTAAATGCTTCGTCTACAATTTTGATCGGAATAGTTTCCAATTTTGTATGATTGTTCCCAAGATGGTTTTCACTTGGAAATTTTTTTTTGGCAATCCGTCAAAAATTGGCAAATGGGGGTATTTGATTTTTTTAGTTGCCAATTTTCAAAATGCTTCATCTTTTACTTTTTCAAAACGCATTGCCTGCTGCTATTTGATTATATTTATTGGACAATTTAGAGTGTCACTCTGCCTGTGATGTTTTCTTTAAAAAGAAAAAAGAAGTTTTTGGTGTACCTCCAGAAACGGGCCTCATACCGTCGTTGGGAAGTTTTAGGGATCAGGTTTTTCAACTAGTTCTTCTGGGAGTAATTTTAACCAGATTGTTTTCATTTTTTGGCGTAGTCTAACGTCAAAGCTTCTTTGAAATTTACTCTCTGCGATCCGCCAGAGATTAGGCAAAAATGCCGACCTTTGAACAGTTTTCAGTAGCCGGTTTTTAGCCCAGCTTACGTTACACGTCCCCGGGGGACTAA
This sequence comes from Protula sp. h YS-2021, assembly GCA_949752745.1. Lineage (NCBI taxonomy): Eukaryota > Metazoa > Annelida > Polychaeta > Sabellida > Serpulidae > Protula > Protula sp. h YS-2021. Next base: position 47,629,073 of record OX457025.1, on the reverse strand, counting down.
TATTACGTGTTTATGGGCTGCTCCAAATATCATCATCGTCTTCGCTGTTTAGCCACCAACACCATCTTGTTGGTAGCTGAAGCAATATACATTTTCAGGCTAAATAAAGAACCTTTAAGCGATATTAATATATGAACTGAAACAAGAATGTATAGGGACACTGTGAGCAGCCGAGATCTGGTGAATCAAGTATCAAACGGCTTCTATTGTCGTCAAGAAGTGGTAGTCTTATTTTCACAAATTTTTCCAAGGACAAAGTCCCAGCTTACGAAAAGCAATAAGACCAATTCCAGCGTGCATGAGCAAGAGAATTTCCCTGAAAATTGGGCTTCGAAAGATGACAAAGAGCTAGATCAATAATTAATTTAGCGCCGGACCAAAACATAGACCGATAAATGCATACGAAGACAAATGGGAAACAGATTTTTTGTATCTCTGGTAGACTGAATAGTCTGCCATAGATACCTTCGAACAACGTTCGCATTTCGGACCAGTGCGCAAATTTATGTAACTTGCCTCGATGCGCGGTTCTCATTTCGGAACAGCGCGCATGTTTATTTACCTTGTGTTGATGTGCGGTTATTATTTCGGATCAGTGCGCATGTTTATTTACCTTGTGTTGATGCGCGCATGTTTATTTACCTTGTGTTGATGTGCGGTTATTATTTCGGATCAGTGCGCATGTTTATTCACCTTGTGTTGATGTCCGGTTATTATTTCGGATCAGTGCGCATGTTTATTTAACTTGCGTCGATGCGCGGTTCTTATTTCAGACCAATGTGCATGTTTATTTTACTTGCGTTGATGAGCGGTACTTATTTTGGACAAGTGCACAAGTTTTCTTAGGTTGCCTTGATGCGCGGTTCGCATTTCGGACCAGTTTGCACGTTTATTTAGCTTGCGTTGGTTCACGTGCTTGTTTTGGACCAGTGCGCATGTTCATTCAACTTGCGTTGATGAGCAGTTAGAATTTCGCGCCAGTGCGCATGCTTATTTAATTGATGCGCGGTGCTTATTTTGGACTATTGCAAATGTTTATATAACGTTGGCGCGTGGTTCGCATTTCGAACCACTGCGCATGTTTATTTAAGTTGCATTGATGCGCAGTTCTTATTTTGAATAGTGGGCATGTTATTTAAGTTGCGTTAATGCGCAGTTTGAATTTCGAATCAGTGCGCATGTTTATATACCTTACGTTGATGCACGGTGCTTATTTTGTCCAGTGTGCTTGCTTATTTAGCTTGTGTTGATGTGCGGTTCGCACTTCGGACCAGTGCACATGTTTTTTTTTAACTTGCGTTAATGCTCGGTTCCCATTTCTGACCAGTGCCTTTGTTTATTTAGCTTGTGCTGATGAGCGGTTCGCATTTTCCACCAGTGCGCATGTTTATTTAACTTGTGTTGATGCGTGGTTTCGCATTATTTTGGACCAGTACAAATGTTTATTTAACTTGCGCTGATGTGCGGTTCGCATTTCGGATCAGTGTGCATGTTTACTTTACTTGCGTTGATATCCGGTTCGCATTTCGGACCAGTGTACTTGTTTCTTTAGGTTGCGTTGATGCGCGGTTCGCATTTCGGACCAGTGCGCAGGTTCACTTAACTTGCGCTGACACGCGATTTGCATTCCTGACCAGTACGCATGTTTATTTAAGTCCCCTGGATGCCCAACTCTTATCGATTCGTGGTTCTTTCTTCGGACCATTGTGCATGCTTATTTAACTTGCGTTGATGCGCGGTTCTCATTTCGAACCACTGCGCATGTCTATTCAACTTGCGTCGATGCGTGGTTCTCATTTCAGGCCAGTGCGCATGTTTCCTTGGGTTTCGTTGTTGCGCGGTTCTTTATTCGGACCAATGCGCATATTTATTTAACTTGCATTGATGCGTGGTGTTTATTTTCGACCAGTGCACATGTTTATTTGCGTTGATGTGCGGTTCGCATTTCGGACTACTGTGCATATTTACTTAACTTCCGTCGATGAGCGGTTCACATTATTTTGGACCAGTTCGCATGTTTATTTATCTTCCATCGATAAGCGGTTCATATTTCGGACCAATGCGCATGTTTATTTAACTTGCATCGATGCGCGGTACTTATTTTGGACTATTGCGCATGTTAATTAACTTGCGTCGATGTGCGGTTGTTAAATCTGACTAGTGCGCAAGTTCATTTAACTTGCGTTTATGCGCTGTAGGAGGTGATTCATTTAATTGTTTTTCAAGAATTCCGAAAAAAAATTATTAAGTTTTCCAATTAACTCACAAATCACAAGCCGTATGCATGACCCCTAGAGACTGCTCATATCAAAAATAAATGAAATCTGATAAAAACTGTAGGAGGAAATGCAATTTGAATTTATTTCTTCAAAAATTTTCCCAAAATTCCCTAAGCATGAATCAGCCCCAAAATAAATGATGTCTGATAAAAACTGTAGAAGATGTATTCTGAGGTTTTTTCATCAAAAATTCCCCCAAAATCAAAAACTCCGAAGTCGGGTCAAATAGCACAAGTTGTATGCCCGACCCACCTAAGGATGCCTCATACCAAAAATAAATTAAATCGGATAAAAACTGTAGGGGGAAATGCATTTTGAAGTTTTTTCTTAAAAACTCCCTAAAAATACAAAAATTGTCCGATCGAATAAAAAGAACAAGCCGTATGCACGACCCTTTAGGGGTGCCTCACACCAAAAATAAATGACATCGGGTCAAAAATGCAGCAGGGGACTACAGTTTTCTTGTCTGTCTGTGTGTCTGCCCGTCTATCGACACCTTTTAACACACTCAAGCCTACATTTCTTGATCGATTGGCGAGATATTTTATTCCCCACAGGTAGATTCTGTGGGGAATATATGCGATCGACCGCGTGTCGGTCTGTCGGTCTCTCATCAACAGCTTGTTAACACGATAAGTAAAAACTGCTGCAAGGACTTTAATGAAACTTGGCATGCACCTTCTATGGGAACAAACACAGATCGGTATTGTAAGTGGGCCAGGTTCGTCCAAGGAACATGGACCAGCTGGACTTGGAAAATTTCAGCTCTTGACTTACTATTGGTGGCCGTATTGAACTGATGGGGGTGGGGGGGGGGGGGTGCGGGGAATACGTGGGCTATGCACACTACTCTAGTTTACATATAGGTAGTAAGCATCCTAACAAGAATTGGTATTGTAAATGAACCACGTCGGCCCGAGGACATTGGCCCAGTTAGACCTAAAAATTCACGTAGTCTTTAAGCTTTGGAGTGAGTTTTTTAGCACCGTCAAGAAAAGATTTCGTAATCGATGTACGAAATATTTTACATATATGTAGTGTGGGTGCTTACATGGGTTAGTATTGTGAACGATCTAGGTCGCAACAGGAAATTGATTCAGCTTAACTTTAACAATTTGTACATTCCTTGAGCATATCAGTGAGTTTGTTAACACACCCAAGCCTACATTTCTTGATCGATTGTCAAATTACATATAGGTAGTATTGGTGCTAACAAGAGTTGGTATTGTAAATGTGCCTGGTCGGCCCAAGGACATTGACCCAGATGGACTTCAGAAATTCATATAGTCCTGGAGTACTTGTGTGAGTTTGTTAACACCGTCAAGCCAGCATTTCTTAATCGATTGTCGAAACATTTTACTTATAAGTAGTGTAGTTGCATACAAGGGTTAGATTGTAAATGAGATTTTAAAAATTTGTACAGTCCTGGAGCACTTGAGTGAGTTTGTTATCACACTCTAGCCTACATTTTTTTATCGATTGTCAAAATATTTTACGTATAGCGAAGTCGGCCCAAAGACATTGACTCAGCTAGACTTTAAATTTAGCCTACATTTGTTGACCGATTGTCAAAATATTTTACTGGGATTGTACGCCGGCTTGGGACATAGTCAGTTTCACTGACCTGCTTGTTTACTTGACGATCGCAACATTTAGATTTCCCAAGTCTCATCTGTATGTAAAAAAAATCCCGAAAGCTTATATTTCGTTTTCTAAATTGCACAGCCAAGTGAGGGACAGTCAAGTAGCGGGAGACAGCCAAACAGCAGAGGACAGCCAAGCAGAGGAGGGCGGCCAAGCAATGGAAGACGGCCAAGCAGCAGAGAACATCCAAGCAGTGGAGGACAGCCAAGCAGCGGAGGAGAGCCAAGCAGCGGAGGAGAGCCGAACAGCTGAGGACAGCCAACAGCGGAGGACAGCGAAGCAGCTGAGGACAGCCAACAGCGGAGGACAGCCAAGCAGTGGAGGACAGCCAAGCAGTGGATAGCAATAAGTCCTTTTTCGTATTTTTTTTTTAATCGTGAATATTGACGTATTCCATTCCGGGTTTGGGGCTTTTCCGGGTTCGGTTCGGTGTTTGTTTGCACTATTCTCATATTAATTACTTTCTTTGGTTTTTGAAGTGTTTCAGAAGCAGGGGGCAGCCAAGCAGCGGAGGACAGCCAAGCAGCAGACGACAGCCAAGCAGCGGAGGACAGCCAAGCAGAAGACGACAGCCAAGCAGTGGAGGACAGCCAAGCAGAGCACAGCCAAGCAGAGCACAGCCAAGCAGGTTCGGTTTTTGTTCGCACTATTCTCATATTAATTACTTTCTTTGGTTTTTGAAGTGTTTCAGAAGCAGGGGACAGCCAAGCAGTGGAGGACAGCCAAGCAGAGGAGGACAGCCAAGCCGCGGAGGAGAGCCAAGCAGAGGAAAGCCAAGCAGTGGAGGACAGCCAAACAGTGGAGAACAGCCAAGCAGTGGAGGACAGCCAAGCAGTGGAGGACAGCCAAGCAGTGGAGGACAGCCAAGCAGAGGACATCAAAGCAGGTTCGGTGTTTGTTCGCACTATTCTCATATTAATTACTTTCTTTGGTTTTTTAAGTGTTTCAGAAACAGGGGGCAGCCAAGCAGAGGAGGATAGCCAAGCCGCGGAGGACAGCCAAGCAGAGGGGGGCAGCCAAGGAGCGGAGGACAGCCAAGCACTGGAGGACAGCCAAGCAGAGGAGGACAGCCAAGCCGCGGAGGACAGCCAAGCAGAGGACAGCCAAGCAGTGGAGGGCAGCCAAGCAGTGGAGGACAGCCAAGCAGAGGACAGCAAAGCAGGTTCGGTGTTTGTTCGCACTATTCTCTTATTAATTACTTTCTTTGGTTTTTGAAGTGTTTCAGAAACAGGGGGCAGCCAAGCAGCGGAGGACAGCCAAGCAGCGGAGGACAGCCAAGCAGTGGAGGACAGCCAAGCAGAGGAGGACAGCCAAGCTGCGGAGGAGAGCCAAGCAGAGGACAGCCAAGCAGTGGAGGGCAGCCAAGCAGAGGAGGACAGCCAAGCAGTGGAGGACAGCCAAGCAGTGGAGGACAGCCAAGCAGAGGACAGCCAAGCAGAGGAGGACGACCAAGCAGAGGAGGACGGCCAAGCAGCGGAGGACAGCCAAGCAGAGGAGGACAGCCAAGCTGCGGAGGAGAGCCAAGCAGAGGACAGCCAAGCAGTGGAGGGCAGCCAAGCAGAGGAGGACAGCCAAGCAGTGGAGGACAGCCAAGCAGTGGAGGACAGCCAAGCAGAGGACAGCCAAGCAGAGGAGGACGACCAAGCAGAGGAGGACGGCCAAGCAGCGGAGGACAGCCAAGCAGTGGAGGACGGCCAAGCAGCGGAGGGCAGCCAAGCAGTGGATAGCAATAAGTCCTTTTCGTATTATATTTTTTTTAAATCGTGAATATTGACGTATTCCACTCCGGGTTTGGGGCTTTTCCGGGTTCGGTTCGGTGTTTGTTTGCACTATTCTCATATTAATTACTTTCTTTGGTTTTTGAAGTGTTTCAGAAACAGGGGGCAGCCAAGCAGTGGAGGACAGCCAAACAGTGGATGACAGCCAAGCAGTGGAGGACAGCCAAGCAGTGGAGGACAGACAAGCAGAGGAGGACAGCCAAGCAGAGGAGGACAGCCAAGCAGCGGAGGACAGCCAAGCAGAGGACAGCCAAGCAGATTCGGTGTTTGTTCGCACTATTCTCATATTAATTACTTTCTTTGGTTTTTTAAGTGTTTCAGAAACGGGGGGCAGCGGAGGACAGCCAAGCAGCGGAGGACAGCCAAGCAGTGGAGGACAGCCAAGCAGCGGAAGACAGCCAAGCAGTGGAAGACAGCCAAACAGCAGAAGACAGCCAAGCAGCGGAGGACAGCCAAGCAGTGGAGGGCAGCTAAGCAGAGGACAGCCAAGCAGCGGAGGACAGCCAAGCAGTGGAGGACAGCCAAGCAGTGGAGGACAGCCAAGCAGAGGAGGACGGCCAAGCAGAGGAGGACGGCCAAGCAGTGGAGGACAGCCAAGCAGTGGAGGACAGCCAAGCAGTGGAGGACAGCCAAGCAGTGGAGGACAGCCAAGCCGCGGAGGGCAGCCAAGCAGTGGAGGGCAGCCAAGCAGTGGAGGACAGCCAAGCAGAGGAGGACAGCCAAGCAGAGGAGGACAGCCAAGCAGCGGAGGACAGCCAAGCAGTTGAGGACAGCCAAGCAGAGGAGGACAGCCAAGCCGCGGAGGGCAGCCAAGCAGTGGATAGCAATAAGTCCTTTTCGTATTATATTTTTTTAAATCGTGAATATTGACGTATTCCACTCCGGGTTTGGGGCTTTTCCGGGTTCGGTTCGGTGTTTGTTCGCACTATTCTCATATTAATTACTTTCTTTGGTTTTTGAAGTGTTTCAGAAACAGGGGGCAGCCAAGCAGTGGAGGACAGCCAAGCAGCGGAGGACAGCCAAGCAGAGGAGGACAGCCAAGCAGCGGAGGACAGCCAAGCAGAGCAGTTCAGCCAAGCAGAGGAGGGCGGCCAAGCAGTGGAGGACAGCCAAGCAGTGGAGGACAGCCAAGCCGCGGAGCACAGCCAAGCCGCGGAGCACAGCCAAGCCGAGAAACATGGCGCCATTTGGACCAGCCAAATCAACGACGTAAGTCTTATTTTCCAGAGTAGAAAATTCAATATGGTTTTGTTTGTCACATTCCAAGGACTCCCCCTTTGCCTATTCCTCTGATACACCTGTCCAACTCTGGCATATATTCTTTAGAAAGATTAATTAAGTTACATAAATATTTATCTTCGTAAAATCCTTCAATAGGAGATGGCATTACTGATGGCTATTGGGTCAAGAAAAGTATCATATCTTATTTTTAATAGCTCGCGAGAACATGGCGGACAACCATGAAACGTCACGAGTGTCGGGTCACGATGAAAAGCCCATCAACAAGTAAGGAGTTGTTTAAATTTAATTAAAGTACTGGCATTCTTAGTTTAGAAGTGCAAATCAACCCAACCCTTCAATTTTCAAAATGCTTCTTCTCCCACAATTTTGATTGGATTCCTTTCAATTTTTTTACGGATGTTCTCCAGGTAGGCCTCTCTTGAAAAATTACTTTTTTGGCGATCTGCCTAATTTGGCCAAATAGATGGATTTTTTTATTTATTGGCTTCTAAATTTCAAAATACTTCTTTTCCTACAATTTCGATCGGATTCTTTTCCAATTTTTACGATTGTTCTCTAGGTTGGCCTCTCTTGAAAAAGTTTTTTTTTTTTGGCGATCCGCCAAATATTAGTTAAATTCGGGCATTTTTTATTCCCCACAGGGAATATATGCGATTGACCGCGTGTCGGTCGGTCTGTCATCAAGAGCTTGTTAACACGATAACTTAAAAACTCTTGCAAGGATTTTAATGAAACTTGGTATATAGGTTCTACGGGAACAAAAACAGATCGGTATTGCAAATGGGCCAGGTTCGTCGAAGGAAAATGGACCAGCTGGACAAATTTCAGCTCTTGAGTGACTATTGATGGCCGTGTTTAACTGATGAGGGGGGGGGGGGGGGGGCTGTGGCCGTGTTTAACTGATGGGGGGCCTGTGGGGAATATGTGGGCTATGCACACTGCTGTAGTTTAATTTACTGACAGCCAGTTTTCAAGCTACTTCATCTCCGACAATTTAAATCTGATTCCTTTCCAGTTTTATGCGATTGTTCTCTTAATAATTGAAGGGGTCCATGCATAAACCTGATAACTGCAGTTATCAGCAGTGGAGAAAAACGCTTTTAAAGTTGGAAAATTTTAGTAACAAACATAGGTTTTTCCCATCGCCTTTTCCTAAAAAATGCCCACTTCTAATCGGTTTTGAGGTGTAAGACTTACACATGTGATAGAACAGAGGCCGAGAAATACCGTGGTGGTAATAGTGCATTTTCCTGATAAGTGGAGTTATCAAGTTTATGCATGGACCCCTTCAATTGTCTCTTGTGAGATCACCTTTTTTGCGATGCCTCAAAAATTGGCAGAATGGGACCTCGTTTACAATATTTTGGTTGCCTTTTTCCAAAATACTCCTTCTCCCATAATTTTGATAAGGTCTTGAAATCCTGTACAGTATTTTCTAGGTAGGCCTCTTTTGAAAAGATACTTTTTGGACGATCCGCCAAAACTTAGTTAAATGGGGACATTTTTCAATTTACTGAGAGCTAATTTTCAAAATACCTTATCTGTCACAATTTGGATCGGCTAAAACGTCCCCAAAGCAAAATTTATCATAGTGGAATCCAAGAGAAACCGTCATGGCCATAAAGGCACCAAATTAATCAACCAAATGGACTTTGAAATTTACCAAAGCCTGGAAATTATTCAGTATCGGAATGAGTTTGTTAACACGATATCTCAAGAACAACTGCAGGCATTTTTATGAAACTTGGTATGTAGCTTCTGTGGGCACTAACAAGGATCGGCGTTGTAAACGAGTTAGGTTGGCCCAAGGAAAATCAACCAAATGGACTTTGAAATTTACCAAAGCCTGGAAATTATTCAGCATCGGAATGAGTTTGTTAACACGATATCTCAAGAACAACTGCAGGCATTTTAATGAAACTTGGTGTGTAGCTTCTATGGGAAAAAACACAGATAGGTATTGTAAATGGGCGAGGTTCGTCCACGGAAAATGCACCAACTGGACTTTCAGCTCTTGTTTGACTATTGATGGTCGTGTTTAACTGATGGGGGGGGGGGGGGGGGGGGGACTGGGGAATATGTGGGCTATGCACACTGCTCTAGTTATTATTCAGCTTAATAGAACGGCAAATCATTTGACGCTTGCTCTTTGTCGGTAATCTACACTGAACAGATTTGGTGTTCAGTGAATAACGGCCCTGAAATCTTAAGCAAAAACCTTTAAAGGGATATTTGTAGATTTGCATGAGAAGAGTTGAATAAGTTTTAAAATAACATGTTACATAACAATTTTTATCAGCAAAAATATTGCGTACATATTTTATGTTTAACAGCTCGCGAGGGAAGCTGCCCAAGAGAACGACAGATCATCAGAAAGGGCATCGAAGTCATTAGGACCAGTCAACGCAGTCGTAAGCGTTTGTCCAAATTTAAACAAAAAAAAGCGTGTGGAGATCAGGAACTAATTCAACAAATCGATATTGTTTTGCCGCTAGCTATCGCCGTTCTCGCTCGTGGTCCAACCTTTCCCCCCCCCCCCCCCCGCCCCTCTCCCCCCCACCCCCCACAACCCACCCCACTCCTCCTTTCATTAACATTCCTTGCCAAACTTTAGGGTTCGGGAATCGCCAGAAATTTTTAACTACTTTTCAATTAGACACTACATAGTTGCTGGTAATAGACCTTTAAAAAATTGGGTTTTTTTATAGATCGCTGGTCCTGCATAGCTTTTCTTTTTTATGTTTCGAATGCCAGGCCGTCACCACGAAGAGATACAGCGCCAAGCACAGAGAGGGACACCAGCAGCAACGGAGACAGCACAACATTTCGCGGCGGTGAGGCAGCCCACCCTGGGCTAGGGACAATGTTAGTACCGCTCAGGGCCAGGGCAGTGCCAGCACCACCCTGGGCTAGGGACAATTTTAGAACCGCCCAGGTAATGGAAAAGCGACAGTACCAGCCTGGGCTAGGGACAATGTTAGCACCGCCCATGGCAAGGGACCGACGGTACCAGCCTGAGCTAGGGACAATGTTAGCACCGCTCAGGTCGTTGGGCCGTGACAGCCACCGCCAGCCACGGAGAGGGAAATCAACACCGCCAGCCAGAGAGATGACTACATCGCCACCAACCACAGAGGACTACATCGCCACCAGCCAGGGAGAGGACTACATCGCCAGCAGCCAGGGAGAGGACTACATCAACGAAGCTAAGTTATCACTTTCTTTTGCATTTTGCTCCGTACGAAATATCGCGGGTACCATGTGTTTTCCGAACGTGACTTCACCCTGGAATAACCGAAGCCTGCCGGTGAGACAGTCTCCCGGAATTCAATTCAAGCGGGAAAATTGTTGGCTGCACTCGCCTCGCGTTCGGGGTTTCTGGGGTGGGCATGTTCAGGGGAACATTACGGCAACTCGTGCGTTTTGTACGGTTAATTTTTTTTTTTTTTTTTTGGTTTCAGACGAGTTTTTTTTTACTGGTTCTACATGCCTTTTCTACAGGATTTTGTTCTTTTTTATGTTTCAGATGCGGACTCGCCAGCCAAGAAGAGGGACAGCCCCAAGCACAGAGAGGGACATCAGCAGCGGAGGAGAGGGACAACACCAGCACCGAAGACAGCACAACATTTCGCGGCGGTGAGGCAGCCCACCCTGGGCTAGGGACAATGTTAGTACCGCCCAGGGCTAGGGCAGTGCCAGTACCACCCTGGGCTAGGGACAATTTTAGAACCGCCCAGGTAATGGAAAAGCGACAGTACCAGCCTGGGCTAGGGACAATGTTAGCACCGCCCATGGCAAGGGACCGACGGTACCAGCCTGAGCTAGGGACAATGTTAGCACCGCTCAGGTTGTGGGGCCGTGACAGCCACCGCCAACCACAGAGAGGGAAACCAGCACCGCCAACCAGGGAGAGGACTACATCGCCAGCAGCCGGGGAGAGGACTACATCGCCAGCAGCCAGGGAGAGGACTGCATCGCCAGCAGCCAAGGAGAGGACTACATCAACGAAGCTAAGTATCACTTTCTTTTGCATTTAGCTCCGTACGAAATATCGCGGGTGCCATGTGTTTCTCCGAACGTGACTTCACCCTGGAATAACCGAAGCCTGCCGGAGAGACAGTCTCCCGGAATTCAATTCAAGCGGGAAAATTGTTGGCTGCACTCGCCTCGCGTTCGGGGTTTCTGGGGTGGGCATGTTCAGGGGAACATTACGGCAACTCGTGCGTTTTGTACGGTTAATTTTTTTTTTTTTTTTTGGTTTCAGACGAGTTTTTTTTTACTGGTTCTACATGCCTTTTCTACAGGATTTTGTTCTTTTTTATGTTTCAGATGCGGACTCGCCAGCCAAGAAGAGGGACAGCCCCAAGCACAGAGAGGGACATCAGCAGCGGAGGAGAGGGACAACACCAGCACCGAAGACAGCACAACATTTCGCGGCGGTGAGGCAGCCCACCCTGGGCTAGGGACAATGTTAGTACCGCCCAGGGCTAGGGCAGTGCCAGTACCACCCTGGGCTAGGGACAATTTTAGAACCGCCCAGGTAATGGGAAAGCGACAGTACCAGCCTGGGCTAGGGACAATGTTAGCACCGCCCATGGCAAGGGACCGACGGTACCAGCCTGAGCTAGGGACAATGTTAGCACCGCTCAGGTCGTGGGGCCGTGACAGCCACCGCCAACCACAGAGAGGGAAACCAGCACCGCCAACCAGGGAAAGGACTACATCGCCAGCAGCCAAGGAGAGGACTACATCGCCAGCAGCCAGAGAGAGGACTACATCGCCACCAGCATCGGAGAAGGGCAACACCAGCACCGGAGAGGGACAACACCAGCAGCGGAGATAGCACAACATTTGGCGGCGGTGAGGCAGCCCACCCTGGACTAGGGACAATGTTAGTACCGCCCAGGGCCAGGGCAGTGCCAGTACCACCCTGGGCTAGGGACAATTTTAGAACCGCCCAGGTAATGGGAAAGCGACAGTACCAGCCTGGGCTAGGGACAATGTTAGCACCGCCCATGGCAAGGGACTGACGGTACCAGCCTGAGCTAGGGACAATGTTAGCACCGCTCAGGTTGTGGGGCCGTGACAGCCACCGCCAACCACAGAGAGGGAAACCAGCACCGCCAACCAGGGAGAGGACTACATCGCCAGCAGCCGGGGAGAGGACTACATCGCCAGCAGCCAGGGAGAGGACTGCATCGCCAGCAGCCAAGGAGAGGACTACATCAACGAAGCTAAGTTATCACTTTCTTTTGCATTTAGCTCCGTACGAAATATCGCGGGTGCCATGTGTTTCTCCGAACGTGACTTCACCCTGGAATAACCGAAGCCTGCCGGAGAGACAGTCTCCCGGAATTCAATTCAAGCGGGAAAATTGTTGGCTGCACTCGCCTCGCGTTCGGGGTTTCTGGGGTGGGCATGTTCAGGGGAACATTACGGCAACTCGTGTGTTTTGTACGGTTAATTTTTTTTTTTTTTTTTTTTTTTTTGAGCTTTTTCACTGGTTCTGCATGCCTTTTCTACAGGACATTGTTCTTTTTTATGTTGCAGATGCGGACTCGCCAGCCAAGAAGAAGGACAGGCCCAAGCACAGAGAGGGACATCACCAGCGGAAGAGAAGGACAACACCAGCTCCGGAGACAGCACAACATTTCGCGGCGGTGAGGCAGCCCACCCTGGGCTAGGGACAATGCTAGTACCGCCCAGGGCCAGGGCAGTGCCAGTACCACCCTGGGCTAGGGACAATTTTAGAACCGCCCAGGTAATGGGAAAGCGACAGTACCAGCCTGGGCTAGGGACAATGTTAGCACCGCCCATGGCAAGGGACTGACGGTACCAGCCTGAGCTAGGGACAATGTTAGCACCGCTCAGGTTGTGGGGCCGTGACAGCCACCGCCAACCACAGAGAGGGAAACCAGCACCGCCAACCAGGGAGAGGACTACATCGCCAGCAGCCGGGGAGAGGACTACATCGCCAGCAGCCAGGGAGAGGACTGCATCGCCAGCAGCCAAGGAGAGGACTACATCAACGAAGCTAAGTTATCACTTTCTTTTGCATTTAGCTCCGTACGAAATATCGCGAGTACCATGTGTTTTCCGAACGTGACTTCACCCTGGAATAACCGAAGCCTGCCGGAGAGACAGTCTCCCGGAATTCAATTCAAGCGGGAAAATTGTTGGCTGCACTCGCCTCGCGTTCGGGGTTTCTGGGGTGGGCATGTTCAGGGGAACATTACGGCAACTCGTGTGTTTTGTACGGTTAATTTTTTTTTTTTTTTTTTTTTTTTTTTTTTTTTTTGAGCTTTTTCACTGGTTCTACATGCCTTTTCTACAGGACTTTGTTCTTTTTTATGTTGCAGATGCGGACTCGCCAGCCAAGAAGAGGGACAGGCCCAAGCACAGAGAGGGACATCACCAGCGGAAGAGAGGGACAATACCAGCACCGGAGACAGCACAACATTTCGCGGCGGTGAGGCAGCCCACCCTGGGCTAGGGACAATGTTAGTACCGCCCAGGGCCAGGGCAGTGCCAGTACCACCCTGGGCTAGGGACAATTTTAGAACCGCCCAGGTAATGGGAAAGCGACAGTACCAGCCTGGGCTAGGGACAATGTTAGCACCGCCCATGGCAAGGGACTGACGGTACCAGCCTGAGCTAGGGACAATGTTAGCACCGCTCAGGTCGTGGGGCCGTGACAGCCACCGCCAACCACAGAAAGGGAAACCAGCACCGCCAGCCAGGGAGAGGACTACATCGCCAGCAGCCAGGGAGAGTACTACATCGCCAGCAGCCAGAGAGAGGACTACTTCGCCACCAGCATCGGAGAAGGGCAACACCAGCACCGGAGAGGGACAACACCAGCAGCGGAGATAGCACAACATCTCGCGGCGGTGAGGCAGCCCACCCTGGGCTAGGGACAATGTTAGCACCGCCCAGGGCCAGGGCAGTGCCAGTACCACCCTGGGCTAGGGACAATTTTAGAACCGCCCAGGTAATGGGAAAGCGACAGTACCAGCCTGGGCTAGGGACAATGTTAGCACCGCCCATAGCAAGGGACTGACGGTACCAGCCTGAGCGCTAGGGACAATGTTAGCACCGCTCAGGTCGTGGGGCCGTGACAGCCACCGCCAACCACAGAGAGGGAAACCAGCACCGCCAACCAGGGAGAGAACTACATCGCCAGCAGCCAGAGAGAGGACTACATCGCCAGCAGCCAAGGGGAGGACTACATCGCCAGCAGCCAGAGAGAGGACTACATCGCCACCAGCATCGGAGAAGGGCAACACCAGCACCGGAGAAGGGCAACACCAGCAGCGGAGATAGCACAACATCTCGCGGCGGTGAGACAGCAGCCAAGTGGCTGAGAGTGCTTTTTTTCGCAAATGATAAAATGGCAAAAAAATTCCGAAATGGTGGAATTTTAAAACTTCGGTAAAATTGTGTAAATGTCGGTACATACGCGAATCGTCAAAACCCAAACTGTCCAACATCCCTTTTCGGGTAGCTTCCACCCGGGAAAACTAGTTTTTGTGTATTAAAATTATGAAAAAGTTGCGTTCAGAAACAAAGTTCATTTTTTGACCTAACAGTATTTGTTTCAGAGTTTTTCTCCCTTTCTTTGTTTGGTAACTCGGCTGGGTCATGTCCTTGGACATGCTTGTATTTCTTTCTTTCTTTGCGTTTTTTTTAGACCAGCCGAGGCTTGTCGGGCTTGTCTTATCACATCAGTGGAGGGGGGTATCCGTCATCTATATGCCTGTGTAAACTTTTACTTAAAATGCTTCTACTTCAGTTTTGATCGGATTCCTTTCAAATCTTGTGTGAATCTGCTCTAGGCCTGTCTTGAATTTTTTTTTAGCGATCCGCCAAAAATTGGGCAAATGAGGGGCATTTGAAATTTTTCGGTTGCGAATTGTCAAAATGCTTATCTCCCACAATTTTGATCAGATTTTCTTGAAATTTTGCACGAATATTCTCTAACTAGGCCTCTGAAATACTACTTTTTTGGCGATTCGCTAAAAATTGGCAAATAGGGGGATTTTGTAATTTTTTGGCTTCAGAATATTCTCTAGCTAAGCTTCTCTTGAAAATTACTTTTTTGGCTATCCGCCAAAAAGTGGCCAAGTGGGGCAGATTTCTGTCCAATTTTGTACAATTGTTCTGTAGGTAGGCGTCTCTTGAAAAATTACATTTTTGGTAATCCGCCTAAAATTGGTTAAATGGGTGGGGGGGCATTTTTTAATTTCCTGATAGCCAGTTTTCAAAATATCTCCCACAATGTAAATCTGATTCCTTTCCAGTTTTGTACGATTGTTCTGTTAATGGATCGGCCAAAACGTCCGCCCAAAATTTGTCGTAGTGGAATCAAGGATAAGACGTCCCCGGCCATAATGTTCCCAAATGAACGTCCTCAAAACTAAAAAAACGTATGATAACCTAAGCTAAGGCTTTGTTAACCTTCATACCGGCCATAAGGTCACCGGCCATAAACTACCGGACCGTGATTTCCCCAGTCATAAGGTTTTATTAAGCTTTGCCCCGGCCATAAGTTACCCGGCCGTAAGGTCCCCAAATGAATTTAGGGCCAAAACGTGAAAAAGCAAAATTTCTGGAAAACAGGACAGCACGTCCTCGGCCAAAAGGTGACCAGCCATAAGGTCTGCAAATGAATTTAGGGCTAAAACAAAGCAAAAACATAACCTAAATTAATGGTTATTAAGCTTTACATCGGCCATATGCCATTTTGTAATTTTTTGGCTTCAGATTTTCTCCCACAATTTTTATTGGATTCCTTTCCAATTTTGAACGATTGTGCTCTTGGAAGGCCTCTCTTGAAAAATTACTTTTTTGTAGATCCGCCAAAAATTCGCCGAATGGAGGACGTTTAAATTTTTCTCCCACGATTTTGATTGGATTCCTTTCAAATTCTGAATGGTTGTTCTCTCTTGCTCCTCCCACAATTTTGATAAGATTTTCTTTAAATTTTGTAGGAACGTTTTTGAAGTAGGCCCCTCTTGAAAAATAACTTTCTGGGGCGATCCGCCAAATATTGGCCAAATGGGGGGCATCTTTTAATTTATTGGCTTCATATTTTCAAAATCCTTCTTTTCACACAATTTGTATCAGATTTCTGTCTAATTTTGTATAATTGTTCTGTAGGTAGGCCTCTCTTGAAAAGGTACTTTTTTGGCGATCCGCCTAAAATTGGTTAAACGGGGGCATTTTTAAATTTTCTGATAGCCAGTTTTCAAATTATCTCCCACAATTTAAATCGCATTCCTTTTCGATTTTTTATGATTGTTCTGTTAATGTATCGGCCAAAATTTGTCGCAGTGGAATCGAGGATAAGACGTCAACGGCCATAATATCCCCAAATGAATTTAGGGACAAAACATCCCCAGAGCTAAAAAACGTAAAACCTAAATTAAGGCTTTATTAAGCTTTATACCGGCCATAAGGCCATAAACTACCGGACCGTGATTTCCCCAGTCATAAGGTTTTATTAAGCTTTGCCCCGGCCATGAGGTACCCGGCCGTAAGGTCCCCAAATGAATTTAGGGCCAAAACGTCCCAAAGCAAAAATTCTAGAAAACTACAGCGCGTCCCCGGCCAAAAAGTAACCAGCCATAAGGTCCCCGGTCGTGAGGTCCCCAAATGAGTTTAGGGCCAAAACGTTCAAAAGCAAAACTTCTGGAAAACAGGACAGCACGTCCCCGGCCAAAAAGTAACCAGCCATAAGGTCCCCAGTCATAAGGTCTGCAAATGAGTTTAGGGCCAAAACGTTCAAAAGCAAAATTTCTGGAAAACAGGACAGCACGTCCACGGCCAAAAGGTGACCAGCCATAAGGTCCCCAGTCATAACATACTACCCAAAGTTAATTTAGGACAAAAACCTCCTCAAAGTGAAAAAAACTTATGATAACCTAAGTTAACGATTTATTAAGCTTTTCCCCGGAGGGCATTTTAAAATTTTCTGATAGCCAGGTTTCAAACTATCTCCCACAATTTAAATCGCATTCCTTTTCGATTTTTTATGATTGTTCTGTTAATGGATCGGCCAAAATTTGTCGCAGTGGAATCGAGGATAAGACGTCAACGGCCATAATATCCCCAAATGAATTTAGGGACAAAACATCCCAGAGCTAAAAAACGTAAAACCTAAATTAAGGCTTTATTAAGCTTTATACCGGCCATAAGGCCATAAACTCCCGGACCGTGATTTCCCCAGTCATAAGGTTTTATTAAGCTTTGCCCCGGCCATGAGATACCCGGCCGTAAGGTCCCCAAATGAATTTAGGGCCAAAACGTCCCAAAGCAAAAATTCTAGAAAACTACAGCGCGTCCCCGGCCAAAAAGTAACCAGCCATAAGGTCCCCGGTCGTGAGGTCCCCAAATGAGTTTAGGGCCAAAACGTTCAAAAGCAAAATTTCTGGAAAACAGGACAGCACGTCCCCGGCCAAAAAGTAACCAGCCATAAGGTCCCCAGTCATAAGGTCTGCAAATGAATTTAGGGCCAAAACGTCAAAAAGCAAAATTTCTGGAAAACAGGACAGCACGTCCACGGCCAAAAGGTGACCAGCCATAAGGTCCCCAGTCATAACATACTACCCAAAGTTAATTTAGGACAAAAACCTCCTCAAAGTCAAAAAAACTTATGATAACCTAAGTTAACGATTAATAAAGCTTTACCCCGGCCGTGAAGTACCCAACCATAACGTCTCTGATTAAATTTAGGGCGAAAACGTCCCCAAAGCAAAAACGTATAACAAAAATTAACGACTTATTAAGCTGTACACTAGCCATTATGTCCCCGGCCATTAGGTCCTCAAATGAGTTTAGGGTCAAAATGCCCCAGAGCTAAACTAGAGCAGTGTGCATAGCCCACATATTCCCCATTGGCCCCCCATCAGTTAAATACGACCATCAATAGTCAGCTGATCCATTTTCCTAGGACGAACCTGGCCCATTTACAATACCGATCTGTGTTTGTTCCCATAGAAGCTATATACCAAGTTTCATTCAAATCCTTGCAGGAGTTTTTAAGTTATCGTGTTAACAAGCTCCCGTCCATAATGTCACCGGCCGGGAGGTCCATCACCGTAAAGTACACGGTCATAATGTCTCAGGCCATATTTTCCCCGGTCATAAGTTCCCTAAATGAATTTAGGGCCAAAACGTCCTTGTAGCTAAAAACGTGTGAAAAACTGCACAGGATTATTCATCACCACGGAATTCAAAATAAGCACAAATGAGTCTTCCGGCCATCCCTTTTGAAAAAAAAAAACAAAAAAAAACGTGTGATAACCTCAATTAACGCCTTATTAAACTTTACCTCAGCCAGAAGGTACCCGGCCATAAAGTCCCCGATCATAAGGTACCCAAATGAATTTAGGGCCAAAATGTCTCCAAAGTAAAAAAAAACATAAAACCTAAATTAACGCTTAATTAAGCTTTACACCGACCACATGTCCCCTGCCATGAGGCCCCAAATGAATTTAGGACCTAAATATCCCTAAAGCCAAAACAACTTATGATAGCCTAAGTTAACGATTTATTAAGCTTCACCTCATCTATAAGGTATTCAATCATAAAGTGCCCAAATAAATTTTGGGTCAGAACATCCCCAAAGCTAAAAATGTATTATAACCTAAATTAACGCTTTTTTTTTTTAGCTTTCCTCGGCAATAATGTCCACGGCCGTTAAGTTCCTGGACATATTGTCCCTGGCCATATGGTCCCCGACCATAAGGTCCACAAATGATTTTACGGTCAAAACGCCCCCCCCATTATCTAAATTAAGGCTTTATTAAGCTTTACACCAGCCATAATGTATTCGGCCATCAGGTCCCCAAATGAATTTACGGCTTATGGTCTACCAAGATACACAAGAGCTATTTCCCATTTTTCTCGGAAACAAATCTTTTTATATATTTATCGGTCTATGTTCGGATCCGCTGCTAAATTAATAATCTAGCTAGCTCTTTGCCATCTTCTTTTAAAGCGCAATTTTCCAGGCTCATGCACGCTAGGATTAGTCTTACGCTTTTCGTTAGCTGGGACTTTGTCCTTGGGCACACTTGTTTTCTTCCAAAATTTTGATAGGAATGCCCTCAAGTGTTGCATAAATGTTCACTAGCCTGCTATCTCTTGAAAAGTTGGTCAAATGTAGGGGCGGGGGAGGGCATCTTTCTTTGGTCAACTTTGAAAGCCTTTATTCCATGATTGTGATCAAATTGTTTTCAAATTTTTCATTAATGTTCATTAGGCGGTCCTCTTTTGAAAAGTTACTTTCCTGGCAATTCGCCAAAAATTGGCTAAATGAGGGGGCATTTAAAAATATTGAGCAGCCAATTTTCAAAACGTTTCTCCCACAATTTGACCTAATTCCTGCATAAATTTGTACGAATTTTCATCAACCGGGCTTAACAATATGACAACCACTTTTTGGCGACTATGTAAGCCTATTGATAGGTGATTTACTAGATCTCGGCTGGTCACAATGTCCCTGGACATTCTTTTTTTTCGTTTTACCTTTTTGTCGTTTTAACTAATGTCTGCTGAAAAAAGACGAGCAAAGATACAGATCTGTGGAAACTTTGAAACAATTTTACTTGGCATTTTACTTCTATTATAAACAAATGACCTGTTTATTTGATAGATTTCGTGATGATTGACGTCGCAAGGCCGAAGATAATGCAGAAAATGGTCCCCCAAAGAGTAAGAATTTTTGCTTGACTGAATGTTAGATTTAAAATGTTCGACAGAAAACATTCAGTTGCGCAACAGCTCGAAAAAGTACATTGGGTTTGTACAAAGGTTTCCATTTATTGTTTCTTAGATTAGACACATAGAAAGCAACCCAACACGTCTTGGCTTGAAATAATTGTCATTTCACAAAAATGCCATATTTTAGAATGTAACACTGGCGGTAATATGCATAAATGTTGTCTGCTTGCAGTGTAGAGAATGTTGGCGCCTCTGAAGAAGCGGACTGCGGAGGGAGGGCGTTCCAGGCCTGCGGACAGGCTGCCAGCGGTAAGCTTTTAAAATTCAATAAGTACAGAGTTGCCACATCATCTTTTTTAATGATTATTCTTTTTTTTTTTTTTTTTTTTTTTTGCTGTTGTTGTTGAAAATCTCAAAATCATCCTTCTTTTATCCTTAAATCCTTTTTTATCCCCCACAGTTAGAACCTGGGGGCAATATGTGCGATCGACTGTGTGTCGGTCGGTCGGTCTGCCATCAAGAACTTATTAACACGATAACTTAAAAACTGCTGGAAGGATTTGAATGTATGGTATGTAGCTTCTATGGGAACAAACACAGATCGGTATTGTAAATGAGGCAGGTTCGTCGAAGAAAAATGGACCGGCTAGACTTTAAAAATTTCAGCTTTTGATTTACTATTGTTAACACGATATCTCAAGAACAAGTGCAAGGATTTTAATGAAACTTGGTGTGTAGCTTCTGTGGGCACTAGCAAGGATCGGTATTGTAAATGGGTTAGGTTGGAACAAGGATAATGAACCAAATGGACTTTGAAATTTACCAAATCCTGGAAATTATTATTCAGCATCGGAATGAGTTTGTTAACACGATATCTCAAGAACAACTGCAGGCATTTTAATGAAACTTGGTACCTAGCTTCTGTGGCCACTAACAAGGATCGGCGTTGTAAATGAGTTAGGTTGGCCCAAGGATAATCAACCAAATGGACTTTGAAATTTGGTGTGTAGCTTCTATGGGAACAAACACAGATCGGTATTGTAAATGGGCAAGGTTCATCCAAGGAAAATGCACCAACTGGACTTGAAAAATTTCAGCTCTTGATTGATTATTGATGGCCGTGTTTAACTGATGGAGGGTAGCGGGGCCTGTGATTGTGGGCTATGCACACTGCTCTAGTTTATCCTTTTTTGTCTGTATCAAAATAAAAATCCTTTTTGGTCCTTTTTTCTATTTATTTATTTTTTTTTATTCTTTGATTTTGATGTTTTCAGTGCGAGCGCCAAAAGCGCGAGCCGAAAAATTTTGACTTCAAAATTTACAATTTTATCCTTTTTTTATCCTTTTTTCATCCTTTTTTCCCAAAAAATCACCCTTAAAAATCCTTTTTTTATCCTTTTTATCCTCCTCGGGCTGTGGCAATACTGTAAGTATTGAGTACCAAAGTTGAAGTACACCAGGTTTTCATTGGCAGCGAAACGGCTTATAACTATGACAAAACATATATATAAATCGCTTTAAAAACTGTTGTATATTAAAAAGCCTTCACAACATGTTTTGACTTTATATCAAACACTTCACTAGAATTCGTTTTTCCTGATATAGAAGAAGCGAGATGACGCCGCTGGCGAACGTTTGCGATGTGACGTCACTGAACATGTGTTCCAGGCAATAGGACTGCGCGGCCAAAATGTAAGAACCTGTCTGTTTGAACTTGAAATTATTATATATCTATAAATGACATAATTTTGTGGAAGTCTTAAATACATTTAAATAAATATATAAACACTTAAATAAAAACATAATCTACCTTTTAAAATGAAAATTAACACAACATGGAAAATTGGCTGAAATTTAGCATGGGTCATATAAATGGAAAAATGGCTTGTATTTGTAGTAAGTGAAGCATGTATTTTCTGTTCCTCTCGTAGACAAGCAGAAGAGGACCCCACACGCAGCAACAAAGATGGGGTAGTGAGGCGGGTGGGACTTGTTGGGGACGTGCTGTCAACAAGTAAGGAATTTTCGTTTTGAATACATTGACATTTACGCTCGCTTGCCCCTTCAAGTAACACCACCTCTCCACTGTGACAAAAAATGATTGGTTGACTTATCCTTTTCGTGTCCAGAATCAAAGCAGTTTTCATTCCCACTTTTCAATTTCCAAACTTCGGACATCAGTGATCCCATGTATTATGATTTATTTCATTTTTTATGACACAGGTACAACTTCCAATTTCTTCGCTACCATAGTATGGCAAGAAAGAAGTGTACCGCTGGACACATGAATTATGCGGTGTCCCAGTCATTTGGACTGTGCAGCCAACGCGTAAGAACTCGGAGTAAATTTACTATGCAGAACTCTCTAAGTAATTGTACCTGCAGCGTATCAATTCACAGAAAAGCTTCACTTTGACGTTCACATAAGACATTTTGTAACGATGTGTAGTGAATATCTGTGCGATACTGCCGATTACATAAACATTTCCAAAGCGTCTTTATTTTTTAATCTTGGAATAACGGCACTCGTTTTGTTGTGATAGCTTCCCAAGCTGCAAGCCAAGAGGACACAAAGCGGACCCAAGCTAAGACGACAGCAACGAAGTGGTTCCCAACCAAGCGGATCTCATCCATGAGGACAGCAGCCAAGCGGACTCCAGCGATGAGGACAACAGCCAAGTGGACCCCGGCCATGAGGACAGCAGCCAAGCGAACCCGGCCATGAGGACAGCAGCGAAGCGGACCCCGGCCATGAGGACAGCAGCCAAGCGGAACCCTGCGATGAGGACAGCAGCCAAGCGGATCCCGCCCATGAGGGCAGCAGTCAAGCGGATGACAGCCAAGTGGACACCGGCCATGAGGACAGCAGCCAAGCGGATACCAGAACTGCTAAGTCGTTTTTTATCATTTTCGGAATACGTCAATATTCACGTACTTTTTTTTTTATTGTATATTAATGTATGTTAAAATATGATGTACTTTGCCTATTAATCACTTTCCGTTTCTGTTTAAGTTTGTTTTAGAAGAGATCCAGCGGACACCAACCAAGAGGACCCCGGCCATGAGGACAGCAGCCAAGCGGACCCCGGCCATGAGGACAGCAGCCAAGCGGACCCCGGCCATGAGGGCAGCAGCCAAGCGGACCCCGGCCATGAGGACAGCAGCCAAGTGGACCCCGGCCATGAGGACAGCAGCCAAGTGGTCCCCGGCCAAAAGGACAGCAGCCAAGTGGACCCCGGGCATGAGGACAGCAGCCAAGCGAACCCGGCCATGATGACAGCAGCCAAGTGGACCCTGGCCATGAGGACAGTAGCCAAGTGGACCCCGGGCATGAGGACAGCAGCCAAGCGATCCCGGCCAAGAAAACATCATCACAGGACAGCAAGCCACAGGACAAAGGATAAAGAAGGATGCATTCAACAGGTAAGATCTTTCTACAGTTGAACATACGCTGAACATTGAACGAAACGGCATAAAATAGCTCACTGAGAAGATTTTGCTATTAATAATGACCGTTTTACAAGAATTTTCTTGAAGGTGATGAACAAAATTTGAACACATTTGAAAGAAAATCAAAGATGTTTGATGAAATACTATGAACTTTTAAAAAATGCCATCAATGCAGACAACTTGAAACCAAAGGAAATTTTTTGTTTTTGTGATAGCCTTCAACAAGCTGCAGCCGGCATAGCATGAATGCTTTCACCTGCTGACGTCTAAGAAGAGTGAGGATTATTTTTAGATTTTTTTTTTGAGAGTTCACATTTACTGAAAAGGAGAATTTAATATTTTTGTTACAAAGGCTGTCACTGAAGATTTCAGTAATGCATAATTGGTTTACTTTAATATGTACAATTGTGAAATATAGGAACCCATAATACAAAGATACTTTATAACATCAACTGTAAATATAACTTATTTCGTTGACAGATTCAAGAGAGACGTCTCAATGCTGACGAAGATGCGGAAAATGGTGAAGCCTGACGTTCTAAAGAGTGAGTTTTTAATATTTAAATTAGATAACAAATTTATGGCTTCAATTGAAAGGCGCTTTTATTCAGTTAGGGTTCTAAGCAAGAGAAATAGGTAATTAAATCATTTTTCTTCTGAAAAAAAAAGATGAAAACCTGCTTGAAATTTGTAGTGAATATGGAAACGGGAACCTAAATATCACAGGTCTAGTTAGTAAGCTTTTAAAATTAAAGAAGTAATGAGTAGCAATGTTGAAGTACACCAGCTTTTCTTTGGTAGCGAAGCAGTTTATAACTAGGACAGAGAGTATATAAATCATATTTAATTACTTTTTGGATGTTAAAAAGCAAACGAAAACAGCTAGCACAGTATGATTAAATTTGAAATCTGCATCAGTCACTTCCACTAGAATTTGTTTTATCCTCATGTAGAAGCAGAGATACGACTTCACTCGTGATGTTTGGTATGTGACGTCACTGACCATGTGTTCCAGGCAGTGGGACAGCGCGGCCAAAATGTAAGAATCTCTCTGCTTGTGCATGAATAATTTGATATCTACATCATCTATGATTTTTTGTAGAAGTACAACAGCGCTAAAATAAACATATACTGTCAAAAAAAGAGTTAAGCCCCCTATTTGGATTATAGACATACAGTAAAGCATAATAATCAGGTGGGGGGGGGGGGGGGAGCTTTTTTTTTTTTTTTTTTTGGAAAATATATTTATATATCTATATGTTTTAAATGAAAATCAACAGAACATGGAAAATTGAATGGAAATTAACACGAATCATTAATCGAAAAATTGTCTTGTATTTGTAGTAAGTGAAGCATGTATTTTCTGTTCCTCTCGTAGACAAGCAGAAGAGGACCCCATACACAGCAGCAAAGATGGGGTAGTGAGGCGGGTGGGACTTGTTGGGCCAGTGCTGTCAACAGGTAAGGAATTTTCGTTTTATATACATTGACATTTACGCTCGCTTGCCCCTTCAAGTAACACCACCTCTCCACTGTGACAAAAAATGATTGGTTGACTTCTGTTTGTGTCCAGAATCAAAGCAGTTTTCATTCCCACTTTTCAATTTCCAAACTTCGGATATCAGTGATCCCATGTATTATGATTTATTTCATTTTTTATGACACAGGTACAACTTGCAATTTCTTCGCTACCATAGTATGGCAAGAAAGAAGTGTACCGCTGGACACATGAATTATGTGGTATCCAAGTTATTTGGACTGTGCAGCCAACGTGTAAGAACTCGGAGTAAATTTACTATGCAGAACTCTCTAAGTAATTGTACCTGCAGCGTATCAAATTCACAGAAAAGCTTCACTTTGACGTTCACGTAAGACAGTTTGTAACGATGTGTAGTGAATATCTGTGCGATACTGCCGATTACATAAACATTTCCAAAGCGTCTTTATTTTTTTAATCTTGGAATAACGGCACTCGTTTTGTTGTGATAGCTTCCCAAGCTGCAAGCCAAGAGGACACAAAGCGGACCCAAGCTAAGACGACAGCAACGAAGTGGTTCCCAACCAAGCGGATCTCATCCATGAGGACAGCAGCCAAGCGGACTCCAGCGATGAGGACAACAGCCAAGTGGACCCCGGCCATGAGGACAGCAGCCAAGCGAACCCGGCCATGAGGACAGCAGCGTAGCGGACCCCGGCCATGAGGACAGCAGCCAAGCGGAACCCTGCGATGAGGACAGCAGCCAAGCGGATCCCGCCCATGAGGGCAGCAGTCAAGCGGATGACAGCCAAGCGGACCCCGGCCATGCGGACATCAGCCAAGCGGATACCATCACTGCTAAGTCGTTTTTCATCATTTTCGGAATACGTCAATATTCACGTACTTTTTTTTTTATTGTATATTAATGTACATTAAAATATGATGTACTTTCCCTATTAATCACTTTCCGTTTCTGTTTAAGTTTGTTTTAGAAGAGATCCAGCGGACACCAACCAAGAGGACCCCGGCCGTGAGGACAGCAGCCAAGCGGACCCCGGCCATGAGGACAGCAGCCAAGCGAACCCGGCCATGAGGACAGCAGCCAAGCGGACCCCGGCCATGAGGACAGCAGCCAAGCGGACCCCGGCCATGAGGACAGCAGCCAAGCGGACCCCGGGCATGAGGACAGCAGCCAAGCGAACCCGGCCATGAGGACAGCAGCCAAGTGGACCCCGGCCATGAGGACAGTAGCCAAGTGGACCCTGGCCATGAGGACAGCAGCCAAGCGAACCCGGCCAAGAGGCCATCATCACAGGACAGCAAGCCAGTGGACAAAGGATAAAGAAGGATGCATTCAACAGGTAAGATTTTTCAACAGTTAAACATACGCTGAACATTGAACGAAACGGCATAAATAGCTCACTGAGAAGATTTTGCTATTAATAATGACCGTTTTACAAGAATTTTCTTGAAGGTGATGAACAAAATTTGAACACATTTGAAAGAAAATCAAAGATGTTTGATGAAATACTATGAACTTTTAAAAAATGCCATCAATGCAGACAACTTGAAACCAAAGGAATTTTTTTCTTTTGTGATAGCCTTCAACAAGCTGCAGCCGGCATAGCATGAATGCTTTCACCTGCTGACGTCTAAGAAGAGTGAGGATTATTTTTAGACTTTGTTTTTGAGAGTTCACTTTACTGAAAAGGAGAATTTAATATTTTTGTTATAAAGGCTGTCACTGAAGATTTCAGTAATACATAATTGGTTTACTTTAATATGTATAATTGTGAAATATAGAACCCATAATGCACAGATACTGTATAACATCAACTGTAAATACAACTTATTTCGTTGACAGATTCAAGAGAGACGTCTCAATGCTGACGAAGATGCGGAAAATGGTGAAGCCTGACATTCTAAAGAGTGAGTTTTTAATATTTAAATTAGATAACAAATTTATGGCTTCAATTGAAAGGCGCTTTTATTCAGTTAGGGTTCTAAGCAAGAGAAATAGGTAATTAAATCATTTTTCTGCTGAAAAAAAAAGATGAAAACCTGCTTGAAATTTGTAGTGAATATGGAAACGGGAACCTAAATATCACAGGTCTAGTTAGTAAGCTTTTAAAATTAAAGAAGTAATGAGTAGCAATGTTGAAGTACACCAGCTTTTCTTTGGTAGCGAAGCAGTTTATAACTAGGACAGAGAGTATATAAATCATATTTAATTACTTTTTGGATGTTAAAAAGCAAACGAAAACAGCTAGCACAGTATGATTAAATTTGAAATCTGCATCAGTCACTTCCACTAGAATTTGTTTTATCCTCATGTAGAAGCAGAGATACGACTTCACTCGTGATGTTTGGTATGTGACGTCACTGACCATGTGTTCCAGGCAGTGGGACAGCGCGGCCAAAATGTAAGAATCTCTCTGCTTGTGCATGAATAATTTGATATCTACATCATCTATGATTTTTTGTAGAAGTACAACAGCGCTAAAATAAACATATACTGTCAAAAAAAGAGTTAAGCCCCCTATTTGGATTATAGACATACAGTAAAGCATAATAATCAGGTGGGGGGGGGGGGGAGCTTTTTTTTTTTTTTTTTTTGGAAAATATATTTATATATCTATATGTTTTAAATGAAAATCAACAGAACATGGAAAATTGAATGGAAATTAACACGAATCATTAATCGAAAAATTGTCTTGTATTTGTAGTAAGTGAAGCATGTATTTTCTGTTCCTCTCGTAGACAAGCAGAAGAGGACCCCATACACAGCAGCAAAGATGGGGTAGTGAGGCGGGTGGGACTTGTTGGGCCAGTGCTGTCAACAGGTAAGGAATTTTCGTTTTATATACATTGACATTTACGCTCGCTTGCCCCTTCAAGTAACACCACCTCTCCACTGTGACAAAAAATGATTGGTTGACTTCTGTTTGTGTCCAGAATCAAAGCAGTTTTCATTCCCACTTTTCAATTTCCAAACTTCGGATATCAGTGATCCCATGTATTATGATTTATTTCATTTTTTATGACACAGGTACAACTTGCAATTTCTTCGCTACCATAGTATGGCAAGAAAGAAGTGTACCGCTGGACACATGAATTATGCGGTATCCAAGTTATTTGGACTGTGCAGCCAACGTGTAAGAACTCGGAGTAAATTTACTATGCAGAACTCTCTAAGTAATTGTACCTGCAGCGTATCAAATTCACAGAAAAGCTTCACTTTGACGTTCACGTAAGACAGTTTGTAACGATGTGTAGTGAATATCTGTGCGATACTGCCGATTACATAAACATTTCCAAAGCGTCTTTATTTTTTTAATCTTGGAATAACGGCACTCGTTTTGTTGTGATAGCTTCCCAAGCTGCAAGCCAAGAGGACACAAAGCGGACCCAAGCTAAGACGACAGCAACGAAGTGGTTCCCAACCAAGCGGATCTCATCCATGAGGACAGCAGCCAAGCGGACTCCAGCGATGAGGACAACAGCCAAGTGGACCCCGGCCATGAGGACAGCAGCCAAGCGAACCCGGCCATGAGGACAGCAGCGTAGCGGACCCCGGCCATGAGGACAGCAGCCAAGCGGAACCCTGCGATGAGGACAGCAGCCAAGCGGATCCCGCCCATGAGGGCAGCAGTCAAGCGGATGACAGCCAAGCGGACCCCGGCCATGCGGACATCAGCCAAGCGGATACCAGAACTGCTAAGTCGTTTTTTATCATTTTCGGAATACGTCAATATTCACGTACTTTTTTTTTTATTGTATATTAATGTACATTAAAATATGATGTACTTTCCCTATTAATCACTTTCCGTTTCTGTTTAAGTTTGTTTTAGAAGAGATCCAGCGGACACCAACCAAGAGGACCCCGGCCGTGAGGACAGCAGCCAAGCGGACCCCGGCCATGAGGACAGCAGCCAAGCGAACCCGGCCATGAGGACAGCAGCCAAGCGGACCCCGGCCATGAGGACAGCAGCCAAGCGGACCCCGGCCATGAGGACAGCAGCCAAGCGGACCCCGGCCATGAGGACAGCAGCCAAGCGAACCCGGCCATGAGGACAGCAGCCAAGTGGACCCCGGCCATGAGGACAGTAGCCAAGTGGACCCTGGCCATGAGGACAGCAGCCAAGCGAACCCGGCCAAGAGGCCATCATCACAGGACAGCAAGCCAGTGGACAAAGGATAAAGAAGGATGCATTCAACAGGTAAGATTTTTCAACAGTTAAACATACGCTGAACATTGAACGAAACGGCATAAATAGCTCACTGAGAAGATTTTGCTATTAATAATGACCGTTTTACAAGAATTTTCTTGAAGGTGATGAACAAAATTTGAACACATTTGAAAGAAAATCAAAGATGTTTGATGAAATACTATGAACTTTTAAAAAATGCCATCAATGCAGACAACTTGAAACCAAAGGAATTTTTTTCTTTTGTGATAGCCTTCAACAAGCTGCAGCCGGCATAGCATGAATGCTTTCACCTGCTGACGTCTAAGAAGAGTGAGGATTATTTTTAGACTTTGTTTTTGAGAGTTCACTTTACTGAAAAGGAGAATTTAATATTTTTGTTATAAAGGCTGTCACTGAAGATTTCAGTAATACATAATTGGTTTACTTTAATATGTATAATTGTGAAATATAGAACCCATAATGCACAGATACTGTATAACATCAACTGTAAATACAACTTATTTCGTTGACAGATTCAAGAGAGACGTCTCAATGCTGACGAAGATGCGGAAAATGGTGAAGCCTGACATTCTAAAGAGTGAGTTTTTAATATTTAAATTAGATAACAAATTTATGGCTTCAATTGAAAGGCGCTTTTATTCAGTTAGGGTTCTAAGCAAGAGAAATAGGTAATTAAATCATTTTTCTGCTGAAAAAAAAGATGAAAACCTGCTTGAAATTTGTAGTGAATATGGAAACGGGAACCTAAATATCACAGGTCTAGTTAGTAAGCTTTTAAAATTAAAGAAGTAATGAGTAGCAATGTTGAAGTACACCAGCTTTTCTTTGGTAGCGAAGCAGTTTATAACTAGGTCAGAGAGTATATAAATCATATTTAATTACTTTTTGGATGTTAAAAATCAAACGAAAACAGCTAGCACAGTATGATTAAATTTGAAATCTGCATCAGTCACTTCCACTAGAATTCGTTTTATCCTCATGTAGAAGCAGAGATACGACTTCACTCGTGATGTTTGGTATGTGACGTCACTGAACATGTGTTCCAGGCAGTGGGACAGCGCGGCCAAAATGTAAGAATCTCTCTGCTTGTGCATGAATAATTTGATATCTACATCATCTATGATTTTTTGTAGAAGTACAACAGCGCTAAAACAAACATATACTGTCAAAAAAAAGTTAAGCCCCCTATTTGGATTATAGACATACAGTAAAGCATAATAATCAGGTGGGGGGGGGGGGAGCTTTTTTTTTTTTTTTTTTTTTGGAAAATATATTTATATATCTATATGTTTAAATGAAAATCAACAGAACATGGAAAATTGAATGGAAATTAACACGAATCATTAATCGAAAAATTGTCTTGTATTTGTAGTAAGTGAAGCATGTATTTTCTGTTCCTCTCGTAGACAAGCAGAAGAGGACCCCATACACAGCAACAAAGATGGGGTAGTGAGGCGGGTGGGACTTGTTGGGCCAGTGCTGTCAACAGGTAAGGAATTTTCGTTTTGAATACATTGACATTTACGCTCGCTTGCCCCTTCAAGTAACACCACCTCTCCACTGTGACAAAAAATGATTGGTTGACTTATCCTTTTCGTGTCCAGAATCAAAGCAGTTTTCATTCCCACTTTTCAATTTCCAAACTTCGGACATCAGTGATCCCATGTATTATGATTTATTTCATTTTTTATGACACAGGTACAACTTGCAATTTCTTCGCTAGCATAGTAGAGCAAGAAAGAAGTGTACCGCTGGACACATGAATTATGCGGTGTCCCAGTCATTTGGACTGTGCAGCCAACGCGTAAGAACTCGGAGTAAATTTACTATGCAGAACTCTCTAAGTAATTGTACCTGCAGCGTATCAAATTCACAGAAAAGCTTCACTTTGACGTTCACATGAGACAGTTTGTAACGATGTGTAGTTAATATCTGTGCGATACTGCCGATTACATAAACATTTCCAAAGCGTCTTTATTTTTTAAATCTTGGAATAACGGCACTCGTTTTGTTGTGATAGCTTCCCAAGCTGCAAGCCAAGAGGACACAAAGCGGACCCAAGCTAAGACGACAGCAACGAAGTGGTTCCCAACCAGGCGGACCCCGGCCATGAGGACAGCAGCCAAGGTGATGACAGCCAAGCGGATCTCGTCCATGAGGACAGCAGCCAAGCGGACCCCAGCCATGAGGACAACAGCCAAGCGGACCCCTCCGATGACAGCCAAGCGGACCCCGGCCATGAGGACAGCAGCCAAGCGGAACCCTGCGATTGGGACAGCAGCCAAGCGGATCCCGCCCATGAGGGCAGCAGTCAAGTGGATGACAGCCAAGCGGACCCCGGCCATGCGGACATCAGCCAAGCGGATACCATCACTGCTAAGTCGTTTTTTATCATTTTCGGAATACGTCAATATTCACGTACTTTTTTTTTATTGTATATTAATGTATGTTAAAATATGATGTACTTTCTCTATTAATCACTTTCCGTTTCTGTTTAAGTTTGTTTTAGAAGAGATCCAGCGGACACCAACCAAGCGGACCCCGGCCATGAGGACAGCAGCCAAGCGGAAACTTGCGATGAAGACAGCAGCCAAGCGGATCCCGCCCATGAGGGCAGCAGTCAAGCGGATGACAGCCAAGCTGACACCGGCCATGAGGACATCAGCCAAGCGGATACCATCACTGCTAAGTCGTTTTTTTATCATTTTTGGAATACGTCAATATTCACGTATTTTTTTTATTGAATATTAATGCATGTTAAATATGATGTACTTTCTCTATTAATTACTTTCCGTTTCTGTTTAAGTTTGTTTTAGAAGAAATCCAGCAGACACCAACCAAGAGGACCCCGGCCATGAGGACAGCAGCCAAGCGAACCCGGCCATGGGGGCAGCAGCAAAGTGGACCCCGGCAATGAGGACAGTATCAAAGCGAACCCGGCCATGAGGACAGCAGCCAAGTGGATCCCGGCCACGAGGATAGTAGCCAAGTGGACCCCAGTCATGAGGACAGCAGTTAAAAGAATCCGGCCATGAGAGCAGCCAAGTTGACCCCTGCCATGGGGACAGCAGCCAAGCGGACCCCTTCCATGAGGATAGCAGCCTAGTGGACCCCGACCATGAGGACAGCGGCCAAGTGGACCTCGGCCATCAGGACAGTAGCCAATTCGACACCGGCCACTAGGATAGCAGCCAAGTCTACCCAGATCATGAGGACAGCAGCCAAGTATACCCCGACCATGAGGACAGCAGCCAGGCGAAGTCTTCCATGAGAACAGCAGCCAAGTGGACCCCGGTCATGAGGACAGCAGCAAAGCGAACCCGGCCATGACGACAGCAGCCAAGTGGACCCGGTCATGAGAACAGCAGCCAAGCCAAGGGAACCCGGCTATGAGGACAGCAGCCAACAGGACCCCGGCCATGAGGACAGCAGCCAAGTGGACCCCGGCCATGAGGACAGCAGCCAAGCGAACCCGGCCATGAGGACAGCAGCCAAGTGGACACCGGCCATGAGGACAGCAGCCAAGCGAACCCGGCCATGAGGACAACAGCCAAGTGGACCCCGGCCATGAGGACAGCAGCCAAGTGGACACCGGCCATTAGGATAGCAGCCAAGCGAACCCGGCCATGAGGACAGCAGCCAAGTGGACCCCGGCCATGAGGACAGCAGCCAAGTGGACCCCGGCCATGATGACAGCAGCCAAGCGAACCCGGCCATGAGGACAGCAGCCAAATGGACCCCGGCCATGAGGACAGCAGCCAAGTGGACCCCGGCTATGAGGACAGCAGCCAAGCGAACCCCTCGATGAGGACAGCAGCCAAGTGGACCCCGGGCATGAAAACAGCAGCCAAGTGAACCCCGGCCATGAGGACAGCAGCCAAGTGGACCTCGGCCATGAGGGCAGCAGCCAAGCGAACCCAGCCATGAGAACAGAAGCCAAGTGGACCCCGGCCATGAGGACAGCAGTCAAGCGGATCCCAGCCAAAAGGACATCATCGCAGGACAGCAAGCCGGTGGACAAAGATAAAGAAGGATGCATTCAACAGGCAAGATCGTTATCAACAATTAGACTAATATGTTGAACATTTTTTTAGAGCCTTTAACAAGCTGCAGTCGGCATAGCATGAAAGCTTTCACCTGCTGACGTCTAAGAAGAGTGAGGATTATTTTTAGACTTTGTTTTTGAGAGTTCACATTTACTGAAAAAGTGAATTTAATATTTTTGTTATAAAGGCTGTCACTGAAGATTTCAGTAATACATAATTGGTATACATTAATATGTACAATTGTGAAATATAGAACCCGCAAGCAAGACGTTTCGGCGCAAAACCATTTCGGCCCACGCCCATAGACGATTCGGCCCAAGACTTTTCGGCCCACGTCTTTTCAGCCCAAGACGTTTCGGCCCACTGATTTTTTTAACTTAACTTGCGCCCCAAGACTTTTCGGCCCAAGACGCTTCGGCCCACTAAACTATCATTATACAGATGTTTCGATTTTGTGTTAGACATTCAGTTAATGCATAATTCCAAAGCCATTGGAAGTGCAGTTTGTTAAAAATCGAAACTGTAGCTATTCCTTTTTGAATTTATATTGTATGTTATGTAATATCTCAGATTGCTTATATTGCTTTTTCTTTAACGATTGCAATTTTCAACTTATGAAAACCTGAAACACCTGAAAAGCATACAGGAATTTGATCAATGATATGTAACTGCAATTAGCTTGAAACGCAATAGGCAGCCTCGTGAAGATTTGATCAATTGCAAAATACTTCGAAATCGTTCGGTACGCGTCTCTTATGGCTTGCAGGCAATGCGGTTATGGCCCTCCTATTTATTTAGTGGAGGGGGCAGGGAGGCCCATGTCGCACACAAGAAATCCGTTTCAACGGACAAACCCATATTTAACCTGCTCATCAAGTCGAGAATCATGTAATTGATTTTGTGTGGATTTGAATTTACGAAGTGCAATCAACAAAACAATTCATTACACGCCGTGTTAAGTCGGTAAATCAGCTCATAATCCTCGGCAGCACATTACATTTCAGGAATTAGAAATTGCAGTCAAAGAAAAGCACATCACACACGACAGTTGGTCAGTTGATTAACTATTAATCCATCACATACCAGAGTAGGTTGTATGAAATGCACTTGGAATTGCAATGGAAAAATAATCCAACACACACCAGAGATGATCAGCAAATATTTGTTGAAAGCCATCAGACCCTGGAGTTGGTTAGAAGAATAAAATTTCACAGCTGTCTTGAAATAACTTATGAATACACGAGCCTCAATTTCCAACCCTGTCTAAGTAATAACTTTTTTAGTGGGCTGAAAAGTCTTGGGGAGAAAAAAAGTGGGCCGAAATGTCTTGGCAGTTCAAATGTGGGCCGAAACGTCTTGGGCTGAAAAGGTCTGCCATTTCGGACCGGGCCGAAACGTCTATGGACCGAAATGGTTTTGGGCCGAAACGTCTAGAAGCCATAGAACCCATAATACACAGATACTTTATAACATCAGCTGTAAATACAACTTATTTCGTTGACAGATTGAAGAGAGACGTCTCAAGGCTGACGAAGATGCGGAAAATGGTGAAACCTGACATTCTAAAGAGTGAGTTTTTTATTTAAATTCGATAAAAAATTTATGACTCCAATTGATAGGGGCTTTTATTCATTTGGGTTCTAAGCAAGAGCAATAGGTAATTAAATCATGTCTACATTTGTGGTGTGTAAAGATTCGAAACAAACAAGCCTGAATGAAATTATGAAGTTATGTTTTAACAGCTTTCGTCAAGCTACAGCAGACCTTGTAAGACAGAAGAAAAGAGTTTACATCACGGCGTCGATAAACAGTAAGAATGATTCTTAATATTTTTATTTTTTGACTTTTTTGCCCAATGTCAGCTTGTATGTTTCTGCTGGAAAAGCCTACTTGAAACTGTGTCATAAATATCACGCGTATAGTTAGTAACCTTTTAGAATTAAAGAAGTAATGAGTAGCAATGTTGAAGTACACCAGCTTTTCTTTGGTAGCGAAGCAGTTTATAACTAGGACAGAAAGTATAAAAATCATGTTTAATTACTTTTTGGATGTTAAAAAGCAAATGAAAACAGCCAGCACAGTGTGATTAAATTTGAAATCTGCATCAGTCACTTCCACTAGAATTCGTTTTATCCTCATGTAGAAGCAGAGATACGACGTCACTCGTGATGTTTGCTATGTGACGTCACATGTGTTCCAGGCAGTCGGACAGCGCGGCCAAAATGTAAGAATCTCTCTCTTGTGCATGAATAATTTGATATCTACATTTGACTTAATTTTGTAGAAGTACATCAGCGCTAAAATAAACATACCCCCCCCCACTTATTTTGACAAAGACATATACAATAAAGCATAATAAGAAGATGGGGGGTCGGGCTTAACTTTTTTTGGACAGATATGGCTTTATATATATATATATATATATATATATATATATATATATATATATATATATATATATAGATTTTAAATGAAAACCAACATGCAAAATTGAATGAAAATTAACACGAGTCACTAATAGAAAAATTCTGTTGTGTTTGTAGTAAGTGACTTAATGTTTTTTCCTGTTCCTGTCGTAGAAAATAAGAGGGCCCCATACACAGCAAGAAAGATGTCTGTAATGAGGCGGGTGGGACTTGTTGGGCCAGTGCTGTCAACAGGTAAGAACTCTTTTTGAATAAATTAACATTTACCGTACTCGATCGAGTCGACGCTCGCGCTCCTACTTTAAAGTAACGCCCCTTTTCACAGTTTGACAAAAATTGATCACTCCTGTTTCTGTCAAGAATCAAGAAAGTTTTCATTCCCAATTTTAGTTTCCAAACTCTGGATTCTAACGATACCCGTCCTCCCCTTCAAGACATCGCAGCGTGCTTTTTTTATGGATTTTCAAAAATCGGCGAAAGTATTTGCGAAAATTTTTTGCGAAATTTTTTTTCGTAAATCTTAACCAACTCCACGAAAATAACCTTACTGTCTAGAAGTTTAAATAAAGGTAGCAGGCATTTTTCCCTAACTGGCCGTTACTTTTTCGACAATTGGCAAAAAAAAAAAAAAAAAAAATTGGCAGAAATTTTGGCGAAAAATCAAAAAATTTTCAGTAGATCATTAACAATCTCCAGGAAAATAGTCTTACTGTCTTGAAATTTTAAGTAAAGGGAGCAGGCATAACTAGCTACGTGACTTTTTTTTTTTCTTGCTACAAATTGGCAGAAGTTTTAGCGAAAAACCAAAAGATATTCATTAAAATCTTAAAATTTTGATCAAAGAAACGGTCATTAGCACTTTCCTAGCTGTTCCTGTTTTCTTAATTGGGAACCTGCTTGGCTATGTTTTCGGTGATTCGCCTAAAATTTGAGAAAATATTGGAAATATTTTTTTCAATGATATTTTAGTTATCGGCATGAAAATAGCCTTATTTTCTTGAACTTTGAAGTAAATCATTATTTTTCACCTGGGCATTACTTGTTCATTTGTGATTGGACAAAATTTGGTGAAAATATTGGCGAAAAACAAACAAAAACAAAAAAAACAAAAAACAGTACAATCTTAACTCACACCAGAGAAATGGTCTTACTGTCTTCAAATCAGGAAAACTAAGGCCTGGAAAATAGCCTAATTGCCTGGTAATTTTATGTAAAAGTAGCACACATTACTACCTACCTCGCTATTATTTTTTTTTTGGGAAGTCGTCAAAAGTTGGCGTCATTTTCCTTTAAAACATATCCTCCTATGGTTTTAATGGGGACGTGGACATAAGTAGCCACTTAGCCATTCGCCAAGATGTGGCTGAAATATTGGAGATAAACCTTTTTTTCTCGTAAAACCTTGAAATTTTTATTAAAGACAGCGGTTATTGGTAATTAACTTAGTATAACTGTTTTTTTTTTCGTGATTCGAAAACAAAAATGGCAGAAATATTGGTCAAAATCCAATTTCTTAAGCGTTAGGGATGTAATTTTACTGTCACAATTAAGAAGAGAAGCAGAGACTGCTATTTATTTATTTATTTTTCTTTTTTGGTGGTGGTGGTTTTCCAGATTATCGAAAGTATTGGTAAAATACCGTTTTCTTATAGAAATTTTACTTGAGGCCAGGTATATGGCCTCACTTTGTTGAAATTTTGAA
Organism: Protula sp. h YS-2021; assembly: GCA_949752745.1. Lineage (NCBI taxonomy): Eukaryota > Metazoa > Annelida > Polychaeta > Sabellida > Serpulidae > Protula > Protula sp. h YS-2021. The sequence continues at coordinate 47,592,092 of OX457025.1, read as the reverse complement.
TACAGGGAACGAGTATTTGTATTATCTGGCTATATATATCTAATTTTAACTGGGTTGCTTTTACTTTTGTTTGACGATCTGCCAAAACTGGCAGAAATAATGGTGGGAAATTTTCTCAGAAACTTATCTTCTCCTGGGATCATGGTGGAAAGGTCATCAAATTTTGGTTGAATGTGTGTGTCTGTGCTGGGAGGGGGGGGGGGGGGAGAGCAGTGATGTATATGGGTCTGCGGCCTGGGCGCAAAATTTTGGCTCCGGGCGCAACTTCGTGAGGAGATTGCGCCCGTCGGGGGGGGGGGGGGCAACTTTTCTGTCGGGGGCGCAAATTTTGAAGCGCCCTGATATAGCAAATATCTTTGCCATGAAATTTGAATATTCGAATCAAAAACAGTGGAATTATTGGTTTTACTTTATATTCCGACAGCAACACACAGAAAGCCTAAATTACACTATTTTAAATGTATTCGTTTGATAAATTGATGTTATAAACGTATATATATATATGTAGGGGAGAGCGGGGTAAGTTGTGCAATTTTTTATTTCTTTATTTCTTCCTGAGAAAGTATTCAACATATTTTAAGTTACATATGCCGGCTGTATTAAGGTATCCTTACCCTCGAATGTAACCACAATAATAATTATGTCCATCATCCTCTTTAAAAATTTTTGAAATTTTTCTACACCCCTGTGGCATTGAACAACTTACCCCATGCATGGGGTAAGTTGTTCACAAGGGTGGGGTAAGTTGTTCAATTTCCAATTATGTTTATTTTGCATTATAAAAGAAACAAAAATAACACACATGGACGAACACCTTAACATGTTTTATTATTTTGAAGTGTTTCAAGATAACAAGAGCCGATTTTAGTCATTTTCAGAATCTGAACTTTGTTCTAATGCTGCTCTACTTGTAGAAGGCTTATATACTGGGCCTCATTTTTTGCCTTTTCTTGTCCCAATTTCCCTCTTCTTGGCCTTTTTTCGGTTTTCCACCTCTAATAATTCACGTATTTCAGGTGTTGATGTCAAGATAACCGTTTTACCTCGTTTTCTTCTTGTTTTGGCTTTTCGCATAGTGGCCTTTGGAAAAGGTAAAATATCAGAAGGTGTAACATATGTGGAAGAGTCCAGGGATGGAGGATCTCGAGGAGGGGTGGAGGGAGGAATTTCTATGTTGTATTACTCTGCAAGCTCCAAAATTGGAGGCTGATTATCAGCCAGCTCTGCTATTGGAGGTTCATTTTCATTGGAGGTGCTAGGGACATCTTGATTCGCTGATAGTTGGCCATATTTGGTAGGATTTGGTCGGTCTGTGCCCCAAAAACATCCAGATTGAAGGGGCAAATACCGGTTGCTTTGAAGCCAGACACAATATTTTGAGGCACCATGGCATTCATATAAGCCTTTTCCACGAACTCCGGTACATCATATACTCACACCTGAAAACAATAAAAGTGTATTTTAAATAACATTCGGAACAAGGTTTTATACGGGTTTCGAACCCACATAGTTTGGCCCAATTGAACAATTTACCCCATGAGCATTGAACAACTTACCCCGTCCTTGACCTTCGATGCCCTCCATGGTGACATCCATCAAGTGTGAAAGAAAGGACGTTGAAACTTTTTAAAAATATAAAGGAGTACTAACCCTTTTTTTAAAAACATAAATAAAATCATAATCTATAATAACTTACCTTTAAGAACGTTCCAAAGGTAATATATAAAATTTCACTTTTCCGGTAAAAAAATGAATAAATGTCTTTTCCGCAAAATCCGTGATGAGTAAATCTAATATCTGGAAACGAGGACACATCTATTTGATACTCGCGACTAGCGGACAAAATAAACATAATCTTATACGGGTACATTATGAGATACCAATTGGTGCACAACTTACCCCGCTCTCCCCTATATATAATAATTAAATGTTTCTAGTTTTTAGACATTTCATATGTAAAATATTATTATTCAAAGTAGTAAAACTTTTATTTGAAATACACATAGCGTGACGTTTTCAGGTCTTATCTTTTGTTTGTGTTTTAATTATTATGCTTGTTTGCTTTCAGATCAAACCAAATTCTGCCTCGCCCCGGAAGCAGAATAGCACTTTCAGACTGGCACATATCTTCAGTATGCGGTTGTCGTCACGTGACATTCGTGGACTGTTATGCTGTCATTTCACTTGTTGAACGGGTTATTGAACCCAATTCTGAACCTGCCAACGTCGCAACAAAAATTACGAATTTTAAGCCTGAGTCTGCTATCTAAAATAGTTTGACGAAGGATTAAGCCCGAGACTGTAAAGTGGTTTGAGATACGGAATAAGCCTAGGACTGTAAAGTGGTTTGAGACACAGAATAAGCGTGAGACTGTAATGTGAAGTGGTTTGAGACTGTTATGTGAAATAGTTCACTCGGGGGGGGGGGGGGGGGATAGGGGGGGGGGAAACTGAGGTTGTTTAATAGTCTGAATACAGAACGCGTTGTTGTTGTTTTTGTGCACGTGATTGAAAAATCAGGAAATTGTTGGGAAAAATCTTAGCAACAAGTACATTAGTACACAGCGACGTCATATCTTGACTTCCAACATGATTGCTAATCAAAACATGTACATTCATTTAAATGTATATAAAATATATACAATTGAAAAGCATATTCACATCTTTATTTGAAGTTGCTTACATTTTTAGAATAAATTTTACATTTTTAGACTAAAGCTTTTCGTTTTTAGACTAAAGCTTTTCGGTCCAGCTTCAAAAGCCAAGCAGTCTCTACCTCGGGGTTCCCACTGTGGGTTGGGGCGGGGGGGGGGGGGTATCTTCAGAATACGTCTACTGCTTCTGTTCCGTGCATGGCGTCGGAAGCGACTAATCGGAATTAAGGGAGACCTCAGGGAGACATATATAGCATTTGGTGTTTCCGTCTGTCCGCAGTGAGTTCTTATGAAATTAATGAGTCGATTTTTCTCAAAACATACATACATATTGGGGTACATGTCTACATGATGCCCGTGGTTTTTTTTTTCGTTTCCTCAAAAATTCTATTTTTGGCAAATTTTTGAACATAGGGGGGATTTTCGTGCATTGTGTTTTCACTTTCTCAGGCTATATCTCCAAAACAATTTGTTGGATTAGGCTGAAACGTGGCAAGAACAACACACATATAGTGGAAATGTTTACTGTGAAGTTTTACTTCATTTCCGCTGAAAATGTATTTTTGGCGAATTTTTTAATTTTTGATTTTGAACTTTTTTTGGCCGTATTGTTGCGCTTTTTTTGGCCATATTGTTGCGATATCTCCGAAACGGTTTGTTGGATTAGGCTGAAACTTGGCAAGAAGAACTCACAAAACGTGTAAATGTTAATGCGACGTTTTTCTTCATTTCCGTTGAAAATGTATTTTTGGCGAATTTTTCAATTTTTGATTGTTAACTTTTTTGACCATATTGTTGCAATATCTCCGAAACAGTTGGTTGGATTAGGCTGAAACGTGACAAGAATAACCCACATATAGTGCAAATGTTTACTGCGAAGTTTCTTTTTATTTCCGTTGAAAATGTATTTTTGGCGATTTTTTTAATTTTTGAATTTTAACTTTTTTGGCGATATTGTTGCGATATCTCCAAAACGGTTTGTTGGATTAGGCTGAAACATGGCAAGAAGAACCCATATGTAGTGGAAATGTTTACTGCGAAGTTTTCTTCATTTTCTGTAAAAATGTATTTTTGGCGATTTTTTTCCACGTGACTGATTGGGGGCGGGGGAGACATATCCGTTTTTTGTTTTAACAAAAACACTGGCCAATATAGTTTCTTTCTAACTCTTCTTTTACTGTTTCTACGTTCTTCCTTCTTTTTTCCCACTTGTTCCTTTATCAAGTGCGTCCTAATACACCCATCATGATTGGTCAACGTCACACAACCTCGGACAGTTGCAAAGAAAAGTAAATAAAAGTAAACTAATGCATATGTAAGTGCACACATTGCAACATATGCAAAATAATGCAAATGGGATCGTGTAAGATTTAGCATACCTTGAGTTTGCATTAGTGACCAACAAAACGTACAGTGTGTTTCGTCTTGCTGTAATCCTCCCCTTGGATAATCATGAAAAATTCATTACATTTATAAATGTAAATACAATCAAAACAGTCTTGTTTTTCCTCTCCCCCTCCTTCTTTCTGGCGTCGCCAATTGTTCCCCTGCCTCCTGCCTTTGGCCACTTGAACATCGACAGACATTTTAACTCTACAGTTTTACACACCACAATACTTGGGCCGAACCGGTCGGATGAAAAAAAATCCTGGGCCGAATCATCCAAATTGGGCCGAACTGGTATTGGGCCGAACCGGTTTTGGGCCGAATCGACCAAATCCCCTTGAACAACAAAGGTTTTGTCAGTAAACAAATAACTTGAGTTAATGACGCTGTGCACAACTCATATTCAGCCACAAAGGATCGTTGGAGAAATTAGAAATTGGCTAAGTGCACACGAGAACGGCGGCACCGTCTAAAAACAATTTGTGTTTTCTTACATTAAAAAAACACAAGTTGTGTAGAGGATTACCCAGGGAACATGGCTGCCAAATCTCTAAGCAATCGGAGCAGAAATATAAAAGAGAGTATTTGAAAAGAAAGTTTCTACAAGCACAAAGTGACGGATATGCCACAAGTGATGAGTTCAGCCTATCGACAAAACTAAACTGGTCTAATAAAAGCCCCATGTGCTTTTTAATTGGTGTTGTGTGTTTTTTTAATTGATTTGTCCTTTAATTTTTGCATGTTCAACTACCTTAAAGATCATTATGATCTTCTCTAGATTTACTATAAAACACAGGATCTTCAAGATGACAACTGATGTAGTCGACGCGAGAGCGGAATAGATCACCGCGGATCAGCGTAGTGATAGTAATGGATGAGTAAATCAGCCGAGTGATAACAGTGGGATGGGTGAATCTGCGGAGTGACAGCAGTGGGATGAGTGAATCAGCGGAGTGACAGCAGTGGGATGAGTGAGTCAGCGGAGTAACAGCAGTGGGATGAGTGATTCAGCGGAATGAGAGCAGTGGGATGAGTGAAACAGCGGAGTGAGAGCAGTGGGATGAGTGAATCTGAAATGTTTTGCCGTTTTTGTTTTTGTTTTTTTTTTTTTTTGCTTGAGCACCATTACAAAAGGTGCCGTGTGTGTGTAAAATATATGGGTGCAAAGTGACTATAAAATAAATATCACTTTCAGTTGACCATTGGGGTTTTTTTTTCACTCCAGGATTTTTTTTTTAATTTATAAAGGAATGTTTATACTACCCCATTGAACAAGGTAAATTTCATTCTCATCCATGGCTCGTATATCGTTTTTTTCGGACTGCTATATTTATCGGGAAGTAGCTCTGTTAAATGTTACGTAGTAAGGATTGAATCTTTGAAAGAATATCTCATTAATTTGGACTGCATGCCTGGTATTTGCATGCAAGTTTTCAATGGAGCTATGTGATTTAGAGGTTGTGGTTAAGTGGCAAAATAATCAACAATCTGTACGAATCAATCAGCCTCGTTATCAGATATTCCGTTTTGCCAATTAAGTGTTTCATTTCCGAGTTTTGTTATGTTTTGTGATTTATATATTGAGAACTTGTTTGGCATAAACAAGAATAGATGAGTCACTATAATGCTGTTCGTTTTAGGAAGTTCACTCGATCAGCCAGATTTTGATTCCGTCACTTCTGGCAGGGAAGAAAAATTAGTCACGTTTCTCCCCTCAGATATTAAAACAATTGAACCGTCGGTTTTATTTGTTTTTCGTTATTCGTAGTGTTTTCAATTGTTTCTGATTTAGAAAATGCGAGCACCAAAAAGCTTAGGATAAATTTGTTTTCGGTATCATAGTTGAAAACCCTTTAACATTGACCGCAAAATTCATAAGTTTAGGTAGGTCACTTTTCTTCCTTTTTTTCTAACTTCGGAATTTGTTGACTCAGCCGCTGGTTGAGAAACAAGGCTATTTACCTGGCCTTATCAAGACATCGAAGATTGGTTTCGTTTGCGAATCAATGCATGATAATAAATACTATAGTCAAATAAACCATTTCCTTCGTAATCAATGTTTTTTTAATTGTATTGTGTTGCATTACAATGCATTTTTCACAAATCAAGAACACAAAATATACGCCTGACGACTTAACACCTATCTGATAATTATTTCAATACTCAACGCTCCAAAACTGGCCATTAAAACTAATCACCAATGGCCGCATTCAGAAAGGTTAACTGTACAGTTAACTGATTCCATAACTGCTCAGTTAGTAACCATGAACCGCTGAAATAAATTAATCAATTTAGCCCAGTTAACGATCAAACATCCACCTAAAGTTTGCGTGACACAACTGGGTCAACTTATTTTCGGCTCTAGTACAGTTAACTACGCAGTTAACTTTTGTGAAGAGATGGCATAGCGTTAGGACAGGTACAATGATTCCTCGTCATCAACAGAATAGCTCGCAAATCTCAGTTATATCAAACCCTTTTCCATATTTCCGAAAAAAATAACTACGGCCGCTTGATTTATAATTATGTGTACTTGCAATTAAGAACTCACTCCCCCCCCCCCCCATCCTCCCCCCCCCCCGACAAAAAAAAAAAAAAAAAAAAGATTAGTAGTAGGTCTTATACAACACTACACAGCAATTTTACTTACACTTGAATGTTGACAAATGAGTTTCAGTTACAAAGTATTCGGGAAACTAAACTTTAGTTCGCTTCCTCTTGATTTAAATCTTACAGATGGTGGCAGATTTCGTTGCTTAACTTTGAAATCCAATCCACTAAAATTGAACACTGAAAAAATAGTCCTTAAGAAATGTCACATTCTTTCCCTCTACAAGGATGATGTGATATCCGTGTTTAGTCTTTATAGGAGGGTCCGTATAAACAGGCTTAGACATACTACTGACTGGTAAAGAAGAGGCAGCGTCTTGGAATGGGCCAACCATACTCCCTCTGACCATCCAACCAAGGTCGCCCTGTAGGCAAAAGCGTACACACAAAATATATGCCAGTTGTATTATTATTATTTTGAACAAGCAGAAATACTGATAAATACTTTCACTGAATGTGTGCTTTTTCTGTTTGCTTTTTTTTTGCTAAGAATAGCTGGTGTATCTCTGGGATAAAACATGCAGACTTTATTAAAAGAGCGTCCTTGGACACTGCGATCAACCAAAACAAAACAAAACATGTCAGTCTGCCTAAAAGAGCTAACAGACAGTGTTCTAATTAGAAATTACTCTTTTCATGAACATCAATACAAATAAGTATATTCAGTCTTTCACATGCCGATCAAACACAGCAAAACTTGAAGAAAACAAGAGATACTGTACGTATGCACAATTTTTAGTTTCAGTCTAGTGACAGGATCCTATATTATAAATCTATCGGTTTTAATTACTCGACAGTATCTAAAATAAATTCAAGTGACAATTAATTGATTCAAGATTTTTTTCAAATTTAGCAAAAAGCTGTGGTCATCCATTTAACTTGGTTGAAGGGGCAAACGTTGTGAACCACTACTAAAATTTGGATCCAGTAACAAGGGTCGACGCCCGCGCAAGTTAAGCGAAGGCCCTATATCAGCGAATTAAGGTCCTACTTTGAAGACGGATGTGCTTCGTCATTTATTCACTCGAGTTCGGATCTCGAGTCTATTCTAGAAATTCGTTTTCCGCTACCAGAAAAATTGTGGCAAAAGCCACAGGTCACCAATACAAGAGAAAGTCGTTTGATTCCACGGGCTCAAGCCAGTATCGGGGTTCGCTGCCATGCTACTCAAGCGAAGAGTGTAGGTCGTGACGCAAGTAACACAAGAGTTATCAAAGAAACAGCCACTGCCGACCTCGGCCAGTAGATTCTCAAAGAAGTTTTTTTCAATTAAATTCTTAGCCCGGACTTTGCCTTGTCTTCGCTATAATTAGCCGCAACTTGATTGAATTTTTGACCTTCTTTTAACTTTTCCAATGCTTCCAGAGCTTTAGACTGCTTTTCGCACAGTATGTGTCCAACCTACCATCGAAAAAAATATATGAAATTAATTCACTGTATGCTCTGTTTAGAAACATGCTGAATTTTGATTAGAATAGTAAGTGTTATTCGCTATAAGGAGACAAAACAGACGCCCTCAAACCTTCAGTAATTTTTTTTTTTTAGTATAAATATTTGTGTTGTGTTGGGCGCTGCAACGGCACTGTTCCTTAAAAAATCTGATGCGCTTCTTTGAACTAAGTGTAATTAAGTCAAACCTCATTTTCAACATCTAGAGAGGTCAACTGGGATAAGCAACGAAATACTGGGGACCTCACCTTGCAATGCTCGCCCCTGGAAACCCCCCCCCCCCCCCCAAACGTAGTATCCTCTTAACCATTTTACTGTAATTTAAAAACGATAGAGATATCACGAAATATCACCTACACCTGCAAGTAGATTTCAAATATAACAGAATGTTAACAAGAAAACAATGATCTTTTCAAAAGAGCATACAAGTTCTTTTTCTCTCTTTGCAAGACCAAAATTAAACTGCTGTAACTCAAGATTGAAAGCTTGTCACCCTTTCCAAGAACTTTTCCATCAAAGTGATGGCTTTAAACATTCCCAAGATTGTTCAAATAAAAACAAATTCCAGATATCAGTGGAGTAAACTGAATTTATACTTGGTCTTGCAAAGACAGAAAAAGAACTTGTAGGGTACCAAAATGGCAGCCAAAAGAGTAAACAAACTAACGAATTATTCCAACTAATATTGATATCGAAATGAAAAGTAAAAGGGATAGCGGTGAGCGGTGTTTATCATAAAATAATGCATGTGATCAAATAATTAGTGGCTCTTCACTGGACGCGACGCATGAAATATTGATATCGAAATGAAAAGCAAAAACCATTGATCAACAATGTATGTGTGGCCCAGAGTACTAATTAGAGAATAGTTATGCAAAATTTGAAAGCAATTCGACAATGACTGTAAGAGCAAGCATTTTCAATATTTACATTCATGCGCACCATTAAAAGAAATTCTGTAGATGTAAACAGACCAAGAAGTAAGATTGGAGCAATCTGAGCACAATTACTTTAAGTAATTTAATATGCACACATACAATCCAATATTCAATGAGTACATCCGAAAAGCAACAAAACTGGGCGGTATTCGTGCACTAACCAGTGCAGATAAATACACAAATATTGAATCACGTTAACTTAAAATGTGTAGATGCAGATTAAAATCACAATAAATACAGTGTTTTACTCTACGTAAGGGGCCACGTATTGTACACCTTAGCCCATTGTCGGTGTGCGATCCATGTTCAGCCCGGATTTCGAACGTAAAGCACGACGGCGCAAGGGGAAAGCTAATTAGGAACTGTTTCTAGAGTACTGTTGTCTTCGGATAAAAGTGTTTCTGAGAAGTTTGTGAATGCAGAGCTTGCAGATGAAGGCATCCACTTAGATTATGGGGCTAAGGCAGCATTGAATTACGTAACGAGATATTACATTTCAAAACGTGTCAGATTCTGTAGGTAAGCTGCGCTTCTGGCCAAAATTATAGTTTCCTAATACGAAGCGAGCTGCTCGTCTCTGTACACTTTCGATCTATGCTACGTGCGGTGTGAGGGGACCATACTGCTGAGACATATTCTAGATGCGGTCTTACCAGTTCCTTACATGCGGTTTCCTTGGTCTTAGGAGAGCCTGTTTTAAGGTCAAGGCAGCAAAAATTACATTTGTGGCTTTATTGGCAATATTTCTCACATGTTCGTTGCATGAAAGCTTAATGTCTAGGATAACTCCAAAGTATTCACCCGATGTATTTTCTTCTAAAGGTATAGGATGTTAAAAAGAAGAGTTCATCACATACGTGTGGTATTTCTCGTTTTGAGCGGTGTTGTAATTTGGAGAATTTTACACTTTTTGATATTGAATTTTATTTCATTTATAAACTCATTCTTGAGACGAAACAGACCATTCTGTACACATATGCATGTACGGTACTTGGAGACAAACAAGAAAGGCAAGCAGATGGACAGACTAGGAGCTTCAAAGGACCGGCCGAAAGTACCGTTCGAAGGCAAAAATTGAGCAAATTCAAATTTAAAATCACTTATTCTAAAACTGTTTTATTTTGCACAAAGCCAAACTGAAATAATGCAAATTTCTACAGAAATTTTACATAAACAGATTTGACTGTATTAGAAGCCAAACACAAATTTGATTTAAGTTATGTACCAGAATACTCAGGCTTGAAAGTATGTTTAAACCTCAGATCATAACAGCAGGTTTTAACCTAGAATGTCGGAAGTAGGAAAGGAAGGGAGGCAGCGCTGTTTTGCTTTATACATGAATACGGATAACTAAATCTAAAATTTCAATAAAGTGGGACGTCGGCATCGGACCACCTCCCTCTTGGGACCACCTCTGAATTAGAGCACATTTTTTTGGGTCCCGAATGCGTTCCATTGACTTTAATGATTAAGAAAACTCCCAATTGGGACCACCTCGAATCGGACCACTTCGGGCCGCTTTTTTCGGTCCCGAGCCGTCAAAATGCGTGAGATTGGACCACTGTCAGTCAGTGGGGTATTCGCTGTATTTTTGCAGCACATTGCTTGCAACACTGAGCATGTTGCAGTCTTAGATATTGTTGCTAGGGATTATGGTAGCAAGTGTGTAACCAGGCAAGGGTTTAGTTTTGTTATCTATACTTTTGTGCCTTGTCTAAACAATAGCGGCTGACAATATACAAACCCGAGACATCTTAATTTATGGGGTGCCTATTCTTTTAGTATTTAAGCCGACCCAAATGCCACCGAATTCAAAATGACAATTAAATGTCAATTTAAGCACATAAAGGTAATTGGGTAAGAAGTGGGGCTCGAGGTTCCCTTTTCTGCAGCCCATCGTTTATTAGTAAAAATAATCGTTACTGACTTTCAAATGTTTGCCGCGTCGTGGGTATATCTACCTTATTGGTTCCAGATCTTTTTCACTGGTAAAATAAGAAAATATCCTGGCGCTAGGGGCTTTTCTATCTCACAGGTAGCTGCGGTTGGTACCGTCCCACAGATGTGCTTGCACAAAACATTATTTCCTACCTACAGACACTGTCTCTCCTTAGCGCTTGTGGCCATGCGCGTTTGAGGTAGATGGTTGCTTCAGATCTAGAGATAGTTTCTAATGGCGTTAGATTATACCACGTCAGATACCGGATGTTACATGATATAGCCACGTTATGAAGGGGCCTGCGGGTTCACGCCTAACAGACAGCGGACAACCCAACGGGCACTGCTTACGGCATTATGATAATGAGCCAGCTGTTAATAACAGGAAAGCAAGACTGTTGAAGACGGTGACAGTGCCAGTGAATATGGCCTTTGCGGTGTTTGGGGTTTATACAATGCCAATCCCGACGAATTGACCATTTGCTAAATTTAGTGTGAGACAAAGGGTCTCAGTCTGCCAAACAACTTGAAGCTATATAGGGGCTGATATAGATTTCGGAAATCGGATCCACCATTTCAGGCCCACCGCAATCACCGTAGAACCTGTAATCATCTCTATACCAGAACGTTAGACTCGTGAGATCATCTGGTATTCTCTGTTCCCATCTAAACTCGTTAAACAACACCTCGTGATTATATGCATCTCAGACAAATCCATATTTCTTACGCCACAGGTCGCAGATGATTGCGGATCTACCCAACACTCGGTAGTGTCTAAATTTGACTTTCCTTTCAGAGATATTTTAAAACACATTGCAGAGACATCAAAATTTTATTGGTCCTTTCAGACCAGTCGGCTAGGTAAGAAAACCTAGTCCGTGGGAAAGGGTCTTGTCTGTTACCCGTACTTAAGTATTTATATGTGTATTAGACTTACCCGAAATGTAATACTGGAAATATTTTGGCAATTTTCAAAACTATTGATGTGTGAGCACAAGAATTTTTTAAAGCATAATTGCAAATTGACATGAATATGTTAAAGGATTTTTATCTAGACTTTGATGTCTTTGTAGAAAATGGCGATCTTTGATATTTTGGTTTTTGAAAATGCTAAATAAATATTTAGTATTTAAATGAAAGACTTGAAACAAAATACGGAGTAATACGCTGTGTGACGGAACGATTTTTGCTTGCTTGCCTGTTCAGCCGTAATAAATACCCAACCCCAGCTAGATATCTGGCACGGAGGGTTTGAAATAAGCTTCGAACCAAAGTTTTCCTTGTAGCATTATACTGGCATGGACATTTGGAGAGCAACGATACGTAAGCGTCTGGATAACGGCCGTTCGTTTTCGTTTGGCAAACTTCAATTTCTGACATTTTATCATGATTTCCAAGCATAATAAATTCTTTTCGGAATAAAAATCGCAATGATAACTGTTTAAACAAATATCATATTTTTCTTTTTTTGTAATGCGCTGCCAACCAAACAACGAATCAGTAGCCGTGTATTTCCGATCACCTGCTTGAACCAGTCTCATTTCATCGCTTGCATACAACACAGTATTTTAGTCTGTTATTTTGTAAAAGGGCAGATTGAAAGCATGTAAATATCCTTACTTTTGGGATATGTATTGTTTTATATTGATTCCTGGCGTATAACGGTATTATGCTTACATCAGTGATTCCCGCATACTGATGTTCTGAAGTCTGCATGCCAACTTTCGTTCAGTTCTTGCTTCTCAATCGTCAAGGACTACAGTGTGTGTTGCAGTTAGCGTCTTTCCTGCAATATATTTTTTATCATACCGAGATCCATAGAATCTTATCAGCGTGTTGCAGTCGCTGTCACGAGTTGCTTTAAGTAATTACAATGTTCATTTGTTGAGTTTTCGACTGAATACGGTACCAAGTATTGGCAGCCACGGACCTTCCCATTCCTGAAAGTCCATGCTTTCGAGCTTCTAACTGATGTCACCATAGTAAACCATTTCTATAAGTTTGATTTTGAGCCAAGTGAATACTATGTCGCATCAGGGTTATGCACAGAAGGTGGCACACCGTTTTGCTATACACCGCAGTCGTCACTCTCGCGATCATGTTACAGGCTGACACGGATTTGCATTGGGTCGGAGCCATCTTGAGTGCTATATTATCATCCCATTACAGGAAGTTAGGAGCAGAGTTACCGCCTGGCAACAGACGACAGATGAGGTGTTAGACAGCGACGATGACGTAACAGGACCAGTGCTACACCCAGCAGCTAATCGGAAAGCTACTCAACTTGCGTCAGATATAGTTAGGAGGGTGCAAAAATGCACAGAAAATTCATAAATGGTGTCGGCACTTGCTTTTGCAGTTTTACATCAGAAGCAGTAGAATGTTAAGAGATGATGGTAACAGATGCTGATAGAAGAAATGATGATAAGAATCGATTTTTGCGGGGCATTTCAACATATGTTAATTTCATGAAAAGAACTAACATTTCATAATTTTATTTTTGGGTATCTTTCTTTCAATTTTTCATCATTCTCGTCTTCCTATAGTCATTCTTCATTCTCACAGTCTACTTGCTCTCAGGACCCGATGTGGCCTAGCCGCAGTCACATCACGTGTGGATGTCTGAGCTTCCACAGCAGCACAAGCTGGCCGGGTTTGCCCTCAGGATGCCCGTAACAAAAACGAGGCTGTCCGACGAACGGACCGAGATTGATCACAGCTTCACCCAGCTGCCTGGAGACAAGCCAGATACGTTACAGATGCGGTGATGTCGTGTGTATTATTAAAGGGAACAGAATTTTGCGAATTGAAAGTAAAATGTGTCTTTTACGTTTTTCATTCAAATTCAAGTAGGTGGAAACAGTAGTTCAATAATAATAATAAGATAATTATTAATATGACGATGGTGATGGTGATGATGATGGCTTTTTTCCATGAGATTAAACCGAGGGAAGAAGAGTTTGAGCCCAGCCAACGAGGTAAAGAAATGGCTGCAGCTGTGGCCGAATATGACGTAAGCGATGACGTTATTCGCGTCCGTAACAGCTTTAACGTTAATAACGTTCAAATCCCATATTTATTTTTAATCCTAACAATTTTGCGCTTATAGTAATGAAACTATTTGAAACTGTTTTTTGGAATTACTCCTTTTTGTTGAAAATAATTTTCGAATAAAACTACTTGGAGCTACTACACCGAGCCACTATATTATGAGAAATGCCCAAGAAGAAGTTGCAGCTACGTGCTAAGTGACCATGGTGATTGCGGCTACGTGCTATGTGACCGTGATGGCTGTGGCTACGTTCTAAGTGACCGTGATGATTGTAACTACGTTCTAAGTGACAGTGATGATTGCAGTTACTTGCTGAGTGACCGTGATGGTTGTGGCTACATTCTGAGTGACCGTGATGATTGTGGCTACGTGCCTGCTGAACGAGATTGCTCCCACCCACTCTGCACACATAAACATCAAAATGAGGTGAGTGGGAATGAGGGTGAGGGCGGGAGAAAGAGAACGGGGTTAGAGCCAAGGAGCAGTTAAAGAGGGAGATAGAGATGTTTTCAGCAACAAAACAGCAAAAATGTGCTGATGGAAACTGTCTCCATAGATTCACATAATAATAATAATAATAATAACAATAATAATAATAATAATAATAATAAATGGAAATTTTGATAACAGATGTTATATTTAAGATATAAGATTTTCATAGGTCGTATAGACTGTAACTGGTCCGTGTAGTAACCTGCTCTCATTCGTTTCGATAGCTTTTTCAACATAAAATGTAGAAGAGATCAACATGTGTGTTCTTCCCCCCCCAGATAGTAATAAACATACGTAACGGAGATGCAGAGCTCTCAGCCAATAGCGGTTACATAACTGTGGTCCAGTTACTCTTTTGAAAAACTGCACGGACAAAACAATATACAAGGTGCAACGGATGGAGTGACGGACGGGTACTTGCACATCTACACTATACATGTTTTCTTCCTGTAAGGTTTGGTTAAGATATGATAAATAGTTTTTGAGATATCACCTGGACAAGAAAAAGTTTAAAATGCGACGGGCGGAGAGACGAACGGATGTGGAACAAATGGAACCCACCCTTGCACATCTGCACTATATTTACTTCCTTTCTGCAAGGTTTGATGAAGATCCGATGAACAGTTTTTGTGCACAAGAAAAAAGTTTAAAGTGCAAGGGACGGACCGACGGACAGACATGGGACAAATTGAACCTCTCCTTGCACATTTACACTATATATACTTTCTTCCCGTAAGGTTTGGTGAAGATTCGGTGAATAGTTTTTGTGATATCAACCGGATGAGAAAAAGGTATAAAGTGCAATGGACGGACAGAAGGATAGATAGATAGATAAATTGAACCCCTCGTTGCACATCTGCACTATATATGCTTCCTTCTTGTAAGGTTTGGTGAAGATCCGATGAATAGTTTTTGAGATAAGACAAGAAAAACGTTTAAGTGCGACGGATGGACAGACGGACTGACACGGGATAAATTGGACCCCCCGTTGCATATCTACACTCTGAATACTTTCTTCCTGTAAGGTTTGGTGAAGCTCAGATAAATAGTTTTTGAGATATTGCCCGAACAAAAAAGTTTGAGAACAGACAGACGGACGGACAGACCGATAGCAATAGCCTTCAGCCAATATTGGCTGAGGGCTAATAGAGTAGGATGTATGTTAGACAGGCCAGTTTCTTCACGTTCTGGTATGCGCACCGCAGCAACGCCGTCCAATCATTAAAAGCGGACTGAGCAGGCTTCACCTGTCTTGAAGCACAATATTTTTTTAAATTAACGATATGATGATTTTTGCAACAGATTGTGACGTCCCGTGACGCTTTAATAAGTTTCAGTCATTAGTAAAGTGGCACATTTTTAGATTTTTCTCCGGGATAATTTGATGAATGAAAAGAATGAGTTACTTTGTAGTGCATTCGATGGCTGGCGGCTTAGTCGAGTGGCTGTGTTTCCCCGTGACGTAATGCTGTGCCATTGTGGGATCGTTCGTCTTCATTAATACCAATCGTTATGGCTAATATGGGATCGGATGTCAGTTAATTATATGAAAAAACCATCAAAACGGAAAGACTAGTTGCTTGTGTGTATGGGGGAGGGGGGTTGGCACTGTCCTTGCGTTGATTTCGAAGTATCGCCGTGTACTTAAGGACAGTAAAAACGCAACAGTGAAAAAGAAAATCATATAGCAATATGTACTTCACCTATTTTATTATTTTTTTCAAGTTAACAGCGCTTAAGTCCTTCTCTGAGTACATGATTTTTTCTTGAACACTGGTTGTAACTGTATTGAACAAAATGTCTTGCTCATTTCAAAACTTCGCCATACAAATTTGGGCTTGAAGATATTTGAAATGTTTAGTAACGTGTTTGGGCACCTCGAGCGTTGAGAAGGCATTTATCTGCGTGGGGATCGACATCGTTCATACGCCACTGTGGTATCCGATTCTATTCCTCGATCAAGGCTTGGCGCAATGTTGTGTGCCTTTGGAGTTGCGGCATGCGATATCCCACAAGTGTTCGATGGGATTCAAATCGGACGAGTAAGGCGGCCACTGTAGAATGTTAATGTTAATGGCGCGTAACCTACCCTGGCAAATAACTGCCACGTGCGGACGAAGATTATCATGCATGAATATTGCACGAAGATTTTGGTTGAAATCAGGCACAACTTCCCTTCTAACACAGTGGTTAGGTATAGCTGAGCCGTACGAGTACCTTCAATGATTAGGATCTCGCGGACACATGCATGGTGATATCGTTCCCCTACTCGCCGGTATACGCGTTGCGGTGCATCATTGCGGAATAGCAGGAAACGTGACTCCTCGTTAAGCACAACGCGATTCCAATTGTAACGTTGGTATAGTCTGCCCGAGTGGTTTTGTGTCCACTGAAGCCTTACACGCTATCTACGGTTATCCACACAGGTCCAATATAGGCGCGCTATGGCAAAATGTTGCGCTCACGAAGACGTCGCAACACGGTCTTTTGGTTGATTCGCGGCGTAACAGCGGCTGTAGCCACAGCACTTTGAAATCTATTGCGGAGGTGTAAAAATCGAATTTCACTGTTCTGATGCACGGTTGTTACTCGAAGCTGGCCTGGTCTGGGGCGATCGCTCGTCGATCAGGCTTCCTCGTAACGTCTTACGAAACGCAGAATTGTTGTTCTGGCAACACCAAACTGTCTGGTCACAGCTGTACGCGAAGCACCTCCCATCAACATACCTTTAGCCTGTAACCTCTCGTTTCGCGGCATCGTAACTTCCGCGTTGAATAGGACTTTTTCAACTGCGTGGATTTGTTCTTTTTCAACAGTGCACAGCAATATTGTTTTTAAAGCAATAGTACCCGTCAGTCAGGTCACTGAGCCTAAACTTGCACAGACTCAATTAACTCAGAATTCACACATCGATATCGCCGGACAGAAAGGTGTAGCCAGGCACTGAAGCGTGACCTTAACTTAATAAATTGGCTGCCTTTTTGCAATTACAACTTCACAAATTAAAAAAAAAATACATTTCTTTGTTGCGTTTTTTAAGTCACCCTCCTCTCCTCGGTTATTTAGGCAACTGCAGGAAAAGACTACCTCCTTGAAAAATTTGGCTGGGAATTCCGCTATCAACCCCCACCACCACACACACCCTAAATAAACAAAAAAGGAGAAATGACCTGTCTGTCAAATGGTCGGTTTTCATTTCACTGGTAAGACATATGGCTGGTGGTGATTTGGTATGGACGCCATTTTTGCCATACCCGAATTTTCTGCATGTAGACTTCCATGATCATCGAAGACTCGACGTTGATGAAGCGTTAAAATACTTACTGGGATAAATAAATTATAATGACGTCATAAACATTAATTGGACGTTATAGTGTAACAGTTTTGTAGAAAATAGACGGATCATTCATTCTTCACGTATTGTTGAATGCTTTTTTTAGCATTTATAATGGTCACCCCGAATGGTATTTATAATGCGAGAACAACTTAATAGCAAGTGTGGAGTTGAACATCGCCGAAATGTTGGATATATATTTGTTGTTCTGCCTAACGCAGCACACATTTGCTCACTTTTTTGTTGGTAGTGAACAGCTCAATAACTTGCTTGTATTGTTAACTATATCCTTAAAATGGGTTTCAATGGCAAAATTTCAATGTCCATTATTGCACATAAAATGGCAATGAACATAAAAACAATTGATCAGAAGTGGAATGATAAACAAGCTACATTATTTCTCTGCCAGATTTGATCATCCTATCCCTAATCGTCTCAGAGGAGTTAGCTCGACAAGGTCATGGCGGGAAAAAAGAATCATTGGAAGACACTTCAAAGAATCGTACGAATTCAATAAACCATAGGAAATGAAAATCCCTAAGTGCAATAAATATTAAAAGCAATGCTTAAGATGGAAGAAATTTAATACAACTTGAGAGCCGTGTATACACTCCGGCAATAAAACTGCCTTTGGGACTGACCAAAATGATTCTTAATTTTGGGGTGGTTTTCATTCCGACGTTCTCTGTAATGGGGGTGAATGGGAACGGGGTTAGCGAAAAGTAATTTATTTCCGGTTTGTATTGCGTCGGGGGTTCTGGAAAAAATCGACCGACCAGAAGATAAAGCTTTTTATTATCAGGTATTACACAATTTCAGCCATTCAACGTCATAGTTTCTGATTTTAATTTCAAAACATTGGAACTCCTTCACCCTTAAAATGTGCGGTTGTCTCAATGTGTATGGCTCGATCTACCAGTGTTGAAATTCATCGCAACTTAGTTAAGGTTAATATATGCGATGCTGTTTTCAGATGTGATTTATGTGTGACCGTGTTCCGTTTTTGGCGGAAGGTTACAAGGCACGAAATGTAGGCAATCACTGCTGGCATTATCAATGAACTTTCGGTGCAAAAAAGGAGATTGAGAAAAAAAATAATGATCTTGTGCAACTGAAATATTACCCAAAATTTATACAGAAAGGTGTAGACAGGAACTGAAGCGTGACCTTAGCTTAATAAATTGGCTGCCTATTTGCAATTACAACTTCACAAATTAACAAAAAGAAAAAAACATTTCTTTGTTGCGTTTTTGAAGTCACCCTCCTCTCCTCGGTTATTTAGGCAACCGCAGGAAAAGACTACCTCTTTGAAAAATTTGGCTGGGAATTCCGCTATCAACCCCACCACCACACACACCCTAAATAAACAAAAAAGGAGAACATGACCTGTCTGTCAAATGGTCGGTTTTCATTTCACTGGTAAGACATATGGCTGGTGGTGATTTGGTATGGACGTCATTTTTGCCATACCCGAATTTTCTGCATGTAGACTTCCATGGTCATCGAAAACTCTCGCCGTTGATGAAGCGTTAAAATGCTTACATGGGTAAATAAATTATAATGACGTCATAAACATTAATCGGACGTTATAGTGTAACAGTTTTGTAGAAAATAGACGGATCATTCATTCTTCACGTATTGTTGAATGCTTTTTTTTTTAGCTTTTATAATGGTCACCCCGAATGGTATTTATAATGCGAGAACAACTTAATAGCAAGTGTGGAGTTGAACATCGCCGAAATGTTGGATATATATTTGTTGTTCTGCCTAACGCAGCACACATTTGCTCCCTTTTTTGTTGGTAGTGAACAGCTCAATAACTTGCTTGTATTGTTAACTATATCCTTAAAATGGGTTTCAATGGCAAAATTTCAATGTCCATTATTGCACATAAAATGGCAATGAACATAAAAACAATTGATCAGAAGTGGAATGATAAACAAGCTACATTATTTCTCTGCCAGATTTGATCATCCTATCCCTAATCGTCTCAGAGGAGTTAGCTCGACAAGGTCATGGCGGGGAAAAAAGAATCATTGGAAGACACTTCAAAGAATCGTACGAATTCAATAAACCATAGGAAATGAAAATCCCCAAGTGCAATAAATATTAAAAGCAATGCTTAAGATGGAAGAAATTTAATACAACTTGAGAGCCGTGTATACACTCCGGCAATAAAACTGCCTTTGGGACTGACCAAAATGATTCTTAATTTTGGGGTGGTTTTCATTCCGACGTTCTCTGTAATGGGGGTGAATGGGAACGGGGTTAGCGAAAAGTAATTTTATTTCCGGGTTGTATTGCGTCGGGGATTCTGGAAAAAATCGACCGACCAGAAGATAAAGCTTTTTATTATCAGGTATTACACAATTTCAGCCATTCAACGTCATAGTTTCTGATTTTAATTTCAAAACATTGGAACTCCTTCACCCTTAAAATGTGCGGTTGTCTCACTGTGTATGGCTCGATCTACCAGTGTTGAAATTCATCGCAACTTAGTTAAGGTTAATATATGCGATGCTGTTTTCTGATGTGATTTATGTGTGACCGTGTTCCGTTTTTGGAGGAAGGTTACAAGGCACGAAATGTAGGCAATCACTGCTGGCATTATCAATGAACTTTCGGTGCAAAAAAGGAGATTGAGAAAAAAATAATGATCTTGTGCAACTGAAACATTACCCAAAATTTATACTCATTAAAAGAACTGATCGTTGGTCTAATTTTTTTGAAATATAAAGTGATAATGTTCGTTCAGTTAAGGCCTTAATTAGTAGAAATCAAACAAACTTGGCCTCCTTTTTAGACTTATCATCTTTGTCAGATTGTTCTAATAAAGAAGTGACAGTAACGTGACCTTGGGCTGTACGTATGACAGAATGTGAGTCCGTAAGTTAGTGAGTAAAGCTTATTGTACAGAGTTCTTTTCAGGTTGTGGCTTAAGAACTGGCTTAATAAATACTATCGGGTTTAAACCTGCGGCTTTTCATTCTGCGTTTTTGTTTTGTTTTGTTAGGATTAGCTTAAACACTGTGCATCAAGACATGACGCAACGTTACGTAGCACTACCGAGGGCTTCCTCAAGATTCACCGATCTTCGTTTCACGTTAGCTTAGGATTTGCTTAACTTTTTCCAGTCCACCGAGGTGTTACGTCATTATGACATAGAAAATTTAACGCCAAGCATGGCAAATCCGGCGAGCGTTCATACTGGGGCCTTGCTCTGGAATAATTGAGCGAGGCGTGATTAGTGAATGTTGGTTTGTCGTTTCTTCAATGCGGATTTCCTCAGGATTATTAAAGCTTAGCAAAATGAAATGCAGTGTGAAAAGAGCATTAGATTTATCACAGTCATTGGTGTAGCCACTTTTCTACAGCTGAGGGGGGGGGGGGGACTTTCATAACGGAGGGGGGGGGGGGGCAAAGGATATTATAGCCCCCTCCCGGTGGCTACGCCTATGATCGCAGTATTTTATCTGAATAAAAATTTAGACCTTTAACGCAAACCACCACCCCCCCCCCACTGCCGTCTACAAATTGTGGTGCCATTTATTCAATATAACGATAAAATCATGGGAATGGGTGGGTTGATACAACCCCCCTCTCCCACAGCCTGAAGCGCCGGTAGCAGGATCCCGGAAGGCGAATAGTAACAGTGCGCAAAACTGATATAATATTTAAAGTACTACTGTTTACTAGGTACGTGAACTGTCGATCATAAACTAGGGCGGAGTGCGTAATGGCTCCAAAACAGCTGCACTTCGTACGCACCTACTGCATTTATGCCGCTTCCGTGCTTCGTCCGTACGTACGTACTTAATGGACGCCCCCCCCCCCCCGCCCCACCCCCCGCGAATTCTGCTTCTTTCCAATGTTTCCGCTGCTAGTTATTGCTAGTTCCAATAATTTCTGTTGTGTAAGAATCAACTTTTAAGAACTTCAAAATTTAATTTAAAAATCATCCATAATGCTTTAAAAAAAATTAAATTCAAGAGATCATTTTCTCTTTGTGTTGCCGATCTCCCTGTCCTTCGACGTTCGTGTTGCAAAAAGGTAAAATATTACAGTGGAAAAAATTACAAGGAAATTTTGTAACTCTCCATTACCAAAGTACTTGAAAAAAAAATTGGCAGCCTCATTCTGGAATGAAATTAAAGTCTCATTTATTTCAACTTGCCTATAACTAGTCAATGAATATCTTTATTTCTAGTCATAGTACCATTATTTGTATTAAATTTTCGTTTGAAATGTTATTAGTAATGCATATTCTGTTGTTGTAAAGCGCTTAGAGCTTATATTTTAGAATAAGCGCTGTAAAAATGAAGATGAATAATAATAATAATAATAATGAAATTTATTCAATTCGAGCCTAATCACTCTCAGTGAATGATATGAATGAGCAAGAAATGCAGCACATCATAATTCGATCGTGTCTCGTGGGAGTGAGAACGTTCATCCCCTCTTTTTAAATCTCAAGTTAACAATCAATAGTTTTGAGACTGATTGAAAATAATAAATCTGGTCAGATTTGATATGAGTATGGTAGTAATGGTCTTATGTTTCTCTGCTTTTATTTCGATCTCTTTATTGCAAAGTGCGGTGGCGTCGGTGTGTTTGGAATCACACTGCAGATTTGAATTAGTCATATGCCAGAGATGCTCGATGACGTATACGTCACAAAATGGCGTCACTTTCAACTTCGCTTGACACGTCACAGACAGCCGCCTCCAGATTGTCGAAAATGCCTTTCACAAAGAGATCGACGAACATCGATTGGCGACTTCGTTGACGATGATGACGTCATAACGACCGACGGGCGTACGAGGAATATTTACGTCATCAATGACCAGTTTCCACGGCCAACGCTTGAAGTTATGGAAGGAGCCGAGGTAACGCTTTTTCTCATCTATCCATTTTTGCCATTTTCTGGCACTTCCGAGGTAATACCACCATTTGAACTAACAAACATGATTCCTAATTTAGAAATGGTCTAATTTTGCATTTCTTTTTATCATGGGACCACTGAAGACCATCCTTTATTCAGAGGTGTTGTGTTTGTTTCTGTGCTCTCGTGCAAGTTGTATATTTGCCAGTTTTCTCTTTAAAAATGCTTATTAATATTTTTCATGACAATGTTCATGATAGCGCAGGAAAGCATTGATATTTTTCATGACGCTGGAAATAATTGATATTTTTTCATGATAACGTTAGAAATCATTGATATTTTTCATAATAACGCTGGAAAGTCATTGATATTTTTATGATAATGCTGTTAATTATTGACATTTTTCATAATAACATTGGAAATCATTTACATTTTTCATGATAACGCATGAACTCATTGATATTTTTTATGATTGCACTGGAAATCAATCCGATCACTTATTTAGGTACCGCGAACCGATTGGGCATTCTTAGTTGTCCAGTTCACTTACCTGTTTACCTTTTTCGGTCATGATCCAGCCATCCACTCTAGTCATTCCGGTCATTTCGCTTAATCGAGCCATTCCGGACATTGCGATTATTCCTTTCACCCTGGTCATTCCGGTCATTTCGGTTAATAGAACCATTCCGGACATTCCAGTTATTTCGGTTAATCGAGTCATTCCGGACATGTTTGTTGTTTCTTTCACTCTGGTCATTCCGGTCATTTGTGGTGCAAAACAACTACTAACTCTCTATTGGTCAGGTACCTCGGCCACTTCTCCCCGGAACTATGTCCACACCACCGAATATGCACATACGTATTAGGAACCGCTGACGTGTGTTTGCCAGATTCATTAAATTTATTTTTATTTAATAGAATTAAAAATGGTTTTTAAAATTCAGATTTATTCCACTTATAATAAAAAATAATGGCAAATCTATTAAAAATGGTCTCAAAATGAATTCATTTTAACTTAAAATTACTTGGCAGTATATTGTTGCTGCCTAAATTGACCAGGATGTTTTAAAGATAATATAAAGCGGAATGAGGTTGAAGCCAAGTATATCTTCAAATCATTCCTGTATTTGTTTGTTTGTTTGTTGTTTTTGTTGCTTTGTTGTTTCTTGTTAATATTTGTTTTTTTTTGCGCTCAATAAACAAATGTCAACTAATTTTGAATGACCTATGAAATGATAAGCATCCTTTGAAAATTGCGCCACAGTAAACAGCAGATATTTAATTGAATGTTAACGACTAATGTTTGTTTCACCTTGCTGATCATCGTGAGTGGCCTTATATTTCAGGTTTCCGTGGCGTTGGTTAACAAGCTGGGCACAGAGGCAGTCTCCATACACTTCCATGGTATACACTTCGGTAGCAATGTCTGGATGGATGGAGCAGGTCACATGACACAGGTCTCTTGTGCTCTCCTTCTCACGGTCTCTCTCGTTATCTATCTCTCTCTCTCTCTCTCTCTCTCTCTCTCTCTCTCTATCTATCTCTCTCTGTCTCTCTCTGTCTCTCTGTCTCTCTCTCTCTCTGTCTCTCTCTCTCTCTCTCTCTATCTCTCTGTCTCTGTCTCTCTCTCCCTGTCTCTCTCTCTGTCTCTCTATCTCTCTCTGTCCGTCTCTCTCTCTTTGTCTCTGTCTGTCTCTCTGTCTGTCTGTCTGTCTGTCTCTCTCTGTCTCTGTCTCTTTCTTTCTCTCTATCTCTCTCTGTCTCAGTCTCTCTCTGTCTCTCTCTCTGTCTCTCTATCTCTCTCTCTGTCTCTGTCTCTCTCTCTGCCTCTGTCTCTCTCCCTGTCTCTGTCTCTCTATCTCTCTGTCTCTGTCTCTCTCTCTCTCTCTGTCTCTCTATCTCTCCCTGTCTCTCTCTCTCTCTCTCTGTCTCTCTGTCTCTGTCTGTCTGTTTGTCTCTCTCTCTCTGTCTCTCTCTCTGTCTCTGTCTCTTTCTTTCTCTCTCTATCTCTCTGTCTGTCTCTATGTCTGATCCTTCCACTCATTCATTTTCTCAACCACCACTCACTATCCCACTAACTCAGTCACTGGTTATTCAGACGTTCTCACTTATTCACTCACTTATTCAGTCACTCATTTACTTACTCAATCAGCGGGTCTCACTTATCTATTCACTCAGTCACCCACTCAGTCCACCTCCTCATTCACTCACTCATTCACCAATTCACTCACTTACTCACTCATTCCACCAAACACGCTAACCTTGCCTGTCTTTCTGCATGCAGGTAAACTAAACATGCGCACTGGTCCGAAATAAGAACCGCACATAAACACAAGGTAAATAAACATGATCCGAAATAAGAACCACACATAAACACAAGGTAAATAAACATGCGCACTGATCCGAAATAAGAAGCGCACATGAACACAAGGTAAAAAAACATGGTCGTTGGTCCGAAATGCGAACCGCGCATGAACGCAAGTTAAATAAATATGTGCACTGTTCCAAAATGAGAGCCGCGCATCAACGCAAATAAAATAAACATGTGCACTTGTCTGAGTAAGAACCGCGCATCGAGCCAAGTTGCATAAATATGCCAGCGTTGTTTGAAGGTATCTATGGCAGACTATCCAGTCTACCAGAGATACAAAAATCTGTTTCCCATTTTTCTGGGAAAAAAATCTTTGTATGCATTTATCGATCTATGTTCTGGTCGGGTGCTTAATTAATTATTGAGCTAGCCTTTTGCCGTCTCATCTTTTGAAGCCCAAATTTTCAGGGAAATTCCCTTGCTCCTGCACGCTGGAATTGGTCTTATCGCTTTTCGTAAGCTGGGACTTTGTCTTTCGACAAACTTGTTTTATTAGACCAGCCGAGTTCTGTGTAGATATTCAGATTTTTTTGTTTGGGCGATCCGTTAAAAATTGGCCAAATGGATAGGGGCATTTTTTTTATTGTTTTTGCTTCCAGTTTTCAAAATGCATCTTCTACGATTTTGAACAGATTCCTTTCAAATTCTGAATGTTTGTTCTCTAGATAGGCCTCTCTAGAAAATTTACTTTTTTGGCGATCCGCCAAAAATTGGTTAAATGGGGGGCATTAAAACTTTTTGTCGTTGACAATTTTCAGATTGCTTCTTGAAAGACCTCTCTTGAAAAATTGATTTTTTGGCGGTCTGCCTTAAATTAGTTAAAGGGGGGACATTTTTTAATTTACTGATAGCCAATTTTAAAAATACTGTATCTCTCACAATTTGGATTGGATTCCTTTTCAGTTTAGTACCGTTGTTCTCTTGATGTCTCTCTCTCTTTAAAATTACTTTTTTGCGACCCGCCAAAATTGGTCAAATGATGGATATTTTCCAATTTTTTGGCTTCCAAGTTTCAAAATGCTTCGTCTCCCACAATTATTATTGGATTTCGTTCCAATTTTGAACGATTGTTCTCTAGCTACCCCTCTTTTGAAGAATTGCTATTTTTGGCGATCCGCCAAAAACTGGCTAAATTGAAGGGAGGAGAGCATTTATAATTTTATGATTGCCAATTTTCAAAATACTTCTCCCACAATTTTGGTCAGATTTTCTTTAAATTTTGAACGAATGTTTTTTAGGTAGACCTCTCTTGAAAGAGTATTTCTTTGGCGATCCGCCAAAAATTGGCCGAATGGGGACATTATTTTTAACTTATTGGCTTCAAATTTTCAAAATCTTTGTTTTCACACAAATTGTACCGGATTTCTGTTCAATTTTGTGCAACTGTTCTCTAGGTATTCTGTTCTCTATTAAAAAGTTACTCTCTGTCTCTCTCTCTCTCTCTATCTCTCTGTCTCTGTCTCTCTCTCCCTGTCTCTCTCTCTGTCTCTCTATCTCTCTCTGTCCGTCTCTCTCTCTTTGTCTCTGTCTGTCTCTCTGTCTGTCTGTCTGTCTGTCTGTCTCTCTCTGTCTCTGTCTCTTTCTTTCTCTCTATCTCTCTCTGTCTCAGTCTCTCTCTGTCTCTCTCTCTGTCTCTCTATCTCTCTCTCTGTCTCTGTCTCTCTCTCTCTGCCTCTGTCTCTCTCCCTGTCTCTGTCTCTCTATCTCTCTGTCTCTGTCTCTCTCTCTCTCTCTGTATCTCTATCTCTCCCTGTCTCTCTCTCTCTCTCTGTCTCTCTGTCTCTGTCTGTCTGTTTGTCTCTCTCTCTCTGTCTCTCTCTCTGTCTCTGTCTCTTTCTTTCTCTCTCTGTCTCTCTGTCTGTCTCTATGTCTGATCCTTCCACTCATTCATTTTCTCAACCACCACTCACTATCCCACTAACTCAGTCACTGGTTATTCAGACGTTCTCACTTATTCACTCACTTATTCAGTCACTCATTTACTTACTCAATCAGCGGGTCTCACTTATCTATTCACTCAGTCACCCACTCAGTCCACCTCCTCATTCACTCACTCATTCACCAATTCACTCACTTACTCACTCATTCCACCAAACACGCTAACCTTGCCTGTCTTTCTGCATGCAGGTAAACTAAACATGCGCACTGGTCCGAAATAAGAACCGCACATAAACACAAGGTAAATAAACATGATCCGAAATAAGAACCACACATAAACACAAGGTAAATAAACATGCGCACTGATCCGAAATAAGAAGCGCACATGAACACAAGGTAAAAAAACATGGTCGTTGGTCCGAAATGCGAACCGCGCATGAACGCAAGTTAAATAAATATGTGCACTGTTCCAAAATGAGAGCCGCGCATCAACGCAAATAAAATAAACATGTGCACTTGTCTGAGTAAGAACCGCGCATCGAGCCAAGTTGCATAAATATGCCAGCGTTGTTTGAAGGTATCTATGGCAGACTATCCAGTCTACCAGAGATACAAAAATCTGTTTCCCATTTTTCTGGGAAAAAATCTTTGTATGCATTTATCGATCTATGTTCTGGTCGGGTGCTTAATTAATTATTGAGCTAGCCTTTTGCCGTCTCATCTTTTGAAGCCCAAATTTTCAGGGAAATTCCCTTGCTCCTGCACGCTGGAATTGGTCTTATCGCTTTTCGTAAGCTGGGACTTTGTCTTTCGACAAACTTGTTTTATTAGACCAGCCGAGTTCTGTGTAGATATTCAGATTTTTTTGTTTGGGCGATCCGTTAAAAATTGGCCAAATGGATAGGGGCATTTTTTTTATTGTTTTTGCTTCCAGTTTTCAAAATGCATCTTCTACGATTTTGAACAGATTCCTTTCAAATTCTGAATGTTTGTTCTCTAGATAGGCCTCTCTAGAAAATTTGCTTTTTTGGCGATCCGCCAAAAATTGGTTAAATGGGGGGCATTAAAACTTTTTGTCGTTGACAATTTTCAGATTGCTTCTTGAAAGACCTCTCTTGAAAAATTGATTTTTTGGCGGTCTGCCTTAAATTAGTTAAAGGGGGGACATTTTTTAATTTACTGATAGCCAATTTTAAAAATACTGTATCTCTCACAATTTGGATTGGATTCCTTTTCAGTTTAGTACCGTTGTTCTCTTGATGTCTCTCTCTCTTTAAAATTACTTTTTTGCGACCCGCCAAAATTGGTCAAATGATGGATATTTTCCAATTTTTTGGCTTCCAAGTTTCAAAATGCTTCGTCTCCCACAATTATTATTGGATTTCGTTCCAATTTTGAACGATTGTTCTCTAGCTACCCCTCTTTTGAAGAATTGCTATTTTTGGCGATCCGCCAAAAACTGGCTAAATTGAAGGGAGGAGAGCATTTATAATTTTATGATTGCCAATTTTCAAAATACTTCTCCCACAATTTTGGTCAGATTTTCTTTAAATTTTGAACGAATGTTTTTTAGGTAGACCTCTCTTGAAAGAGTATTTCTTTGGCGATCCGCCAAAAATTGGCCGAATGGGGACATTATTTTTAACTTATTGGCTTCAAATTTTCAAAATCTTTGTTTTCACACAAATTGTACCGGATTTCTGTTCAATTTTGTGCAACTGTTCTCTAGGTATTCTGTTCTCTATTAAAAAGTTACTCTCTGTCTCTCTCTCTCTCTCTATCTCTCTGTCTCTGTCTCTCTCTCCCTGTCTCTCTCTCTGTCTCTCTATCTCTCTCTGTCCGTCTCTCTCTCTTTGTCTCTGTCTGTCTCTCTGTCTGTCTGTCTGTCTGTCTGTCTCTCTCTGTCTCTGTCTCTTTCTTTCTCTCTATCTCTCTCTGTCTCAGTCTCTCTCTGTCTCTCTCTCTGTCTCTCTATCTCTCTCTCTGTCTCTGTCTCTCTCTCTCTGCCTCTGTCTCTCTCCCTGTCTCTGTCTCTCTATCTCTCTGTCTCTGTCTCTCTCTCTCTCTCTGTCTCTCTATCTCTCCCTGTCTCTCTCTCTCTCTCTCTCTGTCTCTCTGTCTCTGTCTGTCTGTTTGTCTCTCTCTCTCTGTCTCTCTCTCTGTCTCTGTCTCTTTCTTTCTCTCTCTATCTCTCTGTCTGTCTCTATGTCTGATCCTTCCACTCATTCATTTTCTCAACCACCACTCACTATCCCACTAACTCAGTCACTGGTTATTCCGACGTTCTCACTTATTCACTCACTTATTCAGTCACTCATTTACTTACTCAATCAGCGGGTCTCACTTATCTATTCACTCAGTCACCCACTCAGTCCACCTCCTCATTCACTCACTCATTCACCAATTCACTCACTTACTCACTCATTCCACCAAACACGCTAACCTTGCCTGTCTTTCTGCATGCAGGTAAACTAAACATGCGCACTGGTCCGAAATAAGAACCGCACATAAACACAAGGTAAATAAACATGATCCGAAATAAGAACCACACATAAACACAAGGTAAATAAACATGCGCACTGATCCGAAATAAGAAGCGCACATGAACACAAGGTAAAAAAACATGGTCGTTGGTCCGAAATGCGAACCGCGCATGAACGCAAGTTAAATAAATATGTGCACTGTTCCAAAATGAGAGCCGCGCATCAACGCAAATAAAATAAACATGTGCACTTGTCTGAGTAAGAACCGCGCATCGAGCCAAGTTGCATAAATATGCCAGCGTTGTTTGAAGGTATCTATGGCAGACTATCCAGTCTACCAGAGATACAAAAATCTGTTTCCCATTTTTCTGGGAAAAAATCTTTGTATGCATTTATCGATCTATGTTCTGGTCGGGTGCTTAATTAATTATTGAGCTAGCCTTTTGCCGTCTCATCTTTTGAAGCCCAAATTTTCAGGGAAATTCCCTTGCTCCTGCACGCTGGAATTGGTCTTATCGCTTTTCGTAAGCTGGGACTTTGTCTTTCGACAAACTTGTTTTATTAGACCAGCCGAGTTCTGTGTAGATATTCAGATTTTTTTGTTTGGGCGATCCGTTAAAAATTGGCCAAATGGATAGGGGCATTTTTTTTATTGTTTTTGCTTCCAGTTTTCAAAATGCATCTTCTACGATTTTGAACAGATTCCTTTCAAATTCTGAATGTTTGTTCTCTAGATAGGCCTCTCTAGAAAATTTACTTTTTTGGCGATCCGCCAAAAATTGGTTAAATGGGGGGCATTAAAACTTTTTGTCGTTGACAATTTTCAGATTGCTTCTTGAAAGACCTCTCTTGAAAAATTGATTTTTTGGCGGTCTGCCTTAAATTAGTTAAAGGGGGGACATTTTTTAATTTACTGATAGCCAATTTTAAAAATACTGTATCTCTCACAATTTGGATTGGATTCCTTTTCAGTTTAGTACCGTTGTTCTCTTGATGTCTCTCTCTCTTTAAAATTACTTTTTTGCGACTCGCCAAAATTGGTCAAATGATGGATATTTTCCAATTTTTTGGCTTCCAAGTTTCAAAATGCTTCGTCTCCCACAATTATTATTGGATTTCGTTCCAATTTTGAACGATTGTTCTCTAGCTACCCCTCTTTTGAAGAATTGCTATTTTTGGCGATCCGCCAAAAACTGGCTAAATTGAAGGGAGGAGAGCATTTATAATTTTATGATTGCCAATTTTCAAAATACTTCTCCCACAATTTTGGTCAGATTTTCTTTAAATTTTGAACGAATGTTTTTTAGGTAGACCTCTCTTGAAAGAGTATTTCTTTGGCGATCCGCCAAAAATTGGCCGAATGGGGACATTATTTTTAACTTATTGGCTTCAAATTTTCAAAATCTTTGTTTTCACACAAATTGTACCGGATTTCTGTTCAATTTTGTGCAACTGTTCTCTAGGTATTCTGTTCTCTATTAAAAAGTTACTCTCTGTCTCTCTCTCTCTCTCTCTATCTCTCTGTCTCTGTCTCTCTCTCCCTGTCTCTCTCTCTGTCTCTCTATCTCTCTCTGTCCGTCTCTCTCTCTTTGTCTCTGTCTGTCTCTCTGTCTGTCTGTCTGTCTGTCTGTCTCTCTCTGTCTCTGTCTCTTTCTTTCTCTCTATCTCTCTCTGTCTCAGTCTCTCTCTGTCTCTCTCTCTGTCTCTCTATCTCTCTCTCTGTCTCTGTCTCTCTCTCTCTGCCTCTGTCTCTCTCCCTGTCTCTGTCTCTCTATCTCTCTGTCTCTGTCTCTCTCTCTCTCTCTGTCTCTCTATCTCTCCCTGTCTCTCTCTCTCTCTCTCTGTCTCTCTGTCTCTGTCTGTCTGTTTGTCTCTCTCTCTCTGTCTCTCTCTCTGTCTCTGTCTCTTTCTTTCTCTCTCTATCTCTCTGTCTGTCTCTATGTCTGATCCTTCCACTCATTCATTTTCTCAACCACCACTCACTATCCCACTAACTCAGTCACTGGTTATTCCGACGTTCTCACTTATTCACTCACTTATTCAGTCACTCATTTACTTACTCAATCAGCGGGTCTCACTTATCTATTCACTCAGTCACCCACTCAGTCCACCTCCTCATTCACTCACTCATTCACCAATTCACTCACTTACTCACTCATTCCACCAAACACGCTAACCTTGCCTGTCTTTCTGCATGCAGGTAAACTAAACATGCGCACTGGTCCGAAATAAGAACCGCACATAAACACAAGGTAAATAAACATGATCCGAAATAAGAACCACACATAAACACAAGGTAAATAAACATGCGCACTGATCCGAAATAAGAAGCGCACATGAACACAAGGTAAAAAAACATGGTCGTTGGTCCGAAATGCGAACCGCGCATGAACGCAAGTTAAATAAATATGTGCACTGTTCCAAAATGAGAGCCGCGCATCAACGCAAATAAAATAAACATGTGCACTTGTCTGAGTAAGAACCGCGCATCGAGCCAAGTTGCATAAATATGCCAGCGTTGTTTGAAGGTATCTATGGCAGACTATCCAGTCTACCAGAGATACAAAAATCTGTTTCCCATTTTTCTGGGAAAAAATCTTTGTATGCATTTATCGATCTATGTTCTGGTCGGGTGCTTAATTAATTATTGAGCTAGCCTTTTGCCGTCTCATCTTTTGAAGCCCAAATTTTCAGGGAAATTCCCTTGCTCCTGCACGCTGGAATTGGTCTTATCGCTTTTCGTAAGCTGGGACTTTGTCTTTCGACAAACTTGTTTTATTAGACCAGCCGAGTTCTGTGTAGATATTCAGATTTTTTTGTTTGGGCGATCCGTTAAAAATTGGCCAAATGGATAGGGGCATTTTTTTTATTGTTTTTGCTTCCAGTTTTCAAAATGCATCTTCTACGATTTTGAACAGATTCCTTTCAAATTCTGAATGTTTGTTCTCTAGATAGGCCTCTCTAGAAAATTTACTTTTTTGGCGATCCGCCAAAAATTGGTTAAATGGGGGGCATTAAAACTTTTTGTCGTTGACAATTTTCAGATTGCTTCTTGAAAGACCTCTCTTGAAAAATTGATTTTTTGGCGGTCTGCCTTAAATTAGTTAAAGGGGGGACATTTTTTAATTTACTGATAGCCAATTTTAAAAATACTGTATCTCTCACAATTTGGATTGGATTCCTTTTCAGTTTAGTACCGTTGTTCTCTTGATGTCTCTCTCTCTTTAAAATTACTTTTTTGCGACTCGCCAAAATTGGTCAAATGATGGATATTTTCCAATTTTTTGGCTTCCAAGTTTCAAAATGCTTCGTCTCCCACAATTATTATTGGATTTCGTTCCAATTTTGAACGATTGTTCTCTAGCTACCCTTCTTTTGAAGAATTGCTATTTTTGGCGATCCGCCAAAAACTGGCTAAATTGAAGGGAGGAGAGCATTTATAATTTTATGATTGCCAATTTTCAAAATACTTCTCCCACAATTTTGGTCAGATTTTCTTTAAATTTTGAACGAATGTTTTTTAGGTAGACCTCTCTTGAAAGAGTATTTCTTTGGCGATCCGCCAAAAATTGGCCGAATGGGGACATTATTTTTAACTTATTGGCTTCAAATTTTCAAAATCTTTGTTTTCACACAAATTGTACCGGATTTCTGTTCAATTTTGTGCAACTGTTCTCTAGGTATTCTGTTCTCTATTAAAAAGTTACTTTTTGGCGCCTAAAATTGGTGAACTCGGGGGAGCATTTTTTAATTGATCTTCCACAAGTTTTTTCTCCCACAATTTTGATCGGATTACCTTCTAAT
Organism: Protula sp. h YS-2021; assembly: GCA_949752745.1. Classification (NCBI taxonomy): domain Eukaryota; kingdom Metazoa; phylum Annelida; class Polychaeta; order Sabellida; family Serpulidae; genus Protula; species Protula sp. h YS-2021. The sequence continues at coordinate 47,558,821 of OX457025.1, read as the reverse complement.
TTTACATAAATGTTTACCAAACCTTTTTCTCTTGAAAAGCTAGTTTTTTGGCGATCCAAAAGAAAATTGGCTAAATGGGGGCATTTTAAAAATTTCGCGCCAATTTTCAAAATGTTTCTACTCCCACGATCTGGATCGCATTTTTTTTCAAATTTTGTTCGGATGTTTACTTTGTAGACCTATCTTTGATCGGATTGTATTCAATTTTTTTATAAATCACTGGGCAGTCTTCTTTTGAATAGTTACTTTTCTTTAAAAATATTTGGTTGCCAATTTTCTGTACTCTGTTCCTGTATTCATTAGAATGCTTTAAAACAGCAACAGCATTACTGTCGGCCTATTAGTATTTCTTATTACCGGAAAGTGAGCGTTTTGTGCGTTTCTTATCTACGGCTATTACGTTACAGGGGTCAGTGTCAGTTGTGTATGATGAAGTCGTTATTTACGAGGCCATGGAATGCTATTGTCGTATTTATAGGTCTCAGCAGGCCTAGCTATTGTTTTTTTTCACCACATCTTTGATTCGGTTGCCAAGCTGTTCCATATATGGGCGCTATTTTGTATCGGTTATCATTGTTTGCAATCCCCGGAAGCATTTTTTTTGCATTTGGGCCATCCGATACCTTGTATTATGAGAAGCAGCTCACCATTTTGGCACCGAAATACCCCCTTTTCTCACCGAGATGAGTCATCTGATGTCACTCAGTCATGGTTAGTGTCATTTGTGGTGCATTATGACGCCGTTTTTACCTCTTCCCTTTCTCCCACCGAGGGTAGTCAGCTGTCGCGCAGTTATGAAGAATGCCTTTCTAGTGCTTTTTATCCGATGAGAATGTACGAAGACAGGCAGTAAATGATGGCTATAACTACACTTGGAGTACAGACCGTTATTGTTACCTTGGGTTAGGGTTGCACTTACAGTCATACCTACATTAGATGGCTGGGAAATGTGTTAGCCAAAAAAAAAAAACCTTCGGGACTTGAATAAAAAGATGTAAAGTAAGACATGTTTGTCTTGACTCCTTCCAGATTCAAATATAAAGACGTACAAAAAATCTGTCCGTCTTGACCAACTTCTAGACCCAGATAAAAATGTAACTAACGTACAGTAAAACTGCTTTAGTAGCCAACTTCCAGACGTGGATAAAAACGATGTACAGTAAAATACTTTTTAGCTACCTCCTTCCAGATAAAAAGAGGTGCAGTAACACCTGTTTTAGTGACCACCATTTTTTTGGTTCATTTTGAACTTTTGACAATGAAGTATGATCATGTTTGCAGAAATTAATTTTATATTTCAGTTATAAGAAAAAAAGGAAAATATTTTTGGAAAATTACGGGTTTGGTCTGGGAGATCTTTGTTTTTGTTAGCAAAAAAAAAAACAAAAAACAAAAACAAAAAAAAACAAAACAAAAAAAACAAGAAATTAATTATGTGTCGATTGAAAGTGTGTAATATAAGTCTGTATTGACCTTTGTGTGCACTGGCCGCTCTAGCTAATTTTGGCATTTTGCTAAAAAATGGGAACTGTAACGACCGACAGCAGGGGAAGGAAACTTTGGCCTCTTGGTTTGGTAGTTTGTTGATTGTCCTGGATCGGCAGTTTAACAGATAGAAAAAGGTTTGGGGCTGTTGATATATATATATATATATATATATATATATATATATATATATATATATATATATATATATATATATATATATATATATATATATATATATATATATATATATATATATATACTCAACAAAAAAAGAAACGCAACACCTATAGAGGGGGTTAATTTTTTTTCTATTAGTATATTTAATTTTTCTTGTACATTCTATTACTTGGAAAATGATTGTCCAAACAATGTGTCAAAATCATTCCCCTCTCTATCTTACAACTGGAGCGAGCAGTCACGTGACCTAAACTGGTAGTCTAGCACATTGTGAAATAACCGCTGAGAGTTATTGAATTATTTTTTCATAGTCTCAACCCTTAAGAAAAGAGTGCACGTTGTACAAAATTTGAAGTTTCTGGAACGATCCTAACCGATGGCACGGTTAACCGCAATTCAGCGAGAGCGTGCGATCGGCATGCTGGAAAGTGGAAAAACGGCAACTGACGTGGCGCGGGCGTTTGGCGTCCATAAATCGACGGTTACTCGCCTGAGAATAAGATTAGATACAACAGGGTCCACATCCGATCGTCCTAGAACGAGCAGGCCACGGTCAACGACCCCAGACCAGGACCGACAGATTCGCTTGTCACACCCTATTCAACCCTATTAGGACACACGAGATATTAGGCTTGTGAACTGCTTTTCGGATACCTTCAGTTTACGTAAGCATTGCAGCGTAACGATAAGAATGTAGCTTTGAATTTTTAGAGAAATGAAATTATCTATTGATTCTGAGTCTATACCTAAAATTTTGCTGTTATCTGTCCAGTATTGACAATATAACAGCCATTTGAAAAAGTTGCGTTTCTTTTTTTGTTGAGTATATATCGTCTCTGTGGTGTTCTTAGATCCTTTGTGTGGAAAAAATGCTCAAGCCCGCAATGTTGTCAGAGCGTTTTTGAACAATGAAGAACAAAAACACTGAAGCTTTGAGTTTCCTTTTAGCTCTTGCAGTATTACAGCCTGAAGTTACAGAAAATGTTATCGCAAGAACTGCACAGGAGCTTGGGCGGGGTTCTTTTCCAGGAGAACGTTTTTTGAGTAACAGTTGCGATAGCGATGTAGGTTTTGTTAGCATCAGTGCCGCAGCCAGCACCATCCCAGCTCAACAGCAAGCGACCAGTGGTTCATTCTGGAGTTAACAGTTTCGATAGCAATGTAGGTTTTGTTATCATCAGTGCTGCAGCCAGTACCATTCCAACTCAACAACAATAACCTAAAGAGGGAAAACCAACAGATACGGCGTTCAAAGATCCCAATATTTTGCCCATCAGAAGGACTTGTTTATCCCCTTCAAAAGAATGTGCAACTACACTTTCCAATCGGTGTTGAATCCGCAACATCCGAACAAAGTGTTTCTGTTTAGGGTGAATCAAGTCAAAGATATGATCGCAAATCTGTATAGCAGGGTGTGCGGGGCCAGTCACCAGCGGTTCATTCTGGGGGTACAGTCCCGATAGCGATGCAGTTTTTGTTAACATCGGTGCTGCAGCCAGCAGCATTCCATCTAAACATATAAAGAAAGAACTTAAAGAGGGAAAACCAACGAATGCAACGTTCACAGATTCTTCGGTTCCCCATATTTGGCCAGTTTACACACAGTCCATAGCGGAAGAAACCAGTACAGCAGCCGTTATTCAAGACACCCGTGAACATATATTCCCGTGGTCAACGTCCGTTCCAGTTCAAAGGGGTGCCCTGTGTAATGTCAAGTACGTATTCAAAGCGTCAAAATTACTGCGAAAATACCAAATCATAAAAGTAGACAAGTAGTCAAAAAATTATCAGGGTTCTTCGCTTGTTACCCTACAAATTCTTCGACGTCGGAGATGCATATAAAATGCGTCGGCAATATCGGCAACAGACGTCGGAAATACGCATATTTTTTCCGTTTTGCTCATCGTTTATTAGTCGTTTATGCGCATGTTTTCCGACGAAGTTTTTATGCATATCGACGCATATCCGACGCATTACTAACCGTCGGCTATGCGTCGATTATTCGTTTATATTCCGATGCATGTCCGACGAACTTCCGATGATTTTTATACGTATAAAATACATATTTCCGAGGTTTTGCAACGCATTTCCGACCAAGTGACAATCGGAAAATATGCGTTTTTAGACGTATAAAAATGCGTATGCGCATTTGAAAAAACCTTAACTGACCCATTGGACCCTTACCCACCATTCGTAACTCACATATTCATACATACACCATAGCATATTAATATACAACATAGCATATTTATATATTGCAACTGAACACTAGTACTTACTGGGGTTTGAACCGAGGACTTGTCGCATCCTAGGCGCGGAACATACCTCTACTCCACGGCGGCTGGGGCTACCTCGGCAGTGTAATTAAGTGGTCTAACGTTTCTATTTCGTCCCAAAAAGTTTACTTCTTACATTTTCGTTTTTTTTGTTACCGCTGGCGCTTTTAAATTTAGTTATTTGTATTGTCTTTTCCTCCTTTATGTTTGCTGAGGGATAGTTTATTGAGGCAAATGATATTTTTAGTGTGATAGGCATAAGTGTACCCCAACCACTCCTTGAATGGATGATCATGATAAGTGAAATAAATTAATTCGTGGCTTCAAAATTCATTGCTGATTTTTTTCATATGCATAACAGAGGAAAAAAGTGGGAAGTTCAGCTTTTAAATTTTAAATCTCGCCCTTTTACATTTAATGAAGAATTTTACATAGTTACAATTCCAGACGGTTGAAATTTAAAGTGTAAATTTAAGATAATGTTTGACATGAATTTTTTTGAGGATATGAAATTATTTATCACACTTAAACTTAATATTTGTCACACATAATATTATTTAGATAACTTAAAATTATAAAAAAAATATATCGCAAATTAAATGAATAAAACATAAAATTCTTTTTTGGATTTAAAAATTATAAATTTTAACCATTAATACTATTTAAATCATTTTAAGTATCAAAAGTTAGCAAATTTTAAAATGTAGACACAGCCTATAGTATTGCAGAACACAGCCTATAGCATTGATAATTTTTAAGTATATTCATAATGCTCCACTATTGATTCTTCATAATGCCCCCTGCAAAACGTCAATCGATAAATTTCCGACGTCGAATAAGCATCGGAAAATATGCGTGTTATAGACGTATAAAAATACGTATAATACACGTTGGCAATATCGGCATCTTTTTTCCGATGTATTTCCGACGTCGTTTATACATAGGAAAATATGCATTTTATGGACGTATAAAATAATACGTATAATATACGATTGCAATATCGACATCTTTTTTCCGATATATTTCCGACGTCGTTTATACATAGGAAAGGATGCGTTTTATAGACGTTTTAAAAAATACGTATAATACGCGTTGGCAATATCGGCATCTTTTTTCGATGCATTTTCGATGCATATACGATGTTTCTAAAAATGCGTATATATACCGCCGTATATCCGACGTATAAACAATGTTTCAAATCCGCTGCCAACGCTGCCGATGCAATTTAGAGATTAACGACGTCGTTTCTGCGTCGGCAGCTTTGCAGGGTATAAAGTGCAAAGCCCAAGTGAGTCAAAGATAGGTTTAGCATTCACAGCAGTTCTGATCCAGAGCTTTTGGCTGACCTATTAGCGTTCATAAAAACATTGTCACCACAGGGAGTTTGCTTTGCCAGCAGCAAAACTTTTAATAGTGTTGCCAGTAACTTGTGAAAAGAGGGTTGAAAATGTTAAGATTCAAGCAGTACAGTGTGTACAGATAACACGAGTCTGCGATCTGTATATACCCAAAGGCTCTTAAATTAGTGCTTCATTTACACTTGGGACAACGTCCCAAGGAGATTTTAAATTTCCCCGAATTCCGTACATTTCTCTTTTTTTCCCTTTTTAAATTTTTTTTCATATTTCGTTTTTTTTTGTTATTCTTCGTAACTTGGCTTCCACGCATCTCCTCCGAGACCGTTTGAGCTAGGAAAGTCAAACTTGGCATACAGATAGGATATGTGGTAAACTCGATCCAACGAAAAATTTTTTACGTATGACGTCATCTTCCGCATCTTATGACGTCATGAATATTTTAGAGCTTAATATCTTCAAAACTGCTGGAGCTAGAGATTTAGCGTCCAATACGTTATGAGACTACTTTTTGACAAAAGACATCGTGGAAGCCTTAATTTTAGCGTATGACGTCATAATGACGTCATTTTTCGATGTTGTTGTTCCTGGTCGGTTTTAAAGCGGAAATTGTGGGCACACGATTATGTATAATGCAGATCAATACGGCTTGTGGCTTGTGGCCTCTCCCATAATGAAAAGCTACTCTGTGGCCAAGTGACCATGCAGTACTGTTGTTTTGTAAGTAGGTGGCTGTAATGAACTGGGCTTTTTCCAATGCTGCAATCAGTGAAAAGTTCAGCACGGAGAGCAAATGTTGTATTTTTATTATACCTTTTTTTTTTACAAATAACTGCATTATAATTTGTGAATGCTACGGAACTGTGGTAGTGATATCTGTAGTGTTCATTTATTGATCACTCTTACTATTTTGTGACGATATATTATTTCGAAAACCTCGATAGGTGCATAGTTCCCACTTACAAACTTCGTTTGCAAATGGGTATAAATTTGTAGTTTTTCTCGAAATTTATGCTTTTTTCCTTTTTTCATGTCACGGAGGTTTCCAGAAAACTCTTCCTACGCTATTTGACGTAGGACGATGAAATTCGGTACATTGATAGAGGGTAATGAGATGTCGTCAAATCCGCAAAATTTTTGACCTTGACCTTGAAGGTCAAATTGAGGTCAAAGTATTTTTTACCTCAAAGTGGTTTCCAGAAAAACCCCTCCTACAGAGTTTGTTGTAGAAAGACGGCATGTGGCAGAGACATAGAGGGTAATAGTAGTAGGGAAATGGGCGTTCTGGAACACCCCCCTGCCCCCCCTAGGGTGAGGACCCCCCCTAGGGGTCGACTGTCACCGGTCAGAAAATCTGAGGACCCCCCCAGGAGTCGACTGTCACCGGTCAGAAAATCTGAGGACCCCCCCCCTAGGGGTCGACTGTCACCGGTAAGAAAATGTGAGCCCCCCCTAGGGGTCGACTGTAACCGGTAAGAAAATCTGAGGACCCCCCCCCAGGGGTCGACTGTAACCGGTAAGAAAATCTGAGGACCCCCCCCCCCCCCAGGGCTAAGAAAATTTTGCGATTTCAGCATAGTTATCCTTTTCAGGGTCTTTCACGGGTATAGACATTTTACAATTTAAGTCAATTTGACGAAGTCTGAGTGGTATAAAAGGGTATGTGTGAGAACCTATTTCAAGCATTTCAGTTCAAGCAATTCATGCGACAGCAACAATGGCTGATAGTTCAGACTCACGAGTCTTATGCCATGAGTGTTATGCAACATTTCCATCAGTGGAATTGTTGGAGTCGCATACATGCGCTGAAAATGAGATGACAACTGTTGTGAAACGTGCTATTGAAGAGCTTGATCGACAGAATGAAGCAAAGAGACGAAAGATGGAGCAAGATGGCATTTTCATACCGAGTTCAGTTCTCTGTCATGGATGCAATGTAATATTTCCCTCAATGGATGTGTGTGATGTGCACACATGCACTCCACCTCAGGAAGAACAAACTGTAAAGAGGCGAAAGACGGGGCAAGTAGGGAAAGGCAGAAGGATTAGTCTTGGTGAAAACGCGCAGGAGAAACGGTTTGAGCCCGACAATGGAACGGATTTACTGCTTGAAATGCGACAGCAAGAGAATCGTAACAAGACACATTTGCTGGAGACTTTAGAACATGGAATGAAATGGTACATTGTAGTACATGCTCGCTTCAAGAAAATGACACCAAATGCAGAAGGTATCATGATAGAACAATTGGATAATGCATTTATCAGCAGTCCAACGTATGCAGCGTACAATCCAGCGGATATTGATCAGGACTTACCAACAGCCTATAAAGAATTGTTTACCCAGTTTGACGAACATGAGCGACAAGGCTCTGGCTGGTTTCTGGATAATATACTATACATTGAAGTACATACAGCTACGTTAGCACCTCTGGAAGCGAACAGTTTTATCCCGCTGCCGAAGAAATTGAAGAATACGAAGGGTGTATTAAACATTAAGAATCATGACAACAAGTGTTTCTTATGGTCTATATTGGCATACCTCCACCCTCATAACGACAACTCCCATCGCGTGAATCATTACACACCATTTGAGAATGAATTAAAGGTAGAAGACATGACATTTCCAACACCGATTACTAACATTCCAAGGTTTGAAAAGGAGAACGATGTGGCTATCAACGTGTTTGGATATGAACATGATGTAGTTGTTCCAATACAACTTAGTCGAAACACCAGCGCGAGAGAAATCAACTTACTTATCATTAGCAATGGCAAGAAAAGGCATTACTGCCTCATCAAGAATTTTAGCAGACTTATGTCTTATCGAATAAAGCATCATGGTACAGCTTTTTATTGTTTCAACTGTCTTCACGGGTTTATACGACAAGAGCTTTTAGATGAGCATCGTGAAGTGTGTGGCAGGCATGGAGCGCAACGTTTATCATTTCCCAAGGAACCTATTATCAAGTTTAAGAATGTGGCTAAGCAACAGCGAGCACCGTTTGTAATTTATGCAGACTTTGAATGTTTCACGAAAAAGCATGAAGGAGACAAGTATCAACATCATCGTCCAAACAGCTTTGCCTATGTGGTTGTCAGTCAATATGAAACACGCGCACCAGTCGTGTATCGAGGAGACAATGCTGTAAAAGTCTTTTTAGACCATATGGTCAACGAGCGTGACCGTATTGTGCGTGGTTTAGAGCTGCCGGTAGATATGGTGATGACTCATGAGGATCAAGAGAATTTTAAGAACGCCATCGATTGCTACATTTGTCATGAGCCTCTAGGAGCAGATCGTGTGAGAGATCATGATCATATCAATGGTAAATATCGCGGAGCAGCACATAATGAATGTAACTTACAATTTCGACTTAGAAAGGATAAGCAGGGCGATAAAGATTCTTTTATCATTCCTGTGTTTTTCCACAATTTGCGAGGCTATGACAGTCACCTGATCACGGACGAAAGTGGGAAATTCAAAAATGAAACGATTACAGTCATTCCCAACACCATTGAGAAATATATTGCATTCACCATGAGCAATCTAAAATTCACTGACAGCTTTCAGTTTATGAGTACCTCTCTACAGAAGTTAGTATCCAACCTTGCGGCAGAAGGGAAAGACAATTTCTACAACATGACGTCTCACATTCACGATAGTGACCAACAAGATTTACTGCTGAGAAAGGGGGTGTACCCCTATGATTACGTGGATGAGTCATCCAAGTTTGTTGAAACACAACTGCCGTCCAAGGACAAGTTTTACAGTCTGCTCAGTGAAGAAGACATCAGCGACGAGGATTATGCGCATGCGCAGAAGGTGTGGAATACATTCAAGTGTACCACATTCGGTGAATACCATGACCTGTACCTGAAATTAGATGTGCTGCTGCTGGCCGACGTGTTTGACAATTTTCGTCAAGTATGCCTTAACACATATGAATTGGATCCTGCCCATTATTATACAGCACAAGGACTGTCGTGGGATGCTATGCTAAAAGCGACGAAGGTGAAGTTGGAATTGATCACTGACATTGATATGTACCAAATGGTTGAACAAGGCCTACGTGGAGGAATATATGTGATCACGCACAAGTACGCGAAAGCAAATAATCCCTACGTGTCAAATTACAATTCTGAGATGCCAAACAACTACCTGATGTACCTGGACGCAAACAACCTGTATGGCTGGGCCATGTCGCAAAGCATGCCGCGACGTGGAGTTATGAGGGTGAGCGAGCCTGAATCCCTCGACTTCATGGATGTGGCTGAAGATGACGACATTGGGTACATTTTAGAAGTGGATTTAGAATACCCACATTCAATCCATGATCGTCATAATCACTACCCAGTGGCTCCAGAACGGAAATGCGTCAAAGTAGAAGAATTGTCCGAGTACAGTCAGAAGTTACGGAAAGATCTGAACATGAAAGGCAAACCTGGTGAAAAACTCATACCTAACCTATACAACAAGAAGAAATATGTGCTTCATTATAGGAATTTGCAGCAGTACGTCTCACTGGGGTTGAAAGTTACCAAAGTGCACCGTGCGATTATGTTTGAACAGAGCAAATAGTTGGAGAAATACATTACCTTGAACACGGAGAAGAGAAAATTGGCCCAGAACCCATTTGAGAAAGACTTCTTCAAACTCATGAATAATTCTGTGTTTGGCAAAACCATGGAAAATGTGAGAAAGCGAATCAATGTCGAACTTGTTCACAAAGAAAAGCGGTTCAAGAAACTTGTGGCTAAACCTTCTTTCCACAAATTTAAAATTTTCAACGAAGATTTGACCGCCGTACATTTACGCAAAGTGGATTTGCTTCTTGATAAGCCCATTCAAGTTGGTTGCACCATTCTCGATCTCAGCAAAGTGCTTATGTTCGACTTTCATTACAATTACATCATGGTCAAGTATCCCAATGCCAAGTTGTTGTTCAGCGACACCGACAGTCTATGCTATGACATAGAAACGGAAGATATCTACAAAGATATGCAGCAAGATGCTGACCTGTTTGACACAAGTGACTATCAGTCAGATCATTTCTTACATTCCAACGTGAACAAAAAAGTGCTTGGAAAAATGAAGGATGAGACGGCGGGTATCCCCATTGAAGAATTTGTTGGACTCAGACCGAAAATGTACAGTTTGATGTATGGCGGGAAAGAAAAACATACGGCCAAAGGCATCACTCGAGCTTGTCAAAGACGTATGCGACATGTGCAGTACAGAGACAGTTTACTCAACAAAACTCAAACGATGGCTACAGGACACATTATTCGAAGTCATGACCACCAGCTTTTTTCGGAGAAGTTGAAGAAAGTAGCCCTCTCTCCATATGACGACAAGCGGTACGTGCTGAATGATGGCTATTCCACCTTGGCGCATGGACATTACAAAGCAACGTTATAAAAGGGGGAGGTCCTCCAACGTAAGAGTTATTTGAGGTGTGAACATTGAAGCGTGAACATGGAACGTGAAAGTCGTAAAAGATCTGCAACTGATATGGATACTCTTGCAGATACAGTGAAAGACTTAAAAGTGAAAAATCCTACAACTACAATCAAGAAATTGAAAGTGGAGACGACGGCGACGACAGCACCAAACACCACAGTCATGGGATGGAATGCTTTCTCTAGGAAATGGAAAGTATATCAAGATTATGAAACAAAGCAATGAAGGAGTGGTAAACATTCGCAAATACCTCAGAGATGAGGGCACTGGAAGAAACCGTCCTACGAAAAAGGGAATTTTGCTGACAATACCTGAATGGAAAATGCTGAAGAAGCAAGTGAAAGAAGTGGATAAAAGGCTTCGCAGACAAGAAGACAGCGCATAACAAGGTGAAAAATCATGAATGCATACATGTTTAAGAATAGTGCTTACCTTACTGTAAATGAGAGGAATGAAGTCATAATAGGTTCTCGAACAAGTTATCATCGGTTTAAACCAAAAGTGTGGAAAGACTTTAAAAACATACCGCTTGAAGCTGGGTTTGAACGCAGACTTGAAAATAAAGTGGAAGTGTTTGTGACTGAACATGATTCTAACATACGCGTGACATTTTGGAGAAATCTTTTACAGGATTATCCAGCAGATTATAAGGGAGTTGTGCCAGATACACCATATACAGATATGATTCACTTTGATATGAAGAATTGGCGCGCAGTCTTACGATTCCTAGAAGTTATACAACATCCACTGTTTGACATCATCCGAGCGTAAAAGGTCTTTGCAGAGAAGACAGCTCATACTTGATCTGACTGTTGAACGAGATGGAAGACTTTTTATCGGAATATGAACCAATTACACGTGGATTCTCATATCTGAGAAACTTATGTGATGACATTGTGTTAAGACATTTTGGAAAGTATATCATTCTATCCCCTGACGAACAATCCGTGTTGAAAGACCATCTAGAGAAGTTGAGGATACCTGGCTTTCTTCTAAAACTCTCAGAGGATTTAGAAGTGCGTGTGACTGAGAACTCTCTAGACGTGTTTGTACGATTTCGTCAGTATGACGAGCTTGCAGAACGATACGACTACATCACCCTCAACACAGTGGAATGGTACGCTCTGTTACAAGCATTGGATTGGAAAGAACCTGACGCTTGAATTCAAAGAGGAAGGAGTGCAACTCATGCGGGGCACCAAGTCCATTGAGCTGACACATCCCATGTGTGTTATGGTGATGGACATTGATATAAATGATCATGGATATGAACTGAAACTGTCTGAACACGAAGATGTTAAAATGATAAAGTTTGGTAATGGACAGTGCTATGCTAGTTTTCATAGCATTTACAAACGTGGATGTAATGTCTATGATACATATATTAATTTAGATTGGTATGAATGGCATTTGTTTATCGATGTATTGAATGGGTTTGTAAAATAAGTGTTTTGAAATGTAACTAATTCCTCATGCTATGTTTTGAATAAAGAAGAATGTAAAATAATGCATAACACAATAAAAAGAAAACTTGTATAGAACTGCCTTGTTTTTATTCATAATAAATGAACATTGACAATTACCACAACTAATACACCATGATTAAAATAATGTCTATATACAAAATCCTTTACCTATTATGAATGACATTTACCACACCTTAACTAATACAACATAGTGATCTATATACATCAATAAAATAATGGTTTATAATGTCTATATACAAAATCTTTGACTACAAAATCACCATCACTTCTTCTTAATACATCAATGATTTCAAAAGGACTATGTCCTCGAGCTCTTTGAATTATATAATACACACAATAAAATCCACATGTAGATGATATCGGTGTTTGTAATGGAACTGAATTATACATGAAATTAAACTTTAAAAACTTATTCAAACGACTGTCTATAGGTAAAAGTCCATAAGAGTCAAAATATTCTACAGGGTCTTTATAATATACTGCCACCCAATGCTCTCCTGGCTCATCATGATCGTCTGTGTTGATGACATAGGCACCGCGTTGTAAAGATGGTAACTGATCCATGGAAAACACACCTTGAAACAAGTCTTTTGTCGCGGCATCATGGGATAGGATGGCTTCTATCTGCTTCGTGTTCATGACTGGTAGTCGAATTGAATGCTACGATTTGCACTTATTTCAACAATGTTATCAAATTCAGCATACACTATAACATTGACTGTATTTTGCAAGGCACCAGCAAAATTCATTTCTAGTCGCTTCCCATGCTTGATAAGGGCATAATGATCATCACCATCATAATCAGGTGTTAAGTCAAACGAAAATAAAGCATAACCTCTAGACCAATCTTCCCGTTTTATAATGGAACTTTTCTCACCATTCAATTTATCAAACGATTTGTAAAGCGTTTCAAAAGCATCAAGATATTTGCCTCGATTTATTTCAAGTTTGAGAGGTTTGGATAGGACTGGTTCACCATCCGTGTAAAGTTGCATATAGTTCAGAAAAAAATGATCAAAATTGTATGGATTTCTCAATACTGTTCCAGCAAAGGCTTCATTATGAACCAGTCCAATGACAATACGTTTGGGTAATTGGCCTAAAAAGATGTTATCTTTCACAAAAGATTGAAATCCAGCTGGAATAGCTAACACTTTACACTCTTTTCTAGTAATAATAAACTTAGCAGGACTTTTCATCAATGCATCTGCATGTCCTAACTGAATGCCTGGACTAACCCTCACTTTGCGAATGGTTAAAAACGCATCTCTCACTTCTACTTTATAACCATTATTTGCAGCCATTAATACATATTCATCTTTTTGTCTATGTAAACGTAATTTCATACTAATACCATTTGGAAGATAGCGATCTTGCTCAAACAAATCTACCCTTAAACCGCCTGTGATCGTAAACTCACGGCTTTGACGTGTATACAAATAACGATTATGTAAACCATTATTTGCCTGCAGAGCTACCTCACCACCATCAACATTTACATGAAAACCTGATACATATCTTTCATGATTAGCTCTTTTCACCTCATGACTATTCATTGACCCAGCAGTATCTTTATAGATGAGACGCAGAGAGCGCTCAGAATTGAGACTTTCTTCCGAGTCATGAATGAGATGAGATATGATGCTGGTATAACCATGGGTATTGTTACTATGTGATACCAAACGATCGTTTAGAAACAATTCAATATTGGACCATAACCAATTAAACAAATCATTGATACATGATACATTATCATCTACATCACATGGTGTTCCATCAGCCTTTACAATAGCGCATACAATATGAAGTCTGCTGTTCTTTAAATCTAGATATTCTTCTGTACTCGCAGGAATGTAGAATTCTATAGGAGCGCCCTCTCTAATGGTAGTGAGTGGTTGATAGTCGACATTATAACTTTTTTCTACAGCAGTTTGCGTTGGTGGTACGTGAAACCATTCTAATGGAGAAAGGCTACATTCACAAGAATTATTATGAATTAAAGACATGTTTAAACAATATATTTCTTATATTTTGTTGATGTTATCCGTTTAGCTGCCTTTCGCCTTCTGACAGGTTTTGCAGGTTGTCCTCTCTTTTGTACTCCTAAGACATCACCAATCACACGTTGTGCTACTCGACCTGTAACATCTTTCGCGACATCTTTTGCAGCCTTTATAAGATGTGGTGCAACGATTTTAGCCCCTGCCTTAAGCAGTGGAATAGCTTTGCGAGCCAATGATCCTAATATTGAACCAATACCATCTCCATATTGTATTCGTGCTCCTTTAAATCCTGGTAATTCTCCGCCCACTTGACGAAGAAAATGGTTGCGATATGCTGACGGATCGTGTCTATATGCTTTCATAATGCTTTTGGTCGAAAATGAAGTTTGCATATCACTTTCCCAGTTTGAAATGACACATTATAACCTGTGTCATCCTTAATATTCATTTCTATTGTGTCAAATTTGGATGTGTTTACAGTGACGTAATGAGGTTCTTCATAGGTTTTCATAATAATATCACCATCATACCCTTCAATGGGAACAGAACGTAGTAAAGGAACATAATAATCTCCAACTACTTGTGGCTCACAAATACTGCAATACACATAAAGTGTATAAAATCCATGTTTCACATCGGATTGATGTTCAGCAGGACCGGATTCTCTATACCATCTACCTGGTTTAAATCCTAAAATCTCAGCTAATCCAGTAGAAAAGACAATATCATATTCCTCTTTTAAAATAAGAGAAACTTTTCGACTAATTTTATCATACTTTAACCTAATAGGGTTTGCATTAATAGATTTTTGTAATTCTGCATTTATTGCAGTACATATTTCAGGTATGGTTCTGTAGTAATCATATGGAATATAAACTGGATAAAATACATCTGATGATGATGATCGATAATGCAGAGTATAGTATATTCCTGGCCTCATTGTCGTCCATGTGTGTGGGTATTGAATTTCAGCTAAGGCTACTTCATATTTTCCGTTCAAATATATTGTACGAGGTAAACGAATTTGATAATTAGACGCCTTATTAGTAGAATAATAGTTCAAACTAGCATTGCTGGGCAAAGTGACGTAAAAACTTGTTGACTCCATGATGACTAAATCGTTTATGTGATGTAGATAGACTGAATGTGTATATACATTATGTCTGGCTCACGTCGTCTTCACTGTCTCCATGATCTATATTACTGTCTCCATGATCTATATTACTGTCTACTACTTCTCCTTGACAACAAGCGCTTACACACCTAATTTTTACAGGAATAGTATTTTTATTTTCATTGTCTTTACAGCAACACCATAACTGTTTAAACCATGTTAAAAAGTTTTCCATCCTTCTGGAAACAACCTTTCTTGACGCTGTTTTATCTCTTTTGCAATATCTTCACGAGTTGTCTTTTTTCCAAAAACAGCTTTTGGGATATTAGCGTCTACAATTTCCTCAATAAACTGCTTCCACCCCTGCGGCGGTTGTCGTCGTTCTTTTCTTCTTGTAGCAACCAATGCTTCTTTCAACAAATCAATACTGTTGGAATTCTCAATGACATCCCCAGTTTTCAATACAAGTTCATTTTTATCTGTCCATCTCGTACCATGTTTCTTCAGTTCTACCAAAAGTTGTGTTAGTTTTCCATGATATATAGGTTGAAAATAGCTTAGAAACTGTTGCGACTTTTCTGATTTTGCTGTACCAGATGATGTGACAGACTTTTGTCGTTGTTGTTGTGATTGAATTGTTCGTAAATGACGACCAAGAAGTTGAGACATTTCCATTGCCTTCTCACGAGTTCGTTTCCCACGTAAAAGTTTATTCACTTTCGATTTGATTTCACCATCTTTTCCCTTCTTTTCCAACAACTTTTTATATTCATATTCAGGAATGAGGACCATTTTCAAAGTATGTTTCATTTTAGCAGCAACTGAGCTAACAAAGGTAATGCAAATTTAGCAATAGCTCCAAGGAATCCTCCTTTCTGATTAACCAACTTCTTTTTTCTTTGAAGTGATATCTTCTTATCTGCTAGAGTGCGAAGGGTATGACGCTCACGCTTGAATTGCTTATACCTTTTTGAGCTTAAGGGTGAATGTCCTCGCAATATATTCAAACAAATTTCAAACAAGCTAGTTAACTCCTCCTTAGTAGCTTGCTCTAACAAGTATTTACGTCGTTTAGGCCCACTGCGTGCGAGCAAATGAAGAAAAGGTTGATTCGCTTGAATACGTTTAGACATCTTGGCTGCGAATGGTTAAGTGACTTGGTTCTTGCTCATACGCTACTTTATCAACATATACGTAATGTGTATCTTTTGGTAAAATGCCTGTACGAATACGTAGTTGATCATTTGTCTTCGGCTTCAAGTCAATGAATAAATAGCCATGAAGTTTGCTCGTAGCATCTTGATAGGCTTCTATGAGAAAATGAGATTTTCCAGGATACATTTGTCGCGCTAATGTACTTATTTGTTGACTATCTCTAGGATTTTTAAACAGAATGATGTAATGTGTATTCAAACTAATATTTCGCATTTCTCTACCATGATGAAATAAATTATGCACAATAAAAATAATGCTGAGATTTTGATGGCTGCTGCTTACACTAAAGAGGCGTGTCATACGCTCATCACTATGACATTTAGTCATTAAGTCATCTATGATGAGTAAGTTTTGTTTTTTCGGGTTAAAGCGCTCTTCAATGTCGTCTGGAATGCCTTGGTAAAATTCTACACCTTTCATTCCCTTGTACAAAGGTTGATCTGCTGCATAGAGCCATAAAATGGTTTTTGGAGGGGGTTTAATTAAATTTTGTTCTAGAATTTCCTTCACCAGAGAAGTTTTACCACTGCCTGTAGGTCCAGAGACCAAACATGTGAATGGATGCTTCATTTCTGAATGTCTCTTTCTTTTACCCAACTGTTAAATTTCTTTGGCCAGTCTAACCACTTGACAAATAATTCTTTTACACCTCGTCTTTTTCGTGTTTTCAAGTCCTGTTCAATTCTGTAGATGGATTCAATATCTTTTGTAACAGCTTGCAATTCTTCTTCATAGAAATGACCATCAATATCTTCGTCTAAAAAGTCTTTCACACGATACAAGTGTATTCCTTGCTTCTTATAACGATGTGTGATAATGAACACTTCTTTGGTCCATTTTATATGATAATCTCGTTAAACGTATATTTCAAGTGAGAAATGCGAACATGTTGACCAATTTTAAATTTGTAAGGTTTTTTCTTCTTCTTTGGTTTCAATTTCAATTTGTCTACATACATATACTTCCACACTTTAGATTCATTTTCCTTTCGAATATCTGCAGGAGCATACTTATTAGGGAGAGAGTCATGTGGTCTATGGTTGTAATTGTATACCAATTCTTGAAGGATGTCTGCATACCGATAAGTTTGATTATGTAGAAAATATCGATACATCATTCCCTTTAGAGTACGAATGACTCTCTCAGCAAAGTTGGCTTTAGTTTCATTCTTTGTCGTGTAAGCATGAATTCCCTCATTCTTCAAAAATGCTTTTACCCATCTATTTTTAAATTCAGTTCCTTTATCTGACCTTAGAGTTCGCGGTCTTCGACGTGTTTCATGAAAAATATTCTGGAAAGCTTGTATGACGCTGGTATGTGATTTGTTAGGTATTGGCTGCACCCACAAATATTTCGAAAACACATCAATGACAACTAATAAAAAGCGGGTGTCATCGTTATAAGAGGCTAGGTTTCCCATGTCAGCCAAATCAATATCCCACATGTCATCAATACCGCGTGTAATGACATGTTGCCTTTTAAACCTATATTTTACAGGTTGTAGTAAACTGAATGCATCTTGATTCTGTAACCATGTCTTCACTTTGGAATGAGTAATTGGTTGATCATGTTTTTTTAATATGTGATAAAGTTTGTAAGGACCAGCAAATGCACCGGGTTGACCAGGTTTAAAGTAAATATTGGTTAAGTATTCCTTCCACGTTGACATGTTGACACTAAATGAAAAGCACTTGTACACATACGCTACATTTTATTTCACCTCATACCTCAATGAACATATCTAACATTTTATTTCGTTGTCCAATAAACACATGTTACAGGTTTTTATAAATCAAGTATAGACACAATGGTGTGAATAATTGGCGTCCATTCATGTTCAATGCATACTAACCAACTACTTAATTCATCAAATGTTATAGCATTTAACCCATACTTCTCACAACGTTTGTTGGCATTGTCTAACACTTTATCTAAATGAATATAATATTTAGCTTCATTCCAATATGTATAGACACTTGCGAAATGGCAAGTATGTTCTTGACACTCTTCATTTTGACAAGCAGGACATAATAAATATGCAAATTTTTTTACAGCTAATAACATTTCTTCACAATATGTTTTTTGCACAATATACTGTTTCAATGTAATGTCCGCCATTATACTGCAATATACATTAACCACTCTCTCACTTCATCAAACAGTCTTGGATCAAATCGAGCAAAGTGAAATGCTGCTTCCACATCGAAATTCTCAGCTCCGTCAATGTCACCACACTCTTCGATGAAATCCTCGCGTAAGTTTGACAAGTTCAGCGCTAAATGAGCAAGTTTCCAATAGATGCTAAAGTGTTGTAGTTGTTGTTGAACAGACCCAAAACGTTCCAGTTCAGTTAACATGTAGTCCACATACTTCTCCTTAAAACATGTTTCTACATCCATCCTACATGTTCATATGACACGTCTGCACACTATGACGGCTGGCGAGTAAATGATTTTCAAAAAGGTGATACTGTTAGCGAACCGCACTTGATGCAGAAGTTGTCTGGTTCACACATATTACAATTGTACTTGTGACAGTGACAATCATAATCACTGGCATATCCACAAGCGCCGCAATATTCACACGTAAGTTCAAGCTGATTTTGCACGTTCATATTCTCCAATTCAACTTCAGCCAGTCTTTTCTTGGATAGTTTTGATACCTTCATCCGATTATCCTTTAGCAGTTTGATGACAGTTTTCACACCATGGCATTCTGTACATGGCTCAGGTTTGGCGAATAAGACTGAGTTGATGTTATCCAACTCCTGAAGCAGGGTCTCCCATTCACCGTCATTCATGTTGATGTAATACTTGTATTCTTTCCCTTCAAACAGCGATGTGCGCACAAAACTCACATAGCGCATGTCTTGGTATGAAATGACTTCAAGCCACTTCGTCTGCGTTAAGTACAGTTTGAGGCCAATGTCGCGTAAATTTTTCAAGTTTTGACATATAATATTCCACAAAGATGACGATAAAGCAAGTCATTTCTCTCCACGTTTGATTCGAAGAAATGGTCCAAATTCTCCATGCTCCACAGTAATGGTTAAGTTAACACTAATTTTAAAACTGCTTGTCTTCTCCATGGCTGCACAATGCAATGATTACTTTGACTCCACTCCTTTTATACCCAACTATCTGCTGAGTCAGCTCCCTTTTCAAACAACTTGCAAAGCTTTGAATTCACTTCAACTCGTCCATGGTTGAATCGAACAAGGTCTGATACATTCGTTGCCAATGGAACGTCATCATCATAATGTAAAATAATTCTATAAGCTACATCTAACATGAGTTCAGCTTCCCAAATTGTATTGGCGTTGATAAATGCCGATTCAATGTCATAGGTGTTTCCTGGTAAATTCAGGTCTTCACATTCCCTCAGAAATGAGTGGATGAAACGATCTCTTGGAATGGCCTTTCCAACAGCTTCCCAATGTAAATGCAAATTCTTCACTTGCCACATCCATTCCGATTCAAAAGCAGGAAGCTTTGAAAACACACAGTAAATATAGTTTACTTTGAACACATCATCCATAGTCTCTGCACATCTGTCTACAATGTACTAATACCTTTGAAGTCCGTTCTTTTATACCCAACCATCTGCTGAATTAAGCTTTTCAAACTTCTTGCAAAGCTTTGAATTCACTTCAACTCGTCCATGGTTGAACCGAACAAGGTCTGATACATTCGTCGTCAATGGAACATCATCATCATAAAGCAAAATGATTCTTGCAGCTACAACTAACATGAGCTCCACTGCCCAAATTGTATTCACGTTGATAAATGCTGAATCAATGTCATAAGTTGATAGTATATGTAAATGTTCACAGTCACGTAGAAACGAGTGGATGAAACAATCACTTGGAATAGCCTTTGCGACAGCTTCCCAATGCAAATGTAAATTCTTCACTTGCTGCATCCAATCCCATTCAAAAGCAGGAAGCTTTGAAAATACATAGTTAGTATAATTCACTTTAAAGATGTCGTCCATAGTCATACATCTGTCAAAAAGTAATGCAGACATTGTGAAGTTTTTTCTCGTCACACAATCTCCACTTGTTGACTTGTTGACAGAATGTATTACTAGTTGACTAATTGGCATGTTTCACTCATGCTTTTATACTACTTCCATGTAATCAAAATATGGTGTGTAACTTTGTTCAAAAATTGTTAAAAATGTTGACTCAGCAGAATTTTACTTATGTATATGAATGTCTCACTTACAGTTGTACTGCTGTACAGCTGTAAAGCAGAGACATCTGACGGTGAAGTTAAATAGTATTCATCCGCGAAATTTTCATTGAAATCGACCAACTATAGCTAAAGTTATCCCCCTTTTTTTAGTAAGTTAAAATGGTGGTAAAATTGCATACAGCAACCTGCACAACTAGCCCATGATCACTTTATAGCAAAAATTTACATAAACCTGAATAAACTGGTGAAATTTTCATTGAAATCGGTCAAGTATAACAAAAGTTATCCCAGTTTTAAGTTAAAATGGTTACATGCTATAAATATGTATATAGCCAGCTGCGCAAGTAGCCCATGACTATTTTATAACAAAACTTTACATAACACTGAATCAAATGGTGAAATTTTCATACAAATCGGTCAACTATAACGAAAGTTATCGCAATTTTAAGTAAGAGGGGGGGGGGGGTCATGAAAACCAAAGTTGCTTAGAATCGTCTGAAACGGATAACTATGCTGAAATCACAAAATTTTCTCAGCCCTGGGGGGGGGGGGGGTCCTCAAAACCGAAGTTGTTCAGAATCGTCTGAAACGGATAACTATGCTGAAATCACAAAATTTTCTCAGCCCTGGGGGGAGGGGGGGTCCTCAAAACCAAAGTTGCTTAGAATCGTCTGAAACGGATAACTATGCTGAAATCACAAAATTTTCTCAGCCCTGGGGGGGGGGGGGTCCTCAAAACCAAAGTTGCTTAGAATCGTCTGAAACGGATAACTATGCTGAAATCACAAAATTTTCTCAGCCCTGGGGGGGGGGGGGGGAGGTCATACAAACCAAACTTCTTCAGAATCGTCTGAAACGGAAAACTACGCTGAAATCACACAATTTTCTTAGCCCTAGGGGGGGTCCTCACCGCTGACAGTCGACCCCTAGGGGGGGTCCTCACCGCTGACAGTCGAACCCTGGGGGGGTCCTCACCGCTGACAGTCGACCTCTAGGGGGGAGGGGGGAGGGGGAGGGGGGAGGGGGAGGGGGAGGGGGTGTTCCAGAACGCCCATTTCCCTACTACTGGTAATGAGTTGTCGTCAAATCTGCAAAACCTTTTGACCTTAAACCTCAGAGGTCAAGGTCAAAGTGAGGTCAAAATATTTCTTGAAACGCCTATTGATCACGAAAAGTAGCCATAAAGGTGCTCAAATCCCAGCTTGAATACATAAAATGTACTCTGTAGAGGGAAAACTTTCACTAATCTTGACCTTGAGGGTCAAAGGTCACGTGACTTCACGCGGGTCACGGTCAAGGTTAAAAACCGGAAGTTGACTATTATCTCGAAAACGGTTAGAGCTCATTTTCGGCCTTTGGACCTAAACAACTTACGTAAGAGGTACCTCGGTGAACTTGACCTTTTGGAGCACGGTCAAGGTCAGAAACCGTAAGTTGACTATTATCTCCAAAACGTTTAGAGATAGAGCGATTTTGAGTTCATTTTCGATCATTTGGGCCTAAAAACGTTACACCGGGTACCTCGGTGACCCTGACCTTCTGGATCACGGTCAAGGTCAAAAATCAGAAGTTGACTATTATCTCGAAAACGGTTAGCATGTGTTTCTGACATCGTTGATCTTCTATAAAGTATTGCTGTGTTCTTCAATGATTTGCAAATGGCTAGGTTTTATTTAATATCTAATTTTAGCATCTAATTTTAAATTTTCATTCTCCATGCAAACCTAAACCGGAACAGAATCAAGAATCAAAATGCGAATTTAAAAACTGAAATAAGATAAGAAATTTTTGGCTCAGTCAATAAGTATTTTTTTAGTATCCCAAGTGTTTGTTTCGCAACTCGGTTGCAAAATCGGTTTAGTTAAGTATTTCCTTACACGAAGGATCTAACATCACCGTAGAGATGAACTTGGCCCTTTTTAATTATACTGCAGCGGAGTGCAGTTTTGTTATGTTTCTCATCGTTTTTAAACACAGATAAGAAATTGACATTATAAATTATGTTTAAATATTGTTTGGTTATTCAGGTCAACTGAATAGTGTGAATTGTTTTCTCATTAGGTACCATCAACATTTAGGAACTGACTCGCTGAAAATTAAAGAATAGCCGTTAAAGCTAAAAAATTCCTCCGCACCCTGTACCGTGGCTAGCACTTCCGCTTTGATCTTTGATCCGAACCGATTGTGGACCCTGTCGCAGCTGTATCACTTTTCGGCAAGCAATATCACAAGGGAGACACCTCGATGTTTGTAAGAATAGCAGCAGTTTATCAGAAAATGGGTCTGACATCATCGAAAATGTGTGAACTCACGATCCCATTTCAAGTTCAGCACTTTAGAGAATCTTAATACGAATACGACGGTGATGCTTTATGTGTGTTTCCATTTTAATTAATACACTACAACCCCTACCCCAGTTACTTAGTGTGTTTTAAATATTTTTGCAGGTAGCAGCGCTCCCCTTGACACTGCCGTTTTTACCACCGCTGCCTTTTGGCGACTGTCTGTGGAAAGTACTCAGTTGATTGAGTTTGCAGAGGATTCTAATTCATCTTCAGACTACACCGTTAATTGGGAAACGTTAAAACAACAAACAAAACAGTGCGATTCATGTGGGGAAGATATTATCCCGGCCGAAAGGTCAAAGAGCAAGAAGGATGTTCGCTGCTTGCACATAAAACCACTCTCTAGCCTGATAGAAAACACAAGAAAATGAACAAGCAGCGCTCAGCAGTGACTCACACGATGCAGGTTATGTGTTAACAGCGATATCAGATTCTGTCGAAGCATCAAGCAACAAAATTATTTCAGATGACTTTGACTCTGATTACCAAGCACCTCTTGAACTGCATGATGTGTGTTCCACACCACTTCAAAAAAAAAAAAAAAAAAAACGGAAACGAAAGACAAAGACGTCAAGAACTCGTAAAAGCAATGCTCGTCAAATCGCCTACAGAGACGATGAGTCGGCGAAGGCGCACACTCAGACCCAGTCCAGCCCCGTGCTACTCCGTCCTTGGCAAATGGGGGGCAATCTGTGTCATCTTCATAATAAACAGTCGAAGAGTTTCCGGATTTACAGAATGTAAGAGCCAAATATCCAGTCCACTTTTTTTTGGCTTTTTCATAAACACCATCCAAAACTCGCAAAACGTTTCCAGCAAGTTCATTCAGACGATCCTGAAGTGGAAAAAAATTGGAGTTGCCCAAGGAAACAAGAAAGCAAAAACCATATCCCGGGCAAAAACCATTCCAACCTCAATAACAGAGAAGTGCAAGGTGGCACAACTGCTCATGTCCGTAAGTACGGAAAACTAAGGAACCTTTGCTTCCAAGTCGTACGTGAAACTGTCAGATGACCCGATGCTGGCAGAAGTTATCAACATCGACGATCCACCCGACTCGGAGATTGGAGGTAAGAATTTAACAATAGTAATAAATATTGCAAGAAAATAAGGTTCGAAGTGGTTTTAAAATGAAATTGAAAGTTGTAATATGTGGAATGGTAGTTTCGTCCGAAATGCTGGTTTGATAGTAATAAGTATGGTATAGTTCAGATTCGCATTTGTGTTTGTGTGCACTTCGTTCACCAGTTGAAGATGTTGATGATGTGCTCCCCTCCCCTGCACAACAAAAAAGCCAAAAGGAAGAGGAAGATTGAACAAACCGATGATTATTTAGTAAATAAACTCAACTGATGAAGAAGAGGCTTGGGAGAAGGCACGCACTGAATGACGGGGAAAAAGTTTCAAAAGAAAATGCCGTGGACATCAGTCGAGAAAGATGCAGTTAGACAGTTAGACGAGTTATATTTCAAAAGAAATGCTGCCGGGAAAACACGCATTACAGGAAGCCATCGACAAAGAGGAGCACCTAAAGGATAGCGGCTGGACTGGATTGAAATCATATATTGCGAACATGTACAAAACAAAACGACGACAGGCCCTTCCACTCCTTAAGAACTAAATTTAAAATAAGATTCAAATCGTAGGACTTCTGTTTGCAGTGAAAAATTTATGTCTGTGTGTACTTAAGTGTGGAAAAAATTGCTGAAATGGTCGGTTTTCTGTGTCACTTATTTGTGCAAGTAGATAAAAATTGAATTCGAGATTACTTGGTGAAAAGCTTATTATGTTGTGAAAAGCAAATTTGTTGTTTGTTGTTTGCTGTTTGCTGTATATGCAGCAGGGGAGGGGGCTGTGTTTTGGGTACTGGTAAATTTAGACTTGTTTATAGTTTAGTTAATCGGGGGTTGTCTTTTACCTACTGCGGTGAATCAAGATCTTGCGTTCGTGTCTTGCTTAAGGTAACCATGTATCTGCTTAAACTCACACATATCTACGATCCTGTCTTAGAATTTTGATAATGAAGATAAATTTTATAAGTTATACTTGTCTTATAAATAAAAAAATATATTGTACATTGTTTCTCCCATCTATGATGTATTGCATAGAGGTCTGGGGTAACACGTACAAAACTAACACAACCCAGTTAGCATAATTTTTCGTCCCACGTATAAAGCGCGTTGTTTTTAGGTGAGATTTACGTGGGAATGTGGGACGTTGGCAGGGCCACATAGAAAACATGTGTAATATATGTGGACATCCCACGGTGTGATTTCCGTGTAAACTCTACATATAATATACATAGGCTTTCCCACGTATAAAATGCACGGGTAGATACACGCATAAGCTGCATGGTTTTTCCCGCGTAATGCCCACCGTGGGCATTCCACTGTATAATATACGTAGAATTGCCCACGTCTAAAATGCATGGGTAATTAACGCATATTATATGTATATTATACTTTTGAATTCCCACGTAAAATTTCATTAGAAGTCATTTGTATATTACACGTATATTTTACGTGGGATTTCCCATATGGGCATTCCCATGTAAAATACACGTGTATTATGAGCAGTCTGGCAATTTGGGCTTATTATCGCAGACCGGAAACAGCCGCCATTGAGCGATATTATATTTAAATTTTGCTACATTATGCATATTTTGGTGGAGGGCTGCCTTTTTTCTAAGTATAATAGAAAGTTAGACATGGAAATACCAATTTCACTAAAATTTTTATGCTTGAAATTCTTTAAAGGAGTACTTTAGAACTGAACTATAGTTATAAAGGTACATGTCTGTGTATTCGATGGAGTTATCGTGTATGTCCAGGGTGGGTCGTCCCTTTAAAATTCCATGCTTAATATGCGTGGGAATTCCCACATATAAAATGCATGGAAATATATGCGTATAAAATGCATGGGTTCACATGTGCATAATACACATCGGAAAGAGTCTCAAATTCTCCTAAATCCCACGTAACTACGTGGGAATTCCCCAACAAAATACACATTATTTATGCGTGGGTACGTGGGAATACCCACATATATTATGCATAGTCCCCATGTGGGACTGCTATCTGGGAAGGTGTATTTTCATTCTACAAAAGAGAGCTATAAGATTTATTAATAAGGCACCTAAACTAACGAATTCTCAACAATTTTTTCATTCTTTGAAATTGTTAACCTTTTACGATATCGTCTAATTTAAAACACTAGTTATCATGTTTAACAAAATATTACCTTCTTCCGAAACTATACAATGTTATTTTAATATAAATGTACAAAAGGAAAGGAAAACAAGACAACACGGAAAATTCTTAAGTTGTTATGTTAGAACTACGTTAAAGCAACACTGTATCAGTATAGTTGGGGTAAAATTCTGGAACTCGTTACCAGATGCTTTAAAGAATATCAGCTGCTTAAAATCGTTTAAATCTCAGTTAAAGTTTAGTTTAATCTCCTCATACACGACCTAATAACCTAGTGATATAATTGTGATTTATAGAGTCTCATAGTTGTTGATAGTTGTACTGCATATGTCGTTTGTGTTTCCGGTTGAGTACGTTCCTTCTGAGTGTTATATTTTAGCATATAAAGCAAAAAAAAAAAAAACTATGAACTGAAACAACAGTGGCAAACTTGAAATTTAAAGTTTTTTTGTCCTTTTAGAAGTGATTTACGTATACATACAAACGTTTATTGGACAAGCAGTAAACAAGCTCAGCTTATGCTTTGTCCCTTTCTGAATCTAGAATTGTCTCTTTTCTTTTTATTACAACTTGATATAATTGTGCAAACTTTGTTTTGTAATTCTCTTCAGAAATAAACCAAGAAATGAAATGTAATGAAATGAAATAAAGCAGGATTTAGATATGACGGTCGTCTTGAATAACACAGGGGCAGAGATAAAATTTACTGGAACACTTCAATTTTATTAAGTGCAAATTTCATTAAATGAAAGTGTCCCGAGAAACGCACGGAAAAACTGCGATATATTCGCGGTTGTTCCACCACCGGCGCGTATTTTTTTTCTTTTTTGTTGTTGTTTTTTTTTGTGGCGCGATGGAAGTGTGGCGTCTGCTACGAGGCTGTTCTTTTGGAGAGGTTTTGTGCGGCGCCCGTGTGTTACATGAGTTAACCATGTATTGGCTTAAGTTCACACAATATCCACGATCCTGTCTAAAAAGTTTGATAATGAAGATTACTTTCATGAGGTAAGCTTGTATTTTGATCAAGAATCTAAATACGTTGGGTGTCTTGAATAACACACAGGCGCAGGGGCAAAATTTAATGGAAATCTTCAATGTCAGTAACTGCAAATTTCATTAAGTGAAAATGTCCCGAGACACGCACGGAACAACTAAGATATAATTCGCGATTGTAACTCCACTGGCGTGTTTTTTGTGTGTATTTTTTGTGACGCGATGGGAGTGATGCGTCAGCTCAGTTTGTTGGATGAGTTCAGACAGTTGATTGTGTTACTTCACACAAGAATGCATTGCCTGAGATGACGGTAAGCCCGTAATATTATCAGATTCGAATTTAATTAGAATAAACTCTAGGCTCTTCAGGCACAGGTTGAATTTTTATTTTGTTTGTGGCTTAACATTCATTATGCGATAGTATTCGAAGCATGTATGCTGTTTTTTGGGGGAATTTTTGTGAGGCGCCAGTGTGTTACTTGATATAACCATGTATTAAGTTAAGCTCAAACATATCTACGATCATGTCTCAAAATTTTGATAAGGAAGATTAATTTCGCGAGTTTAACTTGTATTCTGAGCAAGGATTTTTTGTTTTTGTTTGTTTGTTTGTTCGTTTTTTTTTTTTTTTTTTTTTTTTTTTTTTTTTTTTTTTGGCTTAATTTGGTTAAAGGAGAAATCATAGATACATTATTCTAACAGTGCGTGATTTAACAGATTTCAAATCATAAGAAATGACATTAGAAGTTTTAAACATCTCAGTTTGAAATGTTAAAGGATCTGAATTCGAAAGTTTAAAGGATCTGGATTCGAAAGAATAACTCCGTGGCGCCCGTGTGTTACATAAGATAACCATGCATCAGCTTAGGCTCACACCTATTTACGATCCTGTCTTAGAATTTTGATAATGAAGATAAATTTCTTGAGTAATACTTGTATGTAAACCAAGGATCTAAATACGCCATTGTCTGAAATAACACACAGGCGCAGGGTCAAAATTACTTGAAGCGTTTAATGAACAAACCACTGTGATTTTAAAGGAAAGTTAATGAGGGTTTAATTTTCAATGCGATGATTCCTTACCCTTTGATAGATAAAGCGTGCATTCTGTATGTAGGGGTAAAAATAACAAACCTGTTGCAGGTTTTGACGGTAAGATGAAGCTCTTAATTCACTTGTGTGTTTTGTTTCTGTTATTCCTTAACGGATTTTTTTATTAACACTTGACAAGCCTTTGGCTTGCAAGAGTTATATGAATTTGTGCGAGCAAAATTCGTCCTTTTTTTTTCTTCTTGACACTTTTTCCGATTTTTTGTGTCTTCTTCTTCTCTGACACTATGGGCCCTACGACCATGAACTTGGGACTTATGAAGAGCTTGATCTGAACATGTGCATGTCACTTTTTATTTTCGTCTTTGATTTCGTTTTCTTTGTTAAAACGCCATGTGAAAAGAGTGTATTTTTTGCAAGTAAATGCGTAGCATTTAACCCTTATCACACACATATGCACAGTGAGCTTTGTGCGGGCTCTCACTGCGTAAATAGATAACACGGCGTATGCTAGATCAGTCAATAAAACCTTAAGTCAACAGAAAGCAAACACTACTCGGCTTATAAGACGTATTCAAGCTGTGTTGTTTGCAATATATTATTCAAGAAATAACCCATTGAAGGAAGTATTTTTGCGTTTTAATTTTTGTCAAGTGTTTAACATTTCGCTAGAGAAGTGACGTTCTAGTTATTTAACTTGTTTACAGTATAAATCCTAGGTATTTTGTAAGAGTGCATGATTTAGCAGATTTTGACTCAGGAAAAGTAGCATTAGAAACTTAAAGGATCTCAATTCGGCAGTTAAAAGATCTCAGTTCGAAATCAAAACAATAAATATTTCAAAGTACGCTTCTTTTATTTTTTCAATGAAGAACTAAATAAAATACTTGAATTTCCCTTTCTTTCATTTTTTTTTCTTTTAATAATACATACTCTTCATGTCAATATAGCGTTTCTTTACATAAAAAACAATTTTTTTATTTTCTTATTTAAATGAGAATTCGAAAAAGCTGGTATTTCTTAGAAAATATGCAAATTAGCACTTACACAAGATGCTGAATTCGACGGAGCAGAAATGAAAATTATTTTGCTAATAACCTTTTTTCTTGTTAAACACAGAGTTGATTTAAAGTAACAAAAGTAGGCTTAAAAATTCGACCAAGTTTTCCCATACTTTATTTTGGCCTAAACCCAGTAATAAAAATCATACACACTCGGCGAGTTGACCGAAATGCTAGAATCAACGGAAAGCCGGGTATGTGTGTGTATGTGTGCGTGTGTGTGGGTGTGTGTGTGGGGGGTGTGTTTGTGAAATTTAAACACCTATGTAAAACAGATGTGTGCCACATATTGGTAATATTTCGATAATGTCAAGCAAAATGCATTAGCTACAGACGTTTATATGTAATTTTATTGAAAAATAACAACAAAATTACTAAGTATATTTTCAATTTACCAGCAAGTAAATGAGCGCCCTTCAATTATACAGATTCCTGAATACTCGGGGTTTTTTTAAGCATACATTTCGACAGCGCAAGACAAAGACGCAAAAGTACTCGGTAGGAGCCATCAGACGTTTTCGTAAACCCTTTCGGCAAGGTTTGACGTATCGAAAACGACGTCGATCCGATTTCAAGAAAAGCACTGGACATGCCATGACAGTGTTTATACAACCTCGTCGACCACGTTTTGCAGGCATCATCTGTTTACTTGATCATTACACAAGTGCATTATCCCTTTATTTCAGTCCATTTTCTTGCTTATAAGTACATACATGCAATTTCTATATAAAATATGATGACACATCTCAGTCTAAAGCGCAAGGGTAATGAAACTTTTCCCCCAACAAGTGAATATAGTAAAGACAAGATACCTTTTTCGATAAGATCCCTAAAAATCAAATATGAGCAGGTTCACTGGTTTATTTATTTATATTTTTGGATTATTGAAGCTAGTTGCTGACACAGAATGGAGCAGTCCGTCAGAGTTTTGGAGCTATGGCACAGTTGCAACTGGAGTCCACCTGGATCCAGTCCCAGTCGAAATCCTTGGCCGGTGGTCGGCGAACCAGAGCCATGACGTAACTCTTCTTTTGTAAGCAAGACGACGAGTAGCTGAAAATGACCAGACACTGTATTCAATTATAAAGAAGGGCTAATGCTTGAAGACGAATCATATTTGGCACACATTTTAGTGTATAAGTTCCGGTTTGTCGTTTACTTCTTAAACAATTCTCCATGTATAATTATGGCCACTGTTCTCACTTTTAGATGGGGCCTTTTTTATAGGCAGGGGTTGATGATTTGCTTGTTCCAGTTTCCGCATTCGGCTATCTCAATTTTAAAACCTATGGGCCCATCCCTAAAGTGCGTACGCAGAAATGTCGGACTGTTAGATTCCATTCTCCATACGCCAAATTTGCGACGCTACATATTGCCTATAGCATTAAGCAAGGCATGATATATACAAAAATGGTTGATTAACATTTCTACCAATGTTTCTCCCAATTTTCGGTGAATCGCCAAAAAAGTAATAACGAAATAGCAAGGTGGCGCTTATTCCTCTCAGCCTCAATCAAAAATTCAAGTCATAAACTGTCCGATAATAATAATAATAATAATAATAATAATAACAATAATAATAACAGTAATAATAATAATAATAATAGCCAGGTAGACCTTTGTGCACCATACATTCAAGCAAAATTTTATGACGTTTCCATTAAAATCCTAAGACGTGTATTAAGAAAATGGTTTTCGGTTAAAATTTCTGCTAATTTGTTTGGGTATCACCAAAAACATAATGATGGTATTAATCATAGCCAGGTGGGCACCTATGTTCAATCAAAATTCTAAGACGTTTTCAATAAGTTCTTAAGAAGAGGAAACTTTCTATTTTATTACAAGAAGGCTAGCCAACAAATTCTGCCGCTACGTTTTTGAAGAATCATGAAAAAAGTAATAGCGAGGCAGGCACTAATGTTCACTACCATTAACAAAAATTTCAAGCCAGTGCGGCTATTGTCCTGATTTTAGTTAAAATTTTAAAAATTAGCTGGGAAAAAGTAATAGCCCTATAAGTACTAACTACCGCTATCTGCTTAGGGCAGTTAAAATTGTACTAAAAATTGTATTTTCACTGAAAAATAATAACTAGGCAGTTTCTAATATCCGCTACCATTAACCAAAATGCCGAGATACTAAGGGTATTTTCCCTGGCAAGAGCTAAGAGTTTATTTTTTAAATTGCTTGTTTTCGCAATTATTTCATGCAAATTTTTGTGATTCACTACTAATAAACAGGATTAATAAACAGGTAGGTACTAATGTCCTCTATCTTTGATCACAATTTCAAGCGACTAAGGCTATATGCCTGGTATCAGTTGAGATTTAAATAAGAAATGTTTTCGCCAATATTTTCTCCAA
Organism: Protula sp. h YS-2021; assembly: GCA_949752745.1. NCBI lineage: Eukaryota > Metazoa > Annelida > Polychaeta > Sabellida > Serpulidae > Protula > Protula sp. h YS-2021. The sequence continues at coordinate 47,527,028 of OX457025.1, read as the reverse complement.
TTTTTGGTGACTCACAAGAGAGAGAGAGAGAGAGAGAGAGAGAGAGAGAGAGGGAGAGAGAGAGAGAAAGAGAAAGAGAGAGAGAGAGAGAGAGAGAGTGAAAGAGAGAAAGAGAGAGAGAGAGAGAGAGAGAGAGAGAGAGAATAGCCGGGTAAGTACAATTACAAATAGTTTGGCTCGTACTTCAACTGATGACGGAGTCTTCCAGTCTGTTTTGTAAGTGCCACTTCTTAGATATCCGGAAAATGACTAAAATTATATTTACAACTCATGGTAGAGGGCACAGCCTCTAACCGGAGTTAGGCATTAAACTTCATCCATCAGTTAAATAATGTTCATTTTTGTGTCACCATGTTGACAAGCAATTGGGGTGAAAATCCAAGATGGCGGCCAGTATGTCTTTGAAACTGGAGCAAGGTCAAAATAAAAATAACGTGCACCTATTCACCATGATAGGTCATCTGTGCACCAAATATCATAGGAAACGGATTATGGAAGTGGGAGTAAAAGCCGGAGCCGAACGGACGACAGTCGGATGGACAACACCCAAACGAACAGTATCCCCCCTTGGGCCTGAGCACCGGTTATGGGCTAAAACATGAGGGAATGTGTTTGTACCTTTTAGGATCAATGCCGATACAACAGTCTTCACAATGGCGTCTGCTTTGGTAGGCATTGTTAAAACATGTCACAGTGTAAAACCATTGTTGAGTCTGACTGCTTGATTTTGAAGCGTCTGGTTGGTAGATTTCTACCAGAGTGTCGTTGATATCATTTGCATAACGGAGCAGCCTGTAAATGAGATGTTTAAGAAGTGTCAGATTCAAATAATAAACTACATTCGCTTAACACATAACAACGACTTTCTGGCTGCTGCTGCATCTACAAGACTGAATTACGCGACAGACAGTTAAGGGCAACATTAACCCTGAGAAATAATAAAAGCACCTGCTTACTCCACCCACACCTCCCACCCCAAAATGCCAATTAGACCAATCAGACTAACGGAACTTCCGCTTGGGTGCAGAAATTAGTATCATGCAGGTTTCGAGAATACATTGTTGTGCATAACATTTTGTTAAAGTCACGTCGCAATGCTAATTGAATTAAAAATGCAGGCAACACAACTGTCGACATGCTACATGAATGAATTACATAATGAAAACTACAGCGGCACTTCACTTTTTCTAAGCCAAGTTTGATAGAATTGGAAACGAATAAAATTTTCCACATTGTTAACACTTGCATAAAACAAGAATGTCCGAGGAACATTGTAATCAGCCGAGATCTAGTGAATTTATTATCAATAGGCTTGTATGTTCATAAAAATGATAGTCATATTTCAAAAACCGGTTATTGAAAATTGAAAATTCGTACAAAATTTTAAAGGAATCCGGTCAAAATTGTGGGAGAAGAGGCTTTTTGAAACTTGACAACTATTTTTAGTGCCCCCTCCCATTTAGCCCATTTTTTGAGGATCGTCAAAAAAGTAACTTTTCAAGAGAGATTGCCTATACATTTGAAGACAATCCCTTCACAATGGTGGGAGAAAAAGTATTTTGAAAACTGGCAACCAACAAATTATAATTACGAATGCCCCCCCCCCCGATTTTGCCATTTTTTGTGAATCGACAAAAAAGCGTAGTGAACATTTATGCAAAAGTTGAAGGCAATGCGATCAAAATAGTGGAAGAAAAAACCTTCGGAAACTGGCTACAAAATGTTTTAAAATGTCCCCTATTAGGATAATTTTTTATCGATCGCGAAAAAAGTAACAGATCAATAGAGGACCACATAGTGAACGTTTATGCAAAATTTCAAGCTAATCCGATCAAAACTGTGAAAGAAAAAAAAATCTATGAAAATTTTGTTGCAAAAAAAAAAGTTTTAAAATCTCTCCCCCCCCCTCATTCAGCCAATTTTTGCGGCTCGATAAAAAAAATTTTAAGAGAGAACCATATAGCAAACAATCGTTAAAATGGGAAAGAAATACGATCAAAATTTTAGGAGAAGAAGCACTTTGAAAATTGGCTAGTAAATATTTTTAAATATCTCCCATTTAGCCAATTTTTGGCGGATCGGCAAAAAAGTCACTTTCAAATGCATATTGAATATTAATGCAAAATTTTATGGCATCCAATCCAAATTGTGGGGCAAAAAAAAAAAAACCTTTGGAAAACTGGCTGTCCAAAAACTTTTAAATGCCTCCTATTTAACCAATTTTGGGTGGATCGCCAAAAATTTAAAGACAGTAAACATTCGTACAAAATTTGAACGGAATGCATCCAAATTATGGGAGTAGAAGTATATTATAAAAACTGGCTAGAAAAATTTAAAATGCTTCCCATTTAGCCATTTTTTTTTTGGATTGCTAAAAAAAGCAGCTTTTCAAAAGAAGAAAGCCTGTTGAACTTTTATGCAAAATTGTGGAAGAAGCATTTTGACAATTGGCTACCAAAAATTATAAATGCCTCTCATTTGGCCAATTTTTGGCGGATCGCCAAAAAAAAGTAAGGTTCCAAGAGAGAAACGTCTAGGGAACAATCATACAAAAGCAAAAAGAGCACCAAAAAAATAATTTTTCAAGAAAGGCCCACCTAGACCACATTCGTACAAAAGGAATCCGATCAAAACTGAGGGAGAGGAAGCATTTTAAGTAAAAGTTTACAGGCGTACATACGTCAATACAGAGGACGGATGCCCCTCTACTGTTGTGGTAAGACTAGCCCGAGGGCTGGTTTAACAAAACTATCAATGGATCAGTACAATTGATATTTTAATACACTAAATAATCCCAGCTGGGAGAAGGGAGGTAGTGGGGTGTTTGTTTACAAAGCACAGTGATAGGGATGTTAACTGAAGAACTCACAGAATATATATATATATATATATATATATATATATATATATATATATATATATATATATATATATATATATATATATATATATATATATATATATATATATATGATATCAGGATTGAAAACAAAACAAAACCAAAAAGAAAAAAAAGAAAAGTTCAGTTTGGCTAGTGAACACGTTCGATGATTTTTTAGCTGAAAAACACCCTTCTGTAAATAGAGAAGGGGAAGAAGGTGTAAAAATCTACTACACCAGGTGAGCTATAACATGGTTTCAATATTAAAACGGTCGAATAAACTAAACAACCAGCTCAATCAGCTTTCAATAATTATCCTTAAAAATTATATTAAAACATATGCTCAACAGTACACAGAAACTGTCCTATTCAGCTCTTCCTGTCCAGCTACGAAACAGCCTGCATTCTGTTCACTCCCTACAAACGTGCCACGCATGCTACACAAAAGCGCTTGTTGCTGAGTCAGCTATAGCTGCGGGTACTCTTTTCTCGTCAAAATTCCACGCAGCACCAGAATGGATACCCCCCCCCCCCCCCTCATTTATAATTTTCCTTTCTAGCTATTCGCGTGTTTTGACGTGTTCGGTTCCCGGACTAGACTTTCTTCACTAGATTTATGCACTATATATAAACTCCGCAGAAACATGTGTATTCTATGGAATGCCATTTTCACATTTATTAGGGAATTATTGATATCAAAAATTAATGTTTGATCTATAAAGTTTATTTTTTGATATCAAGAATTATTTTTTGATCTCAAAAAATTCATATTTTGATATCAAGAATTAATTTTTGCTATCTGTAATTATATTTTTGATATCTCTAAATGTATTCTTGATCTGAAAAAATAATTCTTGATATCAATATAATTAAAGATGTTAATTAATCAATGCAGATCTCATTAATTTATATTCTGCTATCAAAAATTATATTTTAGATGGCAAAAATTGATTTTTGAGATAAAAAAATCGATTTTACGAACTTAAAAAGCTTAAGGGAGACACAGATTTATATAAAATTTAACGAATCGTCAATTAAATTTTGGAGATGAAAACTTGAATTATTGATATCAATAATAGCAACACAATTTTTGAGCTCAAGAATTTCTTCATTTTTGTACAGTAAAAAAAATAAAATAAAGATTCTGTACACAGGGACCATTCATTATTCATTTACAAATATGTGCTTCTGACTTTTTATGTTAAAAATAGATCGATATTTTGATATCAAAAATTAATTTTTGAGATTAAAAAAAAATTCCAGATTTTAAAACATAAATTAAAAGGTTTCATTCTGAAATAATGATATCTGAAATAAATTGTTGATATCAGTAAAAGGAAAAATAAATTGTTGAGCTCACAATTGAAATTTTGCTATCAAATATTTCATTTTTGCTATCACGAATTGATTTTTTTTAATTCTAAAAATCAATTTTAGAGATCATTAAACCATTTTTTTCAATAACTATTTATTGATATCTCTAAATATTCATTGATATCAAGAATAATTTTTTAGATCAAGAGTAGAATTAAGATATCATAAATATAATTACATATAGCAAAAATGAATTTTTGATATAAAAATGATTTTTTAGATCATAAATAAATGCTTGATATCAAAAAATTAATTTTGAGATCAAAAATTAATTCTTGATTCCCTGAGATCAATAATTCCCTAATAAATTTGAAATGGAATTCCGTGCTACATTGATATATTGAGATCTTTAATTATATTTTGATATCAAAAATAAGCATTAAATGTTAAAACGGCATTCCATATATTTTCAAAAAAATTATTTTTTGATATCAAGAATTATTTTTTGCTATCTCTAATTATATTTTGGGTATCTCTAAATGTATTCTTATCTCAAAAAATAATTCTTGATATCAATAAATATTTAGAGAGGTCAAAAAATATTTATTGACATCCAAAATGATTAAATATCCCCAAAATTGATTTTTAGAGATAAATAATTCAATTTTTGGGTGCGAAAATGAAATATTTGACAGCGAAATCTAAATTTTGGATATCAAACTATCAGTCTATTTTTATATGTAAAATTCAGAAACAAAAATCTGTAAATGAAATGATGACTGGCTCCTGGATACAGAATCTTTCTTTTAATTTTTTTTACTGCACAAAAAAGAAGCAATTCTCGAGTTCAAAAATTGTGTTGTTATTATTAAGATCAACAATTCAATTTTTCATCTTCAAATTTTGATTGACGACTCGCTAAGTTTACATAAATGTATAGTGAATGCCATTTTAAGATTTAATGCTCAAACTTTACAAAAAAAGAAAAATCAGTTTTGCAAGATCTTAAGCGAGACACACATTTAAATAAAATTTAACTAATCATCAATTAAATGCTGGAAATGGAATCTACTGCTGCAACTCCCGTGTATTTTACGTCCAGTAATCAAAGTAAAACGTTTTTGTAAATTCCTGTAAATAATCCAACAACTAGACACTAGTGTCCTCTACATTCAGTCAAAACTGAACGACTTCTTAGAGTAGGTAGAAAAGGCCGGTTCTGCTGCACTTTGTGACGTCATACTGTCTGGACCGGACGTGACGTCATCGTGTCTGGACCGGAAGTGCTGTCTGGACCGGAAGTGAGGTCATAGGCGTGGTCATGGCAACGAAGTGACGTCATAGGCGTAACCATGGTGATAATGACGTCATCAGGCACGTGACCAATGAAAAGCCAATGAAATCAATGAAGACAATAAAGCCCCGCCCACTTTCTGCCTATCACCTGTCAATCGTAGATAACTTTCGCTATACTTGGTCGATGTGTATGAAAATTTCACTGTTTGATTCAGTTTTATGTAAAGTTTTGTTATAAAGTGGTCACAGGCTATTTGCGCAGCTGGCTGTATGCATTTTTGCAACATGCCGCCATTTTAATTTTGTAAAAAGTGAAAAAGTGGGATAACTTTCGCTATAGTTGGTCGATTTGCATGAAAATTTCACTATTTGATTCAGTTTTATGTAAAGTTTTAACATTAAGTGGCTATAGGCTATTTACACCGGTGGCTGTATGCATAATGTGACATGCCACCATTTTAACTTTGTAAAAAGTGAAAAATTGAGATAATTCAACAACATGCTGAACATGTTGAACAACATGTTCAACAAGTTGAACATGTTCAACATGTTGTTCATCAAGTTGTATATAAGGCTATGTTTAAAGGCTTTTTCATCATTTGGAAAGTGTATGTTGAACCGAAAGGATGTATAAATGTAACATTTGTTTGAAATCTAACAATTGGCCACAAAGTCTTAAAAGGCACTTAAAGAATGCTCACACTTCAGAAGAAGAAGAATTGGAGATAGATATGGAAAAGCCGGTAAAACCACCTATCACTGAAACTTTAGATGAGTCTTCTATGGAAAGTCAAAGCGTCAACATGATTGAAAAGAATGCACGTGCTTGTACAGAATGTGGTGCGTTATACAACAGTCAAGAAGCTTTGTACAAACATATGGAACATTGTGGTGAGGGTGATGATGACAGCAGCTCTGAAAGTGAGCCAGAAACAGACTCTGAAAGTGAGTCAGAAACAGACTCTGTTTGGTATGATATGGTTCAAGAAGTCTACGATGAATATGATACCAAATTTCAAGAAAAGGTTTCAGAATATGAAGAACAAGGGCTTGAAGATGCGCGTGACATAGCAAGTGACGACTTTCGACCCATTTATAAGCGTCGACTTAAACAACTGTTTATGAGGCTATTCAAATATGCCCAACGTCCAGAACAAAACGAACATTATCAAACCATTTTAGAAGACTTTAATTACTTTGTTGATGAAAAACATTACGAGTATTCAAAGGCACTAAAGGCGGCTATAAGAAGAAACGATGCATTGTTTGAAGAGCTTCTAGATCAGGAGGACGAAGATGAAAGCAGCGACGAAGAAAGTGATATGGATGACAGTGAAGCAGATGAAGGAAAAATAGGCTTATTTGACTAAGCTTTATAATAAAGACTTTGTAAATCAACAAATATTGTAATATTGTTATAGATTTAAGCTGTATGTATTTAAGTGTATTTAAGTGTATTTAATTGTATTAATAAACCTATTCAACATATGTCTTGTTTTTTCTTTGCTTGAACTACAACTTGTTGAACAACAACTTGTTAAACAGCATGGTGTTGAACAAGTTGAACATGTTCAACATGTTCAACTTGTGTAACAACATGTTGAACATGTTGAACATGTTGAACATGTTCAACAACATGCTGAACATGTTGAACAACAGCTTGTTGAATAATTGTTGTACAATTGCTAAACAACTTGTTGAACAATAGTTTGACGTAAAAATAATTCAAACACATGTTTGAATGGTGGGCGCGCGCCATTCCAACAACCACCTATGCAAACTACTGTAAACTAAGACATCAAACCGAATCCAATGGTGAAATTTTCATTCAAATCGGTCAACCATAACGAAAGTTATTACACTTTTCCACTTTTTACAAAGTTAAAATGGTGACATGTTACAAAAATGCATACAGCCAGCTGCACAAATAGGCCATGACTACATTATAACAAAAGTAGATATAAAACTGAATCAAACAGTGAAAGTTTCATGCAAATCGACCAACTATAGCGAAAATTATCTCAATTTTTCACTTTTTAGAAAGTTAAAATGGTGGCATGTCACATTATGCATACAGCCACCAATGTAAATAGCCTATAGCCACTTAATGTTAAAACTTTACTTAAAACTGAATCAAATAGTGAAATTTTCATGCAAATCGACCAACTATAGCGAAAATTATCCCACTTTTTCACTTTTTACAAAATTAATATGGCGGCATGTTGCAAAACTGCATACAGCCAGCTGCGCAAATAGCCTGTGACCACTTTATAGCAAAACTTTACATAAAACTGAATCAAATAGTGAAATTTTCATGCAAATCGACCAACTATAGCGAAAGTTATCCCACTTTTTCACTTTTTACAAAATTAAAATGGCGGCATGTTACAAAAATGCATACAGCCAGCTGCGCAAATAGCCTGTGATTACTTTATAACAAAACTTTACATAAAACTGAATCAAACAGTGAAATTTTCATACACATCGACCAAGTATAGCGAAAGTTATCTACTTTTTAAAAAGTTACTAAAAATGAATGTTGTAAAATTTCCCAAGTCTAAAAATAGATATGAGGGGTGTGACGTCACGATGATTGACAGGTGATAGACCGAAATTGGGCGGGGCTTCATTGTCTTCATTGATTTCATTGGCTTTTCATTGGTCATGTGATTCATGACGTCACGATGATTGACAGGTGATAGACAGAAAGTTGGCGGGGCTTTATTGTCTTCATTGATTTCATTGGCTTTTCATTGGTCACGTGCCTGATGACGTCATTATCACCATGGTTACGCATATAACGTCACTTCGTTGCCATGACCACGCCTATGACCTCACTTCCGGTCAAGACACGATGACGTCACTTCCGGTCCAGACAGTATGACGTCACAAAGTGCAGCAGAACCGGCCTTATCTACCTACTTCTTAGGCTCATTCCTAGTTGTCCGAAATGGGTAAACGAAGCAGACACCAGCAGATAGGGCCATGGCAGCTACGATCGGGCACTCACGTATGTATGAAGTGCTCTCACGCTCCGCGTACTTGGATGTGACTGAAGCAGGAACCGGTATAACCTGTATGTGGTGAAGTTTGCGAGCATGTGCCAGCTCTACCCCCTCGTCCGATGATGAAGTACTGGCAGCGAGTCCACGCGAAAACTTCAACACTTGCTAGAGTTGCAAAGGTTGTTCTCTAACATACTCCATATTTTCGATCAGGGTCGTTCTCGCTACCTCTCTACAGAAGTGTGCAGCATAAGCCATCGCGTCTCCTATCTCCTAGTTTTAAAGGACGAGGACTGCAAACGACTCATCCACTGCTCGCAGCCGGGTGGTGGATCTTAACAGCTTCCCTTCTCCCGATAAGCACACCTTTACATCCGCTGACGCAGTGGAAATTTGCTGTAGAGTTGCACTACACATATATGATCGACATGTCCCTTCTGTTCATTTTGTCTTCTCAGTGAAAGACCTTCCTGGGAGCTCCTATAATTCCGCTTGACTGCACTCTCGCATTTCCTTAGAACAAGCTTGAGCAGACTTGGGATATAATCAGCCGCTGGGTCGTCGCTCTCAGCAAACGCCAGCTTCAGAGTTTGCTTTGTAAGCTCAGCTGAGTCGCACGGGGTGGCCGCGTCGTGCATCCCTGAGTCGCACGGGGTGGCCGCGTCGTGCACCCCCTTCCTGCACTACATCTTGGCGGTGATGGCGTCGCTGCACCGCCCGCACCAACAGCGATACACGCCGCAGGCTCGATATGATCAGCATGCTCAGCATCTCACTCAACGGTGCACGCGAGTTTGCCATGGAGAAAGCTGTGCCCGAACCTGCTTTGCACACCGTCAGCGATGATAGCCCATACGCATCAGGCGCCGCGCTCATTCCCCAGAAATCAGCTATAGACTGCCTATACTGTAACTGGTCCGTAGATATTGCTCACTTATCCCAGGAGCACATTAATATCAATGACTCAGCCGCCGTTTTCGTTGTCATCAAGCGATCGACGCCACTCCCCTCGTGCCTTTACGGACAACACTGTAACCCTCGCCGCGGGTTCTACAAGAACTCGACTCCGATATTCTCATTCTGTGTGTTTCCCACCCCATTAAGCCGACTCTTATATCAGCAGCTTGCGGATTCATTCTCGATAGCCCCTTTGCGACTTTTGGCCTCACATACGTTCCCTTCGCCGATTTACGCAACTGCGTGTCGTAGGAATCTTAGTCTTTCTGCTTTCCGAAGGGGTCATACATTCGGAGATTCTGGACCCCACGTCAGCAGAATCAGCAGCGCCATCCCCTTCTTCAGTGATTAAGTATTTGAGAATCTATGAAACTGCATCTTTTGGGTAGACTTTGGGTTTTGTCTTAAGCGGCTTTCGCTTTACATTTTTTGTCTTGTGGCCTGCCCGATAGAGAATTATTATCATTATTATTAGCATTATTATCAATGTTATTACTAGTATTATTAGCATTATTTTCACCTTTTTTCATGCTACCATTCCTACGTGCCAAGTAAATGACACCAGAAAGTGCACTACAATGCAGCAGCGGTTTGAGCAATTAGGCATCTTATTTAGCCATAGGGTCTCAACCACTTTTTAAAACGCGGAGTACCATGTTCGAAATAACACCACTTTTTAAACCAACAAGGAGAACACTTGCGAAAAGAACCCCCTTTTGTGGGAGACGGAATACTGAATGAAAATTAGCCCTTTTAACGAAACTGGCATTCCGCGCTGACCGCACCATGTGCGGTCCCAATCGCGGATGAGAAAGGAAGCGGGTTGTTGCGAGGGGTTAGCATCCCTCCCTGTAAAAACCATCATGCTACAGAAATGAAAACAAGAGAATTTACAATAGAAAACCCAGCCCTGACAGAAGATGGACCTCTAGCTGGAGGGCCAATGATGTGGAGTGGTAAAAGCCGGAATCATGTGGGAGCCACTCAGCCGACTACCATTCTTTCTACCAGGTCTACCATCACCATCGGGACATGGAATGTGAGGACCATGCATGACGAGGGGGAAACAGCTCAGGTAGCTGCGAAGATGAAGAACTACGACCTCAACATCCTAGGGATCTGTAAGTCACGATGAACGGGCGGTGGAAAGAAGAGACTCTCTTCGGGAGAAACCTTTCTGCTTACAGGCTACGAGGAAGAGAATGAACCGCACACTCATGGAGTGACACAAATGCTTTCCAAAGCAGCATAGAGAGCCCTCACAGGTTGGGAAGGCCACGGACCACTCATCGTGACAACATCCTTTAGGACCAAGACTAGGAGACTGAACATGAACATCATCCAGTGTTACGCTCAAACCAACGAAAGCAACGAGGTGGACAAAGAAGAATTCCGCAACAGGACAGCAGGGACTAGACAATATGAACGACAACGAGAACAGGTTTGCAGACCTATGCGCCATAAGCAACCTCGTCATTTGCGGAACACTTTTCCCCCATAAGCGACTCCACAAGGCGATCTGAGTATCACTAGACCACATTACCGAGAACCAAACCTACCGTGTGTGTATATCAAAGAAGTTTCCACTCCAGGATGTGAGAGTCAAAAGAGGAGCCCACATTGGATCGGGCCATCATCTCCTTATAGCCAGACTTAAGCTCAAACTTAAGAAGAACTGGAATGGAGAGACAGGAAAAAGCCAACGCCAACGATTCAACACGGAACTTCTGAAAGACGCAGGCAAGCTGAAGGAGTACCGACTGGCTCTAATCAACAGGCTCCAAGCTCTCCAGGAGATTTTGGAAGAAGAGCCCATAGACAGGCAATCTAAAGCAGTTAAAGAGACAGCGACCGGAATCTGCTAGGAGGTGCTGGGCTGCAAGACACGTAGCCACAAGGAGTGAATATCTGCTGGCCCATTGAAGAAGATTGTGGACAGAAAGGAGAAGAAGGCAGCAATCAACAACAGCCGTACAAGAGCAGGAACAGCCAAAGCCCAGGAAGCCTATGCCAACACTGCCAGAATCACAAAGAACAGCATATGGTTAGACAAAAGGAACTTTGTGGAGGCACGTGCTAGAGAGGCAGAGGAAACTGACCGACATTGAAACGTGAGGGACCTCTACACCACTATTAGAAAGCTCAGTGGAAAGTGGAAAGACCATCCCAGGCGATGAGGGGCGGAGGAAGAGGTGGAGGGAACACTACTAAACCGACCAGCTCCCCAGGACCCACCAGAAACTCAGGAAGCTAACAACGACCTGCTGATTGACTGCAGCTTGCCCAGAAAGGAAAAGATCAGACAGCCCTCGAGCAGTTGAGGACAGGCAAGGCACTGAAACAAACGCGGAAACCACTGTCGATATGCCCCACCCCTGTCTTCAAGAAGATTAGGAAGGAAGAAAAGATGTCAGCAGAGTGGAAGAAATGATACTTACTCAAACTGCCAGAAAAAGAAGACCCAGTAACTGCACACACTACAGACGGATTATATTACAGTCAGTTGCTGGAAAAGTCTTTAGCAGGATCATACTGAATAGGGAGAATACTATAATCGATACCCACCGCCGTGACCAGCAGACCGGCTTTCAAAAAGATTGCTCATGTACGGACCAGATTTTCACGCTGTGTATCCTAGAACAATCCTTAGAGTGGAATGTCTCTCTCTTTGTCAGATTCCTAGACTACAAGAAAACCTTTGATAACGCAGACAGAGAGACTCTATGAAAACTGTTACGACACTATGGAATGCCTGTAAAGCTCAGATTAGTTCATGGACGCCAGATCTCTGATGCTTTCCAAGTCCGAACAGGGGTCAGGCAAGGATGTTTGCTGCCTCCATTTCTGTTTCTGCTCGCCATTGACTAGATCATAGCAATATCCTCTTGTTACATTTGGATGACCAGGACGTACCTAGCTGATTACCTAGTCTTACTTTCGCAGACCCAACAGCACATGCAGGAAGAGACCAGTATCGCGGCAGAGAACTAATCCAAGCTGGGCCTGAACATCCATTGAAGGAAGAGCAAGGTTCTGAAAGAAAATACCACCAGCACGTCTCCCATCACATTGGAAGGCCTAGCACTAGAAGAACTGGACAGCTTAAGAACATATGGTTTGTCAGTCAATACCAAAATCAGGCTCTTCAACACCAACGTGAAGTCAGTCCTGATATACAGAGCTGAGATCTGCAGAGCCACCAAAACAACGATAAAGAGGATCCAGACTTTCATGAACAATTGCCTGAGACGAATCCTGTACAAATGGTGGCCTGACAAGATCGGTAATGAGGAATTATGGCAGCAGACAAGAAATAAGCCGGCAGGAGCTGATATTCAACAAAACCGCCGGGGATGGATAGGCCATACACTGCGTAAGCCAGTAACCAACATCACGAGACAAGCCCTTAGGTGGAAATATCAGGGAAAAAGGAAGAGAGGTCGACCAGTGAACACATGGCAATTTGACCCGGTCGCAGATACCAAGAGGATGGGCCACACATGAGTGCAGCTGGAGAGTCTTACCCAGGACAGAGGAAGCTGGAGAGACCTTGTCGGCGGCCTATACTCTAGCGGGGAAGATGATGATGATGCATCTGGACTCAAAATTACCACTCCCTTCTGTGCGGTGTTTTTTGGGTGGGGGTGGGGGTGGCATGCATGGTAAAACATATGATACCATCCAAGTGCACCTTTCCGGGGGCCTTAATCTCGAGTACACTCACAAGAATCGGGTGGTGGCCATCATGAACAGCATGTGGCACAGCCTTGACACAGAGTCTTGGGTGTAGTCCTGCAAATAAAAAAGAATGAATGACTTTGAGGATTGCCAGCAGTCCGCGCAGGATTTCTTGTAAGGTGGTGCAGATTACTGCCGCACTTCCCAGGGGCATTTTGGGAACATATCTGGCTTCTTTCGCTAGCACGACGTCCCTCGCAATGGAGTTTTGAATAGTGGATTTTTATACGTCTCGGATTATATGAGGGAGAAAAGAAATTGCTAGCCTTTTTCGGGGCTCCGTATAGCCTTTGATGGGCAGAGTAGGTTACTCGTATTATCTGCCGCTCTTTAGTGTGTCATGGAGTAACGCGAGCAAGGAGATCTCTCAAAATGTATCCTTGCCGTATGTCACGATGTACGTTTTGCCTATAAAATCTCACATCTTGGCCTGCGTCGTATCCTGTGGCATTCTTTAATACAGAGCCTTGCGCTGCCCAGTAACTGCTTGCTGATCGCACCTTCTTTACCTCAAAAGATATTTGAGAAATTCAGTGAGTAGCGGAGTAGCTGCGGCTACAGAATCGACCGAGGCACAACCTTCCAAACACCATGCACATTGATCTATACACCAAACGGAGTAAACTTAGCATGCATTTCTGTATACGTGCTGCAATGCGTACTGAAAATTCTTGCTTCTTCAGCTATTTCATTTATTTGGGACAACAGGTGAAGATTTATCGTGTGTATGCGCAGTATGGCCTGAGTCTATCGCGTGTACACTGCGCTTTTCTATAAGTCTTGTGTGTGTGCCTTTGAGCACCGCCAACAAGTCACAAGTTTGGAGCACATTGTTTCGCTGATCTCAATGCTGGATGACAGCAGCACCGTGTTTAACTTGGTCTAGTCCTTTGTGCCGTGCACTAAAGACCCGATCAGTTTTCTAACTATCGCGGCCACTGATAGTTCTGTTCACCAATGTTTGACAAGCTTCACGAATGACACAACTCTGAACCCATCCTAGCGATGCTCTCTGTTTAGCTTAAATACTTGTGGCGGATGAGTACCTTATCTTCCAGACGTACCACAGGTAGCCAAGTTAGCGCATGTTTGAGATGCAGCATCTTTTTGAAATTTAAATTTTTGGCTGCTGGGAGACTCGTTAAACTCGTCAGAGAGGCGCCTGCTTTCAACTGCTTCCAATAATGGGGATGCGTTATGCTTGCGTGGTGATCGTCACACTCCGGATGCTTCGGTGGTGACCTGTACAACCTGCGATCTATTATTGGTCATACTCTGCATTATGTGGCACTGCTCGTCTGTTTTGGCTCTGGGTGGAATTCAGGTGTATTCGGGACTGCTGTGTCTTCCCTTCCATCCGGCTCAGAAGCTTGGCAAGGGGAGACGGCTATCCGTTGGCGTTGCCAGGTTACGCGTTGCTCTGTCACAGGGCTAGGCGCACGCGTCTTGTCCTTTCGGTTGTATGTTTAAGGTGTTTCCTGAGCGACTTGTTAGGGGCGAAGTGATCCTGCCCTTGTTTGCTGAAACACCCACAGAACAGATGGTGCTCGATCTCAGTTTTTTACCCTGTCTGTTTGAAGTTTGTGTAGGTGTTGCCTATTCAAAATGCGATGAACGTGCTCTGAAAGGTGTGATGATACCGTCACAATCTTATCTGCGTAGCTCGGTCCCTGCAATAGTCATGTTGGTCGTCCTTAATTCCTGGGTGTCTTTACCACCCAGGTTAGTCATGGCAGCAACAATTGGTTTAAATGCCACGGCATGCGGCAGTTGTAGTAATTTATTCTGTGATATAACACAGAAGCGTAACTCTACCAAGCTACACTCGTGTTACCTCAGTTTCTGCCGTTGGTAACACCAAAGCCCGAACGTGCTACCTCTGATAACACCGATTTCCTGTAGTGCTAAAGCTGAGAAACGCGTTCGCAGTGCGTATGTAACTGGTACATCCCTCTGCGTGTTAACACAACGCGGGGAAAAGCTACCACTTGCGAAAAGCCGACCGAAATGTATCGCGCGCAACCAAAACTTCTCTTGTAAGTATTTAGTGCCTCTTAGCCATGTATTAGTGAGGTGGTTTCGCTATCAAGCTCTCATCATCACAGTCAAATCACCACACAGTGGTATTCCCGTCAAAATTATTAATGTTGGTTTCTCGGTTTTGAAAGACCAAAATTTATTGATGTAACTGCTTGAAGTACCTTAGCGGCTGCTGTAACGTTGCTGAAGATAAAAAACTGAGAATAACTCGCACAGAAACGAAAACAGATTTTAACACGAAGAAAAATGGGGCCCAAAAGCAAACTTCTTTGTCGTGATAAAGGTTCGACTAAAAAAGTGCCAAAAAGCGGTATGCTAGTGGCATAAACAACTAGGCCAGCCAACACAGACTATTGAATCCGCCGAAAGTAGATTGTTCTTGTTCAGCTCCCCAAGAATGAAATTCGCACAAACTTCACAGCAGCGATCTTCTTGCTTTCCATCAATATTCTGTAACCTCGATTCGAACTTCATACCTTGGATCGGTTCTCCAAGATCAATTTTCATAGTTTATTACTGCAAACTGTTGTTTACTACTAGAAGGCAGATTCAACAGTGTTACGGGTATAAAATTGGTGGAATGATACTTTCCAAAGCATCGGATCAATTATTATTACAATTATTTTTATTTTTCTTATTTTTATTATTGCTATTATTATTATTAGAAATATGCATTACAGAAGTATTACCCAGGACATGCTGCCGTATTAAAACTTCTAGTTTTGCCCTAACGGTTTCAATAAGGTATGTTTATGGAACATAAAATGTTATTGTTGCGACCTTTATTACGATGTTCTTATTTACTAAAAAATACTTTCTGCTTACCGCCATTCGTTCTTTGATGGGCATACCGGTTCTGCTATCTCAAAGGAAAAATCTCTTTTGTACAGGTTGTTAAATATATCTGTGTTAGTGCTTGGCTCATATTTCTCTTCTATAGCTGCCAAGGACTTCGAGCTGAGCGAATCAAAATCTCGCTGAAAGTAAACAGAGTCGGTCATTATTTTATTAGCTTTCATTTTTTGTCTATTTTGAACATATTGCTTTGATAAAAATTATCTTACATTATCATACGTTGAAACAAATTTCAAGTTTGTTGCCAGTTATATACCAGCAAAACGTCAAGACAGAAATTCTCTGACATTTTAGCCCCGTCCACTACCAGCATTGCAAAATAACTCTTCTTTCGTGATGTCGAGGCGGATGAATTGTTTTTGGGGGAAGGGGTTCTGGCCGAGTAATGATACCTCTGAAGATAATTTGTTAAAATACAGGATCCAGGAGATCGTTGGGTTATGATACCCACCCTACCCCTGCCCACCCTCCTCCCCATAAAAAGAAAATAAGAAAAATAAAACAGGTTGTTTGATTATGGTAAGTAAAAATGTATATTAAACTCAGCATTTATCGTGGTTGTGACATTCCCCCACAAATAAAAATTTGGGATCCGCGCATGATTCCCCCTCCCCCAGCTTTATGTTTAATAGATCTACGTAACCAAGTTGTCATTTGCATCGTAACTTGTTGTTTTGATTTGAAAGTTCCTAAGTTTGTTTGTTCGGCTGCTGTGTTTTTGTTTATAAGAAGTACTTGTAGCTACTGTTGGATCAAACAGATGCTTTGAAAAGTATTGTCCAATAAGAATTAATCTCACTGAATAAAACTTCTTGCGTAGTTTCCTATATATCATGGAAAATCCTGTAGTTTATCTGTTCTGTGATCCAAACACCAAACACACGGTAGAACGAATACGAAAAAGAAAAGATTATCTAATCTTGGAACGCAAGGTCATTGATCCACAACGATCGAAAGACGAACTGTAATCATTGCTAAGTGGCTGAAAGGCTGAAAGACTCTAACGCAAGCATTGCAGCTCTGACTGAGGTCACTCTATCAGAAGAAGCTCAATTGGAGGAAGTTGGCATAGGGTGCAAGTTCTTCTGGAAAGCTAAACGCCAAGGCAAACTAAGAATATGGCCCGTGAGTTTGCAATCAGATCGAATCACTGGAATTACTACCAAAGGTCATATCAGATAGACCTATGACCCTTCGACTCAAACTCGGAGAACCACACTATGCAACACTCGTCAGTGCGTAGGCACCAGCAATGACCCACACAGATCAAAGTATAGGGGCCTTCCATGATGATCTAGAGCATGTGATTGACGCCACTCCCCCAAGGATAAGTTGGTAGTATTTGGAAATTTTGATGCCAGAGTAGACTCCGACAACGTGGTATGGTCCAAGGTGCTTGGCAACCAAGGCATTGGCAAAGCTCATTCCAATGGTCAGCTAACCCTTTTCAAAATGGCAGAACATGAGAGGGTCATCACCAACATATTTACCCAAACAAGCAGAGAAGCACAAGACAGTATGGATGTATTCGAGGTCTAAACATTGACACTTTTGTGAGTTTTTAGTGTTTGTACGTGGGTCTGTGTACATGTGTGTAAGTTTATGTGTGTCAGTCTATTGTTAACCAAATGTGTGCAAAATATCTCAAAAACGAAAAGGCAAAACCATTTCAAACTCGATCCATATAACATCTTGATATTACGGACAGTTCTATAAAATTTAACGTCATAACGTAATTTTACAGCCGCTGAACGTTAGAAAAGGTTCAAATATGGGTGGATTGATGCTTGGAAGGTCAGAAAGATTGAACAAAATTTGGACGCGAACCGAATGCACAAGTAGGGAATATGGCGTCAGCACTTAAACATATGCATATTTTGAACAAGATGTTGTGGGCAAAATTTCATGCAATGTCGACTTTTATACGGATTTTTTTGGGTAAGTCTGTGTCAATCTTTAGACCTTTAGTGAAATCAAGGAAAGTGTATGGCGATATTATGTAAATATCTTACATGTAAGAGTTCTCAGTGGCTGAACATCGAAGAAAGTTCAAATCTGGTGGGGTTGTTTCTTGGTAGGTCCGAATGATCGTGCCAGTTGTTGAGAGTAGAACGAACAAAAACGGTACATGATGTCGTCACAGAAAAATATCTTGATAATTAATAGTCGCATCAACATCAAATTTTGTATATGTATTCCTTGGGTCGGTCTAACGCTTGACTCGTGTAGTAAATTAATAAATGTCGTGATTACGTCAAACTATTGTATGCAGGCTTTCTCAGCCGTTGAACATCAGAGAATGCTGAAACTTGGTTGGATTGTTGCATGGTAGGATCGAAAGATTCCATAAAATTTTGTCCGGAGTAGAACTAATGCATTTGCAAATGACGTTATTATTTTAAAAAGTTCTTTTCAGCAAAATATCTCGATAGTCGGATTGACTTAAAATTTGGTGTAGTTATTCTTTGGATAAGTCACACGGTTTTGGTAAACATCAGAATCGTATAGAAAATTAAATTAAGTGTGTAGTGTCAATGCTGAAAATTATTTTGTAATATATTTTGCAGTTGCTGAATCTAACACTACAACTCCCTTTCCCCGTTTTCTCTGGTCGTTTGTTAACCAATCATAGTGATTAAACTGGTGATTTAAGCGTTTTCCTGAATATCCTTGACTGTTGCTGTATTCTTTGGGCTAGAAAACCATGGTAGCATAAATATCACTAAATGGCTATTTCTTTCCCCATCTGTCATTGGTCGTTTTTGTTTGCTACTAATCTACAGCTATTACGTAACATGTCACTCAGTTAGGGGTCAGTATCTGGTAAGGACCAATATCAGGTAATTATTCGATTTGTATGTTTATTCTAAGAAATATGACGCACTTAATTCAGGGAAGTGTTTGAGGAAGCACACCCGCACTTACGCGCCCCACTTACGTTTTACTCAGACGGGTGTCAGGATTTGGAGACAAGGTGAACAATACCCTTATTCAGAAACAAATTCAAAAGCAAAAGATTGACCACGGAATATTTTGGTCGTATTTACTATTAGTTATTATCTAGCGGTTAGCATCGTTTGTAGTAACTGGAAGTAGTTTTCAAGTTTACAGAGGACCAAAATGCCAACCGAAATGACTTATCTTTTTATCAGGTTTTGACTTATCAGGTATGACGAATTCCTTTCTGGTGATTTTTGACCAATGGCAATGTAAGGAGACAATGTATCCATCATAACTTTAACTACATTTAGGGTGCAAATCCTTAATATAACGTTGGGTAACAAGTTTAGGGTTGTGCTTAGAGTCGTACCTATACTGGATGGTCGGGAAGGCTGTAGTAAAACATATTTGTAACGACCACCGTCAAGACCCAGATAAAAGACGTAAAGTAAAACGTGTTTGCGGCTAACTCCTCCTGAATTCTGATGCAATGACGTACAATAAAATCTGAGTGTCCTGCCCACCTTCAAGACCTAGATAAAAAAGTAAGTACAGAAAAACTGTTCTATTAACCAACTTGTAAACCAGATAAAAATGACGTACAAGCCTGTTTTAGCTACCACCTTCCACACTCGGATAACAACGATATAAAAATGCCTTAATATCTACCTTTCAAATTTGGGCAAAACGTGCAATAAAACCTGGATCCAAAGGCGCCGTAAACCTGTCTGTGGTGGTCACCTTCCAGACCCAGATAAAACACATGAAACTGCACTTGTATAGCAAAAGAGGATTGAAATACCCACAATTCAAGTTACGTACACCTCTTCCCTCAAAAATGGGGAAAGATGACAAGTAAACGGTATTATTTTTCTGAAACGGAAACGTTTGTTTAAAAAGAGTACTTTGGCGTGCTTGGGTACACTGTTGTTTTCGAGCACTGGTCGCTCTACTTTTGTTTATTGTTTTTTTTTATTTATAAATTATATAATTATATAATTCTTGATAGTAAGGGAGCAAGACAGGAGTGATATAAAGATAATTCGTGCCAACCCTGGTTACAGTTATTGGCCTGATCATCGCCTTCTTGGAAGCAAACTAAAGCTCTCTTCTGTTCGACAGCAAAAAAGATAGCGCCAACCTCAATCATAAAAGTTCAACATAACAGGTATTGGTTCCACAGACGAAGCTTAAGAGCTGAAAAACAATATTTTATAATTAACTAATGAAACCTCAGACGATGACAGAGATGTTGAGCATGGAGGGAATTCCGCGTAAATACGTTCAAAGCAGCTACCGAAGTACTAGGTTTCGTCAAACGGAATCACCAAGACTGGTTTGATGACAACCCTGAAGACATGCGCCGTAAGATGCTGATGCCATGCACCGCGTAATTCTGCAGTACGTGAATGACAAGGACTCTCAATCGAGGAAAAGTGAATATTGTCACATAAAAGCCTAAGTTCAAAAGCGTCTATAAGCCATGAAACATACGTGATGGGATGAAAAAGCTCAAGAGCTACAGCAAGCTGCATACAAGCATTATTCTTAGGCTGAAAGCTGTTTGGACCTCGAGCGACTGGCACATCGTCAGTCTTTAACGCTGACGGTACAAAGTCACTCATCGACAAAAAAGACATTATTAAAAGCACCTCGCAGCCGCCCATACTGTTGAACATGGATTTTCTACATTTAATGAAGTACTGAAAGCGATTTAGCAGTTGTTCTCAGGGAAACCACCTGGACCTGATGGCATTCCTTTCGAGATCTACAAGAATGGAGGCTGGTATATGGTAGCAAAAAGCATATGGTATTGGTGGCAAGCTGACAAAATTGTTCCACTGTGCCCGGAAGAAGTTCCACATGACATAAAAGGTGCCTTCCATCTGTGATAACCGCCGAAGCGTTTCGCCAGCATCAATACCTCTTAAAATGCTAGCACGCGTCATACCGAATTGGCTACTCAAAGCAGAATAAGTAATGGTTATATAGACGTTCAGTGCGGTGCGGTTTTCACAGCGAACGCATCGTAACTGATACGATTTTTGCTATGAGGCGACCGTAGGAATAACAGAGCAGAACACTTACAAAAGCCTTAGATACATGAGTAGGGAAGGATCATGGTAGATCCTACACAAAGCAGGATGCCCAGATAAGATGATCATGAACATACGTGCATTCCATGATCCCACAACGGGAAGAGCAAATAAAGCAGTGATTTCTCAGCCCCGTTGGAAAACAGCAGTGGTAGGAAATAAGGCTGCTCTTTGACGATGACTTTGCCTTGTCTGTTTACGGCATTGAAGACACACGGATCATTGCAGGCAGGCTTGCTGAAGCAACAGAGAAGTTCTATCTTACCATCAACCTGAAAACCTGAAACACCGCATTAGCCGTATCAGCCTGCCGATGATGATAGACAGCTACAGCCTGTAATCCCTTGTCATGAAAACTGGCTCGCTGTAGAAAAAAGTCAACATTCTGGTGTAACATTATCTTTTATAAAGGATAATGTACTGTATGCATGCTCCTTACCCCTAGGAGGCAGAATCCACACCTTTGGTAAAATTGGAAAGAACTGGAGACACCAACAAAGGTTGTGAGATGGCTAAGATGCGGGTACCCCTACCATTTTAGAAAGTAAAGGGCCACCCATCTGGCTTGCTGAAAAAGCACACCCGTCTAACACGTACACTTATTAGACGTGCACGATGTCCAGATGTAACCACTACATCACAAATACATGCGTTTCGTGTGGAGGAGCACAGGCATTGATACTAAGCGCTACTCTTTGGTCTTTGGTCTTGCACCGGCATCTCGGTCTTCAGCAAGGCGATGCGTTTAATGAAGTCAGGGAATTTATGTAATTTCAATACCTGGACGACTGGCTGAATGCTGTGCTCAACCGATAAATGATCACGAATCAAACGTTGCATCTGTTAGACAAATGTTGGTAGTAAACCTGCCCCTGTTTTCCTTCTATTCGTCCTACAATATTTGAGACGAAATTTGGCACACGTGTATAGGATACCAAGGATACCAAGGTCAAGCTCAATTTGAGGTCAAAGTTATTTTTCTACAAAATGTTTTCCAGAAACCCCCTAGCATTTGAGTTAATGGAGCTTCACATTTAGTAAACTTACAGACAATTATAAGGTCTCAGTGAAGTCGCAAATATTTTTTACCTTGACTTCAAAGGTCAACAGATAAAAAAGCCAAAAATGTAACAAAAAATGTCAAAAAGCAACAAAGAAGCATTCTTGTATTTTCTTTAAAATTTTCAGCAAACTAAAGGGGGTGATTTTGAAAGATTTCTCGTCCAGAAGAAGCTAAATAATTGCCCCGCCTTTTTGCTTAGCTGCTGTTCAATAGGCGTTTGTAATTACTTGGTACTGCTGAAATTCTGGGTAAATCCTGTGTGATTCACAGCATTCCTTTCCAGCTCCGAAGCACACAAAAGTGTTATTTAATTCAATTATAAAAGGAAATCTTAATGTTCGTTATAAGTTACAAAACGCCCGCGCTAAAAAATTAAACTCCAAAAAGAGGTAATAATACGCATTTGATAACTTAATTGCCATAACTGACCTCCGATTGTCGCTCCTGGACCCCAAAGAATTTCGGTTTACTTGTAAATACATTGAGCCAAACAGTGAGAAACATGGTTGTTTTAGCGATGAATGATTTACAAACAAAGCCAAGTGCAATAAAAGGAAATAAGTTACAAGAAGCAAATACAGAATACATGAAGGTGTGATGTTACGTATAATTTCATTATTATTATTATTATTATTATTATTATTAATATTATTATTATTATTATTATTATTACACATTACGCTATTTCAAGATGAGCTACATCAAAGAGGTACAATAAAGATTTAAATCAAAATTGTCTAACTATCTAAAATTATTTTAAAGATTGCATTTTTTATATTTTATTCCACTGCTTAAGAGATTTCAAAGGTTAATTATAAAATGCGCCCAGTGACGAGGTACAAGGTACCGCATAAAATGATGATGATAAGCACATTATACAATTGAGATATAGTTAGGAGGGTAACGTGCAGTTTTGTTCACCAGAGGCTGAAATGTTGCACAAAGCGAAGTCTTTGGTACATACACACATTTGCTTAAATTAACGAATTTGGGCTATGTTGTCACTCATCCAGCACTTAACTCCTAGGAAGCGCACTACGTCAGAGCCTTCCGTCATGGTCTTGAGTTCTTAGGAGCATTGTCAGAAAGTACTCTCTGTGCCGTTCATACGTTGTAACGCTTCGCGCTTGAAAACCAGTTTTTGTGTTTTAATTTGTTATATTATTGGGAAATTCGAAGTAAGTTTAGAAAGAGCTTTGGAATTTTTAAAGATTCGCAAACATTCTAAAGATTTGCTACACACCTCTCGATCAGTCAGAAAGACGCTTTTTGTTTACAAATGCAACAACGTGCATTATCTAACAGTCTACAAAACTTCGCTCATTACATTCACTCGCAAAAGCAAACTAAAGCATACAAAATCTTATACGATCTTACATGCGTTAGTTTGCAAATGTTGGAGTTACTTCGCTCTGGTATGCATGAGTATGTTTTAGTGTGCTTTTCCTTGAATTTGTACGAGTTGGTGATTGTAGTGGTTTTTGCGGCTTTTCGAAACATACTTTTATATGGTTTAGTATGCTTTTATCTGCTTTTGCACGAATTAACACGATTTTGTCTCATTGAACCAAGTGCAAGTCTGCAGTTACCATAGTAATTAAGAATGAACCAATTAGGTCTCATCAACAAAATTCAATGCTTCACAACTTATCAAGCCGCCGTTGTGACAAGTGAAAATAAAAAAACTGATTAAATGATAAATGGTGAAGATTAAAACGGATTTGCTTGCACGAACTGGGATCAAAGTATTACGATACAGACGACATCTGTACCGAAATATCAAAGAAAATTTTACATTTTTATTTGAGATTTCCACCTGTATACAGTCGTTCATATTTGATATGTTTTATATGTTTAAGTTTGCTTTCAATGTCATTTTGAGCAGACAGACACGCACATAAGTGCATAAACAAACTAAACCATGCAAAAGCAAACGCCGCAGCCTGCAATAGTATGCAATAGAATGCAATTTACCTGCATACAAATTTCGTACAAGATCGTAAAATTGTATACGATTTTATACGAAAATTTCTTTAAAAAAACATGCAAAATCTTATACTTTCTTATGGACGTTTCGCGCGATAGAATTCAAATCACTCTTTCCAGCAGCTCCTGGAACGTTGCTGGTCAGGTCACGTGGAACCCTATCCAACCGAGTTAGCAGCACCCTACCTTGATTGTGGAGTTACGAAGTACGAAGAAATAACCAATATTCCATCCATACATTACCCATCCTATGGCCGCAAAGTAAAATTTATGGCTTATTTAGATCCAGATACGTAAATTAGACCACTAATCCGGGTCAAAATTTCAAGTTTTCCGATCAAAATTATCAGCCCATAATTTTAAACCCACAATCCGGTTTGTATTTCTATTTTTACCTATTATATATACCCATTATTTATGAATTAAAGGTACTTAGCAAAAAATAAATAAAATCATGAGTGCAGTGAGATATGATTGCGAATAATGAATATCACCAGATAACAGTTTTCAACATAATCAATGTTAATAACAACCGAACACATTATCTTTATTATTATCATAATTATGATGTTGTGGTTGTATTGCTTCAAATCGCCGGGGTGTTATTGGAAGTAAAAATTTTGAGAATTCATGCGAACCCCCTCTCCTTCCTCTAAAAATCAAATGAATTGCATTTCAGTAAGAATTCAAAAGTTAAAAATCATCTCACAGAATCTATTACAGACCAATCGGACTAAACGGCTCTCGTTTTTTAAGTTTGTTAGTAATAATTACAAAAAGAGGAAGCATGAAGTCGTCGTGGCCTAGTGGTAAGGCAGTTCACTTAAATCATAAGATTAACGGTTCGAATCCCATCAAGACCCGCTTTTTTTCTAAAGGACGGCTGAAATATGTCATAACATCACCTTGATCTGAATTTCTGGTGTTAAATTTTGAGTTATTTTTATGGCCATAACGGGAACATTACGGGTCATCATTAATTTCACTCATAATTTTGGTCTTGACTTGAAATTCAAAAAATATAAATTATTGGGGGAGCGCGTAGCGCTCAAATTGATATTGAAAGCACATTTAAACATATGAAAGCATATACAATCATACTAAACAATAAAACGTCTTCCATGATTTCAAACATGAACGACTGTATACATGTAAATTTTCTTCTTAAAATCTCACTTTTTGTATGATATTTTGGTGCAGGGGTCATCCATGGCGTAACGTAAATACTTCGATCCTAGTTCGTGCAAGCAAACCCATTTTATTCTTATCCATTTTTTATTTAATCACTTTTATGGATTTTTACTTGTTGTCACAACGGCGGCTTGATAAGTTGTGAAGTTTGAATTTTGTTGATAAGACCTAATTGGTTCATTCTTTACTGAAATGGTAACTGCAGACTTGCACTTGGTTCAGTGAGACAAAATCGTACTTACTCGTACAAAGCAGATAAAAGCATACTAAAGCATATAAAAGCATGTTTTTGGAAAAGCCGCAAAAATCACCACAGTCACGAACTCGTACAAATTGAAAGAAAAGCGTACAAAACATACTAATGCATACCAAAGCGTACTCATTGTATGTGCGATCGTATAAGATTTAGTATGCTTTCGTTTGCTTTTGTGCGGACTTCTCGCGTGGGCTTCACACCTACACATCTTCCAACTCTTTTCCAGAGGACGAGAACCCAAACCTTGAGTGCTTTGAACCCAAAACTGGTGTGTGACAGTTAATTACTATATAATGCTTTATTAACGAACAGTCTTGATATAGAGAGGATCCTTACTCGCAAATGTAAATAGAAACGAACCACACGCCTGATACAAAATCCTGGGAGAACAATGCGATTGTATCCATCTCTTGGGTGGTGATGTGCGTCTAACTCACGATGCATGCTTTGATGTCAGAAAGATTGTCTTCCACTCACCGTGTTCCTTCTGAATGTCGACTCTGTATGCCCGATGCTAACGTCAATAAAAGGTAAACCTTAACGTGGCATTTTCGGGAGATATTTTGCTATCTCCTAACATCACTGCACTCAGCAAATGCTTCAGTGCCAGAGGGAAATCCCACTGAGTTTTGTTCGACTGGATATTTAGCTTGAAATATCTGAACAGTCGGGTTAAGGCTTGGTCCTCCGCTCGGCCATAGCCTGATGTGGCTTTGAGACGAATACCAATAGCAGCCATACAGCCCCGAATTGACCTTAATTTTAGGTTTTCTTCTGTGACTTAAGGAGTGGACTGCTTGTGACTTTGCAGCATTTATTGACGAACCTCTTGAAAAATCTTATTTCTTTGGGAAGGATGGGTTGTGGCACTAAATGTAGCTAGTGCAGGGAGGGGGAGTTTGTCTAGTGAGACTGGGAAATAATTCTCCAGTGTCGCCGGATTTTTACCAGCTGCAACGCTCTTAGGAGGGAAGACCAAGGGACTATCAGCTTATAGAGTTTGAGCTCCAGGATTTGAATCGTGGGGACTGCTTGATTACCCATTGGAAGGATTACGGGGCAAAACACTACTCCGTCTGGATGGCTTGTCCTGACCTAGATGCTAGGTCTGCCAAGATGCACCGGAATCTGGATCCGATTCTGTCTGGCTTGAAATATTATTTTAGAAGTCGTTTAACCTCCCCTTGAGAATGGTCGTAGTCAGAATGAATCTCCATGTACTGAAGAATTGTAGATCGATTTTTCCTTGTTGAGAGGTACGGCAGCGAGGGGCGAGGTCTACGTGTGCGTGAGCTCCTCTTCAAAGGCTTGGTGATGTACAGACACCTGGCCAGATGGGCTGCTCCTCCTTCACCACTACCGCTTCATGCTTGGGGTGATGATCCAGCACCGGATGAGTAGGTGATGTCAGCATCTGTGGAGTCGCCATCGGGATGGAGACGGGTGGAGAAAGGAAGCTTGGTGTGTTACCTGGATTTTGTCAACTTTGCAGGGTTTTCCAGGCCTTATCCAATAGGGATCGCTCGGTGTAGGTAAGCCTAACTCAGCAACAGTTTCAGAAAACTCTTTGGCTTTATATGCGTGTCTCGTCACAGAGTGATATACCCTTGCTTCTCCTGCAACATTTGCAGAGTGAACGTGGCTTGAATGCCGAAATTGAATGCATGCACAGGGTCTTCGCGTACAAATTGAAGATTATTCCAGTTAAGTGTAAATGATATCAACAATCAAGTCTACACTTATTGTCTTGACTCAGCTAATTGCACACAATAAATGGAAAGACTGCCCATTTCCTGACAATTTACATGATTTATTGAGGGGATATCCTTGATCGAACCAATTGGACGGAGCGAGAAAGGTGGTTGGTAGGGTAAAGATCAAGAATTTCCGGAGAATGCACCAAGCGAACCACTAACACCAAGGCCAGTTACCAAGGCATGTTCAATGGAACTGAAATGACTTCTAACTAGATGATGTGTGTGATCATTTGCTGCCTGTTGCTGTCGTAAATCCAGTGGAAAATCCGAGGCACACGTTTCAGGGCAAACAAGGGTTAATGTCTCGCCGTGGCGTAAACTCGGCATCTACGACTACAACAGTTTTCAACGTACTAAATCAGAGCCTCTAATAAACCTCTTTGCAGTGATAAAGCAGGTAAGTATTAGTTTAATAAACAACAAAATACTACATCGCACCTTTTCAGCTGAATCCCACATAATAAATAAATAAATGGCGTTGCCAAAAACCTTTCCGGTGTCCCTTGTTACAATTTCAAAGCGACTGAACCAGCAGTCTTAGCTGGAGATTACCTTCACACTGACTCGACATTCATCAGGAAAGGAGTGATACCACCACA
Organism: Protula sp. h YS-2021; assembly: GCA_949752745.1. Taxonomy (NCBI): domain Eukaryota; kingdom Metazoa; phylum Annelida; class Polychaeta; order Sabellida; family Serpulidae; genus Protula; species Protula sp. h YS-2021. The sequence continues at coordinate 47,499,054 of OX457025.1, read as the reverse complement.
CCTAGACTTGCAAACGCTTTTCCCATTTCCAATAAACTAACAGCGCGTATTCCAACGTGTTCTTTAAGTGTTGCAGATTCTCTGACCAGTGGAACCGAATGCCCATGCTAGGTGGCACGGGCCAATTCACTGCTCACCTGCTTGGACATTCAATTTGAATGGAACAGAGAAATCGTCTTGTATGTGTTGGTTGAAAACACCGCACAACCACATCAACGACAGCGAGCTCTTCTTTCTTGTGCTTAGCAAGCATGATTTCTAAGCGGTCATCTGTCTTTATTAATTTATTTTGTTTGAGATCTTCAAACTTTTTTTAATATCGAGTTTGAGAATGACATGACACATTAGTCAGTGTAACACATGTAAGTAAGTGTAACAGATGTAACGAAGCTTCTTCCACAGTTATAATTTACTCCTCTAGTTACTTCGCAGTTTTAGTTTAATCGAAATCAAAATTTTTATAAAGTTGTTTATAAACAGTAAGACTGAACTTTTCGATTCTTGGTCTATGGAAAAGATTTCTCATACATTTTAACAATCTCTGTCCAAGGTTACTCCAAATTTGCACAAAAAATAATAATTATAGAGGGTATCCTGACAATATGCCTTTCAACAGTACGCCTAGGATGACTGGTCTGAACTGTATAGTGCGACAATTCGTCTGATTTTTTCACTTTGAATTTCATGGGTAACCCCATGTTTACTCGTACTGGGATTCGATGTTCACTTTTCATCCTTACTCCTGTGAAGAAACACATTTTGTAGCATATGTAAATTTTTTTTATTTTTGAGGGCCCTTCCAAAGGTTCGATGAAGAAATGACCGTTGCTGCAAATCCTGAAGATCAATTGGATGAAGTGTGGGAGAATTACATCCAGTGGTAGCGGCGCAGCAACAGTTTGATTTGCCAACTGCGGTGTTAATACTTTGTGATAGGTAGCCTAGTTATTTGTGCCGCTAGCGTACCGCTTTCTGGCGCATTTTCAGTCAAACCATAGGCTTTGTTACTCTACGGGATGTTCGGACCCCTCCACGGCAAATTTTGGCTGTTTTTTGGTTGTGAGTAACACGGCGGTGCCCTCAGCACTTGAGCAAACCAGGATTGTCAATTTTACGGGAAACCAGGGCATTTGCCAGATCTCCAGCTTCATCAATGTTAAAGGGCTCTCGATAGTTCTTTCAGATACCTGCAACTTTGGGTTTTGACCACGTCACACGGAGAAATAAGCAGTTTTTAACTTTGGCGGGAAGGCACTCACAATGCGGCAAGTTGACAGAGACACAGCTGGTCTGCTAACAACGTTGCCTTCCTGACTCCTGGTCATGAGAGTGTAGGAAGCTGCTGGCCACCTATGAGAAATGTTTTGGAGGCGTGCGAAACGTCTCAGTAATTTTCCCGCTACAGGAGTAGTACCGTAAAATCACACACTGAAGCACTGTGTGATGCTACACGTCCATCGATAATATGCATTGAAGAAAGAAGCGTGCCTCGATGGCTCAGTAGGCAGCGCGTGAGTCTCACATTCTCAAGATCGTGAGTTCGATCCTCACTCGAGGCAAAAATACTGCCATTAAATAACATTTCCTGTGTTTGCTTGCAGTCATGAACATGCATGGTAAAGAAGACACGACCTGGACACGCAGGTCTTAATGACGATCCCCACGACTATAGCAGGGATTGTGCTACTCGCTTCGGGGAACAAGACTGCGACGGTGAGATAACATGTGCAGTCTGCCAGGATCTCCCCTAAGTGTGGCGGAGCTTGATCAGCCAGTGTCGACGCCAACTACTAATATACAAATGAAAGAGCTGTGGTCGAGGACAATGTCCTCGGAGGATACCCCAACTCATGAGCCATCAGACAATGATCCCGGCACCCCACTGTGGGATGAAAAGGTGTTGTCGGGACCGGACTCGCGCACGGAGAGGTCGCCCAAGAGACGCCGCCCGAAAACGGAAAGGACCATCCGTGTGTCGTTGCAAGAACTAGAGCAAAAACCGATAATCATTTGAGGAATCCACTGTTAGGGCCGCCAACAGCGCGTACACGTAGGGAACGTGGGGTCACGCGACCACGAACGCTGTTGACACGCCCAGCATACATTGATACAAGCCACCAGCAGAGAAGCCGGCTCTCCCGATACAGATAAATCTTGAAGAGATCCTCTGCAACGCACTACAGCAGCAGGCAACCGTGATCTCACAACAACTCGTGGGGCTGCAGGCGCATGCACCGAGCGCGACAATTACAAGACCGGAGCAGGCGAGGGAGCTCACACCCACACCTACACTACAGACAACAGAACCACAGAGGGCTACCTCTTCGCCTAAGCCGACCAGCACGAAAGGGGAACTATCACCTCTAGCCACACTCATGATCCAGATGGAGGATGAGAAGTATAGCAGTACGGAGCGCGAACCCCCAGGGTTTAGAGGTAGAAGCCGCAGACGCCTCATTCTCTAGCGATTCTGAGTCCCCAGGTTCCTCACCTCCCCGCCGACGGAGGAGACGAAATTGGGTGCCCAGCCGAGGTCGCACACCCACACTCTCCGACAGTGAAAAGGAACACAGGGAACGACCGAGTGCAGAGCGAGCCCTACATTCAAGCACTCGTAATCTGGCGACTTGCTAAGATCACAGCGGAAACGCGATGTGTCCCCATGGAGAGGTGCACGGAAAAGGAGGCGCTTCTCAGATGAAGGGCCCCCCAGCAAGGGAAGTGAGGAAGTGGGGTCAGCCACAACTGTCGACCCTCTGGATATCCTGTTTCACGATGTCGCAGAAGTGATCCAGAGATTCTCAAATGCCGCGGGAGCAGCGCCCAGAATTGATGGCACTGGATACAGCAGCGGGCATTTTGGATGCTATCAGGTTGAAGGAGGCAGAGTTTCAGGCAAAGGACTAGAATTTCGGGAAGGCTCTGGGCTTCAGACATTTGACAACACAGTCAATTTCGAGCCACTTACATACCCTAAGTACCCTAAGCACGCCCCAATAGTTTCTTTTTATGACCCTTAAATTCACAAATTGACTTTGCATTAAAGGCCACTGCGGACAATTTTCTGGTCATGCCTGTACGATTAGTTCCATTAATACCAGGTCCATTCGCAACAATGTATTATATTTAAGAGATTTTATCATTGAAAACAATATTGATATCTTATGTATTACAGAATCTTGGCTAAATGGAGATGATATTCCAATTGCTCAATGTATGTTATGTAATCAATGTATGTTGTTATTTCTTATTCGCCAACATTCAAGAATTTATTATGATTAAAAAATGTCCCAATATAGGGCACTTGCTTCTAACCCCGCAGATAACACCACCCCGCAAATACGACCACTTTGGCCCAGCCCCACAGCTGGTCTTATTTCCGGGATTCTGGTGTAATTGCATCTTTCACATTTCGACACGCTAACATTTGAATCAGTTATAAGGATTACTCAAGTCTTCTCTCCACGGCTCTCCGAGACTAATTTGTTGGACTATTCCCCCCACCTTGGATTCTTCGCCCCAAACCGCTCGACGGTTCGCACCAAAGCTTTGGACTGTTCGCCCAACGCCTCTGGCTGTCGGGAAACAAGTATTTAACTCCGTTTTGCCTATTATTTTGTTTTATAGAAAGGCATCCAGCGAAATTTATGGTTGATACATAAATATGCTTAACACAGCGAAATTATGTCCTTTGTGATGTTAATAAGAAAAGATCTGAGAAGAATGCTATTAGTATGGATCGTGGGGTGAAGAATTCATACAGGTGGGTGATGGGACGAAGAATTCATACAGGTAGGTGATGGGGCGAAGATTTCATTCAGGTGGGGCGAAGAATTCATACAGGTGGGTGATGGGCGAAGAGTTCATGCAGGTGGGTGATGGGGCGAAGAGTTCATACAGCTGGGTGATGGGACGAAGAGTTCATACAGGTGGGTGATGGGGCGAAGAATTCATGCAGGTGGGCGATGGGGCGAAGAGTTCATACAGCTGGGTGATGGGGCGAAGAATTCATACAGGTGGGGCGAAGGGTCCCTAAAGGTGGGGCGAAGAGTCCAAAGGGAGATGATGCGAAGAGTCCACAGCAGAAGTGGGTCGATGAGTCTAGAAAACATTATAACACTCAGCTGGGCTTTTTCTTAAATTTGCACCAGTATCACGATTCCCGGATACGTTTCATCATTGTCTTCGATCAAGTGGAAGTAGCGCCAAACAGGAAGTAGTACGCTTACGATGTTTTCAAACTTAGGCTTGATTCCCTGGGATTATACAAGTGGTGGTAGAGCAATCTGTAGCGTGTGAGGTTATAAGTGTGGTCGGCCTGTTTACCGGCAATTTTTGCCCCTTAGTTTAAACCTTTTTCCTTTCTTGTTGAAAATAATCCACCGTTAGAATGATATAGAAAGTTTCCGGGAGGGAGGAAATTTCCGTCTATTATTCAGCGTTATTATTTCAGCCTTGATAGCTGTTGCCCAGTTACCCAAGTCCTTTCCATTCCACTCTTAGGGTTTAATAAATTATGATCATGAAATTAATTTTTTGGAATCCCTTTTGAAGGATTTTATATTGGCTTGTCAAACACAAGGGTCTTTCGACCTCAAGGGACTTTACCCTTTCAAGCGACATGTAACAAGTGGAGGAGGGGGGGGGGGGGGGGTACAGTCGTTCAGCACTTACCCTGTTATGGTGTATGTCTGGTTTCCGTGACCCTGCGTAAAGTCGTCGCTCCATCAGCGAAGGATACTGCAGTAAGTACGAGTAGAATCCACGAAGTTTTTCTCTCAAAACAGCAGAGTGTTTTTCTGTCAAGGTATCGGCGAGCTCTGGCGTCCCAGATTTGCTCAGCAGCTTATCAGCCAAAGCTGTGAACAAATGCCATGGCTTAAGGAAAAGATCTGCTGATTAAAAAAACGCAATACTTTGTTGCAGTTAGGTAAAATCACATAATAATCACCTTTAAAATGCAAAATTTTGGCTTGCAAAATGGCAATGGTGAGGTACGGTCTATTACTGTATACTGATAACCTGGGCATAGATAAACATTTGTTCAAAAACCTCACTCAGCTCCTACCACATCATGGTAATAACTGATAAAATGTCCATCGTTCTATTCCTAAACACTCTCTCTCTAAATGTTTGCCATGTCAGGAGAAAATCCCCCTGCCTTAATCAACGACCTTTGACCACTAAGATATGACACTGAGCCATTAAAGCTTATCCAGTCAACCGAGGCGTCACCTGGTAGATGAGTCACAAACGATGCTGCCAAAACAATGGCATCTACTGAAGATGCGCTGTATTTTAACTTTATTTTAATTTTATACGACTATTTATCACATAAAAAAATAGATGGCCACACCGATACGTTAAACAAGACCGGACTTGGGCATAGATTACACGCAAAAGGTGACAAAATACTCGTTATCAAATGGATGCCATTCGGAAAAACGGGGATGGAGGAGGGAAGTGGCGGTGGGGAGGGGGAGGTATGCCCTTGATAAAAAAAGAACGCACCAGATATCAAAATACTTAAGCTGATCCGGAGATTTTTTTCTTTTACATTTTTTTTAATCAGTGATATCATTACCGACACAGTAAAGGTTGTTCTATCATTTACTAAATATGCTAACAGATCTCTGAGTAATTGTAGATATCATTGATTTAAAATATCTGATATCAACTTTTAGCATTTCTGATTGAACTGAGATATTTGTATTTGACGCTAAGATATCTCGTTTAAAATGAGATGACGGTACTATATTAAGATTGTAATACGGCTAATTATTGCTAATTAGTTTTTGTGATCGTTTTGTGGTTTATTTTTAATTTTGAATTCGTTTTATAATTTGCTAGTCTTTTTATTTCTTTAACACGAGAGACACAAACTGAAACGACTCAAAAACCCAGACTGCCGCCGCGTTTACTTTTATTCAACTCTAAATATTTCGCAATCCCCAGTGTATGACGCAGGGGTTCAAGCTGGAATTTTAATGCGTTTTAAATGGTGAAACTTAATGTGTTTTTAAACTATTTTAACTCAAACGACTCAGGATGTTTCCAATTTAACAATGGCGTTCTCGCGTCAAAACTACGTAAAACAAAAAAGCTATATCTATAGAAATCGAAGCATCTCGAGATACTTATAGATATCAACAAAGATATATCTTAATATGTAAATATATTTAAACTTATTTAAATATCTCTGATATAAATAGAAATATTTATTTAATTCATTACTTGTAAGTAAATAATGCCTAGTTAGTGGTCTTTGCTATGATAACGTTTCCCTTGCTACCCCCGTCTATTGGCAGAAGTTTACAATGCGGGGTTCTTCGCAGCTGCCAAAATAGGTGGGCTTTCGCGGACATGTTCTCTGCCCACACCAATCCCAGTACAGCATTTAATTTGCCACATGAGGAGCAAATTCCTTTCATATTTGTAACTCTTTGTTAACACCCGGCACTCGGTATCATATGTGTTACAATGCGAGTCCTCCACAAAAGGAGAAAAGGGGTAATTTTGAGGCCAGAAGAGGTCGGAGCGGGATGCCAATTTCGGTAAAAGGGAGTAATCTTCATTCAGTACCCCATGTTTCCCACAATAAGCAATCTTTCAGCACTGGGGCATTATTTAACAATTAGCCTTCCGCGTTTAGGGGTCATTTCAAAAAGTTATGGACATGTCTAGTAACTAGTCGGTGCGTGAGTAACCCCCTTCCAACCCCCCTCCCGGAGAATAATATACACTTTCCTTCTTCTAAGGTGACACGTGCAGATATGTTATTGTATTTATATATGCAAATGATTATTGACATCTAAAATTCGACAATAACGTATGGAATGCCGTTTTAACATTTAATGCTTATTTTTTATATCAAAAATTGATTTTTATTGAGATCAAGAATTAATTTTTGTAATTATATTTTTGATATCTCTAAATATATTCCTGACCTTAAAAAATAATTCTTGATATCAACAAATATTAAGAGATATCAAGAAATATTTAGTTATATTAAAAAATTATTAATCTCTAAAATTGATTTTTAGAGATCAAAAATTCAATTCTTGATAGCAAAAATGAAATATTTGATAGCAAAATTTCAAATATGAGCTAAATAATTTTGTTTCCTTTTATTGATATCAAGAATTTATTTCAGATGTCATTATTTCAGAATGAGATCTTTTTTAATTTATATTTTGAAATCTGCAAATGGTGTGTGATCTAAAAAATTACTTCTTGATATAAAAATACCAGTCTATCTTTTTTATAAAAAAATGAGAAGCACACATCTGTGAATAAAATAATGACTGGTCCTTGTATACAGAATCTTTCTTCTAATTTTTTTAACTGTGCTATGCTGCTTGTAACCAAAGAATATAAACAGTGGCGTGAAGTGGTGAATAGGAAAATTCGGGCCTTGTAAAATTAAAAATTATTCTAACTTGAAAATTTTGTTTCCAAATGGGAATAAGCATGTAATTATTCGGATTTTTTTTTTCATTTTTCCTGAAATACATATTTTTTTTACTTGAAGTGTGTCCAAAAGACATTACATAAGAAGAATAGCGATCACTTTGACCTTCTCTGACAAGGTTACGGTAGAAAACCGGATGTTTGCCAGGTCCCGAAAACAGTCAGACGTAGAGAGATTTTGAGGACAGATTCGATCTTGTAAGACTAAAAATATCACATAAGAAGTACATCGATTACCTTTACTTTCTCAATCAAATTCAAGGCTGAAAACCGAAAGCTGATCATTATCTAGAAAATGGTTAGAGATAGAACAATTTCTAGCCCCTTTCTGATCCTGTGTACCTAAAAGACTTTACACGAGAGGTACTCCGGTGGAAGCTAATGTTGAGCACTATCTCGAAAACGGCCAGAAGAATTCTAAACAAGATAGAGTGTGAAGTAAGGAGTAACTACGTGGTATTTTCGTAATATCTGCACCTTGTAAACCATATACCCTTTCTTCTTTATGAAAGTGATTCATTCCACTATCTAGCGGAATTCGGTCTAGTTGTTTCTGTTGTATGCTGACATCCCGGATCAAGATCCGATATTAAAGACAAATTCATCGAATACTTATTTACACTTTGTGTATTAGCTTAATCGAGTGGAATATAGTACTCCCTTTCCCACAAAAAGTGCACTCCTCCTTGGTTAAAAAGAGGTAATATTTAAAACTTAGTACTCCGCTCTTAGTGTGATTTTCAAAAGTCATGGGCATGTGTGGTGACAAGTTGGTACAGGAGACCCCCCTCGGGAGCGTTAACACTGCAGTTTTGCTGAGGATAAAATGATTACGAAAGCCAGGCAGATCCGACAATCCACAGTGTGCACTGTCATGACGCGGATTTGTCTTGCGTTAGTTGTGCTAACCATAATTAACACTTGACAAGCCTTTGGCTTGCAAGAGTTATATGAATTTGTGCGAGCAAAATTCGTCCTTTTTTTTTTCTTCTTGACACTTTTTCCGATTTTTTGTGTCTTCTTCTCCTCTGACACTATGGGCCCTACGACCATGAAACTTGGGACTTATGAAGAGCTTGATCTGAACATGTGCATGTCACTTTTTATTTTCGTCTTTGATTTCGTTTTCTTTGTTAAAACGCCATGTGAAAAGAGTGCATTTTTTGCAAGTAAATGCGTAGCATTTAACCCACATTACACACAGTTGCACAGTGAGCTTTGTGCGAGCTCTCACTGCGTAAATAGCTAACACGGCGTATGCTAGATCAGTCAATAAAACCTTAAGTCAACAGAAACCAAACACTGCTCGGCTTATAAGACATATTCAAGCTGTGTTGTTTGCAATATATTATTCAAGAAATAACCCATTGAAGGAAGTATTTTTGCGTTTTAATTTTCGTCAAGTGTTTAACATTTCGCTAGCGAAGTGAGGTTCTAGTTAACTTCGCAGTACGAATAGAGCATGAAAGTGTGGACAATTTACCGAGGTTTGCTACGTTCGGGGAACAATGGCATCCGTTCTCGGATTGAGAGCGTCTTCGAGTAAAAACGACTAAGAATTTAATAGACGTGCTTGAGTTGGATTGGCAAATGACTTACTTGTGTAAAGAAAATCTGTATTAAAGTCGTCATGAGCGAGGTTTACAAACGCCATCAGGTCGTCATCGGCAGCCCTGGCAGCTTGCTGGCCTGAAGAAAAAAAAACAGCCGTGTGTGCATTCATGCAGCCATAGGAGAGCTGTCAATCATCAGGTTCCCGTTCAATCCCCGTATCACGGCATGCCAGTTGTACTGAGACAGTCTGTCCCCTACCAAACCCATGTGTAAGGAAACGTTTTGACTCCCAAAATAAATCGACCCCCGGTCGATTTGTTTTAAAACAAACAGATCCCCCAGTCGATTTGTTTTAAAACAAACAGCCCCCTCTGAAATGTTTTAACCCTCTTATTTTTTGTTGATTTCTTTATTTCTTTCCATTTATGGCCACCTTATTAGTTTCTTTAATTGAAATAAAAACTATATCCATGATTAGTTTACACCTGTGACGTCATCACTTTGTTCTTACAGTCCATTATTTAAATGTAATGGACTGATGGGAGTCCATTATTTTAAATAATGGACTCTTTGCTGTTCGAGTCCATTATTTTAAAAAAAAATGGATTCGCTGCTGTTTGAAATGAAATTAAACAAGTATATCAGTGAATGTACCGCTAGAGGATATCTGATTATCTGAATGTACACTCCTCCGGTCAAAAGCTCACTGAAAAATCGCAAGTAAAAAAGCAGGAAGGTGGTGGACGGAATTTTGGTCAGCGAACAAAAGTGGAAGCATCATGCCTCCATAAACAAAAATTCTGATCATGTTGGAAGTTTCATATTTTCTTCAATTTTTGGTTAAATCCAAAAACAATCCCACGTCGCACAATCGCAATATATATTACTTCGCTCCATAAAAACTCAAAAGGCTGCCGTGCAGAATAACTGATAAATTGCGCGTACAAAAGTGCCCCCACAGTACCCCCCACAAACAAAAATTTGGTCAGTTTGAAGTTGAAGTTTGAAGTCAAAGTCAAAAAATAACCCCAGGTCGCACAACTCCAACACATGTTGTTACTTCCCACGAAAAATCAAATGCCTGCGGTGAAACGTGAGTGAGTAATCGAGCGTACAAAAGTAGGGGCACTTGTGGGGGACATACGGACGGACGAACAGATAGACAGACGGACAACGAGCGCTTTATAAGTCCCCCGCTCCGCGAGTACCGCGGCGGCGTGGGACTAACAAGCTAAAACAACCGCCGTTCCATGTGTTATCCACCCCCCCGGCCCGTCCCACTATCCCCCGTATCCCCCTCGCCGCCCCCGTTCCTCCATCCCACCCCATCCCGCCCTCCCCCTCGCGTTTAGTGTGTGTGTGTGTGTGTGTGTTTACTAAATTTTACAAAAGAATTTGCATCTAATGTGCAATTCAGCCGGACATTTTCATTAATGATATCCAAGAACTCTTTTTCCATGTTTACACTTCGCACACCACACAGTGAATGAAAGACTCGGAACTGTCCATTATTTTTCTCACACCTTATTTATTGATTTCAAACCAGACAGCGGGTGATAAAATGGGTCACAACAAAGTGGGCGACATAATTTCACACTAGACTTTTGTTAGGGACAGTCCATGGAATTGGTTGTGAATTGTGTAAACTAAGTCAGATACAGAACTCAGAGGGTCCAAGAGTTCAAATAATGGATAGTTCCTCGGCGTTGCCTCGGAACTGTCCATTATTTGAGCTCTTGGACCCTCTTCGTACTGTATCCTATACATAACAATTTATTTAGTAACTAACATCTACATTTTGAAACACGAAAACACTTCCAATACCATTAACATACAGTCACCAAAAAAAATCTGTCCAGGCTCAATAATGGCATTTCAAAGGCTCAAAATAATAATTTTCTACATCAAGAGGTAGGAAATGCTTAAAGTAGTATTTAAAAACCAAATGCACCTTTTTTACTTCCATTTTATATTTAAACATGATTATTTGGAGGGGGTCATTTTATTATAGGGGAGGTCTGTTTGTTATGGCGGGCTTTCCCAAAACAAATCGACCGGGGGTCTGTTTGTTTTAAAACAAATTGACCGGGGGGTCGATTCGTTTGGGGGTCAAAACGTTTCATTACACCGGAGTGCACAATGATGCTCACACTACATGGCTGGGCGTCCGAGTGGGAGACCAGAGATGGCGCTAGCAGTCGCATACTGGGTACAAATGGGGAATAAAAATGGATAAATGCAGCGGCTGTGGAGGAGTTACACACTGATTTGGAGATCTTAAAAACCAAGGGTTTTAGGTGTATGATCATGGGAATTTCAACGCACACGGGAATAAGACCAAGGGGTGTGGGAACCATCAGACAAAAATGGAAAAATGTTGAGGAACTTTATTCTGAAGGGCAGTTGCACAATTCTTAATGGCAGGGAGGGCCTGGACACACAAGCTGAACTAGCTATCACAAACAGTATAGTCGCATCAGGTTCACTATTTACAGACAACACAGGGGGTCCTCATTAGGGATAAGAGCGAGAGTGTTGTCTTGTGGCAGTGTCACCCCAATGGTGGGACCACTTCGGGTCCGATTGAGAAGGGGACCGTTGGATCAGGTGCAATCAGTCAGTAAATCAAGAGCATGTTTTTTACCCTTCTCAAGCTCACGAGTATACACGACAGGATGGGTTTACATGCTCATCAATATTGGACGAATGAGGAGTGAGAAAAAAAAGATGAAGTACAACCTGAATCATGTTGTAATCTATCGTAAGTTTAAAAAGAAGATTGGGACGAGGATTATGAATTGTTCCAGTGGCCTGCAGACGCTGGTCCCTCAACATCGGCTGCTGGTGATTTATCTGTCCGTTAAAAACAGATAAGCTAAAATATTTAAGCCCTTTTGAGGGCTGCAGCACTACAAAATGAACAAAATTACTGTTTTTAAAAAACTGTATGCGATTGTGGGCCATTTCGAGTGAAACGTTACGGTGTCTTTTTTGGAGATTATGATACGTGCTCGTCCGTTCACTTTTATTCGTACGAGTGAAGATTTTTTCACGCATATCTACGACTTAAGATTTATGATAAAGCTTCTCGAGTGTACACGAGTATGTGCGAGCGAGGAATTATAATCCAATAAGGGTACGTTTTTTGGAGGCTCATCAAACTCACAAATGGATGTGCGCATAATCATCGTACGAGCGAAGAGTTATAACCAAATAAGAACATTTCCGTTTTCAAGCTCTCTCACATATGAAGGCAGTGCACTACTGAATGTGATGCTGAACGCGGTAAAGATGCAAGGAAGAATTCAGGAATTTCTGAGTCTAAAACGGTGTCAGTTCATCAAAATGTGATAGAATATTGGTTATCATCATACTGCTGGAATATGAACAGTTTAAATCAAAGAAGGAAGTGGAAGAAGTTAACTATTTACTCAGTAAAGATATTGAAATTGATCGGTTTGCTGGTTCTACAGCCCCTGCAGCCAAACGCTACAGATTAAGTGAGCAGGCGTCACATGAACCTCAGATGACGTGGAGAAGTTGCAGGTGGAGGTACCACAAGAAGAAGCGACGGATATGGCAACCATAAATATCCATGACATACAAGCTATACCGACCCGTTGCCAACAAAATCTGACATTCAAGGATTTGATGAAGGGACAAACATGCTTTTCAAAGAGATGCTTTAGAAGATATCGACAATGTTCCTTCCGCCAAGCAGTACATACTGAACAATCTTACAGTGATTATGAAAAGCCATGGCGTCGATAAAAGTGACCTGCCTCTGTGGTAATCAACTCAACACAAACGCCTCAACAGTGGACAAACATTTTGCCATGTGTCCAAAAGCTAAGTGTACGTCTGTCCTTTAGAGGCAGAAACCAACATATTTTAAGCCCTTTTGAGGGCTTTAATCTTACGAAACGATGTCAACAAAACTGTACGCAAACGTACAATTTAAGAGTGTCTTGGAAATTTCAAAAGAGCATCACTTTAAACTACTGGGTTTATTTAAACGATATTTCAGAATATTGCTCGGAAAGCCTTCGTCTTTCGATCTTCTATCCAGTTTTTTAGCCTCACTGATATTCGAATGTGTGAGTTAAAACGAGCATAACTTTAAAGCTGCTGGGCCGATTTAAGTCATTTTCAACGTTTTACCCAGTAAGACTTTATCTTTTGATACCTAACCCTCACCCCATAGGCTTTATAGTATATAAAGAAATGTTGGTAGGCTGAAACATTCAAAAGAGCATAAGGCAACTTCAAAAGAGTGTAACGTCAAAACTACTGGGTAGGTTTCAACCATCTTTTCAACATATTTTTTAGCAATACTTGTTTCCTTAACTAAAATAGAATGAGATGGAGAATAACTTCAAGATGAGTGCTAAATTAACCGTAAGCGTTGAATATAGAAAGTTTGGCCGATTAATCAGAATCAAACGAAATGAAGAATGCAATCTATTATCTGCTTCCCTCTGAAAGATCATTAATGACAATTTTGAGAAGCTGCGCCTCATCAACTATAACTTGTACTTTACAAATTCAAGAAATCTGGAATCCTCTGCAGCAAGTGTGAAGTACTTAAAGTCTGTGAGGTGAAGTAGAAACACACACTTGCTCTCCAAATGTTGCTCAATGAGGACTTACAATAATAGCTTATGCTTTAAATGGGTCTATACCGACTTTATGATTGCTGAACCTACTCGCTATGGAAAAAAGTGAAAACATGTCAACAACGGAAGCATCTCAATGCTTTCTTCACACCGAGACATTGGATATAGACATTTGAAAAAAATGTTTGAAGAACACTAAAGTGGTATATTTAAAGTTGTAGTGAACCTCGGTAGTATAAACCATTAACGTATGTTTAATAAATCAAGGATGCTGTGCACAACATACCCTTTAACTGTTTCTGTGAATTGTAAAAATATTAGTCAAGTTATTAATATTTGCATGTTAATAAAAAGTTTGTTATGTAAATGATGGGTTTCATTTGAGTTCATATGGCCGCAGCCATTTGAAAAAAAGCCATCTTTCTATTTACCCTTGTTCTTGAGCTTGGGAGTGAGTGACCTCTAACTTGTAATGATCGCCTTAGTTATTATGAACGGTTCTGAATGGTAGAGACCTGACAGCTCAGATCGAGAGAAGTCTCCAGGATAATACTTAATAAAAGAATTGTCAGTCTGTTGTGAACAACATCTTGTATGTAAAATATCTCGAGAACGAAAGTCGTACCGACTTCAAATTTTACATGCATATTCCCAAACTCTATGAGACAGTTCTACCAACTTTTAACAAATGTAGTGAAACTTTGTCTAACATTATGTAATTACGCGAAAATCTTATATATGAAAATATCTCGAGAAGGAAAAGCCTATCAACTTCAAATAGTATTTTTGCTAGATTTTTTATTACTTTCTATTTCTCCATATACTACCTGTTTCTGGGTACAACTCATTGTCCTTAGACATCACCATATATGCCAGAAATATGGTCCAAGCGAGATACTCAGACGTTACAAATATCAACTTTGCCTAAAAATGCAACAGAGGCTCAAATATGTTTTTTATGCTTCATTTTCATAAAATGACCCTTTTTATTAATTCTTTCCTATTTCTTGCATTTACTTATCAGCCATCACCTTTATCAACCATATGGTCTAGATGATTTCACCAGAATATGCACAGAATACCTATTTACAAAAGTGTCAACCAAGCCTAGATTATATTTGTTCTTGATTTTTTTGAATTCACTTAATTTATTTACATTATACCCATTTCTGGTAACGGCTCATCTCCCTTAGGAATATGGTCCCATTTATGTCATTAGGCCAATTGTGTTTTTGCTGGAATTTTACAATTCACTCTGTGTTAACATCACAAATAAAGTGAGTGGTTACACTTAGAACCATGGAAAAACTGTAAGGGCAGAACGAACCACCCCACGCTCTGTGAGTTGGAAGAATCTTAAGAACAGGCCAACTGCCTTCTGTTTTGTGCCTGTCTTAAGAGGCGAGTAATGGGAATTGCTTGCTTTCTAACTCTTCTTTTACTCCTTAATTCATTATTCCTTCTTTTTCCACTTGTTCCTTTAACAAGTGCGTCCTAATATTGCCATCCTAATTGCTGAACGGAACGTTAAATGCCAATGAACAAACAAACAAATAAATCGCTCGCCCAAAAAATATGACGACGTATAATGGAGTGTATGATGGAGAAAAATGATTAAAATTCATAGAAAGGGGCGATCACCTCAACTTGGGGTCAGACAACCAGTTGGAGTACACCTCTTGAATTTTGTGGGAATATGAGATTTATTATAATAGCAGGGATGAGAACATTGGTATAATGTGGTCTGTAACTGGCAGAAATGGTGTTAGTTGTTCGGAATTAAGAAAATAGCACACATGAACAATATTTTTATTTAATTTTATGAAGCTACCTGGAGTACACTGATATGGTATTTGCCACAGTCCCTAGTCCTTTAGGTTCAGTTAAAAAGTTTTCTTTTTTAAGTTTTTTTGCGTATTGAGCATACTGATGTGCTCGAGTATTTAGTAAAAGATTGATTTCACGGACAAAATAAAAATGGTATGACAAAATAACAACCTGGAGTACACACATGTATGTCAATATTTCCTGTGTTGGTCATGAGGCTGCAAACTCACATCAAGTATAAGAAAAATGGCATTTGAAGTGACTTTAAGGAGAAGACAAGCGTGTATAATGAAGAACAATTAATAAAATTGGCAGAAAGTAGCATGTGATATAATCGTGCTCACTTAATTCTTTAATACTGTACGTATTTGCTTTTATCTCTCTTCTGGAAGTATGCTTCAGGTGGGCGTTGAAAGGGTCGTTAAAATGAGTTTGTGGTATCCTTCAGTGGTTTGCAGAAAGATATAGGGCAGCAGCTTCGCAGGCTGTACAACTGGTTGCTGTGTGCAAAGGGCCAAGCGAGTTCCTGGTTCGGGTTGGCTCATCCCAGGCCCTGTTGAATGCTAAATCTGACAAGTCCCTGTCAGTCCCACGTGATTGCATGTCGCCATGCCGAGTTGTTGTCCCGAGTGTGGAGGTAACACGAATGTTCATACAAGAACTGTGTAGCCATGAAATGCGGAGGCTGTCTAATGGCATCAATTAAATATTTTATTTCGATTTTTGGTATATTATTCGATTATAAATAAAAATATCTTTCTGAGTTGTGAATTTAATTTATTGGGCCATTTCCTTTCCAGAACTGGTAATAGATTGCAAACAAGATAAAAAATGCACAGAGCATATATTTGACAATAGCCATGGTGGCCATGTGTTACTTCCAATCACACATATATGTGCATCATCACCAACCCTCATCACCCGGGTTTATAGCATTATGTATTGTCTTATTGTTCCCGGTAAATCAAAGAGTTCAGTAAATACATGTAGACTAACAAAAACACGAAAATCCTGGAAAATATGTGTGTGAAGCACCAAAATGGCTGACTCGTACACTTTCATGCGCAATATAACACTAAACAAGCTTCCTATACAGATTCCATAGTATACTCCCAAACGCAGTTGCATTTCACGAATCTCTGCCCCCCCCCCCCCCCCAATTTGATTGAAAATGAACAGCCTGACGAAGTGATATTTCTTACTCTAGCTTTACATCGTTTACGCAAATTAGCTTGTGATTACAAAGATCGGACTGGTTTCTAGCGTATTTTCCCTTTAGAACCTTCACAGCTATTTTGCACAGTTCATTTTCGTCTTTGTAACAATACCCAGCAAGTTTCTAGGATCACTTCTTCCTCTATCAACAAGAGGTACGGGAACCGTGGCATTGTCACCAAGCGGTACAGGTGTCATAATCAACCCACTGCGCTTAAGCATTCGCTCTGTTTGTTTCATCTGAGCATCACTGGCTAACTTCCTTTTCATAACCACCGAAATTATCCTGGAATTTACAGGCGTCGACGTGGAATTAAGGAAGTGGAGTGGGTACACTGGTGTGAGAACCTGCATTTCAGGTGAGCCTACAACCAGAGATAGCGTCCTTAAGGCAGGTGGGGTAGGCGCAGGAAGTGGTGTACCCATGGCAGGTGGCGAAGGCATGTGGATTGACTCGCCCAAGATAGGTGCCCCTAGCACAGAAACTGGTGTACCCACGGCAGGTGGCGCAGGCACATGGACTGGGGTGCCTAATGTAGATAGCGAGGGTACGCGGACTAGCGTGTCTAAGGCAAGGGGTGCTGGCACAGGAACTGATGTACCCACGGCAGGTGGTGCAGGCACGCGGACTGGCCTGCCTAATGTAGGTGGCAAGGGTACGTGGACTGACGTGCCTAATACAGGGGGTGCTGGCACAGGAAGCGATGTACCCACGGCAGGTGGCGCTGGCACGCGGACTGCACGCGCACTCCGCCAGATGATCTTGGTAATTCAAAATGAATTTGTACTTGCCATGGGGCATAGACTGCATATCTTTCACATCCCTTTGCCCACGGGAACAGTCACGACTGAGGATAGGCCTAACCACAGTACCCTTTATCGTTGGTCTTTTGCACTTTCTCTGGCACTCAAAACAAAATGACGTGAGGCTAGATGCAGCCTCTTGTGGTATATTTGCGCATTTGTTTTTGATTTGTTGTGTCATTCTGTCTCGTTCCCATGACCAGTGGCAGTGTGAGCTCGTTTGATGACGTCATAAATGTCTTCCAGGAGTACATAATACAGTGTCGATTCGTCCGAATTGGCCTTTTTCATGGTGATTTTCTGAACATCTCCGCACACCATAATATCGCACTTTCGAAGCAAGTTATAATGCCTTTGTGATTTATACCAGCTCCTTTTGCCTCCATAATTTTTCTGACAAGAAGTTCATAACTTCCCTTTAGTGTTAGTCTACTCTTTGCTTGGTCAGCCTTTTCAGAAAATTATTTTTTTTAGTTTAGCGGTGAATCAAGCATCCATGTCTGCTTCCATCTTTGCATTCAAAGTATGGATATGGAAAGGTCATTTCGAGGCACTTTTTATACCTCTTCTAGAAGGTCCTATCACAACCCGGAGCATATACGATTTCTTGCCAAACTGTAATGTTGTGCTCACTTGCTTTTTGTTGAATTGCAATTGAGATACTGGATGACATAATTTGCAATTGCATCAAACAACACAATTAGGAGACCAGTGGCTCTTTCATGTTTTTAAAATGCAGTCCAGATTGTAATACTGTTCTCAATTATTTCTTATTAAATTGCAATCGAGATACAAGGCAAAAATTAATTGAAATTGCATCAAGCAACGCAGTTGTGAGATCAGTGGCTCTTTCATATTCTAAAATGCAGTCCAGATACCAAGCGAAAATTAATTACAATTTCATCAAACAACGCAATTATAACATCAGCAGCTCTTTCATATGTCTAAAATACAATATAGAAATTTAAAAAGGATAAAAAGGCGTACAAACTGCTGTAATCAACGAAAAGAGCAGATCATAAAAATGACCTATTTGTAGTTCTCTGACAGAACTTTCTCAAAGACTTCAATAAGATTATTCATCCAAAATAATCAAAGACATTTTAAGGCAAACTGTCAAATTTCATGAGCTAAAAATCAGGTAGTTTTTAAAATGGCTGGAAATGGTACGCAGTTTCATGGTTATATCATACGTTTAAGCTAGGGGTTCTCCGTAAATATGTAGCTCGAATATGAAAAAAAAAAAAAAAAAAGGATCCTTTTATGAAGCAGGCGTCTACTTCTTTATTAGAAAACTTTACTTGTCAAGGAGCTGTTGGCTAACTGCACAAAACATTAAACCATTTATAAAAAATTACAACCATTAACTATCGTTATTATTTACGATATTACAGAACAGATGTTGTGTTTATATTATGGCATCGGGTATTAACAGTTATTGTATATAAGTGATACCCTTTTCACATTTAATGTCAATTTTTGGCAGCAAAATATAATAAAAGTATGGAATGCTATTTTAACATGTAATGTTAATTTTTGATATTAAAATATAATTAAAGATATCAATAAATCAATTTAGATCTCATTAATTTACATTTTGTTATGAATAATTGTATTTTAGATAGCAAAATTTTATTTTTTATGGAATGTCAGTTTCACGTTATTAGGCAATTGTTGATATCAAGAATTAATGTGTGATCTAAAAAAAAAAACGATTTTTTATATCAAGAAGTAATTTTTGATATCAAAATTTCATTTTTACAAATCAAGAATTGATTTTAGCTATCTGTATTATATTTTTGATATTCTAGATGCATTCTTGATCTGAAAAATAATTCTTCATATCAATAAATATTTAGAGATATCAAAAAATATTTTTTGAAATCAAAAATAATTTAATGATATCTAAAGTATTTTTAGAAATCCAAAGTTTAGTTGTTGATGGCAAAAAAGAAGTATTTGATAGCGAAATTTCAGTTTCTCTAGAATGCCATTTTCACATTCAGTAAGGAACTATTGATATCAAACATTAATATTTGATATCAAAAATTGATTTTTTTTTATATCAAGAAATAATTTTTGCTGCCTGTAATTGTATTTTTGATATCTCTAGATGTGTTCGTGATCTCAAAAAATTTTTTGACATCAATAAATATTTAGATATATCAAGAAATATTTATGGATATCAAATATGACTTAGTGGTAGCTAAATTTGATTTTTTTTGAGACCAAAAATTAAATTCTTGATAGAAAAAAAATAAATATTTGAGAGCAAAATATCAATGTTGAGCTCAATAATTCATTTTCCTTTTAATGATATCAAGAAGTTATTTCGGATATCATTATTTCAGAATGATATTCAGTTAATCTATATTTTGAAATCTGCAAATGATTTGTTGATCTCAAAAATTGATTTTTGATATCAACATATCAGTCTATTTTTTTAAATAAAAAATTCAGAAACACATATCTGTAAAAAAATAATGACTGGTCCTTGTATGCAGAATTTTTCTTTATTTTTTTTTTTACTTTACAAAAAAGAAGCAATTCTTCAGATCAAAATTTGTGTTGTTATCATTGATCTCAATAATTCATGTTTTCCTCTCGAAAATTTAATTGACGATTCGTTATATTTTATGGAAATGGATGTCTCCCTTAATTATAATTTTTGAGTTTGTAAAATTAATCTTTTTATCTTAAAAATATTTTATGTTTTCTAAAATTAAATTATCGATAACAAAATATAAATTATTGAGATCTACATTGATTTCTTGATATCTGTAATTGTATTTTGACATCAAAAATAAGCATTAAATATTAAAACGCCATTCCACAAATTTCAAGCTCAATATTTTTTCTTTTTATTGATATCAAGAATTTAATTTGGATAACATTATTTCAGAATGAGACTTTTTTATTTTATATTTTGAAATCTGCAAGTGATTTTTCAATTTCAAAAATTGATTTTTGATATCAAACTATTAGCCTACATAAAATTCAGAAGCAAACATCTGTGAATAAAATAACGACCGTTCGCTGTATACAGAACATTTCTTTTAATTTTTCACTGTGGAAAAAGAAAATTGTGTTGTCTCCTTTAAGATTTTTAAGTTTGTAAAATTGAGTTTTTGATTTCAAAATAATTTTTTGTTTTTGCCATCTAGAATTCAATAATTGATAGCAAAATAAAAATTATTTATTGACATCTTCAATACACATTTTTGATATCTCTAAATATTTATGCTATTAAGAATTATTTTTAAATCAAGAGTATGCTTAGAGATATCAAAAATATAACTGCAGATAGCAAAATTAATTCTGGATATGAACAATTTAATTTATGAGAAAAAATCATTTTATCAATAATTGCCTAAAAATGTGAAAATGGCATTCCACATAAAACATATGAATAAATTAATAAAGGCCTCGCTACTTAACATTCTTCTAATTTATTTCAGACAGCAAAACTTGTTTTAATATAAAAAAAAACTTGAAAAATTTAACATTTGATCAAAATTTAACAAATTGTCAATTAAATGTTAAGATACGAGTTTTTTGATATCATGAATAACAAAGCAATTTTTCTAGTCCAAGAAAGGCTTCATTTATGTCTTGTACAAAACGAGCATAAAAGTCCTGTCTCCGGGCTATTATTTGGGTCTAGGACAATTCCCCCCAGACAACCCCCCAGACAAGTCTCCCCTGACAATCCCCCCGAACAATTCCCCCCGTAGGACAATTCCCCCCGAGGACTATTCCCCCCCCCTCGCACTTAATTTTTATTTTTATTTTACTTTGAATGCCAAAACAAAAAACAATCAACCTTTTTTTACAAAGGGAGAGAGAGAGAGAGAGAGAGAGAGAGAGAGAGAGAGAGAGAGAGAGAGAGAGAGAGAGAGAGAGAGAGAGAGAGAGAGAGAGAGAGAGAGACAGAGACAGAGACAGAGACAGAGACAGAGACAGAGAGAGAGAGAGAGAGAGAGATACAACGAAAACGAAAAATAAGAAAAATAAAAATGATTTGGGGGGGGGGGGGGATAGTCCTCGGGGAGAATTGTCCTACGGGGGAATTGTTCGGGGGGAATTGACTGGGGGGAATTGTCTGGGGGTGGGAATTGCCCTGTTCCCTATTATTTCAATCACCGACATTTTCTATTAAATTTTATATGTCAAAAATAGGTTCTGAGAGGTTTTTGATATCGGAAAATATTTTTGAGATAAAAACTAATATGTAGATATCAAAATATGAATAAAAAGGTATCATCCCGAAGATTTTATATATTTAAAATTAATTCTTGATATCCATTAAAAAATCAAATTATTGAGTTCATAATTCAGATCTCGCCGTTAAATATTGAATTTTGTAATCAAGAATACAACTTTCGATACCTAAAAATTCATTTTATATATCCTTAAATATTTCATATGAAATAATCTTTTTGCATACCTTTAAGCATTTGATGAAATCAAAAGGTATTTTTATATTAAAAAAAAAAAACATTTAAAATACCACAATTAATTTTTGGGTCTAATGTTTTCTTAGATATATATAAAAATAATTAAAGACGGCATAAATTAATTGATTATATGAAAAAGGAAATTTTGCCTAATAAATGTGAAATTGGCTTCTATATAAACAAGGGGGTTAAATTTTTTATCTGTTTTTTCCAAAAGTAGTTAATACAAACAAAGCAGTTTAAATTCTTATGTTTAAATCATAATTTTGACTTAAAATAATAGGCCCAACATTTCGAGTGAGCGCTAATACGGGAAGAGGTTTTCTTTTTATGCCCTAAAAGTTAGCAATAACAGGCAAATCTGTCCAATCTTGTATATTTTTGCCTTGAATTTATCTTTCTGTTTTTGTGTGTTTCTTTATTTTTTAAACATTCTTAATCCTTTCTCCGAAACGTGATAAAATGTTACAATTTATCCGTGCAGAGTTGTGATTTCTGTACATGTATGTTTTTTAAGCTTATCATTTTGTTGAAATAAAATGTGAGCCACCTGACGGTGCGAGAAGTAAGGCAACATTTCCCATAAGAAGAAACGAATTTAGCATCTTCATACATAAAAAGGCCCAACAGTTTTATTTTCAACTTCTGCACCTTCCCACCGGCTCATTTCTTTTTCTTTTAAGTGCTGGTAACATTTTTGAAATGATACTTTTCTAAGTCAAAAGCACTTACCTAATTTGAGAAAATGGGTCCATAGCATAAGTATGTTGAAAACAAAACCAGGGAAAGCCAAGTCCAGAAGCATACTCCAGCGACCCTAATTGCATCACTACTTCACCAAAAAGACAACTGTGACACGATGTACTATCCTTCCTTTGTTTTCTCGAGCAGGCGTTCAGAACAGTGTCCCATTATCTTATGTCATCACAACTTTGATTCACAATGTTATCTGCCGATTTGCCATGGTTGAAAACTTAGCAAGTGACGTAGCTGGCATGTAGTAAAGAATGTTCGGTGTTGGGAAGGTTAAAATGCGGCATTACTGTTGGGTGGGTGACTCAAGCTTGCAAAGACAACAGGAGGCAAAGCGCTTGTAATTAGCCAGCGTCCTTTGAACTAGGATTAATTGTTTTTCAGATGCGCGTGTTCAGTAGTCTGTTGATCTCACGTTTTGGCAATACCCTTCTTCGCAGTAAGGGCATTCTTGAAATGTATTTGCAACAACAACAACAACAACAACAACAACAACAACAACAACAACAACAACAACAACAACAACAACAATAATAATAATAATAATAATAATAATAATAATAATAATAATAATAATAATAATAATAATAATAATAATAATAATAATAGTAATAATAATAATAATAATAATAATAAATGATTCTATAACCATGTGCTAAACGCTAATAAAAAAGTTAACACGAACCTTCTCAACAGGGGAGCCAATCAAGGGTACCATAGAATTTATAAGTGATTCATATAATAAATAAACAATAAATGAATAAAAATTGAAAAACTGAATAGGCACAAAAAGAAAATTAATATAAGAAGGGGGGATAATGAGTGTCCCAGAACACAAGCCAGAGCAGGGGAGGGACCTCAGGGATAGTCTGGTAGTCAGTATTCCTGTGGCCGTTTTAAAACGTCGCTGCGCCGTTTCAGACAGGATGAGAAATGGTGCTGTGCCGTTTTACTACCAAAGACATGCTGGAGTTTCAGACTGAATAATACTAATCCTGTGAGTGTAATTGAGACTTGGAGAAGTGCGGAGGCTGCAAGTTTACTCCCGGTGTAATGAGACGTTTTAACCCCCAAACAAATTGACCCCCTGGTCGATTTCTTTTAAAACAAACAGACCACCCGGTCGATTTGTTTTGGGAAAGCCCGCCATAACAAACAGACCTCCCCTATAATAAAATGACCCCCCCTCCAAATAATTATGTTTAAATATAAAATAGAAGTAAGAAAGATGCATATGGTTTTTAAATACTATTTTAAGCATTTTCTACCTCTTGATGTAGAAAATTATTATTTTGAGCCTTTGAAATGCCATTATTGAGCTCGGACAGATTTTTTGTGACTGTATGTTAGTGGTGTTGGAAGTGTTTTCGTGTTGAAAATGTAGATGTTAGTAGCTAAATAAATTGTTATTCATGGATATAGTTTTTATTTCAATTAAAGAAACTAATAAGGTGGCCATATGTGGAAAGAAATAAAGAAATCAACAAAAAATAAGAGGGTTAAAATATTTCGGGAGGTGTCTGTTTTAAAACTAATCGACCGGGGGCTCTGTTTGTTTTAAAACAAATCGACCGGGGGGTCGATTTATTTTGGGGGTCGAAACGTTTCCTTACACCTGTATAGGCAGGGAGGTGATTGTGTGGACTAAAAAGTAAATACAGGCAATCGGGGCAACACACAGGGTACCTGTGAGGCAAACCAAACTGGACAGTTGTGAACAATGTAACAGGTTGAACGCTGTATTTTAATTCAATTTCGAAGAATTGGAAGATACACATTTTATCGGTTATGTCTTGAGTTTGATTTTTCACGAGCATGATGTGTAAAGAAATAAAATTTGACACACGTTTTCTTTCTCTCTCTCCAATCTGGATCCCTGAAATATCGGGATTTTGCACTGTCGCAATCCAGAAATGGAAAAATATTCGGGATAACAGCGGGATCATGCCTTAAAAACTTGGGTTCAGAAACAACAGAAAAAAATTGCATCCAAATTCCATTCCATGTCTTTCCTGTGGAGATACCGTTTAACTTCCAAAATGGCTGAGAATCTTTTCCAGAATGTTCGAACAATACTCGGTATCTTGATGGAAACTTGACGCAATCAGATGATTTTAATGATTAATTATTTTTACAGGATGCACTTGAATGTTTAAAAAAAAAATTCGGTGAAACGAAAAATCTAGTTTATATGGTCTTGAAATGGGTAATTCTAGTGGTAAAATGTTGTCACAGATTGCGCTTAATCAATTATATTAAGAAAGAGTAAAAATGATGTGATGCATGATGTGTTTGATGGACGAAAGTTGGTTGCATGATCCTAAATATTCATATCCCGGAGTAAAGACATTGTAATATGATTACAGACAGAGATTCAAAATTGTACACACAATTGCATTTAAAGGCTTTTGAGTTTCTGACCACCTAATACGGAAACACGATCAAATGAACAGCAGGACTGTTCAGAGTCCTCAGAAAGTCGCTAATTGAAATTTGGAATTGGCGTCCTGAGGACATGTTTCGTGGCTGAGAATACTCATGCTCAGCTGATGCATGACGTCACAACTACAGTGTAATCCACGTGTCCGTGTTCTTCACCATCAACAGTCCGTACAACCAGTCGCCCACAGACTCGAGAAGAGCCGTTCTCATTCCGTCGTATTATCTACAACAAAACTCCGCGGGGCCTCGTCCTTTACCAGACAGCTGTGTGGCTATCTTGCACACTGCATCCACACTCAACATTTACAGCTGTCCATTAACTTCGTAGGACCTCATGCTTTACCAGGCAGTTCTGTGGCTATCCTGCACACTGGATCCACACCCGTTTTTCTTTATAATCAGAAAACAACAGCCTCAGTGAGACATGATTTCGATTATAGCGCTGATGACTTACGAAATCGGTTCTGAGGTCGTTTTGGAAAGCGTCATACTACTGCCTCTTCATCACGTTTTTTTTTTTTTTTTTTGCACAATTCTAACAGTCCGTGTGTAAAACTGGACGACACGCTCGATATTACGCGGACAGAATTATATCAAAAAGTGATGTGCCAAATTTCAAAATACTGTAATTTTGAACACGAATAAAAATACGACGTTGCACACCTGCAACATGTGCTCCATTCATGTGTGTGATTTCAACACAATCCGATGAATAGTTTTGGAGATCTAGCCTGGACACGACGTTGAAAATACGCTTAGTTCCAATAATAAAAAAAAATTGTCATTTTGCCATTATTTCACGACTCCGTAACAAATAAACGACGCTGCACATCGTCCACGTGTTTTATCCTTGTTTGAAATTTCAAAACAATCCGATCTATACTTTCAGAGATATAGTCCGAAATCGACGTTCCATTACGTGTGCAAAATTTTATAAACAATCATTTTTACCAAATTTCAAAATACTGTCATCTTGACAAGTTTTCATGAATTCGAATGAAAACAAAAGACCTTCCATATGTGTTCTGTCCGTGTGTAAAATTTCAAAACAGTCCGAACTGCAGTTCGATGATATATCATGGACACGACTTTCCATTACATGGACAATAAATTATATAAATGTCTTTTCATCAAATTTAAAAATACTGCCATTTTGACAAAAAAATTTAATCGTAACACAAATACAACACTGCACACCTTCAAAATGTGCTCCTTTCGTACGTGAAACCTCAAAACAATCCAAGTACTAGTTTTGGGGATCTAGCCTAGACATGACGCCAAAAGTACGCCGATTGCCAATAATCGAAAACAAACTGTTATTTTGAAAATTTTTCATGAATCCGAACAAAAATACGACGTTGAACAACTTCAATGTGTGCTCTCTTCGTGTGTGAAATTTCAAAACAGCCCGACCTATAGTTTCGGAGATATGGCGTGGACCGCATGCGGACAGATCGACGGACAAACTCATAAATATATCCCTCCGTTATACTGGGGATAATTAGACAGCAGATAAACAAAGACCTAAGATATGAATTTATTGAAGAATAAAAACACCATAAATTCCTACAATTTTCCAGCATTTTCAAAAGAATACAGGGTAAAAGCTTTCTAAAGACATCTCTCGGGTAGATTACACATACAGCAAAATCACTGCATGGTTTTAGCTCATGCATTGTGAAATCTAAGTCTAAATACGCAAAAATAAATCTCCAAAAATTTAATGGTCCAATCTATCACAACTTTAATCACATTTATACTCTGTTTCAAACATTACCCTATATTTTGTAGCTGGTGCCGGTTAACAGCCGATACATCGCCGACAAGCGCCGAAACATCGTGTCCTGTCATATGCTTAAACTGTAACCATGTGCAAATACCTAAAATCTCCCGTCCGCGTTGCGGCATGTCCGTCCGCGGTGTGTCGTGCCTGTTCGCGGTGTGGCATGCCTGCTCGTTTCGTGGCATGCCTGATGGGGGGAGGGGGGCATGCACGACCAACACAAACGAAGGTGTGTATGCATGACCAACACTAGCGAAGGCGTGCATGCATGACCCACACAAACGACGGGGTGCCTGCATGACAACACAAAAGGCGTGCATGCATGACGAACAAATATCAAGTTCAGCAGAAACGTGTTCACAAGACACAGAAGACAATCCCCGAGTTGAAAACAGAAGTCCACCAGTGACCTTGAATGGCTTCTCGAGGTCACCAATATCCAACCAAATCCAGAGAGTTCATGCGGAACCGCGTTGAAGGGTTTAAAAAAATCTTCCCATTGTGTCAGTTTTTGGCAAATCGCCAAAACAGCAACAGCCTGACAAATGAACCCAACTGGAGCACTCCTGTACAAAATGACAATATGGCCAAAATTCAAGTAGTTACACTTGGAAATATGTGACTACATGTGTACAAACATACACACATCCATGCGGGTGATAATTCTGGCGTACCCCATGTGCGCATAGCGCATCGATTTTCTATATGGCCTACAACACCTCACGATTTTCCAGATGACACATATGTTAATTTTTTATGTCGAAGCGTAACTGGCACTTTCATAAACTAGAGCCCCGTGAAGCAGTAAAAGTAAAATGAGGTCAAGTCACACTGCAAGGTTTCAGGTCCCTACGACAATCCTTTGTCTGAGAAGTCGACCGGACAAAACATCGTCTCGCGGCTAAGTTCAAGCCAAAAATTCACCATTTTTGACAAAATTTCCCACGACGTTTTTTGGCCGATTTTAACAATAATGCGACGTTGCACACCTACAATATGTATATTTTCACAATGCAGGGTTCCAGGTTCCTATGACATACCCTTCAATGAGAAGTCGGCCGAATTGCACAACCATTTTCATGCCATTATCCAGTATTTTTCAGTGTGATACAATGATATGGAATTTGAAGCTAGTCTGCGATTGACCGCTATGCGATTAAGTGACTTAGTCTGTATGGTGAATAGATTAGCTTCTCTTATTGTCAAAATGATGGTATTTTATTCTGAAACTAGAGCAGTGTGCATAGCCCACATATTCCCCACAGGCCCCCAATCAGTTAAACACGGCCATCAATAGTGAATCAAGAGCTGAAATTTTCCAAGTCCAGCTGGTCCATTTTCCTTGGACGAACCTGGCCCATTTACAATACCGATCTTTGTTTGCTCCCATAGAAGCTACATACGAAGTTTCATTAAAATCCTTGCAGTTGTTATTGAGATATCGTGTTAACAAATTCATTCCGATGCTGAATAATTTCCAGGATTTGGTAAATTTCAAAGTGCATTTGGCTCATTTTCCTTGAGCCAACCTAACCCATTCACAATACCGATCCTTGTTAGTGCCCACAAAAGATACACATCAAGTTTCATTAAAATCCTTGCCGTTGTTCTTCAGATATCTTGTTAACAATAGTCAAACAAGAGCTGAAATTTTCTAAGTCCAGCTGGTGCATTTTCCTTGGACGAACCTGGTCCATTTACAATACCGATCTGTGTTTGCTCCCACAGAAGCTACATAAATTTCATTAAAATCCTTGCAGCAGTTTTTAAGTGATCGTGTTAACAAGCTCTTGATGCCAGACCTACCGACCGACCGACAGACCGAAAAATAGACCGACCGACCGGCAGACCGACACGCGGTCGATCGCATATATTCCCCACAGGTAGAACGCATATATTCCCCACAGGTTCTACCTGTGGGGAATAAATGACAGAACAATAAAATGCGGTGAACTTTTATTATATTATCCATTTTTTTATCACAAACTATATTATTTTGACACCATGAGCAAATTTTTGATTACCTCAAACTGAAACTAAACCAAATTTCGCTACTGCGTAACGAAACATGTCAACACAAAAGAAGACAGTAAAAATATATGAGACATCTACAATCGAGCACAATAAAGATAATCAGAAATGTAACGCAGTACCTACTGCTACAAACCCCCCATAACTAAAAATCTCTCCTTGGCGTCTGACAGCTTATACGATACCGCCTGAACGGGGCAGTGGGCCCAGGCATGTTGACAGACCAGGGCAACCTTTCTCCAACCTTTGTAAAGCTTTTGGAACTTTGTACACTGAGCTTATGGGGGAGGCGTGATGTCGGTCCGGTCTGAACGTTAAAACAATTGGTGAAAGCTACGGACTCTGACAGACATGTAATGACATAGATATGTACTGATACAGCCAGGTAATGGGAGATACGTACAGTAATAGCCACAATCTGCGATAGCCTGTGAAAGAATCGTGCGGTGACAGCCACGCGTTGTGACAGCCTCGTGCTGTGACAACTACGCGTTGTGACAGGCTCGTGCTGTGACAACTACGCGTTGTGACAGGCTCGTGCTGTGATAGCCACGCATTGTGACAGGCTCGTGCTGTGACAACTACGCGTTGTGACAGGCTCGTGCTGTGATAGCCACGCATTGTGACAGCCTCGTGCTGTGACAACCACGCGTTGTGACAGGCTCGTGTTGTGACAACCACGCGTTGTGACAGGCTCGTGCTGTGATAGCCACACGTTATGACAGGCTCGCGCTGTGATAGTCACACGTTATGACAGGCTCGCGCTGTGATAGTCACACGTTATGACAGGCTCGCGCTATGATAGCCACACGTTATGACAGGCTCGTGCTGTGACAACCACGCGTTGTGACAGGCTCGTGCTGTGATAGCCACACGTTATGACAGGCTCGCGCTGTGATAGTCACACGTTATGACAGGCTAGCGCTGTGATAGTCACACGTTATGACAGGCTCGTGCTGTGACAACCACGCGTTGTGACAGGCTCGTGCTGTGATAGTCACACGTTATGACAGGCTCGTGCTGTGACAACCACGCGTTGTGACAGGCTCGTGTTGTGACAACCACGCGTTGTGACAGGCTCGTGTTGTGATAGCCACACGTTATGACAGGCTCG
Organism: Protula sp. h YS-2021; assembly: GCA_949752745.1. Classification (NCBI taxonomy): domain Eukaryota; kingdom Metazoa; phylum Annelida; class Polychaeta; order Sabellida; family Serpulidae; genus Protula; species Protula sp. h YS-2021. The sequence goes on along the minus strand of OX457025.1, from coordinate 47,468,988 downwards.
CGCTGTAATAGTCACACGTTATGACAGGCTCGCGCTGTGATAGTCAGGTGTTATGACAGGCTCATGCTGTGATAGTCACGTGTTATGACAGGCTCGTGCTGTGATAGCCACGCATTGTCACAGACTTGCACTGTGATAGACTCATTTGATGGACGTACAATCCTAATTTTATGTACAAAAGCTTACATTCAAAACCATTTTGCCCTGCACCTGTAATAGTAACACAGACAAATCTGTTACTCGCACAGCTGTTAATTGCACAAATCAGTTAACTGCTTGGTGTTGTGACATCCTTTACCGCTATATTTCATAGAAAGTCCAACAAATAACCTCATAAATAAGTGGCTAACCGGTTCAGCTGTATAAAACAATTCATTTTAAAAATAAATCTCAATTTTCTTGCGCATTTCATGTATTAAACAATGGCGTTACAGAAAGACGACATCCGACAGAGAACAAGAAAGTATTCACAAACAATGTATGCATGACTGAAAAGATGCAGGATAAACATAAATGTACTCAAAGAATCGCACCAAACCGCTTGCTGCTAGAGTCCCGGTACCTTTTAACGCGTTTTACAACACTTGAAAAACTCGAAGCCATTTGATCTCGGCTACATCACCGTTCTTATTCACGAGGAGTTTGAAAAAAAAGTATTAACAAGGTCTTATATGTTTTTAAAACTCTATACAACAGGAAGATCTAAAGAAACACCAAATTGTTTTGAGAACTTGGACAACTGTTCCTCGTACTGCACGTTCTTTTGCACTGCTTCGCGGTAGTTAAATTTCAAGTCTTCGATTTCTTCAAAAAAATCTGGACCAAAGTTCTCCAATTCTTTCTTCAGCTGTAACAAGGGAAATGTGAAACTGACATACAAAGAAAAGAAAACAACAACACATCTAGTTAAATCTGCATTGCAAACTAAATCTGGTTATACGTGGCGAGTACTCATAATAAATCAAATATAATTTGTCCGTAACTCACAAGCTCCGTCATTTCCACAATATCACAATTCATTTTTGAATATTTTTTTATTCAGCTGATATCCAGGAAATAGGAGGCTGCAAACGGAACATCAAGATATCTGCAGGTAACTGGTCAACAGGTACGAATGAACAAATTCCCTCGGGGATAGTGTATTGCAGGATTATTTCCAGGATCATTCCTATGAGGTAGTAGATCTACGACAACTTGTGCACTGGGCAGAACTCAAACCAGTTCGTAGACACATGATATTCTTTTATTCAAGAGCATGCCCAAATGATATTTCGAACATTAACTTTTGGTTCAACAAAGTTCCAGTCACGGGCAGCGTGTGCTTGGCGCCATGAACGCACTAATAAAGGGCAGCGTTTGCACAGCAATATTAACCCATTTTCGTTACTAACGGACTGGTCACAGGCAGCGTTCGCACGCGTTATTCATACGAAAATCATAAAGTATGACCGAAACAATTTCGAAAACACCAGGATCTTGCACATTCCAATTTTCACTTTAGGTATTCAAAACCATACGTGAAACTGTTTCACAGAGCTTGCGGCCACAAATCTTAAGTTCAGTAAATAATAAACAGAATTAGGATAACGACCAAGTGTTTTTTGGCAATTTCACTAATGTAAGGACATATTTACCCGTTCGCACTCATGGTAGTATTTCGTTTTCTCCATTTCTGTTGATTTTAGTTGTGTGCGCAAGTCAACATTTTCTGTGAGCAGTTTGTTATGTGTGGTAATATCTCTCACAACAGCCCGTGAATCCTAAAAAAATATAAGGCAACAGCGTTTTCTACTCGTGGAAGACAAAGGAAAAGAGAAGATTTACAGCAGAGTATGCACCTGATTTCGGGGCTTACAAGACACAAGTGCTTCGTGTCGAGGCTCCATGGTGAGGCTCCATGATGAGGCTCCATGGTGGGGCTCCATGCTGATGTTACATGGTGAGGCCGCACGGGGAGGTTCAGTGGTGAGGCTCCATGGTGGGGATCCATGCTGATGTTACATGGTGAGGCCGCACGGGGAGGTTCAGTGGTGAGGCTCCATGGTGGGGATCCATGCTGATGTTACATGGTGAGGCCGCACGGGGAGGTTCAGTGGTGAGGCTCCATGGTGGGGCTCCAAAGTGAAGCTTCATTGTGAGGATTCATGATGAGGCTCCATGGTGATGTTCCATGTTGAGGCTCCATGGTGAGGTTCCATGGCGAGGCTGCATGGTGAGGAGCTTGGGTCTGTCGCACGTCACTTTTTTACCACGTCGACAGCTTTATAAATGCTCTCACGTAGAATTTGTAATGAAGTCATATTTCTGTACAATGTATGCGACTTTAATAGCCAAAACATCAGAAAACCTGTTAACTGGTGTCATTGAACAACGATATTTTAACAAATTCTTCGTAACAAATTCGGAATCACATATTTTGGACAAAGCAGCATCGAAACTGGACTCTACAGTTATGGAATTCAGTACCAAGAGCTCATCTTCCAACATGACAACGCGGGCCCACATTCAGTAGCAAAAACTACAGATTGTTTCATGCTGAAGGTATCACACTTCTACCGTGGCCGTGCTTTCGCTCGATCTCAATCCTATGGGACCGATTGGGCCAAAGGGTAGTGCCCATGAATAACTGTTCACGCAACAGGGGGCGCATACTCAGTGTTGCCACTCAAAATGTCAAAAATATAGTATCAAAGGGGTGTAAATAAAGTACCCGAAGATCCGAAATAAAGTATCAATAAAGTATTATTTCATTGACAAAAAAGTATAAAAATAAAGTATAAACAAATTGGTTAAAAATGCCGAAAAAATATGGAAATATCTGAAAATAAATGAACAATAGCAAAATATGCGAATGAGAACGTTACATGTGTTTGAAAGCGACAATACATTTAACTGGTTCGAATTCGCTTTCAAAAAAAAAATACTAATCAAATAAGATTGTTCATGGACAATGCTCCAGCCCCTAAATGCTGATGTAAAGGTTTATGACATACAAGTATAACCTATAACCCAAATTTTAGGACAGAAAGGGTGGCGCCAGTCAAGATTTTCATGGAAAAATTGTTTATCGTCAATATATCTGCCAATTTTTGGCGATTCGCCAAAAAATGTAATGGTCACGTGTTTCTGCCATTTATTTTCGAATCGTAAAACAAAAAAAAAAGAAAAAAAAAAGTAATTGTCACATAGGTAGTAACGCTTGCTACTTTCACTTAAAAAATTGAGATAGTTAAGATTTTACGGGGAAAAAAACGTTTTTTTTGTCAAAACTTTTACAAATTTTTGGCGAATAACCAAAAAAAAAAAAAAAAAGAAATGACCGGGTAGGTAGTAACGGCTGCTACCTTCAACTAAAATTTCGAGACAATAAGATTACTTTCCAGAAGTTAGTTACGATTTCACTGAAAAAGTTTTGGTGTTTCGCCAATTTTTGGCCAATCACCAAAAAAAGTAATAGCCAGAGAGGCAGTAACTCTTGCTACTCTCACTTGAAATTTCAAGACGGTAAGATTACTTTCCTAGAAGTAGTTATGATTTTACGAAAAAAAAATTCCAAGGGCCATTATAAGAAATCAATAAAAAATAGGTAAAATATAAATTTCAAAAAGTATAAAGAATATAACCGTCCAAATAAAGTGTCAATACAGTATATAAAGTATCAATAAAAGTATCATTTCGGACTTTTCTCGAAATAAAGCATCATCTTTAAATAAAGTATCAAGTGGCAGCACTGACAGCTGATCACTGCTCGGCAAGAGGTCATTCATAGACTCACACGCAGTATATGGTGCAGATGTGTGGCAAAAGCAAAGCCCGAGTGGACATGTCAAGTATTACGGACTCTGCATTTGAATTTTTACCTCAGTGCTTTGTTGTTGATTTTTACACTTGGATATTTTCAATCCCCTAGTTTATTGATTTCGTACGATTAGGACAAGTCTTTCCGTATGTTTCCTTTTTTCTGCCAAAACCTTGCCACGCGAATTCTCTCTGAGACGGCTAGAGCTAGGACGATCAAATTTGGCAAAGACACAGTGTGGCATGCCTAGTTGTTTCAGCTCAATTTTTAAAGAAATTCATTAATATTTTATATGCAAAAATGGACATTGAAAGTTAAAATTTGACAACCTTGTCCACTGAGATTGCTAGGACAACCAAATTTGACAGAGACATAATGTAGGCTGTGCAGATGGTCCAGCTCATTTTTTTAGAATTCATTAATATGTGATATGTGAAAATGGACATTGAAATTTTGCCTTTGACGCCCATCAAAAGGCAGGCAAACGCATTGGTTTCGCAGTTAAAGGAACTGGCATGATATCAGCCAAGGCGTATTGATCGCCTAACTATCTACAATGAGAGCCATCACGGCATGCGTGTGCAAGTTGAAGTTCGCTGCAGAGTTTGGGTTTTTCCCAATTGCTAAAGAGTGATGAAAGAGTGATAATAGAGGCTCATTAGAAGTCGTAAAATCTGCATTTTTTTAAACATGACCTTAGAGAACGATTGACTATTATCTCGAAAACGGTTAGAGATACCTCGATGATTACCTCGGTGATGGTCAATCATTATCCCGAAAACGGCTAGAAATGGAGCGATTTTGAGCTTATTTTGGACCCTTTGGGCCTAAAAGACGATATGTAAGAGGTAGCTCGGTGACCTTGACCTCCTCGGCCATGGTCAAAGTAAAAAACCGGGAGTGCGCCATTACCTCGAAAACGGTTAGAGATAGAGCGATTCTGAGCTTATTTTCGACTCAGAGAGCCTATAAAATGTTATGTAAGAGGAACTCCGGTGACTTTGACCTCCTCGGTCATTGTCAAAGCCAAAACCAGGAAGTTGACCATTATCTCGAAAACGATTAGAGATAGAGCTATTTTGAGCTTATTTTCGACCCTTTGTCTTTGGTACCAAAAGATGATATGTAAGAGGTACCTCGATGACCTTGACCTCATCGGCCATGGCCAAAGTAAAAAACCGGAAGTGGGCCATTATCTTGAAAACGGTTGCAGAGAGAGCTATTTTGAGCTTATTTCGACCCTTTGAACCTAAAAAGCGTTATGTAAGGGGTACCTAGGTGACCTTGACCTCTTCGGTCAAAGTCGAAAACCTGAAGTTCCAAAAACCGGTTAGAGGAAGTGCGATTTTAGGCTTATTTTCGACCGTTTTGGCCTAAAAGAGAAAATTTAAGGGAATAGGTACCTTGGTGACCTTCACCTGCTCGTTCTTGGTCAATTCTGCATTTTAAGAGTTCAGAATCGTATTTTTGTGGCCCCTAAGTGTAATTTTCAGTACTCGGTAGCGAAAACGGTTTAGTTCTTGCTGATGTTGAATGGAAATTGCATTGTATACATAACACCGTATTATTTAAAACAAGAATTCTGAAGCAAATTAGAAATGTCACAGAAATCAATAATGCTTCCTTTTTCTGATACCAAAGGGTGAAAATAACTTGAATAATGTAAATTCTTATCTTTTGGCGAAATAAAAACAAAAATATTGGGAAAAAAGAATTTGTATTTGGCTGTTTATTAAAATGTTGGTAGTTCAGTATTGAAAAACCTATTGAAATTTAAATATTTCAAAAATCTATTTATTTTTTAATTCTTTTTTGTTCTATTTAAAGCGCAATGGCATACGCTGTGTATATAGTCTGCAACATCAAATGATGAAATAATGAAAAAATTTCGATTTCTGTGACATTCGATTTATCGGTAGTCTATTCTGGAATAGCCTACCAGAAAATATCTGGTTTCTTAATTGCCTCAAAATTCTTATTTTAAATAATACGGTGTTACATATGTATAGTTTTTTCTTCGTGAATCAAATCATACTCCAACACCCCCTCACAGAAGGCTTTTTTAATGACGGACGGTATATATGTTCGTTTTGCACATTCCTTACATTCGTTTTTTGTGATTCGTGAAAAAAACAAGAATGTTTGAGGATATTGTGCCAAGCCGGGAAAGTGAAGACATTACACTAAATTTGTTTTTCGTATCATCGACTAAATGTTACTTGGCTAAACGTCGCTCGACTAAATGTCTCTCGACTAAATGTTGGAATACCAAAAATTGGTCGGAAAATAAGCATCTTGAAAATTGGCTGCTGATTTATTTTTAAATGCAGATCGCCAAAAAAGTAACTTTTCAAGACAGGACCGCCCAGGGAACATTTATGCAACATTTGAATTACACTCCGATCCAATTGCGGGAATTAAAGCATTCTGAAAACCTATCAAACAACAAATTATAAATGCCACCCCTCCCACATTTAGCCAACTGCCGGTGGATCGCCAAAAAAGTAACTTAAAAAAAAGAACAGTCTAGTGAACATAAAGCCAAAATTTGAAGGCAATCCGATCAACATTCTGAAAGAAAAAAACCTTTGGAAAATCAGCTACCAAAAATTAAAAAAAATACCCGTTTCGCCTATTTTTGGTGGATCGCCAAAAATTTCAGGAGAGGCTAACCCAGTAAACATTCGTACAAAATTTCAAGGTAATCCGATCCAAATTGTGGGAGTAGAAGTATTTTGAAAACTGCTTACCAAAAAAATATAAATGCCCCAATTTGGTCAATTTTTGGCAGATTGGCAAACAAATTAAATTTTCAAGACAGAACTATCCCGGGAATAATCGTACAAAACTAGAAAGAAATCCGGTCCAAACTGTGGGAGAAGAAGCATTCTGGAAATCGCTATTAAACACTTTTAAATGCCTCCCCCCATTCCTTTCATTTAGCAAATTTTGGTAGATCGCCAGAAAACCAAAATTTCAAAAGAGAACCGCCAAGTGAACATTTATGCAAAATTTGAAGGCAATCCCATGAAAATTGAATAAATCTTTGGAAAATAAGCTACCAATTAATTTAAAAATGCCCCTTATTTCGTCATTTTTGGAGAACAGCCAAAAAAATCATTTTCAAAAGAGAACAATCTAGGAAAATTGTGGGAGAAGAAGTATTTTAAAAACTGGCTACCAATAAATAAAAAAATGCCCAGCATTTGGCAATATTTTGCGGTTTGCCAAAAAGTAATTTTTCAAGAGAGGCCTTCTTAGTGAGCATTTATACAAAATTTGAGAAGTGTTCTGAAAATTAGCAACCAAAAAAATCGGTTAATTTTTGGTGGATCACCAAAAACGTAATTTTTCAAAAGGGAACTATCAACAGAACAATCGTAGAAAATTGGATCGCCATAAAAAGTAATTAATTCAAGAGAGTCATATTTGGAGAGTATTCGTAGAAAATGTGAAAGGAATCCGATCAAAACTGATGGATAAGAAGCATTTTAGGTAAAAGTTTACATGCGTACACATGTACATACGTAAATACATACACATTACATACGTAAATACAGACGGCGGATGTCCCTCTCCTAGTGTGATAAGACCAACCCGACGAAGTCGACTGGTCTAAAAATGGGCCCCCTATTTGGCCACGTTTTGGTGGATCGCCAAAAGAATTTCGAGAAAGGAGAAACATTTTCAAAACCGGCTCTGAAAAAAAAATTTAAATGCCTCCCACCCCAATTAGAAAATTTTCTTTTGGATCACCAAAGAGTAGCTTTTCAAGATAATAAAGCCCGGTGAACAATTATGCAAAATTTTAAGGTAATCCGATCAAAATTGTGGGAGAAGCATTTTGCAACTTGGCTACTAAACAGTTATAAATGCCCCCTATTTGGCCAAGCTTTGGTGGATCAACGAAAAAAGCAATTTTTCAAGTGAGAACCGTCTAGGAAACAATCGTACAAAATTGAAAAAAAAATCTGTCTAAATTCTAGGAGAAGAAAAATTTTGAAAATTGGCTACCAAAACATTTTAAGAAAACGCCCCCCCCCCCATTTGGTCAATTTTTGGCGAATCGCCAAAAAAGTAATTTTTCAGGAGAGACCTTCCTGATAATATGCAAAATTTGGAGACAATCCGATAAAAATTGTGGGAGAAGCAGTTTGCAAATTTGCAACCAAAGAATATTAAATGGTTTCAATTGGGCCAATTTTTGGCGGATTGCCAAAAAAATGATTTTAACGAGAGGCCTACCTAGAGAACATTCGTACAAAATTTGAAAGGACTCTGATTAAAACTGAGGGAGAAGAGGCATTTTAAGTAAAAGTTTACATATGTACATACGTATACACGTACATACGTATACACGTACATACGGATAACCCCTCTACTGATGTCATAAGACCAGTCCGACGAAGTCGACTATACTAAAAAGCTACAATTATGAGTTTCGGCTTTTCCATTGCTTACCCTCCTTCGTTTTACAAAGATTTATTTTGACAATTTTGTGTTATTCAGAATAATAAGACTTTTTGCCTGCAAAATATACCTGAATAAATATATCTGATATGCCTTTTGGGTAGGTACAGGTCCAGATGTAGTGATGTGGACTTTTTATCCTTTTTATCCGGGGGTGGAAGGTCGTTGCTGCAAACAGGTTTTATTGTATGTCTTTTTTATCCTGGTCTAAATGGTTACTGTGACGAGGGAGGGAGGGAACTTACAAAAACAACATCTTTCCCCTCTACGAGGAAACAAAAATAGGCGATACAGAAACCGTGTTGTAACAGACATACCATTGTTTCTGGGTGTTTTCTCAACAGTTTGATTTCATTGACTAGTTCTTTCTGTTCATTCTCTAAACGGTCGATCTGTAACCTGTAAGAAACAAAATATTCACTTGTAGAATATCAACATTCAAGTGAGTTCACGGCATCTCCTGACTGTCTTTGTGTCTTTGATTGTGTCCACAATGTTTCATGGCCCGAAAGTGTTCAGGGCAAACAACACCTCCCCCCTCCCCCTCGATTATTTTAAACGAATTAGTCCATCCGCTATCATAATGCACATGTGGCAGTTACCAGTTGGTCATTTTAACAATATTTGTGTCCAAACTACATACTTTACACTCAAAGGGTAATTTTCTGCGTGGCTTCTGAAGTAATTCGATTACGTCCCAGCTGGCCGACGGCCCAGTTGGACTACAATTTAACATTCCCAGTTGTTCTACGATTTAAGTTCCCTGTTGACCTTTTTTTGCATTAATTAAGTTTTCTTCAGTCAGGAATTTAAAACATTTCTTTGAATTCTGTATAATTTTGTCACGGTTTTCAATACAGAGGCCTTTGACTGTATGTGTCATTAATTGTGATTATATGGAAAATAATTTAATTGCAATTGAACGCTAAGATTCATCTCGTTAATCTATCCACTTGATAACCCTTATTCCATTCCAATCCAAAAGCGTTGCAAAGTTGTAATTACAATTAGGCATTCTCCTACAGGATAACACTATTTTGGAAGACGGAGGGTGCGTTATTTCATGCCATTTTATAGCCAGGAAAACAACTCAAGAACAAAAAAAATTGCAATAAACATCCCGAGATTTGGCATACATTATCAAACAACTAAACAGCTGGCTAACTGGGGCGTAGGCCAACCGGGAAGTCGCCAAAACAAGTGTCCTTCTGTTCGTTTGCGTTTTCTGCATCTTATGTATTTTAAATATGGTGAAAGTGAGCCAGTTCCTGAACATTTTCATTAGTACACAGTACTTAATGTGTTTAGTTATTCAACAAACATAAACACGATTGCATCCTGCAAAAGCTGACTTTGTTCGGATTGTTTGTTTTTTTTTTTTTTTGCCATTTCAAAAATGGCTAAATATCAAACAGCTTGCATTCGATTCCGCCTGCCTGGCATAATCTCAAACAACTCATATTTTATTCGGCCTGCATGGCTTAATATCAAACAACCCGCATTCGATTCCGTTTGCCTGGAGTAATATTAAAATTTAGGGAAAGTATACTTTCCCTGACCGAACCTTTGGGATTGTTTTAAAAGAACCTGATTTTGAGCACAAGAGAATGGTGAAGAGAATGGTGCACTTGGGGTTTAAAACTTTGTTAAAACAAATGTATCACTGGGGTTAGGGATTACAGGGTTCATAGCGAAAACCAGACGCCAAATTCCAGGATTTTCAAGGACATTTGCAGGTGAAATTCCAGGGTTTTCAAGGATATTTTAAAATTAAATTCCAGGATTTTAAAGGATTTTTCCAAGAATTTTTTAAATTCTAGAATGTCGTTTATTTGTACTTCTAAATAAAAAATATATTATCTATGTCTATATTATATACACACAATCATACACACAGGAAAAATAGGTATATTTCATAAATTAGAAAAAAATTAATTACGAATTCCGAATTCCAGGATTTTCAAGGATTTTTTGTCAAATTCCAGGATTTTCCATGAGCCTTGAATGATTTTGCCGAATTCCAGGATTTTCCAGGATTTCAAGGATCGCTATGAACCCTGGATTAAGATTATATGCACGGGTTTTGGTGTTTAAACAACAATTGCCAAGGCACATTAGCACTGAGCTGGAGGCCTTATCTTGTCTACCAAACTCCAGCCAATAAACGCAGGTTAGATTGATATTTTGCACTGCCTGACGACTTTTTAACACTTTACAAGCTGTTGGCTTGCAAGGGTTATATGAATTTGTGCGAGCAGCCGTTCGTCCTTTTTTTCTTCTTCTCGAGTTTTCAAATTTTTTGTGTCTTCTTCTTCTCTGACACTATGGGCCCTCGGACCATGAAACTTGAGATTTATTAAGAGCTTGATCTGAACGTGTGCATGTCTTTTTTTATTTTCGTCTTCGATTTGGTTTTCTTTGTATTTTTTGCAATTAAATGTGGAGCATTTAACGTACAGCACAGAACACCACATAGTTGCTCAGCTTTCTGCGAGCTCTCTCTGCGTAAACAGATAACACAGCGTATGCCTGATCAGTCAATCAAACCTTAAGTCAACAAGAACGAAATACTACGTATTCAAACTGTGCTGTTTGCCAATATATTTAGCTGGTATTAAGTTATCAACCTATGGAGTTTTTTCTTAACAGTGGTCCCATTTTTAACACTTGACAAGCCTTTGGCTTGCAAGATTAATATGAATTTGTGCGAGCAAAATTCGTCCTTTTTTTTTCTTCTTGACACTTTTTCCGATTTTTTGTGTCTTCTTCTCCTCTGACACTATGGGCCCTACGACCATGAAACTTGAGACTTATGAAGAGCTTGATCTGAACATGTGCATGTCACTTTTTATTTTCGTCTTTGATTTCGTTTTCTTTGTTAAAACGCCATGTGAAAAGAGTGCATTTTTGGCAAGTAAATGCGTAGCATTTAACCCACATCACACACAGTTGCACAGTGAGCTTTGTGCGAGCTCTCACTGCGTAAATAGCTAACACGGCGTATGCTAGATCAGTCAATAAAACCTTAAGTCAACAGAAACCAAACACTACTCGGCTTATAAGACATATTCAAGCTGTGTTGTTTGCAATATATTATTCAAGAAATAACCCATTGAAGGAAGTATTTTTGCGTTTTAGTTTTTGTCAAGTGTTTAACATTTCGCTAGCGAAATGAGGTTCTAGTTAGAATATTATCTTGACCGGTGGCCACTTATTATACACGCATCGCACTAAGCCAGGCCGACAGCGTCTGCTGCTCTTAAAACTGCCAGATGTGGCCGCACGCCTCAGAGTCGCAACGGGTGAAAAAAAGCAAGATCGCACATTAGTCTAAAACCGGCACCAAAATAGGGCCTTTTAAAAACGTCTAGACCTTGAGACTGAAAAGACGCATAAGAATTGTTGGAGGCAGATTTGGTTATGTCACTTCCCACTATAGTATCCAGGGTGGCAGCGGAGGTGGCTTTACGGCGTTTTCCTAAATGAAAGATAAGTAGGCTGTTGTTTCACGACAGCCGTAAAAAAGACAAATGCCAGGGAGCAACAAGATGACATTTGTAGTCCCCGCTACAATGTCGCTGTGCTGCAACATGTTACCTTAACAGAGATAACTTATTTTGAATAAACTAATACGAATGAAATTTTAGAAAATGTTAATGACAAAAAAGTCTGTGACAATTGAAAATTTAGTTAAGGTTAGTATTTCCAAGAATCCAAATGTCACACTTTCCAAATGTCTCTGGCCCAAATCTCATGGATTCTTTCACCAATATCCACAATGTACCAAATGGTATTGCAACTCGAAGGGTTCAAATTGTCGACCCCACCCTCAGAAAATTTCTGTGTATAAGTTATTCATTTTTCTGGTATTTAAAAATAGAATGTTTGACAGATTTGCATGGCAAACGGTCATCTGCCCCCTGTCACCAGCCCCCCCCCCCCCGGTCATCTGCACCCGGTCATCAGCCTCCCAGTCAAATGTGATTTTAGTCGATATTTATCGCCATTTTTGGCGATTCACCAAAAAGTAACAGCATGATTAGACTACAGTCTTCCATAGGTTTAAATTAAAACATTTTTTTTGCCAATATTTCAACCAATTTTTGGATTGCGAAATAAGTAACAGCAAAAGAGACAAGGAGTAGGGGGCACTTATACTCGGTAAGCGGATGAAAACCCCAGGAAGAGCCCCCCCCCCCTGAAAATGCAGACTAGGACAAACCCCCCCTGGGATGAAACCCCCCAGGGCGAAACCCCTTCCCCCCGAATATTGTTTGTTATTTGTATATTGTATGTTGTGTAATGCTACAAATAATTGTTCAATGATATAAAGTTTTATATTCCAAAAAATAAAAGGTTTGATTCCTGTTACTGTGTTACTGTTAAGTGCAATTACAGAAATGCAATAAAATTTATCCATCACAGGGTTGAAAGGTTCGAGTCATTTCATTGTGTGCTTGCCACATGAATTTCCACAAGGGTAATTGATCACAGGGATGAAAGGTTCGATTCATCTCATTGTGTGCTTGTCATGGATTTTCACAAGGGTAATCGATCACAGGATGAAAGGTTCCAGTCATCTCATTGTGTGCTTGTCACATGAATTTTCACAAGGGTAATCGATCACAGGGATGAAAGATTCGATTCATCTCATCGTGTGCTTGTCATGTGGATTTTCACAAGGGTAATTTTGAAGGGGGAAGGGGTGAGTAACTTGACTTATGTGTATTTCAATCCTCTTTTTGTACAGGTTGAGGTTTAGATCTTTTACCTGGGTCTAGAAGGTGGTCACTACAGACAGGTTTACGGTATGCCTTTTTATAAGGTTTTGGAAGGTGATCACTAAAGAGGTGTTACTGTACGTCTTTCTTGTCCGGTTCCGGGCGGTGGTCGCTAAAACATGTTCCACTGTGCGTCCTGTTTATCCGGTTTTCGAAGTTGGTCAATACAGCAGTTTTACTGCACGTACTTTTTTTAGCCGAGTCAAGAAGGTCATCAAGACAGACAGGTTTTACCCGAAAATGGAAAGTGGTCGCTACAAACAAGTTTTACTTGCCACAACACAAGATATTAGACGTATTTCCAAGTGCTGCAAACACTGCAGCCGTCACAAAATTACACCATATATCGTACGGCTTGGCAAACTAAATGAAGCACATATAGCTGTGATTGAGTAACGCACAAAAAGGTCAGTTGCGCGAAATGTAAGAAATGATCGATATCTGCGGCTGAGAAATTTCGCAAACAAGATTTTTCACGTACTCCAGTAACGTAACATGTGTCAAAAGTTGCTAAACCGCCCGATCTAACCAAGAAATGAACAGATCATTAGAAGTTGATCCGACTTTTCGTTCTCCAGATTTCTTCCACACAACATTTTATTCTCGCAACAGACTGACACACACACGTACATACACACGCACAGAACGTACAAACACTATATGTCTCCCTTGGTCAGGGAGACACAATTCATCAAAAATATGTCATATTTTCCTTAACCATTTTTCCTACACCTGACAAAGAAAGCACTCGGCATAAAAAATGTTGAGATTTGCATTTGTGGAGAGCACTACAGGTAAGAAGTCCTTGACATTAAAAGGTAGTTAGGGGTTTATCCTTTGTGTCGAGTAATAAATTCAGCATACATGTGGGTTGGTCCTGAATGAACTCCGGAGCAGCTGACCTTTAAGCTTTTGCAAAAAATGCCTGCAATTCCCAAGTGTTCTTACTTTCAAGGTATTGAAAAACAGAGCTCTAGAAATCATATGCTACAGTGAGACTGATCTGGTTTAAAAGCAAGTGAGAATGTAAATCAATCAGTTTGTTTTACCAAGTTGACAAATGATTATAAACTCACTCCCCCACTAATCCCCCCCGCCCCCAAATAATAATAATAATAATAATAATAATAATAATAATAATAATAATAATAATAATAATAATAATAATAATAATAATAATAATAATAATAATAATAATGATAATAATAATAATAATAATTTTTAAGAAAATAGACAAGTTGTCGTACACTGCCCACATGCATCACTTGTCGCTGTGTGCGTACAAAAATGGTAACGGAGATAATTGCAACGGAAATAACGGCAGACGGAGAGAATGGTAAAGTGTTAAAAGGGGAAAAAATGTAAAAAGAATGTGAACACAGTGAAAAATTCATCAACATATTTTATCTTTATTTGATGTATCATACATGCACTTGTGCAGTTCAAAGGCCTTTCATGTTAGAATGTGGCTTCCCAATGCTGTGGGCTACTCCTCTGTTTATATGTAGTTCTGGTGACACTTAAGAAGCACACGGTTAACTGTAATGTGTGCATAGGGGTTTCTCATCCGCCCGTAACGTACACACAGGGGTTATAAAATTTCATGAAAGGGGCACAAGGCCTGGCATTTTGTGACATTCATGATATTGAGTTTACTTCCTTTGAATCTGAGTAAGCATGCAAGATGGTTTCTTTGTAAAAACTCAAAAAAAAAAAAAAAACAAAAACAAACAAAAAAACAAACAAAAACAAACAAAAAAACACACACACCAAAAAACAAAAAAAAAACAAAAACAAAACAAAAACAAAAATACTTGACTGCACATATGAGAACATTACCATTTTTGCCTTTTTAACACTGTAACATATTTCCGTTCACCATCATTTCTGTTACCATTTTTACTATAGTCAAATGTCGCTAGACAAATTGTCGCTGCATCAAGCGGCGGGATACCACTTAAGACACTTCTTTTGACTCCCAGGTCCAGTTAGGTGCTTTGGCAACCGCCAAATAAGACATCAAACAATGCGTGTGGTGGATTAGAGCTCGAGTAAACAACACACGTGGTGCAAACTCGTCCATAGTGGGAGAAGCAATTGGCAGTTCCTTCTTAATTGACGCATGAGGCAGCTGCCGCTGGACATGCCCGGCCCATAAAGTCGTGAATGATGTTTCTTGGAATGGCGGTGTGCTATGTAACACGCAGGCGCCAGGGTCACAACTCATCCAAAATAGTATTAACAATGTAAGTTTATAATGATTACAGCCAGTTTACTGCACAATAAATCTGCGCATTTAGTTAAGAAACACCCTGCCCACACAGTTTCAATGTTCACGACTTCACGACTCGGGGTTTCACGACGACGATCAGCGGAAACTGAAACCCCAAATTTCAGCACGTCTCATCCACAATTTTACCCAGAATCTCTCGAAAACCCTATCTGAAACATAACCGAATTTTCAATCCGTTCAACACTGGCAGAGAACCAGCAATTAAAAAACAAGAGTGAGACCAAAGCGTATAGCTGTGTGCACAATGAAACGCAAAACAGCAATGTGTATTGTTTAAGATGTTGAAGATTTTAATCGAATCCGCGTACTACTTCGACATCTTGCATGGTATAAAATAATCCTCCACAAGTATATTTTCAACAAAAAATTGTGCCTCCTTTTTGCCGGTCTACAAAGCGTACACCCTGGTGTACAACTACAGTGTTTATGGTTTGAATTGAATCTGCTCAAAACCTTCCCAGATCTAAAGTTCCGATTGCGAATAATTTACACAAATTCTGACCGTTTCATCGGTTGCAGTTTAATAGTGCGGTTCCCAGACATTTTGTCAAACGACATTTATCGGAGGACCGTCTGTCGAAGGATTTTGTCGAAAGTAAAATTCGAAACATTTTGTCGAAATTTATAATTTCTTAATAGCTGTTTTTTTTATTAAGAGAGGTAGGTTTTTTTTATTTCTCGCAGAAATTTACAAAAACACATTGTTGATGGTTTGCGCTCATGTACAACTTCGCATTTTAAAGTCACTATAATTGTATTGTCCTTATTGCTACCTGAAGTTACACGTGTTTCTGAACAAGTCAAGTTGTACAAGTTGGGTCTCCCGTCTCTGTGATGGGATCAAGCCCAATTTCTGTGAACTAGTGTATTGTAATTAGCTGTTGTAATTTTATCACACTTGCAAGAATTGTTCTCGTCTGTGATGGGATTAAGCCTAAATTAGTTTAAAAAATATTTATTGCAACTAGACCGAAATTCGCACAGCGAATTAGTCCCCACTTGGAATGATAACTTAAAACGGAAGGTAGATGATATTGCTGTTTGTTAACAATTTTCACATGTCTGAATGTAGAAAATCCTCCTAAATACTACCAACTATACCGGTAAGGTCAAGGTCAAAAATGTTAATCAGGTGCACCACTTCAGGTGACCCTCCATACATGTGCCTAGTTTGGTTGGTCTAGCTTCAGCGGTCTTGCAGGAGATGTCTGGAAACCGATTGCTCTATCTCTTACGACTGCTCTATCTCTTTTCGAGATAAAGGCTAACTTCCGCTTTGGGGCTCGAAAGTGACCTGGAGGTCAAGGACACCGGAAGTTTTACCTTACGTATCGTCGTATAGGGGGTGGAGGTCGAAATGAGGTCAAAATTGCTCTACCTCTTACCGTTTTCGAGATAAAGGCCAATTCCGGTTTGAGGATCGAAAGTGACCTGGAGGTCAAGGACACCGGAAGTTATACCTTACGTATCGACGTATAGGGAGTGGAGGTCGAAAATGAGGTCAAAATTTCTCTCTCTCTCTCTCTCTCTCTCTCTCTCTCTCTCTCTCTCTCTCTCTTACCGTTTTCGAGATAAATCATTGTTTTTCTTAAATAACGTTTTTCGCGATTTGACCTTGACCATCAAGGTAAAGGTCAAAATTTTTTATTAGGTGCAGCACTGGTTGGTCTAGCTTCAGCGGTCTTAGAGGAGATGTCTGGAAACCGATTCGGCGGAAGAAGAAAAAAAGCGAGGAAAAAAAATAAGTGAAGAATTCGAGGCAATCCATCCCCATTTGGTATTTTCAATACCAAGTGGGAATTAGGAATGGAAATTCGAGTATAGTTGTAAGATTTACTCTGGGTTGTGAGGGAATTAAGCGCTAACTCTTTCATTTATCTAATTGCAATCTGCCAGTAAAAAGTCTTGATTGCAATTAGAGCTTCAGTTGCACGCAACACTTCAATCTGAGTGACATATTACATTTTTTTAAATACACCATCTCTCTCAATAAAAAACACAGCTATTAAGAAATTATAAACTTCGACAAGACATCTCGAAGTTCACTTCTGACAAAAGTCTCTACAAAGTGTCTCGACAAAATGTCTTCAACAAAATATTTTTCGACAACATGTCATGGATTTTAATATTACAGTCCCAGTTGGACAACAAATTCCTGATCCCAGCTGGACTACGATTTTGACATTCCCAGTTGGACCACGTTTTTTCCAGTTGTGTCACACTTGACAAGAAGCAAAATTAAGTTATTTAGCATCCATGACAAGAGGTCGAGCGTTAAACGTCCAGCGACAAAAGGTCGAAATTGGAAAACACGACGAAAGGGTCGAGATTTTTAACCGTTTTTTCTTCAAAATGTTGAGGATAATATTTCAAACGTTTATTATTCAAACAAAATGGTGCAAACAATGACATCAAAAGTTCTTTTCTCTACTGTTGTATTAAGGGCCGAAGGCTGTTATTTCACCAGATCTGTGTGAGATTATGTCAAGCTGCAATTAAGTTTTTCCATTTAGTTCACTGATAATCCATAAAAGCAGTGCGTGGAATTACACTTAAAATTGAGCCTAATCAATCTAAGGCATGATAAAAGGTTAATTGTTTCGATGAATGCTATTCAATTAATTTTGCAGCAGTACAACAACAGGAAATGAATTGCAATTTGAGAAATTGGGAATTGCAATTATGAAAACCCGGGAGATAACAAATGAAACACTCGAGTAAATGTCAATAACAAAAGCTGCAACAACTACGCGCCATACTGTGCAGGGACCGCGCAGAAGGACGGAAGACCGTATAGGAGTGTCTTCGTGGGTTGAAGCACAATATTCGCTGGAGACCCGTCAACCTCGAAAACAAGAAAGGCGAGAAGTAGAAGAGTAACCCATTAGCTAGAGAGGACAAGACTTAAGTATTTGGCTAAATTGAATCCGCGACAAAACGCCTCGCGACATAACGCCTCGCGACATAATGAGTAACTACATTTAGTAAAACAATGTCCTTATGTTTGCTGTGGATCCATTATTAAATATTTTTAATACGAAATTCTCATGTTTCTTTTTCCAGAAATTAAGCCAGTGATTTATTTTAAGTTATTACCTCATCCGGATTAGGGTCGTGATTATGCATATTTAAAATTTCCGGATCCGTCATTTCTAAGGTCGTTTGAATCGTTTCTTTACAAGCTATATTTCGCCGAGCACAAGACCACGTTATGAACTTTCGTTCATTTTTCTTGTTGTACATATATCCATTATGCACGACTTTTGGCTTGCCTTTATTACTGGTAATTATCTCCATTGTAGTTTTAAAATACTCTGACTTACCTCCTGCAATCCACCAGCATTTATACTACTAAAAACGTCTGGGGATTAGGTGTTATCTACATCTGTGGATTAAGCAACGTTTGCATTTGACTTGTTTTTCAGCCAGTCTGGCGACTTTCGAGGATTAGATGCCATGCAATACTCCGAGATCTCTGATTTTCAGTGACTCTGATCGGACTACTCTTTGAATGCAAGAAGAGCAAAGGAAGCATTTCTTTGTTTTTGCTCTTCCTCCTTTGCAGAATAAAATATATAACAAGCATCTTGGCGTAGAAAAAAAATGAGCAAAAATGTCAGAAAAAATGGAAAAACAGTACGAGCAAAAATTCAGAAACAGGTTCAATGACAAATGTGTAATATGCGAACAATGAGTGTACGATAAAAAGTAACAAAAAATTGGGGAAAATAGGGAGTTTATACGAGTGAGGCGTTTTGTCGCGAGGCGTTTTATCGCGGGGCGTTATGTCGCGAGGCGTTATGTCGCGAGGCCTTTTGTCGGGATACCGGCTAAATTAGAATTGTAGCTCAGAATTGTAGTTTAGATGTGAGATTAGAGTACAGAGCAAAAAAAAATAATTTATTTGAAGATGCCTAATAAACTGTTTTCAGTAAATTAACTCATAACTAAGCGCATTTTTTATTTGATAAAAGGTAAAAAAATCTCGACCTTCTGTCGTGTTTTACAGTTTCGACCTCTTGTCGCCCGACCTTAAGAGGCTCCACCTTTTGTCGACGAACTCTTGATGGATTTGACTTAACAGGTGAATGGGAGATTTCAAAAGCATCAATAAAACAACGTTGTATATTTGTATAAAGTTACAAAAGCTTCACTTTTATAGTTTCTGAGACATACAATATAGACATTGCCTCTGTGTACATTTTATAAAAACTGGTCTCAATGTTGCTGGTAACTTCCCTTGACATAATCCTTGAGTCCAGCTACAAAATAGTAATGTTCATTCGTAAATTTATCCCCTAATACAATATGAAGTTTCACACTCACAGACACACACATATAATACATAACATGTGTGTGTGCGTGTGTGTGTGGATGCGGCTTCGTCGGGAAACAAGACGAATTGGTGTGTATCACGTTGCAATGTTAAAGTGAAACGGACCGAATTTCGGTCCGTTTCGCATTTTGGTCGGGTCGTCCGTTTCGCAAATCTGTGTTAGGGGTTCATTTTGCGAAACAGGACGTGCTCTTTCACCTGAGACCTCATGCCTATTTCGCAGAAATTTACAGAGACCTTCAAAATTTCTGTGTAAAATAGTTCTCACACCAACATATAGGTGGCTACCTACCATGAACTCTGTGTGAGAAAAGCACGTGGAACGAGAGCCAATCAGAAGGCGTACACATCTTTCGATCTGTGTGAAATCTATTTTTATATCACATTTCAGCCAATCAGGTGCTAGCACATGTGTCAGGGGAGCGCGACCACGTGTTGGAATGGACCCGGCCCCGGGTGGTTGTCTACTTTTTGGCCTACATTTTAGTAGATTCTCGGGTGGCATATCCGTAGAATTGTATTTAAAACAGGAAGAATAATATCGCAAATACGTTTTAAAGTTATTTATTGTTTTGTTTGTAGCCTATAAATCTCAAAAATCAAAGTTAAAGTTGAGGGTAAACAAGGCAACACCCCTTTTGGTAGTGGACGATAATACCAGAAAGTTTCCACTTCATTTTTTAAAGTACATATTTTTGTTTAACTGAAGCAAAGTGTCACATATTTTATCAAGCAATCGTTAGAGTTTGTTATTCTTCGTAGATTCTTGTTTTTTTTTTAACCAAGTCATTTGTTTGACATATTATTCTCGGTTTCTTTATGTAAGCCGGTCTGTTTCGCAAGACTCATGTACGCGTGTTGTGTGTGAATTGCAGTCACTGTAAACTCTCAGTGCAATTTATAACTTTTTTTGTGCGAACAGGCGTGTTTCGTGTCCGTACATGTCTTATTTACACTCAATCTTTCTGTGGCTATCGCTGAAATTGACTTCATCTCTCATTACTTGATGCCCTTAAACTTGAGTGCTGTGTTCACCAAATTCTCCCAAATTCGCCTGGTTTCGCTGTGTAGAGGCAGATTCTTGTGTGATGCCATTTATATTTTTGGGGTGTACAAACGTGTGTCATGTGCGTACAAGTTTAATATACACTCAGTCTTTCCGTCAATATCACTTGAACTGAGTTTTGTTTCTCACTGCTTGGTGACCTTAATCTTAATTGTGCTGTCTTTTTTTTCAAATTCGACTTATTTCACTTTGACTGAAACTAATACTTCAAAAGTGCATTTTTGTATTAGCGCAAATAGAGAGGGTGCGCGACCTCCCCCACTCCTCCCTCGCCCCCCCCCCCCCCCCCGTCCCAAGAGCAAAATGCAATGGTAAAGCCTATTAGTCATAAAAAAATGTTTAACACCGTTAAACTCAAGATTATTGCAGGCGAGAACTTCCTCCCCCCCTCTCCAGTACACAACCACTGCGAAATTGGTAGTTGATAAACGCATTAAAATGGGCTTATTTTATTCATTGCAGGACGCAATCCTTCAAAAATATATTGCTCCATTAGTGTAGCATGTGGGAGACAATGACGTGCAAACCTCCCCCTCCCTTATCGCTTTAACTGAGTTTCACTATCTCACTGTCCTTAATCTTGAGTATGCTTTATTTAAAAAAAAAAAAAGAGAGAGAGAGAGAGAGAGAAATCGATTCGTTTCACGTTGCCATTGCGTTTTGGCACATCAAAATGGGTTTTTTTTTCGAGCCAAAAATTGTAGTATTTGTACTGTTAAATTGGTGCAACAACGGGTTTGGGGGCATTCGGGGTAAACCCCACCCTTTCCCCAAAAAGCGAAATACACTGGTAAAGTCTAGAAGTGAAAAAAAAAATTGCCGGCCAGATCCCCCTCACCCTTCCTCCTCCTCTCTTGTATACGCCAACTGCGAAATTGACAGTTGATAAACACACCGAAACGGCTAGTCGCAGTTGATTTGCTTGCATCTGTCAGCGGGCTAAAGCGAGAGATTCTCACGCACATGTGATAGGCTGATTGTGTATTATTGTGCGCTGTTTTATTTGTTTGAGCACTAATTTTATGATTGGCTTGCCTTGTTGCTATTTACACGCGAAAAATGTCATATTTATCTTCCATATATGCTTCGCAGATCCCCCCCCCTCTCCTGCCACACCCCCGTCCTCCTTCACTGCGGAATTGCCAATTCAAACACGTATCAGAAGCTCTATTTCGCAGTAGATTTGCTTTGATCTGTGAACGGGCTAAAAGCGAGAGATTCCCACGCTCATGACAGGCTGACTGTATATTATTGTGCGCTGTTTTAATTGTGTGAGCACTACTTTTATGATTGGCTTGCCTTGTTACTGTTTACGCGCAAAATAATCCGTTATTTTGTAAAGGTTTTCTGCCATTAAAATGCTTGTTTGGTGATATTTTTTAGTTTGTGTTAGTTTATAAAAAAATATGGTAAGGTTTGGAATGAAATTATCTGCGAAACACTACACTGTGTACATGAACTTGAATGTTGTTTTTTTGACTCAGTATGCAAATTAACCTGTCACGAGGTGTATGCGCGCGGCTTTGTTCTTGGTGGCATCACTTTCAATGCAAAAACGTCCAGGTTACACGTGGATAATTTTTGAAAAAATTAAAAGTGGATAAAAAGTTAATGAGGATATGCCTGAAAGGTAAATACACACGTGTTAAAAGCGCGGTTATTTTGTGAAACACGAAAAAATGTTATTTTAGCGTGTTTGATGTGATTTGTGTCATTTTTTTTTAAGAATGTGTAAGATGCTGCTGTAAAAATACAGGCTTAATTGTGAGGGCGTCAAATTCTGAGCTAACATATCTTTTCATTTTACGGATTTAAGTGTCTAGAAATGTTCGCTCAGAAAATTGTTGCTCAGTTTCGCTTGAAAATGCTGTCGATGTTGTCTTTTCCTGGATTTCTTGGATTACAATTTTTTGTAAGTGGCCACTGCTGGCAACTAGCTTTTTTGATCCGGGTCCTTGGGACCCGGGTCTTTGAAAAAGGAGGGTCCAAAGCTATTTAGGGAGGATCCAAACCGTGTTAAGATAACATAGGGCGCAAGAAGACCTGATTTTTTGCGGCTTAGTCGGACTCTGGGTAGCCAAAAAGGAGGGTCTCGGACACCCGCAAATTTCCAGCCCTGTTAATACGTACACAGACTTCTGCCAATTTTAAACCCCCTACCCTGAACGCAGTCCGGATGCTTTGGCGGAAAATTTTTGCGTTTCGGCTGAATTCAGGCGAGATTAGGATGTAATGATAGAAGAAAAAACGGCATGGATGATCTCTTAGAATGTAAAAAAAAAATCGGTCAATTTCGCGCAGTTATAGCTTATGCTGTCGGGTTATACCTAAGATTGGGGTTCCTTCTTGCTACTCCGTGAGGGACTCCACATACAAGGGTTAGAGAGATTTTGAATGCCCCATATCAGAATAATGTGGCAGGGGGCCCCGATACGGCCATAGCAGTAAAAAAAAGATAGAAAGTCACAATGCTACACAAAATGTATCCGGTCACTGGTCGGTTAGTTTCGCTAAGATTTATTGATTGTGTTGTCGTTATTTCAAATTCCCAATATATTCAGCTAATGATCATTCTCCTATGGCTTTCACAGATGCCGCGGAAAAAAGGGTGGATTAAAAAGGTCCCAGAGAGGTTCGTTGATCTGCAGCGCTACAGAACAGGTGACGTTGTGCTTCACATGTATAGAAGGAAGTGGTGGCGTGCACGTGTGGAAGGCCGGGACCCTGACAGAAGTATAGAAGTCTCGTTTTGCGGTTTTGACTTTGCGTAAGTTCTTAAACATT
This sequence comes from Protula sp. h YS-2021, assembly GCA_949752745.1. NCBI lineage: Eukaryota > Metazoa > Annelida > Polychaeta > Sabellida > Serpulidae > Protula > Protula sp. h YS-2021. Next base: position 47,445,459 of record OX457025.1, on the reverse strand, counting down.
TTTCTATTGCTTTCCTTTCCAGGTCGTGGACGTCCTGTAAAACCAGGTTGATTTAGATTCCCTTTTGTTTTTGCGTGTTCTTTTGGAATGATGACGTCCTATTCGCAGAAATTGTACTTTTGTAGAGTTGAAAGACCAGTGTATCGTAACATTTTTTTTTTTGCTCCTGTAATAACTGAAAAAAACTTGACAAGGACAGAAGTGACGTCCTTACAGCAGCTGAGAGTGATGCATGATTTCAAAACATTCTTTCATTTTTAGTCCGGAGACAGTTTCCGATCCCAGGAAGCTCAAACTGTTTCCTATGGCTGTGGGAATTGGTAATATGTTATTAAGAAATGACAGATTTTTTTCCTTCCCTGTGATTGGGTTAAATATCTGTTTTGTCGTTTTATGGTTTGCAAATCTCCGTTTCCGTTGAGTTTTGCATGATAGTGCTTCATAAGTTTGCAGGTTCGATTGTCTAGCCGGAAGCATCAGACCCAAAAGGACTTGTAGTTTTCAGTATCTTAGATGAAGTGCTGAATCCCTGTATTGCCAGTTGCACGTTCTCATTGCTAAACGGACTGTATATGCGAGATTTTACTTATTCGTATACCACCTATTTTTAAATTTTCTCTTCGGTATCTGTTCTCTCTGTAACTTGCGTGGAATAGAAATTGAAATTACCATTGTGTACGTGTCATTTTTGTGCTCACGCCTTGGAATGATAAAAAAGTATCGTTTTCCTTTACGCACAGTGTGTTTTCGCATGGTTTTTGGGAATGATTTATGTGCGTCTAAACTTGTATGGAATGAAATGTGGAATGATCAAGCATTCCGTCATTTCTTTCTGCAGAAGAGGTGTGTAAAAACCCCGAGAAGGGATACATCAAGGCCTGGGCAGAAGCCGCAAAGAGGTTATGCGGCAGAGATCAGGGCCACTTGACCCATTTTGTGGGTGAAATTGTTGGGGGACCGGTTAAAGATAGTGATGACAGTTCGGATGTTAACCAAGCCTGTAGCCAGATTAAGAAAGCAGCGGAAAATATCCCTGCGCCGATTTCAGGTAATTACAGGTGGACGAATGTACAACATATATTTTGCTTGACGCGTATTTCTCGTTTCATTCGACATTTTTTTTGTGTGTGTGTGCGTGTGATCCGAAGGGCAGTTTCGTTATTTTACTGAACCGGAACTTGTAAGACTGAAGCGAAACGGACTGTTGTCAGAATTTTGAACATGCATGTCCTGTGCGGCTAAGCTTTAAATTGTTCAAGGATGAAATAAGGACGTTATAGTTTATGACTCGGCTGTTACATTAGAATGAAACATTGGCATTGGAAGAAATCTCAGAGTTTAAATTAATTTTAAAACATCTGTTCATTTCGCTTGCACAGAATAAATAGTTTACATTTTCATACAATATCCCCGTTGCAGCGATCGAAAGCCATGACACAGAAGTTACGGCCACCGTTGGGGAGGGGGTGGCGCGATCCGAAGAACGTAGTTCGGGCAGCGATTGCGTCATTACAGGCGTTGATACCATGTCAAAAGAGCTTTGTGACAGACCAGTGAAAAGGGAAGAGTCGGCTAACACACATTCATCGCAGGGCGAGAAAGACACAAAACTCTCAGCGAATGCGGAATCGGCTGTTGAAAGGGCGTCTTCTGAGAAGTTGCTGGGTAAGTGATGCTTTTGCATCTTTAAAGGGTCAGAATTGTTGCTGAGATGTGTCGGAAGGAGTATCGTGATATATGTAGCACCAGTGCAGATTTGGTCAAGCCAACCAGGTGCTGAAGTTTGAAAGAATTCAAAACATTTTTCGTGCGTTGTGTTTGTCGGCGAAACGGACTGCTTATCGGTGCCCACTGCTAAGATTGTAAGAGTTTTGTACAATTCAGCTTTGAATTGAAAATGAAATGTGAAGGTTATTCCTGGGCGCTTCATTGTCTCTTCAAAGGTAGTTGCTGTTTTGACTTGATGTGAAGTTGTCAGTGTCTCTGTCGTACGAATTGACAGTGATTTAGCGTTTGTAATACCAGTGTTATACATTTTCAGAAAATGTCCCAGTTGTGCAATCGGAAGCCGTGACACAGAAGTTACGGTCACCGTTGGGGAAGGGGTGGCGCAATCCGAAGAACGCAGTTCGGACAGCGATTGCGTCATTACAGGCGTTGATACCATGTCAAAAGAGCTTTGTGAGAGACCAGTGAAAAGGGAAGAGTCGGCTAACACACATTCATCGCAGGGCGAGAAAGACACAAAACTCTCAACGAATGCGGAATCGGCTGTTGAAAGGGCGTCTTCTGAGAAGTTGCTGGATAGTACGGGCAATTTTCATGTAACGGGGTCTCAAAACCTGCCAAATTTGCCGAGGTATTTAAGAAGAAGTGTTTTGGTTCGTACATTTCGCATGGTTTTGTGCGTTCGCGTATCAGGTTTCAGTGTGTTATTTGCATTTAATTTTTCTCGTATAAAGTGACCGACTGTAAATTTATGAAAGTGGCGGTGATGGGTGGTACGGATAAGTTTCATGTGACAGGGTCACAAAAGCTGCCAAGTTTGCCGATGTATTTAAAAAAGAAATACTATCGTCGTAGGTTTCGCGTGGTTGCACTACATTTCGCATGGTTGTAGATGTGTGCGTACATTTCGCTTGTCAGTTCGAAAGCATTAGCTGTGTTATTTGCAGTTCACTGCTCCTATAAGAAGTGGCCGACTTTAAATTTATGAGCGTTGCGAGATGATGTAGTACGAGAAAATGATATGTGGCAGGGTCTCAAAACTTACAAATTTTGCTGATGTTTCTGTGAGTAAGAACATTTTGGTCATCGCACATTTCGCATGGTTGTGTACGTACATTTGGCTTGTCAGTTCGAAAGCTTTAACTGCGTTAATTGCAGATCACTTTTCTCACACCAAGTGACAGATTTTGGTACGTACAAAACCATGCGAAATGTGCGAATACCAAACTGTTCTAATTCAAAGAAACAGCGGCAAAATTTTCGATGTTTGAGACCCTGTTACATACATGGTTGTGGACGTACATTTCGCATGTGATATTTTAGGACACAGGGACAAAGTTCAGTTGCGGGCATACCTTTCAAATTTTTACAAGAAAAATAAAAAGGCGGATGAAGCTTCAGATCCGTTTAAAAAAAAAGAAACTGTTTTGGGGACATTTCGCTGTGATGTCATGTTTGTGGGATTCTGTTTTGGTTTACACAAGTGCAGGGAGTTTTTTTTTTTTTTTGTATCAGTTTTTCCATGCAGTTCACTGTTCTTATACGAAGTGACCGACTTTTAATTTGTGAACGTCACGGGGCTGGGTAGTACGGGCAATTTTCATGTAACGGGGTCTCAAAACCTGCCACATTTGCCGAGGTATTAAGAAGTTTTTTGGTTCGTACATTTCGCATGGCTCTGTGCGTTCGCGTATCAGGTTTCAGTGTGTTATTTGCATTTGATTTTTCTCGTATAAAGTGACCGACTGTAAATTTATGAAAGTGGCGGTGATGGGTAGTACGGATAAGTTTCATGTGACAGGGTCACAAAAGCTGCCAAGTTTGCCGATGTATTTAAAAAAGAAATACTTGCGTCGTAGATTTCGCGTGGTTGCACTACATTTCGCATGGTTGTAGATGTGTGCGCACATTTCGCTTGTCAGTTCGAAAGTATTAGCTGTGTTATTTGCAGTTCACTGCTCCTATAAGAAGTGGCCGACTTTAAATTTATGAGCGTTGCGAGATGATGTAGTACGAGAAAATGATATGTGGCAGGGTCTCAAAACTTACAAATTTTGCTGATGTTTCTGTGAGTAAGAACATTTTGGTGTTCGCACATTTCGCATGGTTGTGTACGTACATTTGGCTTGTCAATTCGAAAGCTTTAACTGCGTTAATTGCAGGTCACTTTTCTCACACCAAGTGACAGACTTTGGTACGTACAAAACCATGCGAAATGTGCGAATACCAAACTGTTCTAATTCAAAGAAACAGCGGCAAAATTTTCGATGCTTGAGACCCTGTTACATGCATGGTTGTGGACGTACATTTCGCATGTGATATTTTAGGACACAGGGACAAAGTTCAGTTGCGGGCATACCTTTCAAATTTTTACAAGAAAAATAAAAAGGCGGATGAAGCTTCAGATCCGTTAAAAAAAGAAACTGTTTTGGGGACATTTCGCTGTGATGTCATGTTTGTGGGATTCTGTTTTGGTTTACACAAGTGTGGGGAGTTTTTTTTTTTTTTTTGTATCAGTTTTTCCATGCAGTTCACTGTTCTTATACGAAGTGACCGACTTTTAATTTGTGAACGTCACGGGGCTGGGTAGTACGGGCAATTTTCATGTAACGGGGTCTCAAAACCTGCCACATTTGCCAAGATATTTAGAAGTTTTTTGGTTCGTACATTTCGCATGGCTATGTGCGTTCGCGTATCAGGTTTCAGTGTGTTATTTGCATTTGATTTTTCTCGTATAAAGTGACCGACTGTAAATTTATGAAAGTGGCGGTGATGGGTAGTACGGATAAGTTTCATGTGACAGGGTCACAAAAGCTGCCAAGTTTGCCGATGTATTTAAAAAAGAAATACTTGGGTCGTAGATTTCGGGTGGTTGCACTACATTTTGCATGGTTGTGTATTAGCGTACATTTCGCTTGTCAGTTCGAAAGTTCTCTGTTCGGAGTGGCCAATTTCAAAGTTTATGAACGTTGCGAGATTGGGTAGTACGAGTAAATAATATGTGATAGAGTCTCAAAACTTACAAATTTTGCTGATGTTTCTGTGAGTAAGAACATTTTGGTGTTCGCACATTTCGCATGGTTGTGTGCGTACATTTCGCATGTCAGTTTGAAAGTTTTTATTGTGTTATTTGCAGTTCATTTTTCTTATACGAAGTCACCGACTTTAGTACGTACACAACCATGCAAAATGTGCGAACACCAAAATGTTTTTATTTACAGAAACATCGGTAAAAGTTTGAGACCGTGTCATATTCATGGTTGTTTATACGTTCATTTCGCATGATTGTGTATAAACGTGCATTTCGCTTGTCACTTCGAAAGTTTTACCTGTTATTTGCAGTTCACTGTTCTTATACGAAGTGACCGACTTTAAATTTATGAACGTCGCGAGAAGGGCGTACGCGCAAACGTGACAGGGTCTCAAAACTTGGAAATTTGCCGATATTTCCGTGATTAAAAAATTTTGGTGTTCGCACATTTCGCATGGTTTTGTACGTACATTTTGCATGTCATTTTGAAAGTTTTAACTGTGTTATTTTCAGTTCATTTTTCTCATACGAAGTCACCGACTTTAAATTTATGAACGTCACGAGATGGGGTAGTACACCCAAGTTGTGTTGCAGGGTCTCTAAACTTGCAAATTTTGTGCATGGTTGTGTACGTACATTTCGCATGTTAGTTTAAAAGTTTCAGCTGTGTATTTTGTTTTCTTTAGGAAGCTTTTATGTGGTTTATATCTCATTGCCTCACGTTTTTTTCGGCCAATCATTAAATTTTAAGTAGTGCACATAACACTGAGCTTGAAAATAAGATAGAGTTGGTTATTTACACATCACGGTTATATCAGTAAAGGATTTTGTTGTATTATTTTTCCTGTATTTTGTTTTTATTTTAAAAGAGTTTTGTTTTTAAACATTCATCTGTATAAATCTGTATTTTGTTTTTAAACATTTCATCTGTATAATATAAATCTATGTTTTTAAACATTCATCTGTTTGAATATCTTTTGTACTGTTCTTCAATATTTTGTAACTCTTCAATTAATGTTAAATAGTTCATGTATAGAAATGAAAGAAAATAAATATTACAGGGGGGTTATGGTGTAAATAAAAGAAAACAAACTCTACGCTTGTTTGGCTTTTATTTAGTGTTTCCCTAATACTCTTTTACAGAAAGCACGTGGCCTTTGTTTATAAACAAAATCGGTTTGTTTACATTTTTTACACAGTCTCGTTTCACAGCAAACTTATAGTTGCAGATATCATAAAATGGTGTAAAATATGCAAATTATGTAAACAAAATATTCCGTTTCGCAGGGTTCATGCTTTGTTAAATTTCTCTTAATCTGTTGTCTTTTATATATTTTCGCTTTCGGAATTGAATGTAAAAAAAATCTACCGAGATTTTCATATACAACTTATGTCTGAAAAGTCCCTAATAACGAAGTTAGATTTTTGGCGTACATTTCGCGAGTTGGAGAAGAAATCGCGATTCGTCGTTCGTTTCCCGACGTAGCTGTATATGGGTGTGTGTATGCGTGTAAAGTTTCTAAATACTCGGCTTGCACATTCTTTTCCGGTTGTCTGGACAAAACTCAAAAGTTTAGCTGGAAATTGTGCAAAATTTAATCCAGCTTTTTAACAACTACAAAATCGTCAATTTCATTAATTAATTAATTAAATAATTAATTAATAATATGTGGTAATAATAATTGATATTACATTTTTACATTCAGCACATTACGGCAACAGATGCAGCATTTTGAATGACTTACTTTTGGAATCCCTGAAACTTTAAAACAAGGGTAGCAACTCGCAACAAATGAATGTCAACAATCCTTTCAATACACATGTCTGGACTTTTTTTCCAGCGAACCAGGGTCGGCTTATGGCACCAGGTTACACCTACCTCGCTTGCCGTCGTACGTTTTTAACGTTATTGTCTAATGAGTTAAGGAGAATGGCAACGAGGGACCAACAAAACTTGGGAAAACAAGGAAAGGAAGCTGATGTGAAAATAATGTAATAATAAAGAGATGATACTAAGCAATGAGGAAGCTTTCTAACTGTACACAGCTTTGCCTTCTTTGTCGTTCTTTCGCTATTTCTGATCTTGAGTGTTATTTTAACAAAGAAACAGAGTAGATTACAGTTTAATATAACTTTCGTTGATCTTTGTAGTTTTTGAAGCTATAAAAATGACACTTATTTCATTTAGTTATTACTTGGTACGGCTACAGTTGTAAACTAGTCGACCTAATTCTGTGAACGGGAACCACTGTCTATATGTATAAGCTATATTTCTTGTGTTTAACTTAGATCCATAATCTTCCTTTCAAGACTGGATGTTAGTGATAATGATGTTATCTTTGATTCCCGAATCAATGGTCGACGTGATTTATGGTCACTTCCATGGCTTAAAGCATCTTTTTTCATTGCCTTTTTAAGCTAATGTTAGCCACACTTACAGAAAAAAACCGGTCAGGGCAAGGATGATTACAGCAACAGCTTCCTTCGGGGAAGTGTCTGGCAAATTAATTAAGTTTGTGGTTGAATCAGCAGCTTTAACACACACTTAGTAGCGAGTCATGCGTGGCACAAGGCTATATCACGTAATTATGAGGAGTAATTAGTTCAAAATAATAAACCACGCCTCATCCTTGCGATAAATTTAGTTTATTGTCAATTTGAAAATTAATTGCAGGCAGATTGCAGCATAAAGTCAAAGTAAACAGTTTACAAAAGTCATACTGCTTAACTGATGCGGCAGTCGTTGACAGCAGGGCTTAAGCCTTTGCAGAGTTTTTTCTAACACAGTATTGTGTAAAATAAGAATTCTGAAGCAAATAAGAAACCAGATAGTTTTTGGTGGGCTATTCCGGAATAGACTACCGATAATTCAAATATCACAGAAATCGAAATTGGTTCATTATTTCATCACTTTATGTTGCAGACTATATGAACAACTTATTTTCTTGCCTTATAAATAGAAAAAATACGAAAAAAATTGAAAATACAAATAAATTTTTAACAATTGTAAATTTCATTAGGTTATTCAATACTGAACTACCGACATTTTAATAAACAGCCAAATGCAAATGCGGTTTTTCAATTTTTTTATTTCCTTTTCACCAAAATTTACACAGTTCAACTTATTTTCCCCCTTTGCTGTAAGAAAAATAAAGCGTTATTGATTTCTGTGACTTTTGGAGTATTGGTAGTCTATTCCGGAACAGCCTACCAAAAAAATATCTGGTTTCTCATTTGCTTCAGAATTCTTATTTTAAATAATATAGTGTTTTGTCTTATTTACGTGACCATGAAGCGAACTACTTGAGGCAGAAGTTTCAAACAAAACCAATTTTTCTTATAGCAAGTACTCCGTACGTTTCATTTTAGAATAACGTAGGTTTTTAGCAATAACTTTGAGTTTGAATTGTAAATATGCAATGTGTTGGCAAGAATGCATTTTTTGAGTTCGACTTTGATTTTCATCCACCTAAAATGATTTTTCAATTATCTACATACGCGTGTCCCTTTTAACCTGTTTCAGTTACTGCAGGACAGGAAGCAAGTGCAAGAAACCGACAATCCCCTGTTTTTTTCTCCAAAGAACTTTTAAAATCAAGAAGCTACTTAATCCCATAGTTTTATTGTCTAAGTTGTCAAACATTTTCCATATGTTAATGTTTGTGTTGTGTAAATGTTAATTAAGACGAAAAATATCGTTGTTCACCATTATGTAACGTATATAAATATGTGAAGGAAAGGAAGATCTGAAACCAGAACTGAAAATTAATTCTGCTCACAGGTAACGAAAATAACGTTGAGTGTGAACACAGGCTTTAAGCGCTATCGATAGTTACGTGAATGCATGCCTGATTTATTGTTAATAACCTTCCTACCTTTTCGTGATATCCCGAACCATAGCGAATAAAATTGAGAAATTTTATTAGAATGGTTATTGTCATCTTTGTCAAATATGGCTTAAAATAAACAAAAAGAAGCGGAAGTAAACAAGGTCGAGTTTTCCTAAATACAGTTAAACCTCTGTTTAGTGAAACTTCTGGGATCGGGAAAAATGTTCATTATACGGGGGTGTTCATTAAATAGAGATTTTGTTTTTAGGATCGGACTTTCCCGGAAATTTTTCAAAACAAAGGTTAAAAACACAATTGATGACTAGGATACCTTTTAATTCACATTTTCAATCAGCTGCTTATTGAAACCAAGTAATTTCTGTCCTTAAAAAAGCTGTCTATAGTCTTCAAAACTGTTTTTTATTTAGATAGTCCAGCTTTTTCTTTTTTGGAAGTCATTCTGTCCAACTCATTAAATTTCTGATCAGTAAGCAACAATGAACTTAAACTTAAAGAAAAACACTTGGGTGTTTATAGGAATCTGACCAGACCGCCTCACAAAACATAGTCAATTCTTAGTGCGTTTGACCAACTTATCTCAGGTGCCGGCATGTGTCGTTGTTACATTATGTACATAGAGGCATGCTTATCTTTGCATATGGTTTAAATACCCCCACTGTTTAGGGGCGCATCACTGAAAGAACTCTGGCTGAGCATCAGCAATTAATCACCTGTGTGACTTCAGTACTGCAATTAACCCGATTGGTAAACATGCCTTAGACGTGCTTAGACACAGAGAAACCTGGCGTCGGGACCGGAGGAAGTTTTCACTATTCACAATAGAATAGGGTTAAATTTCCTAATAGTTAAGCCAATGGCGAAATTTGGGACCGAGAAATAATGTTCATTATCGGAGGGGGGGGGGGGGGCATTAAATAGGGGTGTTCACTTGAAAAGGTTTTACTGTAATCGAGAAAATGGGCATTATGGACCTGCGTTTGGAACATTTGCTCGATTCATTTAAGGATCACGAGAAACATATTCTTTTATAAGAAATATGGAACTTGGCCCCTTCGTTATCAGTCGATTGAAGTGGAGCAAAAGGGACCATACGTGGACTCTACTGTCATACACTGATTGTCTCTTTCTTCGAACATGTACCAATGGCTATAGAATTCGACCCTTCAAACAATAGCCTACGCTTAATATTCAGAAAATCCATGTTTTTAGCACATTTAACATCTTTAGGTACAATGTATACAAAACGAACAACACACATGACGACCAAAAAAGTCATATTCGATCGAAAATATTTCACAAACTGTTGGAAATACCTTGTTCGTAATGTAGCTTTTATTAGTAATGTGCCCTTTATTTCGGCGAAAAAGCCTAAAGTACAAGAATCACAACAAACAAGAAGGGTTGGATCTCAACAGATTCTTTTAGAAAACGATGAAATGGATGCTTTGTTTATAAAGCCTTTTACTTGTCAATACTTACTCATAACTAATATAACTAGTGTAAAGATGCAAAACAGCCGGCCAAAGAAATATCATTATTCTCTTGGACAGACAAAGCAAAACAACAGCAAAAAATGTATACATGTTTTAAGTGATCCATAAAAAAAAAAAACAAAGAAATGTTCCAAGCTTGGGTGCAGTAGGCCCTCATATTCGATATTGAATCCAGTAACTACAATAGCTTAAAGGGAACAAATCAATATACATTATTATGCCTAACATATATTTTTAAAGAGGTTTTAAGTGGGTGAAATTCATAGTTAGAATCGCCTTTTTAAAAACATATACAGATCTTTACTTTTATATAATCAAAACAAACATTTGTGTTGTCGTCCATTAAAAGAACACAATATATATTTCGCATCTTCCTTTATTGTTATCTGTGATTCTGTAATGTCCACTCTAAAATATTCACACAGAAAATAGATCGTATACTTGACCATATTAAGAGTGACAGAAACCGAATAGTTCACGAGGAAACGCTAGTTATGAAACAAATGCAAACATGCTTATTACAACATCCGCATGGAGGAATGGAATAAATGCGGCAACAGGAGTGGGAATCCTATTACGATCAAAGGCCATGAAATCCTTTTCGAGTGTAAAATCAGTCAGTGAACGAATTATAATAGCAAACTTTATGGAAACACAGCAACCACAGTTATATTTGTATATTCTACCAACTAAAGGAGATGGTGGAGAAAAAGTCCAGCAATTCCATAAATTCTGATAAATTCAACACACGGAGTACCTGCGCACAATGTCTTTTATTTTTTGTTGGTGACTTCAACGCGAGGATAAGAGCTTGATACTATGCAATACTTCACTCCAAAAGAAGTCTAGGTCATGGACTAACACGTACCACAATCGATGAACAGTTTCAACTCGACTATAAACTGATTAGGAAAAAGAAGAACAGTGTGAAAAATACAGACACATACATCTTTGGAGTGTAGGCGTGATGCATCAGTGGGGTTGCAACTGAGTCTCCGAGCAAACGGGAAGACCCCCAAGAAAAAGATTTATTACGACTGGGCTTAAGAATAGTGATATCAGGAACAACACAGATGCCGTAAGGAACACATTTCATGTGTTAAATGACAGAGAGGTGTCCGCAAACAGAGAGATATCAAAGATTTATAAAGTGAATAATGAAGCGACAAAGGAAGTTCTTCCTGTTTTGAATCGTATTAAAGGAAGACAGCGCTGCAAAGATGTGCGAATTATCAAAACCGGATTCTCCAATTCTGGCAAGCTGAAGGAAGCGCGAACTTTACTCAGACAAGCACACATTGTTACTGAAGAACTAACCGGCAAAATCAGAGAAATAGATCAAACAAAAAGGGATAACAGATACAAGTTGTGATAGAAACTCACCAATGAAACAGAGAAAGATGAGCAGGCGGGGGCAAGTGCAAAGATATATCAAAGAAGAGAGAATGAAAGACTAGTATAAGCATTTCCAAGAGTTCTAGGTAAACCTTCCGAAGCCACTTAGAAGTCACGTGTAATCTCAATACAGACGATGGTTCATTCACGAAAGAAGAACATCGGAAAGCCAAGTTATAGCTAAAGCAGAAGACAATATACTACCGGAGAATTTTAGAGAGGTGCCATCTTGATGATGATATCTTGGAATTCTGTAATCGTGCGCTTCTAGGAGAAAATCTGATCAATGATAAAATTTAACATAGTTTCCATACAAAAAAAGCTGTCCTTTCAAAAGGAGGGAACTACCGAGGGATGAGCTTAAGCTCACTAGCTGCAAAAACCTACAATAAATGAGATTAAATCGCATCTGACCAGCCATAAAGCCACTCTTACGAAAGAATCAAAACGGAAGATAACTGAACTGTGACGCATAACTGAAGGTGTTAATGGCAAAAATTTACAAACCATAATCACATTTATCGATTTCAAGAAGGCTTATAAAACTATTTACAGTGGGAAGTTTATGAAATCGCTTGCAGCATACGACATACCTGAAAGGTTTGTAAAAGCTATCGAAGTTATGTATAAGAATAGCAAACCTAAAGTGTTGTCGCCAGATGGAGAAACAGATCTGTTGGAAATTCCTGATGGAGTGTTACAAGGTGACACACTCGCTTCCTATCTATTTATCATCGCTTTGGATTATGTTCTCCTACGAGGTATAGAAGATAGAGCTACAGTCACTTCCTTTGAAATGCCCAAATTTAACTGTGTTCTATATTGTGACACCGATTTATCTGTGAAGCCTCAAGGGCCAATAAATGACTAGCTTTATTGTTCTCATATAATGACCTTACCATCTGAACTAAAATCGTAGACAAGACAGGGAACTGATCTTCGATTATATTTTAAAACCACATATATATGGCTACATACAAATATATCCATGTATGAACATGTACCAACATATAAAAAGGGAATGATCGTACCGGAGAAATACAGCTAAATGTGGAATGATAATTTATAATGTTTTGTAAATTGCAATTCACCACACGATGGAATTGCCAGGGTTACTTCCGATTGCACCAGGGCTCAAACCTGATTAGTTGCGCTGATCAATCACTCCTAATTATGTCTCCTCGATCAAGAGAGACATATACCGTAATTTCACGAGGTTACGACTTTACAAACAGAGACCCCGTTTGATTGTTATATTCCGGTGCGGGTTATATACCGCATATTTTACATGGATGTACGAATATTGATAACTATGCAAATTATCTTATGAAATCACTGGACAGAAGACCTCTTTTTCATACGTGTGTTTCCTATGTCGTGTTCGTACAGAACACTATTGTTCTATTGTAAGGGGTTGTGTAAACACAAACCTTATCTCCGTTATCAAACAAACGTGTTGTGTATCAGACACATTTGGGTGACACGCAAGGGGTTTGAGTAAGTATACTAATCCCTTAGTGTCTCAGTACATGAACATTAAAACATACTCCGGAGTATAAACAAGTGACATGTATTCAAGGGCATTGTGGGTTATGAAAGCAAACTGCTATTACTGTGGATATTTTATTAAAAAAAAAACATTTTTTTCAGCATGAACAATATGTATACTTTGGAATTGTTGAACTTAATATAGCCAGATATAGACTTATTTTCAGGTACGTGGTTTAAAACAACAAAAATCACAAAAAATTGGGTCCGGGTTATATTCCGGTTAATTTACATTTGTACCGCATTTTAGGGGGGTGCGGGTTATGGACTGAAGCGGGTAATACTCGTGAAATTACGGTAGTGTACGTTCTGTGTGTGTACGTGTGGGTGTGTGCGTCAGTCTGTTGTGTACACAATGTTGTGTGCAAGATATATCGCTATTCCAAATGTCATAGATTCTACAAAATATAATTAAAACATAGGCATCAGACATGCAACACCCCCAGCCAGCGCCTTTATGTTCAAAGCTTTCGGAATTGAAACTGATATGCAGTTATGAAATGGCACGTCACTGTGCAAAACCTAAGTTCAGAGGGCCATAATTTCGAAAATTTTTGGACGATCAGCCTGAAACCTTGAACCGTTACACACTTTTATACATATTCTTTCACTGTGTTAAATTTGAAAACGATCCGAAAATAGAAACTTAACGTTTTGATGCGTACAAAATATAGCACCCCAAACGTTAACGGACGGACGGACGGACTAACCGATAGCAATAACCCACAGCCAAAATGCAATAATTGGGTTTCCTTGAATTAATGAAAATGCTATACCTGGCTTGCTGGTAATTTCTGACCACATCGGCTTGCGACGCCTTAGCACCTGGCGGAAAATTTTCTAGCACCTCAATCTTTTCTTCTAACTCTGATTTGATCTGAAGCAGTTGGTGTTCTCTTTCTGCAGCCTCCCGAAGCAGCAACTTCACTTCAGACAGCACTTCATTCTACAAACAAAACAAGAGTATTTCTGTAGTTGAAACATTTTTGTTTGATATATTGGAAATTTTAAATAGCACAGTATTATATGCTTTTTATCAGCTTTTGTACGAAATTGCACGATTTTTCTCCGCATTGAATCAAATGCAAGTGTTCAGTTATCATAGCAACTAAGAATGAATCAATCAGGTTTCATCAGCAAAATTCAAAACTTCCCAACTTATGAAGTCGTTGTTGTGACAACCAGTGAAAATCCACAACAGTGATTAAAATGAGAAATGGAGAAGAATGACATGTGTTTGCTGCCATGAACCAGCATTAACGTATTTGCGACAAGACACGGACGAGAGCTATACCAAAATATTAGACAAAAAACACGAGATTTTCAGGGAAAAATTCAACCGTACAATTGGCAATAAGTCGCCTACATGTGTAACCAGTGAACACCATATTATTTAAAACAAGAATATATCAAGATATCAAGCAATCAAGAATTCATATATTTGTTGTTATGGACGATATAACGCAACATTTCACATTAAGCATATTCATATTCTGTTAGACTGATGAGGCTCAGTCTCAATGAAAGACACAAAAAGCATAGCCATTGAAATGCCCTTAATATATGTTAGTCTATTCCGGTATAGACCAACTTTGACTATAACTTCTTATTTACAAACAAATTTACATAATTTGTATAGAAATTTTGTATAAGATTGTGTGCGTTCCTACTGAGAATTAGGGCATTACAAGCTTTTGGAAACTTTGTGCAGGTAGAGACAAACTTTTGCACACCAAAATTGGCATTTTTAAGAATCTCAACCAGAATCGAGCTTGACCAGCATATCCAAACCCTAGCAGACACGTCCTACAGAAAATTGGTCATTTGGCCAATATTTCTGACAATTTTTGACAAACTGAGAAAAAAATGCAAGAGCTAGTTAGGTAGTAATATCTGCTACAACTACTTTAAATTACGATGCAATGAGGCTATTTTCCAGGAGTTCAGTAAGATTTTACTGATTTTTTTTTGTTTTACGCCAAAATTTTCGCCCATTTTTTGGCACATCACAAAAAAAAAAAAAACAGACCGATACACGGTCGATCGCATATATTCCCCACAGGTTCTACCTGTGGGGAATAAAAAAAGCAATAATGTCTGTCGTAATATCGCCTGCTACCGTTACTTAAAGACATTTTGTTTTTTCGGCCCATATTTCCTCCAATTGTTTTTGTGAATAGTCAGGTAGGTACTTATGTCCGTTACCATCAACCAAAATCTAAGACATTGAGACTGGGAACCTAGTAGAAGATCCGATTTTTCAACTTAAAAGCGTTCATATGCATATACGCAAAAGCTTTCAACAAATGCTATAGCCCTTGCTTCTGTAAGAAGCTGGGGCTAAAAAAAGCCACACTATTTATAGACTGCCTTGGTTTGGAGCATGAAAATTACAGATAACAACTTAAAATTTTATAGGCTGTCCAGAGTCTCGGTTTCTGCCAGAATACCAAGAGGCCCTCTTATTTATTCTTTCGCCCATCCGGAGTAATTCCAAATAAGCCCACTGCTCGTTAAATCACGATTAGGTCAACCCGATTTGGTATAAAAATGCTTCTGTAAATGAGAAACCGCATTCAAGCTTAAACACACTCGACATAATATAGCACTTAAGCGCCACGACGGATAACGATAGTGACAGGCATTTCACAACAAACATAGTTTTTAAGGAGCTGTTTTCAAAACGCGATTAGAAAAAATTCATTAATTTAAATACAACAGTAGATAAACCAAATTCTTGGCGCAAGGCAGGCAATTGTAAATTAGCAATTTAATCCACCAATATTGTTTGTTTCATACAAATAACCGCCAGCTGGTTTATAATCTAAAACTCTGTAATAATAAGATCATTAGCTTTAATGGTATAGCTATGTAATGCGAAATTTGTTCTAAGAGTGACTTGTGAATGACAGCATACGGCATAAAGGTAATTTACTGCAGACTTAATAGGGAACGTAATTTGCCAAATGACAAACAGATTTTTCTAGAAAACAAGAGCACCGGAACGCTGGAAATCCCCTTGCCCTTCATACGTTTTTACATGAAGAGTAAATCTTTATAGGATTTGAAATGTGTGTGCTTACCCGTTCGGCGCGGTTGTGCATACAAGACTTAGTACATATAGCCTTTATAGTCGAAAAATATGCGAAGTTTCGACCTCAATTTTGGCTAAATAAATGAGAAGTCGGACAAATTAAATACGAGGTGCACAACTACAATACATGAGGAGTAAATCCGTATAGCATTTGAAATGTGTGTGCTTACCCGTTCGGAAGAGTTGTGCATACAAGACCACTACCTAAAAGCGTGACGGACGAACGGACAGCAAAACCAAATCCTATATCCTCTTCGCCAACAAAGTTGGGCGAGAGGATAATAAACAATACTGAAAAGAATACCGTAGTGAAGTCTAATTTAAGCGTTTAAAATAGATAGTCATTATCGCTATAATGATTTTTAATTGAAAAAATTAACAAAAATTTGGAGATTTATATTCAGTGAAACATCAGTCTGACAGAATCGATCGATTCGCCAAACTGTCGAAAACTGGTGAATTGCATAACTAAAATAATGCGCATTTGTCCCACTAAGTGGGCCATATTTTTACAAAATTTTACTGGGAACCAATGAAAACCGTAAGATGGGTAGCAAGAAAAATAAACAAAAATTTAAAGACGGACAGACGGACAGACAGACAACAGAGGCGCCACAAGACGGGCACCGCCCATGAGGTCAATGGCCACCTAGGCTAAAAACACTTCGTGCGCGACAGATTATGGATTATTTTGTGAAAAATTTGACCTTTTCTACATAACTCTCGAAATTTCAAAGGCAAACTATCTCATTCAAGCTATTGAGAATAATTCTTGAGATCCATCATTCCCTTTCCTTCAAACAGTTTTCTTCCGTAACCGAAAACGCCATCTTAATCGAATCTTCAAAGCCAAGACAAGTGAGCCTGATCCGATTCCTAAATCGTTAAAGTCTGTTCACAAGAACTCGCGCTCATCATTTTGGCAGAATATGATTTAAAAGCAGTCATTTTCATATGCGTTTTTTCTATTCGTAATAAAAGTGGTACCACACGGGTACATTATTACAGATAATCATGCACTCCTATATCATCAACATTGTTGGAACCCCAGAAACCCGGACCACTTTCGCGTAGTCCCAAGTGTGGCCCGATTCTGGGGTTCTGGAACATATTGTTTGAGTGACACTTGAGAAAATTAATACGCGGATTAACTGTAATATGTGCCAGTAGCAACAGCATTCAGAAGTGAACTACGGAAAGTACACCAAAACTCAAGTCTTACAAAAACAGAATCTATGGTGGGGTGTAGCAAACGAAACAAACCAAAAGTGGCGGTGGCTCATATAGATTCTGGTGATAGCATCGCTCAGTCGGCGAAATCTGTTAAAAGTCTGGGTGTTGTTATCGACCAGACAAGAATCATGCGCAAACGTTTATGATCTACACAAATTATATATGGACAACAGACGCTATTTAAGCGATGAAGACACAAAGTCGCTGGTGCAGTGCTGTGTCACAGCCAGAACTGACCACTGGACCGGCATCCCCGAACTGCTAATCGAACTGCGCCGGCTCAAAAAAAAAAAAAAAAAAAAAAAGATCAACAGAGGGTGTTGAGCCTGGCATGGCACTCTCTTAATAATAAAGGATGTAGGGACATCATACACACCAAACCGGATACTGCGGTCGTCTGCAAATAGTGACCTTCATTCGAAAACAACCGGCGTGGCCTACTTTTAAAGAGAAATCATTTTTTAAAAATTGCAGTGCATAGGAGCGATAATATGCCTGTTATAGATGAGTCATGACGATGATGAACTGAACAAAATTAATGCAGGATGAAACGTCGACGATCAAAACATCAACGGTCAAAACGTCCACTGCCAAAAGGTCGAAGGACAAAACCTCCACGGTCAAAACGTCGACGGATAAAACGCCGACAGCCAAAACGTCG
Source organism: Protula sp. h YS-2021 (assembly GCA_949752745.1). Classification (NCBI taxonomy): domain Eukaryota; kingdom Metazoa; phylum Annelida; class Polychaeta; order Sabellida; family Serpulidae; genus Protula; species Protula sp. h YS-2021. The sequence continues at coordinate 47,427,425 of OX457025.1, read as the reverse complement.
ACAAATTCAAAAACTGATAAAACATCAACTGGCTAATTCTTGCTGGAATGAAGCAGACATATCTGTTAATAAACTTTATTAATTGAAATTAATCAGTTCTACAATTAATAAATCTGTGATGTGGTCAACTATACAGTTATTTATAAATACTTTCCGTCACAAAAGTAAACAATGTCAACAAGATTGTCCATGGATAAAAAAAAGTAATAGGCACGTGGGGGGACCACCCAGGGAACATTCCTGCGTAATATCAAAACGACTGGGGCAAAACTTTAGGAGGAGTAGCATTTTAAAGAAAAACTTTAACATACGCACATACATTCAAGCCCCCTATGGATAATGCTGATGTCAGGATTTGTAATATGTAAGTATAATCTTTAACAAAAATTTGAAAACAATAAGGCTATGTGCCTGGCATCAGTCAAGATTTTAATACAAAAGCAGTTTATCGCCAATATTTCCGCAATGTTCGACGAATCGCCCAAAAAATATTAATAATAATAATAGCCACGTAGGAACTAATGTTCGCGGCCTCCAATAAACTGTCAAGACAATAAGATCATTGTTGTTCGTCAATACTTCCATTACTTTTGATAAACTGTCAAAATAATAATAATAATAATAATAATAATAATAATAATAATAATAATAATAATAATAATAATAATAATAATAATAATAATAATAATGTCCTTTAGAAAAACTGGTTTGCGGTTAATATTTTCGCTGCTTGGCGAATCGATAAAAAATAACAGCCAGCCAAAATTCAAAACGTTTCCATAAAGATGCTATTAAGAGATTACAAAATTTGGTTCAAGCCAAAATTTCTGCAGTTTTGGTAGATCTACAAATAAAAGTAAAAGCCAGACAGAAGTCTACTGCCAAAATTTCAAGACAGTAAAACCATTTCCTTGACGTTAGTTAAGATTTGATTAAAAAACTGTATTTTTGGGGTGGGGGATTTTTTTTTTGGCGGATCAATATATATGTATAGCCTGGGAGGTACCAATGTTTGAAACCGTTACACAAAATTTCAGTTGAGGGAGGCCAAATGCCTGTTCAGTAAAACATTTTTCTTGCCAACATTTTCGATAATTTGGCAAACCACCAACAAAAAGAAATACTAGTCAGGTAAGTATTCGAGTCCGCTTTCGTTATTCAAAAACTTAAGACAATAAGATAGTACCCCTAGGTTTAGTTGAGACTTTAGTAGGGTACTGGTTTTTCGCCGATATATTTCCCAGTTTTGGGCAAATTAAGAAAAAAGTAATAGCCAGGTAAGTGGTACCGATTCCTACCTTCACGTAAAATTTCAAGACAGGGAAGTTATTTTCCTGGAGTTAAGATTTTACTTTTTTTTGTCAATAAAGACTTAAACCTTGCTTGACGGGTCTAGGACAATTCCCCCCCAGACAACTCCCCCCAGACAACTCCCCCCGACAATTCCCCCCCGAACAATTCCCCCCGTAGGACAATTCCCCCCGAGGACTATTCCCCCCCCCCCCCAAATTCATTTTTATTTTTCTTATTTTTTCTTTTCTTTGTATTTTTTCTGTCTGTCTCTCTCCCTCCCTCTCTCTCTCTCTCTCTCTTTCTCTCTCTCTCTCTCTCTTTTTTTTTTTTTTTTACAAATTATTGCCCTTTTATCTTCTAATTCTTATCTTCCATCCAAACCAATGAACTTTAAGTTGACCACCTCAGGGCCATTGGGGTACAATGTTCGGGGTGCACCTGGTCAAATTATGGGTGGCCGCCTGCCCGAGCCACCACGTCGCCAGTACGCCAACTCCGCACAGCGCGTTCGTCAAATAGTCCGCGACTTCGAACACCGACAGATTGTTGACTATTTGCGTCCACAACATCAGGTTTTAAATGGCAGAAAAGACTTTCGTTCCAGACAGAAGAATTTTGCATTTTTGATTTTATTTTTATTTTTGTTTTGGCATTCAAAGTAAAAAAAAAAAAAAAATTAAGTGATTTTATTTTTTATTTTTATTTTTGTTTTGGCATTCAAAGTAAAAAAAAAAAAAAAATTAAGTGATTTTATTTTTTATTTTTATTTTTGTTTTGGCATTCAAAGTAAAAAAAAAAAAACTAAGTGATTTTATTTTTTATTTTTGTTTTGGCATTCAAAGTAAAAAAAAAAAAAAAATTAAGTGATTTTATTTTTTATTTTTATTTTTGTTTTGGCATTCAAAGTAAAAAAAAAATTAAGTGGGAGGGGGGGGGGGGGGGGAATAGTCCTCGGGGGGAACTGTCCTACGGGGGGAATTGTTCGGGGGGGAATTGTCGGGGGGGGGAATTGACTGGGGGGAATTGTCTGGGGGGGGGGAATTGTCCTGTTCCCTTGCTTGACTAATATAATGCAACTGAGAAATGCAAAGGGCCTTTAATTGGACGAACAGTGTTTATATATAAAACAACCACTTTCTATCCCATACTGAAAATAATGAATGATAAACATATATTAACAAGTTAGTACTAAGTGCAAAAGTTGTCGCCATTTTCACATTCGACCTTTTGTCTCTCTCGATTTTATGTCGCTCTACTTTTTGTCGTGGACTTTTTGTCGTTCGACTTTATGTCGGGCTACATCAGACAACACTCCAAACTGGACGAAAATGACATTCTGCGAGACTAAAAGAGCATTCCGGGACAGGAGATGGGGACTGCCACAGTCGCCCACTCCGGTAACTCCAGGATGCCACCCTGATTCACTGAAAATTTGATCGATTACATTTTGACTGAAATGGAGTTTTGTACCTTTTTTGACAGCTCAGCTTCCACGGCTTTGAGTTTTTCTTCATTAAGCTTTCCTATCACTGTTGCTTTCCACCTACATATACAAAGATCATTCGATTAGGCTGGTGCAAACAAATTTTGCAAACTTTTTTATGCCGAAACACTGAATCAGTTACAGCTTCCCCACACCCACCATCAGTAAAATTTTACTAGAATCCAAAACAATAATCCATTAGTTCCCACCCCCTCCTATTTTAGTCTTTTCGTTTACAAGTTTTTTTTGTTTGTTTTTTGTTTGAGTTCCAGAAAGATTTTCATGGACATTTTATTAAATAACGACAGAGACAGAGAGAGAGAAGGACTCATGGCCACACATTTTAAAATTGGGTAGGGGGGCCTTACATTAACCTTTGATTACAAATGTACCTGCACCACAAATTTTTGATCTAACAGTCAAGACTGGTTGCGTATTTTTTGCAGTATCATACATTCTAGGATCCACAGAATAATGGGTAAAAACGCATGTGTGTCCACATCAATACATTGCTTAATGTCCTTTGTGAAGTTTTAATGACGGGTACCTTTTAGTTGATCCTTTAAGGCCTGGTTACCCTAATTGACGGTCAAGCAGGTAATTTTGAAATATATGCGCCTGACGCGGTTTTTTCACCTAACGGGTCGGTCAGGAAATCATTAATGTAAAGCCCACAGTAAAGATATTTCAGAGTATAACAAACACCACACCGAATATTATTGTATGAAGCACTGCGGTGCAACTCGTATGTGGAGCCAAGCGCGCGCTGCCAGGTGCCCTGGGATATACACCTCACAGGGACAAATCAAGGGGCGCCAAGTCAGCACACAGACTCAACATTATCTATTTTTGTCTCACTTCTTTTTCCTTGCTACCGCAATCATTTAAACAATACCGTCAAGTGACGGTGCCCAAGTGCCGCCAGAGTGACAAGGCACGAACTGGTACTGCGATTTTTTTAATCGGCGGAAAAACAGCGGAAATTTTAATTCTATTTTCAACTACTGTCTGTATTCTCAACAGTTATTTCATTTTCTGCTGTAAAATCTAGCTTGCGTCCATTCCGATATTAATGCAAAGTGCAAAATGTGTGTAAATTGTTGATCGATTTGCAGATAATAAAGTTAGCCCATATATATAAAGCCAAAAACCAGAAGACCATTATGTTGAAAATGGTTAGAGATAGAACGATTTTGAGCTTATTTTCGACCCTTTGGACCTAAAAGACGATATGTAAGAGGTACTTCAGTGATCTTGACCTCCTCGAACATGGTCAAAGTAAAAAAACCGGAAGTTGACCATTATCTCGAAAACGGTTAGAGATAGAGCAATTTTGAGCTTATTTTCGACCCTTTGGACCTAAAAGCTGATACAGAAGGGGTCCTTGGTGACCTTGATATCCGCTTTCCATGGTCTAAGCAAAAAAACCGGAAGTGGACCATTATTTCGGAAACGGTTAGAGACAGAGCAATTTTGAGCTTATTTTCGACTCTTTGGACCTAAAAGACGATATGTAAGAGGTACTTCAGTGATCTTGACCTCCTCGAACATGGTCAAAGTAAAAACCCGGAAGTTGACCATTATCTCGAAAAAGTTAGAGACTTTGGACCTAAAAGATGAAATGTAAGAGATACCTCGGTGACCTTGATCTCTTCGGCCATGGTCAAAGCCAAAAACCGGAAGACCATTATGTTGAAAATGGTTAGAGATAAAACGATTTTGAGCTTATTTTCGACACTTCGGGCCTAAAAGACGATATGTAAGGGGTCAAGAGTTGAGAATCGTATTTTTGTGACCCCAAGTGTAACTTTCGCTACTCGGTAGCGAAAACGTTCTAGTTTACCGTTGTTTTTTTACTGACGGAAACGACGGTAATGGGTGGAGCACAAGTTGCCCATGGCTACCTGGGCACAAAAGTAGTAGCCAGGTGGGCCGTCAGTTCAGATTTCACTAAAAAAATTATTTTTTCTCCAATATTTTGGAGCTAAATTTCGGTGAATCACGCGCAACAGCCAAGTGGTACTAGTGTCTGCTTCGGTTTTTTCAAAATTTGAAGACGACAAGATTATATACAATTATTTCCTATCACAAAAAACTTCGAACCAAACGGTACTGCCTACCTACCCCCTATCCCCTACCCACGAGATGAGTGTAAGCAACCAGTGATGCTTGACAACAACGCCACGAGATAGCGGTGAATCGTCAAAAAACAAGTAATAGCTAGGCGGACCCGTTTGTCCCTACCTTCCTTCAAAATTTGAAGCTTGCACTAAAATCTTCGGAGAGAAGTTTCTAACAAATTGGTGTTTGATCATTTCTGCCAATTGCCAAAATAAAGTAGGGTAGGTACTAATCTCCGCTACCTTTATCCAAAATGTCAAGACATTCAGGATAAAATCGTAGTAGCATTACGCACATACTTCTATTGATCAAGTAAACCATTACTTCTGCTGTCGATGAGCTAACAAAGTTCTGTTTTGTTTGTTATTTAACGTCCCGTTCAGCGGCCATGATGACTATATTCGGCCGCAGGTGCTAAAGAAACAAACGGGAAAAAAAGAAGGAAGAATGAAGAAATAACAAAAGAAGAGCTAGAACGAACGATAGAAAAAAATACAATATTGCTTACTCTTTTGCATCCATAGAGCTGAGGTTAGGTTTTTTAGACACTTCTATTTCCAGGCGCTTTTCTGTATCTTTCAAAGCATTTTCAAGTTTTTCTATTGTTAGATGCTTTTCTTTACATTCCACGCGCAGCCTTTCGTTATCTCGCATTTCCTGAAAAGATTTGAAACATTTTTTTACACCAAACAATTTCAGCTTATGAATTAAATGTTTTAGTCTTATCATGCCGTAATCTCAGGCAACAACCTGTAGTCCTGGACTTTGTACTTCGATGTGTTAATAGGAAGAATGTCCCTGGACGTTGTCCCCCAGTCGTAAAAGTGAAGACATTACAAAAGTAAAAGAGAAACCTACCAATTTTGACAAAATTTAAATTTGGTAAAGACAGTGCTATCAAAACATTCGGACTGGCTCTGTGGCACAAACATCATTGCTTGTGTTTCTCTTAAAACTATCCGTTTATTATGCTCAACCGATTAAAAAATACTACAGCTCCACTTAAGACCTACCTGGGATCAGGGTACGGAGGGGCTTTTTTCACATAATTTTGTTCAAGCCGGTTTACACTGTTCCCATGTGTAGACAATATTGATTACTTTAAGCCCGGGATAATTATAATGTAGCTTAAAGACCTTACAGTTTTGAACCACTAACATGAATTAATGTTGGAATGGGGCTATATATACTTTTGTTGGAGGCAGAACAATAAATACTGCATGCAAAACCTATAAAGGGGGATATTGAAAAAGTATGCCTTGCACGATAACGTAAACCACCGTTTGTATGGGAAGCAGAACTATAAATATTACCTGCAAAACATAACATAGGCAGATGCAAAGCCCCCAGCCAGAGCGATACTTTGTACCACAAAGAATGACTGCCTGGACAGACTCAGCGTTGTGGTAAGTGTAGTTGCTGTCAATTGCCGAAAGCATGAACGACATCAGCATCGTTGTTTCAGACGACAAAGCAAGGTCAGTGAAGATTCCAGGTCCATGTTGGACTAAGAGGAACTGATGCTATGAGTTTTAATCGCTGCTGCTACTTTCAAAATATTGTGACGCAAAAGTGCGTGGGCTAAAGGCATAGGACGGATTTACGAAGATAATCCCTCCATTTTTTAAATTAAATCTCTCAATAAAATAAATATGGGGTCTTGGATATGGATATCATTTGAAACGATATTTTATGAACACACAAAAGTGAGTACACAAAAAGACACTTAACTCAAACTGCGAACTGCGAAAGGCATATCCGTTTTCTCTGTAGCCAAAAAGTTTCGATTCCCAGTTGCAAGGTGCATACATTTTTGGTTTTAAGTGAATGTTTTCAAAACCAACAAAACCCATTTTCGATGAGCTATGCGAAATACACCAATAGTGCTTTCAAAGTACGCGGATTTCGTAAATTTCGGGCAATGTCATTTCGATAATTTTCCATCGATCCGGATCAAACCTAGGAGTTGAACATTTACAATGCAAATTCCTTCAATATATGAAGGAACCAGTAGTAAAAAGGCTTCACAAAAAAATTCCGTGGAAAAACTTCTTAATATCTGAATCAATATGCAGAGTTTTCACCTATTTTCGATTTCGATTATTTTGAAGTTTCAAAACTATGAGCGCACAATTGTTTACAGACAAACATACGGACGGACAAAGCGATCGATAGTAATAGCCCTCAGCCAAATTATGGCTGGAGTATGAGGGAAGAAAATGACAAAATATGCCTCTTGCTTTGCTTTCGAATGTGCTCACCGACAGACCAAACAGGCCTCCACCATTTGTGCAGAAGCAACAAGTAGGAGCACTATGATTTGAATTTTTTGCCATTTTTGGCCAAATCGTCAAACAAAATACGAGTAGGGACTTCAGGAGTACACTCCTGTAAAATTTACACAATCAGGCAAGATTTGTAGAAAAGACGCACTTTTGTTTGTTTCCCTAAATGTGGCCAATATTTTGTCCAATGTCGTTAAATCACAAATACACAGGCTGCGTTAAATACTTAGGAAACAATGCTGCCAAATTTCAAAATGAAATGTAGGAAGAGTGGCATTTTGAGAAATTGTTTACACACACACACATGACGGACGACGGATACCCCACAAGTGATGAGTGTAGCCCATCGCGAAAGTCGGATGGGCTAAAAACAACAATAACAACCTATTATTTAAAATAAGAATGTATTAAGCAAATAAGTTTTATCAAGCTGTAACAGGATATCTGTCACCCGCCCCCGCCCCCACCACCCGCTCTCTATATCTTGCCCCCCTCCCCGAGGACAAGAAAGCCAGGGTATTTTAGTCCCTTCTACCATAACTTGTATCAAATACGGATGGCAAGTTATCCTAAGCTATCTTTGTCCCCCTGTTAATACAAACATAAAAAATGTAAATATGATATATTTTGTTTCTCAATATACTGAAACTTGTACATAAAATGTGACCAGCATCGTACAAAAATGTCAGTTCACTCCAACGTCAGTTTACATTTCAACATCCTGCGATCTGCCTTCCTACGTTTTGTAAAGGGTTTTACGGCAGATCTAGAGCTTTTTAGGTAAGTCACTACTGAGTTTGTTTGTTTGTTTGGTGTTTAACGTCCCGTTCACCAACTAGGATGGGTATATTAGACGCACTTGCTATAGAAACAAGTGCCCCCCCCCCACCCAACAGGGGGAACTACTGAGTCAAGTTTGCTGCAGCATTGCATTCACATGGTAAAAATACACTCATATCGGTAGCTAGCATCGAGGCTTGTAGGAAGTATTACATTCTCCGTCGCCCAAACTCAACGCTGCTGTGTGCGACTGTTCGGAGAATAGCATCACAGTTTACCAACTCAGAAAAGATCTCGTACTTTCCACTTTAAATTCAGGGTTGTCCCAAATTTTTACGAACCATTTTTCTTGACTTTTGCCTAATTTTTTCCTGATCTTTTCATGACTTTTTCCTGACTTTTTTCCACATATAATTTTTTCTTTTTCCCGTATTCCATAAGGCTTATACTCGAATAGATACATATGATATAATAAATCTACATATTTCATTCAATATAATTACGTAAGATAACCTTAATATTGAATATCAGAGTGCTTATAATCATAAGATTATGTTCCAATCAATTAACGTTCGAACAACAGACAGCTAATTGTTGTTGCTTTTATTATTATTATTATTATTATTATTATTATTATTATTATTATTATTATTATTATTATTATTATTTGTAATGTTTTGTCCATCACTGCCGACCTGTAAGAGCAAGTATGGTGGCAAGGCTTTTGCCGCATCGTTGAAGTTATTGAGAAGATCTTTGGCTGTTTTATGACCCACGAACTTTGAATCAAGATATTGTGCGACAACTTCAGAATTTACCCAGTGTCTGACCATTACATCCATTTGCTCGTCTTTTGTAATCCTTTTTCTTGATTCGTTATACAGTAGTACATAAGTATCACTTGAACAAACGCTTTTAACTAACTTGTCCTTGAAATATGGGGCGAGCCCATGGACAACGATATAGGAGGGTTTTGTACGTTGCATATTGAATTTTTCGGCTATGTCACTATCTGGGAACATTTTGCGGAATATGTCTCTAACATCGGTTGACGAATTAAAACTAGAGTTGTCCTCTACTTTTTTAATCTCGGCACGAAGAACCTCCTCGCGGCTTACAAACTGAGACAACAATGAGGCATTTGTGGTAGATTATACTTGTCTAGAAGTGGATGGGCTAGATTCTTCAGAAACTTTTTCGTTACGTGTATTGTCTGTTGATTGTGACACAGCTGTTTTAGGGCTGAAGATATTCCAATTCTGGCGTGCATACTCTGCATTTACATGTTTTACCAATTTATAATGTTTCGGCAATGCTCTCATTCCCATATTGCCACGACGAAAGGAAACATGGCAAAGTTTACAATGCGCCTTTTTCCCCGTCACCTGGTACATCAGCGACCCATGATTAAAATTTGCTCTTTTGACCATCCCCTAAAAAAATACGTTTCTTTGCTTGACATTTCGATATTTTTCAGTTTACAAATTTACTTCAACCTCTCTTTTTTCTTCAGTCTGAAAAATAGTTATCTTGCTGCTTAACGAATATCTTCAATGACACAAACACTCATCCAAAAAGATAAACGTTCAGTAGCAATAAAAGAATATCTTTCTTTAAATTTCTGCAGGATGTAGAGAAATAATCCACATGTGATATAATAGCAACTTTACAGGTGCTGTTCCATCAGATGTTCTTCTCCCTCAGTTTGACATTCACTAATACTGAACAGATACAGATATTCTTTAAAAATGTTTCATGGGATACGGCCTTTCGCAGCGCACAGCTTATATATTCTTGATGGGCGCTTTAGACCCTCTTCCACACCGTCCCTCATCCCGAGTTCAAGTCTTTACTTTTTCCCACGTTCACACTTGAAAGGATCCTCTTTGTGAAAGAAGAGACACAGAGGATGTACATAACTGATTAAATGATGTATCTTTGCTTGGATAAAATATCGCAATTTCGCAACAAGGCTTTAGATTCTACGTGCCCTTTACTATCAAGCTACGGACAACACGCCAACTCAGCCCTAGTGCTTCGGTTATCTAAGGCATTAAAGCATGATATGTTTTTCGTGCTGGTATAAAGCTCCAGAATCAATGCAGATGTCTAGAAAGTGTGATGTAGAAAACCAATGTGTTTGATTTGAAGAAATCATCATTGGGAGAACGAAACAATCAACATCTGACTATTACTTGAAAAATGAAGAAAATAAAAAATAACATGAGTTTCCTGACTTTCACTGACTTTTCAGAATATTTTCCTGACTTTTCCTGACTCAGAACAGATTTTCCTGACTTTTCCTGACTATAATTTTTTTCCTGACTCTCCTGACTTTTTCCTGACTGTGGCAACCCTGACTGACTTTAGTATTTTGCGACTGCCATCGAAGGTTTTTGTGGGTGTTTTGGAAACCGGTCAAAATATGGCTCACGCTTTGGAAATAGGAATTACCATCCCATAAAACTAACTGATATTTGTTTGATGATGAAATCATTTTTATTATTTTTTTATATAAAGTTTCCACATGAATTGATCAAAGGGACCACGACATTCCAAGATATCTTGTTCCCTAGGAAGCCAATATATCAGAGAGGAGACCAAGAGGGGGCCAAGATATCCTGGGACACCTAGGGAAATAAGGCACTTTCGACTCCAGAAGAGACTGGCGGATCTCAGTCTCGTTGAAGTTTTACGGCCTTTAATCTTCGTTTGTCTATTTCGGAATAGGCCCACTACAGTCAAATGCTTTATGTGGCCCAGAAAAATATATACCTTCTTATTTGCTTGATATATACTTATTTTAAACAATGTCACATTGTTTTCGTTTTAAAACGAGTCGATCTCAAATGCAAAATAGGATATCAGTATAACTATTTTTTCTCAATTTCTTATAAAAGTCAGCATTTTTCTGTATGAAATATATATATATAAAAATTTCGTTTCCAACGCTTTGATAGCTGGGAAAGGCCCCGACTGAGGAGAGTACATCACATACACATACACTGGTGGAGGAAATATGGTGTCTGTAAAACCACCCTCGCTTACACTGAAACACCTACCCTCATAAGATCCTTCCCGATTTTGTCGTGGTCGGCCATGATTTTCGCGGTTCCTCTCTGCTGTGTGACATAGCGCTCGCTTAGCGCAGCACCCATCTTCTGGCGCAGCTCTTCTAACTCAGCCTGAAACACCCATTGTGTCAAAAAATTTGGAGCTTGAGAATATAATCTGTATCTAGACATTTCTGCCAGAGATATTTGGACCAGATACATATCGGTCAGAAATGGAGAGTGACACCTTGGCCAGAGATATTTGGGCCGGATCGCAATTTTTCTCCAAGAAGTGGGTAGACTGATGACACATTTAAATATAACAACTGTTTTTCACTGCAACATGGAAATAAAGTTTACAACTCCCAGTACCGATATACCGGCTATATATCGGATTTTATAAAACATACTTACTAAATATAAATAGACCAAGATTTCGGCTCACATGTTTTGAAAATGAAGATGCCAAAATTTGTAAAAATCGCAGTAAATTAAACGTTTTTCACCATTGAAACAATTTTTGGCAGATCAGTTTACGAAGTGGTAGTTTAAGAAGCATCCATTTCACATTTAAAACCAAAACTGCAATAGTAGGTTTGAAAAGCAGATCAATTTTAAATCCCGCTATTGGTATAGTGCAATAAAACAAGAAAGATGCGGAATATGTTTGGAATGCACGGTGTACTACGAAAGAGTAGAAGGTGTCTGACGCACCTATATAATACGTAGGGACGGTGGATCACCCCTCCTATCGTTACACAGTCCACCACAGTCACCCTGGGGCATAGTTCTATGCACTGTCCTACTATTCCCGGGAAATTTATGAGTGCAGTTAATACATGTAGTCAAATAGAAACTCTAAAAATTTATATGGTCAATAAAAAATGTCAAAAATCACAAAAGTCCTGAAAATATCTCGATACAATTACTTTAGTGCTGTATAAAAGGCATTAAAAGCACAATAAATCCAGAAAATCCAATGCCGAAACCTAGTAAATTACTAGTGTGTCCATTTATTTCAAATACTGCACAAAATATCAAAATAGGCCATTATTTCAGAAATGTTAAGGTATACTCTCAAAGACATTGGCTGTACCGTGCACTATTTTTAGTAAAAGTGAATGAGATATTTATTTACACAGCTTTCGAAAACATTTTTCTCAGTGTGGCACAGAGTTAATACATAGTTACACAGGCTACTACCGTATGAAGGGCACATGTATATCATCAAATATGTTTCTTAACCGGCCAGTCTTTGTACTTAAGGTTCGTACGCATTTCATGTCATGACGCCTAGTACATTTCCAGGATCCCTATACGTTACGTTACCGAAGTTTCTTTCTATCTTTTGGCGAGGTTGAAACAGTTTCAGTGAAAACTGGACGTTTTTCCAATACCTGCGCATGATCGAATGTTCATTAGACTCTTGAGATTCTCGCCTTTGCAACGCCAATATCACGTCGATCTCGTTATGCATTTCAATGTTGCCTGTGGGTTGCTTTTCTAAAGATTTCAGATGAGTTACTATCATCTATGCAACGTCGCACCTTGGACTGGATCTTTTGATCGTCGCGCTCTGACGTCAGTGTGACGTTGTTTCAACGTTGTTCACCCTACGTTATTCGTATTTCAATTTGACCTGTTTGTTTTCGATGGATGGACGTAAGCCACGTGTACAAAACGCTTTATTTTTACTTGGGGTTTTTAAGGAACTAGCGAAAAACTCAGTGTAGGTTAATCGTGAATTCCATGACAGGTAATCTAGTATTCCGTTAGCTTAGTCAATCGGAGCGATCGTCGATCCCCTTTCACTACCCCGAGCCAGATTCGAACCCGAGACTTTGGTATCACGGGGCCAACGCTCTAATCACCTGCGCTAACCGTTACCTCTTAATAACACATGCTCGTTTGTCGACAAAAAAATATTTTATTTACTAGTTTATGACGTTAGATTTTCTCGTTTTATTCTGCCTTTTTAACTTTTATACAGCACTATTTTCAAGAACTTAATGATTTTTCACAGCACAGTACAGTTGGATGCACGCACCTTCAGTCCTTGGTTTTCGGCCTGTAACAGCCGCAGTTGTTCCGCTGTGACCACTCCAGGCGCTTTCTTTAACTGTTCATTTTCTGAGCGTGTTTTTTCCACCACTTTTTTGAGCAGAAGTATGGTTTTCTCCAACTCTTTCGGGCTTCTTCCACTTTCCCCGATCTACAAAGAAGTACAATATTGTTGTAGAAAGATCACTTTTACTGCTATTTCTCGATAAAAATTGACCCGTGACCCGCGAACATTAAATGACATTCATTCATAATTTTTTGAACACAAAAAATAGAGATAGTTACACATTTCAGTTGGAATGTGTTTAATTTCTTTCTTGTTTTAAGCAAAAAGAAGTGAACGCCGAAGAGATACAATATGAACCGTCGGACCTACGCAAGACATAATCCCCCCCCCCCCACCCTCAAGTTTGAAGCTGATCGAGAGTTATCGTGTTAATAAAATCAAGTGCCCACAACACGTTTTGAAGTCATATGACGTCATCCATTGTGCTATATATACCAAATATAATATGAACCGTCGGGCCCACCTTGGGCATAATCCCCCCAAGTTTGAAGCTGATCCGATGTTTCGTTCTGCGGTTACAGTGATGACGTATTTTCCACCTTTTGACGTCATATGATGAGTCACATGTTGTCCAATATAATCAGATAACATACCAACCGGGGGACTAACTCAAAGTATAATCCCACCTGGTTTGAAACTGATTTGACCTGTATGTTGTAGACAATTGACTTTGTTAACACGCTCACTCTCGCACGAAACGTCGGATCAGGTATTTTCAATAGTTGTAGATTGAATCCGAATATTTCAGTCGTCTTGTATATTTCGCTTTGTATACATTACATCCAAACACGTAAGGTGGTAAAATTTTGCACACGAGATTTTTACGAAACGACGTCAAACGCCTTCCTTAATAACGCAACACGCGTCAAAAGCTGACAGAATCGTCCGATTTACCCAAGGAATAAACAGAATAAGTTTGACATCGATCCAACTTTTAGTTCTCGAGATATACTGCACACATTTTTTCCCATTTAAGTTTCTAAACAGTAAGATTTTAAGCTACTTGAAAGGTTGTACATCGAAGTTGTTCCGCAAGGCAGGGCCAGCGACGCTAAATGCCTGTTTTCCATTTCCTTTTAGATATACTTGGGATAGGTCAACACATTGGTGTCAGCAGATCTGAGGTGAAAACAGTTCAGTGAGATGTAGAGCAGCTTGTCTACTTAGGGATTTGCATGCAAAAACTATGGCTTTGAGTTCATTTCACTCTTTAATGGGAAGCCAATGCAACAATTTGATGTACGTTTTGATGTAGGTGTTCTTTTATGACTGAGTGACAACTCGAGCGGCTGCGTTTTCACCAAGCTATAGTTTTCATATGGGTTTTTCTTGCAGTCCAAAAAAGAAGGGAGTTCGCGTAATCGAGTTCACTAGCAACATGTGCGTGAATACTGTTTTTGTGACATCAAATGAAAAGTAATCTCGCAGCTTTTATTTCTGCATGGTATACCCTGCAAAGACGGTTAACGTATTGTGCGAATGACAGTTCGAAACCTAAAAATACCTAATTCAGAGCTTGGAGGACAGGGTTAGCGAGTGAGTTAGCATACACTAATACTCCTGAGGGCATGGTGCACTCGAATATCTGGGCCTAAGACGCTGCCCTGCAGTATGCAATATCTCAGCCCAATGGGGTCGGACATACGACCCGTTAGACTGACTACCTGGGGTCGACCGTGGAGAGAAGATCGGAAGCATTTGATGACATTGTCGCGAAGGATACAGTATGTCGTAATCCAAAGTGTCGAAGGCCACTAGAAGATCTGGCAAGCCCACCATAACAATTTCCCTATTATCTAATTCTAGCAGCGATATCCTTTAAAATTTTAACTAAAGCAGTTTCAGAGGAATAGTGTTTTTGAAAGCCGATTGAAAGGGTTCTGACACCGAATGAGTGTTGACGTGTGAGGTGCATTGATCTGAAACGGTCTTTTCGACGAGTTCTGGGAAAGGATAAGGTTGATAAAGACCTGCAATTTTTACACATCTTGTCTGAAGCGAGCTTTTTGAGGACTCGCGTGACGACTTCAGGATTGAAAGCTGAATGCGCTGGGGACTGATGTTTGTGTGTGTGCGGCGAAAATATGACAATACTATTTTCAACCGACGTCAGATCATTGTTGGGTTTTGGTTATTTATGGACGTCGAAAAAGGTATACCTTTCGACGTTGGATAGACGTCAATTATTCCACGTCTTACCAACGTTATGCAAAGCGCAAATGGAAATCGAAACATTTATCTTTCGACTTTGTATAATCGTCAAAAAAGAAAGGTTGCAGAGATGTTGGGAAAATCTAGAATCAATGTCAACAAAGCGACGACAGTGTGGTTACAGGGTACCCGTCACAAGGTACGCACGAATTCAATTTCCATGAACGTTTTTTTTTTCTTTTCAAAATTACGTGGGAATTTCTCGACATCTATACAACGTCGATTTTCCGACGTCTATTTAACATCGCACCAGAGACGTTGAATAGATGTCAAAAAGTGCGTTTTGGTTGCGACCAACTGCAACGTCTGAACAAACGTCTATTCAACGTTGTGTAAAATACGTTGGTTTGACGTTCCTCTGTTGTTGCGGCCAATCACAACCAACGTACAACCAGAGTTTATGTTGTGGTTTGGTCGGATAGACATGGCAGCCTCAAATCGACGGATCGAAACTGACATTTACGTGACTTTAATATATAGTTAAAAATGGCGTCAAAGTACAAAATTTAAAAAAGAAAGAAATCAATGATTCCGTTTTTCTACAAACATCTCGAAAACAACCTCAAGCCCACGTTAAAAAAGGTGTACAGACGAAACCACTTAATCGCATGCCGGTTAAAAGCATAAACTGGCTAACTGCATCACTAGAAATGTGTCCGTTGGACACATGCTCCGTCCGACTGGTTTTCGGGAATAGGGATTTCTAGAGGTGCAACTGCCTAGACAGATATGTCATCTACGAAAATGATAACTAACGGGTTAGGCCTCCCACATGAAGGCTTAAAAAATCTCGGAATGGGAAATACCATGTAACATTTAGAAGTGCCGCAGTGACCTTGAACACCGACGCACTACACTACATATAAAAGCCATTATACCAGGTTTGAATGAAATCCGTTTGGTAGCTCTTGAGATATGGTGTTCACAATCGTAGCGTGACGCACAGAATGACGGACGGCCAGGGGGACGGCTCAACAGAAGGACGGATGGACAGAAGGACCAGTCTAAAATACAACGCCCCTCTTGTCCTTAGTTTAGGGCATAAAATTCTCAAATCCCAAACCATTTCCTACGTTAGCCAGCCTACTTTCAGCTGGATAATTGCATATCGCTTAATTGGATAAACCGATTAATAGCTTTTAAGGGGTGTGGGCTAAATGTCTAACATGGAGTAATATGGAGCATATGGGCACATGCATGCGACATTGCATAGAGTGTCATCTGTGGCACGGCAGGTAATCGCAGATAAACGCATAATATCCCTTAGAAAACTGGCTATTTTGTATGACATTGTTAAAGTCACTTTGTGGCTACTTAAGATTAAGACGTTTTTGTGGTGAATCAGCAAATATTTCCCGCTGCTACAAAAACTGACTTAGAAGATGTTCCCAGTAAACATTATTGTGACGCTGGATCAATGTTGGCTAGAACTCCCACATGACGTCCGACCAACGTCGGATCAACGTCGGGTTCTGGTTGTTCATGGAAGTCGAAACAATGTCTACCTTCCGACGCCGGATTGATGTCGATAACCCGACATCTAATCAACGTTATGTCAAGATTATAAATAGAAACAACATCTACCACCAGACGTTAAACAGCCGTCGAAAAAAAACAACGTTCAGACCTCGGGACAATCAATTCCTTAGACGAACCATTACAATCCGCCTACTCAAAATTTCACAGCACACAAACTACTTTGATAAAAACAGTCAACGGCATGCTCATGGATATTGACAATCATCAATGTGTTTTCCTTGTCCTCCTCGACTTGTCGGCGGCATTTGACACGTGCAACATCGATGTACTTTTGCGTAGACTTGAAGTTAGTCATGGTATCTCTGATAATGCTCCCGACTGGATACGCTCGTACTTGACTGATCGGTCGCAGCGCGTCACTAAATCTGGCGAATTTATCGAGAGACTGTCATTGGTATGTGGTTTTCCGCAAGGTTCAAAATTGGGACCGCAATTTTATAAGCGATCCACAAAACCTCTGGCTTCCGTCATTCTGGATATAATTCGAAGACATTTCTATGCCGATGATACACAATTACAAAATCCAGCTAGTCTCTATTCATCTGAGGAACAAGTTAGTGCCCTCCATGATATGAAACATGCCATTTCCCAAATCAAAACATGGATGTACGCTAACAAACTTCAGTCAAATGAAAGCTAGACCGAATTAATGATTTTGAGAACTAGGCATCAAAAGAGTGAAATCTTTGTGGACTCTCCACATGCAGGGGGCAGCGTCATAGTTCCAGCCCCTGTGGCAAAGAACCTTGGAGTCTATTTAAACCATTTGAAACACACATTGACAAAATATGCAAATCGTGTTACATACAGCTTGGAGCCATCTGTAAAGTTTGCAAGCTTATAGACGAAGCTATAGCAAAAAACTCTGTCATGCGCTAGTGTTGTCAAAACTCGACTATTGCAACAGCTTATTCTGTGCTTTACCGGATCGCCTTGCCTACAAGCTGCAGAAAGTGATGAATTTCTCAGCAAGGATTATCACACTGACAACCGTCGATCCCACATCTCATCCTGTGCTCCTTTGTCTACATTGGCTCCCGATATCATACCGCATTGATTCAACATACTCTTAAAGGTTTACAAATGTTTAAATTGAGAAGCCCAAAAATATCTAAGTGATTTGCTTGAGCCATACGTGCCAACAAGAACACTTAGACCTCAAATTGCAATGAGACTCGTAGAGCATAAGTTTAATCTCAAAACATATGGCTATAGCGCTTTCTCTATTTACGCTCCTAGATTGTGTCATAGTATACCACAAGAACTTCGAAAGGAAAAAACTACACAAGTTTTTAAATTTTGTCTTAAGACGTTTCTGTTTGAAAGGACATACAATGTATAAGGTTTACACATATCTTCTTAGTCCATTGTTGCTATTTTTTTTAATAATATTTAGATGATTAAATAATTTTGATTACAGTCTTTATTGTACCGCTATGATGTAGCTTAGGCTAAAATAGCGTAATGCGTAATAATAATAATAATAATAATAATAATAATAATAACAATAATAATAATAATAATAAGATGCTGTCAGAAAGCAGCAGGATCCTCCCGTGAAACTCATTATTATAAATTAATAACTATACGCCATTTTATTACGTTTCCTTGACAGATTCGAAACCACCAACTATAAAAAAAGTTTTAATGCTGTAATTTTGACAATTTTTGATCGATCAAAGTGAAATCTTGACGCTGCGCATATACATACACTAAAGATTGCATATATGAAGGAATAATAGCTCTTACATGATTCCTTAATACAGAAGTGGACTCCACAAGTTACCCTCAAAAGCTTCAATTTAGGCAATTTTTAGAGAGCTGTAATTTTGAAAATTTTTGATCGATCAAAGTGAAACCTTGACGTTGCACATATACATACACAAAGATTACATGTATGAAAGAATAACAGCTCTTACACGATTTCCTAACAGAGACGTAGACTCCACAAGGTACTCTCGAAAGCATCAATTTAGGCAATTTTCAGATGGCTGTAATTTTGACAATTTTTGATCAATCAAAGTGAAACCTTGACGTTGCTCACATACATACACTAAAGATTGCATATATGAAAGAATAACAGCTCTTACTTGATTCCTTAATAGAGAAGTGGACTCCACAAGGTACCGTCTCTGACACCAAAATTTAGCCCATTTTCAGAGGGCTGTAATTTTGACGATTTTTGATCCATCAAAGTAAAACCTTGATATTGCACATATACATACACTAAAGATTGCATCTATGACAGAATAATAGCTCTTATATGATTCCTTAATAGAGAAGTGAACTCCACAAGGTACCCTCGAAATGGTCAATTTAGGCAATTTTCAGAGGGCTGTAATTTTGACAATTTTTCACCGATCAAAGTGAAACCTTGACATTGCACATATACATTCCCTCGTTATTAGCCATATGAATGACAAAAAGCTCTAACCATTTTAGTTAATAGAGATGTGGACTCATCAAGGTACTTACCATCAAGTGGGACAGACGGACAAACGGACAGACAAACGAACAAGCTCAAACCTATAACTCTCCGTTTCACGAGGGATAATAATAATAATAATAATGATAATAGTGGTAGTAGTAGTAGTAGTAGTAGTAGTGGTAGTAGTACTAGTGTGTGTGGTGACTCTCCATCAAATAACACACCCTTGTGCCATCCGGTACCGCAGGATATGTATGAAATCGATTTCCCTTGAATATTATTCACAAGTATGTGCGAAAGAACATGAGCACTCCTGAAATGCTCATATTCTCACATTTTCGTGCTTGATTCGGTCCATTTATTTATGATTTGTAATCTATACTTAAACAAAAATAAATTTCGAACTTTGTTACCATTTTTTACTGTCCAGCAAAAGAAAATGATCTATTTGGCATCAATTTAACTTTCACAATCCCATCTAGGACTACAAAAAATGAGAAGCTTTGCTAATACAGCCAGGCTGTTAGTTTCACTCACAAGTATACATTAAAATGAATTGAATGGTTGATTTCCATGTCTAAGCAATGAAGGAGTCAAAATAGTGAGACCACATATATGAAATTTTGTTTTGTTTGTTTGTTTGGTGTTTAACGTCCTTCGTTTGTTTGGAGTTTAACGTCCGTTCACTAACCGGGGGCGGGTATATTAGGACGCACTTGTTAAAGTAACAAGTGGGAAAAAAGGAAGAATGAAGAAATAGCAAAAGAAATTCCGATGTGAACTCGATTAACAGGTCTACTGACGGGAAACACCTTAACTTCGCACATTTAGAAGACAAAGAAAGCTGGTTCCAAGGGCTACAAATGGCAGAAGATATAAATTCCTCGTGAAAAAAATGCCAGACTGCACTTTCATTTACAGCCCAAACCTCTTATTTTTTTGTTAGAAATTACCTCATATATTGATGATATTGCAAAACTTGAAAGATTCTAGTTTGCATGTGGCGATAATACCGTTCAAAAACAAGGCGCTAATTTAAGGCAAAGGGGTCTTAGGGCAGAATCCCTTTATAAAGTGGACACAACTTCCTTTATTCCTGTTACATTTTTATTTTATTTTATTTGACTTTCAGACTTAATCCTCTGAAGATAGTAAGGGTTAACTTCGTGAACTGAATTTTAACCTTTATTTTCACGACTACGATTATGTAACCTGTGTATTTAGGAAATCTTCAAAACAATGTTATTTGGACAGAACGCCCGCTTCAATTAACCATAAAATAATGCTTTTGGCGAACTTCTGTTATAAATAATAATGTATTTTGAGTACTTTTGTTTGTTCGTGACAACCACAGATTAAAGAAAATCCATGCGCGGATTATCACAACCGGTTGACAACATGCGGTTTGTGAGAGTATGGTTAACAGAAAAACTTCTTTCTCTTAGTTCTTACTTCTTGCACTGTTAAATTAACACGCCCACTACTGTGAGGAACAGTGCCCTTGGAAAAGCCTGCGGTAAATACCGACTCCCACGAAGGAGGACATGTCGTCATCTTGCCATAAAAATAATTGAGAATAGCAGTCAGAGCTTTTCTTCTGACGTGTGAAACGTATAAAATGTAGGCAGTTATTTTACTTTCATTCTTCTTAACAGAGACTACTTTCGGGCGACATTTGAAAGAGCAGACATACTGTAATTTGTATGCAATAAAAAATCCGGTTCAAGGAAATCAAACGGACTAAAGGCTACTTTGTGGTCACACAAAATCACCAAAACCCACCAAGTATTTCAAACAAAAATATCAGTTAAATTAGTACAGAAAGTGCAACCTTTGCAAAGAAAATTTGCTTTATGTTTCAGTCTTACATTAATGGGGACATCTACATTGTATTCATTGGGATTGCCGGCACAGTCCCGCATAAGAAATGTAAAATTGGAAAAATAGCTTTTCACACAAAATCCATATACACCTTTTTTCCCGGTAGGCTTTATTTTAAGAAAAACATGAAAGTTTGAATTGCTCCGGACAAAGACTCTGGTTATTACACAAAATATTTACCCGGTAAATAAAAAAAAATGTGGACAGGAAAAGACCGTCATTTCCCATTAATTTCAATTTAACAGACAGAAAAGAAGGAAAGACTTGCAAGAAACCGACAGCGTAAAAAACGTGAACTGCAGGAATTAAGCCCGAAAGGCTTGATGCCATTGTGAGCTGCAGTGTGGCCACCACCTGGAAATTTAAACATGCATAAATATATAAAATCACTAAAAATAACGTACGTCTACACTGAGGTCCACACTGAGGTCTACACTGAGGTCTACACTGAGGTCCACACTTAGGCGGAATATGCGTTTACTCAGAAAATCAAGCAAAAATCGGCCAAAAAGTTTTGCAAATTCTGTAAGGAACAGCCTCACTGGTTGAAAACAATTCAAAATATAGACAAGAGAAGTGTTATTCACACAGTAATCGGACTGTATGACAACGCGCTCTACTGTCTTTCCGGGACAGCCGCAGTATATGGAATCGCACTCAACTTAAAAGAATCCTGACGTGCCTTAATACATTTCCAGAAAAGTTATTTCTTTCCTGCACGCATTTTCTTAAACTATGTGTACCGCGGTACTTTCAATCTATGCGCTTCTGTTTTGTCTAGTCTGGCATTTGTCAGAATTCTGTTTATGTTGTACGTTGCAGTTTTGTTCATTTTTTGCAGATAATGCACGTCACCTTAAAGGGACCAAACTTTCCATAGCCGAGCCTCAGCCGTCATGCCCCAAACCCTAAAAAACCCCAAAAGTGCATGCTAGGCTTCAACACGAACCCCTCTATGTCAAACTCTACTTCACTACAACAAGAACATAACTTTTAAAAGAAAGAAAAGAGACTGAAGTTTTTTATTTATACATTTATTAAGGGGGGGGGGGGGCGGTCAGTGCAGTTCTAGATATTAAAAGCCGGCAGTTGTTTTTTTTTTTTTTTTTTTGTGGAGGTGGCGCTGAACCTTCGCTGCACCGGGTAGGACATAGAAGCTTACGATGGGCACACACTAACTCCCGCATGTTCTACAATGTAGTTCTGTGGCCTGCATACTTAATGTGGGAGGCATGACTGTCTAGGATCGGTACTTTTTCCTTTTTAACTTTTCCATTTTTTTATTTATCAAAATATGAATGATGGATTGTAACGGTCAGTCCAACGCATTTTAGGACTTCGTCATTTTTTTGTCAGACAACTTCCTCTTTGGGCGAGTGTATTTCTGCTTGAAAGGTTATTTCCACTTCGGAATGTTTTAGTATATTTGGAATGATGGAAAATGTAACTGTTTTGGACCGAAATTCTGATAAGCACAATTTAGCGTTCGCGGTAGACTGTCAGACAATATGCCACTCGGAAAAATACTCAAATGCAACAAAGGAAAAAATAAACACTGAATATTCTGGCTTTTTTTTTTTGTACATTTTAGGTTGATTCTTAGTTTTGCTTGGCCTCTTATGTTATTCTTTTTTTTTATTTACAAGCTTTCAAATGGGTAAAGAGCTGTCCCCCACCCCCGCTCCCCTCTCGGTTTACAACTCTGCCGAATATCTTCGGTGCAAATATACATAAAATATGCCTATGACTCGGTGACCTGTGGGTATTTTCCACTCTGTGATCTGTGGGTATTTTCTACTCTGTGATCTGTAGGTATTTTCTACTCTGTGATCTGTAGGTATTTCCTACTCTGTGATCTGTGGGTATTTTCTACTCTGTAACCTGTAGGTATTTTCTACTTTGTGATCTGTGGGTATTTTCTACTCTGTGACCTGTGGGTATTTTCTACTCTGTGATCTGTAGGTATTTTCTACTCTGTGATCTGTGGGTATATTCTACTTTGTGACCTGTGGGTATTTTCTACTCTATTATCTGTTGGTATTTTATACTCTGTGATCTGTTGGTATTTTCTACTCTGTGATCTGTAGGTATTTTCTACTTTGTGATCTGTGGGTATTTTCTACTCTGTGATCTGTGGGTATTTTCTACTCGGTGACCTGTGGGTATTTTCCACTCTGTGATCTGTGGGTATTTTCTACTCTGTGATCTGTAGGTATTTCCTACTCTGTGATCTGTGGGTATTTTCTACTCTGTAACCTGTAGGTATTTTCTACTTTGTGACCTGTGGGTATTTTCTACTCTATTATCTGTTGGTATTTTATACTCTGTGATCTGTTGGTATTTTCTACTCTGTGATCTGTAGGTATTTTCTACTCTGTGATCTGTGGGTATTTTCTACTCGGTGACCTGTGGGTATTTTCTACTCGGTGACCTGTGGGTATTTTCTACTCGGTGACCTGTGGGTATTTTCGACTCAGGAATGTTAACTTGGAGAAAAGATTCGACATTATGACGCACAAAGTAACTAAGGTTAATTGTCTCCCTCAGATACCTTTGTTATAATTGTTCATTAAATGTGTTTTTAAAGACAGTTCAGGGTTTCGTTTAAAGACAGAAAGACAAATTAAAAACAAACAATTTATAAAATTAAAATTGGGGTGCGGAGCAGGGAGGTGGGTCATGTGATTAAATGTGGAAGGTATTCCGGATGGCTTTTTTCAGGGTGGCATTTTGTCCGAACACCTCCGCAGTACTATTATAGTGGTCATATTCGTGTGCTTTATAATGATTGTACATGACGCGCTGGCGTAAACAGACCCAAAACTCATGCAAATAAATGTCCCC
Source organism: Protula sp. h YS-2021 (assembly GCA_949752745.1). Taxonomy (NCBI): domain Eukaryota; kingdom Metazoa; phylum Annelida; class Polychaeta; order Sabellida; family Serpulidae; genus Protula; species Protula sp. h YS-2021. The sequence continues at coordinate 47,403,379 of OX457025.1, read as the reverse complement.
CTTTTTCAGTCGGGACACTGATGTTTCTAGCAACAAACAACAAATGTATCTTACTCGCTTGTAGTTGCCAGACAGAGATGAACCAAGTGACCCGAGCGAGTCCAGTGACCTTGAACTAGATCTCATTATTTCCAGTTGACGTTTCTCTTCTTTAAGAATCTCGATATATTTCTGCTGGTCTTCAATTCTTTCCTACAATTGGATTAAAATATGCAAACTGAATATTAATAATAATCATTTTAATATTTTAGCAATACCAACAAAATGAATTCCAGGTGTCAACAGAGTTAAACACCTAGTTACACAAAAATATTTTCACATGAGACCGGCCAGTGTGTCATTACCGGTAAACGGATGAACCCCCCCCCTCCCTCCCCCACGGATGAAACTCCCATCCCCCCAGAAAATGCAGACTAGGGCAACCTGCCCCCCCCCCCGCCCAGGATGAGACCCTCAGGGTGACCCCCCCAACCCCCCAATAATGTTAATTATTTGTATTATGTTATACTATGCTACTAGTCTGCATTTTCAGGGGAGTTTCATCTGGGGAGGGGGGGAGGGAGGTTTCAGCCTACGTCCATCATTACCAAAAAATCACACACCGTTCCAAGCCTTTTCGCTCCGAAGATTGGTTTTATTCACGGTGTCCATACCAACCGGCCAACGGACAAGTGGCTACCGGACTACTGCCTGTCCCATTACTGGCCACCGGACAGCCGGCCACCACATAAACAGGAAACCCGGACAAGTGGCCACCAAACAATATTTAAAATATGTTTTGTCGTTTTTCACGTATACATATTTTACTATTACAGTTTTGAGCGGTTGTATTAAAAGAACTACATTCTGAACACAAAAGAACAGTGGACTACAGGTACCAAAACTTGTAAAATAAACATGTCACTGGGGATTAGGGATAAAAATTATATGCACGGGGTATGGTGTTTAACAGTTGGTGCGTGACATTGTGAGAACTGAGCCGGAGTCCTTATCTCTTCTACCAACTCAGGCCAATAAGGCTGACTACGATTTTCTGCTGCAGTTTTTTAGTTCCACAGACTGCCTGACGATGTTCATACCCCTGTTGAGAGAGAGAGAGAGAGAGAGAGAGAGAGAGAGAGAGAGAGAAGAGAGAGAGAGAGAGAGAGAGAGAGAGCGAGAGCGAGAGAGAGAGAGAGAGAGCGAGAGATAGATAGATAGATAGATAGAGAGAGAGAGAGAGAGAGAGAGAGAGAGAGAGAGAGAGAGAGAGAGAGAGAGAGACAAACATATAGATATACAGTATATATATATATATATATATATATTATATATGTGTGTGTGTGTGTGTGTGTGTATACGAAATATTCCACATGACAAGACCTTAAGTCGCGGCACGTCTTTCTTCGCTTGTTCGCATTCGAAGCGGAGTTCAATATTTTCTTCCGACAGACCGATGACTTGTCTTTGCAGATCAGATTCCTTTCTTGCCATATCTCTGTATGTCTGCTGGCCGACAACGCCTTCATGTGATTGCTGTCAAACAGAATACCAACTATGCATGTTTTCTTATCAACTTTTAATGCGCAATTGAAGGGAACATTGAGTTCGGCCCTCGAGATGTCAAAGTATGGCCACTGCCCATGTAAAATGTCACACCTGCTTGTGTTAACACCGTGGGTTTTCAACGCACACTAGTGAAAGTACATATTAGTATTTTGATGATTTAGAGATTATAGAGATTATTGAAATTTTTGATGTTGCAACGAAGGAATGAACAAAAAAATCTAGATATGCCAGTGTAAACAAAACATATGTGTGCAGGCATATATCATACAATTTGCATTAAGACCAATTTAGTTTCTTATTTTTGTAAACAAAAATTCTTGTACGTTTAGTATAGATTTGTCTTGAAATAATGTAGTGAATAACCAATTTGTACCGTCTCATTTCTTTTAAATGTCAGGCATGGTCCTGTTGGGTAAAGCCCTATGTCGGGTATTGTCCAGTCGGGTAATGCCCTATGTCGGGTATTGTCCGGTCGGGTAATGCCCTATGTCGGGTATTGTCCAGTCGGGTAATGCCCTATGTCGGATATTGTCCAGTCGGGTATTTTCACGTCCTATAATTTACAGTGGTGTATTGTCCGGGCTCATAGTTTCCAGGAGGGAATTGTTCTTGACCCGAACTCGTTCTTCAGAAAATGCAATCGAAGCTTGTTCAAGCACTTAAAATTAAGGGGGAAGGGGCTGTTTACCAGGTATGTGAATTCGGGAGAGGGGGGGGGGGGGGGGAGCTTTTTACCATTTAACGCCCGACTTCACGTCAAGTTGTGCAAACTGGTTGTTCTAGGGCAGGACGTTCAGAGAAACAGCCACATAATGACGGAAAACTAGAGTTGCATTATTGTTAGGCGTGTGTGCCAATAGATAGGGATTTCAGAGACACTATATGGGCACGTCGAAATTATAATAATCCTGACTAAAAAAAAATTGTAATCAATAATTATACACATGCATGCGCACATTGTAAACCGGTTTGAGCAAGATATCTGAAAAATCGGTATACAAAAACTCACTATTATTATTACAACTATCAGGGAAAAAAATACGTGAAAGAAACGTCCGAATAATTTCTGTATATTATGCAAGCAATTGACTTGCCTTGGGTTAAAAATGCAGCCTCTTTTCTGGCGTCAACAGTTATAAGCAATATCAAGAACTTAAACATGTCAAAAATTCAACAGGATTCAATAATACTGAAATACAGTGTGGCAGTGAACTAATACAGACATACAGTAATAAACAAATCTTCTCTGTTCAATTTTTATCCGACAGTCTATAACGAAATCTCTTACCGCCAGTCTAGCCTGCGATTGTGACACTTGTTTCTGCTGCAGGTGCTCCTCCAGTTCCGCCAGCTTTTCAGTCAGGAACTGGTTGCGCATTTGCACCTCCGTGAACGCCGCGTCGCGCCCCTGTGTCAGCTGCCTTTTCAGGCGGGTATTCTACAGTAGCATATATATTTTTAAAAATTACCAATGGGATTACTTGAAGTGCGTGAAACGCTCGTGAAATTATAACTTTAGATCGTAAATGTAATCAAGAGGATGTGCAATTTTCAGTCAAACGTACGACAGATCTCCTAAGATCTGACGAGCAGTTGCAGGCACTTAGAGCAATTGCAATTTAATTTATGAAAGGTGCTCTACATGTTTCGGCATAACAGTAATGAAAGGTCATCGTTATTAAGTGTTAAGTTGCAACTGTACTTTGTAATTCCACCAAACTAGATGCAAATATGCTTATTACTTGGCTTCTTATTTTATTCTTTTTTTTTTTATTTATAACCTTCAACTGGGTAAACCACTGCATCCCCCCCCCCTCCACCTTAAAAAAATTTCCTCACGGTAAATACACAATACACCAGGAAATGAACCTCCAACCTCAAATACCTTTCCTATTTTCATTCGAAATGGGAGAGGTCTGACTGACGGACTGCAACTGTACCGACTGTTTTGGTACTGGCTATTTTTAATAATTCTGCTCTCACGAATAAAACAAACTAGACCGTCTTCGCCACTGATGCTTTGGGCCACAAAAATTACAATTCTGAAGACTTCAAAATTTAGAATTTTTTAAAGATCTTTCTTAAAGCAATGTCGCGTTGCCAGTTCCATTTGAATGTTATATCCCAATAAACATTCCAAGGTCGATTTTAGGTTGCGACACTTATCCGATCAAATCGCAACATTTAATCTGGTTGTAATTTGGCAGTATTATATATATAACATAATATAATATAATATATATATAACACCGTATTATTTAAAATAAGGATTCTGAAGCAAATAAGAAACAAGACAATTTTTGGCAGGCTATTCCGGAATAGACTACCGTAAACAGATTACGTAAAAAAAAAAACAGAGCTGAACCAACTACATACCAGACATCCAACAGTATATCTCTGCCAAATTCTCTCGCCCTAACCCTAACCGTCTCAGACTAGTTCACGAGACAAGCTCATGGCAGAAAATACGGAATTATGGGGAGATAACTTGCCACGCTGCGCGAGTTCAATGAAGTATGGGGACTGAAAAAGCCCAAGTACACAGAACCCGCTCTTTTAACCTATTACCACCTGGCTACCGAACAGTCGAATACGGGTCCGAAGAGTTCCCGGAACGAAGCGACCCCGGTGCAAAGCCCCCTCATTTTTGCGGAAGTGGGAAACACAGCGCCCCGGTAGAAAGCCCTGAAATCGCTGACATCTCAGTTGAAATCAACTATGCTTAGTTAACAAAACACAAAAAGACAAAACGGCAAGGGCAGGGGGGGGGGGGGGGGGTGGTGCGGGTGGTGGTGACGCTATACGCCTTTCTTAATTTTTTATACTGAGTTCACTATTTAAATAAAACCGTGGCGACTTATCCAGGGAATAACAAGTTAGAAGTCAATTCGACTTTACGCTTTCGACATGCACAATGACCCAAGCTCACGAATTCTGATTTCACGATTTATGACATACAATTGAAGGGGTCCATGCATAAACTTGATAACTCCACTTATCAGGAAAATGCACTATTATCACCACGGTATTTCTTGGCCTCTCTTCTATCACATATGTAAGTCTTACACCTCAAAACCGATTAGAAGTGGGCATTTTTTTTAGGAAAATGCGATGGGAAAACCTATGTTTGCTACTAAAATTTCCTCCACTGCTGATAACTGTAGTTATCAGGTTTCTGCATGGACCCCTTCAAATATAACCTGTAACGAAACTTTCCGGCACAGTAAATCTATGTACCTGGCATCGGTCAAGATTTTAATATAAAAATGGTTTATCGCCTATACAACCACCAATTTTTGGATAATCGCCAAAAAAAATTTATAAAAATAAAGAATAATACTAACCAGTTGACATTTCAAACTATGTTCAATCAACATTTTATGGTGTTTTCACAAAATCCTAAGAGCATGTCTTTACGTTCGTTTAATCGCGACAAAATTCATAAAGAATCTTCGAGCAACAATCTCGCCAAGTTTGAACTTTCTCTGATGTTCAGTGGCTGAGAAATTTCACACACAGGATTTTTACGTAATGGCGTAATAACGGGAGCGTCACAACGGGAAGAGAGGGGACTGGTCCTAAGTTTTAAAACTCAAATGCTAACTGATCACGAAAACGCAGCAATGCTTAAAGCTCGCTCTTGGGTCGGAATTAAATTACTCTTTTCCTTCACGGAGAACACCAGGGTACGTCCCCATACGGTTTTATAACCTGTCGACAATCCTCACATCACCACTTTCAACTGTTTCTTTTAGCAAGTACTTGCACAGACCTCTTCTTCCAGTTCATAGTTTCTCTTCTTAGCCTGCTCTAGGTCATGCGGCTTGGCCGCCGCCATGGGTGGGGGACCAGCGCCCAGAGCTGGGGCCGCCGCTTTGCTTACGAGCTCGGGCTTGGGCCCGGATGTGGCAGTGTGTAGTTTCCTTTCAAGCAGCTCTTTGTCTTTGTTTGCTCTAGTAAAAAATACAAGGCAAATACTCGAGTAAAAAAAAAAAAACACACACACACACACAAAAAAAGAATGCCCAGAGACATTGTGACCAGTCGGTCTAGTGAATCTAGTGAAGCTATAGCGGCAGTTATATTTTAATATATATATATATATATATATATATATATATATATATATATATATATATATATATATATATATATACATATATATATATTCAAGGGCCGGCATTTCCATGATGTCTCGCGGATCTCAGAAAAGTTAGTTTCAAAGAGCCCTAACGTTGGACTACGCCTAAAAATGAAAGCATTCTGACTAAAATTACTTTCAGAAGAACTGTTTTGAAAAAAAAAAAACTTCATCCCAACATTCAAACGGCGACATGAGACCAATGCTTTGGAGGTGCGCAAAAAAAAAAGAATTTTTAAAGTAAACATCACATGAAGTGTAATAAATTCGAATAAATCCAATCCAAACTGCAGCAGGGAAGACATTTTGGGAAAAAAATAAGATTAAAAGAGCTGCCAATTGGCCAGTTTTTGGAGACTCGGAAAGTAAATTTAAACAGAAACATTCAGGGAACATTGTTACAAAATTTTAAAGGAATCCGCTCATAATTGTGGTGGAAAAAAAGCATTTTGAAAATTGGCTACTAATTTTTTTTAAATGTGACCTTCCGTTCCATTTCGCCAATTTCTGGAAGTTCGTCCAAAAAGTAGCTTTCCAAGAAAGGACTACGAAGTGAATATTTACGTAAAATTTGAAGGCAAGCAGATCAAATTGTGGCAGAAACAGCATTTCGAAAAATGTCAAACAATAAATTACAAATGCCTCCCATTTAGCAAAACTTTGGTGAATCGCTAATAAATTTATAGGGAGCCCTACCCATTAAGCAGTGGTACAAAATTTATCCAGTACCCAGCAAACATTCGTACAAAATTTACAGGGAATCCGATCCAGAGAGAGAGAGAGAGAGAGAGAGAGAGAGAGAGAGGAGAGAGAGAGAGAGAGAGAGAGAGAGAGAGAGAGAGAGAGAGGGAGAGAGAGAGAGAGAGAGAGAGAGAGAGAGAGGGAGGGAGAAAGAGAGAAAGAAAGAAAGAAAGAAAGAAAGAGAGAGAGAAAACTTCCAGAATTCCTGGTAACGCAATAACGTCTTGGAACTTCGCCCCCCCCCCCCTCCAGTGTAAAATATCGAACAGATATCAAGTAATGAAAATCTAGTATGCACATAAAGATGAACACGAGTCCAACCTCTCGATGCTATGCTTCAGCATGTCGTTCTGTTTGATCAGCTTTTCTATCTCTTCCTCTTTGGCTTTGACTCTCTCTTTCAATCTGTCAGTCATTTTCTGCCATTTCTTCGACTCCTCCCATTTCGCAACGACTTCATGTGACTGAAGAACGGTAAAAAAATATCAGTTATTTCATGTCCGTAGCTTGAACAATAACTCGAGCAATGCCGTCAGCAATCTTTGTACTCGCTGTTTCTTGGCGCTCAAGGCGCACAACTCCACGTCAAGTACCACATATGCGAAAGGTTTTGTGGTCCTAGGGTCAGTATGGTCAGAGCAGAAGCAGGGACAAAATGGCAGACCACTGCCAAGAAACAAAAAAGCAATTTCAATACACTCTTTGAAAGTCTTTGACTTTCCAAGTGTTAAAAGTAAACAGCTTCTTAATACTATCTCACACTGCTACGATTTTACTGCATTTGTCGTATCTGCCAATTGCTATTTGAGGAATAGTGACCTTGCTTAGCTTTTCCATACCATCCTCCGTAACTGATGACTTAACTACCTGGTGGGATCAGTGAAAAACAATGACACGTTTAAACTCAAAATGTCAAATGTTTAACGCACCAATGAGCAATGGAAACTACTACAAATTTCCTGGCCTTCTGCTGACAAATCAAACCTACGCACAATTAAAAATTTTGAATAAATTCTGTAGATGTCAATATCGACTAAATGCCGTTCGCTTGGACGTCGCTCGGCTACATGTCAGGATACCCTGATAACTATCACGGAAGGGCTGCCTACTCACCTGTGGCTCTCTTTCTTTACCCTGCTGCTCATACGGTTTCTCGGCCTGATGCTTCGCGCGCTTCAGTTCATCTGACAGTAACTGATTCTTTCTCCTCAAGTCTTGGATTTCTTGCCGGGCCGCTTCAGCAGTAGATGGCCCACCAGAACCCTGGAAGACATACTTTTATTAATTTTCTCTCATTTGCTAAAACGGTTATCTTCTGCAGTAAAACAGGTTGGCCTCTTCAGCGCACTGCCGCACGAAATGTCCGAACAAAAGCAAAATAAACTAGACCGTTTTCACTACCGAGTAGCGAAAATTACACTTGGGGTCACAAAAAATACGATTATGAATTCTTAACCTCTTACATATCGTCTTTTAGGCCCAAAGGGTCGAAAATAAGCTCAAAATTTTTCTATCTCTAAAAGTTTTCAAGATAATGGCCAACTTCCGGTATTTGGCTTTGACAATGACCGAGGAGGTCAAGGTCACCAAGGACCCCTTACATATGGGCTTTTAGGTCCAAAGGGTCGAAAATAAGCTCAAAATCTTTCTATCTCTAACCGTTGTCTAGATAATGGCCCATTTTCGGTTTTTGAGTTTGACCATGTCCAATGAGGTCAAGGTCACATATGTACCTCTTACATATAGTATTTTAGGTCCATAGGGCCATATCTACTTTCTTATTTGCATAATATCTCCTCGTATTAAACAATAGACTTTTTTACATAGCTTTTTACAGTATTTAAGACCACATAAATATATATTAGCTTTGTCTTGTTAACAGGCATGAAACGACCTAAATTTCATTCACATTGCTGTCAAGAATGTACCAGGTGAATGGTTCTCTCCAAACTGTATTGGGAAGTGGCTCCTTGCACTACAAGATTTAACTTTTTATCTAGTTCTCGCCTTATTTGAACGCAAAAACATTGATCGTTATCTTGTATTCCTCGAAAATAAAAACAATGATAATGTCCGCAATTGCAATATTGACCAAAATACAAAAATCGCAGTATTTGGTCGACAGACCACCAAAATTTGGTGAACTGCCAAAGAAACAACAGAGCTCGACTCACGTTGTCAAACTATTCGTGACTTTGGGAAGTTCCAAATTCGCAAGCAATCATTCATCTCCCTAACTGTAAGAGAATTCAATTTTTATAGATGTTTCATAATACTAACCTGTCTGTGCATGGTGTTCATGCGATTTATCTTTTTGTTTAGAGTCTCCACCTCTTGCTCAAGCTGTACATTTTCATTTCGCAGTTTCTTGCACATGGCTTCTTTCCTCGCTGCAAACAACAACAAAGCAATCAATCACTGCGCATTTCTTGTCAGGAGGATTAATTAGCCCAGTCGCATTTCTGAACAACATTGTCCATGGACAACGTCCCCGCTCTAAAATACTGATGTCAAGATTCATGACATATAAGTATAACTTTTAACTAATTTTAAAGAGAGTAAGGTAATGTACCTCGCGTCAGTTATGATTTTAATCCAAAAATGGTTCATAGCCAATACTTTCGCCAATTTTCGGGAAATCGTCAAAAAACATCTACTATATATATATATATATATATATATATATATATATATATATATATATATATATATATATATATATATATATAGAAGCTCGTTAATCCGAACAAACATGAGCGTGCCTTATATATAGAGTGTAAATGCAATTTTTGTCACGCAAAAAACTTCTGTCACGCAAAGGAAAAAAATTAGCCAAAAGGCTTTCGTCGGGGTCATACTGAGTTACACCGTTGACATTCGAGTGAATGTGGCGAGCAAAGTTTGGAAGCGGTTAGATATCGCCAAAAATACTTTTCATTTCTTTATACAGGCGTGTATTATCACTTGGAGAGTGTTATAAGCAAATCGATGCTACTTCAGTCGAGTTATTTTTCTCAAATAATGTACGCGTAGTAGTGGGTTCCTTTGTCTATGTAAAACAATATATTGCCATGTTTTATATTTCAGTTTTGATGCAACCGGTGTTCTTGCTTTGGAAACGAACAACCGGAGAAACAAAAATGCCATAAAATCAAGGATGTAAGAAGCTGAAAATTGAGGCAAAAACAGTTGCGTGCCCTTAACCTCTGTGTGCCAACTTAATCGTCGAAATAAAGACTATTGTAATTAATATCTTTAACATCGCGACTTTGCAGCATACTTTCCAAATTTTACGTGTTATATGTTCATTTTTAAAACAAAAAAAGACTTTATTTTTTTCCAAAAGTTAACTAACAGAAATTTATCCTGGGTGAGATTTAAGCGTATCTAAATCCATGTAATTTATAAAATCTTTAAATCCATTTTTCTTCTAGCAACTTCAATATGAAGAGCTTAAAACTTATAGTAACTTTACCAATTCGGTTTTCTCGAAAACAGTAGTCACCTGAATAGTTCGACACAGTTCACAGTACATTATCTTTTCACACCAGTCAAAGCTTTTACAATTATATCCAAGTACAATTTGATTTAAAGGATAGGGCAATTGCTCAAATCTTTGAACAGGGAAGATGTCGAAAATAATACGTCAGTTAAATCGTATATTATCTTCGTTTTACAAAATATACATATTTGGTAAAAGCGCGGAAAATACACTAAGTTTAAAATTTGTCACTTAGCAGCTGCACACAAACATCACTGCAATTCTGCCGATCACTGTGTAGAATGGAGAAAATCTCAAGTGCAATCTTCACACCTTACCATCACTTTTGAGATGCGTTTCATGTTTCCGGACAGCATTTTATTGCGCGATCATGTGTGAGAATTTTTTCACATTATACCTACTTCTTGTGTAATTCAAGTAATTCACACATTTTGAGGTGAAGCCTTCCAGATGCCCTCCAGAAATTACACTGGATACCAGTAAGTTATCGTGTTCAGTACAAAATTAGTGTGATCATCTTCAAAGTCATTAATGGCAACGGTCCGCAGTGCCTTCGAGAACTTTTAGTAATTCGCGAAAAACCAAGAAAACTACGTTCTAACTCCAAATTTCTCTTACTGGTGCCCAAAACAAAGCTTAAGTCTGCTGGTGACCGATCATTCGCTTACGCAGCGCCTGCCATATGGAACCAGTTGGTCGACGAGTTGAAAAATGCAACCTCAGTACAAGTTTTCAAAAAAGGACTAAAAACGTATTTCTTCCGGAAAGCATTTCCAAGTATCTGTGATAAATACCAGTCAACTTGAATTTATAGCATTTAAATATCACTATTAATATTCGCCTTGAATTCCAGTATTATTTTTAACTTCATGCATCTTATGTATTTTCTTTTATCCTGTACATGTACTTTTAGTTCCCTATGTAAAGCGCTCTGAGAAAATATGACTGTTTGATTTTGCGCTATACAATAGTTTATAATAACAATAATAATAATAATAATAATAATAATAATAATAATAATAATAATAATAATTTTTCTGACTTTGCCCTAGTGAATGTTCGAATTGTCCATAACACAGGCTCCAAAACATCACCATAAGCACTAGACATCCACATGGTCTTGGTCGCATACTAAATAATACCAACTCAGCTATGAAGAATTAGCTTAGTCTGATATAATAAAATGTTTTTACGAAACCAGTTCTGCACAGACCACTGCACTGGTATGTGTTTCTGGTAAAATGTATGCTAGCTATGTATCACAATACCGTTCACCGCATTTACCGTATTATTCAAATATTTAATGACCCTAAGCTTGTGTTTGTAGTTGTGTGTTTGTGTGTATATGATATTCCCATTCTTGTACATATATAAATTTAAATATATATTTTACTTCAAAAGTGACGAGCTAGCCCTCCCAACTTTAGTCGGATTGGTTAGGGAACAATTTCAATATATTTTGCCTGCTTCAGTTCGACAGTTATATTGCGGGGAGACGCCGCATCGTTTCTGGTACCCTAGCAGTCACACCAGCCCGAATTCACAATATGTAGTTGTTATTTTTGGCATTACCCAGTTCATGTTTGGTTTCTTCTAAATCTGTGCTGATGTTTTCTTCCTTTTCCCGCATCTTTTTGTGTTGTTTCTTTAACTTCTGATTCTGTTCATCAAGTTCCTCTATCCTTTCCTAAAACAAGACAACAGGGCAAATAATCAAGTACTGCTGACTCTAAGCAGGAGTGACCTTCAAAACCACACCAATGCGCATCACTTCTTTTCCTGAATTTAGAAAAAAAACCGACACTGATTTTTTCAGCTGTGAAACAGTTTGGCGGGAATGTTAGTTGCACTCAGGGATACTGAATACATAGAATTAACCATGATAGTATTTCGTATTTACCTGGTGAGTATACAATTACAGAGTACCACGCTGTACATGAGTACATTATGGTTTGAATGACACTTATTTCTCGGTGTTGCTCAGGAAATAGCCATTTCAACACTGTAGCGTAAAAATATCTTTCTGGAAAAAAATGTCAGAAACGAGCGCACAAAATAAGTTTTGAGTTTGTAAAAACTTAAAATGCAAGTATATAAAACAAGTGTCATTCAACCATAATGTACTCATGTACAACGTGGTATAGTGTAATTGTATATTCACTAGGTGAATACGAAATACTATCATGGTTAATTCTATGCATTCAACCTGGTGAGTAGTATGTCAACTATGCGCTTCCATACATATCCGATAATTCCATGGTACACATACCATCGATACCTTTATTTTCGAAGAAACTTTGATAACCGCAAATTTATGTGAAAAGAACGAAGATCTCGGTGTGGTTTCTGAAAATTGAAAAGTTCACTAGAAAGCTAATAATTTATAAAGTGTATTTGCTACATGAAACATTCAAGACTTCGGATCTCACACTGTACCAAAATATTAAAATAGTGGAATCTTTAGAATTCGGTCCAGTTCTTGTTCACTTAGTTCCATCAAAACAAACAAAATAAAACCAGAAACATGCACAATAACGAAATTATTCGTCCAAGCGTCTAAGAACCTAGAATGCTGAAAATTTAAAAAATTTCAACAGTTTACTTTTTATCGAATTAACATAAATGCATGACACCGACATAAATCGATCCTTATCCTATAGCAAAATCTTTCGAAACATTCTATTTCATTGAAATATAACTGACCAGGAACATCTCTCTGGTGTGGAAACTTTATGATTCTAGCTGGTACTTTTATGGCAATTGCTAAAGGAACAAGTGGAAAAAGTTAAGAAAGAATGAAATAAAGAAACACTGATTAGTTACCTCCTAAGACATGCAACAGCAGACCGCATTGATTTCATTCGTAAGGTTTCCCCAACCCACAGACTTTGGGGGCTGATAAGCTTGTAAGTTATCAGATCATCACTTTTTTGCATAAATTTCTATATGGCATTGGTGATCAGTTGAAATTTGATAACGCGGATTACGGAAAACTTGACTACGTGTCGAAGAGTACGTCTATCCCCAGTCGGCGATATGGTGTGTGTCAGGCTGTTGCGTGTTTACTATTCAAAATTTAAAAGTGGAAGATGGGTAGACGTGGTGTCTAACATTTAAACGAATCAATCCATTAACTAGCAGGCGCATGAGACTGAAGAAGCTAAGTACAGCGCCGATTTTAAAAAATCCGCCTTTTTGTCAATTTAGGTCCCATCCTGAAAATTGGTTACTGCACTTCGGAAGGGTCCGGAGAAGCCATGTACACAATTTGAAACGAATCCATCCATCAATGTAGCCTGTAGGCGCGTGAGAGTGCCGTATACCCGCTGAGTCCAGTGCCGATTTTCAAAATCCGCCATTTGGTCAATTTTTTGCCGATCCGGAAAATTCTTGGTCACTGCACTGCGGAAGGACCCAGAGATGCAGGGAACAAAATTTGAACCGAATCCATGTATTAATGTGACCTGTAGGCGCGTGAGACTGCCGTATATACGCTAAGTCCAGTGCCGATTTTCGAAAGTCCGCATTTTGTCAATTTTTCGCCGATCCGGAAAATTCTTGGTCACTGCACTGCGAAAGGGTCCAGAGAAGCCGTGTACAAAATTTGAAAGGAATTCATCCATTAATGTGGCCTGTAGGCGCGTGAGACTGAAGCGTGACAGACGGACAGACGAACAGACCGAAAATTTCAAAACTATATCCTTCCGTTCCACGGGGGATGACTAGACATTCACCTTTAGTTGTTTGCTTTCGGACTGCACAAGTTTCTGCACATTGAGTTCGAGTGCGTTTCTGTCTGCATGGGCTCTGACGTCATCCTGTGCCTGTGTCACCATGTCAGCTCGTAAATCCATCAGAGCCTTACTAAGAGCCTAATGAACACACCAAAAAGTTCGACAAACACACCAAAAAGTTCGATAAACACACCAAAAAGTTCGATGATATGTAGATTCAAGTAGCCTTCTTTTAAAGTTATCGTTCGCATCTTAAAGATTAGCAACGGTGACAATTTTATAATAGCATTGGGGCTGGTGGTGGTGGGCGGGGGTCACTGTGTTTCGTTCGTTACTTAATTCGTACAAAATAATGGACATATAATAACAAAATTTACAGAACAATGTGCAGAAGTACGGTGGTACGGACGCCCAGTTCGTGAATATTATCCCCCCCCCCCCAACTTCATACAGCTGCGAAAACTTTCAAGGTCCAGTCATTCCGCCAATTTTTTCAGAAAAAAAAAACAATAAGTGCTGGTAGATGATCAGTAAATCAATAGTAACATGAAATTCCACAGTGCCTTGGCCAAAAGTCTTATAATCTCGGCATTTTCAGGCTTTTCCGCGCTTCCTCAAAATAATAGGTTATTTCAATAGGTCATGAGTCCAAGAAATACGTTTTAATAGGTTTTTGAGGATTCAAAAGGTAGGTTTTACTGAATTTTGGCGTTCAAATCTATGCTTAAAAATGTCACTTATTAAGTAAATTGGGCATAAAATAGATAAATAATACAAGAATTTTTACCTTGCAAGAGTCACTAACTTTTACCCTTTTTGAAATTACAAATTTCTTTGTCGAAATCGATAAATAAATAGGCAGCAAATACATTATAAAAACTATAATTAATTAGCATTTAAAAACAAAAGGTCTTAATTGCTTTACTGGGCCATTTTTTTTTGAAAAATAGGTCACTTTTCTAAAAAAAAAAAAAAAAAAAAAAAGAAGGTTTAACAGGTTCCGTTGGAAAACCTGCATTTTGCAAACCCAGCCACAAAAATTTTTGACGTTCTTTTTCATTTTTCTATTCGTGTAACAAGACACGATCCGGCACTGAGTGTGTGTGCTGTTGGTTTTTTTGTTTTTTTTTTTTACTTTTGGGCAAATCGATAAAAAACGGTAACAATCAAGCAGCAATGCTTTATATTGCAAAGACTCGCTGACACTATGAGAATCAAAAGGCTCTTGGTTGACAGGTCTTGTCTAATACAGTAAGTTATAACATATTCAGACAAGGAAAGATTTCAAATGTGAAAATACTAAACAACATATGATTTGCTTTTGTGAATCAGTGTATAACTGAAGCTGGCGCCGCTGACCTACCTGCTGCTGTTTTTCCTTGAGCGCCAGCTCGTTGCGCAGCCTCTCCACCAGCTTGCGCATCGTGGCCGTAGGCGCGCGGCTGTTGGCCTCTTTCTGTGCTTCCAGCTCTTCTTTGAGCATGTCGTACTCGCCGTCTTTGTCACTTAATTCTTTCCTCAGTCTTTCCATCTGTGCTTGTAATTTCTGCATCTCATCACTGTGATTTCCCAATAAACTGGAATTGCAATCCAAAAACAATAGTTATGTTGAACTGAATAATTCTCACCTAACACCGTATTATTTAAAATAGAATTCTGAAGCAAATAAGAAACCAGATATTTTCTGGTACGCTATACTACAATGCTTCATTTTTCTTATACCAAAGGGTAAAAATAAGCTGAACAATGCAAATTCTTATCTTTTGTTGAAAGGAAAAAAAACATTGAAAAAAGAAAGAATTTGCATTTGGTTGTTTATTAAAATGTCGGTAGTTCAGTAGTTCAATGACCTAATGAAATTTACATTTGTTTAAAATTTATTTTTATTTCCAATTTTACTATTTTTTCTATTTATAACACAAGAACATAAGTTGATTATATAACCTGCAACATAAAATGATAAAATAATTCGCTTTCTGTGATATTCGATACATCGCTAGTCTGTTCCGGAATAGCCTACCAGAAAATATCTGGTTTCTCATTTGCTTCAGAATTCTTATTTGAAATAATATGGTGTTACTATTATTTATTTAAAATATAAAGATCAAATAAGAATATTATTTCCAAAAGAAATTGATGCTAACGTGTAACGTTTTTTCGCCACCTCAGTTATGAAAGTTTATTAAACATGACCGTCAAGTGCAGGCTTGTCTGGACAAACCCAGTCTCGATACAATGTGTGCAATGTTTATGAAAAAGTGAAGGTTTGCACATTCTTTCCCCGATTTCAAAAATAATACGACGCCGCACACCTGCATAATATACCTCATCATTTTCTAAAGTTTTAAAATGTTAGGCCACAGGACAAAAGTTAAACGTTCGATCCAAAATGTCTACATTTTTATCAGCTCACCCCTGCGACCATCTTTGTCCGAACTAAAAAATAATCCTTTTTTTCACATTTGCGACAGAGCTATACATTTTCACAAAGTAAGTTAAATAAGACCGTCAGGTGACCGGTACTGTGGTTCTTCCGGCCCTCCACCTTCTCCCGAGTTTCGATGCAAAATGTGTAACTTTTATGGATTTTTGACAAAGCACCTCAGTTTGGCTGGGCCTTCTGACAACCAATCTGAACTCCCGATAAGTTCGGGAGATTAACTGTCTAATAAATGTCAAAATGACATTCATAGGTATTCGAGATGCCTGATTTCACTTTTATGACCAGCAATAATCTAAATATCAATTTGTTATTTTATGAGCCTAAAATTTGGACGAGGGAGTTATCCGCCAGCATAACCGAATTAAGTATGATTATTGATGCCAACGCGCCTTGGATAGTCTAGCGTGTATTGACTGTGGTATAAATCGGATTTGTCGGTCCCGAATTTGAATTAGCCAAACTGTAGAGCCCTTTTCGCCAATTTCACCACGCAACACATTCACGCTGTAAAAACATGTCACTTATTACTCAATCACTAAATCACTTCTACAGATGTATATATAAACTTATTGCTTATTTTATTTATTTCTATTTAAAATTTGCTCTATTTGACAGAATAAGCAGTGAAATGAAATCAGTCATACAACAATCTCTGTACACTTAAACCACAGGGTTGGTTTTGTGCTCAAGAATACTTGCAAGAATTGCAATTTAACCCAAATAAGAGATTGGTTACATCCCCGATCTCGTGTGCAAACAAAATGCCCCCACCATTGATTTCAATGTTACAGTTATCTTTGAAGGAGGGAATTTTTTCACAGTAATATTCTGAACTGGGGAACTGGGGAAAAAATGGGTGAAATAAAAACAAAATCGTCAAGTGACGGGGCACAGGTGGGTTTAGAGTTACAAAACACGAACTGGCACTTCGATTCTATTAAAATACCGCGGAGACTTGGTGAAAATTTTAATTGTATCATTAAATATTTTGCATATCTCAACATTAGTTTCGTTCTGGGCTGCAAATTCAAGCTTGTGTCTATTACACAAAGAGCAATAGTTAAAAGCAAAAGTTTACAGATGGACTGACAGACGGACACAGACCCACACGATGGGCCACCCGTGCTAAAACACACACCCTCATACACATACAATTCGACTCAGGCGCCCTGGAGGCACCAACAGGGAAAGTATATTTTTGGCGAAAATACGGCGCATTTCTGAATTTCGCCAATTCTCCAAACTGGGGAAAACAAAAATTCGGCTCTAGTATTTAATGAACATTTCCTCCAATTTTGGCCAATCAAAAAAAAAAAAAAAAAAAAAAAAAAAAAAAAAGAAAAGAGCCAAGTAGGTACGAATGCGCACTTCCTTCATTCAATATTTTAAGACGGTAAGATTATATAACTATCATTAAGATCTTACAAATTATTTTTTCGCCAATCTTTCCCACATTTTTGTTTTTCGAATTATGAAAACCAGTAATAGGCAGGTAAGTACCAATGACCGCTATCTGTAAGTAAAATTTCAAAACAGTGAGGTCAGTGCTTTGGTGTGAGTTGCGATTTTCTTGGAAATTAAGATTCTTCATTAAGATTTTACGAAAAGAAAGTGATTTTTCTCTAATATTTCCCCTCGTTTTTGACGAATTAACAAAAATTATAGGCTGGTGGACACGTATGTCCGCTCCTTTTTTCCATTAAAACCCTAGAAGGAGATACGCTTTAAATAAACTCTGGCCAATATTTTCGCAAATTTTGGTACATTTGCCAAAAAATAAGTAACAGCCAGGTAGGTACTTCTTTCCGCTACCTTTAACCAAAATTTCACGACCTAAAATCCCAGGACGAGGTGCGATTTTTCAGCTGAAAAGCGTGCATGCCCACAAAGCACATACTCTCAATGACTGCTTTAACCCTGTTTTTGTAGAAGCTGGGGATAAAAAAAGTCCAGTTCCTGACTAATTTCAAATGTAATCCGGTATTCCTGTCTGTGATATACATATATTTTCACTGTGTAATGTTTCAGAAGACCCAGTCTGATTGCTTCTGCGAATATTTATGGAGTATGTAGCGATGCAAAATATGTGAATTTTTATCTGTTTTGTTACATCTGTCAATATTTGGCCGACAAATGCATTACGCTGCACACCTGCAAAACATAGTTTTATAGTTTCTGAAACTGCGTCTCTACAACAGTCCAAGTCTTGATGCAAATCCATTTTGACAAAGCGCCAATCCACCAAATTTTGGTCAATTTAAAAAATAATACGATGTTGCATGCCTGCAGCCTATATGTTTCTGCTGTGTCAAGTCTGAAGTGGCTGAGCTGTGTTTAGCTGAGAGCTTGTCCGGACGAAACTCACAAATCTCGATGCAAAATGTGTACATTTTATCCATTTTTTTAAAAAGGTCAGATTCGACAATGATACGTCGAATTTAACAAACCACAACAAATTCCACATCCACATTATAGATTGTGAGAACTTGTGTGGATAAAAGTCGATATCCAATGGAAATGTCAAAAATTTTATCCATTTTTTATAACTGCTAATCCGTAATTTTTGGCCAGTTTAAAAAATAATACGATACTGCGCAATTTGAAAAGGTTTTTTACTTCATAGTTTCTGAGAATCATATGTTACAGTCAATGTTGGAAACCCGCCATTTCACGAAATGGCAAACCGTGTTGGGTTAATTCGCGTAATGCCTAAAATCTTTTGCCATTTCACGAAATAACCTAAAAGTTAGGTTCTTTCACGAAATTACCTAAATTTTCGGTTTGCCATTACGTGAAATGGCATACTCCCCTTACGTGAAATGGCAAACTGTTATCTATAACAGGAGAATATCACAGGAAAAACGGCTTAATTCTAGAGTAGGTAAAAGCAGACGTTATAGTATGTTCTTTTTCAGAGTAGGTTAACGGCAAATCGGTGACTAGTTCCTGAGTACATCATCTTAACCCAGTTCAGTGTGTTTTTCTAAAATTTATCCTAATAGCAATTAAATCAATCAAACAGGAACACAAACACTTGTGTGCATTACCATGAATTGCAACTAATATGATCGCGTTTAAAGCTTCTGATCAGTTGCAATCAACTGTGATGTATTAATTAAAGGAACAAACCAAATTGATGTATTTTTTTTTTGGGGGGGGGGTGTGATATATTGCAATCGAAACATGTAAAATTGCACATATTTTTATTTAACTAGCTTTAAAATGCGTTGTTGAAATGCGAATTTCTAGTCTCAAATGAAAAACAATATTGGAAAGCGTTCGAAAATATTTGCTATAAATATTCACAAAGGCTTAAATTAAGTTTCGGTCTTTGTGTTATCGCCTTTCAGGAAAGTTATCACAGCAAATCTTAATACTGTGGTTTCTAAATAAATTGCAATCATTACTCCCCTTCTGAGTATCATTCAAATTAGCGTTAGCCAAATTGCAATTATTTTTCCGTGAGTGCAACACAAAAATCTCTTCACCTCCGGGTGATATAAATTGCAATTGGATTACGGTACGCTTATCCAATCAGTGTTAATTTTCGATGCTCCGCATACTCATAGTTTAATTTAGCAGAAACTGATAGGACAGTGATTTCAAGGAATAGAAACTTTATTCCGGTGTGAAAGCATATAATTGCTGTATTTTCACCAAATGACCAAAAAAACCTCAGCTACATGAAATGAGTTAATAGCAATGGAAACAGAGAATGGAGCCCGATTTTAATATATTCCCTTCATACAAACCAAGAAAAAGGTGTATAAAATACATCAAGTGATCATGTCGGGAAAGATGGCCGAACAGGCAATTTCAGCGAATCTGTATAATTTTTTAGGTGAAAAACCAGTGAATCGCTAAGTGAGTCAGCGAATCTACAGATTCGCTATAACATATTCATTGTATTTGAAATCTGAAGTAATCTTATTGCAATTATAAAAGAGAAAAGACACAATATTTGTCACGATTGTAAGTAATTATTTCACAATTTTGCCTGATCTTGGTTTGCCAATTTGTGAAATAAAATGTAAGATTTTTAGGTAATTTCGTGAAATAACCTAACTTTTAGGTTATTTCGTGAAATGGCAAAAGATTTTAGGCATTACGCGAATTTACCCAACACGGTTTGCCATTTCGTGAAATGGCGGGTTTCCAACATTGACTGTAACATATACACATATTCATGATAATGTTCTATAATCATCCTCAAAATCAATTCAGCGGATCTGCGCAATATCTTTAAGCTGAAAACCAGCGGATGATACACTTTCGCAAAAAAAAATCTGGCTGATTGACTCTACGGATCTGTGAACTAGCTGATTTCATATATCCGTGGTAACATGCAAACACATATAAATATATATATTACCCATGTTATTATTGATAGTAATATTATTATTACTATTACACTGTATTATTGCTGTTGCGGTGTTTCACAATGGAGGTTATTTTACAATGAAGGCTATATATAATTCTTTTTGATATTATGATGAGTATTATTGTTATCGCTCTTGTGTGTGTTTTTTTTTATTACAATAAGGATTTCATGGACACTATTATTATTATTATTATTATTATTGTTTTTATTATTAATATCCTTATTATTACTGATATTATTATTTTATTGACACAGTAATACCATGTTATTATTATTTGTTTATACACTAATTCACTTTTTATTTATTTACTTTATTTATTTTACAAAGGATATATATGTTGATTTCTTCAAGCTGTCTACACTGTGTTTTTCGGGGTGGTTATTTTTTCGGACCAGTGCGTATGTTTATTTAACTTGCGTTGATGCACGGTGCTTATTTTGGACCAGTGCTTATTACATTCTTTAAAAATTCCCCCAAAATTCAAAAATCACCCGATCGACTAAAACAGTGCAAACCGTATGCAAGACCTCCTAGGGATATGTTACACCAAAACCCAATGACATTGGATCAAAACTGTAGGAGGAGATACATTTTGAAACAAAAATTTATTTAATAAACAACTAACTAACCGACGTCATCTGCATACTGATAGGTATACCCTAGCTTACGTGTAACGCACGCTTGGCTAAAAACCAGCCCAATTTCGTGAATATGGGTCTTCGGGAACAAATGGGGAGTTAGGAAAAGGCAGGGGAATAAAAGGTTGGCAATTATGCCTGAAAAATTGACCCGGCACTTACCTTTCTTTCTCATGTGCGTGATGTTTTATCTCATCTTCATATTTATATCGCCAGTCAGCAATGTCCTGCCGCGCTTTCGTTAATTTTTCTCTCAAAGCGGCGATCGAATTGTCTTGGTCAGCAACAATATCTTCCAATTCGTTAAGCCGTTTCAGCTGAAAGAAATTCCTTTTTTTAAGTATTTGCAAAATAACACTCCGTTTTCTCTGATAAATTGGCGAATGGACCACTTGTCTTGATTTTCAAAAGTAATCGATGCGTCCACATCGATTGCCGCGCTTATCCGGAATATTTTCAAAGCAACGGACCGTACAGGTTTTTCCAAAAGAATACAACTAGAGCGGCCAGTGCACTCCAACAACAGTGTACGCAAACTTGTCAAACACTTATTTTTCCAATGCTCCCCCCCCCCACCCTTTCCGCCGCTCGACCTTCTTCGTGTTATGAAGTTTTATTTTGACAATTTTGCGCTGTTCCAGAATAAAACTTTTTACCTTCCATCAATATCTCATACACTATACGTCATCATCCTTTAAGTTATCTAGGATACTAGCATTTTATCATGTACATTCTTTCGAGTTTATTCTCTGCGGGGTCTAGGTTGCTCTGAAATCGCCTCTTTAACTAAGTGGGCATCAATGTCGTTATTTATCTCAACGATTTTGTAGCAGAAACAGTGAAAGAATGAGACGATTTAGATCGTGATACGTCGTTAGGGTACTCAGGTTCAGTAAAAGATTCGTCTTGCTCTTGTGAGAAGACTTTTCATATCACCTTTTGGTTCAATTACGTCCGATTAAAATGGCACGGAATTGGCTTGGTCCATGAGATAATTGACACAATTACACTACTGTTTTGTGATTTAAGAATTATTTCTAGGGGCCGGCTCAAGTTTTTTTTTATAAATAAACTGAGATGTTTTGATAAATTACTTAAGAATTCGGTTTGATGTCTGAAAACCGGCATGGGTTTATTCTGAACTTACTAGGAAATGAATTCAGTAAGGTGTTGGAGTAGTGTGTCAGCAGTGTGGTCACAATCGAACGTTACAGAATTCAGTTCAGTTTGTGTTCTAAGAAACAAGCATATTAATACCATAATTCGGCCAATACGACTCTTTGAACCATAAGAACATCCAGCTGGAAGCAAGGAAATTCTCAACATTACGCAATGTTTTGGTAAATAAACACCAAGACACGAAACCAAAATTAGCCGACCGAAGCTCTTTTTTGCTTTTCAATTTTAATGGACACCTGACTGACATTCTGCTTTGTTTAACTGTGAATTTAAAATGAATTCATGTGCCATATCTTGTGTGGATACTTCTGTTAAAGACACTCTGGTGATTACAGTTTGTGTAATATCACGGCATAAATGCCAGGACGCAGCGGCCGTATTGCACTCCTTAAGCTCTGCATTTTAGGGTACTGGGGCGACGAACTGTGGAGCAGATACGGTGTTATAACCCACGCAATTCTGTCTACGTTGTATTAATAATCAAAATGAAGGAATCACCACAAAGATCCACACCAATGCAATAAATAACTGACATCTAGCCAATTTCTAGAAGATCGTCAAAAAGTTGTATAAAAAAAAAAAGATCAGCGAAAGAACATTCTTCTTAAAAGAGACTACAGGAGGCAACACATTATAGAATATAACTCACAAAAATGTTAAAAATGCCCCCACTTGACCAATTTTTGGCGAATCCCCAAAAATCAATTTTTCAAGAGAGAACACAAACAAAATTTAAAAGCAGTCCGATAAACATTGTAAGAGAAGAAGCATTTACTAGATACTATTTATTATTCCGTCAACACAGAGAGACCTTCATCATGGAGATCTATTCACCTGGTCGTTGGTTGGAACATTGCCACTGGTGGGTTTGGTCAGCGTGTCATGAACAGCCGATTTAAACTTGAGGAAAGCGTCATCAGTCTTGTTGTGCAGCTTATTTTGCATCAGCTTCAGTTCCTCCTCGTGCCGCTTATGCATGCTCTGCATATCACTGCGGGCATCTCGCAGCAATGCTTGGTACTTCTGTATGGTCTCATCCTTCTGGTTTATTCGCGCCTGGAATAAAATTGAATGTGTTTGCAGAAGTAGGACACTCATACACCTAGACACTTCTAAAAATTCCACCGGATATCAAGTTAATATTCCCGCACCCCCGGGGGAAATTGCGGAGGGAAAAATCCGAGTAGGAATGCTCCCAAGTAAATCCTCACAAGGGTCACAAAATCAGCTAGAATGGTCGATGTTTCCGTACATTGCTGCAAACGAAATGCTTGTGTGAAGTCAAAGGGAACACTCTGGACAAGTCCTGAGTTTGAATGTGCACCTATTCCTACTTCAGGACTGTGTACCGCCTTTTACCTAGATAAATGAACGGGGTATCGCTGCCTCCCATCTCCTTTAAACCACCAATGAAGAGCTAAGCTCCAGTACTAGAAAGTAGTATCTGTTCCGATTTACCACAAACGCCGGTATCGGGATAAAAGGTCGACGGTACAAATATCGACGGCCAAAACGTAGACAAGTGTTGAAGCGGAGAAAACGATGACCATTTTCTCTAACGACTAATATTGGGAATTGTGTCGTCTGATTAACTGTCGTCTGAATGTCCAGGGACATTGTAACCAGCCGAGATCTAGTGAATCAAGTATCAATAGCCTTGTATGGTCGCCGAGAAGTGGTAGTCATATTATATACAGTCGAACCTCGCTATAACGACATTGCTAGGACCATCGATTGAATGTCGTAATAGCGGGGTGTCGTTATAAGCGGGATTCGCTTCGTTCGCTTTTGTTTGTTTGTTTTTCTTTTTTTGATGGATTTGATAGGCGTTGATTAAGTTGAGAGTCAATCGCAGTTTTATGAAATTAGATTACAACAAGGAATGTTTTTGGCTGGAAACAGTCACGTGGTACATGGCTACCAGAAGAACACTGTGTATATTGCTTAAAGCGATCCGGATGGAGTGGCTTTGCGCACCTCGAGAACTGGGTTCAGTATCTGATAACAAACGTCTCTCTACCGATGTCTGACATGCCAATAGCCTTTTCCATCCGCATGGGCGCTGCCACTCTGATTGCTTTAAGCTATCTACACTATGTTTTTCACTGACAGCCGTGTACCACGTGACTGTTTCAAGCCAATGACATTCCTTGTTACACTCTAATTTGCATAAAACTGCTACCAACTCTCAACTGAATTCATATCCATCAAAATCCATCAAAAATGCGAAAGTGAACATAGCGAAAAAAAAAAAGAAAAATGACAAATGCGACTCATTAGAGACACTAGTGTTAAAATCTCGTGCAAAATTACAAAAATTTAGAGAAAATGTATTTTTGGCGAAATTTAGAATTCGCAAAACTGGTGTAAAGCAAAACTGGAAAAAAAGCATTTTTTACTCCCAATCCAAATTATGGACCGACAGAGTCCACATTATGGGTATGGCTCGTGTGAGCAAATATATATATATATATATATATATATATATATATATATATATATATATATATATATATATATATATATATATATATATATATCATGGTGTATAACCAACATTCTTACCTGTAAATGATGCACAGTGCTCTGCGCCACTCTGACTGCCTTTTCACTCTCGTAGTCCTCTGTTGTATCTTCCACTTTCTGATTGGCTACTGCTGTTGCTTTTGCAATAGCCTTGTCTCTCTCAGCCGAAGCTGGAAGCCGTAGGCGCAGCTCGTTGACAACACGATCGCGAGCCAGCACTTCTTTGTTTCGCTCTCTCAGTTCTGTTTCCAGTTCATCGATTCTCTAAAAAAAAACCAAAAAAAAAAAAAAAAAAAAAAAAAACGATATATGTATGTATATACTGGTATGTGTGTGCGTACATATATAGTCGATTTATGGAAGTCTTTCCCGAGATAGCCTAAGAAGAATATATCGTCGCTTATTTACTTCAAAATTCTTATTTTGAATAATATATACCGGTCTTAATTGTAATCCTTTTCAATGCCCGTTATTTAATGCATTATATTTTTCCAGTTAAGATATGTTTTCACTTTTTCATTTATATTTGTGAATGTCCTTTCCGTGGACGTTT
This sequence comes from Protula sp. h YS-2021, assembly GCA_949752745.1. Classification (NCBI taxonomy): domain Eukaryota; kingdom Metazoa; phylum Annelida; class Polychaeta; order Sabellida; family Serpulidae; genus Protula; species Protula sp. h YS-2021. Next base: position 47,377,992 of record OX457025.1, on the reverse strand, counting down.
CATCTGGGCATCAGCTTTCACAAACGTGAAAATTAATATGTTTTCTGAGTGTTAAAAGTAATCTTTATATTCCCCAGTACCATTGTGTGTTTATTTGGTAACACCTATTATTTAAAATAACAATGTATTCAGGACATCAGGACAAAAATATCTACTTTATTTGTTTGATAAATAATCTATCTTTTTGATTGTGTGATTGCTTTAAATCTTTTTTTATTTAACTGATGCCTTTCCAGGCATTCGTACGCCAATATCTTGCCTATTTCACTATGTAGTACCTAGCTATTACCAAACACGAGGTACAAAAAGACAGTTCCAAGAAGACTTTACAGAAAGACTAGATATCGCGACACGAAGCGCGACATCAACACCGATGTCGCTATACTATATAAAGTCGACTGATGGCAGTCAACATTTAAAGATGACCGAAAATCACCCTTCATATTTGTTCATCTGATGCATTGTTCTAAGTTGTACGTTACGAATTGCACCGATTATATGTTAAGCGGAACCCAATCCGCACAGAAGACAAAACTGGACCTGCCAACTGAAAGTCTTATAGATCCGGACTGAAAATAGCAGAATAGACTAGCTTGTACTAAAATGCCTTACTTCGCAAATACCCAAACATATGTAATTCTATTTGATTGACATAGTCTTACTTTAAATAACAGAATGTATATAATACATGGCACTTTGATACGGAAACACAATAGTCACACACTTACACGATCCATATATTTTAAACAAAACTATACTAACTCAACAACCACTCAACCAAGCAATCACTGATCCAGCTAACGACAGCTAATTAACTCATTCACTGACTGACTGACTACCTGACGCAGATGCATGTTGATAGGAATGCCCAGCTCACGCAGAAACGCAAGCTGGTCTGCAACCATTAATAAAGTAGTCTACCTTCTTCATAAATGCTGCTTCGGCTTTGGCGTCTAACACAAGCTTGACATTGGTTTTGATCGTGTTAACGGCAATCTCTAATTGCTCAGCTACGGGCAGATTCTTATCGGGGAGAGCACCAACCGCACTCTCGAACTGATGAGCGGCGCCCGCCACCTCGGCCTGCTGCCGCTCCATGCTGGCAATCATCCTCTCCAGCTCAACCTCGCGGTGTTCCCACTCGAGCTCCCGTGTCTCCAACTCTCTCGCTTGTCTCACCTGCGTGCGGGGGCAAGGAGATACATACATCATACAATTGTGATAGAGTTAGGAGGGCGACATGCAGTTTTGGTCACCCGAGGCGTGGAATGTTATACGAGGCGAAGCGAAGTTTAAAAAGAGCTTCTGGATTCTTCACGATTCTAAAGATGCCGGATGTAAAGCGAAACCACACATAGTCCTTGTTAAAAAAAAGGGTTTTATAGGTTTTTTGGCGTCAAAAGAAAAGGTTTTAATAGGTTGTTGAGACGTCCAAAACGTAACGTTTTTATAAGGTTTGACAGTCTAAAAGAATGGTTTTAATAGGTTTAAGGGTTTTTAAACATATTTTAATAAGTTTTTCGATTTTAATAGTTACAATTTACATACAATAAATAAGTTAATTTAAACAATACAGATATTCCAAAAAAGTGAGTTTTGTTAGTTATATGTTGTGTAAAAAATGGATAATATTAAGAAAAAAATAGGCCAAATAATAATAATAATAATAATAATAATAATAATTAGCAGTTTAAAAACTATAACAGTGTGCATAGCCCACATATTCTCCACAGCCCCCCCCCCCCCCCCCATCAGTCAAACACGGCCATCAATAGTCAATCAAGAGCTGAAATTTTCCAAGTCCAGTTGGTGCATTTTCCATGGACGAACCTGGCCCATTTACAATGTGTTTGTTCCCACAGAACCTACATACCAAGTTTCATTAAAATTCTTGCAGCAGTTTTTAAGTTGCCGTGTTAACAAGCTGTTGATGACAGACCGACACGCGTTCGATCGCACATATATATAAACAATAGGTTTTAATAGAAATCACGTCTGCAGCCCGATAGATACGCTTCTCACCTTGTCCTCCTCTAAGTGCAGCACCTCAGTTTCGTGCTTCTTCAGCAACGTTTCCTGAAACCTTAATTGCTGTTTGAGACGATCAATTTCTCGCTTTAACCGCACATCTTCAAGCCTGACCTGCTCCATTTTGCTGTGCCATTCCGCCACCTTCTGGGCACCTTCAACGACAATTAGAATACTCAGGACTCGAGAATCAACAAGTAGGATATAAGGAGCAGCGAACTGAGTTACCCTATGTTACGGTCGCTTCCCAGTTTTCTACCAATACTTCCGCCATTGGACAAATAAATCGTGAGACACGGTGACCCCACAATCATTTTCATATGCCCTGATAAAATCTACATGTTACCAGTGTATGATAACAATTTCAATCAGCAGCTCCCAATTTTTCATCTTGAGTTTAATGATCCTGATTTTATTTTAAAAGACGATATACATTAAACACATTAAATATCGAAAGGACATTCATCCAACTGTACTTCATCTGGAAACTAAAGAATACCAATAACACAATAGCAATGCTCCGTGAAGTTTTTCGCTTGACAAAGTTGTGACACAAGTTACAAGCAAACAACCCAACGCTGTGCAGTCACTGAATAACGCGAGGAAGACTTACTGACGGGATAAAATGGGATAGGCTCTTTTGCATTAAACATTTTTAAAGAGTAAAAATACAATTTTAAGCTATTTAAAACGTATTACGGAATTTATTATGCATATTTATGTTGTTAACAAGATACTGAGGCTGCAGAAAATGCCTTTTTATTATGTTGACGGAGGACGGTGAACACTTGAAGGAGAGGCATATATCATAGGTGACCAAAAGTCTCTCCTCACTGCATTTTTAATTTGCATATTATGAATTGTACTGATGTTTTTGTTACGCCCATCCTAATCCTCCAGGTTAGTCCATCCCATTGTTATTACATGTGTCAAGTGGTCCATTCCATTGTTATTACATGTGTCAAGTAAGTCATGTTTCCTAATTCAGTAAAATAACTTCATTAATAAGTATAAGCGGTATTGACTGCCGCCGTATTCACAAAAGTTAACTGGACAGTTAAACAAGCATGTCAAGGACATGACCCAGCCGAGTTCCCAAACAAGGAAAGAGAGAAAAACTCTGAAACGAATACTGTTAGGCCAAACAATGAAGAACTTTTTTCTGAACGTAACTTTTTCACAATTTTAATACATAGAGTAAGGTGGGGCAAGACGCCCATGCGGGGTTAAAGGCCCACTCAACGTTATTTTGAAATGTGTTACTTTTTTCACTCAAAATCAAACTTATCGATGTGCCACATGACGAAAACACATGTAATCTAAATAAAACCACAACAATGGCACAATGTTGCAAGTAAAGACATTATTTAATTTTAGGGGGTCAATTTCATAAGAATCACAATTTTTTGGGAAGCCAAAGAAGTTTTTATAGGTTACAGATTTTAGGGTAATATCATGAAATTAATAAGTGGCCTTGCTGTTTCTAAAAACATAACAGAGTGTAACCGATGATAGGCGATGGTAATTTTTTGAGATGGTATTCACTTTGTACACTTCGGGGGGCACCCGCGGGCCTTTTGCCCCAGGTATGGGGCAAAAGGCCCACTAATGGCAAAATTTTTTTATTCAGTTTTTCATGAAAAGTAAAAAGTTTCAATAACTGATTCACTATTGTGGAAGTAGAGGGATTTGAGGTCGAACACCAACCAAAAGAGAAGGAACAGATCTCAACTCAATAAAATTTTATAGCAAATCGCGCTTAAGGGGGGCCTCTTGCCCCACCTTACTCTACAAACGAGTTTTCCCGGATGGAAGCTACCCGAAAAGAGATGTTGGAGAGGTTGGGTTTTGATGATTCACGTATTTATCAACATTTACACAATTTTACAAACATTTTTAAAATTCCTCCATTTCCGCATTTTTTGTCATTTGCGAAAAAGCAAAGTCCAGGTGGAGAAGCACCTAAGAAACTTTCGATTAAAATTTTATAACCATTTGAAAAAGACTGAGAGAAATGAATGGTTTGACAATTCTGTTGTTTACTACCATTTATTCCAGTTTTTGCCAAACTTCAAAGTTCCGCCATTCCTGCAGTTTTTAGCAAACCGCGAAATAAAATACCAGCCTGGTAGACAAACCCCAGGGGAACAACCCTGTCTAACATCTAAACGATTGAAGTAAAACTGTAGGAGGAGTAGCATTTTAAAAATGGGTCAAAACGGGCACAAAAAGTGCCGCCATTTTGTCAGTTTTTCGTCAATCGTCAAAAAAATTCCTGCGCAGGGAATATTCCTGCGTAATATCAAAACGATTAGGCAAAACCGTAGGAGCAGTAGCATTTTAAAGAAAAAGTTTAACATACGCACATACATTCAAGCCCCCTAAAGTGACACGACTAACCCAGTCCGAACAAAGTAGGCTGGGTTAAAAATTCGGTTAATTTCTCATGCAGCAATCAGAATTTTTGAAATTTAATCAATACATTTTATTTTTATATGGCAACAAATTATTTGCGTAATTTAATTCAACAGGCTGATTCCCTTTGTGCGGTGTACAGTTAACTGCACAGTTAACTTTTGTGAATACTGGAGCTGGGGTTTAGCTGTCAGCGCGAATTTCACTGAAATTTTGAAATGGATAAACGAATGACTGCGCGTGTATTTAGCTTTTACATCCATACCTTTGCCGTCTTTCAGAGTAACAATGAGATCTTGTAGACCATTATGTTGAATTTCTAGCTCCTGTAGCTTGTCCTGAACAGCTAACCTTTCTTCATTGGTCTGAAATGCACGAAATCAAATCATCAAGTTCTTTTTTAGCACTTGACAGGCCTTTGACTTGCATGGGCTACATGAATTGGTGCGAGCAACCGTATTTCAATTCTCTTTTTCTTCGGGATAGACTGTCGACGAGTTTCTGGAGGCCCCACAGAACTACCCTTTACTAGAATTTGCCAGACATGGCTCTGTAATGACTGCAATCACCCGTGTCGCCTATGTTCTTATACCAGGCGTGTTATACTGGCGTCCCGCATATAATGGCGGCACTGAGCCTTCTCTACGAAACCCTACAAGGCTACTGCGGCAGACCACTACCACACAACACATTGCATAGCTATAGCATACCTCTACCGGTAGCATAAACATAGCTCAACCGCACTTGTTCAATAATGCTCATCTGCTGACCGCCCATGACAAAGTCATTGCATATCCATGGCTGGTCCGCACAGTGTACAAGTACATTATGAACCCCTTTTGACAGACTGCTTTCTGTGCACAAGTTTATTTCAAAAAGATCAAGCTGAAACAAAAGCACACACAGAAAAATGGCAACCGCTTCAGGTAAGGTTTAATAGTAGTTTTAAATTTGATTAAATATGAGGAGTAATGAATATGAAACATACTTTGAGTTATTTTTAATGAAGTATACATGTTCAACAGTTGTGAATATTTTCCACGTCGCCAGTCTTTTCACAATGCACTTGTACAGTGTTGACCTGCTATGGCTTTTGCATGACTGTGCCACGGTGGGTCGGTGGAATACCACCACAGCATAGGTGCGGCTGAGCTATGGTTATGCTACAGATATGCTATGGCTGTGCCACGTGTTGTGTGGTAGTGGTCTGCCGCAGTAGCCTTATAGGCTTTCGTACTTCTCCCCAGCAGTGTAGCAGCAGATTAATGGGGACGTAGCGTTGCCTTGCAGCATTTAGCACCTACACCGGAACGAAGTCGTTTTCTGGCGTTTTATCACTTGACAGCCGATCAAGCGCTCTGCTTAGTTCATCGATAGCTGGCTCTACATCTAGCTCGACTATTGTTGTAAGCTGTGGTATGTCGTCGACTGCTGTTTAAGTTGCGTCATTCTTCGTCTCGTTCGTATCCATTTCCTCTTCTCAGAAATTATTTGACCATCTTTCTACTTTAAGGGTGCAATTTTGTTAACGGGTGACCCCACGGCTCGTTTTAGGCCACTCTACGTTACTTTTTAGGAGCATTCTTATTTTGATTCTAATTGCACAAACTACTTTTTAGTCAGTGTTTGGTTGATTCCGAAGAAAATGCAACGTTGCAAATTGGCACTACAGTCGTACTGGCAAAGTATTGTAACAGCAACCGTACTCCTTTCGCCTTTTGTCAGACTCTAAGGGAGCAGCAGTCCAGAACACGGGACTACGTTATTCAGGTTTCCGGTGTATTTGTGACAGTACAAGCCAGCGACAGACTCTCGATGTGCTTCGAGTTAGCAGCCTAGTCCACATCGTGACTGGTGCACTAGCGTTTATCCAGGAGATTCACTTTTTATCACCTCACGGTTTATATTACGACTTTTTAAAAATTTATAATTTATCAAACAAACAAAATTTCAATGTGTAAGTCGAACCACTGTATAAGTCGAGGAAGGCAAAATAAAAAATACAATTAATGCTTAAGTCGTGACTTATACACCAGAAATTACAGTATATCCCCTGCGGAGGATAATTAATCTCAGTAATATTTCTCGGGTCATCTCAACCATATATGTAAAAGTAAATCTGTAATATCAGTGACTTTACAAAGTCACTGAAATTTCCCGTGAATCTGTCAAATCGACATGAGCAAATTGAATAGAAATAACTTAAGTTAATTTCATAAAAGTAAATTTTACCCTCAACGATATGACTTGGCGTAAAGGGTTCGGCATACAAGTCATTTATATTTTGTTTACAAAACTGTAACATTTTCAACCTACTTTTCTCAGATCTTCCTCAATCTTCTTTTTATCATCAGTAAGTTTGATCATCTGCTCAGAAAAGCGTTCTTGATGGGAAAGTGGTACCGCGCCGGCGTATTTTCTTCGTAAATCCTACATTATTCACTCATATTTAGTACAAATGCTGCAGAAGGTTTGAAACCTTACATTTAAGAAAAAACCCGGAATTTTCTTTCGCTCTATTTATGTACAAAGCAAGGGAAAATACCGGCACCATATTACTTCCGGTAAACTTAAAGTCTGGTGGTTTTGGCCCCATAATGATTCATAATAACGTTTTAAGCTTAAGATTTACGTGACCTTACCAATGTTGTCAATTACACCATGGAATATCCCTGCCTAATAAGCAAAATTACTCACTTGAACTGTATTTTTCAGGTAACGTGTTTTACTTCTGGCTTCCATGCGATTATGAAAAATTGTCTGATCTTTATCGTCCACCCGCTGTTCAGTTCTCAGCAACTGAGCCTCTAGTTTGTGGCATTTTTTGGACGCGTCTTCCAGTTTTCTCAGCGCCACACCCTCGGAGACCTGTAACTGCACGATGTGGCGGTGAAGCTTTCCAATGATTGTCTTCTCGTCACTTTGTGCCTGGAAGTCCAGCAACTGTTGCCGTAACGATGTCATCTCTGTAAGCATTCAAATAAATCACATCAGCTGCTTTGTTTTAATGTAATGCATGAGAGAGAGAGAGAGAGAGAGAGAGAGAGAGAGAGAGAGAGAGAGAGAGAGAGAGAGAGAGGAGGGGAGAGGAGAGGAGAGGAGAGGAGAGGAGAGAGAGAGGGAGGGAGAGAGAGAGAGAGAGAGAGAGAGAGAGAGAGAGAGAGAGAGAGAGAGAGAGAGAGAGGGGAGAGGAGAGGAGAGAGATTTTGAGTTCATTTTCGATCCTTTAGGCCTAAAACGCAGTACATAAGAAGAACCTGGATGGCCTCGACCTTCTCGGTCAAGACTGAGTCCGAAAACCGGAAGATGACAATTATCATGAAAATAGGATTTCAACCCTTTGGTCCTAAAAGACTTTAAGTAAGGGGTACTTCGATGAAGGTCAAGATAGGACACTTGAAATTGACCATTATTTCGGAAATAGGGGAGAAGAACTCCAGCTGACAAGGTGTACAGTAAACTAGATCATGATATGTGTGACGTATTTTTAATTTTCAAATTGATGACGTGCGCCTTTCTGAATTGCGCTACACGTGTCAAAAATTTAAAAAGCCGCCTCACTGACCCAAGGAATATTCATATAAAGTTTAAAGTCGATACGACTTGACGCAGCCCAACGATATCCGCTGGTTTAACAAATCAATTATAAACATTATCATTTGTTCAACATCATTACCGCATGAATGACAGACAAAAACATTTGGCTACCTTTATCCCTGGATATCTGTTGAGATTCAAAAGCCCTCACTTGTGAAGAAGCTACGTCTGCAATATCTTTTAATTTGGACTGTTCAATCTGAAGGCTCGATATGGTTTTTTCAAGATGTTCAATTCTGAAACCGAAACATTCACGTTTTTTCGTTATTTTTTTTGTTCAATTCTGAAACCGAAACATTCACGTTTATTTTTTTTTTGTTACAGAAAGTCAGCCTATTATTCCAGAAATAGAAGAAAACTTGTTTAAATATCGTAATTACATATGCGTTAGTCACGAATTAACACAAAATGCCAGAGATTGAGGCCGAGATAGAAGACTCTCCTACTGATAACCCTTCGTTTTAGCTCAGACGGATATAATAATCCTCTCCACTTGTTATAGACAGTACACAGTTTGTTATGCCCTTTTCCAGCTAAAATCACTTTCACTTTTACCTTTGTCACCTGTTAATGCCTGCTTAGGCTACTTATGCTTACATACAAATACGCAGTAAAAAATATTTTCTTAATTTTTTAATTTATCGTAGGAGCACTAAAAGAAGTCTTTGTGAGTTGAAAAATAAGAGTTTTCCATTGTGGCAATGTTACAAGTATCGATTCTATTCCAGAATGAATTGAAACCGGGGCCCTATTTCTATGTTCAGTGGCAGTGATTCACTTGAAAACACATCAAAAATTCTAAACTAGAGCAGTGTGCATAGCCCACATATTCCCCACAGGCCCTCCATCAGTTAAACACGGCCATCAATAATCAATCAAGAGCTGAAAGTTTCCAAGTGCAGCTGGTCCATTTTCCTTGGGCGAACCTGGCCCATTTACAATACCGATCTCTGTTTGTTCCCACAGAAGCTACATACAAGTTTCATTAAAATCCTTGCAGCAGTTTTTAAGTTATCGTGTTAACAAGCTCTTGATGACAGACCGGCAGACCGACACGCGGTCGATCGCATATATTCCCCCTGTGGGGAACAGAACACATAAACCATTCTAAATTAAACAACTTAATTATACAGAGCTTTCAACGGGCTAAAATGTCTTTGTTACATGACTTAGTAAATACTGCAATATGACTGTCCGATTTCCAAGTGAATATTTTTTTAACGTTGATCAGAAGTTGTCTAAGAAACCATATATTGACTTATTTCGAGTAAACATGGCATTTTTCGAAATAATAATGGTTAACTGCTCCTCGGCATTTTAAGGCAGCCCTTATGGTGTGACTGGATAAAACCCCATCCAACCCCACATCGCTACTACATCTGGATTTAAATAAGTTAGTTAGTTAGTTATTTGATTGGTTTAACGACACCGCCAACCTGTTGCAGGTCATATTGTGTCATTCCGGATTTAAACAACATCACCCCATCTTCCTATTACATGCAGTTTTCTCAGTTAAAGAGTCTGGTTTGAACAGACAGTGGTTCAATTAGAAATTGTATAAAGCTATTGCAAGTATAAAAGAGTACTTAAATTTTGTGATCTAAAAAAGGTAAATTTCTAAGAGCCCTAATGCTGGACTACACCTAAAAAATTAAAGCAATCTGACTAAAATTACTGACAGAAGAACTATTTTGGAAAACTTGATCCTCAACACATTCAAACGGCGTCATGAGGCAATTTTTTGGAGATGCGCAAAAAAAGTAAACTTTGCATAAAAAGTAATATTCTGCAGCAGGCAAAGCACTTTGAAAAACAAAAAGATTTAAAATGCCGCCAACTGGCCGTTTTTCGGAGCATCGCAAAAAAAAAAAAAAAAAAAAAAAAAAACAGTAATTTTCCCAAAAGGGAAACAACCAGGGAATATTCGTACAAAATGTTAGGGGAAACCGGCCTAAATTTCGGGAGAAAACTGGCATTTAGAAGTTTTTTTTTAAATACCCCCGATTTAGTCAGTTTTTGGCGGATCGCCAAAAAAGTAAATTTTCAAAAGAGGACCGCCTAGTGAACATTTGTGAAAAAAGCATTTACAAAACTGGGCACCAACAAATTTCAAAATGTCCTCCATTTAGCCAATTCCCCCCCCCCCCCCCCCAAAAAAAAAAGAGTTTCTCAAAAGAGAAGCAGCTAGGGAAGAATCACACAGAATTGAAAAGAAATCCGATCCAAATTATTGGAGAAAACCCACTTTGAAAACTGGCTGTCGAAAAATTATGAATGACCCCGATTTGACTAGTTTTGGCGGATTACCAAACAAATAGGCGAACAAAATACAGGGCATCTGTCCCCCCACCCCCCTAAGTGGGCCATATCTATAAAATGTTACTGCGTTCTGAAGAAAAATTGAAAGAGTAGCAAAAAAAAAAAAAAAAAAAAAAATTACAGACGGAGGGGTGGACGGGCAACAGGGACCAAAGGCCATCAGAGTTAAAAAGTAATAGCCAGATAGGTACAAATGTCAACTAGCTTAAACCAAAATTTAAACACATTCAGTGTTAAAACATAGGAGAAAATGTATTTTAACTTAAAAACGTACCTACGCACATAAATAAATACTTTTAACGGTCGCTTTAGCCCCTGCTTCTGTAGAAGCTCGGGGCTGTGTAAAATCACCTGTTTCTGTCCGCATCGCTGACTGCCTTGCTAACGCTCTTTGCCAAATCGTCTCTCAACTCTCTTTCTACTTTTTGTTGTTCGATGTTCATTTTAGTCAGTTCCGCAAACTTCGTTTCTAATTCAAAATTTCTGTTAAAAATGCAGAAAATTACAGTTAATATGAAGTGCTAAGTGAAACCAATAAGTTTCGCCAAGGCGAATTTCACAATCGATAAAGCAAGCTTTTAATTTCTTACAAATGTCGTATATTCAACAAGTCTGATATGTCCATAACACAAAATTATAAGGTCAAGAATTCAAGAACCAAGCATGCGTTGTAAAGCTTGCGGCTTTCTTGTTACTTAAGCTTCTATCCACAATGCTGAATAAAACGCAAGGTATTTTTGTTCAAGCAAACGTTGATGAAGTCAACTTTGTTATAAATGTTTTATTTCACTGTGTATGTTTCGCAAACAGAACGGAGAATGCGGTCCAGTGTCTGAAAGCAAATGAATCATGAACACTATTAGAGCAGTTTGCTAAGTGTTCGTTACACAAAAATAAAATAAAAAATTCGACCTGGCTCATGCTCCGGCAAAACAAACCATAAATCAGAAGCATGCACAGTAACGGAATTATTCCAACAACAGTTTAAGAGCTTAGAATATTTGGATGGACTTTTTAAAATCTCATCGATTAAATAAAATAAGGCGATTTAACTTCAAGACACGGTGCTGATACGACGGTGCTGATATACGCCGAGTCCAGTGCCGATTTTCAAAAGTCCGCCATTTTGTCAATTTTGTCCGTACCGGAAAATTCTTAATCACTGCACTGCAGAAGGTCCCAGGGAGCCCGTGTGCAGAATTCGAAACGAATCCATCTATCAAAGCGACCTGTAGGCGCGTGAGACTACCGTATATACGCTAAGTCCAGTGCGGATTTTCAAAAGTCCGCCATTTTGTCATTTTTTCCGATCCGGAAAATTCTTGGTCAGTGCCCTGCGAAGGGTCCAGAGAAGCCGTGTACAAAATTTGAAACGAATCCATCTATTAATGTGGCCTGTAGGCGCGTGAGACTACCGTATATACGCCAAGTCCAGTGCCGATTTTCGAAAGTCCGCCATTTTGTCAATTTTTTGCCAATCCTGGAAATTCTTGGTCACTGCACTGCGGAAGGGTCCAGAGAAGCCGTATAGAAAATTTGAAACGAATCCATCTATTAATGTGGCCTGTAGGCGCGTGAGACTGAAGCGTGACAGACGGACAGAAAGACGGACGGCAAAACGGACAGACAGACGGACAGACCGAAAAGTTCAAAACAATATCCCTCCGTTCCACGGGGGATAACTGTATCTTGTTTATTCTGCATCTTGGCAAAAATATCAAAATGATGGAATGACTACACTAACCATACTTTTTTAACAAGATTTGACGATGACTAAATGTTTTTGGTTTGTTCATTTTATGATTACGTACTAAAATAATTAAGACTTACGTCAAATGAATCGAACTTGCAAATATTTAGTTTGCAGCAGGCAACGCAATTTCAAAATGGTACCATTTGGCAAATTTTTGTGGAATTGCTTTTTCTTTAAGAGAGGACAACCTGGGAACATTCGTACAAAATTTGAAAAAAAAACTGAGCTAGAACAATGATGATGATGATGATGATGATGATGATGATGATGATGATGATGATGATGATGATGATGATGATGATGATGACCACGGTTCCTACCTATCCTCCAGATCTCTGAGCTGTTTCTTCTGCTGGCTGTACATGCGTGCTGAGTGATCAGCTCGTTGTCTTTCATTTAATTCTTTCATCTCCAGTGTAGTTAATTTCTTAGAAATAGACGTCAAATCACGGTCCGACAGCGTAGATTTGCTTGCCACACCTAGAACACAGTAGTGAAGCTTCGACTCAGGCAAAAAACAATAGAGGAATGCTTACGCAAAATAATCCCCTCAGGGTGTCCACGCAATTTCGTGGGGCGACAGTTGCTCAATTCTCTCTTAGTTTTTGCTATGCCAATAATTGCAAAACACTTAAGTATACCACAGAAGTAAAGATCAGCGATAGACCAATGTAGGGTTCACATGTTATAATGTAAAGTACATTGTGCTCGAGAAACTATCATTAATCATAAGACGATATTAATCAGCACTGTCGTTGCCAAACCGAAAAATGTTAAAATCAATGTTCTCTTAAGTAAAAAATGACCCTTCAAGAAAAAAAATTCCTGATTTTTCCCTGAGTTTTCTCTAATTTTTGCCCAAATTATGAAATTCCGTAATTATAAAATTCGATTTTCCAGAAATTCTCTGATTTTTGTACATTGTGGACACCCTGTCCTTTCAATACTTATCGTTGGTTACATGGGTTTCTCAAAAAGAAAAGAAAAAAACATGAGTTCCGTGCATTTCAAGTTGCACCATTCAATTCTGATCAGTCTTCCAGTCACTTTTGACCATTTATACATGACAAGAGAAAAACTTTTTTTGTTAAATCAACAAATGGTAGAATTTGCTTTTTTTCATTTAAAAGCTAGAGATGGCGAATTGCAATTGCAATTCAGTTGATCAGTTGCTGTAACAACTTCTAAAATTTGAGGACAGTAAGGCCATTTGTCTGGGGTGAGTTAAGATTTTACTGATTTTTTTTCTCCAATATTTCCGCCAAATTCTGGCCAATCACAAGAACAAGTGATGGTCAGGCGAGTGGCAATGCCTGCTAACTTAAGTAAAATTTCAAGACAATGAAGTTACTTTGCTGGTGTTAGTGTTTCTAAAAAAAATGCTTTTTTTTCACCAATATCTTTGTTTAACTCATATTCTACACGTCAATAGCTTAGCTGCCCGCCACTAGCTTACCTGCTTTTCTCATCTGTTCAAAAGACGCTTCTAAAGTGTGAAGTTTCTCTTTTTCAATCGCTAGCTCAGATCTAAGAACCTCATTGTCGGACTCCAGCCTTTTCATTTCAATCTGCCACAGAAATAAACAAAACCGTAAGGTTATGGTGCCATGGTGCCATTTGAATAACAAGGCACGATCTATTTTTCCCAAATATGGCGGACAGTTGGAGGAAATCCTATCATTCAATATTTCTGTATCCTCAACTTTATTTTAAACACCGTATATTTTAAAGTAAGAATTCTGTAGTAAATAAGAAACCAGATATTTTTTGGTAGGCTATTCCGGGATAGACTACCGATAATTCCACTTAATTATAATAAAGTGGTAAAAATAAAAAAAAAACCTTTTCACCCCTGATCTAAACTACTTGTATGGAAAATTTTAATTTTACAAATTTAACAAAAATTCTAGGAGGAATAGCAAATTTTGTGATCGGTTCCAAAAAAAACGACGAAAACTACCGAATTGCGAAGATAATATAATGGGCATTTGTACCCCCAAAGTGGGCCATATGTATGAAAAATTTTACGACCCGAAGAAAACTGAAAGTGCAGTTGCAAAAAATAAATCTTTACAGGTGGACGGATGGATTAGAGACTATTTTTCATCGCGTCAAAACAAAGATTTGACAGTGCACGTTAATTTTTAGGGAAAGATGGTTGTCACATTTTCAAGTTAATTTTAGCAAAACCATAGGAGATACTGTATAAGCAAGTTTCAAATTTACTTATATGTAGGACCATTTCGATTTTTTAAAGACCCTGAATTAAAACCCTGATGAAGAATAAAAGGGGGAGGAGGATAAAATGGAAGTTTTTACTTTTATTTTGAGCGACTTATGTGAGAATTTATCGCCAGCTGTTCATGGCATCACGTGATTCGCTTTGGTAGATCTCTCACCTCAAACCCGCTCTCGCGCTCCGCTTTCGCCACCATGCTGTTGCTTTTTTCCAGCAAATCTCTGTACTTTTCTGTCAGTTCGGTGTACAGTTTATTCGCACTATCTAAATCTGCCGCCGGTACGGATTCATCTAACTGACGCTGCAGGCTGAAAATATATATATGTTTTAATATTAAACACTCTTTACTAGCTATAACAATGGCAGTTCGCAATCGGCAACGTTTTTGCTTTTTTTCCAGTTTGTCTGAGATCAGCGAATGTTTGCTAAAGGAAAAGCACTGAGACAAGGGTGTCCCATTTGGACTACAATACACCATATAGAACATCTCCAATGAGAATGTTTTGTTCATGCAAAAATTAACGAATCCTGAATAATTTCCACCTGTGCTTTTTTCCAAAAGACAACTTTGCAACTGGAAATTTTCTACACGCGGCAACTTTTCAAGAAAAGGAAATGACACAATTCAACAACGTTTCGCATTTTATTTATAAAAAAACGCACAAGAATGTCTGAGGGCATTGTGTACAGCTGTTAAACCAAAGACACCAAGTTTAAAAAAAATATAAATTTGTTAGAGGGGAACATTGCTACAAAATTCTAAAGCAATAGCGCCATTTTTTTCTTTGAAGAACAGCATGGTTGGAGTTTCTCTGAGATTTATTCGCTTTTTGCCAATATTTTGGTCAATTTGGCCGAACCGATAATAGAATATTACAGTCTTGCTGAAGATCAATCTGGGATCATTCCTGCAAAATTTGAATACAACTGAACCTTGGCCAATATTTTGGTCTATTTTGGTCAAATCACCAAACAAAATGCAAACTTGGTAAAAATCTCCCGCGGAACATTGCTGTCAAATTTCACAGAAAACGGAGCGAATTTATAAGAAGAGGAGCATTTTTGCAAGCAGTGTGAGCATGATACAGACCTGGCTATTTTGAAGGTAATCATTTCCTTGTGGCGCTGCAGATAGCCAAGCCTATCCGCGACGGCGCGCTCCATCTGTATCATCTCGTTCTTAACCTTATTGTTCTCCTGCAACAAGTAGACACATACTTAATACAGTTCCTTCCAAAGATTTCTCTACTTCTCCCAGCCTACTGGACCCAAAGAAGATTTATTAAACTTAGACAGTATTACTTCGACGCAACGCCCCTCTCCCCTTGTGCGGTAACCGGAAGAACCCCCCCCCCCCCCCCCTCGATGGAGTGAATATTGTGTTTGTTGCAAAGACAGCGTGTAAAACCTGCAAACACATAAAATTTTGGTATGTCTAAGGCGGGGGGGGGGGGGTATTGGGTATTTGCAAGCTAAGACAAAGACCTTTAACTACTAAGCTATCTAGTCTTTAGTCTCCAGCTTTTTTTTTTGCAGCGCCCCTGGTGGCTCTAGTCGCAGCTTGTGTAAACACTGCCCATCATCATACAGCTAAGTAATGCAATTTACCAGAAAATCAAAGGAAGATGGAGCGATTGAAATAGAGTTTCAAGCACTTATTGAAACAATACTTCAAACAAATGAAAAAAAAACAAAAACAAACAAAAATTGAAAACCCTACATTGAGAACTCTAGACAAAAGCTATCTCAGTGCCAACAAACTTTCTGAAAACAGAAATTTCTGACAATTTCTGAGAACACATCTGGACAGAATCTATATGCGTGCAAACGGCTTTACATAAAAAATATATATTTTTGAGACGTCGTATTTTTGACAGTTTTTGACCGATTTCAAAAATATTAAGACGTTGCACATCTACAATACATATATTTTCACTGCAAGAAATTCAGAACGTTGAATCGAATAGCTTTGGAGAACTCGTCTGGATAAAACCTCCGTGCTAACAAATTTCCTGAAAAACAGCCATTTTTGACAAGTCGAATTTTTTAGAAATCCCCGTGCTTACAACTTTCCTGAAAGACAGCCATTTTTGACAAGTCGCATTTTTGAGAATTTTTGGCCGATTTCAACAATAATAAGATGCTGCACACCTTTAATATACGTTCTAACCGTATGCCAATGAAAAGGCTGTACGACAAATACTTTCGGAGATATAGCCCGGACAGGAAAGCGGACAGACAGACGGACAGACGGACAAGTTGAAACCTACATCCCCTCATTACACGGGGGATAACAACCTTCATTGTAATGGTAATAATATCACTGATTACTACATTGCGCCTGCCTAATTCTGTCATGTAATGCGGAAAAGAAAGAATTATTTGGACAGGCTTAAAGAATGGAACCCGAACTGTGGCTCACAAATGCCAGCCGGACATTTGCTGCCTTTTTTATTTCACGTATAACCCTTTCCCAACCGCCTACTCCTCCCCTCGCACTTAGACTGAAATGAAAATAATGGCAGTATTAAAAAATATTTGAGAACAGGTTTTTTGTCCACTTATGAGTGTAATATATGCCCAAGTCAGGTCTTTTTAATACAGCAGCATGTTGTGACTACACATAAAAAATTAATTTTAGAGAATAAATAACCGTATAAAATAAAAATAAAGGATAAAATACAGCGCACTTTCCAGCAGATACCGTTGTTCTGACAGTATCGTTTGGGACCCAGATGGCGCCTCTGTTGCCCAGGTACCCTATATTGGCTGAGTGTCATATCTCAGTATTTGAAAGGTCTCTGGCTAAGATTTCAGTCTCGATGCTATAACGTTTCGTAATCTCTTCCTACAACTTACTTTATTAAGTAACAAGAGACAAAAATTTAGAGAACTTGAGATCTATGAAAGAAGCACGTTCGAAGTTGATTCGACTTTCCATTTTTTTATCTGGCACATAACATTGTCTTCACAACATATACATGCGCACACAGAAGGCATAAAAACCACGCCTCCCCTTCCCTTAGTTGGTGAAGACATAAGAAATCCCTGTGGTGACTTAAGCACTAGTCACATGGGTACATGTAGTTTTCATTAATTTTTTCATTTATTTGTTAATGTAACATTTATTAATATAACAGTTGACAACTGGGCTTTGTTTTTAAAAATCATGCTTTCTTTATCCCACTTGCAAACATAGTGTGCAAATGGGTATGCTTTGCTAAGAATTCTGGCTGTTTATTCCCTTTTTTTTCCTCAAGATAATAATCCGGAAGCTGATAATTATGTCGAAACACTGAAAAATGTGTCTCTGACCAGATATATTGTGTACCGTTGCAAGTGGGTGCCTACGTGTAGCGAAATTGGGTCTAGTTAAGCAGTGTTTTCACGCGAATTCAATGGTACTTTTTGTTGGCGGTGCAAACACTAAAACCTTTGAACACTTCCCTTGGCATTTCCAATGGAGATGTCCTCGTAAGTTAGGTTTCAGTCTTTATGTACATTAGAAGTATCTTCGTCCCTTTGACAAAGAAAGTGACCAACAGGTGAATAGACCCAATTCATGAGTACAATCAAGGTTACCGCGAAACGGAAAAGCCACCATTTTCACCATAGTTATTAGGTGCTTAATGAAATCACAGTATTGAGGCGTTGGTGGGCGAGGAAAGCGCGTGTCATGGAGGACCCTGCGGAGGTACTCCATGTAGGATCTCATGCGGATGGTGTATGAACTAAGCTTACTTAAACCAAATTACCTTTCGCAAAGTTCCTTCGACCTCTTGCATAGTGTTGAACCTGCGTGTGAGGGCCTTCTCGTTCACTCGTAGGACCGTGATTTTCCGTGTCAGATCCGCCAATCGGCGCCTTACTTCCGTATCGTCTTGCTTCAAAGTGTCTAGAAGTCTCTGAAAGTGTAATAAGCTCCACATTACCGCTTAAAACTTCTTAGATCACGTTACATTCAGCAATCCAAGTCTGTCAGTTTAAGTTACTTGTCAAAAAATAATCTTAACATATGTTTTGCATAAATATATAAACTAAAACAGTACCTGGCAGGTTATTACTTTCCTTTGCATGGAGTATGCATGTTAACTTCTCGACAAAAGTAAGCAAAGGAACACTAACGTTAACGAATTCGCGACAAAAAGAACCCGTACGAAAAATTTTGATGTTGAAAAATTTGCTACACTGAGAAATTAACTAAAATACTTATTTAAACCAGATCTCTGCTTCAAATTGGTGAGAGATGTGGCTGCAAAATGGCGATAACTGGCGAATCGGCTACCTAAAATAATCTGCTTCTCCAAAAGTGGGCCAAACTTTCAAAAAACTTGAAAGTTGAAGGGGAAGTAGCGTTTAAGCGAAGTTAACTATGGGACAGGCGGGAGAGGCAGCACAACGGGTATTCTGCATGTGGTCAAAGGCTACGCGGGCTAAAAACCAAACAGGGAGTGAAACTCTAAATGCGATAAACATAACTGTTCCAGAACAGATATCGGCAATTTTGCTTCGATATAAAGCAATACAGAGCAACAATGCTGTTTACATGGGAAGCATTTTTATTAACAAGACTGTCCATGTACAATGGTTCAGTTCGCTAATGTCAGGATTTGTACATGTAATTATTATCGTTGACCAAATTTCTAGACAGTAAATCATTATTGGCTTATCATCAGTTGCTGGGGCAATAAAAATAACAAAACAAAACAAAAGTTAGGCAGGTACTATTGTCCGCTTTCCCTTACTCAAAATTTTAAGATGATGAGGATGTATCTTTGTATCCCTAGCGTTAGTTAAGATCTAGGTAAGAAATTGTTTACGAAAAAAAGTAACAGCCAGGTAAGTCCTTATGATAGTTATCTATAATCAACATTCAACACAGTAAGGATCTCTCCATTTAGTCAGTTCTAATTTTACTGATTTTTTTTTCCGCCATTATTTCCGCCAATCACAAAAAAAAATAATGACAGTAATAGCCGGGTACCTTTTATTACAATTTTAAGAAAGTATCGTTATTTCCCTGACCGTTGATGAGATTTTAAAACACTCTTTTTTCGCAAATATTCCCGCCACTTTTTGGCGAATTGCCACAGAAGTAGGATGGGGGTGGACACGTATGCCCACACTTTTTATCAACATTTTAGGACGTTCCCATGAAATTCCTAGGAGATACGTTCAAAAAAAAGGTTAATAGCCAATATTTTAGCCAATTTTTGGAGAATTCCTCAGCAAAAAAATAATAGCCAGGTAGGAACTAATGTCCGCTACCCTTCAAACAAAATACTTAGGCTATAAAACGTAGCAGGAGATCAGATTTTTCGACAACAGGCCCACATACCAACGTACTTTAAAGGATCGGTTTAACCCATCGTTCTACAGACGGTAGTGTTAAAAACGGGACGATTATAACTGCAGGAGAAGATAGATATTAAGGTTTCATAGTTCATAGACGACTCTAACCAAACCAAATGTCGCCACAATGGGTGTCGCGGATTCGGTTCACTAAGGTTCATAGTCGCGGATTCGGTTCACTAAGGTTCATAGTCGCGGATTCGGTTCACTAAGGTTCATAGTCGCGGATTCGGTTCACTAAGGTTCATAGTCGCGGACTCGGTTCACTAACGTTCATAGTCGCGGATTCGGTTCACTAAGGTTCATAGTACTCACACTGTACTCCTGTAGCTGAACGCCGTCTTCGTCTTGCTTCCCTTGTAGCTGTTTTACAGTGTTTTCCAAATCTTTGTGCCCCTCTTCCCATTTCTGCAAAAAAAAATGTAAGCACTCTGGTAGTGAAAATAATCAGGATTGTCGCAAGGCGTTGATCCAGAGCTGTCTTTAGAGCGGTAAACACTGCACTTACCAAACACCTCGAAAATTGCCGCCGGAGGAATTATAAAACCTAAAATTATAAAAAAATTGTTAGCGGAGGAATTATAAAACCTACGAAGACAAACAATGAAAAATACGCCTACAACGATATCTGAACTCACATCTTGCTTCACATGCAACAAACAAACCAGTGCTTCTGTGGGAAGCGACCTGTTGCACCGAAGCTGAACGCGCTCCCAATTTCACCAATCTGTTCACCAGACATTATGAATGATGAAAAACGGTGAAATGGGAGCACATTGTAATTTTTCTGCAATTTTACCAATATTTTGGCCAATTTTGGCCAAATCACCAAATTATGCAAGCTGTGTGGAGGATTATTCATTTATTCAGATTTTAAAACAATCGGACCAGAAATGTAGGTTGGGGGCTAATCAGGTACACTGAAGACACTACCGTAGTGTTAAAAATCCATAGAAAATGCAAAAGATATAGAAAAGAATATATTTTTGGCGAAAATTTGGCCAACTTTGTCAAACTGCCGAAAATAAAATATAAAAAAAACAGCTTTTTTTCCTTGACCCAGACTAAATTCATGCAAAATTTCCAGCAAATTTAATAAAGTTTGTAGGACATAGCTTTTTTCGCGAAGGTGGTCATCGGGTCGTGATATTGGCGAAAGCGAAAATTGGCGACTTGAAAAACATGATAATTTGCATCTTTTCCCCTAAGTGGGCCATATTTCCACAAAACTTCACTGCGATTCGATAAAAACTGAAAGGACGGTAGCAGTAAATCAAAGTCTACGGACGGACGGACATACAGACGACTATGTTTATAGCCAAAGGGCATATGGACTGAAAAGAAATCGGCCGCGGCCGGGTCTAATCTTTCGTTTGAATTGGGACAAAAAACAAGACTATTTTTTTTCTGGTATCCCACTTCTATTGTCTTAGTCATATGAAAACAGATCGAGTAACCAAATACCGATAGTTGTATATGTGGAAAAAGACATCTCACTCACCTTTTTCTCAGATATATAATCTTTATAGAGCAGTCCCTGCTGGTGTCGCACGACAGCATACTTCCGCCTATAGCTGTCCAAAGCCCTTTCCATCTTTTCAATCATATTTTCTTTCAAAACCACTTCCTGCCAAGCAAGCAAACCATTCAGTTTTTAGCAAGGAATATACATATCACATTTCTACTAAGCTCAAATTATATGTAATATGAAGTATTTTGCTCGGTCCCGTGGACTTCATATTACGCGGGTCCGACTGGATATATTTTAGGAAGATTAACAACTGAAATAGAAGATGTATTACTAGCCATTATAACTTAATGATAAATTCATGCTGGATGACAACACCCACGCAAGTCATAACAAGCACGGCACATCGCTTTTTCTATAAGAGGTATATACACTTAAAAACGTATAAAACATGTTACATTAAAACCAAAAGTTTTAACAGGTAAATGCAACAACAAGCTCAAACAGACACAATCCCCGTATAGCTCGAGTGGCCTATGAAATCGATGCTAAGGCAGAGACACGATCCCCGTGCAGCTCGAGTGACCTATGAAATCGACGCTGAAGTCGGTTTGCAAAGTGTCATACCGCTGCCACTTTCATCACATTTTTTTCACACTTCTAAGATTTACATTTTTAAATTTCAATCAAAGCTAAATTTTATATTCTAACAAGAATGTCCGTGGATATTATCCCCAGCCGTCAAAGCGAAACCTTTGCAAAGGTGAAAGGAGAAACTAACTAATTTTGACTAGATTAAGATTCGGTAGAAGCCCACAAGGCCAAAAACTAATAGAACAGGATCTGTCGGACGAATACCACATTTCTTATGCGTCTGTTTAGCAAGTTTTTTTTCCGATAACAAATAAACTACCACTCTCCTTAAGAACTGCCTGGGATCAGGGAAGGGAGAAAAAGGAGGGAAGAGAGGAATGAAACAAAAAAAGGAGTTAAATATTAAAAATTGGCTAACAAAAAAATTAAATGGCGCTATTTGCCTAATTTTAAGAGAATTACCAAAAAAATAATAAGAAATAAATGAATAAACAAAAAAACTAAAAAAAGAAAGGGAATTTTTCACGAGAGGACCATCTGGTGAACATTTCTACAAAATAAATAAATAAATAAATAAAAACTAAAGTTCGAAAAGAATCCTATCAAAATTGTGCCAGATGAATTTTTAAATTTGCCTAACAAGAAGTTTCAAAATGGCGCCATTTGGGCAATTTTGGCGAGGACTACCACCTAGCAAATATTCGCACAAAATTTGAAAGGAATCACTCAAAACTGTGGGAGATTAAGCATTTCTGAAAATTGGCTTAAACATTTCAAAATAGAGCCACTTGAACAACTTTTTTTTTTTGACGCGAAATCCAACCAGACAGCATACGTACAAAACGGTAAATCGATTAAAACTGAGTGAGAAGAGCATTTTAACTAAAAGTTTACACACGTATATACGCACATACAGACGACGGACGCACCACTCCAACCTCACACCCCCCCCCCCCCCCCCGCTAAAAAAACTTTCATAAACAATTCTAGGTTGCTTCCACTAAAAGCGCCATTTCTTTACGTACCTGTCAAAAAAAAAAAAGGCAAAGGTTGGCTAAAACCCCGCAAAGAAAACAATTATTACGCTCGCAATCCCAGCTTCTTTCACATAATAACTCTCACCTTACACCGATTGTATTACTGAGAAGGTATGTTTTAAAATAAAAAAATATAACATGTACCTTTGCATGGACCTACATAATCTGAATTTACCTGGAGGGCTTGAACCAGCTGTTCATTGAGGCTTGCAATGACGTCCGAGCTCGCGACGGCCATGCCTTCCGGCAGTGACATGGTTTGGTAAAAGCCACCAGCCCCTGCTTCCCTCAGGCTGGTCACCTCTTCCTCCAGCATCGACATCTAGCAAGATTTACACAGAAGACGCTCGTTAATCACCTGCGGGTAACTGTTTTATTAAAGGTCTGTGATGTTTTCCAACGATATACCAGGCAAAACGACGGGCAATAATCCCGAGCACGTTTGTCCAGGCTAGCATTGTGAATTTTCCCCTGATCGATGTCGAGTCAGATGATTTTTTTTTTCATGCGGGGGAGGGGGCGGGTCGAGACATAAGAGACGCACACACAAATTTAAGATGTACGGAATGATTTTTGCTATAATTTTCATAATTGTTTGGCTGTATGGCTTTATGCCTAGGCCTGGAAGGTTGTGGACCACCTCTCACAGAGAAAGTTCATCACGAATTTTCAGTGGACGATTATCAAATCCGCTGAGCGTTTTACTTGTTGAAGAAGGTAACATTAGAAGCGGTACTTGCAGTATGCGCACTGGCAAATCCTGAAATAAAAAAGCGGGGACATCACCTTGGACTGTGCCTTTTCCTCAGCTACTCGCGCCTTGGTCGCCTCGAAGCGCACTTCCCGTAGCTCCTTGCGCAGCTCCTCGTTATGGCCCGTCAGGTTGTCTACTTGGGCCTTCATGTACAGCGCGTGGTCGTGGGTGCCAATCATGTTTCTCGTCTCTATCGCCTATAGCATTAGCAGAACATTTATATGCAAAAATCAGGCGAAGTCAGAGTCCAGGTATGTTTACGTATAACGTCATCATTTGACAAAATCCGGTGGAATAGAAAAACAAGACTGTCCATGGACAATGCCCCAGCTCCCGAATGTTGATGTCAGCATACATCACATAGAAGGATAACCTTCGATTAAAATTTCAAGAATATGAGACGATGTAAATGATGTCAGACAAGATTTCAATACCAAATTGGTTTATCGTCAATATTTCAGTCAGTTTTCGAAGAATCGCCAAAACAGTAATAGGCACGGAGGTCCGCTGCCTTTAATCAAACTGTCAAGACAATGGCATCATATCAAAATTTTTCGCAGTTTCGCAGTTTTCGCCAAAATTTCCAGTACGTTTTTTTGTAAATTGCCAAAAAATAATAACGGCCAAGTTGGCAATTGTGCCCCCATATTCAATCAGGAGGAGATATGGTTTTAAGAAATTTGTTCTGAGCCAATATTTCTGCCAGTTTTGTACAGAGTCAAACAAAAGTAAAGCCAGACAGGTACTAAAGTCTGCTACCTTTAACTAACATTTCAACACAGTAAGACTATTTCCCACGGCGTCAGTTAAAATTTTATTAGAACCTTTCGCCAATTCTTCCGTCAGTTTTTGGCAATCAAAACAAACTATAAACAAGTAGCTAATAATGCTCCCAATCTTTGATCAAAATTTCAACATACGCCTGGCGTCAGTTAAAATTTCAATAAGAAAATGGTTTTTCGCCACTATTTCCGATATTTGGCGTTTCACCACCAACACCACCAAAAGAAATTACTAGCCTGCTAAGTACTAGTGCCCGCTTCCATTCTTCAAAATTTTCTGACAGTACAATTATATCCCTAGCGTTTGTTGAGAAATAGGATTTTGACCAACATTTCTGCCATTTTTTCCGAATCAAAAAAAAAAAAAACAAAAAAACAACAGTTATGGCAAGTTGCCAATGACCGCTATCTCAATAAAAATGTTATTTTTCTGGCGTCCGTTAAGATTTAACTAAAAAAAATTTTGCCGCCAGTTTTGGGGGAATAAAAAAAGAAGAAGTTACAACCAGGAATCGGACCAAAAATGTTAGAGTGGCAGCATTTTGACAAACTGTTGACGCCCACACATATAACGGTCGACGAAAAGCCCAGAAATGATGGGAATAGCTCACCTACGAAAGCCAGCTGGGACAAAACTATTCCAATGCAACACGAAAAACTTGAGGACATCAAAATTTCACTGTTATTTATTTTCCCACGTCCAGCATAACACTCAAACCATTAAAATATTACGATAGTGAGACCGTATATATTAATTACACATTTGTTTCAAATGTCTGACCCAAAATGTCGCTAGCCTGAAAGCTACGGAGTTTACTGTCACACATACCTGCAGCATTTTGTCAAGAGTCGGACACTCAATTGTCGCAGCAACCCCTTTGCCACCATCTGAAAACCGGAAGGAAACATTTCAGTTATTCTCTCTATGCGCAGTTGTTTAATGAAGATTTGATGTGATGGAACTGGAGAGGTTTTAGTGAATAACATGCGTCAAGCTTTTTGTGTGTTTTTCTGTGAATACGAACACACACTGTTCTATTACAAACATAGTGGGGTGTAGTTTTGTTTGCTTATTTGATGTTCGGCATCCAGGATGTAGTTTTGAGACCGTCCACTTAAAATTTTGAAAGAGACACATTTTGAAATCTGTATTTTTACTACACTCAAGCGAATGTTATAATTAATAACAATAATAATAATAATAAAATAATAACAATTATTATTGTTATTATTATTATTATAACTAGAGCGGTCAGTGCACACAAAACAGGGATATATCACACGCTTTGAATCGACACCCACTTAGTTTCTTGTTATGTTAACAAAAAAAATGCTAATAAACCCCCGATCAATGCCATAGATAGTCAATACTCATTTCCCATTTTTTTCTCTTACTGAAATAAAATAACATTTTGTTTTTTTTTCCCACGAAAAGTAGTGTTTCAGTGAGTCAGGATAGCCCGTGTAAGGTAAATTATGTACAATAAAACCTCCATTACTGAACACCTTCCAACAGTGAACACCTTCTATAATGGACACCTTTGCATAGATGAATTTCGTACCACGTCGATTATGTAGCATGTTTCTTTGGTGCTAAACGTCCCGTTCAGCGACTGTGATGGTTATATTGGGACGCACTTGCTAAAGGAACAAGTGGAAAAAAAGAAGGAAGAATGAAGAAATAGTAAAAGAATGTCTAGAAAGAAATTCCAATTAGTCGCTTCCTGCACGGGACAGAAAGCAGTTGATCTATTCTCTAGATTCCCGAAAATCACTGTACCACGTATATTCAACGTTGCACCACAGTTGTGGATTAGATGTCGGAGAAAGTGGTATTTTGGTTGCTACCAGAAGCAACATCTATATAACGCTCTGTCAAAGAGGTTGATTAAATGTTGATCTATGGTCGTGACCAATCACAACCAAACTGCAACCAGAACTAATGGTGCGGTTTGCTGCGGTCGGCGGTGTAACCGGAAATCTACGTTACATGGGGACATTGGAAACTTTACTAGTTACGATCTAGTGTCTGTATTATTATTATTATTATTATTATTATTATTATTATTATTATTATTATTATTATAATATAACTGGTAACTGGTAAGAGTCCACACTATGCGCATAACCGATGTGATCAAAAGCTACCTGGGCTAATCAAAAAGTATACCCACGGCAAGTTTTAGGAACCGCAATCCATGTTCAATAAAAACGTCAACCAAAAACGTGTATGTCTACTTTTCATTCTTTGGTTGCAGTAACCTGCCCGCATACTGTCTGCAGGATGAAACATTGTTCTTCAACAAACAGAAAGGCAGACAGAGGCACTGGCAGTATTTTACAGCCGACCTCCCTCTCCCTCCATCCCCCCCCCCCCCCTGCGCCGTCCGAAATCCGTTAGGAAACGGAGAAAGAATGACCCGGACACACTTGTCACTTGTCACTTGCCTTGTCTCCTCATGGCTTCACGAAGTTCCTTCAGCCCGTCTGCTAGCCCTTTATTTTCTTCTAATAATTCATTATTTTTCGCCTTCAATGCCACATTTTCCTTTTCTATCCTCTCAAGCCTTTGATCCTTCTTCTCTACTTCCATTCCCAGCTGTTCTGCCTGGAGAGAAAAAAACAGACAGAAATCCGATCAAGCTATTCTGTTACAAACATGAAAACAAGACCGTCAACTGACAGGTGCCGTCAGAGGAGCAAGACATGAGCTGCTGCTGGGCTATCGAAGTAACGAAACAGTGAAAGAAGAGCTAGGAAAATAGAAGAATTTCTCAATTTTTCTCTCCTATTATATGCACTGCAGTTTTTTCTTTTTTGGGGGGGGGGGGGCAATTTCAAAATCTGCAAAATACATATATTGTCATATATTGTCAGGGTGCATAATTTCAAAAGACTTGGTCTATATATAGTAATTATTATTATTGCTCTTGCATATTTTTTCATTAAAATAAAGATTTCACCAGCGTAATTATTATTATCGGTATTATTATTTATTTGTATATTTATTTATTTTAGCGAAGAAACGGAAAAGACTAAATTTCACATTAAAATTTTCTCTTTGGCAGTGCCTTGCATGCGCTAGTCTTTTCCATCCACACGGGCGGAACCATCTTGATTGTTATAAACTATCAGCACTGTGTTTTTCGGGCATCCATGCACCATGTGACTGTGTTAAGCCAATGGCATGCCTTGTTACAATCTAATGTGCATAAAGTGCGACCAACTCTCAACTCAATCTACAGCTATCAAATTCATCAGCAATGCAAAAGTGAACATAGCGAAAAAACGTGCCAAATGTTTGTCCCAAAGCGTCAAAATTTGGAGAACTGCCAAAAGAAATTTGACTCAGTTGCACTGCAGGCCTCAATATTAAAAATTCAAAGAGAATGCAAAAATAACGATTGAAAATCACTAAAAATTGTAACATCCAGGTGGGCAATACGACCTACAATCTTCCCTTAATATTGCAAGGCAGTGAGACTTCTCCAGCAGTTGGTTAAGATTTTAGTGATTTTTTTTTTAATTTTTTTTGTTTGTTTTTCGCCAATTTAAAAAATTTCAACACAGTAAGACAATTGCTAGAGATATTAAAGGTTTTACGACAAGAAATTGCTTTTCGCCAATATTTTCGCCAATTTTTGGCGAATCGGAAAAAAAATGCAATAGCCAGGTGCACACTTATGGACCCTGCCTTCCACCAACACTTGAAAACGTTTCCACGGATACCACAAGAGATACATTTTAAAGAAATGTGGTTTTTGGCCAATATTTCTGCCAATTTTGGGCGAATTGCCAAAAAAGTAATAGCCAGCTAGCTACTTATGTATGCTACCACCAACCAAAATTTCAAGACATTCACGCTAGAAAACCTAGGAGGACAAACGAGTTTGTAACTTAATAGCGTACATATGCACATACTTTCAACGACTGCTATAGCCCCTGCTTTTGTAAGAATCTGGGGCTAAAACCGTCAATCTCCTGACTGATATAAATGAGTACTGACATATAGATGAGTTTTTGATATCAATAAATTGCAGATTTTCTGATTATTCAATGTAGCTTTATGGATCAGGCCTACTGTTGGAGAATGTGGTGTTCTGGTTGGTGCCAAAATCAACGTCTAAACAGCGTTGCTCAGCCAACGTTTATTTTGCGTTGATCGCGATCAAACACAACCAAATGTTGCGGATTGGTAGGCACGACGTTGTACCAGAAATATTGACGTTATATTGACGTCAGACTGTCTACTTTGACACAGCAAGTCAAAAGTTGTGTTTCGTGGATTTGATGCAACTGACAACGCGACACTACTTTTAACATAGATATATGCGGAATTCTTTATTTTGTCAAACCTAAAATATTGTGAACTAGATGCAGTACCTACATCCTTACTGAAAGAATGCTCGAATGAAATAGTACCTGCATTGACCCACATCGTGAATATTTCATTTGAAGATGGATATTTTCCACTTAAATACAAGTCTGCAGTTGTAAAACCACTCCTCAAAAAGCCAAATCTAGACACAATCCTGAAGAACTAATGCCCTGTGTCTAACTTAAATTTTATCGGAAAGCTTACTGAGCTAGCAGTTGGTACTCAGTTAGAAAATTACTTGTCTTCAGACTTGGGGAGAAAAACTTCAATCGGCATATAAATTAAGCTACTTAAGATCTCAAACGACATTCTAACGCATCTATATAACAACAACGCAGTCTTACTTGCGTTATTAGATTTGTTAGCCGCTTCTGACAGCGTCGACTACAATCTACTATTAAGACGTCTCAAAGCTACACATAAAATATCCGGCCAGGTGTTAAAATGGATAAAATCCTATCTCTGTGACCATGAAATGTATGGTAACGTAAATGGAAGCTGCTCCGACCCTGTTGCGCTCGATGTTGGGCTACCACAAGGTTCCATTCTCGTTCCTAAGTTTTACTCAAACTACACCCAACCAATGGGATGACTGATAAGCTTGTTACAGCTGCTATACCATCTCCACGCAGGCGACACCTACCTGCTGAAGCCAGTTCCACATCCGCGGTGTACCAATGATTGTGTGACTCAGTACGAAAAAATCGCGTATTGGATGGTTAGCAACAAACCGAGAATAAACTGTGATAAAACCGAATTTCTTGTTCTAGCCAGTAAGAAAAATCAAGAAATCTGCACTGAATCAATAACTGTCTGTAGGAATCTGGAGAAACGGGCAAAGAAAGCGAAAAAAACTTCGGTGTTGTCATCGACGCGTGTGTGAAACTTGTTACTTATATATGTTGTGGATATAGAAAATCCGTCGATTTATTGACGCCGATATTGCAAAAACCTTAGTTGACGCACTCGTTATAAGCAGATAACACTTCTGCCACAGTCTTTACATTGGTCTACCACAGACTAGTATGTATCGCCTGCAAAAGGCAATGAACTGCTCTGTGAAACCGATACTCAAAATATCAAGGCGCTAACATATCAAGGCGCCACACACCTGAAAAACACTACATTAGCCACCTGTGCAAGAGAGAATCCACTTCAAAGTACTTACCATAGCCATCAATCCCTGAATAAAACCCGTGCAAGCTACTTCAATGAACTGTTGGTCAGATACGAACCGTCCAGAAGCCTTCGGTCATCTGATAAATGTCAATTAGTCGTTCCAAAATATCGAAATAAGTATGGTTCACGTGCCTTTAGTACTACCGCACCAAAGTTGTGGAACGATCTTCAAACTGAACTCCGAACGATCGAATGCCTCCTTGATTTAAAAAGGAAGCTGAAGACATATGGGAAAGCACATAACCATTTAGCTTTGGATATTGTATTTTGGTGACACTTCGATATGGATATAGCAATAATTGTGTTTTTAGTTTTCTGCATTTTAAGTGATATTCTGTGAAGTGATATTATGGATAAATAGACTGTAAGGCGCTAAGGTGCCAACGCTGAATAAGCGACATATAAATGCCACAATGATGATGATGATGATGCTGATATACGTAGACGAGTAACATGAATAAATAAGCAAAAAAAGTGTGTTATTTGTTCCATTAGAACTGGATTTTTCATCATTTCGGTTAAATTGAACTTTTTTCTCAGTCCTGAGCACCTTAAATTAAACGTGATGGACTGCATATACGTAAATATGGACAATAGATAAGCCCCTCCTATGGTAATAGACCAGCTTGACATAGCCCATTGGCCTCTCAAAAGTTTGGTCAAATTTAACCTACCTTAATTTTTAGTTCATCTTTTTCGCCTTTGGCTTTGATTTGCGATGCAGTCTTGGACATTTTTTTCTCGTCTTTCAATGTTTCGATGTAGTTGTCTATCTTCTCAAGGTCTTCAGCTTCCAAGCCTAAGGCCACTGCCCTTTGGCCGCCGGCTTGTGCTAGTTTTCTTATTGTTTGTTTTAGCTCTATACGCTCTTCTTCTAGTTGTTCAATCTGTAAATTATACAAATCTTTTATTAAATAACCATGGTATACTATCCCAAGCTTTTAGACCCAACAAAACCCTCAATTAACCTGAAATTAATACCTGATTTGATTCACTTCTTTATTTCAACTCTGTTTAACTTTCCAGGCTAATCACGACGATGTGAATCCATACTTATATGGTTCTGAATTATGCAGGGAATATTGAAAAGTTGTTTACTGCCAAATTTAGAACAATCTGTGCATAAAATGTGATAACTTTTGTGCTCTTTTTCAAGCTCTCCAATTCTATTAGGACTACACAGCAGGGATGCATATGAATGCGGGCAGTTTTGCGTCTTTTGCGTCAATTTCCCTGACATATATAAGCAAACTGCCAAAAATAATAATAAAACTCAATTGGAAACTGTTCAAAGAACATTTAAATAAATTTTATGACATTGGGGGAATCTTAAGAAAGCGTCCATTGCTTTCTATTCCGTTAATGCCGTAGGAGGCGACCAATAGAAACTTCTTTCTTTTCTCTTTCTTCTACTATTTCTACTTCTATTTACTATTTCTTTCTTCTTTTTTCCCACTTGTTCCTTTAGCAAGTGCGTCCCCATATACCCATCACAGTTGGTGAAAGGGACGTCAAACGCCAAACAAACAAACAAACATGATATATTTGCACTAAATCCTAAGAGGACCTTTTCATGTTTTAAGGTTTTCGATCAATATTTTCGCTAGCATCTAGCGCTTCAACAAAAAATAGAAAGTGGTACATTTGTGCTCTCTGCTTTTCATCAAAATTTTAAGACTTTCGAATAAATTCCCAGGAGCGGATCCATTTTTAGCAAAAATTAGATTTTGGTAAACATTTATTGCTTAAGTTTTGGCGATTCACCAAACAATAACAGTAACACTGGACTATATTTTTATGACAGTAAGACCCCTCTGCCTTAAGTCCAAATTTGATTAAAATGTTTTTTACTTATACTCCTTATGAAACCCCCACCCCTCCCCGAAAATATGATATGAAGAGTATTATTCTATAAATTCGCATAAAAATTAAACTGCAGCAAGCAACGTATTTTGGAAAACAAAGATTTTAAACGCCGCCAATTCGCCAATTTTTTGATAATTACAGGGCATTTTAATTTTACTTAAAGGTTGACATGTGAATCGAGTATAACTACCGCCAAAAAGTGTAGTCATATTTTAACAAGAATGCCCAAGGAGAATGCAACATATCACATATGCCAATGCCAAGATTTATGGCATATAAGTTAAACCTGTAACCAAATTTTAAGACAGTAAGGCTATGTACTTGAGTCAAGACTTTAACATAAAAATGGTTTATCGCCAATACATCCGCCAAATTTTTGCGAATAGCCAAAAAAAGTAACAGCCACGTGTTTCGGCCAAGTTTTGTTCGAATCGCCAAAAACAGCCAGGTAACAGCCAGGTGGGTAACAAACTACCTTCAATCAGATTTCAAGATATTAAGCCAGCTGAGTTTTTCAATAATGTTTCCGAAGAATCACCAAAAAGTTATTGCCAGACAGATGCTTATTTCCGCTCCCATCATTCAAAAGGTCAAGACAGTAAAATTATATCCCGAACGAATTCACAACGAATTGATTTTTCGCCAATATTTCCGCCATTTTTTTTCTAATTTCCAAAAAAAAGAGCAATAACCAGGTAAGTACTAATGACCACCATCTTTAAATAAAATTTCAAGACGGTAACGCCATTTCTCTGATGTGAGTTAAGATTTTACTGAATTTTTTTGTTCACAGGAGAATAGACGTTTTATAAAATCATAGGAGAATAGAATTTTTTAAGAAAATTTCGTTTTGACCAATATTTCCGCCAATTTTTGGCGAATAGCCAAAACAATTAATAGCCAGGTAGTAATGTGTGCCACTTTTACATACAATTACAAGACAATGAAGTTATTTTTCTAGCGTTAGTTCAGTTTTTTTGTTTAAATTGCCAATACGTCGGCCAGAGAGAGAGAGAGAGAGAGAGAGAGAGAGAGAGAGGAGAGAGAGAGAGAGACAGACAGACAGACAGACAGACAGACAGACAGACAGAGACAGACAGACAGAGAACCAGTTAGTTACTTATGTGCGCTACTGTTACCTAACATTACAAGGCAACGAGGCTATTTTCCTGCCGCCGTATTCACGAAAGTTAAACAATGGATTAACCCATAACTTAATCCAAAACGTAAATTTCGCGGTTTAAACCAAGTGACTGAAGTTATTTCATATTCACGAAAGGTGAGTAATAATGCCTGCTAAACTGACTTAAAATTGGAATAAAGTAAAACTACTTTCCTGAAGATTTTTCTGAATATTCTGTCTTGTTTTTTGCCAAAATTTCGAAAATATTTGGCCAAACACTAAAAAGGTAACAGCCAGGTAGGTAGCAATGCTTGCTACTTTTACTTAAACTTTCGGTTTTTCGCCAATATACACTGTATCTGTAAATTTCTGGCGGACACTTAAGCCCTCTAGCTTAGAACCCTCCTAGCAGATACCTTTTCAAGAAAAGTTTTTGGATTTAGCTAAAATTTTACGAAAAACAAAAGGGTTTTTCCCGAATATTTCTGCCACTTTTTGGCATTGGATTTGAACAAAGAATCACAAAAACCATGAAAAGTACACATAAATTCTGACACAGCTTTCTGTAAAGTTTGAAATCAGTTTCCGTAAGGTTTTTCGTTATTTATCATTGTTTTGGACTGACGGACAGACAACAGAGACCCCACACGATAAATATAAGGCCGCTTGGGCTAAAGAACTTCTCAGGGCGATTTCTTGCCCAAATCACCTGTCACTCACAACCATGATATAACTTATATAACCCTCAGTATCCTGTATATAATTAAATATCAGGCGCAAACAGCGTAATCTTGGACCTTCTGAAAATCTAAAAGTCTGTTTACGCTCTGAAGAAAACTAAACAGCTATTTAACCAGCTGCATGCCTGACATGCTTTTTGTGCATTAGTTTATATTGAGTAGCCACTGGTTTCTAATTTTCATCGGGACACTTTGCCTCTAAATATACTAACGAGAGAAGATCGTTTGAAAAGCGAGTCAATACTACCTCTTTCTGAAGGATCCTGTTCAGTGCGCGGTCTTCCTGCATACGCAGCCCCTTCTTTTTTCTGTATTCTGTCAAATCCATTGGTTCCAGAGGATCGAGTCCAAGTCGATCCCTTAAGTTATCAGCCTCATCGTAAAGGTCATTGATTTTTTCCTCACATTTGTTGATATGCGAGGTCAGTTCTTCGATTGTCCTATCGCGAACGTTAATCTCTTGCTTTAGTTGTTTTATTTCAATCACAGCTTCCGGCAGGCCATAAATATCCTGTCACAAATAACAAGCGTTGCTTTATTTTTGACTTATGTGATATTTTATTAATAAATTTGTATGTCATAAAAATGTCATTAATTGTTTTTCTTTCTGCATTTTCTTTCTGCATTTCTTCCCTTGTATAATTATTTCTTGACAAAGACAGTATTATGATTGCTATTAAAATGGGTATCCCAAGATTTTTCGACATATGGCTGAGCGACAATTGGAATAGAATAGCAACTGACATTTTGTCCAATGGATTTCACTCATAATTTATTTCAAAATATAATGACTGACTGTCAGTTGCTTTTCCTAAGTAAAGTCTACAATGTTATGTCAGATGGCCCAGATAACCTTGCTTTACCCAACGTGACCCTTATTAATTCCGTGTTTTTGGTTGTCTGAGAGTAACATGAGTATAGAGAAACAGGAGAATGTTATTACACTTTTTATGCAGCCATTGAACACCGATGTATAGTATTATGTACTGTCCCATCGTTCCCGACAAATCGGGCAGTTAATACACAAAAGCCCTAAAAATTCCAGAAGGCCACTGACAAATGTGAAAAATCACGGAAGTCCTGGAAAATATCGCGGTACAACAGCTCTAGTGTCGTATAAAAGTCAAAAAGATACACAAACACAAAACGAACGACGAAAACCAATAATTAAACATTATTTTGTCGGAGACACACGGGCATCGCGTCCATTTACCCTAGTGGTTACATGAAATGCAAACCCTCTGGCAAAATATGTCATTATTTCAAGAATCTTAAGGTAAACTCTGAAAGGCATTGACTGTATCCTTCATTAATTTCAGTAAAAATTAATACGAAACTTTTCTACTAATCTTTCGAAAGCATTTCTTCTGAACATAGTAAAAAAGATTAATACCATATGAACCACACCTGTATATTTTTAAATATTTTACTTAAAATACAAAATAGTCGACAGGGCAGTTCGCACGTCTTTCGTGTCATGATGCTGAATACCTTTTCCCGTAGCCCTATATGTCACATTATCAAAGTTTTTCAGCAAGGTTGGAACAGATTGGAAAGACGAATGAACGAGAAATTCCCATGAACATTGAAGGTTTCTCAAATGTCTACGAGACGTCGAATGTTCACTTTAATTTTGAAATTCTTGCTTTTTACCTCGCCAATACGACGTTGAACTGTAATACTGGTTAGCGCTCCTGTTAGAAGGTCTTTTTCATTTTCAGAATACATAGTCTATGCTTCGCCGTACGCTAGCTTGGATTTTGTGGAGTTCCGACATCTGCAGCCGTTTCAACACTTTCACAGCACAGAGTAATTGTATCGCGATATTTTCTAGCATTTCCGTAACTTTTCCCTGGATACACACAAATATATTACAACTGATGCGCGTTTATATTATCACATTTTAATTGAAAAAGACTTACATTTTCGAGAAGTCTAACACGCTCAAGGGCCTCGTTGAGTTCCTTGTCTTTGTCCCTGGCGTCTGACTCAGCCTGCATTTGACAACAAAACAAACACCACAAGTGTCAACACTACTTCAATCGATGTGCACTTTTTACGCGGTTTTAAAGATAACGCTGTGATTTCAGGTGTATAAGTCGCGACTTACACAGTAATTTGAATTTTCATTTTGCCTTACCTTTAGCTACTAATGCCCGCTACATTTAATTAAAATTTCAAGAGAGGAAGGCTTCAATTAAGATTTCAATAATATTTTTTTGTCAATATCGCCAAGTTTCTGACCATTCCCAAAAGCATAAAGGCATGGAGTCTTGCGACATGTGATTGCGTAAGTTGGCGATGGGGACGTGCACGTGGGCGAAAATAGCGCGGGGGGAGGCTGAAACTTCTCGAGATCGCGTCCGCGAGCATGTTCACACGGCTACTGATATAAAAAGCAGTCAGCTTAATGTTACAGGAAACACACAGCACGAGAATGTCCGTCAAAATGTCTGGGGCGAGCAGGTTTCTTGTTGAACCCCGGTTCAACGCGGCGAGTCACGATGTTGTTTGTGAAGACGATGATTTTGCGACATGCGAGGAAGGGCCACCATTGCTTGATGATGACAAGGAAAATGGAGACAAGTTCCTTGATGTTGATGTGCTCACGAGCTAGACGAATACATCTGCTGACCAGCTGCAATACAGTTTGTAGATTACTGATCTCTTGGAGATAAGCACGGCGGAGTTGTATGCATTGTTGGAGAGCTGCAAAATACGCTGATCGTTGTGAGGCTGTGGCGATTATTGCTGCTTATATGCACTCGATGGTGCAGACAGCGTAGCCACGTCGTTAGCCCAATGGTGGGACAAAGGGAAGGACATACAACGTGGATGACGCACGCGACCCAGCTGACCTTCCCAAGTAAGCTCTGAAGCTCGCGTTCCGCAACGCGTTTGCTGTGGGTGGCGACCCAGCGGCTAATTCAATCCCGAGGCTTCTGTAGCTTACCCTGTATGATTGAGAGGATACATTCCAGTGTGTTACTTAGAACTCACAGGAAGGTGATGCACTAGGTGAGGGAAATGTACTTCTCCAGCTGACACAGAAACCGAGAGAAACTAACAAGTAGATGAGGCATCTTATGACTTTCATTGCGTCTTTGTACATTTCTGCCGTTATGAAGAAGTCATCGAGATAGCAAATGGCGGCTTTGATTCCGACACAAGCTCTGGGTTATCCGGGGTAGGATCCCAACTCTACGGCAGGCGCGGGTCTATCATATATGTGTAGTAAGAATCACCGTCGAATTTCCACTTGACTTGTGGATTGTTGCGACAACGGGCAGGCCTGTCGATAAGCGGATGTTAGGTATATATATAGGAGCCCTGCATCGTCAAGACTACTGCAGTGCCGTCAGACTGCAAGCAGTCGTGGCTTAGTCGTCTGCCGTCCTCGTCATTTGAACCGCAGAGATCGCAGACACGATTTTTTGGTTCTGCTAAACAATTCTGTAGGGTTCTACTTGCAATTCTTTACTTGTTTCTGCCTCCACTTTATCCCTTCATTTAGCTCTCAGCAGCGCGCCTCTCAGGGTGGAATTTAGGTGTGGAATTTGGTCCGTGTTTACGTTTGCAATATTTAAATCGTTTGAAAGACCGTCTAAAATGAATTCTTTCTACTGATCGTCTTGTACAATTTGGCCGAAAGTGGGCTAGATGATGCACGTTGCCATTGGCAGAGGAGATATTCTGGGTGATTCTCAGGATGAAGAGCGGTGGGGGGTTCGGGGGGGGGAATGCCTTTGGCTGTGCGTCTGTGTCACTTTGCCCTGGGGTCGTTGAGCTTCACTCGCTGCTGCCATTGCCTTTCTGCTTACTGTGGCCTCTAAGGCAGCACTTTCAGTAAGGGGTGACGCTATCCACACGGGACAATTCTTCCTTATGAGCGCTTCTACAGTCTCAGCTGTCAGGAGCGTTTACTTCGCCCATTTTCAAAGCTTTCCAATGGCTGCTTCGAACTCTCTGCTCGTCCATATTTAGCAAGGTGAACGTTGGCGTGCCACAAATCGCTGCTAACTGGGCTGCCGGCCACAAAGATCACAGAGGGGGGGAGGGGGGCATGTTTTTTTGTTTTTTTTTAATGGTATAGGCCAACATTTCAGCCAGGTTTGGGAGACTGGTAAACAACAGTAAAAGACAGGCATGTCATACAGAAAGTCTGCGTAAAATTAACTGTGCTCCTTGGCGACACGTGACAGCCGACGTTGGTTTTAATTTATGATTTCTGGTATAATTCTAATCTGTTTCAAATTCGTGTACTTAATTAAAATCCTTTCGTCGATGTTGTTATCACAATGTTAAGAACACACTTTCGGTTGCGTAACGTTTTCAGTACTGAAAGAGCAGGGCAAACGGCTGTGGGTATCTACTCGTCATAATTACTGCAAACATACTCCAGTTTCCATCATACTACTCACTGTCCATTATGAAAAAATCAAGCACCGGTAAACATATACAGTGAAAGAGAACCACATAATCACCTCCACGGCCCTGGCCTCTGCATCCTTTAGCTGGCCTTCGTGGAGCTTCAATGTACTTTGTAGATGTGCTATTTTCATCAACTGCCGATCCCCTTTTCCACCTGCGGAATGAAGACAAAACTAGCGATCATCGGAATGAAACCAAGCTATACATACGGGTCACAAAACATCAACAATATATCTTTGCGAAACTCACCCCACCCTCCCCCAACCATGCAAATCGGTTCGCTTAAAATGCAGTCCTACCGCAGCCGACTGTTATTTGTCGCATGTCGCATCTGTATACCAAAAATGATTTAATGCCGTGACAATATAGGTCAATTGGGGTTTGGACAACTCGGCACCTTGCCATCTCGGCACCAAGCAAGCTCGGCACCATTTGGACAACTCGGCACCATTTTTTTTAGACAGCTCGGCACCACACTTTGGACAACTCGGCACCAATTTTTTTAAGTCGGCACCAAGAATTTAAAAGTTGGTTGACTATTTTATTTTAATTTACTCTTGTTTTATTTTAGAAACGAAGTAATTAAACGTCGCACTACAACGAAATGCCAAATTTATTGAAAGCAGTGTGAATCTTACAAACAACAAATATCACAATATCCAAATAGGGGTCAGGACATCTCGCCATAAATCCAACTCGCCATATGGCGACTTGGAAACCAACTCGGCATACTTTTATACCAACTCGCCATATTTTTTTTGCTTACATTGTACACACCATTTTCGTGAGAATGTCCTCTTTTGCTTAACTTCTCATTATAAAACTAAGGGTAATTTCATGCTTTCATTTTTTATGCATGTTTAACTTCATGTTTTTTTGTTTTTTGCTTCAATTTTACACACCATTCTAAGTTTGGCCCATTTTAAGTTTAGTGACAATGGATTGCAAATCCTTTAAATTGAAATACATGAAAGTAATTAAGTAAAACCGAGAGAGAAGCAATTAGTTGGAAATAAAGTGGACTACAAATGGGGGATATTGTAACTGTTCTTGAAATGAAATTGCAATCCGACTAT
This sequence comes from Protula sp. h YS-2021, assembly GCA_949752745.1. Lineage (NCBI taxonomy): Eukaryota > Metazoa > Annelida > Polychaeta > Sabellida > Serpulidae > Protula > Protula sp. h YS-2021. The sequence goes on along the minus strand of OX457025.1, from coordinate 47,338,861 downwards.
GAGCGGGAGAGAGTGCAATTATTTTTTAAATGAAATTGCAATGGAGTGTTAGTGGGAGATATTGCAATTATTTTTGTCACTGTGTAACCAATCACACTACGGCACAGTGCAATTTTCCTGTATAAAAGGAGTAAATTTTTGGTCATGAAATCAGTTCAACAAATCTGGATAAATTTGTTTTTCCTTCTATTTCTTACTTTTTCAACACCCCTTTTCGGTAGTAAACAATTTCCTTATACACGCACACTCTGTTTAGTTCTTGTATTTTACACACCATTTTTCGGTTGTAATAACCAATATATATAAAAGGCCAAAAGGGTATTTAAAAAGTATGGCGAGCTGGCAAGACTTATGGCGAGTTGGTAAGCATTTGGAAAATTATGGAGACTTGGTTTATGGCGAGTTGGTGAATTGTCCTCAACGTGCTTTATGTACCCGGTGTTTAGGATGGAAAACCAAGTATAAAATGGACTGTGAAATGTGGTGTGTAAAACGACCCGTTCTCATTACAAATTAAAGTTAGCTCAACTGTGAATGGCATGAGGTAGCCAATACATGGCGAGTAGTTTTTATATGTCTATCATAAATCGTTCAAATTGTGAAGATTCTTGAGATAATGAACTTTGGGTAATATATATGTTTGGATATTGTGATATTTGATGTTTGTGAGGTTCACACTGCTTTCAATAAATTTGGCATTTCGTTGTAGTGCGACGTTTATAATTACTTCGTTTCTAAAATAAAACAAGAGTAAATTAAAATAAAATAGTCAACCGAACCTTTAAGTTCTTGGTGCCGACTTAAAAAAATTGGTGCCGAGTTGTCCAAAGTGTGGTGCCGAGCTGTCCAAAAAAAATGGTGCCGAGTTGTCCAAATGGTGCCGAGTTTGTTGGTGCCGAGATGGCAAGGTGCCGAGTTGTCCAAAGACCGGTCAATTAGATGATGGTTAGAAATGCAATTCACGCTGGCAAAACGTTTTATTGAAAAAAGTCGAAGCAGAAGCAAGTACATGAAATACAAACAATCTGGTAATTTGCAGTTGCTGACATATAGACACAGAAAAGATGTCAAGTGACTGAAAAAAAACAATGTCCACATACATTGCAAAAGGGAAGGGAAGGGAAATGCCCCCTCCCCTCCCCAGCCAATTTTTGGCGGATCGCCAAAAAAGTAACTTTTCAAAAGCGCCTAGTGAACATTTATGCAAAATTTGAAGACCAAAAAAAAAATAACAAATAAAAATACCCCAAGTTAGTCAGTTTTCGGATGATCGCCAGAAAATTTTTCAAGAGAGGCCTACCCAATAAACATTCGCATAAAATTTAAAGGTAAAATATGATCCAAATTATGGGAATAGAAGCATTCTGAAAATTACTACCCAAAAAGTTACAAATGCCCCCTCCCCACCCCCATTTAGCCAATTTTTGACTGATTGCGAGAGAAGTAACTTTACAAAGGAGGACCGCTTAGTAAATATTTATGAAAAATTTGAAGGCAATCCGATCACAATTGTAGAAGAAACTCCTTGAAGATTGGCTATCGAAAAATGCCCCCATTTGGACAATTCTTGGCGGATCGACAAAAAATAACTTCTCAAGAGAAGACAGGCTAGTGAATATTTATGCAAAACTCAATCAACTTCTCTCAAATCCATCAAAAATGGAACAGCGAACAAAGTGGAAAAAAATAAATGCGCTCAAATTTGGGCAAAAACGACAATTCGACTCAGGTGGACTGGAGACACAGTGCTACAAAATTTGTAGAAAACACAAAACTATATAGAAAATATATTTTGGAGAACTTTGGAATTGCGCCAATTCGGCAAAAACCAAACCAAAAAAAAAAAAAAAAAAAACGAAAAAAAAAAAAAACACCCCCTGAACCACACACCCTTCATACAAAATTTCGAACAAATTTAACAAAATTTATAGGAGATTACTCTAATCTTTTAAAAGTTTCAATTTTAATGGCGTTTTGCCCACTCACTTTTCATCATTTCCTGTCGCACTTCCTCCATCAAATCCGCATCCTCCTGTATATCGCCGGCAGCCTCATCAAGCCTTCTTTTCAATGTCTCTATCTGCTTATCCCTCTCCTCAAGGGCCTTGCTTAAAGCAGCCACTGATGTCTTCTCCGTGTCCATGTTTGCGGCGATAAGCCTGTCATGTAGCTGGCGACACTGGTCTTGCAGGTCTAGGATTTTGCTATCCTTGTCTGCTAAGATGCTCTAAGTACGTGGACAAAATAAACACGCAACATACATACATATTTGAAGATAGTTCGATTTTTAATATTGACTGACTTAAAATTTGCTAGTAAGGTTAAACATATATTCGACTGAAAACATATATAAATTGAAACACATTACATTAACAATATGACCAAACAAAACAACTTGTGCTAAGTCCTATTCTTATCAAAACTATAGAGGACTCCAGGTACACTAACACCAGTGCAAAGCAATACATTTTATTACACATTTTCAAACGCAGCAATTCCTCCGTTGTTTTCGTCAACAAAAACAGAAGTCAACCCAACAACTGCCCCCGTCCCCCGTCCCTTCCCCAAAGCGTACTGAAAATTCTATACGATGAGTCAAAGGAAGAAATGACGGAACTATGTTTAGTAGCTCTTTTGTTCCATTGAATTTAAAACTAAAGTATCAAGTTAAGCTTTAACAAGAATTGTCCAAAAAATTCAAAAGCAGTATTCACATCCACCAAAGAAAAATTCCTGTCAAGGTTCTGACCAATCAAAGAATTCTTATGTTTTACAACTTAAGTTTTAAATTTACAAAAAAATTTACAAAATTTACAAAAAAAAAAAAAACTAGAGCAGTGTGCACAGCCCACATATTCCCCACAGCCCCCCACCCAACATCAGTTAAACATGGCCAACAATAGTCAATCAAGAGCTGAAATTTTCTAAGTCCCGCTGGTCCATTTTCCTTGGACGAACCTGGCCCATTTACAATACCGATCTGTGTTTGTTCCCATAGAAGCTAAATACCAAGTTTCATTAAATCCTTGCAGCAGTTTTTAAGTTATCGTGTTAACAAGCTGTTGATGACAGACCGTCAGACCGACACACGATCCATCGCATATATCCCCCCCCCCCCCTGTGGGGAATAAAACAAGTTTGTCCAAGGACAAAGTCCCAGCTTACGAAAAGCAATAAGACCCATTCCAGCGTGCATGAGCGAAGGAATTTCCCTGAAATATCAAGCTTCAAAAGATGAGACGGCAAAGAGCTAGCTCAATAATTAATTTAGCACTGGACCAGAACATAGACCGATAAATGCATACAAAGATTTCTTTCCCAGAAAAATGGGGAACAGATTTTTTGTATATCTGGTAGAATGGATAGTTTGCCATAGATACCTTCAAACAACGCTCGCATTTCGGACCAGTGCGCATATTTATGTAACTTGCCTCGATGCGCGGTTCTAATTCAGACAAGTGCGCATGTTTATTTAATTTGCGTTGATGCGCGGCTCTCATTTTGGAACAGTGCACATGTTTATTTAACTTAATAAAGATAAATGCGCGGTTCTTATTCCAGACCAATGCGCATGTTTATTTTACTTTCGTACTTATTTTGGACAAGTGGACAAGTTTCCTTAGGTTGACTTGATGCGCGGGTCACAACATTCGTACATTATCGCCCAATGTTCCCTATTATCGCCCACCCGAAAAATATTATATTTATCATATTTTCGGGTCCTAGAATTGTTTCCTGCACTTTTAAAGCGCAAATTACAACTTTCTTGCATTATCGCCCAATATTCCCTATTATCGCCCACCCGAAAAATATCACATTTATCATATTTTCGGGTCATAGAATTGATTCCTGCACTTTTAAAGCGAAAATTACAACTTTCTTGCACTATCGCCCAACGTTCCCTATTATCGCCCACCCGAAAAATATCACATTTATCATATTTTCGGGTCATAGAATTGATTCCTGCACTTTTAAAGCGAAAATTACAACTTTCTTGTATTATCGCCCAATATTCCCTATTATCGCCCATCCGAAAAAATTTCACATTTATCATATTTTCGGGTCATAGAATTGATTCCTGCTCTTTTAAAGCGTAAATTACAACTTTCTTGCTTTATCGCCCAATATTCCCTGTCATCGCCCACCCGTAAAATATCACATTGATCATATTTTCGGGTCACAGAATTGATTCCTGCACTTTTAAAGCGAAAATTACAACTTTCTTGCATTATCGCCCAATATTCCCTATTATCGCCCACACGAAAAATATCACATTTATCATATTTTCGGGTCATAGAATTGATTCCTGCACTTTTAAAGCGAAAATTACAACTTTCTTGCATTATCGCCCAATGTTCCCTATTATCGCCCATCCAAAAAATATCATATTCATCATATTTTCGGGACATAGAATTGATCCCTGCACATTTAAAGCGAAAATTACAACTTTCTTGCATTATCGCCGAATATTCCCTATTATCGCCCATCCGAAAACTATCATATTTATCATATTTTCGGGATATAGAATTGATTCCTGTTCTTTTAAAGCGAAAATTACAACTTTCTTACATTATCGCCCAATATTCCCTATTATCGCCCACACGAAAAATATTACATTTATCATATTTTCGGGTCCTAGAATTGTTTCCTGCACTTTTAAAGCGAAAATTACAACTTTCTTGCATTATCGCCCAATATTCCCTATTATCGCCCACCCGAAAAATATCACATTTATCATATTTTCGGGTCATAGAATTGATTCATGCACTTTTAAAGAGAAAATTACAACTTTCTTGCACTATCGCCCAACGTTCCCTATTTTCGCCCACCCGAAAAATATCACATTTATCATATTTTCGGGTCACAGAATTGATTCCTGCACTTTTAAAGCGAAAATTACAACTTTCTTGTATTATCGCCCAATATTCCCTATTATCGCCCATCCGAAAAATATCACATTTATCATATTTTCGGGTCATAGAATTGATTCCTGCTCTTTTAAAGCGTAAATTACAACTTTCTTGCTTTATCGCCCAATATTCCCTGTCATCGCCCACCCGTAAAATATCACATTGATCATATTTTCGGGTCACAGAATTGATTCCTGCACTTTTAAAGCGAAAATTACAACTTTCTTGCATTATCGCCCAATATTCCCTATTATCGCCCACACGAAAAATATCACATTTATCATATTTTCGGGTCATAGAATTGATTCCTGCACTTTTAAAGCGAAAATTACAACTTTCTTGCATTATCGCCCAATGTTCCCTATTATCGCCCATCCAAAAAATATCATATTCATCATATTTTCGGGACATAGAATTGATCCCTGCACATTTAAAGCGAAAATTACAACTTTCTTGCATTATCGCCCAATATTCCCTATTATCGCCCATCCGAAAACTATCATATTTATCATATTTTCGGGATATAGAATTGATTCCTGCTCTTTTAAAGCGAAAATTACAACTTTCTTACATTATCGCCCAATATTCCCTATTATCGCCAACACGAAAAATATTATATTTATCATATTTTCGGGTCCTAGAATTGTTTCCTGCACTTTTAAAGCGAAAATTACAACTTTCTTGCTTAATCGCCTAATATTCCCTGTTATCGCCCACCCGTAAAATATCACATTGATCATATTTTCGGGTCACAGAATTGATTCCTGCACTTTTAAAGCGAAAATTACAACTTTTTTGCATTATCGCCCAATGTTCCCTATTATCGCCCAGACGAAAAATATCACATTTATCATATTTTCGGGTCATAGAATTGATTCCTGCACTTTTAAAGCGAAAATTACAACTTTCTTGTATTATCGCCCAATATTCCCTATTATCGCCCATCCGAAAAATATCACATTTATCATATTTTCGGGTCATAGAATTGATTCCTGCTCTTTTAAAGCGTAAATTACAACTTTCTTGCTTTATCGCCCAATATTCCCTGTCATCGCCCACCCGTAAAATATCACATTGATCATATTTTCGGGTCACAGAATTGATTCCTGCACTTTTAAAGCGAAAATTACAACTTTCTTGCATTATCGCCCAATATTCCCTATTATCGCCCACACGAAAAATATCACATTTATCATATTTTCGGGTCATAGAATTGATTCCTGCACTTTTAAAGCGAAAATTACAACTTTCTTGCATTATCGCCCAATGTTCCCTATTATCGCCCATCCAAAAAATATCATATTCATCATATTTTCGGGACATAGAATTGATCCCTGCACATTTAAAGCGAAAATTACAACTTTCTTGCATTATCGCCGAATATTCCCTATTATCGCCCATCCGAAAACTATCATATTTATCATATTTTCGGGATATAGAATTGATTCCTGCTCTTTTAAAGCGAAAATTACAACTTCTTTACATTATCGCCCAATATTCCCTATTATCGCCCACACGAAAAATATTATATTTATCATATTTTCGGGTCCTAGAATTGTTTCCTGCACTTTTAAAGCGAAAATTACAACTTTCTTGCTTTATCGCCCAATATTCCCTGTTATCGCCCACCCGTAAAATATCACATTGATCATATTTTCGGGTCACAGAATTGATTCCTGCACTTTTAAAGCGAAAATTACAACTTTTTTGCATTATCGCCCAATGTTCCCTATTATCGCCCACACGAAAAATATCACATTTATCATATTTTCGGGTCATAGAATTGATTCCTGCACTTTTAAAGCGAAAATTATAACTTTCTTGTATTATCGCCCAATATTCCCTATTATCGCCCATCCGAAAAATATCACATTTATCATATTTTCGGGTCATAGAATTGATTCCTGCTCTTTTAAAGCGTAAATTACAACTTTCTTGCTTTATCGCCCAATATTCCCTGTCATCGCCCACCCGTAAAATATCACATTGATCATATTTTCGGGTCACAGAATTGATTCCTGCACTTTTAAAGCGAAAATTACAACTTTCTTGCACTATCGCCCAATATTCCCTATTATCGCCCACACGAAAAATATCACATTTATCATATTTTCGGGTCATAGAATTGATTCCTGCACTTTTAAAGCGAAAATTACAACTTTCTTGCATTATCGCCCAATGTTCCCTATTATCGCCCATCCAAAAAATATCATATTCATCATATTTTCGGGACATAGAATTGATCCCTGCACATTTAAAGCGAAAATTACAACTTTCTTGCATTATCGCCCAATATTCCCTATTATCGCCCATCCGAAAACTATCATATTTATCATATTTTCGGGATATAGAATTGATTCCTGCTCTTTTAAAGCGAAAATTACAACTTCTTTACATTATCGCCCAATATTCCCTATTATCGCCCACACGAAAAATATTATATTTATCATATTTTCGGGTCCTAGAATTGTTTCCTGCACTTTTAAAGCGAAAATTACAACTTTCTTGCTTTATCGCCCAATATTCCCTGTTATCGCCCACCCGTAAAATATCACATTGATCATATTTTCGGGTCACAGAATTGATTCCTGCACTTTTAAAGCGAAAATTACAACTTTTTTGCATTATCGCCCAATGTTCCCTATTATCGCCCACACGAAAAATATCACATTTATCATATTTTCGGGTCATAGAATTGATTCCTGCACTTTTAAAGCGAAAATTACAATTTTCTTACATTATCGCCCAATATTCCCTATTATCGCCCACCCGAAAAATATCACATTTATCATATTTTCGGGTCATAGAATTGATCCTGCACTTTTAAAGCGAAAATTACAACTTTCTTGCATTATCGCCCAATGCTCCCTATTATCGCCCACACGAAAAATATCATATTTATCATATTTTCGGGTCATAGAATTGATTCCTGCTCTTTTAAAGCGAAAATTACAACTTTCTTGCATTATCGCAAAATGTTCCCTATTATCGCCCACCCGAAAAACATTATATTTATCATATTTTCGGGTCCTAGAATTGTTTCCTGCACATTTAAAGCGAAAATTACAACTTTCTTGCAGTATCGACCAATATTCCCTATTATCGCCCATCCAAAAAATATCATATTTATCATATTTTCGGGACATAGAATTGATCCCTGCACTTTTAAAGCGAAAATTACAACTTTCTTGCTTTATCGCCCAATGTTCCCTATTATCGCCCACTTGAAAATATCATAGAAATGACCTACTGACAACAAAATTACTGAAAATTCCAACCAAAAGTACTTGCATGTAACATATTGTGCCCCTCTGCAAATTGAAACTTTGCTTTTTTAAGAAGAAAAATGGAAATTTCCAATTTTTTAAAAGCTGCAAACTTCGAAGCTCAGTAGATTCAAAAATAAGGCGAAATTCAAAAATCGAAAAATGTACTTTTTTCACCCCTTAGTTCTAGTTTCTTCATAACAAATTTCGGAATCTTCCGATGAAAAATGAGGGACTAGATAGATTTTTTCGTATTTTGCCCAAATTGGCAATAAAATCGCTAAAAATGGTTTAAACCAAAAAATAAAAAAAAATTCCTAATGCAGTAGAAGGTTAAAAACTCGCGTTTAAAATTTGGTACGAATCGGATGAAAAATAAAAAAGATATTCCACTTTAACTACTTTGTTAAGAAAAAAAATGGAAATTTGCCAATTTTTAGAAGTTGCAAACTTTGAAGCTCAGTAGATTCAAAAATAAGGCGAAATTCAAAAATCGAAAAAAGTACTTTTTTCACCCCTTAGTTCTAGTTTCTTCATGAAAAATTTCGATATCTTCCGATGAAAAATGAGGGACTAGATAGGTTTTTTCGTATTCTGCCCAAATTGGCAATAAAATCGCCAAAAATGGTATAAACCAAAAAATAAAAAAATTCCTAATGCAGTAGAAGGTTAAAAACTCGTGTTAAAAATTTGGTACGAATCGGATAAAAAATAAAAAAGATATTCCACTTTAACTACTTTGTTAAGAAAAAAAAATTGGAAATTTGCCAATTTTTAGAAGTTGCAAACTTTGAAGCTCAGTAGATTCAAAAATAAGGCGAAATTCAAAAATTGAAAAAAGTACTTTTTTTACCCCTTAGTCCTAGTTTCTTCATAAAAAATTTCGGAATCTTCCGATGAAAAATGAGGGACTAGATAGGTTTTTTCGTATTTTGCCCAAATTGGCAATAAAATCGCCAAAAATGGTTTAAACCGCAAAAATAAAAATATTTCCTAATGCAGTAAAGGGTTAGGAACTCGTGTTTAAAATTTGGTAAGAATCGGATAAAAAATAAAAAAGTTATTCCACTTTTAACGGTCGCGGGACGGACAGACGGACGGACGGACGACACTTGCCCCCATCTGTATAGCCCTGTTGGCTAAAAAGCCAACTGGGCTAAAAAAAAAGACATCGGATCAAAAATGTAGGACGAGATACATTTTTAATTTTTTTCTTCAAAAATTCCCCAAAAATTAAAAAATCACCCGATCGACTAGAAAAGCACAAGCCGTATGCACGACACTTTAGGGGTGCCTCATACCAAAAATAAATCACATCGGGTCAAAAATGTAGGAGGAGACACATTTTAAATTTTTTTCTTTAAAAATTCCCCTAAAATTCAAAAATCACCCGATCGTCTAAAAAAGCACAAGCCGTATGCACGACTCCTTAGGGATGCCTCACACCAAAAATAAATGACATCGAATCAAAATTGTAGGAGTAGATGCATTTTGAATTATTTTCGAAAATTTTGCTTTAAAAATTCCCCAAAAATACAAAAATTGCGCGATCGACTAAAAAAGCACAAGCCGTATGCACGACCCTTTAGGGGTGCCTCATACCAAAAATAAATGACATCGGGTCAAAAATGTAGGAGGAGATACATTTTCAAATTTTTTCTTTAAAAATTCGCCAAAAATTCAAAAATCACCCGATCGACTAGAAAAGCACAAGCCGTATGCACGACCCCTTAGGGATGCCTCACACCAAAAATAAATGACATCGGATCAAAATTGTAGGAGGAGATGCATTTTGAACCAAAGTTTACTAAATAAACAACTAACTAACTAACTAACTAACTAACTAACTAACTAACTAACTAACTAACGGACACCGCCCGCAAACCGATAGGAATACCCCAGCTTACGTGTAACGTAAGCTGGGCTAAAAAGGGACTGTTCAAATTGTCGAGAACTCGCACACACAAAACATGGTAATGTATGTGGGACGGCGCAATGAGACAGAGAGACAAAGAACCAGCTGACTTTGTACACGGCATGGGGTGAGGACTATACCTTCCACTCCTCGACTTTGTGGTCCACCTGAACCATGATTTTATCGTCGGCATCATTTTTCGCCTGGACTTGATTCACCAAGCTGTCTATTTGGTCTCTCAGCATGTCGTTCTCGCGTCTCAGCCCGTCCATCACGGAGTCCGACTGCTCCACCACCATCTGTAAAAAACACACAGCTCTCTTGTCTCCACGACCGCATCTGTACTTAATTGTTTTGACCACGAATATGAAAAAGGCTTTCTAAATTACTAACGTAAAACAATGGACTTAACTCTTTACCTCGGCACAAGTTTTCATGCTTTACTGACTTCTACTGCTGCGGCATAGTGAACCATGGTTCACGAGTAACATATCATAAGTGGCAACATTCCATGGCATTTCAAACTCTTTCGGAATGCTATGACTAATGGATCATTACGTTTCATTTACAGTCCCCGCTGTACAAACTAGACACTGTGACAGCTGAGATTCGGCTAAAGTAAAATGCATCAAGTGAGAGCAAAAAACTTCATCGACTTATTTCCAATACATTTTTTTACTAAAAATCCAATGATTCAAACAACATAAATGCCAAAAATATTCATTCCTTTTTCTGAGACAAAGTGCAACTTTTGGTCTGTAGTCAGAATCTATAAGTGGCCACCTTTTCTCAATGTACCACAAGATATCAATACTTTAGTGGCACCTATTAGTTTCTCAAGCATGTGTATGGGCTCAGCTTAAGATAAAGTCCCCGCATACTAAAAATGACTATTTTCTTTCTGGCAAATACCTTCAGTTTCATGTAGTCTTCTGTTGTTTTTTCAATTTCTTCCTTTCCCTTTCTCATTTCATCTTTCATCTCCTCAATTTTCTTTTCCAAGTCTACATTGAATTCAGACAAGTTCTGTAATAGAAAAAAAAGCAAGACCGTCAAGTGGCGGTACCCAGGTGCGGCCAAAGTATGAAGACACGCACTGGCAATGCGATTCTATCAAAATACGGCGCGGAATTTTAAGTCTCTTATTAAATAATTCATATGTCCTCAACATTAACGTCATTCTGGGCTGCAAAATCTAGCTTGTGTTCACTCCTGCAACGACATCATAGCTGAATACGATGCAAAGGTGCCTTGGTCACTTTCATTTTGTTTATATTGACGTGACGGCGCACTATCCACACTAAAAGGTCGTGGATGCCCACACTAAAAACCCATAACCCAATTAAGTCTGACTGTTGATGCCAACGCGCCTAGATGAATTGACTGTGGTCCCAGTGTGAAAATTTACATATAAAACACATTTAATTTACATATACAAAAAAATGCTACAACTATTAACATATAATTGATCTTATTGAGGCCATTACAGTTGCCATAGCTATTTTATTTTGTGTTTATAATGGCTTATATATGTGGCGGAGACAATACAACAGACTGATACTTTTTCAAACTGGGTCTTATAGCTTCTGGGATCTTCTTTTATAGCCACTGTGCAAATTTCTAAAAGTCCTGGCCTTATAGTTTATGAGAACTTGTCTGGACAAAATTCCAATCTGAATAACGTCACAACTATGATTTTCAAGAGAAGATGAGAACGCCAATCAGAGAAGGCGTGGCGACGATACCTTGTTCTCCTCTAAGGCTGCAGACAGCAGCTTGTTTCTTTGCGCCATGCGATCCCGCATGACGTTATCGTCATCACGCCGCACTAACAGCGTCTCACGTTGACTCTCCAGTTGGCGCTGATAGTCTCGTATGTCCTCCCGCAACTGCTCATTCTCTCGGCGTAGTTCTTTCAGCTCTTTCTCTGCCTGTTCAGCCTTTTCCATGTACTACAACACACACCACAGCGTTACCGCAGCCTGTATGCTTCTCCTTTCATACCCAAACAACATCGGTTTTTTTTCAAAACAATTGTTTACTTTTAAATAAATTTTTCATTTTCACATTGTCACATTTCCTTTATTCAAACTCGTTTTTAACGGCACTAATAACAAACAACACAGTTACTTCCTGTCAACAAGATTCACATAACATTAACACTTGACAACTTACAACCGTACCGTAATGGCGAACTGAATATTGTACCGAAATGTCACCCACCTTTTCACATGTTGACCTTTCCTCCTGATACTGGATATCTTTTTCTCGATATTCTTTCTCTTTCCTCTCCAGTTGATTCTCCAGCTCGAAAAGCTCGTCTCGTAAATGGCGCATGTCTTTGGAATCTGGCTCCTCGCCCGTGACGCCTTTACCAAACCGCTACAAGCAGACGCATGGACACATGTGAACGCAGTCCACTCCACTTCCTGAGACATCGAGCTACCTCACTAAGATGCCGCGTTACCTCATTAATGTGCCCGGGTTACCCCATTAAGATATCGAGTTACTTCATTAAGATGCCGCGTTACCTCATTAACGTGCCCGGGTTACCCCATTAAGATATCGAGTTACTTCATTAAGATGCCGCGTTACCTCATTAATGTGCCCGGGCTATCCCATTAAGATATTGAGTTACTTCATTAAGATGCCGCGTTACCTCATTAATGTGCCCGGGCTATCCCATTAAGATATTGAGTTACTTCATTAAGATGCCGCGTTACCTCATTAACGTGCAGGGTTACCGTATTAAGATATCGAGTTACTTCATTAAGATGCCGCGTTACCTCATTAACGTGCAGGGTTACCGTATTAAGATATCGAGTTACTTCATTAAGATGCCGCGTTACCTCATTAACGTGCAGGGTTACCTCATTAAGACATCGAGTTACTTCACTAAAATTACATCATTACGTACGCAAAGTACGCATCGAGCTGCCGTGTTACCCAATTAAGGCGTCGAGGTCCTCAACAAGACGTCCAGTTACCTCATCAAGACGTCGAGAAACCCCATTAAGACGCCAAGTGACATTATTAAGCCTCAATATAGTCTCTCATTCGAAATGTAACTGGCGCTCTACAAGGCATTTGCCATATACCTGTAACTCCTTATTTTCTCTTTTCAGGATCTCCAGTTCTCTCTTCAGCTCCTCGATATCTTGATCTAATCAGCAAATATAAACTGGATCACATTAGACACCCTTATTGGAAATCAAGCCTGGGGCTTGAACGGGTCCAAAATTTTGGATCCGTAAACTCGCCCGATAAGCTCTGACTGACCCGTCGACAAGACCGCATGAGGCGAGCTGTTATCAGATGGCCGCCAAATCTCCAGTATTAAAATCACATTTGCACGAAGTATTTTGTTTGCATCTGTTGATTCAGTTTGTGAGTCCCAAATACTACATTTTTTTCACTCCGTGCTGTTCAGACGCAGCGTAAACAAATTTCAAAATCCCTTTCAAAATTTGAAAAAGTAAGCAGTGCTACATGAGCTGAACGGCACAGGATGCAATTTACCATTAATCCCGATACCGGCATATTTCACCAGGATACTGGTTGAGCTGAAGTACCTCGCTTTGCCGTTGATTTGCCCTCTTCTGCTGCCACTTCGGCCAGTTCCTCCTCGGCTACCTGCGCTTGGGTCGCCTTCATGATCATAAGTGCTTGAGTGACGTCAAACAACTTTCGCCATTTCTCTACGCTGGTTTGCTCGCCTGGATCAAACTGATAAGAAACAAAACAAGGTGATTGCGTCGAAAGACTTTTTTTGGATGCGTAAATCGATAAGCATATCCAAACAAAAAGCGGCTGCCATTTGGTTGTTCTTGCAACGCCTAATTAATTTTCAGTGACGTTTCACAGATGTTTGAAGCAGCACCGACAACACGCTGACGTCAGATTTACAAAGAAACGGCTACATCACACTATCGAAGCTGTAACATCAGCCAATACATGAACAAGAATGTCCGTGGATTTAGTAGAAGGCCCCATGGCCAAGAAGGCTGCCAAAACTAAACGGGCTAGATCTGTGGGACACCCAACGCGCTACCGACTTGGCAATGACCGCGTCCACACCCTACGACTGATCAAGAAGCATACTGTAGGAGCACCTTATGATTTTTCTGCACCTTGACCGTTTTTGGTCAATATTTTGACTAATTTTGGTCAAACAGCCAATGAAAATACACGCCTGATGCAGGCGCCTGAGGGAACATTACTGTCAATAATTTCAACACAATCGGGCCGGATTGTAGGAAGAGTAGCATTTCTGTGTTTTTATAAATGTGGCCAATATTTTGGCAGATTTACGACCCGAGGATTACCCAGGGAGAATTCCCACCAAATTTCAGAACAATCGAACCAGAAATGTAGGACGAGTAGCATCTTGAAAAATTGCTTAACAATTTTCCCACAAGTGATGAGTGTAGCCCAGCGACGATAAAAAGAAATAAGGAAAATTAAATTAATACATAGATATACAATCAATAAAAAGGATGAAAAAGCTAAAGCAACAAATACCAAACCGGTCGCCATGAACCTAATCAAACACAATTTCTTTTCAGAAACGATAATTTTTTTCATTCCTGTAAATGGTTCTTGTTATTTTTGGTGACAAAAATGTTGCCTCCATATCTTTAAAAGATCTTTTTCAACAGCCACGCTTCTAGACATTTTGTGTATGCCACTTCCACCAGATTTTATACAAGGGTTTTTAAAACGCGCAAGTGGCATTAACATACTACATGGGATGCATGTATATCTGTTGCCCCAGCTGAATGCCTCTTCTCGCCCTGCTCCCCTTCTGTAGACGAGGGGAGGGAGGCTGGCGCTAAAACAACAGTATAACACACACAAATCTAAAAATATTCGGCCTTGGGACAGAGCAGCTTAGGTTAACTTACATCCCCCAGCACATCAATCATGTCGTCCGCAGCTTGAGCGTCATCTTCAAAGGTCGCTGTGTCGACTTCCATCAATTTATCCCAGTCGAGAGGTGCCATGATGAAAGCTTTGCGGCTCCAAATCTGCTTTCTTCAGGGTTTGATTCTGTTAGAAATATGTCACATTATGAGACACCCAAATATAGCGACACTTTCGTTGTTATTCGGGGGGGGGGGGGGGTAGGTTGTGATGTATAACGGCGGTCCGTGTCTTCGATGTAAAAACACGCTAATGTCCAATCTGAAGTCGCACCATATGTACACCAAGGACTGGCAACGTGAGGCCGAGTCCATGAGTTTGTGGAGAAACATGTGCCATGTAGCAGTGAAAAGTGTCGAAAGGAGACGTATAAATGATCTGGCAGAGAAGCGTATACTGAGAAAGAGCCGCTCCAAGCTAACTCCAGCAACAGACAGTTACACGTGCCAAGCGTGTGGGAAGATGCGTGCGTACAGAATAGTACTGTCGTCACATCATGTCTTGAAAAATACTTTTGCTTTCCATTTAATACACCTACCTGCAAACAAAACTTTCGCTTCTTATACCCTCGGCAAAGACGTTAAATACACCAACAAAAATCGAAAACGGCGTTTTATCACTAAAATATTCACATGCTTTGTATTTATAGCAAAAACAATAGCCTATGTTTTTTCATAATAAACAATTTGTATTTAGGGAATTCGCATGTCCTCCAGACCTTCATTTCAGGGAATACGCGAATTGCCTCGTGCTTGCAGCGAATACGTGAATTCGCTGAACATTTCAGGGAATATGCGAACTGCCTGGTGCTTGCAGCGAATACGTGAATTCGCTGAACATTTCAAGGAATACGCGAATTGCCTACTGCCCCGCAGCGAATATGTGAATTCGCTGAACATTTCAGGGAATACGCGAACTGTCTGGTGCTTGCAGCGAATACATGAATTCGCTGAACATTTCAGGGAACGCGCGAATTGCCTCGTGCTTGCAGCGAATACGTGAATTCGCTGAACATTTCAGGGAATACGCGAACTGCCTGCCGCCCCGCAGCGAATATGTGAATTCGCTGAACATTTCAGGGAATACGCGAACTGCCTGGTGCTCGCAGCGAATACGTGAATTCACCGAACATTTCAGGGAATGCGCGAATTGCCTGGTGCTCGCAGCGAATACGTGAATTCGCCGAGCATTTCAGGGAATACGCGAATTGCCTGGTGCTCGCAGCGAATACGTGAATTCGCTGAACATTTCAGGGAATATGCGCATTGCCTGATTACCCGAATTCCTGGTCACATGTATGTGCATGCTGTGCCTTTTTGCACAACACGCACAACTTTTATATAACGTATATTTCTTTAAGTTTTTTTTTTTAGTTGCAGTTGAGACAATTATGCTGCAGAGCTCAGCCCTCAAATGTTTACTTGTGTTCCGGGTTTTAATATCACGGAACCTGAGTAAAGAGACTATGCTTTGTTTGCAAAAATATATTCAGTTATTGAAAGATACAAAATTAAGCACAAACTTATTCTTTATACCTGAAAAGTTGATTTTTTTGGTTTTCCCGTGCTTTTTGCATTGTAAATTCATATTTCGTGTATTTCGAGTACGCGCAAAATTTATCTTTGGAGTTCTTTGCAATAAGGCATGCATCCTGTTTGTAAATGACAAATTATTGCGGGCGATTTGCGGTTATTTTCCGTATTTTTTAAGATCCTTCGGCAGTGAGCCGCATCGTAGAGCTCAGTTTATATGATATTCAGACTAGTCCCAGCCGGCCCTTTCCATCTTCACACGATGACTCGTGTAGACATAACTCCAAGATGCAGCTCGCTACTGAGGGATGGGATTACCACTTGAATTCCGCTCTGTGAAACGTTAAAACAATGTCAACTTCGCTCGCTTTGAGGCGTCGCTGTGGCGATACTGTGCGAGATTAAACGACCCACATGTTTTTATCAGTGTTGACTAAAGGTCCTCAAAGCTCTAAGACAATGACATACAACTTCTATGTTACGCTTTCTTTTAAAGAAAGAATGTGGAAATAACTACGAATCTCCCGTAATAATATACATACACACTGTCCTCTTTAGGAATTAGAATATTCCCGAAATGTGTGTGCATACGTGACAGACTAGTTCGCAGATAAAATTTTGTGTCACATATACAGTGTTGACTAAAATCAGCAGACTGAAGAGCTCAGTTCGCGGCGTACAGCTGCGTATTAAAGGACTCAAGGTTGGATGCTGAGATTATGCCGCCTGTGAGTGTGTTACCACAGATGGGATCAGGGAGCCGAGACTGGAAACTGAAAGGATTGTGGGAGCATCGTAGAATGAGAAATTTGACGGAGACAGATTGAATCTACTTTTCCCATTTTGCTACTGAATGTTCGTAGCACCATATACTTGGGAAAGTGTATCTCACGGGCTTGACTACAAAATTTCAGTAGCAAAATCAGTCAAATCACAAAGTAGTGGCAATTTTTTTTCCGGTTCGCACATAAAACACATATAGGCTCCTTGCCGGTGCAACCATTTACCACACCAGTTATTTTGCCAGTTTATGATCTTCTTTCTCTTGAATTTCGTTCGGCCGAAGTGTGCAATTTAACGTTTACATTTCATATTAAACTTGCGGAGTAAGGAAATGTGGATATAAGCTTTGTTTTCTCCTGAAATGAGGTCTCCGCATAAAAAACCTACTGACAGAAAATATCCCGATAGCTTCACTTCAGTATTGGTCTTTTAGCTGCAGAAGATTTTCTTCACTTGTGAGGATGTCGTGGTGAATTGTGTGGGTTCAGATTTGTAAATAAGCTGGAATAACCGTAAATGTTGTTTTCATATTAAAAGAACACATTTTCAGTTTTGCCAACTACGATGTGCTGTTCAGATTCATGTTTCTCTCCGTGTACGGCCTAGCTCTAAGAAGCGGCACGCTACAAGGTTTCCACGCACCGCTTCAAATCCTCCCTATATAGCGATATGCAAGTTACCTGCGCTTGCTTTGAGGCACCTCTGTGGCATCTTAAAGCGAGATTTAACAACCCACAAGCATTTGTTCAAGGCCCTCAAAGTATAACGGCAATGATATACAACTGTTGTGCTACGCTTTCTTTAAAAGAAAATAATACGGAAATAACAAATCTCCCGCAATTATTGTCACTTGTTTGTATACAGGGAGCATAGTTTATTACTTGACAAAAGTAACAATAATTTTTGCAATTACCCACCAAAACAATTTTGAATTAATATTTCAAAAACAAATGAAGACATTAAAAGTTAAATATTGTTGGTGTACAAAATAAATTTATACTTAATTCTGCACTATTTTAGCGCATGTTTTACACATAATCTATAACCCCTTCATGTAAATTTTTGGTCACTTGACTTTGGTCACGTGACATTTAAAGGCCAGAATGTAAACAAACATTTGACAGGTCGGTGCGGAAGCTAACTGTTCTGCACTTTAATGAAGAAATAAAAGATAAACAGCCTATTAAAAACTGTGCCTGTTTTACACATAATAAGGTGCGTTATGTATGAACTTTCTGTACGAGGGGGAGGAGAACAAATTGGTGAAATGAAAAAGAACACCTTCAAAACAAAACAAATTTATTTTGTCAAATATAAAAAAATGATGTATATTTAAGTCGATATGATTGCAAAACTTGCCGTTGACTTATTTAGTGGAGTTGGAATATAGCATTTTGTTGTCACCTATTACGATCTACTCTAGCCAATTCTATCCCCTCTCCCTCGTAAATGTTTGAATACCTGGGACTAGTATGCAGGATTCGTACCTCAGAAGATATGCAGTTGATCCCTATTAGCGGAACAATGCAGGGCTTTGCAGCTCTGACTGAGAGATACACGATGTCACTGAAGTCAGAGCTGAATCGGAGCTTTGTATCAGCCCGAAGAACACATTCTACTGAGATTCCGCGCACCCGCTTCAAGGCTTCGCTATATGACGATATACAAGTCAACTACGCTCGCTTTCAGGCACCTCTGTGGCGATGCAGTGCGAATTACTACGACCAATAAGTCTTTATTGGCATTTGCTAAAGGCCTTCAAAGTACAACGACAACGATACATAACCTCTGTGTTACGCATTCTTAAAAAATGTGGAAATAACCACAAATCTCTCCTATTTTGTGCATGAACTTACAGTAAATGTTTAAATAATAGGGACTAATATGCAGTATTCATGCCTCAGAAGATATGAAGTTAACCTCAATTAGTGGGCAGGGGGGGGGGGGGGGCTTCGTAGGTCTGACAGAGAGATTATTCAAGTCACAGCTAACTCGGAGCTATGTAGGACCATGTTCGGGCATGTGTGCAGCATGCACAGACGAAAATCTGGGTTTCTTGGTAGCAATATACGATCAAACAGTTTTTTCCTACTTCTATGCAATCTTTGTAATCATGGCAATAACCAGTAAAACAACACAGCTAAACTTAACTGTTAAAAGTGTCAATTTTTCTCGACTGGCACAAAATATTCCGCCATATTGTTTATATTTTCACGGCGCCATCTGTTAATTAATTGGGCATGACAACAAATCGTTTTGGGTTATCAGTTAACCTCTTTGGCTGTTTATGCAGTTCTGCAGCTATCCACCAGATAACTTCTGCTGCAGTACGGTCTCTTGTGTCTCTTTTTCTAACACCCCATTTCCAAAAGTATTAAAGTAAGGTTTATTCCAAACACACAAGCACAAAAAATGACAAATCCAGCTGTTAAGAAACAGCCAACGCGAAAAATTAGCTGCACACCCTCTAAACCTAAAAAATATCGGACATGGCCTGTAAAAACCGCTGCTAGCGATTTTTTATTATTGTCTTAGAAATGTATTGTGTCATGTTTTGCCATTGCTCTTTACCCATTGTTAGTTTAAACTTAACTCCAGATGCGTGTGTTTCAATGGGTTTAAAATATTGTGTGATTAAAAGGGCTGCTGTTTGCAGAGGGAAATCCTTGATGTATTGTAATATGAGGGCTGTATCAGTCGGGTAAACATTCCCATTGTTCCCCTTATCAGACGGAATCTCCCCTCTTCCCGGCTTTTCCCCTTTGATCGAGCTCCCCCATAGATTTCATGGATGTGAGCCAGCGGGTGTATATCTCATTATTGCGTAAGATCACCGCCTTTGAACCTTTGTGGACTTGTCGTTCGGGCCAAGATAAGCAGTGCCGTTCTCTTATTGGGTAGTAAGGATGCCCCAATGGAAACGGTTATTCTTGGGTCAGCACTGCTCCCTCTTCTCTCCCTCCCCCACACGGAGGTCTACACTAGGATTCCAACCAATAAGGACCCGGGATTAGGGTCGGTCGAGGACCCGCCCTCAGTGATTGAATCTCACATTAAAAAACTGAGTGAATCTGGTAACTTGTTCAGTGACCGAAGAAAAATTCAAATGAGTTTAAGATATTGAAACGGACAAAAGTCCTGGTCCTAAATGTGGACAAGAAATAAAACACACAACCGAAATTGTGAAATTGTGAAATCTTTAATAAATAAAACGGGATAAAAATCTTAGAAAGTTATTCGGAGAAGCCCAATAGTTTTTGGTAAGAATTCACTCGAATCGCAATAATTTGTCATAAATATGTGGGTTTGCGCTGTAAATAATTACTTACCTCGTTCTCCAAATATAGAAGTATGTCTGTTTAAGGCAGTATTTCGTGCTAATTTGTTGTGTTATTTCTCGTAAAATTCTGCCATTTTTCGTAAGACGTGTGCACTTTCCAGAGTTTTCTCTCGAAATGACAGCAGTTTGTTTATTGAAATACTGGGTTTCAAATCAGTAATCGAGTATCGACTTGTGTCCTAAATGGCATTTATTTAGGCATGTAATTTGGGTTTAACACGTGTGTTCAATGTATTGTTTCAGTTTTTGTACCGTTTGTCAGCACGGAGAGTTAGCGTTTAGATCGCTGATGCACCATTTGTCCTCTGGGGTGTGCGGACGTTAACTTGGATAGAATCGTGAATAAACGCGTCAACAAAGCTTTTGTGTTTCGCTCCTCGACTTTCTAATATTTCCTTTTAAAATGGGTACTCATGAAATAAAGAAGGCCGCAAAAAATTAGATCGGAGGTCGAAGACAAGGAAGGTAGTATAAATAATAAACAAATATGCGTGATAAACCACTCTTTTTAAAAATAGCATTCTCATTATTTTCTGCACAACTTAAAAAACCAATTTTTAAGACACGTTTCCACTATAATTGGTTAACTTCCACTCCCCTCTCCCCTGTTACAGCGGAAGCAGCAATTATGACATGGGTGCGTGTATTAACATTTACTGGGACCTCTTTTGGGGACATGGGTGATGAAAGCAGAGTGTCTAAGATAAATTTTTGCCAAATCTGAGTGGGCAACACTTGTTGTTAGTCTTGCATGGGTCGTTAATGAACACAAGACAGCGTCCCCTTCCTGGGCGCGAACGGCATTTTTCGCTGTTGTGTTACGACTTAATATGAAATTAGAAGGTACGAAACATGGATAATGATAGAAAAAAGAGAATGGGAAAAGTAGTATGGGTTGAAAGAATTCAGAGAAAAGGTGCTCTTAGTTTAAGGGGTCAGAGTGTGGGGAATGGAGGTGGCAAATTGAAAAAAGGAGAGGACACTGACACGTTTAGATGTGTGGATTGTAGGATGAAAGTGTTTGGAAGGAACTAAATGAAAATTAGGGGAGAAAATGGACAAGGCAGAGAATAAAAGAGAGGTTTAAGAAGAAGAGAGTTGAGGTTGGTGTTACAGGAGGAGCAGGAGAAGGTGGGAAACTGGAGCAGAGCAGGTGGTTGACGGGTAAGCAGCCTGGATTATCGGTTCAGGGGCTTCAGTGTGAGAGGTCAAAGTGGTTACGATTGCCACAGAGTGGTAGTGGATAAAGAAGGGCAGGGGATAAATTAAAGGATGATGGTATCGGATGGTATTCTGTTGGTAGAGCGATTTTCTGTCCAATTTATCGACATATGAGATTAAAAGCGTAGTACTCTTTGATGAGCTGCACATTTTATCTTTCAGACGGTGCAGGAGGGGTATCAAGGTCAGGGATGACATTCCTATTTCATGGGGAGGAAAATTATGCAGGTGGATATCGAGGGGTATTTTAAACCATGGGAAATCGAAAAAGTTCAAATCTGGTTTGGGAAGAATTAAATAGAGATGAAACAGGAGGACAAGAGTGGGAAGGGATTTTAGGGAAGGGGGGTGGGATGCTAGAAGATGAGATAACTCGTCGGTGGTGCTGATGCTGGGGGAACTGGATATTCTGTGATGGGGGAAATTTCGTAGAAGACTAGAAAGAGACAAAAGCAGAGTGGTAGTAAATGTGTTAGGCAAATTGGGATCCAGTAAGGCTAGAGCGTGGGGTATCAGGGATATATTCGAAATGAGACCTTTGTCATTACACGGGGAGGCTGGGTTGGCTTTTTGCTAGGAACGAACGACTTTTGGGATGACAAAAAGGGGAAAGATTTAGTTTCAAAAGGAATTAGGATATTGGAAATCTAATGATAGGTAATAGGATGGCCTTGTGAAGTCTGTTTCAGGGGTTGGTAAAAAAGATACCCTCTGGGTGGATGGAGGATTTTTCAGCTTATTAAGCGTTTCAGTGGAGGAGAACTTTATATTGTAAGAAGAGATGAATGAGAGAGTGGGACACCACATAAAGTTAGGGGGGTGGCGAATGCCTGAGTTAGTGCATTTTTTTGGGTGGAAAGATGAGACAGGTATTTGAGAGACAGGTTACTCTGGTCTGAGGCAGGGTTAAATATTTTGGCCAGGGGTTTGGAGGTGTCTGTCAAAGAAATGAAGGTTATGGGCAGGGAATAAAGGGTAGAAAGGGCTTGGCATGGGAGGGAATGGAAATATATAATAGTAAGGGTATAGTGGGGCAGAGAACGGCCAGCAAGAGAAAAGGCAGGGCCTGTTGCCAGGTGTCGAAGAATGGAAGAAGAATGGATGAACGTATTTTGTATAGTCATACGAGAGTAGAGGAGAAAAAGACGGTGATCCAAAGATTCAAACTGGAGTTTTTGCTTTCACGGAAACCGGGCTTGTGGATTCTCAGGAACCGGTTACAGAGGGGTACTATGGAAAGGGACAGAAAGGAATGAATTGAACAGAGTGGGTCGGTGAAATTTGCCTGTGCTCTGAGGCATTAGACATTATAGATATGAAAAAGAAATTCCAAACGACATACACACAGCGTGGCTGGGAATTCGTGTGGAAAACTATAGAAGGACACCAGCAGCAGAAGTCACAGAGGATTTGAGCAATGACCTAGAAAGTATAAAGAACAGGGGTTAAGGTGTATGGTCGTGATGGTCTTATATGCGAAATGAGAGAGGGAAACATGTGAGTCTATATATATATTTTATGAATGTACGGATTATACCACAATCGTAAAAACAAACAAAAAACAAAAAAAAAAACGAATACAGTTATTATATAAGGTGGATACCTATAGAGGGATAATCGTAGTTTCAAATGTGTGAAAGGTGTTTTTGGAAGGCAATTGGTTGAATAAAAGCACAGAGGAACGAGAATTCCTCGTTTAAATACAAATGATAAGCGGGCGGTAGATGGTGCATTTATACTATAGCAAATTCTAGACAGCCACAAGAAATCGGAAAAAGTAGGTACCCTTTGGTCTTCTTGTATGTGCAAAAACATACGAGTGGATAGGAGAAAGTTATGAGATGTGCTAGCGAAGCTTGGATATTGGAAAAATTACTGGACATACTTAAAATACGTGCACATATATCAGCCAACGCCATTAATTGGTAACCAAGATCTGACAGGTACAACACGTACAGCAATTTTTATGTATCCCAGCTACTATATGCATGGTGCACTATAACTTAGAGTGGGAGGGGGTTCAAATGTTGGAGGTTGGGGGTATCAGATTACCGGCACCGCCACAGTAGCTGACGTGGTGTTAGTGTGATGAGATGAGCCAAACCGAAGCAAATCGCTGAATACAACTGGAAGGATGGGGAAAGATCACAAAAGGAAATTTAATCATATACAGAGTAAGATCATCGCATGGAACAGTGAATGTTGAAAATGGGGGAATGGCGTTGTTGTCCAACAGCCAACTTAAACGGGAATTCAGTCTGTTGTGTATAAAACGTGTTTACTGTGCAAAGCCACTGGAGATTCTTCAAATGTAGAGAAACTACTTTTTGAAATATGCATCCGCGTAGGATTATATGGATGGAGGTCATAGGTCCGATGATGCATTTTTGGGAGAGGTTGTGGGAAGACATTAAGGAGTCTAGCGGCGGTCCTGCATAAAAAGTTAGCGGAGCGATTTAAACTGGTTAGAAACTACTGGGGCAAGCAAGTCATTGTTGTTTGGAGAAGTGATGCTCTCGCACTTTTTAAGACTTACAACTTACGTTGCGAATACCGTAATTTTTTGCCACCAATTGTAACCTCCAACTATTCTCCGACCCAGCAATTGTTCTGCCAGGAATAGTACACAGTCAAGCGGCATAGATTCTTGCCCCGGGTTTTAGATTAAGCAACGATTCAACAGAAGAGGGCAGATGGCTATGGAAAATTAGATAACGTTATCAATTTAATCCAAATACAACTAATGATATAAATATTAAACTTAAGAAACACATAGTCATTTCAATGACCATAAAATAAAACAAAAAGATTCCCTGATTTAAAAAAAAATAACTTCAAGACGAAGTTACAGTGATAGAATATTTAATGTAAAATAAAAAAAACTTCATGTTATTCAAGAGAGCACTGTCGTACATATTTAACATAAGCTAGAGAGTTTTTAGCACTTGGGACAACAACAAAATACGATTCTATACTTTTAAAATTCAGAATTGACCATGAACGATGAGGTTAAGGTCACCAATGTACCTCTTACATATCGTCTTTTAGAACCAACGAGATAATGGTCAATTTCAGGTGTTTGCCATTGACCATAACCGAGGAGGTCAAGGTCACCATTTTCAATCTCCATTTTGCATGCAAAATGTTAATGAATTTCTAAAAAATTGAGCTGGACCAACTAGACACGCTACATTATGTCTATGTCAAATATGTCGTCCTAGCCCTAGCAGTCTCGGGGGAGTTTGCGCAACAATATTTTGGTGAAAAAAGGAATCATACGGAAACAGCTTGCCGAGTCGTACGAATTCCATAAACAAGGGAATGGAAATCCCCAAGTGTAATAATACACACGAACAAGTAAAGCAATAAAATGGAGTATATTTAGCAGAGAAATAACTTAATGAGATAACACTGACATGAGGTGTGGCTAACATAGTTATGGAGAATAAGAAGTCGAGTTTGGGTTATATTACAGCTTTCAAAAAAAAAAAAAAAGAAACTAGAGAAACAGGGAATGAATACAATATAATATGTGGCATTTCCGATTCTGCTAATTATTATGGAAGCACCTCTGCCTAGCAGGAACCCTGGCGGGAATTAGTAAGGGTTCCTAACACCGGAAGCAATACTGCAATAATGAGGAATTGATTTCCTCTGATTAGATGACCAAGCTATTCTTGTTGGAAAAAGTTTAGTGACGGGGCAATTGTATTGTCTCTATGTTATTTCCAATATTCGTAGGATTCCACTGCTAAATTACAAATGCTTAAGCCAGCGGGGAGCTGTTATACAAACCATTACCTGTATTATATCCGATTGCAAAATGAGATATTTCAGAGGAGTAGAGGAGACACTAGAAATGCTGGAATCAAAAGCAGTTGCTCAAAGCCAGAACCTTCCCTGATAATTAACCAGGTGTAAATTACACTCGAGAAATTCTTTCTTTGTAGAATGGGTTTATCGTTTATCGCTCATTGTTTTCCGATTTTCCATTCAAAATAAAGGGGTGATAGATAATTAAAAACTTGCACTGTGTGCGTTTGCACTAACTGTTTAATATCTATAAAGCTGGCGCCTAAAAGTTACCGTCACTAAATTATTTTGACAACCAGTCAGATTTAAAATTACATAAAATATGGCATGACGAAAAATAGAAAAGTGTATATTAATTAAATCTCGGATTTCTCGTAAGTCATTAAATGTGTCAGACATTGTCATAAGTCTTTACAACCGATGTGAACAGCAGCTCGATACATTAGCTATCAAAAAACCCTAAATCAATTTCAGCAAGAAACTAGACCGTCTTCGCCACTCAGTAGCGAAAATTACAATTGGGGGCACAGAATATACGATTCTGAACTCTTAAAATTCAGAACTGACAATGGACAAGGTCACTTTAGGCCAAAAGGGTCGAAAAGCTCATAATCGCTCTATCTCTAACCGTTTTCGAGAAAATTATCAGCTTCCGGTTTTGACATTGACGATGACCTATGAGGTCAAGGTCACCGAGGTGCCTCTTATATATCATCATTTAGTCCTAAAGAGACGACAAAATCGCTTTATCTGTAACTATTTTCGAGATAATGACCCACTTCCGGATTTTGATATTGACTATGACCGAGGAGGTCAAGATTACTAAGGTACCTCTTAAATCTTGGTCTGTTAAGGCCAAAGGGGCGAAAATAAGCTCAAAATGCTCTATCTCTAACCTGTTTTGAGACAGTGGTCATTCGTCCTCTAATGTCATGGTACAAAAATGCCAAATTTGATCTTCATACGTCAAATAGCGTCAACTAAAAAATTTACACACACACACACACACACACACACACACACACACACACACACACACACACACACACACACACACACACACACACACACACATATATATATATATATATATATATATATATATATATATATATATATATATATATATATATATATATATATATATATATATATATATATATATATATGTGTGTGTGTGTATGTGTGTGTATGTGTGTGTGTATGTATGTATGTACTCTCAGCAAACGGGAAAAACTGAAACGCTGCAGTCAACATGCACACACGTGGTTTTCATCGCCGTGATTGTGAATAGTTAGGCGATCAATATGCTTCTACTGGTATCATACCATGACCCTTAACTGCTAATCCATATAATAACAAGGGTGAGAAGGCACGTCTAATATTTTCTTAACATTTAAGTTAAGTAATATCTTAGGAATAATATTCCCCTCCCCTCCCGTCGCGGTCCTACGGAATGCCAGTTTTGTTAAAAGAAATGGGAGGCAGTTTTAAGTTATTTTGTTGACAAGACTAATAAGCTTTCAGTTGCCCATACCTTGTTTTATTGCGACCACCCACAGTGTCATGGCCATGTCAGAGCAATTAATCGTTTCATCATTGTCTTGTTGCAAAGTGGAAAATTCCTATTATACCACGCTCCCATTTATCTCTCAGTGGAATGCATCTCAAGCCACCACACATCTGTGGGTCATAGTAATTACACCGCTATGGAATGCCGTTTTAATATTTAATGCTTATTTTTGATATCATAATATAATTAAACACATCAGTAAATCAATGTAGATCTCAATAATTTATATTTTGTTCTCGGTAACTGAATTTTAGATGGCAAATATTTATATTTGAGATAAAAAAATTTTACAGACTTAAAAAATCTTAAGGGAGACATTTATATAAAATTTAACGAATCGGCAATTAAATTTTGGAGATGAAAACTTGAATTATTGATATCAATAATAACGACACTATTTTTGATATCAAAAATTGCTTCTTTTTAATACAGTAAAAACTTAGAAGAAAGGTTCTGCATACAAGGACCAGTCATTATTTTATCCACAGATGTATGTTTCTGATTGTTTTTATATAAAAAGACCGATATTTTGATATCAAAAATCATTTGTAGATATCAAAATACAAATTAAAAAAGTCTCATTCTGAAATAATGATATCTGAAATAAATTCTTGATATCAATAAAAGGAAAATGAACTAAAATATTGAGATTTTGCTATCAAATATTTCATTTTTGTCAAGAATTGAATTTTTGATCTCTAAAAAAATCAATTTTAGATAGAACCAAATCATTTTTATTGTCAATCAATATTTCTTGATATCTCTAAATATTTATTGATATCAAGAATTATTTTTTGAGATCAAGAATACATTTAGAGATATAAAAATATAATTACAGAAAGCAAAAATTAATTCTTAATATAAAAAAATGAAATTTTGAGATCCAAAATTAATTCTTGATAGCAAAAAAGTTAATTTTCGAAATCAAAAATTAATTCTTGATATCAATAATTCCCTAATTAATGTGAAAATGGCCTTCCATAGACTACTGCAGCTTTTATTTGCGAATTAAGTAGAGAAATAAGCTGACAGCTACCCGCCTCAGTCATTCTTACCTAAATATTATTTCTTAAATAAAAAATAACCTCTAGCTGGTCTTAGGAAAATATAAGCATGTGGATAATCCCTGATAATTTCAAAACATTACACAACAAATTTTTTACACGAATAATGTGGTTTCTTTCGTGCCCTAAAACAATTTTACTATATTGCTACCATCTGGAAGCACATTTTTAGCACGCTATTTCTGGTGTGACCATTTGATTTCACAACTGTTGATGAGGCGGCAACTGGAATATGTGGCGACGAAATATATTCCCAGTTTTAGTCACAACTGGAGATTCTACTTCAGGTGTTTCTGGCTCATTTGTTGACTTGAAGGTTTGCCTGGACTGTTCAATTGCTTGGAAATTTCGAACTGTCTGTTCTATGCGTATACGGCATTGCTTCGGTGTCCAGACCGGGATGTAATGTCAAAATTGTCCCTCCCATCAGTTTCCTGAAGACTGGAAATCTGGCAAATGCCAGAGGAGTGATTTATAATTTCTCTACTCGTGGTGCAGATATTTACATGATCGAACATTTGACGCATGCACTGCGACAGCGTGTTCACTCAAATGCTTCCGCGGGGAATTTTACTCTTCTCCAGCAGTTTTCTGTAAAATGGCCCAGTTCTCGGAACCAACGAAAGGTGTGTTTTGAACACATTGACAGCGTAATGGGTTTGGGATTGGTCTAGGACAGCGTTATGCCGAACTTTCCTTGGTGTAACCTTGTGATGTGTTAAGCCACTTTGTTCATTTAACCTGTTTCTCTGTGTACTCCCCATATTCAGACAACCAGCAATGGGTGGTTGCCTCTGACTGATCCATATAAACAGGACCCAAGTAAAATAAAATATTTTAATTAAGCACATATTTTACCTTGTTTAGAAATAAAGCATTAAACGGTTCTAAAAATTAACTAAAATATCACCAGGTTGTCGATACTTTAAAAGATGTGACTATTAACTGAATTGTTCTGGTCGCTCTTTTTTAAAATTTCAATTACTTGATTTGTAATTCGAACAGTGTTGATCCTTAATGCTGCCCATGTCTCGTGTGTTGTCCAAGTTAGTAGCTTTCAGTGTTAGCTGCAATCATGTCATCAACTATTTTTGGAAGTTCTTCATCAGTTAATTGGTTACAATAAAATGTGCAATTCTACCTAAACTTTATAAGCCGGATGCAAATTTGCTAACCTTTTCGACTCAAATATTTATTATTTTGCGATGCTTGATAAATAAAATTTGTTTTCAACCAGAAGACGTTCTTTTCAATTTCAACAATTTGGATCTACTTAACCATTCGCCCCCCCTCCCCCCTCGTAAGAGTTCAAAGCGACCTCAGTTATCATCTGCGTCCGTTTTGGTCACAAGTTCTCATGTCGGTATGCTAAGCAAAGTACTGTCACTCATAATATCATTTTCGGTAAAAACTTGATCAAAGTTGATGTTACCGATGTTGGTATAATGGGATTTTATTGCAATACTAACATTAAAGTCTCAACGCCATGTGCAAAAATGTCGTATGGTCATGGTGAGATCTTGGTGGGGGGAACTCCCCGGGTTTCTGTGTACGGTGCGAGTGACTATTTTTGTAAAGGTTGGAGCATATCAAAAGCACAGAAAATGCTATCAAAAGCACAGAAAACACATATCAAATGCACAGGAAAATACATCGAAGGTTAATTATCTAATTAAACTCAAATAGTCTATTACATCATGGATGTTCAGCTGGTGTCCTATTCGACAGGCAGAAATTTCAGTGCCACAGTTTGAATGTACTCTTTGCGTTCGATGTAAGAACAGCAATATTTTTGGATCGTGTCATGAAGAAAATCTAGTTTCTTTATCATAGTTTGGCGTTGATGATGGGACGAATTCAAGTCTTGTAACTGGAAGAAGATCTTCTTCTGAAGCAACATGATGTTGGAAACAAAGGTGTATATATTTGGCTTTGGGCCAGAAAAAGACTTCTTCTGGTGCATGTGGTAGGATTCGGCTGCGTTGGTCGTACTTCGGGGATCAAAAGTCAGAAGGTCAAATGCGAACGCATCTTCTACCTCACTGGGTTCGAGAAATATGAAGTCCAGATAGAGACTTTAACCAGTTCCCGATGTCACTCTGTCACTCATTCTGTAATCCTTGTGATACTTTCTTCAGCAAGGCCTGCCCAAAATGAAACCGA
This sequence comes from Protula sp. h YS-2021, assembly GCA_949752745.1. Taxonomy (NCBI): domain Eukaryota; kingdom Metazoa; phylum Annelida; class Polychaeta; order Sabellida; family Serpulidae; genus Protula; species Protula sp. h YS-2021. Next base: position 47,308,358 of record OX457025.1, on the reverse strand, counting down.
CAGCAACGGATAGCTGTTTCCGGGAGGACTGAATTTTACACCCTTTTCATTGGTTTGATATGCTGTCCATCTTTCTAACAAATATTGGTCACCAAACACACCTGTTTATTTGTGCTAAATGATACTTTTAGCGGGCCTGGATATTTTAAAATGGTGATCAGTGCGGAAGTTACTGGGGTGAGCAAAAAAAAGTAAATTTTCAATAGATAACCATCTGTGGAACAGTCTTGAAAATTGGCTACTATATTGGTTTTAAGTGCCCCCATTTAGCTAATTTTTGGCGGATCGCCAAAAGAGTAACTGTCCAAGACAGGACAGACCAGTGAACATCATGCAAAATTTGAAAGCAATCCAATTAAAATTGTGGAAAAGCATATTTTGAAAAAGTGGCTACCAAAAATTTCTAAATTTCAAGACAGGCCTACCCAATGGATTCGTACAAAATTTAAAGGTAATTTGATCAAAATTGTGGGAGGAGAATCATTGTGAACATGGCTCATCAAATTTTCTCCAGAAAGGTAACTTTTCAAGATCGATCCACCCTGTGAACGTTAATGAGAAACTGAAAGCCATCCGACCCAAACTGTGGGAGAAAACTGGCAACCAACAAAATACAGTGCCTCCTCATTTGGTGAATTTTTGTTGTGTTGCCAAAAATGTAATTTTCAAGAGAGTACAGCCTAGTGAACATTTATGTAAAATTTGAAGATAATCCGATCCGAATTCTGGAAGAAGAAGCGCTTTGAAAATTGTCCATCGAAATATGCCTCCTCTATTTGACCAATTTTTAGTGGATCGCCAAGAAAGTAAATTTCCAAGAGAGGAGAGACTAGTAAGCATTCATACACAATATGAAGGCGGTTCGATCAAAGTTCCGGAAGAAAGAACCTTTGGAACATTGGCTACCAAAATATTTTAAAATGTCCCCCTTTTAGCCAGTTTTTGGCGAATCGAGGAAAAAGCACATTATCAAGAAAGAACCATCTTGGGAATAAAATTTGAAAAAATCTGATCAAGACTATAGGAGAAGAAGAATTTGGCTGATCTAGGGAATAATCGTAGAAAATTGGAAAGGAGTGCTATCCAAATTGTGGGAGAACAAGCATTTTGAGAATTGGTTAGCGAAAATTTACAAATACCCTTCATTTAGCCAATGCTCGGTGGATCGCCAAAAAAGTACCATTTCAAATGAGGACAGACTAATGAATATTTACGAAAAATTTGAACTCAACCTGATCAAAATAGTGGATAAAAAAATACATTGGAAAATTGGTTACCAAAGAATCAATAGATGCCCATCCACCCATTTGGCCAATTTTGGCTGATCGCCAAAAAAATTCAAGACACCCTCACCCAGTAATCATTGGTGTAAAATCATTTCTAAAATGAAGTAGAAGTACTTTGTAAATTGGCTCCCAAAAAAATTTAAAATGCCTCCTATTTAGCCAATTTTTAGCGGATCGCTAGGAGGATCTAGCGAACATTTTTACCAAATTGCAAGGCAATCCGATTAGAAATGTGAAAGAAGAAGTATTTTGAAAATTGGCTAGCAAAAGATTATAAATGCCCCCATTTGGCCAATTTTTGACGAATCACGAAAAAAGTAATTTTTACGAGAGAACTGTACAGGGAACAATCGTATAAAATTGGAACCAAAATATACGATGCAAATTGTAGGAGAAGAAGCATTTTGAAAATTGGCTACCAATAAATTTTAATAATGCCGTTATTTGGCTAATTTTAGGTGGATCTGCAAGATAAAATCCGCCTGCAAAAAGCCATGCTAGGTCGAAATCCACACAGATGAAAACCGCCTGGTACTTTTTAAATTTAAATTTCTTTTTTTTTGGGGGGGGGGAGGGAGGGACAAAATATATAAAAGACAAAGGATAAAAAAAATACAGATTGAAATGATAATAGACCGGCAATAAACTACATGTGGATGAAGATCAAATGTAATTTCGTACTGCAATTAAAGCAGACATAATTTACCACTAACCAATGAACTAATTACTCCAAACTTGACAGGATTCGCGACAGTTGCAAATAAAAATTTATAATGAATATGAAAAAAAATATGTTTGGGCGGTTTTTACTCTGGTGAATTTTTACCTTGGTCGGCATTTCCCAACAACACCGAACGGCGTCTGGTGGTTTTTAGCAGTCAGATATTACCCGAGATCCCATTGTTCTATAGTTTTCTTCAAGGGTGCACATTTTTGTCTTTGAGTAGTAGGAAAATAAGGGTTCGAAAACAGGAAGTGACGTCATCAACCCCCCCCCCCCCCCAGGGGTCGACTGTCAGAGGTGAGGACCCCCCCCCCGGACTGACAACATTTTGTGATTTTGGCATAGTTATCCTTTTCAGACGATTCTGTACAACTTTGATTTTGAGGACCCCCCCCCCCCCCGGGCCGAGAAAATTTTGTGATTTTAGCATAGTTATCCGTTTCAGACGATTCTGAACAACTTTGGTTTTGAGGCCCCCCCCCCACCCCAGGACTGACAACATTTTGTGATTTTAGCATAGTTATCCTTTTCAGACGATTCTGAACAACTTTGGTTTTGAGGACCCCCCCCCCCCCCAAGGGCCGAGAAAATTTTGTGATTTTAGCATAGTTATCCGTTTCAGACAATTCTAAGCAACTTTGGTTTTGAGGACCCCCCCCCTAGGGCTAAGAAAATTTTGCGATTTCAGCATAGTTATCCTTTTCAGACTATTCTAAACAACTTTGGTTTTCATGACCCCCCCCCTCTTACTTAAAATTGTGATAACTTTCGTTATAGTTAACCAATTTGTATGAAAATTTCACCATTTGATTCAGTGTTATGTAAAGTTTTGTCATAAAGTAATCATGGGCTACTTGCGCAGCTGGCTGTGTGCATATTTATAGCATGTAGCCATTTTAACTTAAAACTGGGATAGCTTTTGTTATACTTGACCGATTTACCTGGAAATTTCACTGTTTGATTCAGTTTTCTATCTTTTTTTGACATAGTCATGGGCTATTTGCACAGCTGGCTGTATGCATATTTATAGCATGTAGCCATTTTAACTTAAAACTGGGATAACTTTTGTTATACTTGACCGATTTACCTGGAAATTTCACTGTTTGATTCAGTTTTCTATCTTTTTTTGACATAGTCATGGGCTATTTGCACAGCTGGCTGTATGCATATTTATAGCACGTAGCCATTTTAACTTAAAACTGGGATAACTTTTGTTATACTTGACCGATTTACATGAAAATTTCACCATTTTGTTCAGTTATTTCTTGTGTTATTTCGCGGATGAATACCATATTGGCTTGACCGCTAGATGTCTCTGCTGTGCAGCTCTAAAACTGTATGTGAGACATTCTGCTGAGTCAGCAATTTTAACCAGTTTGAACAAGTTACACACCATATTTTGATTACATGTAAGTAGCATAAAAGCATGAGTGAAACATACATTTCAACCAGTGATACACCATCGAAGTAGTATACCTTTTTGTTCTGCTTGGACAAACTTTTTGTTTTTATGACTCTATGACATTATGTGACAACATGCGACTGTGACATTATGTGACTTTATGTAATCTATGACATTATGTGACTCTCTATGACTTTTTTTTTTTAACATAATGGCCATATTTCTATGTCTATTTTCACTATTATTATTATGCTAATATTTAATTAGTCACATTTCAATGGTTTTATTACAATAACCACACGCACACACAGCATAGGAATAAGTACATGAAAGGTCTCAGAGTGTGGGGAAACCAATCAATAAATTTCAGAGTGCACTCGTTCAGAGCGTGGGAACGATCAATAATTTGAGAAGGAATGGGATTTTCCCTACGTTAAGTCCAATGTTATGTTTTATGTTATAGTAGTTGGAAAATGGTGCAAACTTTAGCAAATGTAGTTTTTGACAACATATGACCTATAAAATAAGTTTTAGCATTTTACCATGGTACTTATTCAACTATTCTAAAGTTATAGTTGTGCAGAAATGGTGGTTCTAGACCAACTTTAACAAATTTAGTTTTTCACGTTTCAAACAATTATACCACTTGGTTGGTTGGTTGATTGTTGGAAAATGAGAAGTGAAAATGTGGATAGTTATGTAGGAAAAACTGCACCCATTCAAACATGTGTTCGAATGGCAAGCCCATTTAAAAGATGTGTTCGAATGGCAAGCCCATTCAAAACACGTGTTTGAATAATTTTTGGAAGATATTAGGTCGTGGTATTGTTCAACAAATTGTTCAACATGTTCAACATGTTCAACATGTTGTTGTTCAACATGTTCAACATGTTGTTGTTCAACATGTTCAACATGTTGTTGTTCAACATGTTCAACATGTTGTTCAACATGTTCAACATGTTGTTCAACATATTCAACAAGTTCAACATGTTGTTGTTCAACAAGTTGTTGTATATAAAGCTATGTTTAAAGACTTTCTCATCATTTGAATTGTGTAGGTTGAACCGAAAGGATGTATCAATGCAACATTTGTTCAAAATCTTACAACTGGCCACAAAGGCAAACGTGATAAAGTTATTTCTAAACATATATTAAGTCAACTCGCTATAAAGTATAAAAGGCAGCCGCCCTCAGACCTAACACACATTCTATATCAAGATACTGAAGTGTGAACATGTCTGGAGTGAGCGAGCAACAACTACCATCTATGACAATGCCTGTAGAAAAGTCTGAGACAATGCCTGCAGAAAATTTTATGGTAAAGCCTGAGACAATACCTACAGCAAAGTCTAAGGCAATGCCCATGGTAAAGTCTAAGGTGAAGTCATGTCAGCAGCGTCAAAAGCGACCACATCTTAGAAAGAGAAAAAGAGATGAGTTACCAGCTATGACGTCGCCGTGTAAAAAGCGAAAAATTAAGACAGAGCCTAAAATGAAGCGAGAACCAGAGTGTAATGCTACTACCACCATGAAGAAGATGAGTGTAGACGATTTACCGGTTATGATACCTATGAATGGAGAAATATATATTAAATTGGCGAAATATCAACAGAAAGTGATGGTTAACATTCGTGAATATATTACGGATCATACATCTGGGAGGTTACATCCTACCAAGAAGGGAATTTTGTTGTCATTGAACGATTGGTACATGCTGAAGAAGCAAATGACGTCAGTGGATCTCATGCTTCAGCAAATGGATTTGTGTAAATGCAGTGACTGTCAGAAGATCGTTGAGTAGACAGCGAGATGACTGTATACATTTTAACTGCATTACGAGCTTAGTGAATGCTATGATTTCATCACCCTCAGTGTAGAAGATTGGAGCGAAGGTTTTGAAGCTTGACAAGGACTTGAAACTTAGCTTTGACTCATATGGACATATACATTTGATATGTAGTTCAAATTAAATTGTCTTCATATGAAGGCTATGAAATTAATATGATGTATGTTCATGTGAAGTCAGTTGTTATAAAATGTTAAGTTTTTGTGAATCTGCACATGTATTAACATAATATGTATTTGAAATAATTTTGTTTGTATCATAATTGTACATATTTATGATAATCAATAAAAACACATATGGTGCTTTTCAACTTTTTATTTTTCTCATACAATACTTGGATATAATACATAATAATACAATTCTTGAATATAATACATAATAATACAAAATTAACTATAATACCTAATATATGATATATGGTTTACGCGTCAATTAAAACCACGTCAGGAACCTTGCGACTTTATATGTTGCAAAGCAAGACATATATTAATACACAACTCTTAAGCGAATAAAATATTACAACATTTATAAAGTCTTTATCATGAAGTTTAGTCAAATAAGTCTATTTTTCTTCATATGTTTCACTCTGCTCACTCTCCATGTCACTTTCTTCATCACTGCTGTCATACTCCTCTTCCTTATCTAGTAGCTCTTCAAAGAATGCATTGTTTTTCCTTATAGCCGCCTTTAGTGCCTTTGAATACTTGTAATGTTTTTCATCCACAAAGTAATTAAAGTCCTTTAAAATCTTTTGATAATGTTGGCTTTCTTCTAGACGCTGGGTATATTTGAATAGTCTCATAAACAGTTGTTTAAGTCCATGTTTATAAATGGGTCGAAGGTCATAGCTTGCTATTTCACGCGGATCTTCAAGTCCTTGTTCTTCATATTCTGAAACCTTTTCTTGAAATTTGTCATCATAGTCATCGTAGACTTCTTGAACCATATCATACCAAACAGAGTCTATTTCTGACTCACTTTCAGAGTCTGTTTCTGACTCACTTTCAGAACTCCTGTCATCGGTATCCTCACCACACCGCTCCATATGTTTGAGCAAAGCTTCTTCGCTGTTGTATAATGCACCACATTCTGTACAAGCATGTACATTCTTTTCAGCCATGTTAACGCTTTCACTTTCCATAGAAGACTCGTCGAAAGTTTCCGTGAAAGGTAGTTTTACAGGGTTTTTCATATCCGATTCTTCATCCACTTCTGACGTGTGAGCAACCTTTAAGTGTCTTTTAAGACTTTGTGGCCAGTTGTAAGATTTTGAACAAATGTTGCATTGATACATCCTTTCGGTTCAACCTACACAATTCAAATGATGAGAAAGTCTTTAAACATAGCTTTATATACAACAACTTGTTGAACAACAACATGTTGAAGAACATGTTGAACTTGTTGAATATGTTGAACAACATATTGAACATGTTGAACAACATGTTGAACATGTTGAACAACAACATGTTGAACAACAACATGTTGAACATGTTGAACAACAACATGTTGAACATGCTGAACAACAACATGTTGAACATGTTGAACAACAACATGTTGAACATGTTGAGCAACAACATGTTGAACATGTTGAACAACAACATGTTGAACATGTTGAACAACAACATGTTGAACAACAACATGTTGAACATGTTGAACATGTTGAACAATTTTTTAACAATACCACGACCTAATATCTTCCAAAAATTATTCAAACACGTGTTTTGAATGGGCTTGCCATTCGAACACATCTTTTAAATGGGCTTGCCATTCGAACACATGTTTGAATGGGTGCAGTTTTTCCTACATAACTATCCACATTTTCACTTCTCATTTTCCAACAATCAACCAACCAACCAAGTGGTATAATTGTTTGAAACGTGAAAAACTAAATTTGTTAAAGTTGGTCTAGAACCACCATTTCTGCACAACTATAACTTTAGAATAGTTGAATAAGTACCATGGTAAAATGCTAAAACTTATTTTATAGGTCATATGTTGTCAAAAACTACATTTGCTAAAGTTTGCACCATTTTCCAACTACTATAACATAAAACATAACATTGGACTTAACGTAGGGAAAATCCCATTCCTTCTCAAATTATTGATCGTTCCCACGCTCTGAACGAGTGCACTCTGAAATTTATTGATTGGTTTCCCCACACTCTGAGACCTTTCATGTACTTATTCCTATGCTGTGTGTGCGTGTGGTTATTGTAATAAAACCATTGAAATGTGACTAATTAAATATTAGCATAATAATAATAGTGAAAATAGACATAGAAATATGGCCATTATGTTAAAAAAAAAGTCATAGAGAGTCACATAATGTCATAGATTACATAAAGTCACATAATGTCACAGTCGCATGTTGTCACATAATGTCATAGAGTCATAAAAACAAAAAGTTTGTCCAAGCAGAACAAAAAGGTATACTACTTCGATGGTGTATCACTGGTTGAAATGTATGTTTCACTCATGCTTTTATGCTACTTACATGTAATCAAAATATGGTGTGTAACTTGTTCAAACTGGTTAAAATTGCTGACTCAGCAGAATGTCTCACATACAGTTTTAGAGCTGCACAGCAGAGACATCTAGCGGTCAAGCCAATATGGTATTCATCCGCGAAATAACACAAGAAATAACTGAACAAAATGGTGAAATTTTCATGTAAATCGGTCAAGTATAACAAAAGTTATCCCAGTTTTAAGTTAAAATGGCTACGTGCTATAAATATGCATACAGCCAGCTGTGCAAATAGCCCATGACTATGTCAAAAAAAGATAGAAAACTGAATCAAACAGTGAAATTTCCAGGTAAATCGGTCAAGTATAACAAAAGTTATCCCAGTTTTAAGTTAAAATGGCTACATGCTATAAATATGCATACAGCCAGCTGTGCAAATAGCCCATGACTATGTCAAAAAAAGATAGAAAACTGAATCAAACAGTGAAATTTCCAGGTAAATCGGTCAAGTATAACAAAAGCTATCCCAGTTTTAAGTTAAAATGGCTACATGCTATAAATATGCACACAGCCAGCTGCGCAAGTAGCCCATGATTACTTTATGACAAAACTTTACATAACACTGAATCAAATGGTGAAATTTTCATACAAATTGGTTAACTATAACGAAAGTTATCACAATTTTAAGTAAGAGGGGGGGGGGTCATGAAAACCAAAGTTGTTTAGAATAGTCTGAAAAGGATAACTATGCTGAAATCGCAAAATTTTCTTAGCCCTAGGGGGGGGGGGGGGGTCCTCAAAACCAAAGTTGCTTAGAATTGTCTGAAACGGATAACTATGCTAAAATCACAAAATTTTCTCGGCCCTTGGGGGGGGGGGGGGGGGGTCCTCAAAACCAAAGTTGTTCAGAATCGTCTGAAAAGGATAACTATGATAAAATCACAAAATGTTGTCAGTCCTGGGGGGGGGGGGGGCCTCAAAACCAAAGTTGTTCAGAATCGTCTGAAACGGATAACTATGCTAAAATCACAAAATTTTCTCGGCCCGGGGGGGGGGGGGGGGTCCTCAAAACCAAAGTTGTTCAGAATCGTCTGAAAAGGATAACTATGCCAAAATCACAAAATGTTGTCAGTCCGGGGGGGGGGGTCCTCACCTCTGACAGTCGACCCCTGGGGGGGGGGGGGGTTGATGACGTCACTTCCTGTTTTCGAACCCTTATTTTCCTACTACTTCTTTGTCTATATTTTTCAGACATCACATGAAAAAAGGGAACATTTAAATGGAACTTTCAACATTTTGACAAGTTTGATTGATAGAAAGACGTATACTTTGAGATAACTGGTACATATATGACAACATCATTAGATACAAATGAACAGGTTTAATCTTAATTAAACGAGGATGGTGCATTATTTACTTGTACAGCAGAGGAGACTTTGAGTGTACATCAAAAAGAAGAAAAACGAAAGAAGTTTCTGGGATTATAACCTAATGTGAGCGATACTGAAATATACTCCAGCCGTCATATACATACAACTTGAACACTAAACACATAATTTTTGGACACGCATGGTAACACATGACACCAATTGCCCCCCCCCCCCCCCCACTGGAAAAATTACCCGGCTGACAGAACCAGTAGTTCATTGTTTCGCTCAACTCTTCGGCAACATCGCTCCCATCATTAAACGTACTTTACGGGGGGAAACAAAAATAATTCCCGTAGTGAACGACATTATTCAAAATAGCAAAGGGTTCGGCACTGGCGGGTGATTTAAAAAGTAGAATTAATTTTCTTTATAAAAATTGTATTAGAAACAAGATTATTTTAATTCTGTGCCTTATACGACAGAAATGAGTCTCGCATATAGCCGTTTATTTCTCTGAGTTATTTATTGCTTGACACATCCTTCCTTATCTTTCTCACATGGTATCAAAGATACCATATGAGATTGAAATGCTTAGAATTCTTCACCTATTTTTTTCTTTTTTGTTTTGTTTTGTTTTGTTTTGTTTTGTTTTTTTGACTTAAGCATTGTCTTCAAGGTCAAATTCAAGGTCAAAGGTCAATTGCGGCCAAATTCTTGTTCGCGCTTCTCCTCCGAAACGGCTGGGCGCAGAAAGTTGAAACTCGGCACACATACGCAGACTAATGTGAACTTGATCTGCGCTGAATTTCAGTGACCTTGAATATTGTTTTCAAGGTCAAATTCAAGGTCACAGTCAAAGTAATATATCGAAAACGGTTAGAGATAGAGCGATTCTGAGCGAATTTTCGATCCTACGGGTTTAAAACACTTGTATAACAGGGTATCTCGGCGAGCGCGACCCAGTCGGGTGACGATCGACGTCGAAACCGGAAGTTGGCTATTATCTCGAAAACGGTTAGAGATAAGCGAATTTTTTACCCTTTGGGTTTAAAATACTTGTATAAAAGGGCATCTGGTCGGGTGACGAGCGACTTCGAAACCGGAAGTTGGCCAATATCTCGAAAACGGTTAGAGATAGAGCGATTCTGAGCGAATTTTCGATCCTTTAGGTACAACACACTGTATAAAAAGTGAGATCGGCCAGCTCGATCCGGTCTGGTGACGATCGACGTCGAAACCGGAAGTTGGCCAATATCTCGAAAACGGTTAGAGATAGAGCGATTCTGATCGAATTTTCGACCCGAAGGGTATAACACACTATATAAAAGGGTAGCTCGGCGGCGAATTTTCGAGTCTTCGGGGTTAAAACAATTCTAGTTGTGTTTTTGTTTAAAAAATTTGTCTGAATATGAAAGCGCTTTCAAATTCTTTATTTTATTAATAAGCCCCGACAACACATTTAGTGTCAGCTCCATGATTCTGTATTTTGTCTTAGGTTTCCCAAATGTGTGAGACAATTGCGCTCGCGCAATTAGCTTCTAGTTTAAATATGGATATCAATTTCTAAGTTGAAATTATTTTACTCCTCGAACATTGTTATGTTAAAAATGCGTGTGTCCCTGACAAAGTCCACCATAATAATGAATTCATAACACTGGCGGTACATTATTTGTCACAGGTCAATTTACAATGAAAACGTGAAATTGAAATTAGATTACTCGTCTTCGATTTAGGACATATTATGATGTACTGCATTTTATTCACTTCGTGACCTCATACCATTACATTATAATATACCCAAAACCTAAGACTTATAGTCTATCTATAATTTAAAACGAAAAAGATACATATGCCATATATTATTATTTGCTAAATGAGCGTGAAAAAATAATGTGCTGTCATTGAATTCTATTGACTTGTTGTTGCTAGGAACAAGTGGCAGAAATCGACCAGCAAAAAAATTGGCCACAAAATACATCATGAGACTACTTTTTAGGAAATTTTTGGCATGTCAAAGTTGTACCTATGACGTCATCATTTACGAGTTATGTTTTAAAGCTCAGTAACTCGAAAACTATTGAACCTAGCGCTTCCGCACAAAATACATTATAGACTACTTTTTAGCGAGGAATTTTTTGGCATGTCAAAGTTGTACCTGTGACGTCATCATTTGCGAGGTATGACGTCATTTATGTTTTGAAGCTCAATAACTCGAAAACTACTGAACCTAGCGCTTCCGCACAAAATACATTATGAGACTACTTTAAGGGAAGGAATTTTTTGACACGAAAAAATTGTACCTATGACGTCATCATTTGCGAGTTATGACGTCATTTATGTTTTAAAGCTCAATAACTCGAAAACTATTGAACCTAGCGCTTCCGCACAAAATACTTTATGAGACTACTTTTTAGCGAGGAAATTTTTGGCATGTCAAAGTTGTACCTATGACGTCATCATTTACGAGTTATGCCGTCATTTATGTCTTAAAGCTCAATAACTCGAAAACTATTGAACCTAGCGCTTCCGCACAAAATACTTTATGAGACTACTTTTTAGCGAGGAATTTCTTGGCATGTCAAAGTTGCACCTATGACGTCATCATTTACGAGTTATGACGTCATTTATGTTTTAAAGCTCAATAACTCGAAAACTAAAGAACCTGGTGCTTCGGCACTAAATACATTGAGACTACTTTTAAGCAAGGAATTTTTTGGCAGTCAAAGTTGTACGTATGACGTCATCGAAGGTCAAATTGCGAAAAACATTATTTAAGAAAACGGTAAGAGATAGAGCAATTTTGACCTCATTTTCGACCTGCACCCCGTATACGATGTTGCGTAAGGTATGACTTCCGGTGTCCTTGACCTCCAGGTCACTTTCGAGCCCCAAACCGGAAATTGCCCTTTGTCTCGAAAACGGTAAGAGATAGAGCAATCGGTTTCCAGACATCTCCTCTAAGACCGCTGAAGCTAGACCAACCAAACTTGGCACATGTATGGAGGGTCATCTGAACTGGTGCATCTGATAAAAATTTTTGACCTTGACCTTACCGGTATAGTTGGTAATATTTAGGAGGATGTTTTACATTCAGACATTTGAAAATTGTTAACAAATAGCAATATCATCTAACTTCCGTTTTAAGTTATCATTTCAAGTGGGGTCTAATTCGCTGTGCGAATTTCGGTCTAGTTTCACTTGGATTGGCTGGTCCAAATTTCCCCAAATGCCGCACAGGGTATCTCAAATCATCCAGATTGATAAAGTTACTCAGAAGGACACGAGGTCACAAAACTTAGTAATCAAGCAGAGAAAAACAAATCAACAACTCGTTAACTGAGTGCTTGAGATAACTTACAGTGAAGACAGATACGGTGGACTGAAAGGACTCCAAATTCCTGGACGATGTGTGTACATCAGCTCCGTGTTGTACAGTAAAACCTGCCTACACCGAACAACGGGGGGACTGGAGGATTTTGTCCGGTATATAGAGGTCTCCGGTATTTCAGTGGTCATGTAAACCAATGGGAAAAAACGGGACTGAGAATTCTTGAACGGTATTGGCAGTTGTCCGGTATTTCAGGGTTTGTCCAGAATGAGGTTTTACTGTAATTGTAAACTGAAGAATGTGGAGAAAGTGGAGAATGCGAAGCACACTTCTTGGGACTAACTAAAGGCTGATATGGCTGCCGTGGTGTAAACTCAACAAACTCAACAACTCTTTCAAAGTGCTAAGTTTGAACTTCCGCCAAACCAAATTTATCCAAATTCTCAGAAGGCATAAAGTTGGATATTATTAATTGAATAAACTAAAAGAAAATAAAAAAAACTTGCCATCTGATTCCTGCAAAATATTTCTTCCTTGCAAAGAATGATGTGTGTTTGCCAAAACACGCTAAAAGGGAATACCATATTGACCTACTTCCCGCTCGCTCCTGATTGGCTAAACAGATTGGCCAACAGTATTCAGACTGTCATGATAACATTTTTGTTTCTCTTGTGTCTGAAAGTGGAAACAAATGAATTTGGTACTTTTGCCAAATAAAAGAAAAACTGTTATGCTTCTGTTCATTGCGCAGTCCACAGATACTCACAATGTGGTTTAGCTATTGCGACTTACCACTTGGCTGTTGAGTAGGCGGGGCACAGCATGCGCAGGGCTTTAGCACAACGTATTGCACTGTTGGCCTCCATTTATGATCATCTCGACATACAAAATTGACAATTTTTGATCATTTTCTACTTTGCATAAAGGGAAAATAAGCAGTTTTCTTTAATTGTTATTGTTATTTTGTGCAAGTCCCAAGGACTTATTGTGCTGACAGGCATTGCGACAGTTTCTCAACAAAATTCATATTCTTGGGGAAGGGAGCTGGAAAGAAAGGCGTGGTGGCAGATGTGTCAGCTGTTATTTTAGATGAGCTATTCACACAATTTTCCCCTAATTAATAAACGAAACGTAATCGTTTGCAAAAAAAAAATATAAAAAAGAGAATCTGTCTCCTCCTTTAAATTCGGCGTGAGGATATCCTGGCTGGGAAACTAATGGTTTTTCAATACTGTATTTACGAATATTTTTTCATGCATGTGGCAGAGTGGTATTACTTTGAGCAAAGGTCTATATTTTCACGCATTCAGTATCATGATTTTTCGCTACTCAGTAGCTAAAACGGGTTAGTTGTATTTTTTCTGCAAAGTTTTTCCGCGCAACTAGTCAAAACCGCAAGTGGCTGGAAAGTCGAAATTTTCAAATTGCCAAAATCAAGTAACTGCCCGTGATCGTTCAAAAGACTTATTATTTTATTTATTATCTTATTTTCCCGTAACATCCTTTCAAACAAATCGCCTTTTTTGAGCGAGCTTTCTGAATGAAGAGTTTTTTTTTTGTATTTGGAGAGGGGGGTCTATATTACGTGCGGCCTTCAGCCAAACATCCTGTCAGTTTGAAAATTAAGACCGCCTCCCCCGGCCTCAATTTAGATTCGGCGGAATTATCAATGGCATTTATTCCCTGAAAGTTCGTGACACGCAATTGAAGTCAAGCTGAAAAAAGCTTGCCCAGATCTCTGTCCACCCACAAACTATGACAGTCTTTTACATTTCTGTCATTTTCTATTTTATTACAAGTGCCGAAATTTCAATTGAATTTGTGACGACAAGTAAGTGGGAAAGCTTCAGACCAGGGCGTCACAAGGACTAATTGCCTCTCATCGAGCAATCTGTCTGTCATGAAAGTTATCATTTTAGAGAATATATCTTATAAATTGCTCGCCATTATCACCCACACAGCACAAATCGTAAAATTTAGTTTTTATAGCAAATTATGTCAAATTAGTTTTGCAGTAATTGTGAAATTTTCCCTGATTTTACAAGAACAGGTTTCCTCTCTATGCGTATTAAACGGGCAATTTAATGACTCAAACATTTATTCAGATACTCTGACGCAGTTATCAATAGTAAAAGAAGATTATATATCATTCAAACGAGCGCGTTTTATTCACCCCCTCCCCCATTTGTTTAATTGGATTTCAGGCAAAAACCACGAGCATTGCTTGGAAGAAGCCCAGATAACTAACATTTGGGGTTGGACTTGTGAGGGGGGGGGGGGGTAGGTTGCAGTGCCTTGTGATACCACCCTCCATGCTAAAAGTCCTGAAATTAACCACAACATATTAATCTGCATTGCAATATGATTATGTGCTTATAACAGACCGACCTACATAGAGGTCATTCAATACAGATTATTGTAAATAATAACTGATGGTTATTAGCAGATGTTGACTTCGAGTCAACATGAAGTTTTATTACTTTCGCCACTGGCTTCATGACTTTACTGGCGTTTGATTACAAATTACTGCGATGTCTCTCTACATTTGAGTTTCGATCAATACTGAATAAAATTGGACATAGTTAACAAAACTAATTGTTGCATTTGTAAATTAAAAGCTCCTTTCTGATTGGTCGAGGGGTGTTTAACAAATCTGACTGTGACATAGTTAACAAAACTAACTATTACATGGTACAGTGTCCCAAAGTGTTATATTGAAAATGGAATCATTGACGTGTTAGGTCAATAAAAAGTTTTAGAAAATGTGAGATATTGCTACATATACGCATAAATCGAATTTTTATCCAACTAAAACGGATTTTTGTCTGTATAAATATTGTAGCTTTTTAATCAGATCGAATCGACGCTTGAAAAGTATCATCCATATCTTCTACCATTCTCCCCCGTAAACTCATAGAATTGCATAAGCGCAAACTAAGTGAGAGTCTCCTACTCATGAAACTTTTCCTTGGCTGCTTGTCGCTCCTATCCTGTATATGCCCTACAGGTGTCACCACTACCACTTAGTGGGTCATGATGTTGAAAGGGGGGGGGGGGGGTTAGAGGGCTGGCTTATGTCAGTGTCGGCTCGATCGAACTGAACAGCTACAACTTTTGTGCAAAAAAATCCGTTATAATTGGACAAAAATGTGGATTTTGTTCATACAGATGACATAGCTGCCGTTGGATCGACCCGACGCTTGAAAATCAGATGAAAACAGAGGATTCCTACATCTGGGGCGCACGAACTGCGGGTGTCGCCCGTACGAATATAGTCAGCAAGGAAACAAACATCAGTTGATTTGACTGAGAAAATATCCCCTCACCAAACGAAGACAACAGCCCGATGTCTTAACTTCGGTACCCCTTCAGACACAATTGTACAGCTCTGTGATCTGGGATAGTGTAGTGTCACACTCACAGAAGCACCATATATTTCTTCACCACCCTTTTTTGCTTTTTTCTTCTTGGCCTAAGTCATAGGCCCATAAGCCTGAACGCAGCACGCTTACGCGCGCCTTACTACTCTCCTCAGTTTGACAACCATTTCTGTGACCCCAGTATACGGAGCAGCCCGTGCTCTCAACCCCCCCCCCCGACGTGCCCCAACCATTCGGTGGGTTTCGACCACTCTGTGCTGTGGAACCGCTGTCCCTTTTTGCGTTCCCGCAACCCCAAAGTTGTGGCTCCACCTGGAGACGCGATGGACCCATCATTTCTCTGTGGGACCCACATCTCCCCGTAGTCGACAGCGGTCCAGCAGTCCCGAATGCCTGCCCAGATTGACTACTGTCACATGTTACTAGTCACGTAGCTTAGCTAATCCTGCAACTCACGATGATCCGAATTGTACGTCTGCATCAAATGCACTGCCGCTGCCACGCCGCGGCGACTTGAAATTCCGACTCCGTGACTAAAACTCAAAGTTTATATATGACCGAACATCTATGTGAAGCTGCCCCTTTTATCTTCCATTTGCACTGGAGCTACTGCGGTTGTTCTTGTGCTTATATGACTTTTTCCCCTTGTTGCAGTTCTTTTTGCTTCTACCTGGCGATCTACAAACATAATCATGAAAGTGTAAAGATGAATTTTACTGTGCCCCAACACTCTAAATTATTCACTTTTTCGGAGGCAACAAAAGGCAGTCCACAGAGTCTCGCCTAAAGTCCGGTAAATAAAATTTTGCGTTGGGGGACTGCCAACTACCCGATCTTAAAATTTCCTCCATACTCGCTCCCGTGGATACATTTAACGAGCAGACCACTTGGCGTATTTCGTGCGGGTGAACATGCTTTGTACTGGGCCCCCTACCATCCCTGTTGAGGTTTTCATATGAGGAGACTATCGTTTGACGCAAGTATTTAGATATGGTCGATTTCATTAGACATCTGCTTATGTGAGATAGGAAAGAGATGATGAGACGCCTTGCTGTGGGGCCTTTATGGCTTTGGTGATTGCTAGATACTTCTGCAGTGTTGACACTGGGCACAGCAAATTCCGTTTTTTCCTTTTGAGATTGTAAAGCAGTGAATTCTATCTCCGAGTAAGTACTATTTCAGTGTGTCATTATGTGATTTTTCTCCAAGAGCTACGAACTCGTCTTCAAGATGATTTTTTTGTGGTCTTTGTCAAACCGATAGTTTTTGTCTGGAGCATGAACCTTGCCAGTCTCTTTCCTGACGCTAGGGCCAGTAGAAATGTAACTTTAAATGTCAGCTCCCAGAATGGTGTCTTCTGTTTGCCGCTAAAATGTTTCAGTACCAATCCCGGTCCTACTGCACTGTATATCTGGGAGGGAAATTTACGAATCAACCTGGCTAGACATTCGCATTTTTCATTTTTCAATATCACCCATAAGGCCGAACTATAACCCTATATCGTTCGCAAAACTATCCGACTCGCCTCGTACAGATATATGAAGAAGTCTACCTACAGCAGCGCCGTCGCCTTGACGGGGTCCAACTGTTTTCGAAAGCACCAGCGCTCAGGCACCCTCCAATGCGATTTGTACACCGACTTAGTGGATTTTACGTGCACGTCTTGCGGCGCTGCAGAGTCTGCTGTGAGAAACCCTGTGCTTCTAAACAGCCCGCTGTATGCATCACAGGTGCAGTTTCAGATCCCACTGCTGCTGATGGTTGTGGGACCAATGCCGCTGGTGTACATTTCTCACAACTACCGGCAACAGCTAGCCTGGTGAGCAGCAGGTACCACGGCGCCAAGGGGTTGTCGGAGGACAGCAACAACATCCGGAAGCGTTTCTCGCGGCCCCGTCTGTCCATCAAGTAGGTGACTATTGCGTTCGAGGAAATGCGTACAGTACCTCCGATGACCATGGGCAGCAGACAGCGTCGGTACCTACCCCCTTCGGGTCTTGGCACGGACAATACCGTGCGAACTATACCAGCTGTTTTGTTAGTCTGTTCCATCTGGGGTGGTCACAGAGCCGAATGCCCATGTCCAGTACCAGAAATTTGGGTTCCGTTTCTTGTGGTCTCTCGCACTGCATCTTGAAATCTCGATACCGAATGTTGCAGCGGCTTTCCAACTTTTGCACTCGAAAATTTATGCACCAGCTCGATCACGTCTCGGAATGGAATTTCGCTGAGTTACGGGACCGAAGATGATGCAGTAACGCCATCGCGCTCTTATGCTGCCGTCCACCTGTCTGGGTCGTGTGAGCGGTTTCACTTTCTCGGGGTGCGCAACAAGTCCCCACACTCGAGATGCTTGAACAGCGATGCTTCCACTAGACAGGTTGTTCCTGAATCGTCTTTGACTCGCGGGATCAGCGACTTTGGATGCAAGAGAGACGTGGTTTGGACCTTGTCAGTAACCACGATTTGCTCGTCGACGGCTTTACCGATTGAGTTGAGGAGGTGAAACCGTCAGAGCCGCTATCGCTGTCATAACTTGAGGAACTATATAGCCTTCTTGCCCTTTCACGCGATGGTACAGTTTTGCTTACTGCAAGCGCGTATCCTTATTTGGGCTTCGCGAGCCTGCTGCCTCTGGAGGAAGACAATGCTTGGTGGTGCGGCCTCCTGTGCAAATGGCTCTCGCCGCTCTTTCTTTCTTGAGCCCTGCTTTTTCTCGTCCTGTCGTGACGTCGCACTGGCTTCATCGTGACGTGTCGTGGGCGCCCCGCCTGTATCGACGCTGGGTGTACACCCCTGGATTGCTTAAGGGTGTAGATGCATCCGATTCTTTGGGGCCTGCGCGGTTGCTGGAATTTAAGCGCTTGTTCCTGCAGTTCCGTCCTGACAACGCCCTGTATATTCAGCTGCGTGACCGACAACCGTGGGCTAGCGGTGTAATTATATAAGTGGTGCTAGGCGTGGCTAGAGGTGGTGAAAGGCCACGAGCCTGTGTCTCGCTTATGGTTTGCGGACGGTACGGGAAGATTAGATTGTTCGTCAGCAAATTAATTTTCTTCGAGTCTTGTAACCTGAGAGGCGTAATCATTGTCTTACTTTCCGCCATATCCACAATGGAAACGGGGCCCCGTTTGTTCTCATTACACTTCCCTCTGCGCGAATTTGAGTGTGCTTGAGATATCCGACGTGTCTATTACCAGAGGTAGCGCAACTTCGCCACGTAGTGGTGTGCCGGCCTCAGGTTACTCTGCTACATGCGCTGGGGCGCCGGTTGACATACTGCCAGAGAACAGTTACCATTCGCGATTGTGTAATTTCCTGTGTCTCTGTCTGTTAATGTTCCTTTACGACGCCGAATCTTGAGGCGCAGTCCTGGCAGTAGTTGTGAGGATCGTCCTTGACGCCCTGGTGTCCTTAACGCTCCTGCCTCACCAAGGCAGGATAATCATCCCTGTAATGCGCAAAGAAACTGCGATTATTTTCTTAGTAGTTCTGCTAGGTGGCGCATACACCACAGAGGTTGATGCCCCCAGCATAGAACTCTCGGGGTGGTAGGTTAGGGCACCAGATGGTTATTTGCCCTTTCGCACCAGAAAGTGGGCCCCAAGTGCCCGTTGTACAAAGCGCGGGAAAGCGCCCGCATCCAAGGCACTAAATTCTCTAGCTCTACTGCCCTGCAGACCACGAATTTATGCTGAAAGTGCAAAAATAGATATTCTGCCTATGCAATACCACGGCAGTTACCCAGTCACACAATCACAAATGTTAGAAAGCCTGGTTGAGTTGTGGCCGAATTCTCGTTCAAAATGCAGTTCCCAAAAACTTCACTATTCTTAGAAACAACAAAACTCGAGAATTTGTTTACGCTCAAGTCTAAGCCGTAGTACGCGTCACGTGAGGTACTAACATTAAGGTGTGTCCACTCAGAGTCTGCTCTCCAGCCAAAAATAGTAAGCGTGAATCCCAGTACCGGAACGAAAACCTGGACACGCCGAACTCTAGAAAACGTTACTAAAACAGGTGCACTGCACAAAATTTTCGGTTCGTAAAGAAATGCTAGAAGGCAAGAAAGACGCCACTGCATAAACAACAAGAGCGATCGGGTTCTGTCTTCAGCTACAACTTTCGATGTTGTTTGGAAACATCCTCCTGACTCATCTTCCCGTGATTGTCCTGATAAAAACCTGGGTTTAGGCGCTAAAAACCAAAAAGTTCAGAACTAGCTTGTTTGTTTGGCGTAAGGATGAAAAGTTACGATAGTAACGCCACCTGTAGGGTACACACAAGACCAAACAGCCAAGGAAAGGTTTCATGAAGGTAGACCCTCACTTGGTTTAGGTTCATCCAGTTCTATGAGTTTATGGGCGAGGAAAGATATGGATGAAATTTTTTAAGAGTTGTTTCGATCCAACGGCAACTATAATCCATTTGTATGAGCAACAACATACTTTTTACGTTAAAAATATGTGGTTTCGTTCAACATCCAACATGTTTACAATTTTTGCGAATCGTTAAGAATTCCAAAGGTCTTTGTAAACTCCGCAAAAATAATAATAATTCTGGTGACTCGCCATATCTAACCGATATGAAATTGAGTCCTTTATCTTCCATTCGTTTCCATGATAAATTTTGATAAAGCCGCACGCTTTAGATAAGATACTGATATCTGTGATTCCTAACATGGGTATAACTGGGTATATTTACTTGAGGACAAGCGATGCATGGTGGACATCTACATAAACTATGCAGACAACTACATAAGCAATATATAGTGAAGGATAAAAAGTTTATATTGAATTTGTTATTTTCGGAGCTCAACAACAATGCAACTGAAAAAAAAACAGGGGTCACATTTGTACCGTTAATAGAATTTTGGTGTTATACGAATTCACTCAGTAACGTGTGTGTGAACCGTCTGCTTTTTATTTGTACCGTTAATAGAATTTTGGTGTTATACGAATTCACTCAGTAACGTGTGTGTGAACCGTCTGCTTTTTATTTGTACCGTTAATAGAATTTTGGTGTTATACGAATTCACTCAGTAACGTGTGTGTGAGCTGTCTGCTTTTTATCGACAATGTGTAGGCCATTCCATTTGTTCTACACCATAAATACAGCGCCAGCAACAAACGGTTAGATCTGGCTGACACAAACCAAGGGGTAAACCAAGGGCGTTGGTGCCACCTGCTCATTTGCCCAAATCATGCATTTTCCAAGAGCCTCCTTTGACTGTATTTCTTCGCCTAAAGCATTCAATGCCGATGTCTTCGGCCAATCAACATCATTCCGATGTGATGTGTGGTGGATGCGCCGAGATTCCGGTTTCACGGAGGTGCCTAATGGCTATTTTTGCATGTATCCGGTTATTTGTCTTTCCTGGTGTCATTGTCACACTGCGAAAGCGATCACGGAGGTGCATTTTCCGCACACACCGATCCTAACGAGATGTAGTAACGTGAGTATGTCTTCTACGAGTTTTGTTGCATCCGAGTGTCAGGCCACCATGACATTTGAACACCAGCCTGTAAAGTGCCCATGGCTTGGTTGCAGCGGTTTTTGTGGAAGTCGCGGCATCTGAACTTACGCTCGCTGTCATTGAACCGCCATGTGCACAAGTGTAATTAAATGCTGGCTCTACATAGGGAAGTTAAAAAGTAAGGAAAATTAAAAGAAGAGGGGCCCACATGGATATGTGTGCCACATATCAAAACCTTTCATAAACACGTTGTAAACTGTGAAGTAAAACAAAACAAAACAACAGCATGTGGTGTAAAGATATAAGCCAAACTGCACTTGTGTGGTTGGCATGTAACAAATTGCAAAAGATTTCTCGATCATTATTATCTAAAGGTAAGCTAAGACTGTTTGGCTCTACGGTAGAATTTGTCCTGTTGTGTAGCTGTAGGGTATGAATTTTAACAACTCATCTCTGCAGTCAGTTAATGGCACTAACCACATGAATCCTGAGAACCGCGTTTGAAAAATGTTAGGAAAACCATCTCACAAATCAAGAACTGTAGGAAGTTTAGGAAGTTGACAGACAACATCAGAGAGAGAAGAATCAGAGACAGAAAGTAGCGAGTTACTGCCATCGGCACCCAGAAGAGGCGGCTTCCTGTTTAGTACTGTCGACTCTAACCAATGGTAAACGACCTGGAAGTAGTATGCCCAACGGGACAGAAGAAGACACCGGTCTGGGGGCCACGAAAATCGGAAGTGCAATGCAAGATCCGGCGTGTGTTACAGGGAATTTGTGCAATCAGAGAATATGCTTATTCCTTGAAGTTTCCAAGGAATTCACGAATTCAATGCGACCGTCACCGAATACATAAATTTCCAGAGAATACGCATATTTCCTGAATTTCATATTGCTTCACCATAAGATTCAAAGTATGATGGTTCAAGTTAGGAACTAAAACTTTGAGAAACGACTGTATTTATTGACGTTGGTCGTTGATGACTGATTATCAATTCGTAGAATTTGGGACAGGGATGATATTTAAAAGTGTTATTATCTGTCCGCAGAAAACAAAAATACTACTCCATCTTAACAGTTTTCTAATTATCTAATTGGTGGAGGGGGTAAATGAGTACTCTACCACACTACAGGGTTGGGGTATCTGATGGGATTGCAAAAGGGAAGGAGGAGTTGACCGAAATGATTCAAGTCGTGCTCTAATTTTTATGCTGAAATATACCTAATCTTATGGTCAAGTCGTACCCATAACTGGTCAAGTCCCCAACCCCAGAAACGTAAACTTTTATATTGTGTCATTCCATGAATAATATTTTGGTATATTTGTGCAGTAGAACTTTTGGAATTGTGTTTTATTTCTAACTGTTGTTCTTGAAAATTTTCTCTGCAAGCTGAGTGGAAATCCCGCATGAAAATCGATGAAATATTGAAAATGACTTTATTGTGAGGTCATCGATAAAAAATATGTCACTAAAATGTTCCTAGTGGAAAGTAGTCTCATGAAAAGTAGCTGTAGACCGTTTTCGAGATATTTCATTTTGAAAATTCCATGACATCATAAGACACTGATGACGAGGTCATCCCATAGTCCATTATATGATAATATGTTAAATTTCATGTTCTTAGGCTTAACCAATTCGGAGGAAATGCGTGGAAATGGAATAAGTGACGAAGAAATCTAAAAAGAACAAGACAATGACAATCGATTTCGTAGCGATAAATTTACTCCGGATCTTGACATCGAAACTTTATTGTCACCACTGGTTCCTTAGCACAATATAATACCACTTTTTTGCTTTTAAAGGAATTAAAGCGTTGTAGATAAACAACTTCCATATGGCTCCGTTATGTTTGTTGTTATTACGCAACCGTTTTGGCAATAATTACGGTAGAGCCCGTGTTTATGTGTGCTAAACGAGTCTTGTACAAAGATCATGCAGTTTCTCTATTTCTGCAATTATATACAATGTGAGTCATTGCACAACAGAGGCGATACACTCCAGGGGAAATGCGAGGCGTAGGGCTGGGGAAAGAAACCCCCTAACACTCATTTCTTTCTTTATTTTTAACGAATAAATAGCTTAGATGTGAAGACTGTTGAGTAGGACTTTTGAGAAGAATTTTTGCATGACTGCTATTGCTATTACCAACTCATATTCGCATATGCGACACATGGCCCCAACTGATGTGTTCTGAAGATGGGATCGAGTCGGTTGATCCCATCTTCAGAACACATCAGTTGGGGCCATGTGTCGCATATGCGAATATGAGTTGGTAAACCTAATCACAATACTCCTACAGTGTTATTCCAATTGCTTTAAGATTTTATATGAATGTTCTATAGTTGGTTTTCTCTTAAAAAGGAATAGGAATATTTGTCAGATAGGAATATTTTTGGGGAAGCAACAATTTTCCTCCATATG
This sequence comes from Protula sp. h YS-2021, assembly GCA_949752745.1. Taxonomy (NCBI): domain Eukaryota; kingdom Metazoa; phylum Annelida; class Polychaeta; order Sabellida; family Serpulidae; genus Protula; species Protula sp. h YS-2021. The sequence continues at coordinate 47,284,657 of OX457025.1, read as the reverse complement.
GGCTTCAGTGACATTTATCTTTCTTTTGAAAGGCAAAAGGAGTCAGGAGCTCCATGAGGTGTTTAAAGTAAATGGCTCCTGAGACAGTGGTTCTTAAGCCTCAGCCATCTTTCGTGGGTAAGATCCGAACTAATTTTGAGGAACACTATGACTGTGATATTTTCTTTGAGTAAGACTTGGTCTGCTGCGTGGCTCGGTAATGTCAGACCGTCGGTCGGCTTGGAGAAGTGGCTGGACGGATTTCCCCCACTTTTCACATATTGTCGCAGCGTTTTTGTTTTTGGATATATTCTCACTACTCAGTGCGTTGGTCTGAGTAAGAGGACATTTATTTACATTTTATTTTGTGATGAAATGCATGTAATTTGCCTTTGACTAATCATATTAAATCTTTGAGATGATTTCTAGCACCAGTTAGTGCACAGACTGTTTGTTTAAAAAGATTCTTAGCATTTTGAAGTAAAGCATTAAGTTTGGATATTTGCAGATTTCATGCATCTATCTGCTCGAATGTATACCACCCAACACCGGTTGCACGTACCATCCGTGGCAGGCAGGTGGGAGTGGTAGTTGGGTGTAGGAGTGCTTCTGATCATGGCGTTGTCCTTTGCCCTTTTGTTTGAGTCGTTTAATTCAGGTTTGTCTGTCTGTATGCGAGTCTTAGGCACAAGGATTCATCGAGGGGGGGGGGGGGGGGAGTGGGGGAAGAGCTAAGTAGGGAAATGGGTGAAGCCATCCCAGGTGACGGCTCTTCCCCCATGGTTATGGGGTTTATAATCGCGTCTACAGTTGGATATAAGCGAACGTTGCTCTTGCTTTAAAATAAAATGGGTTCCGGACCATACACCCCGGAACAATTACCCCAGGGTGATACCCCACCGCAATACCCCCCAGACCATCTCCCCTGGGACCCTACCCCCCCTCCCCAACCAGAATATTACCAATTTTCAACGTTACAACAAAGGAAAAGGAAAAGTACAGCGACATGTTTTATTTCTCCCCAGCAACTTTGTTAAATCTTGACATCGATATATCGAGTCGGTGTCTCATTCACAGTCAAACCTGCAAGTTCATAGTCCACGTCTTTCAAAACTGAATATTGTGCGCTATTCCACGAACGTAGTCCAGTATGTTGCGTTTTGCGAAGTCGCCAACAATGTTCCTAATTCGTGAATTGATAATTGCAATTATGGAACGTATGCATTAAATTGCATTTTAAAACCTTTTAACTAGATCATAGAGGATATTTTTTTGTGTACAATAGCTTTTACCAATGGATCACATGAGATGAGTTGTAAGCGTTGTGGAACTGCAATCATACCCCTTTCAACTAGATCATAGCGAAATGGCTTAGCTTTTAACTACTGATCACAGAACTGTATTGGTTTGTTTGTTCAGTAATGAAAATCTTTAAAATGAAAATTTAAAAAAAAAATGATGGTGAGGGGGGGGGGGGGAGGGGTACTGGCACGGCTGGTTAGGTCTGGGGGTATTTTCGGGGTGGGGGGGGGGGTTAAAACGAGGGTGTTGTCCTAGACCCAATAAAACTATCATATTATGTTGTAAAGCGCTTTTTATGAGTAAAAGCGTAGTTCGCGTGCTCCACCTTTATATATTTCTTCCATCCCCGCGTCATCGGAGGGGCATCGTGATAAGGGTAATGTGAGAAGTGTGTGGTCACTCAGTCTCTTAAACCCGAGTGTTTCACCTTCAGAACACCTTGTTTATCATATATTTTCATTTTCCAGCAAGTTTGTTTCGATTGCATTTTCTTAAGAACTGGTTAACAATAGAGTCATAATCCGTATACATTAACGCATCAAAATTTTCATTTTTTTTTCACCTGTCTTATTAATTGAAGCGCGGGAGCAGTGTTACATCTAAAAGGGTATCCCTGGAAGTGACATACAAGCATAGCAGATATATTTTTTTCCAATGATTTTTTTTTTTCAAAAATAATGTTCGGGATATCTTGAATTAAAGTCTAAAGTGTTTATTTTTGGTCCACAATTTATCTAATATCGGTGTACACTGTAGTGCAGATTTACCGTTCAAATGGTGTTCAAATAATCCCCAACTGAAAATTCACCACAGCCTGACTAAATTTGTACACATTGGTGGGTAATTTGACCGCGAAACACACAAACGCTGCAGTAGGTTGCTGTTGTTTATTTTCATGGCTTTCTGGAGTATCAACAAAAACTTGCAAAGCAACAGCTTTGTGTAGATTTTGTATAAACAAACACGACAGCCGCCAATCATCGGTCTCACACAAGTGATCGTTTGAATAGTTGAAGCGAACAAACGGCACATACATCTTGTGTTTACGAATTATGGGTAAGTCAGGTAGCTTAGGAAAAAAGTCCAGTAACCCCCCCCCCCCCCCTCGTGCAAAACAAAAACAAAAACAAAAAAAAAACAGCAAACAAAAACAAACAAACAAGCACACTGAAGAAAATCAATCCTCCGCTTTAACGATTTTGGATCCCCAGAATTAGAACCGTACGGAGTGCCTAGTGACAGGTTTCAAACCTGTAAAGGAGCAGCGCACTTTGCTTCTTCTAGCGAAACGATACACTTGTGAACTACATGCCAACAATTACGCGCACGTTTGGCGGACCAATACAGAACACATGAAAAAGAGTAAACGGAGTAAAGATCTTTCCTCGGCCAAAAATATCCTCCCCCCCCCCTAGTTTTTGCAAACTATACGAAAGCTCCAACACCCCTCTCCAGCACACATGAACGCAATCACCGCGAATTCAAAATGAAATAGCGGTGCAATTTACCTAAGCGCTATCGTTGCTATAAAACCGATCACCTCCATTGAGATCTATCTGTTATGTATAAACACACAACACATGGAGATTTAAAAAAGCAGTCCCGCTCTTTTATGAGTACTATTTTCGCGCAATCCCCCGTGGGTCTACGGAGTAAAAAGGCGTTATACACAACAGACCAAACCGCCGAAGAAACTGGCTGTTGAACAGCAACGAATTGCAACCGACCAGCTTTGATAAAACTTTAAAAGGGCCTAAAAGAACTTCACTCCTTCTTAGTAGGCGTTTGCACATATTTAAACAGTTTGCTTTAATTACTGCTAAAATGTACAATTTTGATTTTAAGGAGGGGTGGATGGTTGGCTTTAGACTTAATCTGCAAAATTGGAGCCTTTCGCAGGTTGGGGGCGGGGGGGGGGGTGAGGGAGTGGGAGCTTTACACCGGGAGAGAGGGCTTTAAGCCCACAATCATTCAACAGATATTTTAGTGCGATACGCTACATCGAGAAAGGGGTGGGGATCGTGGTCTTCAAACATGGCAACGTCTGTCCAACGTTTATGCGAGGTCGCGACGCCTACCGAACACATTTCGACCTTCTAAAAAGTTGCAGTTGGTCTTTTGTTGTCGCGACCCAATCGCTACGTCTATCCAACGACTTTGTCGCAGCGCTGGATAAGCCTCGGGATTTGTTTGTATCTGGTAGTCTAAACGTCCCCCCTAACGATGTCGGGGGACACAGCCGAGCCTACCTAATCGCGTTATCTCTCGCCCAAATGTATTCTTATATAAAGTCGGAATTATGATTTAAGCATCAGTTATGGGGTGCTTTTGTAAAATAAACATACGCGCGTGAGCACGCAAACCAAATCCTGACATTTATTTGACGTCTACTCGTGACATCTGTGCATAGCTGAAGCAATGTCAGATGCCCGCAAGGAGTGTGACGTAGCACACAAACAACGAATACTCAGCCGGCACAGCGACTCCCTGTCCGCGACCATCCATGGAGCTGCTCATGCATGTGCAGAGTGACATCATGCCTAAGACACGAAGTCCAAGCCCTTCTTTTCAACACCAAAATTCTCACAACACCGGTGTGACAGTGAACACGGTCTCCCAGTGATTACGGTCCCCCTGACCATGATCACTAGGAATTAGGGCCCCCCTCTAGTGATTACGGTCCCCCTTGATATCGTTATTTATGGTGCCTGAACCCTGTCAAATTATAGATTTTAAATAAAGTAGGAGTAAATAGGAGTTACTTTCGTCAATTTTATTACAATCTTCAATCATATTTATTTACATACAACAAATATAACAAATTTTAACAAACACTGTACAGATGCTTACGTTCCATATACAGCTGTATTATATTGCATAGACTAGAGTATAATGATCTGCTAGGTTACTGATATAAATGTTCTGAGTAGATTTTCTTAATTTGCCAAGTGCTTTAAGTTTCAACGAAGCAGCTTTGTATGTGAGCCACTTGTATGTTTCAAGATTTCGCTTTTTACTTTGATTTTCAAGGAAGTTTTACAAACTTATTCACTGAGGCAACATGTTGAACAAACAACCAACTTAGGGGGAGGGGGACATCTACTTGATCTGGTCTTAACACGCGACGATGACTACGTAGTTGGTAGAACTTTTGTTGAGGACTTAGTGTCCGACCATTTCCTCATTCGCTGTCATCTAAATATTGACAAGAAGTTTGCGCCGCATAAAACTGTAAAGTATCGAAGGTACAAAGATATTGACATTCAAACTTTCAGAGATGATATCATAAGCACTGATATTCTGTCCAAAGCTGAAAATCCAAATTCTGTGGATGACTTAGTAATGGCATATAACTCCTCGTTAACCGAAATTCTTGACAAACATGCTTCAATTCGTGAAAAGAGAATAACTGTGCGACCTCGCTGCCCATGGTACACAGACGAGCTTAAGCAGGAAAGAAAATCCTGTAGAGCTATCGAAAAAAATATAGAAAGAATTCAACAGTTAGCCTTAAAGACGAACTAAAGGCTGCCTACAGAAGCTACTATAAAAATGTAGACTTAGCCAAAAGGAGTCAAGGAGTGCACAAATGAATTGGCGCCAGTCATAATATGCATCATTAATACATCTCTAAAATACAGTGTCGTCCCAGCACAGTTTAAAGAGGCAGTAGTTACACCCTTGCTTAAAAAGAAGATGTTTGACAAAATTCCAAAAAATTATAGGCCAGTATCTAATCTGCCTTACGTTTCCAAACTTTTAGAGAAAGTTGTCTCCGAACAAATGAAGGAACATTCTCTTATTCATCAACTAGATGAACCTTGACAATCAGCCTATAAGAAAGGCAATAGCACCGAAACCTCACTCCTCACCATTAGATTTAAGCGCCGCGTTCGATACTGTGAACTACAGCATTTTCATTACCAGACTCGAAAATTCCTTTGGTCTGAAGGGAAGTGCATTACGTTGGTTTAAGTCTTATTTCAGCGACCGTTGTCAGCGCATAAAGATAGGCGACGTCCTCTCGGATGAGTTCAACATGTCATGTGGTGTTCCTCAGGTGTCAATTCCCGGTCCCAAAGAATACAACCAGTATACCAGACCATTAGGCATTTTGATTGCCTTCTTCGAAATATTTTTTTAGCTTTTTCGCAGATGATGGACAACTCTTAGATAGAGCCCTTGCAAATTCACCAGAAGACCAGCTCTCCAAAATCGAAAAGCTAGAACGCTCTGTTAAATCAATGAGTGTTTGGATGCGCAACAATAAATTAAAACTAAATAATGAAAAGACGGAATTTATGAAAAAAGGAACTTCAACAACCATCATTAGTTCTGAAATTTCGTCCATCGATGTGTGTGGTGATACCATTCTCGCTTCTCCTACCGCCAAGAATCTTGGCGTCATCATCGATTCCAAAATGAGCATCTCGCAACATGTCACTTCTGTGTGTCGCTCATGTTATGGCATGCTCAGATTAATCAAAAATATACGACCGTACATCACTGCAGATGCCGCCAAATCCGTTGTTCAGGCACTCATAATCTCCAAAATTGATTACTGTAACTCACTCTACTATGGAATAAAAAAGCGGATCAGTGTCGTCTTCACGAGTGCTAAATTCGGCCGCGAGGGTTGTGATGAGGACAGGATATAGAGAACATATCACCCCGTGCTTCGCGAGTTGCACTGGTTAAAGGTACCTGAAAGGATATATTTCAAAATTGCCCTTTCAGCATTCAAGTGCATTAACGGTTTGGCTCCTGAATACCTTTCTGATCTGGTACAAGTGTATAAACCGTCTCGCCAGCTTCGGTTTTGTGGATCCATCCTACTCGTTCAACCTCGTTTCAATCGTAAAGGCAGTGGATATAGATGTTTTTCTGTTGCCGCTCCTAGAGTCTGGAACTCTCTACCAATATCTGTGCGAAATTCCAATGGAATACTGAATTTTCGCAAGAAACTGAAATCGAATCTCTTTTCCATTTCGTTCTCGTCGGATAGCTTTTCACTGTGATCTCATTTTAGTGTTATTCTAGTCTCTGTACATTACGGATAAGTATTAACTAAGTGTCTAGTCAGTTATATCAGATTACCTTTTATCTCAACTACATGGATACATTCATGCTTTTATTCAATTGTGAAGCGCTTGATCTGCCCCCCCGGTCAACTGCCCCCGGTCAACTGCCCCCTGTCATCTGCCCCCCTTTTTGCAACCCGGTCGACTGCCCACCTTCAAAGTGCAGGGGTGGTCGCTTGCCCCCTCCATATAGTATTTTTCTTGGATTCTTGGCTTAAAAGACACAATAAATAAAATTATATTTATTTTATTGAATGTATTGCACCTTGGTAAATTGCAATTCACCAATAGGAAACTAATGGAAATTAGAATTGCAATTAGCTTACGGATCAGTCTTTCCTAAGATCAATATTGGTGAATAGATCAATGAAGATCAATTGTTTCAGAGACGAACTAGACGGGGACATCACAATTACCTAATTTTTTAAAGAATTTTTTCCACTAAAAAAAGAAGGGGGGGGGCAGATGACGACCCCGTCAAATTGCAGGGGGGAGGGCAGTCGACCGGGTTGCAAAAAAGGGGGCAGTTGACTGGGGGGGGGGGGCAGTTGACCGGGGGCAGATGACCGTTTACCGAAGCGCTTGGATAGTAATGGAACTTACAGAGCGCGATTCAAATAGCATTGAACATTGAACATTTTCCTCACTTTCCCCATCGCTTATGTTTCCTGAATTATGATAATTTGAAAAAATGGGCACCTTATAAAGGGCAAATTTGGGCGTGGATTCCATAGGTTTTAAATAGATTTGCTCAAGATTTACTCATAGGCGATAATCTCTGTATTATTGATCTCAAACATCACATATAAGTTGTGTTACAGAGTCTTACATGTGGATTCATGGAGTAACGAAAAGGATTAAATCAGTCATTTACCAGTTACAAATTTTGGTCATCGTGTTGCATTGATCTCTTCGGATGAAAGCATATACTTTTGCTGTAATTAATAATGTATTCATCCTAAATCTGCTGAAAGCGTTTGAAAATAATTTTGGTTAGTAAATTTTGCCAGATGAAGATTCATGCAAAGAAAAGCATAATTTTATTCGCAAGATCTCTGAATTCAGTTGCATATTCCTACCTATTTTTAAGTTTGGGGGGACCATTTTTCCTAAGGGATTATGGTCTCCCGGGGGACCGCGTTCATTGGAGGGGGACCATATTCACTAGTGACTGTGGTCCGTGGGGGGACCGTGATTCCTAGGAATGAGGGTCCGGCCGGACCATAATCACGGGGGACCACAATTCCTAGGACACCGGAATGACTCCTATAAAATCACGATTTTCCAGCTATTAGCAGTTTTGACGAGTTCGGAAACGATTTGCACAAAAGACACATGGGAATGCCCGTTTGAATGAAATCACTCTCGACGACTCCCCGACAACACACCTGGCGACAATTCGCCTAGTGACAACACGCATATCTGCAATTCGCCAGAAATGAAAACTTCAAAATTCGACAATTCGCCTGAATATCAAAATCATACAGAGAGGTGGAGGAGGTAATTTTTGAGTTGTTAAGAAAAGCTCGGAGATTTTTGTAGATTTACCTAAACGAAATTCAGTAATTGACGAACATATGTCCATCTCATCTTCATTGGATGGAAAAGTCATTTTAAAAATGTTTTGACTTTTTTTTTTTTTGCAAAGCCACCATTTTATGCACATTTGCTGACATGGAGGCGGCCTCGGATTTAAGAGCTGTTTCCAGTTGCCACGTTTTTTTTAAATGATCGTCGTACATTGCAGGATGGTATTTTGAAACCAAGTACTAGTGACGGAATAACACTTTGTTTACACCCTACACTTGTACAGATATGACGTAGAACTCCTGAGCAGCATTTCTTTTGTGCAGCTTCCCATTTATTTGACGCGACAGAATTCCGAAGTTATTTTCCCTTTACTTCGCAAAGGCTTCGCTTTTAGATGAGGGTTCCCTCCATATTGAATTCACGCACAATAGAAACATTTGTCATTCCAGTTTGAATACTCTTAATTGGTGAATCTGATTAGCCAATCAGGGGCTAGCGGGAAGTAGGTTAAGGCTGTTAGGTTGACACGTAGCAACGTAGAAAACAGCTCCTCTAGGTGGGAGTTATCAAGACAGGTAAGGGTTGCTCTGATGCAGGGACGGTCTCAGCAAGCCAGTATGTTTACTTCACCGGTAAATCGGAGGCCGTAACTACAAACAAGGATATACCAGATCCATGCAATTGACCCATGTGACTTCTCAAATGGTATTTCTAGTAAGAAGAATGATATCCAGATTGTGACAGGAAATTCGGTATCCTGGCAGATATGGCCTCCTGGGAAGGACAGTTCATCCAGGCGGAGTAATGATTAGCCCCTGAATCCTTTCAGAAGGATTTAATCCAGCGGTCCCCGTGTGGCCCCGCACCGTAGACTTCTTTGCCAATACATTGGCAATCAAGTCACCAATGTACATATCCCCGAGTCCGAAGCACAAAGCATGGGCAGTGGAGGGCAGTCGGCGGGAGGAGCCCTCTACGCATCCCTTCCCAAACCAATTCTGCAACAAGGTCGTGATGAAGTGCTAGAACTTAAAGCATCTCAGCTACTCCCTGGTCTCCCGACGCCGTTCGGTCTCACCTCAGAAAGCGTTGCAGGTCGGTAACGACAATCGAAATTCTGCACCGAAATTCAGCGACACTGGTCACACTTCCATTCCTCCTCGAACCTACTGAACCTTTGATGCGTCTCACTACTTTTTCAAATGAAAAAAAAAATATCGTAAGATGAGAAGTCACAGACAACACAAGCAATCAGCGAGAAAGTTTACTGCTGTATCTCAGGATAGATTTTGACTAATAAAGTCTAACACATTGATGAGGATATCGCCCACACCACAGTGATCCGATATGCGGTTTTTTTTATGTAGTTTTAACCTTATTGTGCGCTTAGTTGCTAGATCTTAATGGGCGCAATATAAAAGACGCTAATAATAATAATAATAATAATAATAATAATAATAATAATAATAATAGTAGTAATAATAATAATAATAATAATAATAATAATAATAATAATAATAATAATAATAATAATAATAATAATAATAATAATAATAATAATAATAATGTTGAAACAGTTGGACAGCAAGGAAGAATTATCGTTTCTGGAGATACTACTGAAATGTCCCTGAAATCTGTCCATAGTTGCAAACCTTGCATGTTATAAGATAATTTAGACTGTTGCTTTGACAATTAACTTTTGTTTTTGTCTTATGTTCTCTCTATTATAGAGAACTCAAAGGTAATCCTGTAAAGTTTTAGGGAAGTACCTGCATTTCTTGACGCCCAAACAGACTTTATCTTTCTTTGTCCTCCCGGGGCGCGTGAACAAGTACATCTAAGGCTTTTAGGTCTGCGAATTCCCTTTTTAATCTCAAGATTATTTAATTCCCTTAGATTGGGCCTTGTAATCAGATATGTGTTTCTTCACGATATTCTGCCGTGAGTTTTATGATGTGAAAAGTAGACTGGATTACTTGAACTTTCCTCTTTTCAAATACGTTATAAGGATCTAAGAGCGAGTCACAAGACTGACATCCTGCCTGAATCGTGGAATTTTCCACTAATGTAGCGGACAGCCTCTCTCAAGTAAAGAAGTCGCTATTTCTAGAGAACTGTTATCAAAGTTACTGAGATCAGAACAGATACGTCGTATAGTAACGAATTTAGTACAGGGGATACCCATTTTACAAGAGAGGGAATGTGCCGAGTTAAAATTAACATAACTCCTAGCATCGGTAGGTGTTTTTTTTTTTGGACAGATCTGTGGTGCTGTTACCGTTACGATCCTTATGAACCATAACGTAGCAGAAGGAGTGACGCTAAGCTCGGTTGGTTAGAGCGTTTGTCCAGTAATCCCCAGGTCCCTGGTTCGATTCCAGCGTGGGATGGTAAGCAGGGGACTGGTCCTCGCTCTTGTTGCCTCAACTAGACGAATACAATGGGTCAGATCTACTATCACGGATTCATAGTTATCGCCCATTGAGTCTTTCGACCAGCCCTTTAAAACTGTTCTCATAGCTGGAATCAAGAGAAAATTTAATAGAATCTACTTTAGAATTAATAAATTCTACAACCTTATGTAGAGCTTCTAGATCCTGAGTCCAAATGTCAAAAACATCATCAATAAAACCTCCAAAGATGCGGTTCCTTCTTATATGTATCAATGTTAGGCCCGATCTGCCTATCCGTCCCATCTGCAGATGGGCCTGTCCCGTTTACGGATTGCCAAACGGGAGGCCCATCTGCAGATCGGCCTCCCGTTTAGCGATCCACAGATGGGACAGTCCCGTTTGCGGATTTATTGTTGCTTCCCATCTGCAGATCGGACAGGCTCATCTGCGGATATATTGTTAAATGAAACTTGAATAAAGGAACCGTATTTTTGTCACCAACTTTTATTCTATGAACTACTTTGGCTATTCTAACCTGCAAAATACAAACTAAAGTTGCTACAAACTTTCAACAACACGGAGTCTTGTATTTTAAAAATTTATTATTCAGCTGTCCTTTTTATTACCACACAATAATATAAGTTTTTCCATGCGATCAGTAGCTTAATGTACAGTTGGGGTGATATCTCGAAATAATAGGGATTAATTGTTGTATACACTTTGTCGAAATTTGTGTCGTCTAGATTAGGATATTAGGTGCTTAATCTCTGCCACTCGTTGGGATTACTGTCTGCAGACCTTAGACACAGCTTCAAACATATTGGATTTTTCTTTGATTTTGAGTAGAAATGAATGACAAAGATGAAAATGTATGGAGTAGTTCTTTGATTTGGAGTAGAAATGGGTGACCGGGATCGAAATGTATTGAATATTTGGTTGGTTTTGAGTAGAACAGCAAGAAAGTAATTTATGCTAAAAGAAAACATCCATTTTATCAAAAAGAAAGACAGTTGAAAGTAAAAGGAATAACATTTTATACAATAGATATATTTAAAACATTTTTAAATTACATTTTTAGGAGTTACCAAAATACCCGCAGATGGACCAACCGTTCCGATCTGCAGATGGGAAGCAACTAAAAATCCGCAAACGGGAGTGTCCCATCTGTGGATCCCCAAACGGGAGGCCGATCTGCAGATGGGACTGATCGACAGATCGGGCCCAACATCAACATATTTTCTTCAAAGATGAAGACAACTAGATAAGCATAAGAAAGGATCACTTTGCAAGGTGAAATAACATCTACAGTAAATAAAATGCTCTCTAGGGGTACACGTTTGTGTTTTTGTGGTTGCAGCAAAAAAAGCATTAGCATCTTTAATGTAAGATCTTGTCGAGATTACAAAGGGTTTTAGGAAGAAGTTCACAAATTGACTTATCCTTCGGCGGGATGACCGGTCTCCCTGGCGATGGGAATTTCTTCTGGTGTGTCTTGAGTAGCAGATACAATCTAGAGGTTCGGGGTTGGAATTCTGTTAAGTATCTAAAAGTCTCCAAGCTGATTTCCTTTTCAACTTTGAAACGATGTTCCAAAAATTATCAGGCCTTTTTTGTAGAAGTTAAGTGTCTTACAACACGTTATTTTTTATACACCTTAGTGTAAGGTAAATGTTTATATCCCTTATGGGGACATTATTCAAATCAAGTACTACCACTTGTGTCCCCGGTTTTTGTTTGTTTGTTTGTTTGTTTTTTTTTTTTTAATCATACGGATTTAGACCGTAGTTAAATCCAAGTCATAAGTGCCTGATAAGTATGAAATATATGAAAGCGTTCTGATTACTGATTTGTGGTCCATTTATTTGATTACTTAAACTTTACTGTTTACACAAATGTGTAACGTTGATGAGCGTTTTCTGGAGACCATTTTATAGAAAAATAACTTTAACTGCAATTTGACCTTGGTCGTTGAGGTAAATAAAATTGCGGATTGACCGATACCTTTTGATCCTCTATACGTGTGCCAGATTTAGTTTTGCTTTGTCAACTAGTGTAGGAGTTTTCTGGAAACCATCCAATGGAAAGAAAAGAGAAGAAGGAATGAAAAAGGGCAGAAACTTCCAGAATAACTACAAACTTATTCACAGTTTGCAAGTGAGAATAACGTGTTGAGATCAGTTAACTTTGTTATTGAAATGTAGAAACGACAACAATGCTCTAGTGCTCTATAAAATATACTAAACAAATGTAGAAACGCAACTTTGAAACCTGCAAAATGTATTGCGTGAGAAATATTTAAGCTTCAATATAATGACATATTTTAGTAGCAAAAATTCTAAGCTTTCTTTTTCTGAAAATCAAATCGACCTTGCGTCAAAAGCGACGATGTCACGCTTAATTTAACCCATGGTATTAATGTGCAGTGTGTCTTCCACGAGAGTCCGTTACTTCAATTTATCTGCGCCGCAGGACTCTCATCAGATTATGTATTTTGTAAAGTGGAGTGCAATTCCACTTCTCCACAAGCGCTTGCTTAAGCTCTGGCAGTGTATCAGGTGGGATGTTGCGCTCGCGCACGGCTTTTCAAAGCACATCCCACGCGTGTTCAATCGTTGAAAGATCCGGCGAAAAAGCGGGCCAGGGCAAGACCAGGACCCTTTGCGCTTGAAGACACTGTTGCGTAGCTTTTCGCGCAGTGAGGATGTGCGTTGTCCTGCTGTAGAATTAGATCATTTTGACACACGAAAAGAGCCGCTAATGGCACCAAATTTGTTATCGATACTGTTCAGCGTTAAGAATCCGTTGACAAAAACGGAGTTCAAGGCGATGAGGAAACGATATGCCTGGCCATACTGTCACACTTTGATTGCTGGATCGGTTTCTTTCTTGAACGCAGGCGTCGCTAAAGCGTTCGTTCATTCGGCGCCAGGCGAGCAAAAAGGACTTCGATCCATTGTCTCTGTGTCCAGTGGAGATGTGCATCGATCCATTGAAGTCGTGCGTGTTTCCTGGTGGTGGTGGGGGGGGGGGGGGGGTAACAGCAATTCTGGATAGAGGCGGCGCTATCGACTGTGCCGATTTCTCAGTCTGGCTACAGACACGGTTACTGTGGGTTTCAAGAGAGGTCTGGCAGTAACTGTTGCTGGAAGAGAACGGTCCCGGAGATGTGACAGACGTATTGTTCGGTCCTGCCTGGTGGTAGTAACCTGCGGTATCCGCTATCGAGGGCGGTCTGCTGTGGACCAAGTTCCCTCTGAGCGGGTTCTTAGGCGTGTCATGGTGGATTTTGCACTCCAAAAGCTCTAGCGACCACTGAGGCAGAATTTTGAATTTGGAGCATGCCCATCGGGGTCTAGGCTATTTGGCCCCCGGCGATTTGGCCACAGTTATTTGGCCCCGGCGCTTTGGTCCTCTAGGCTATTTGGCCCCTGTATGGCCCCTATCCGATGCAAAATTAAGGTGAAAAAGCTTTAAAAATGACTATCTCAATTCATCAGATAATATTTTAACTTCATTGCTTAACATGAAAAGATCTTTCATCTTCATTTGATCTCGACCATAAAACCAAGGTAAATTTGTTTGATTTGTTTGCTACCATCGCAATTACCTACCTCATTCAATCAAACATTGTTATTTATCAGGGGTTTAATCCCATTACATACCTGAGAGAGTCATTGAAGGATTATAGAAATAGATTAGATATGACCTGGGATTTATTTGTAACAATTCACCAGAGAATGGTGGATTAAGGTGGTTGAAATGGAAACAAAATATATCATTCAAAATGGAATTCATTGATACAGCTCGAGGTGGTCCAAGGCTTTTCTATGAAGGCTTTTTGTACGTGAAACAAAAGCAATTGGCAAGTGGTGCTGTGTCGTTCGAGTGCGAGAAGCGAAAGAGGAATAAAAATTACAATGTCGGATGTAAAGAACCCCTATATAATTAGTGTAACTACAACTTGGTCGATTAAATTGTAGATATGTTTTGTAACAATTAATGAATATATGGATATAAATATTTTTCATTTGATGGGGGCCAAAAAGCCGGGGATCAAATAGCCTAGAAGGCCAAATCACCGGGGCCAAATAGCCGGGGCCAAATCGCCGGGGGGCAAATAGCCTGATCCCGCCCATCGCGCCTTCGCGCTGAATTGCAATCAGTCTTAATTGGCATTACTTGGGCTTACCAGATCATGCCGAAACTTCGTACAGCGTGCCGACTATGATTTCCGATTTTAACAGCGTGAGTTCTATTTTTACTTCAGCATGCCATAGAGTGCCACGAGGCAAAGGGGTACTTAAGTTCCGCGACCCTTAATTCCCGGTATTCGAGTATCTCTAAAGTAATCTGTCGAAAAGAACGTATTCAATTATGGCGTAAAATGTTCATTGATCAATCACATCAATTTTCTTGAGCGCTGATGTGATTTGAAGCCTGCCGTTTTTATTGAAATGAGAAAATAAGCGACTCAAATTTATTTTACCTGGCAAAACTACTCTGATTGATGCTTGAAATCGTGACTAAATAGTTTCACGCCCTAATAGATCACTTTCGTTTTTGACAGTGCTTCCAAAAATACGGCGAACGCCAAAATTTCATGACTGAAAAGAAAAACAAGAATCATTCATCTTCTGGGACAAAATGTAAAAAAGAGAGAAAATACAAGACATTTGAAACTATTTACTTCAAAAGCAAATTGGAAAAGACAGGAAACGACAGGTTTTCGCATACATTTAAAGAACGTCATAATAACTTATAGTTCATATGTCAATGACTTAAAAAATGTGTGATTTTCTATTTCCTTTTTTTTTTTTTTTGGTTTTTGTTTTTGCTTTTTTCTTGTTTTTTTTTGTTTTTGTTTTTTTTTTTCATTTGCTTCGGACAGCTGTCCGTAATATATCCCAGCTGTTTTGAGCTCATTCGCCTAGGCCACCAGACATTTACACCTAAAATTACAGCTGCATGATCCCTGACAGATGCTGCCACCTTTTCCTGACTGGCCAATCAATCTTCTGCAACACCATAGCCTGTGAAAGAATTTTCTTCAATAACAAGAAAAGCTCCTCTCTTTCGGCATAAGGTTGAACAAATAGTTCCCCGTTGCGGATACCATGAGGGGTTAGAACAAAGCAGTTAAGGTAATTGTTCAAGAACTGAAGCTCTGTTATTTAAGTCCAGGAGCATCCAATTTCTGTGACGTTACTTTCGCGAAAACACTTTTCTAGCCTCCGTGAAATCCAGCTGCAGCTATATAAGTAGCACGTAAGGATAAAAATAGTATTTGATGTAAAGCTGTGCTAAATTGCTTTTAATTTCACGTCCGTCATTGTCGTGGTTGAGAAATGAATTAAAACAACAACTATTCGTTTACAGATAGAGTGTTACACTTTGAAACGCATACAGCTTTATGCATTGCTAAGATGCACATAGAACGAAACCTTCAACGGATTAATACGATTAATTATTCGGCCCAATAACTAAGCATCGTTGAGGGGGTGGTCAAAAGGATAGGGATGTTCATCTGATGACCGCAGAGAATCTATATTTCCCCAAAAATGAAACAAAGCGTCTAAAAACAAGATTTATTTGTAAGAAGAAGAAAAAAAAAAAAACAAGACATTTGCGAGTGCACAAAACCTCTCCTTTTTATGTATTCCAATAGCCCGCATTGATTTGCCTTATCTCATGCGGCGTGCCACACAGAAAACACTGGCGGCTCACGCAACAGCTCATTGTTCACTGCTGTAATATCGCCCATGTCTCGTATAAAATTACCATAAAAAGCACAACTTAACAGGCATCTTTTGCTTGAAAATTTCACACAGCACAAGAATGGAACAACTCCCTCCCCCCTCCATCCCCATCCCGGACACCAACCCATGCAAAACTTCGACTTTCTAGCACTTCGTGTGTTTGACGAGTTGCGCGGAAAAGATGATGTTGCACTGGGAAAGCGAAACTTTCCAAGTGTAACTAAAATGCTTTAGCAGGTGCATGAAGCATTGGCAACAAACTGCGCATGCGTCAACAGAATATGTATATATATATATATGTTCTCCAAAGCCTATGTTGCTCGAGTGTGGGATTCCATCCAGTGGGAAGTAATAGGGGGACAGTCGCAAACACTAAAAATAAACCTTTACTGTTTTTTAATCGCCATCACAAAACGGTCTTAAAACAATAGATGCAAACAAACCAATTCCAAGCATCGAAAGTGCACACTACCTGTGTGTGGCTCACATGACAAACCACTGATGGTGTTATATTGTAGTGAACCCGGCTGAAGATGTATGAACCGAACGTAACAACAGCTGTGTAAAATCACCTTAAATGTAAGGTTTTTCTCCACAAAACGCGCAAAAGCACCACTAGTTACTCTGTAACAAGAGTCCGTTTGATGGTATGACGGACCGTGTCTCCGCCTTGTCAGGTTTGCTGCTTCTTGCCCTTAAAGTTGAAGTTTTGGGCCCTGGAAACCACCCTTCTGTTTGCCTATGGCCCTGGGCCTTGGGAGTGGGTTTCAGCAAACAAAAGAATTTAATCAGTCATTGTCGTCTCCGCTGCAACAGAGATACGGAGGGCAGTCTCGTCAGCTCTTTTTTGGCGATGTCTTTAAGGTAAAACTTGATAAAAAAAAGTTGGGGAACACCTACAACCTGTTCGAACGAAGTCATATTGTGGAGAGCTCTGAGTGAATTTTCAAATTTGGCGGGCATGATTGGGCTTCAACAGGTGTGGAGAGGGGTCGGCGTATTCTCAATGCGGCCAGGACAGAAGACTTTCCTGACAAGGGATCGGTATGGTCTTCAGGGCCTTGCAATGAGAACAAAACAGAAGCTTCGGTATATCAAGGGGGTACCAAGGAGTGGCTTTAGGCCGATTGTCCTCTGTAATACTGGGGGGGGGGGGGGGATGGAGTGCATCCACTGCCCAAGCTGCCTGGTGCTGGCATGGGGTGATGAACCTGAAGACCTGATCCGCAAACAGATCCAGGGTAGGGGGGAGTCCATGGTGACTGACGCATTAGCCAATGAAAAGAGGACTGGGCTAGAAACCACTCCATGTGAATGACGGTGCAGGCCAGGTTGGCTAACACATGGAATTTCCCCCCTAAGTGATATAGATCCGGCATTAGCGAGCATATTAAAAGATTTGAAAGGTTAGGGCAGATAGCTGGGAGCAACCTGGTGCATGTATATTTTATATTATAACCTGTGCCATGTCCATTTGGAATGATCACGAGAGATCTATGACCTATCTGCAACCCCTCCTCCACCCCTAGATTTCTTTGGAATTAGAAAACTAGCTGAACAATATCTATTTGTTTTCTGGCCTGGTCTTTCTCTGAGCCCAGTTGATAGGCTGTTGCTAGATTGTCTGGAGCTTGAGGAACACGAGAGATGAATGGCTTTGAAACTCGAATCTGGTTGGAAGGAGAGGGAATAACCGTCCTTGACTCAACGGAAGACCCCTCCCCCCTTTGTGGAGCTCCGATCTATTCACAAGACCACCGGAGCTTACTATAGCTTCCCGCCTACATTCAAGAAGACGTTGGTTGACAGTAAATTTTCAATTTTTAGTCTTCAAAAGGGGGATGGGGATCGTCTCTATCTAGGAAAGGCGTGACACATGACCTGCGCTAGACCGGCTATTTCTTATGCAGATACCCAAAAAGGCCCCTCTCTTATTGCTTCTGTGGATGGCGCGATTGAGGATTTACTGTATTCCCCTGACAATGGATGGGACGTCTCCCCGCTGCTGCAGGATCTTTCTACAGGCGTTACCCCTTGCCTTGAGAACCCAGAAGGCCCACCTCCTGTAAGGGCAGACTCTTCCGGTTCGGTATCCATCCGTTCTCCTTCCTACTTGGGGCTGTCGGAGCCCTCGCCGGCACCCTCGGACTGCACGTTCCCTATTCGAGGGGATAGAAGCTGTGGAATAGCCTGTGCGTAGGCCTGGTCGAGCCTGGTCGTCTTTCAGAGGTTACGTGGATATCTGGCCTGAAGGGGGATGCCCTATGACTCATAATTATAGAGGGGCATTTTCCGCTAACTAATTGTCTTTGAGCCCCGATACGGCTGCAGTATTGGAGGCGAGTGTGGGGTGAAGCTCAACATTTGCCCAATTGTTGAGAGGGGGGCAACTGGTGCGCGAAACTGTGACTGACAGTTTGCCCTTCTTCCTTGCTTTTGCCTTCGTGTTCTAACCCTGGACCGTCTGCTGCAGCTTATGTAGTTGCCGCAGACTCTGTGGTTGTAGTGACAAAAAGGCCGAGAGATTCATTTGCGTTCCGGAAAGTCGCAGGGATTTGCAAAACTGGTGGGGACAGCTCCTATGTTGGACTACCTAGCTGACCTGCCGACGTGGCGAAACTTGTAATTGCTTTGTAACTGCTTCTCTCTCCATGGGGGGATTGCAGCTTAGAATCTGATTCGGATAGCGACTCAGATGTGTCATACTGCTCATGTCTTGTCCAGGGCCGAGGGTTCGTCTCCTACCGCGATGTTGAGTTCAGCAGTGGCCTCGCCTGATATTGTATTACACAAGTGACATAGTTCACACATGTTCCCTCGCACATATTCCCCAATGGTTTCCAGAAAACTCTTCGTAGCGTTTGAGTCAGCGGAGTTTCATATTTAATACACTTACAAACGGTCATAAGGTTTCAGTGAAACCGCAAGCGTTGTTGACCTTAACCTCACAGATCAAGGTCAAAGTGAGGTCAAAATATGTAAAACGCCTATTTATCACCAGAAGTGACTAGAAAGACCGCTCCAGTCCTAGTTTGAATACATAAACGTATTCAGCTTGGGGTAATTCTGCATTGTGAATCTTCGCCTTGAGGGTCAAAGTCATCGGTCACGTGACCTCGTTTACCGTTAATTTATATCGAAAACGGTAAGAGATTTTGAGCTAATTTTCGACCCTTTGGTTGCATAAGAGATCTCGGTTACCTTGACCTGCTCGGTTATGGTCAAGGTAAAAAAACAGAAGTTGACCATTATCTCGAAAACCGTTAGATATACAGCAATTGTGAGCCAATTTTGGACCCTAAACAACGTTACATAAGAGGTACTTTGGTGACCTTGTCCTTCTCGGTCACGGTCGAATTACCGTGATAACCGGAAGTTTACCGTTATCTAAAAAATGGTAAGGGATAGAGCGATTTTCAGCTCATTTTCGATGCTTTCTGCCTAAACGATACACAAGAGATACCTCGGTGACCTTGACCTCCTTGGTCAAATTCACTGTCAAAAACCGGAAGTTGACCACTGTCTCGTAAAGGGTAGTAGACAGAGCGATTTTGAGCTTATTTTCAGTCATTGGGCCTGAATACACTTACATAAGAAGTACCTTGGCGACCTTGACCTTCCCGGTCACGGTCAAGGTCAAAGCGGGAAGTTGACTATTATATCGAAAACGGCTAGGGACTACTTTGGGCCAAAACCACGACAAAGAAGGGGTACCTGGGTTACTTTGACCTGCTCGATCATAATGCAATACAAACATTTTCTTGTGTGGTTTCTGCAACTAGGTCATTATTTTTCCCACTTGCAAGCAAAGTTTGCAAATGGGTATGCTTTGCTAAGAATTCTGGCTGTTTATTCCTTTTTTCCGTCTCGGAGGTTTCCAGAAAACTCGTCCTACGCTATTTGACGTAGGACGATGAAATTTGACACAGAGATAGAGGGTGACGACATGTCGCGAAATCCGCGTTTTTTACCTTGACCGGAAGTTGACCATTATCTCGAAAACGGTTTGGGATAGAGTTGATCTTGAGCTTATTTTCGACCCTTTGGGCATTAAAGGCGTTAATTTAACTTGACCTCCTCAACGTTAACTTGGCCTCCTTCGCCATGGTCAAGGCCAAAAACCCGTAGTTGATCATTATCTCGAAAAGGTTAGAGACAGAGCGATTTGAGCGTATTTGTGACCCTTTGGCCTAAAAGACGATATATAAGAGGTACCTCGGTGACCTTGACCTCCTCCGTCATGGTCAAGGCCAAAATCCGAAAGTTGACCATTATCTCGTAAACGGTTAGAAAACTGAATTTGATTATTTGTGGCTAAGAGAGGTTACATTATATTTACTTCGATGACCTCATTCAAGATAATAATCGGGAAGTTGATAATTATGTCGAAACAGTTAAAAATTCGTCTTTGACCAGATATATTTTTTTTTCTGGGCTTCTGCCATTGCAAGTGGGTGCCACGCAACTACGTGTAGCGAAATTCGGGCCAGTTCTAATTTCATGAGTGTACTGGTTTTAATTTAAGAACGATTTTTCCGGTGAGATGACCACGGAGATATTTATTAAAGTGTGAAGTAGCGAGACATCCACAGATAAAATGCAGGGTTTTTGTTATTCATAAAACACACAGAAATGTAAATGCATCGTATTGTGGCGAGAGTATGTATTCAGTGTATATAATTAGGTTGTTTTAGAAACAGCCGCGCAATCATGCAAAATAACTTCCTCACAATTGTAAATTTCTGCAAAATCTCATGAACACCAAATTTCAACTAAATGTGGACTAAATCTTGTGTATTCGGAAGTGTAGCAAGAAATAGTCTTATTATAGGAACTTTGGTGTGGTTTGGTGTTTCTTTAATAAGATATAGAAAGCGGTGTTCTTTTTTAAGTATGGAAAAAAATGACATCATTTGTTTCATTTCCTTTATACCATCCTTAAATGTACTCTGGCATTTTCTCTTTGTGGAAAGATATAATTTTACACACAAAAAAAAAAAAAAAAACACACACACACACACACACAGACCATGGAGAGGGCACTCCCTTTAATGCCTTACCACATGGTAGTAACCAATATACAATTGTGATGTAGTTAGGAGAGTGAGCAGTTTTGTTCACCCAAGAGTTGGAATGTTGCACAACGAGAAAACCCTTCAACGCTCTGCTGGTGAAATTGATTTTTTCAAACTATAGCAGCATCTTTTTTTAGCCCCTTCCCCTTTTGCTTGGCGTAACAGCGGGGGGGGGGGGGGGGGGGGGGGGGAGAGGAGGAGGGTTGCCAGGAAACGTTAATAATTTTTTCACACTCTGATTTTCAAAAAGAAAGTTGCTCCCATGTAGCCAGTGAAAATCACCACTTTCGATTAACGTTCAATAGAC
This sequence comes from Protula sp. h YS-2021, assembly GCA_949752745.1. Classification (NCBI taxonomy): domain Eukaryota; kingdom Metazoa; phylum Annelida; class Polychaeta; order Sabellida; family Serpulidae; genus Protula; species Protula sp. h YS-2021. The sequence continues at coordinate 47,263,234 of OX457025.1, read as the reverse complement.
GTCGCACCCAAAGTCGGATCAACGTCAAAAAAAGTCTGTGTCCGGACATCATACTGACGTCGGGAAAATATCTATCTAAAATATCTATCAAGATAGGAACAATTCCTAGTGCGGTCACCCTCCCTCACAACACCCCTACCCTTGGGTCATCCGGTCACGCAGGATGAAGTGTGAAGTTGATTTCCATAAATATTTTTCAAAAATAGGTAGAAAAAAACCCACACACACTCATATTTTACGTCTTAGTTTTGGTCCAGTTTCACAGCAACCTGCCATAGCTACCATTTCCAGTGAGCGTTAACACAAGAAGGTTGCTCTTTTGTTGTGAATGCGACGTCTATGCAACGTCGATTTTTCGACGTCTCTCCAATGCCGATTTTCCGAGGTCTTTTCAACGCTGTACTCAAAACGTTGTTTAGACGCAGAAGAAAGTTGCGTTTTTGGTTGTGACCAAAAGCAACGCCTGAACAACATTAGTTACCCAACATCTGCTCAACGTGATATCATAAATGTTGGTTAGACTTTGATATGTGGTCGCGACCAATCGCAACCGAAGTACAACCAAAGTAAATGTTGTGGATCCATGGTGCAACCTCATATCGACTTCGGATCAGCCTTAGAACGTTTACTAGGCAGTGAATCCACTTTTACGGTGTCCTGAAAATGTCTCCAAAGAAGTGCTTTTATAAGGAACAAAGCTTCTAATATTACATGGCGCATTAAGTTGCTTCCCAAATGACACCTAAGAGGGGCATGTTGTGACGCAGTTTCTTGTAGAGCACATAAAGACTCACCGTTGAGCACTAGAACCTATTATGTTGCATTCCGTTTTTATTTTGTTACTAAAGAGCTCACGGTTATTTGCCTTTCAAATGTCAGTGCTGGAGATGGGGTGAGGGGGGGGGGGTGTTGGGGGGGAGAGGAGCGGGACATCACAAAGGCATCAAATTAGTTCATGCCTTTGTTGAAACCACTGAGAAAAGAGGATGTGTCTGCATAATAGATGATCACACACTGTGACACTTAACATAGAAACCCGCATTAGCTTGCTTAGCTGTGATGTTGCTTGTGAAAGAAGCCTTGGAGAAAAGTTAACATCATACTTTTTTCATATCGTTTTTCTGCAGTATAGATTCAACGTATAACGTGTGGTTTGAAGTAGAGTTGCATCGCACAGTAGCGACATGGGGCTGCTCGCTGCCGCTCACACACCTCTCCCTGCAGCCATCCCTCACTCGTCACATCCCAGCTGCTGTTTGCATCCTATGCCTGTAACGCCTCGGAAAGACGAGTAGACACACGCAAAAAGAGAGAAAAACATTGCCAGTATTGCTGCTACCCTTGCACAATTAATGACGTGAAGATTAACTGAAGAAAAGGTTTCGTGGCCTTGGTCGTTACAGGCATTTTCCACAGGACGACGAAACAGGGATAAATTATTTAGCAGGTGTCTTGTGTGGCAGAGACCCACGCAAAACGTTTCGCCACTCTTCTTCATAAACAGCTAGGATAAAGGGTACCTACTTAAGTCCGAAATACATACGGGGTTATTGGAAACACACACGGGGTAATTCCAAATAGAATACACAATAAACTGCTGTAATCTGAATTCATTGTTGAGTATTTCAGTTTGCTGTAGTGAAAGACCTGTAAAGAGGCCTGCTGTTATATATACAATAATACAGTCAAGGAAATTGCCAAGTTCACTAATTTGGATATTTCATAAGCTGGCCTCAATTAATATAAAAGAGATCAGGATTCACCGTCTTGAATAAGGGTATAGAGACGCAGGTAAATCATGTTTTTAATTTTCAAGCAAAGTTTATTTTCTTTTTATGGACTGGTATGACAAGGAGTTGGGCTGTTGATAAAGTACTTCCCCAAAGGGAGGGAAGCACTTGGTATCTTATCTATTATAATGCGCGTCAAAAAAAAAGGGGGGGGGGGTAATTTTGAGGCCAGATACGATCTGCGCCTAGTGCCAACTCCGCGTTACCTACAAAAAGGGGTATTTCAGAATTTCACTCAGCGTTTAGGTTAAAAAGGGGTTATTTTTTTCCAAATTTGGCACTCCACGCTTAGAGGTTGTTTTAAAAAGCCGTGAAGACGCATGGTAAGCGGTTGGTACATGAGTGGCGCCCTGGGGTACTCCTAGTGTGAATACAGCTGTTGGAGCGACAAAGCTAGAACCAGAAGTAGCTTCAATATAGTGTCACTAGTTATATCACGTAGAGTAGCACAAGCATAAAACAACCGCGGTTTTTTTAAAGTAAATTAACGCACGGTTAAAAGCGTGTTTTGCCCAAGCACACGCTACGAATTTGCTAAAGCTTTCATTTCATTTCATTTCAAAGTCACTGGTTCACTCAGTGTCTTTGTGCCGTTGTTCCGTGCTGAGAAACATCCGTGCTGAGAAACATCCATGCGGAGAAACATCCATGCGGAGAAACATCGGTGCGGGGAAACATCCCTTTACTATGGGAGTCTATGGGAAAGGGGTTTTGCAAGCAAAAGGGGGCACGGATGTTTGCGAGCAAGGCGCTTTTCTCAAAAGTTCTAGCATTTTTTCCGGAAAGGGGTTGTGTTTGAACAACAGATAAGGGGGTTTCAAGTATTCATTTGATTTTAACTTGTGGGGTTTAAGAAGTCAATAAATGAATTGCGCTGCATGTTAATGCAATAAATGATACAAGATGCATGAAATAACTTGATTGTTTCACTTTAATAGAGCAATAGGAATGACCTATACTCCAAGTTCTGGGTGGTAAAAGTGACATTGGGTGGACGTAGAATTTCCCGGATGGAGGGTTTCCCGCGTTTTTGCCCAGAGCTGTTTTGCAAAGTCCGGCTAGGTTCCCTCCATTTTATTCACAGACCCGCGCCGTCGTTTACATTAATGCTTACAGTAACCCATGACCGTGAGTACACTTCAGTTTGCATTCGGGGATTACGGGATTACTTTAGGGGTAGTGCAGCGGCATTCGCAAGATAACAGCCACGAGCTTTGTGTGTTGAGAAAGGAGTGGGATTGAGCGAGGAGGGGGATTACGCTTTATTATCTTCCTTTGTTTAGAAAGGAGTGGGGTTGAGAGGGGAGGGTAATTAAGTAAAAGTGTCATATTCAAAAAGGGGCTTTATTACACAATACTCAGCTGACAATTTCTCAACAGTTAATACCGCAGACCTATAATCATGGATGTGATTTTGCCGATTTATTTTCAAATTTGATTCAACTTCGCTTAAAGAAGGTAGCTTTTTGATGAAGAATCAGATTTATTCAGTTTTCAACACCAAGGACTCTGTTACAATACCAGTTGGGATTAGGGATTATTCAGGACAACTGTAGGACAACTGACTAACGGACAACTGACCAACGCCTTAATAAAAAAAAAACGGACAAGTGACCAACTTCAAGATATTTTGCGTTTTTTTTCGCTATAGGCAAACCTTATTCCGGAATAACATTTAAAATAAACAAAATGAAAGAAGGAAAACCTGCATCATAAGTATTTTCTTATAATCCCCTGACTGTCATCGCGTGCCAGCATTATGCGAGTATTAAATGGCAACAGTAATCTCCGAACCTGTGCTGCACAAAAGGCCTTAATCCTTTGCAGTCTTAGGTGTCGTCTCAGGGGTTGTAGGACAAAATGGCAACTTACATAATGGCAACGGACATAATGGCAAGCGGACAAAATGGCAAAGTGCCGGGGCGGGCAAAATGGCAACTGAAATAAAAAAGACGATATTTCAACTGAACTTTTATTCAATCCAATGGAATTTAATGACTTCATAAATAAACATAATTGAAGGGGTCCATGTATAAACTTGATAACTCCACTTATCAGGAAAATGCACTATTACTACCACGGTATTTCTTGGCCTCTGTTTTATTACATATGTAAGTCTTACAGCTCAAAACCGATTAGAAGTGGGCATTTTTTAGGAAAACATATGTTTGTTACCAAAATTTCAAACCTTAAAAGCGTTTTTCTCCTCTGCTTTGTTATCAGGTTTATGTATGGACCCCTTCAATTGAATTCCTGTGTAATGCATCTATTTAGATAGTCACTTAGCCAATCAGTTCACAGTTCTCATTTACTGCTCTGGAACATTTCCCCGAGGTTTCCACCGAATGTTGTGCCCTGCTCCAAGCAGAAATTGCTCAACAGTCTTGCTACCATTTCTGCAGTCCTCGCGTAGCTGGCGAAGTCGGACCTGGAGCTGACTGTACACCCACTTTATGCGCCTAGGTTGTTGTGTTCCGCGCGCGATTTTCGTTATGGTGGTGGTCACCTGTGCAGTTGAATCAGTGTAGGATCTTGCATATCCTTTGTTATTTGCAAAATTCCTTTGCAATCTGTTGAGCGCTTGACACATCTCCACCTAATAGTCCTGGAAGTTGCAATTTGTTTTGTGAATGCAAATCCATCCACAATTACTTTTTGACCACCTTTGTTATTGATAAGAAGCTCCATTATTTATCCTTGTAATTTCAATTTCGTAATTGAAAATATTTTGAAATTATGAACTTTTGTTGCCCTTTTATGGCCACACTAACCCAGCCAGAGTGCATGACGTCTACAACTTCGGATTACCGTCGGTTTGTTTTAGTCTAAATCCCAGACCGTACGGCGACCACACAGGGGTATACTACTCCGTAACCTGCCACAAATGTGCAGCCAGAGTGGATGAACAGTGTAGTTTTGGGCCCCCTTTGTTTGTTTTATTCCACATAACCAGGCAGTTAGATGGCAGGCAAGTTTCGGGCCGCCCTCCGCCTTGACATGAGGCGGATGCACCGTAAACTAGTTGCTTTATTGTGCGATTAATCGAATATTTTTTATTCATTTTTATTTCTTTTTTTCTTAAGTTGCAATTCTGTCCTCTTTGCCCCTTTGCCATTATGCCCGCTTGCCATTATGTCCGCTGTCATTATGTCCGTTGCCATTTTGTCCGTACCGCAACTCTTCTGTGGCTCTTCGAAAGGATGCGGCTCTGGTCGTGATCAAGATCATGCTAGACGCTCTTGGCCAACCACAAAAAAGCGCACAAAGCGCAATTACGCGGAGTTCCAAAGGCGCACCCAAGCTCTGTTGAAGGACGACGCCGAGGGACGTAAAACGGTACAGGAGATACTGAGAGGAATTGGACACAGTGTTCGTTTTGTATAGTAGCTCTGTTTTTCTGTGTGTGAAGCAATCTTGCCCCCCATGACATATGATATGGGAGTACCCTCCCGCGAGTGATAAGTAGCCTGTTGAATTTATTTCTCCATGCATTTAGTAGCATGCGGGAAGAAAGAAGCAAATAAAATAAAAGAGTTGGTCAGTTGTCCGTTTTCCATTAAGGCGTTGGTCAGTTTGTATGCACCCCGCTTATAACCATCCTCCGTCTGCTGCACGAAATGCTGTTGCAGATACACCTGAGATCAGCTGCTGAGTTGATTAAATAATGTGAATTAATCTTATTCAATGAATGAAGGGAACTACAGATTATCCAACTGCCAAAGGCTGTCAACATGCAGAAAAAGAATAATCTTTTATATTTTTACATTTATTCACACGCAAATAAGCTGAAATGAAGGTGCATTTTCATCAACTCTTCAACGAGAGCCAAACTGAACGATCTCTTCAAAACTGCTTTTGCGCAATTAAAGGTACTTGACAGATTTTTGTTACAAATGTAACAACCAAAATTAACCTCCTGTTTATGTGCCCGTAGGAAACCACTCAAAACATCGTCCCGACACTTTGGGATCAGCAGCTTTGAGCTGAGGATTAACCTACTCAGAAAACTGTTACATTACCAGACACTAAAAGGCATTGATAGATACTAACAGAGCGTTTTGATTATGAATGAGCAATTGAACCAACTTCATTGTAGAATGCCAATCAAGTACTTGTAATGATTGTGCAAAACCGGTGTTGAAGAGGTCGTCCAGTTTGACTTTCGTTGAAGAGTTGATGAAGTGAATATTTACGTTTAGTTTGGTATTATGTTTATCATCTATGAACCAAATTGCCTTTTCACCTAATATAAATAATAAAGGGTGTAAAATGATCCTATAAAACGTCGCATTTTATTTTACCTGATCTTAATCTTAATCTTAAGCTGAGTGTGCCACAGTAACACCCTCCACCTTTCTATTTCTTAATCAAAACCGATCTTTACATTGCCTGTAAAATAGCAATGTTAGAAATTAAATTCCAGCTGAATGTGAACCAATAAAACAACGCTAAATAATTATGGAATTTTTCCAGATTGAAAACACACACACTTCGCATTTTGTGATGCAGTTGTTAACTCCGCCCTATGGGAAGAAAGACCTTATTCCACTCACCATTTTCTTTTTTGATCTCGCTTTCCAAGGCAAGAATCTCACCCTTCTCTCCACTGATGCTAATGCTAAGAGAAAGATACGTGGCATTGCTTGGCGAAATAACCTCGTCCTGCCTGGAATTTGTCGATTTTTAGTCACTGCACCAGGAGGCAAACTTATTCCATTGCGAGGTGTAAACGTTTGAGGTCGACTGCTTGTGAGTGTTTAAAAGTTTCTCCACTATCTGTTTAGTAAAAAAAAACGTGCTCTCCAGTAGATGGACCCTGCCTTTAGTTTCTCTTCAGTGAAGCGATAATCCAAGAAATCCGTCACAACTGCGGGAGAAGCCTGATACGGATCTGATTTAGACTTCCGGCACCAGGAGGCAAATTTATTCCATTGTGACCTGTAAACTGTCGCTGTGGATTGCTTATAACTGTTCACAATTTTCTCTACTACTTGCTTAGAGAACCCTTTTTTCTCCAAGAACACTGGGTTAGGTACCACAAGTGTAGTTTCAGCAAGTGGGGGAGGGATGGAACTGCTGCCAATGAGGTTGAGACAAGAGCTCCTTGTGGCAAGGTATTGGAATGGATTTGGTTACCTCGCAGCGGAGGAGTAGGGTGAACAATGGCGCCTCTGAGGAGCATGGGGCTACCAGGAGAAGGGCTCGTAGTCTCAACTCGATTATCCTTTGAAATACTTTGTGAAGACTTCTTGAGGGAAGGCATAGAGTACTTCGTACATGAGCCATTTGCATTTCAGTTCGCCCACTGAACAGACTGTTTGATGCGATGCGGGGAAATGAACCTGAGAAGCTGTGCTGTTAGTGCATTGGTGAACAGTCTACAGTCGGAGGTGACACCCTTTGAAAGGATGACTGGGCCAGACATCATTCTGTTGTGGATAACTTGACCTGTTCTGGAGGCCAGGTCAGCTAGTACATTGAGTTTGCCTGAGAGGTGATAACGATCCGATGTTGTCGGGTCAGCGAAAGGATTTGGGAAGCCACAGCCGAGAGTTAGAGGTATCTGGTCCTACCCTGTCTGTTTAGGTACACTTGCTGTGGAGTTGTCTAGGAGTATTAGAACACTCCTGTCAGCAAGTCGTTTGGGTAGTTCTGTAGGGCTATCCGAACTACTCGAAGCTCCAACCAGTTGATATGATACCTGTGTAGGAAAGGGGGAATTTTCTCAACATCTGACCCTGAGAATGGATCCCCGAGACTTCCCTGTATGCATCTGTTTGGAGTCTCTGGGGGTGGGAGTGAAAAGATATTCCCTTGTTCATGATCTCTGGATCGCACTACCAAAGAAGTGAGGACGGAGCTGGTTTTGGGACCATCACTGTGACCCTGGATGGTCTTTCCTGAACCAGAGCCCATCTTACCTGACTCTGGAAAAGTCTGTAGTGCAGAAGACCCAGCGCCTCGTTTTCTCGGTAGTCACTAGGAGGCCCGAAGTGACTCCATGGATTGTAAGCTTACCTTTGATCTGCGGGGATTTTTCAGATGGCTCGTGCAATTTTTTGTTACTTTTCCTTAGTGGGGAACGCTGGGGCTAACGATAAGTTCCATCGTTCTGTCAGGAAAACAATATCGTGTTTTAGGGTGAACTCGGACTTCGACAGATTTACTACGAGGCCTACCTGTGCAGCCTCTCTGACCAGTTTAGTCATCTGGTGATCAGCTGTTTCTTTTTGGGCGTGAGCCAGAAACCAATCGTCCAGGTACTGGAACACTAACGTGTAGCTTATAGCCGAACCCATGACTTCAGGACCCTTATGATCTTTGAAAACGGAGCTGTGAAAATGCCGAAGGGAAGTGCCAGAAATCAGAAGCGTTTTTGCATTATTTGGACGCATAGGTACTTAATGGTTGAATGATGTAGGGGAACGTATGGTGATAAGCGTCGGATAGGCTTGGAAAGTTTCTTTTATTACCGGTGTCGTATCCGTTTGGAAGGAAGTTACCTGCAGAAACTCGTTACAGGATGAGAGATCTGTGACCCTTGACTTTTTAGGTACCAGAAAACCCTGCTGAAATAACATGTCTGGTTTTCTGGCATTTCTCCTATGACCCCTTTGACCTGGAGGTCCTTTAGCAATTGCTGTAGGACTAGACCTTTCTGCGAGCCCTGAGTGGCTAGGTTGTCCAGTTCCTGGTCAGCTAGGAGAAAAGTAGGTTTGTGACCGCTCAGAACCATTTTGAACGGAGTTGGGTAGCCGTTTCTGAGCCATCAAACTACTCTTCGAGAGACCCCTCATTCTCCCCAGGCCTGCCAGAACTTGCCTAGCCTTCCGCCTCCGGGCAAGGAGGCGTTGCAGGACAGTAAATCTTTTGATTCTTCTAAGCCAGAAAAAGTATCGCTAAAAGAGGAGGTCGTCTCCTGGCGCTACTTTCGTTGGCTGTTGTCTGTACTGATGTGTGTGCTGTCCTTCCGGCTTGCTGTCCCCTGCCAGCTTAGCCCTCTAGGGCCCTCTAGGGCTGTTCTGATGGAGCACGCCGTGACTTGTTGCGTTTTGCTGGTTGGCGAAAGGAAGCACGTGATATCCTGGACATCAGGGCAAAATCCTGAGACAGCGAAAGGCTTTATTGTTACTCTTTCCACCTCTGCAGGGGGGAAGAGTTCTTTCACGCAGAGGATGGGGGCGTGGCATAGGTCTCGTGATCCTTTTACACTGGACCAGCAGTAAGGTCGGGGAGCTTCATCACATTGCGCGTCGTGAGGGACAGACACTCCAGGAGCTTGCAGGAAACCGGATCACTGAGACGTAATTTCTCCCTCTTGCTCTTAGGGCTTTCAAACTCGTTCGAGCGCACAATTACAGCATTGGCAATACCTTCATTTGTGGCCAGTGAGATGAACGAATCATGTAGAGAATGAGTTGTCTGAAGTGTCATCCTTATGCGGGTCATCCCTCTCCAGGCAAAGCGTACCACAGGGTCGTTCGCGAGGCGGGCTATTTCCTGCATAGCGTCTCTAAAGTAAACGCCTTCGGAGGCTGTGGTTGTGAACGATACGGAGGGGGTTACATCTTCCCCTGGCGATGAGAGATGAGACAGGGAAGGGGTCGTGATGGGGCGTCGTCCCGCCGTCGCCGGGTCTCACTATAAACCTTGGCCGCGGCCTGGTGACCGTCCACCTCACCGAGGAGTAATCGGAAGTGTGCTGGCAAGGGGAACTCTTTCGTTTCTTCTTCGGCCTCGTCTACCCCGATTCCTCCTCGTCAGAGTCCTCTTCCGCCTTTTGGTGAAGCTTGGAGGTCTGTTGGGTAGCTCCTTCCATCGGTGGCATATAAATCTTGTTTATTAGCGGGAATAGTCCTAGGGGAAGTGTGCGTATGGCGAAGCTCGTCGTCTTTTTCCAGCGCCAAAGCGGACACCTGCCCCAACGGTGAGAGGCCTGAGGTGACCTCTTCACTGGCTGCCTCCAATTTTAATCCTACCCTGGCGTTAGCACGGGGGAGCGAGGGGTGGAGGTCAGAAACTGTATCTCCAGTATGGGACGTAAGATCATGCCAGAAGGCTTAATCCTCTTGCTGGGGAAAAGTCTTGGTTTTTGCCCCTTGACTGTTTGTTACAGCTCTGGTATCTGACGTTGGAGTTGTGATTGCAGCGACAGTACCGCAGGCAAGTTGCGCTGGGTCACTTGATATAGCTTGTAAATGCGATGGGGAACAGTTAGTCTTGTGTTGGAATGCCTAGTTGGCCTGGTGCTGTTGTAATGGTGGACCCTGAGGCCGTAAGGTTGGTGGTAAGCTGCTGTTTTTGGGGGATTTAGGTTTTTTATCTGAAACAGAACGTTCTTCCGGGCTCGGTCGGTCGGCAGCCCATGCTTCATATTCATCACTTGACACTTGGTTCAGGATTACAGAACTTGATTTTTCATAGTATCCACTACAAACTCTGGCGTGATGAAGGAGGCCAAAGCTCTGCGTGTGTTCCTTCTGCAGTCGTTTTTATCCCGATTCCTATAGATTGCCTTCCACCCCTTGTGGGATAAGTGCGTGCACTCGGGGAAGGTTCGTGACTCAACTCAAGTACCAGGCCCCGTCCTCTTTTGCAACGATCGCACACCGAGTGCGGGTTGAGCGAAGTACACCAATGTGAGCACGGCAAATCTTTCTCGGTTCACCACAGGGTGGTTTCTCATGTCAGAAAAGAAAGGAGAGAGAGAGAGAGAGAGAGAGAGAGAGAGAGAGAGAGAGAGAGAGAGAGAGAGAGAGAGAGAGAGAGAGAGACCATGAGAAAGTGTACCTGTTATCACTGACATGCAGTATAAATCGAACACTTAAATTATCGCTTCAAGTTTTATACAGTGACATAGGTGCGATTGAACCATCCTAAATTGCCATGAGATAACAATTTAGATTTTCGGCGCATGTTCCCATAGGCACCCATGTTCCCTTAAAATCCCATGGTCCCATGTTCCCATATGTCCCATGACCTACGATCCTATGATCTCATACAGTGTCATGGTTCCATGTTCCCATATGTCCCCAAGCAGAGACATCGATATAGAACATGAAACCCTAAGGGTACCATGGATGTTTTCGAACGCCTCAGAAATGGCTTTTTTTTCTCCCGGACAGAAATCCGTGATGCAGAGCTTGCTCGTACAACACCGATACTGTTCCATTGCGTGCTAGCTAAAGCAAAAACTGGCCATTGCTGCTGTGGCACAGTCAGCTGAATATATTTTGGAATCTATGCAGGCAATGCTGACTCTAAAGAATCATTACAACTCCTAGAGGTGTGTGCTGGAACCATTAAATGATTCTTTTCGATCTTGTAGTTTCATTATGGAGAATAAAAGGCGCATAAAAGTTACAAGCACTGAATGTGCCCTTTACTCGAACCAAAGTTGTCCAAATTTCGGATTATGATAAGTTCTTTATTAGTTAAATAAACTAAAATTAAAGAAACTTGGCACCTTTTCACTGGTTCTCCAACGCAAAAGTCGTGGAAGTTACAGAATGGCATTTGTTTGCAACACTACGCTTAAATGGAATGCCCTTTGTCATCAGTGACGCAATACCAGAGGATTCCCTCATTCTGAGTGGTCGATGGATGGATGGCGGGATAGGCTAAAGAAATCCACCTAAAAGTGGACATAAGCGAATCCGGAGCTTTTGCTAAGTAAAAACAAAGAGAACACTTGTTACACGGACTCAAGCTTTTATCAGCGATTAAGTGCATTTCTAGTACCACCTAAAAGTGCTCAAAACATGTCAGAACAATCTGGATGAGTATAAATGCTTTTTAGATGTAAACACCTGTTCCTTCCCGTCCCTGACCGTCCGATACGGCGCTGGGCGGGAAGGGGGAAGGAGGCGGTCCGTGCCATACCAACCATAGGAACCACGGCCCGCAGGCCGTTAGAGTGCCGTGACAACCCGAAACTGTCCATAAATGGTCCGCAGACGTCTGAAAATGGACATTTGTCAAAAACCACACCACACAGCCTAGAAACACCATAAAGCACTCTTATAGCAAGGACCATATGACATACTGTCTAACTTGCGTCTCACAAAACAAACCAGACCTACGGAGTGCACAAGCATAAGCAAATGTAGCCAATTATGCTGACACAGTACCTGAGAAAAGCTTGACAGCAGTAGACGAAAATGACTTTACACGACTCCTGGGCAATGTTTGCAGTTACAACAGTTGTATTTTTTTTAATTTAGGTGCCAGACTAATACACTGTTGCCTCGAGGAAAATTCAAATAACCGCGTTGTGTGTGGCGGGTGACTTAGAACTGATAAGATGCGTGGCATAAGCAAGATGCCGAACTGCCTTACTCCGGCTCGGAATATCTCAGGGTACTCCCCTCGATAAATCCAGTATCCTCGAAAAGCAGGTTGAAATCCGATATGCGCTTATCGTTTGTTGGGTTGCTTCTATCATTCAGGTGTAGAAAAAAATGGTAATGGAAAAATGGTCACGGAAACAACCGTAAACGGGAAAACCGTAATCGAAAAAGGTTAAATGCTAAAAACAAAAAAAAGGTCACAAAAAAATGAAAATTCAGAACTTTATTGAACTTATTATTATATGACCACTTCTACTTTCCCCGTGATCAAGCTAACAGCAAAACGAGGCAAGCTGAATCACACTCTTAGGACACCTCAGTATAGTGTTCTGGTGACACCTGAGTCGTCTAGAGATTAACTACGTGAGGTAATAAGGCGCTGCTACTCCTGTAGCAATGTCCACAGAGAGATTATAAAAACTCCTGGTATGGATGCAAGGCCTCGGCATCTTGTGGCATTTCAGGCAGTGGACTTTCTTTGATGTTGAGTAAGCATGGATGTTAGTTTCTTTAATAAAAATTAACCCGGATATATTGTGATTAGATGATTTACCATATTTTCCGTTTTTAGCACTTTACATATCCCGTTTACCGTTATTTTCGTTTACCGTTCTTTCGTTTCCATTTTTCCGTTGCCATTTTTTCCGTACTCCCTATCATTTAGTTGTTATTCTAATAAGTTATGTTGTCGCCCCTGTGGCACCCTACTAGTGTCTTAAGTTGTATTCTTAATTTGTAATATTTGTTTTCGGCTTTATTAGGGGTGTTGTCAGGAATGTTCATAAGCTTAAAACACATATCTTAATCGTTTGCAAATACACGCATAACTAGCATTTTCAAGTCTTGTCTCCATTCGATTCAACACCTGAGGTCAAGGAAAAGTTAGTCCTCACCATCCGACGATCTTTACCGCGCTTTTGGCGCTCCGTAAAGACGCCGCAGTTGTTTGTGTAAGAATTGCGTAGGACGCCATGAGAGAGCCACCGAAGAAAGGATACGCAGAAGGTAGTAGAACTGTAGAAGCGCCTTAGAACCCTTTGCGCAAATTACGGATCTTTATACAAAACACTGGAAGACTTTTTAAGGAGTGTTGGACAGTGTATTAGGTTGGCGTTGAATTTGGAACTGTGTGCAAATTTCTGTTTCATAAAAAGAGATTGCGCAGCAGTCAGGAGAAGAAACTGACAGTAGATTAGGAAGCTATTTAGGTGTAAAGTGCTGAGTTAAATTTGACAGTAGATTGGTGCGATAGTTTGTGATTCAGCATCAGTGCTGAGTATAAATTGTCATCAAATGGTAAAACGCGTCAGTGTGAAGTGTGTTACTATTCAATAAATTATTGTGTGTCTTTCTTTGTCTTTTATTTATTTTTCTATAAAGAAAAATAATTTTGTATACAAAAATATTATTTTGGTGGCAAAATGGAAACTGGTAAAATGGTCGAGGTGTGTTGGCAAATTTGAAATTGGCAAAATAGCAATTGGCAAAGTGGTCGTTGGCAAAGTGTTGAATCGAATGCAGACAAGACTTGAAAATATTCGTGAATCCAGATCCCTAATTCTTGACCATGTGTCGAATCGAGTGTGACACGACTTGAAAATATTCCTGAATCCACAAGCCGAATCCAGGACATTACGTCCCCACCAATATCGGCCCCGGACACCTCGCCTCCGCCCATTATGCATCGCCTATTACGCCCGCAGATGGAAAAGTGGACATTTCGCCCCCAAGATTTAAATACGCTATTTCAACTAAAAATTATCGGAGATCTATCATAAGCCATTTCGGGGGAAAATCGGTCGAAGATTTCTTGAGAGGGGTTGGCTACAACATCAGATGTCGTAGTGTCAATAGGGAAAGCTAAGAAGATTAAGATGTGTGTACTCGTTTCACTGACTTAGATAGAACATTTCTTCTGAGATGGGGTATATACAATTTGACTAACCGCAATTTGATCAACTGCAATTTGACCAACAGAAATTTGACAAACTGAAATTTGACAAACCGCTTAATAGAAAAACTGACTTTTGACCAACTTTCAGTTTTAGATATACATAACCTTATAAATCTAGGAGTTCGAGGTTTCGTAAGAAAAAGTAATTTTAAAGAAGTGCTCATCGCACTAAAGAGATGTGCTAATCTCCTCTCTGTCATTGAATGTCATAAGTTTGAGTTCCACGTGCCCCGTTAATCTCCGTAATCCGGCGTTATACAAGGCGTTATACAAACAAACCATGACCTTGTGGAAGCTTTAGTGTCATCTCAGGTACGTGTTTTTACGTGGTTTTAGTATAAATACCGGGATTTCTTAACCAAAAGTTAAACCAAATTTGTCTGCTATTTCAACAATATCAACTGAACTGCAATTTCAACAGCAACAACAATTGCCGAGATGGAAATGTTGACAACCAATCGTGGTGGTCTGAAACTGTTTTTGGATGGTCACATGTATGTGAACCAAATGAAAAAAGAGCAGATCATTAGGTGGTGTTGCGACCAAAAAACATTTGACCATCATTAGTTGTAGAAAAAGACAATTGCGCGTGTGTAAATATGTTCTCTTATCACATTTTCACATTGGTTGAGTTCGTTATCATGTTTTTGTAATAAATGGAAGACGAAAAAACAACAATTTTCTTTTCATAAAATAAATAAATTTTGTTGACAAAATAAAAGACCCAAATACTAATTTTGTTGCAAAAAATAAAATGCCAAAAGATCCCTAAATTAGTTAAATTTTATAATGAAAAATTTGGGGCATTTTGGCCGTAATCATTCTGACCCCGTGCAGTTTTTTTTCTTTTTTGGCGGGGGGGGGGGGCATTTTGGCGGTAGTTATTTTGGCCGTAGTCATTTTGACCTGGATTCCCCCGGACACTTTGTCCCCGCTCATATCGACCCAGCCAATTACACCCCCAGATGAAAAAGTGGACATTTCGCCCCCCCCCCCGACCTTTTTTTTTAAATTTAGACAGGTAATCCAGTATTTATTGTGTTTATTGAAAGTAAAAAAAAGCACAAATCTAGCAGCTGCTAATGGTTTATCTCAGAACTAATTTTCTATCTCAATCAGTGAAACGAATCCAGGTCAAAATGACTCTGGCCAAAATAACTACGTCCGGAAATTGACAAAATGGAAATTGACAAAGTGGTCGTTGGAAAAGTGACTGTTGGGAAGCTGGTATGTACACCCTTGTTGCAGCGGTCATTTACTGGGACATTTTAATAAAAACCTGCGAGGCGAGTCTTACCCTGACCAAAAAAAAAAAAAGCGACAACTGCAGTATACGAAATTTTGGCGAGCGACATGTAGGAAGTGATATTATGGTCATGCTCACAAATTGAACATTTAGGCCATCTGAAATCTGAAAAAAAAAATTGGGATGGTCGCAAGAATACTCATTTTCTTTCCATAGTTGATAAAACATGGCTTAAAATATCAGGCGAAGAAAAAAACCCTTTTTTCTCATACCCCGGCCGGGTCACTATAGTCGCAAAAGAGTTTAGCGGTCGATTCTAAAATATTTTGAGTGAAAAAAAAATGACATCGATCGGCCGACCGAGTGTAAATATATTTTCCTAGAAAGCAGGAAAAGTATTAAAATGAGCTTTTAGAGAAGACGTTTATCCTAAATCTTTTTTTTTTTTTTGCGCTTGGGCTTCGGCACTCAACCTTTCATTCAAGAAACACTTCAAAGCAGCAACTGAATTTAGTAAAAGTCTTACATCGTAGCTTTTATAAAACCAAGTAAAACAAGTAAACTACATTATACGGAAGAAACGAAACAAGAATTTTGGCCAATGCCGGGTCAAAAAAAAAAAAAAAAAAAGAAAGAAAAGAAACTGCCACGGCCGAGTCTAATTTTTATCGAGTAAAAAGGTCGCCGGGGTCGTCCGGACCAGTTAAAAAACAGGATGTGAAACAGGGCCATTTTCTTCCTGGCCTTAGCGATGTTTTGAGGCATGAGACTTGCCCTCTTGTGTCAACAACGCGCAGCGAAGCAATTGACATAAAGCGAAAAGTAAACTTTTCCTCCCCAGCAATTCACGTGAGAGTTTCAAAAATAGACTAAATCCTAAACATAAATTGTGCGAAATGGAAGGGGAATAGAATTCTATGTGTTCTTTATGCACTCTGATAGTCCTGTTGTGCTTAGTTTTGTTAATAACATTGTGAAACATTTGTACTTTGGCTTTAGAGAAAAGAGAGGGAGATCAGACAACTCTAGCACTTTAGGGGAAACAGGTGGTTCGTTTCAAGAGAAAATGTTCTAAAGTTCCATCAGCCTTATGGAAGTTTCTATCGTTGGGAAAAAACAGCAGCAGAATAATTAACAGCGACACCCGAGAACACTGAAACACGGATAATGTGGTTAGGGACAATGGGATATATCGTGTTACACCAGTTTCAAATTTCTCCGTGAAGTGATTTCATCTGCTAGGAGGGGAGGGGGGGGGGGGGCACTTCGCAGCTTATATATGTCATGTATGTCAAGAAAAAAGAAAAGAAAACAAAAAGAAGACACATTGACAATTGGGTGGTTTCGAATACGCCGTCCGTTCCGATTGCCAATTTCGGTAAAATGGAGATTATCAAAAACCTGCAACAAGTCAACTTTTCAAATGTTACGTTTGAGAAGACATGTGAAATAAGAACTAAATTATTTTGTCAAAAGGTGTTTTGCAAGAAGTAAGGTTTGTTTGCGGTGAAACAAGTAAATGTTCGCCATTTTTTTTTTTCAAAAAGAACAATGAATCCGCTTGTATTGTGTTCTTATTTCAAATATGAGATAATTTAAATCAAGTCTTCTGTTTTCGTTCTCTAATGGCAATCGCTTGAGCGTCTTGGCTGCACCTGCACTCAAGAATACATTATTTGGTGGTTATGGATGTTCTGTGTTAATTTGACCATCCGCTTTTTTTAATGAAATCAATAATCTGTACGAGTCTGATTAAAAATTGGGGTCATTTTTTTTTCAAATTGCCACACCGCATGAATTGGTTGTTTCATGGACACGCATGGAATTCTGAGTGAGTGCCCCCCCCCCACCCCTCCATCTCTGAAGCTGCTATTCAGGCTCACTGCATTACATTTAAACTCTGTAAACTGAAGCATCTGCGCAGGTAAATTTGATGGATTAAATGCTGGGCCTGAATTTTAAACCCAACAAACCACCCCCTTTTTTAACCAAACGCGGAGTGCGCAGTTCTGGGATACGGAGAGTATAAATGAATGAATGAAAATCACCCCTTTTAAGGAAATTGGCACGTTTTGTCTCAAAATTACCTCCCTCCCCCTTTTTTTTGGGGGGGGGGGCATGCTATAGCGGGGTACATACAATTTGACCAACCACAATTTGACCAACTACAATTTGACCAACAGAAATTTGACCAACTGCAATTTGACCAACCGCTTAATGGAAAAACTGACATTTGACCAACTTTCAGTTTTAGATATACATAAGCTTATAAATCTACGAGTTCGAGGTTTCGTAAGAAAAATTTCAAAGAAGTGCTCATTTGCATCAAAGAGATGTTGCGCTAATCCCCTCTCTGTCAATGAGTGTCATAAGGTTGAGTTCCACGTGCCCCGTTAATCTCCGTAATCCGGCGTTATACAAGGTGTTATACAAACAAACCCAGATCTGGTGGAAGGTTTAGTGTCATCTCAGGTGCGTGTTTTATGTGAAGTTTTGAGAGGATATGAGATTACCACCATCCAGGTACATTTGGACAGTACTTTTACTTGCAGTGTTATAACGTTTAAATGTTGCTTTTGTCGGAACATTTGTGATTGCTAATGTTTTACTGATAAGTGGTACGAAAAACAATAAATTATGAAGTTGGTCAAATGTCCGTTTTTTCATTAAGAGGTTGGTCAAATTGCGGTTGGTCAAATTTCAGTTGGTCAAATTTCGGTTGGTCAAATTTCGGTTGGTCAAATGTCCTACACCCGGCATAGCAATACATATGATAACAAGTGCCCCCCCCCCTCTCCTTAACATTGAATGACTCGAATGGAATATGAAAACAAGAGACTTTGCATTTTATTGATCCTTCCCTGTGTGTCATCGATTTTTTTTCACTGCAATGTTAGAATTCTGTTTGATCAACAAGCAATACAGCGGATATTGTTTATGGTTTAAGGTACAGCAGGTCTTGTAGCAGTACTTTGAGACAGGATAAATTTAACAGACAGGATAAATTCAGAAGTGGAACCAGAGGCTTTTTCTGACCGATTTTAACTGCTCAAAGTTTGGGGATAAGTACCGGTAGTTCACGGGATATTTTGTCAACAAACTGAAGCAGCCTTAATCAGGTACGAGCGCGGTGTTACCTACTGGTAAGATTATTACCCACCGGTCATTTCCTTTCACACTTTATGACGAGATGATAATTTCCCTTAACATACTGAATAATTGATGATTGGGTTGCCTTTGAGAAATCCACTTCAGTTTCCAATGTTGTGGAGACCAAAATTTGATTTACCGGTAGGGCGGTCACACCATAAGGTGGTGGCCACCCTTGTGGCGTCATTGGCTGTCAGAAAAAGTTGACCCACTGGAATTTGGCCCTCCACAGAGTACACATGGTGACTACGGTAAGGAAAAATACCAAGTCGATTATTCTTCCTTGATAAACGCATAGGAAGAAAATTTATGAAATACGTTCAGCTTTTAAACGATGGCTGGACTCCTTGCTCCACGGGCTCTTCGCCCCTCCGTGAACTGGTTTCACCAGGTCAGTCGGGGGGGGGGGGGGGTGGGGAGGGGGGAGGGGGGACATTGGTAGTCTGTACATATGGATGTTGAGCTATAGGTCAACATCTTCGTATCTGGTCAATGATAGTTCATGTTGATTCCAAAGAAGTCATTATCTGTTAACTTACGCAAGTTGTTTTTTTTAGTTTAAGAATGTTGATGACGGCACTGTCATACGATACATATCCTTTAGTCGTTCCATGGATCTTTTATTAACCTCCCCACCACACACCAGTAAGAAATGCTGAGCTTTAGGTCAACAGTTTCGTTTCTGGTCAATAATATCTTCATGTTGACCCGTAATAAATTAGTAATTGCTTTGTTACATGACTTAGCTGGAGTTTCCATGACAATTATGTGCAAAATCCATCCGATTTTGCGTTCTGGTCAACATTGAAAAAGTATTGACTTGGTAAACGACCAGTCAGATTGCAGATTTACCCAAGTCATGTAACAATTGCATTTGTTTGTGTTACAATCAGGTAGCAGCATACTTTGCCCTAGTTAAATACCCTTTGAAGGTTTGATTTTCTTCGTGAAGTAACATATGCAAGAATATTTGTTGGAGAAATGATATTGTTTAACGATTAATTGCTATACTTGAAAAAAAAATGAACACATTTCTGTATGCAAAGGGGGTGTTCATGAAGAATCAGCTAACAGATCATTTGCTTTTCTGCGCATAACCCCATCCAACACCGTGGAAAATTATGGTTACTTTATAGAAAAATTATAAACCGCATTTAATCAACGAAACTTGACAGGAATGCTGCTTAGAAGTTTCTCTACCAGGCTTAAGTAGGGCGACGTGAACTGAAATGGCCAACGCAAAGGCCAAGTCTCAGAAAACTCAAAACTGCTACTGCCCAACATTTTCCGTCCCATTTTATTTTAAATTTTGACAGAATGTTCCCCAGAATTCTCTGTACAATGCCTTGTTTTATTTGGCAATTTGGCCCAGTTTGCCAAAATATTTAGCTGAAAGGCCAAATTTTGGAAATACTCTTCTGACAAATACGGCCCCCTATTACGCGCGCAAAAAGAAAAAAAAAATAAATAAATAAATAATAACGACCAAATTCAAGAAAAAATGGTCCTATTGCTTACTTTTGGAACTTCCAACACACCATTTTATAGGGTAATGCTTAAACAAGTGCACTTTGTATGTCGAAAATTTTACAAACTATTTTTGATATACAGAATACATTTGTATGTTTGTGGTTGGCATCTAATTATCCCCCGTGAAACGGAGGGATATAGGTTTGAGATTGTCTGTCCGTCTGTCCGTCCGTCCGTCTGTCCGTCCGTCCGTCCGTCCCCTCTTCAAGCTAAGGACTTTGTGGACACCACTTCTATATCAACGAAGCATAATTCAGCTTTCATATTTCATACAGGCAAAATATAGGGTATAAAGATGTGCAACGTCAAGGTTTCAGTTTGATCGAAGCAAAATTGACAAATTGACAGGCTTTTGAAAATCGTCGAAAATAGACATATGTGCACATGTATAGGACTTTGTGGACACCACTTCTATATCAACGAAGCATAATTCAGCTTTCATATTTCATACAGGCAAAATATAGGGTATAAAGATGTGCAACGTCAAGGTTTTAGTTTGATCGAAGCAAAATTGACAAATTGACAGGCTTTTGAAAATCGTCGAAAATAGACATATGTGCACATGTATAGGACTTTGTGGACACCACTTCTATATCAACGAAGCATAATTCAGCTTTCATATTTCATATAGGCAACATATAGGGTATAAAGATGTGCAACGTCAAGGTTTCAGTTTGATCGAAGCAAAATTGACAAAATGACAGGCTTTTAAAAATCGTCATAAATCGACATATATGCAAACGGAGTGGACTTCGTGGGCACCACTATATGAACGGACGTTAATTTGTTCTTAAAGCGCATTAGGTGAGTAATATTTTTAAATGATTTTTATCCTAAAGCTAATTATAATTTCAGTTGTCATATGTCATGATACGGGTGATTGGAAATGCTACACGATTTCATGCGTATAGCATTTTCATACGGTATATAATGAAATGCATTTAGGGTTTCACGGGGGATATTGCTGCTCTCTGACAGCATCTGGTTGTTGTTGCACTCGGGTGAAATTTAGAAGTAAACTAATCATCATCATCATCATCATCATCATCATCATCATCATCATCATCATCATCATCATCATCATCATCATCATCATCATCATCATCCCCTACCCCTGTAAATCGGTTCAGTTGCTTTGGAAACTAACATCGATATATATATATATATATATATATATATATATATATATATATATATATATATATATATATATATATATATATGCGAGGCTTCACGTGCATTTTGTTCAGCGATTTGGTCAAAAAGTGGCCGAAAATTTCAGAAAAACATCTACACAAAAAATATGTGTGTAGGAGTTCTAGTTCAATCACTTTCTAAATTTAGCAAAAATGACTCCAGGTTACATTTAAGCGGGATTGAAGGATTTTGTTTTAGGTTTGGCCAAAATATTGACAACAAAACCAGATAAATTTCTGAAAAAGTGCAAACAATACTGCAGATCCCACATGCAAGGACAGACTGCTTTGAAATTGGCTTGCATTGCTTCGCCGTGATTGAGATTTTTGGCCGCCGCGGAAACCACTAAGTCTAGCCCTGCGAAACCAGAATACATAACAAAGGTTTCGTTATTGTAAGAATAAAAGCTCCTTAAACTTTTTAAAATAATATAATAGCAATCATACAGTATCAGTTATATCCATATACTCAATCGATACAAAGGTTTTTTCAGTAAACATGGTGAGGTTTCAAAAATGTTGGACAGACGTCACACACGACGTCCGATCGACGTCTGATTTTGATTGATTATGGAAGCCGAAAGAACGTTTGCCTCCAGCTTTGGGGAGACATCGGTTATCCTACGTCTAATCAGCGTTGCGAAAAAATAAAAATGGAATTCGAAACAACAACATCAATGTACCATGTCGGGAAAAGTATTAGTCGGGGATGTGTATATGAAGTACGTCAGTTCTGGAACATTTTTCAAAAGTATTTCCCGTGTTTTATGTTGTCAGTTTGGTCTCTTAAGAACCGGCGTGTCAGGGCTGTGAGTTTTGGTGAGCGATAACATGACGACGTTGTGGTTTTGTTGTGACGTTGATAACACGTTGAACTGTTGTTGCGACCAATCATAACCAAATTACAACCAGATTAAATGTAGACGTTTTGTCGGGTCGACGCCGTAACCTCATGTCGAAGCTGAGCCGGCTATATAATGCTCAATCGGTTACTTTTGCAAAGTGCTTTTCAGAAAAAGTAACTTGTGGTGTTCCAATGACCTTCACAACATTAAATACTGCTGTGATTTTGCAGAGGAAGTGTGATCAAGAATGGGGGATGTCGAAGCGAATGCGTGTGAGCCAATGGTCGTGGAAGCCAAGAACGACCCGCCCGCAAACCGAGGCCTTGCTTGTCTGAAGAAGGTGAGACTCCACAGTGAAGGTTTTTCTTTTTTCTTTTTGCTTTTGTATAGAAGGTAAAATACACCTCTGTAATTGCAGAGATACTACTGTTTAAAACTTAGCTCAGGATTTTCCATTGCCTTCGGCATGTTTTGCCAGACTTGCAGCAGACTGACACATCCTGGCTTTACAGTTAATCTCAGTACTTCTCAAAACAACAGTAAAACAATGGAGAAGTGTCGTAGGGACCATTGGTAAGATCTGGAAAAAATATTGTAGTTTTGTAGTGCGTCCTGGGACGATCAAAATAGTCCAAGTTTGTTGTGGTATTACCAAGGGAACGGACAGAATCCCTTGCTTGTATGACCTGCGTATATTAGTACGTTCACACATCCTTGTTTAGCCCCCAATGGGTGCTTTAGGCTCCGGAGGGCCGCTACAAGTTTTGGTGTTGAAAATCTGTCCGTCTGTCCGTCCGTTGGATCAGATGGACAAATTTGATCTGTTTATTGCTTGGATAGGTTGGGCGGTTCTGTCAACTTTTGATGCATATTACTTTATTAAGGCGTATGGCGTCATTACGTATGTGTGTGAAATATCTCAACCCGCTGAATGTCAGGGAACGTTCCAAGTTGTTATGATTGTTGCTTGGTGGGAGCGAAAAATTCTACAAATTTTGTCGCGAGTGAAACGAACGGGAACGGCACATAGCGTCATTACGTTAAATATGTCTCTGTTTTGAGCAAGATTTTCTTAACAAAATATTTAGAAAACGGTGGGTATGCCTTGGTCACTTTTGACTTTTGCCGCGTGTGGCGAAATTAAGAAATGTCATATGACGTCATGACGTAAAAACTTTATTTGCAAGATTTCTGTGCCGTCAGAGCTCCGTGGAATTTGGTGGGATTGTTGCTTGGAAGGTTCGAAAGATTCTGTCAGATTTTGTCGGAGTTGAACAAAGGACGATCGGATTAATTAATACGCAAAACAGCTATCTTTTCAGCTACATTCCTGCCTCGTTATCTCGAAGTCGACGGGACCGACCGATTTACTTCGAGATAAACAGGGTTCGAGATAAGCGGGGAAGGCATTTTCGTTGGTCATGGTGTTAGAAGTTGGGAGGGGTGCGATTGGGTCCATTATTACAAGTGTATAAATGTTTGCGAATGTTTTTGTTGTATAGTTTTAAAATTAGGTTTTAAGTAATGACACAAGCAAACAAAATTCTTCAATTTTATTAACCACCTATACACAGTAAAACATGCGATTTCATTATGCAATCTTGCAAATAAAACGTGCAAACACTGAAGCTTTTAAGAGTTTCAAAACAGGCTTCTCAATATTTTTTGAAAAAGCCCAATTTTACCCATTTTTAGACCAATTATGCCAATTTTGAAAATGCTTCTTCTCCCCCAATCCGACAAGATTTCCTTCAAATTTTGTAGGAATATTCTCTAGTTAGGCCACTTTTGAAAAATTGCTTATTTTGGCGATCCGCCAAAAAATTGGCTAAATGAAGGGGATTTTTAAAAACTTTTTGGTGTCTAATTTCAAAATGCTTCTTATCCCACAATTTTGATCGGATTCCTTTCCAATTTTGTACAGTTGTTCTCTAGATAGGTCGCTCATGAAAAATTATCTTTTTTGGTGACCGGCCAAAAATTGGTTAAATGGAGGGGGGGGGGGGGGGGGGATTAAAACATCAAAAAATTTTTGTTGTCAATTTTCGAAATGCGTCTTCTCGAACAATTTTGATCAGATTTTCTTTAACTTTTGCACGAATGTTGTGTAGGTAGCGCTCTCTTAATATCTTGCTTTTTGGTGATCCGCCAAAATTTGGCTAAATAGGGGATATTTTTAAATTTATTGTCGTTTAATTTTGAAAATGCTTCTTTTCGCAAAATTTTGATTGAATTCCTTTTCAGCTTGTACGATTCTTTTCTAGGTAGGCCCCTCTTGAAAAATTACTTTTTTTTGGCAATCCGCCAAAAATTTGAAGTTGAATAGACATGCGCATTGGTCCGAAATACGGACCGCGCATCGACGCAAGTTAAATAAATATGCGCACTGATCCAAAACGCAAACCGCGCGTCATCGCAAGTTAAATAGAAATGCGCAATGGTCCGAAATAATAACTGCGCATTAATGCAAGTTAAATAAACATGCGCACTAGTCCGAAAGGCGAGCCGCGCATCAACGCAAGTTAAATAAATATGCGCTGTTGTCCGAAACGCCAAACGCGCATCAATGCAAGTTTAATAAACATGCGCACTGGTCTAGAATAAGAAACGCTCATCAAAGCAAGATAAATAAATATGCGCACTGGGGCGAAAAATGAAACGCTCACCAACACTAGCTAAACAAACATGCGCACTGGTCCGAAATGCGAACCGCAGATCTGTGAAAGTTAAGTAAACATGTCTATTGGTTCAAAATAAGAACCGTACATCAACTCAAGTGAAATAAACATCAGCAATGGTCCGAAATGCGAACCGCGCAGCAGTGCATGTTAAATAAACATGCCCATTGGTTCGCTTTGCGAACCGCACATCAGTGCAAGCTAAATAAACATGCGCACTGTTCCGAAATGCGAACAGAGTATAACGGCAAGTTAAATAAACATGCGCATTGGTCCAAAATGCAAACCGCACATCAACGCAAGTTAAGCAAACATGCGCACTGGTTCGAAATCCAAACCCCGCAAAATAATACAGACCAACACATTAAAATTTAAGTAATACTGTTTTAGACGCGTTTTTTTTTGTCAAAAGGCAAACGCAAACGTAATTACATGTGTTTGGCCATATCACTATTCACTGGTCGTTTCTGCTGCTTGAAATAATTGTGTATGTCCGACAGTACATTGCAACAGTACAATTTCGATAGTTGTTCGAAGGTATCTCTGGCATACCACCCACTCTACCAGAGATACACAAGATCTGTTTCGTATTTTTCTGAGAAACAAATCTTTGTATGTATTTATCGGTCTAAGTTGGGATCCGTTGCTAAATTAATTATTTAGCCTGCTCTTTGCCATCTCGTCTTTTGAAGCCCAATTTTTCAGGCAAATTCCCTTGTTCATGCATGCCGGAATTGGTCATCGCTTTTCGTTAGCTGGGACTTTGTCCTTGGATAAACTTGTACAATGTGATTACCACTTTTTGGCAACCAAACAAGCTTATTCATAGGTTCACTAGATCTCGGCTGGTCACAATGTCCCTGGACATTCTTGTTATCCTTAAATACTTTTTTTATACTTTTTCAAAATTTTCATCCTTTTTTTATACCTTTTTTCTCGTTTCGTCTTTTTTTATTTTGATACGCTTTAACCCAGTCGACTTTGTCGGACTGGGTTAGTCGTATCACCATAGGGGGCTTGAATGTGTGTGCGTATGTACGGATGTGCGTATGTTAAACTTTTTCTTTAAAATGCTACTCCTCCTACAGTTTTACTCCAATCGTTTAGATGTCCCCCAGGGGATCGCCTACCAGGCTGTTATTTTTTTTTTCGCGGTTCGCCAAAAACTGCCGAAATGGCGGAACTTTGAAGTTTTGCAAAAACTGGAATAAATGGTAGTAAATAACTGAATTTCAAACCATTCATTTCTCTCAGTCTTTTTCAAATAGTTATAAAATTTTAATAGAAAGTTTCTTAGGTGTTTCTCCACCTGGACTTTGCTTTTTTCGCAAATGACCAAAAGAAAAAAATGCCGAAATGGTAGAATTTTAAAAATTTTGTGAAATTGTATAAATGTCGGTAAATACGTGAATCGTCAAAACCCAACCTCTCCAACATCCCTTTTCGGGTAGTTTACACCCGGGAAAACTCGTTTTTGTAGATTAAAATTATGAAAAAGTTATATTCAGAAACAGAGTTCTTCATTTTTGGAAAAAACAGTATTCATTTCAGAGTTTCCTTGTTTGGTAACTCGGCTGGGTCATGTCCTTGGGCATGCTTGTTTTCACTTTTTTTGGTCACAATAATTTTTTCCTAATTAGTTATATGTTTTTTTTCTGCAAGAATTTTTCTCACCCCAGTCATTACCCTTGATTAGGCCATAATATTAACCGCTCTAACACCATATGTATAGGTAATTTCCAACCTTTTTTGCAGCGTCTGTTGCTGAAATCAATACATCTGTAGAAATAGGGTATTGTTTTCATGGCATTGAAACATATATGTCGTAAACGTAATCGATATCTTATCACACTCTAAATTATATCCATTATTCTAAATTATGTTCAGCAGTTCTTATTTCGTGAATGATTTTAAATAAGTTTAATCTATAATTTTGAGTTGCATGTCCCATCGATAAAGTACAACGCACATTTTTTAGTCCCCCGTCGCCGCGTAGCGCGGAGCTAGGGACTATAGTATTCGGGTCCGTCCGTCCGCCCGCCTGTCCGTCCTTCCGTTCGTCCGTCTGGCAACACTTGGAAGCACAAATTTGTGTACGCGATATCTCAGCCGTTCTATTCAATCCTGGCTTTTGACAGTGAAAATATATATATTTTGAAGTTGTGCGACGTCGCATTATTTTTCGATTCGACCAAAAGTGACGAAATGGCGAATTGTTGAAACTAGGCAATGTTTTAGTATTTCTGTTGCCTACAGTGCAACTTTGTGCACGCGATATCTCAGCCGTTATTCAACCCTGGCTTTTGATTGTTGCTACAGTGAAAACATATATATTGAAGTTGTGCGACGTCGTATTATTTTTCGATTCGACCATAGGTCGCGGCGGGGCACATTCATCAGTTTCACTGAAAACTTGTTAAAATTTCAGACACCGGTGTCACCCCTATTTGCACTAAATTGTGACGTTATTTTGGAAGTTGGGATGCCAGATTACTCTTTATTATAAAGAGTACTCTTTATTTGAATTTTCAAAGATTATTCTTTTTTAACTCTTTCTGCAGTGCAAGCTCTTTTTTAAATTACTCTTTTTTACTCTTTTTGGACAATGTTTCATTTCTTTTTTTTTTTGTTTTGTCTGATGTATTGTATATAACTGGAATATCACATGGAAGTGATCACAAGAAGTAAGTTTTTAGAATACTTTTCCCTAATTGTACCCATTTTTAGCCAATCACGGTTAGTTGATGCATAAATTACGGTGTAGTTTATGGGGATCCCCTGTGGGTGGGAGAACTGCTGTCTGTCCCGAGTGGGTGTTTCGTTAAAAATGTAGTTTTTCGTAGTTTCAATAAGGTGAAAATTTACTGTAATTTATTAATGGTCCTTTATGACCCAGTAAGTAAAAATAACATAAAATGACACAATATGATTAAAATTAATGTTTTCTAGATTTTCAGCAAAATATGAGGTATCCTTTATTCATACTTTTTTCCCACATTATTCTTTTTTATCCTTTTTTCCTTGATGACGCTGTGGCAACACTGCAATCAGTCAATTACAAATCAAGGGCAAGGTCATCAAGGCTGTTCCGGATTTATAAAGTGTTCCATTCTGTCAGCTCACCTCCGTGTTGTAGCGATTAAGACGTTCGCTTGGTAAGCGAAGGGCTACCAGTTCGAATCCGTCTGACCACATTTCATACGAGCCTTCCACAATTCATTCAATAGCATTCAACGTGTGCATTTGAATAAAAAATCATGCGTCCCGGACGACGAAATTCGGTGACATACCGCTCTTATACCAGACTAAAACCGATCCGTTACTCAGAAAACACGATTAAGAAAATCGAAAAATCACCAACCGTGTTTTAATTAGTCCCCCGCCAGGGGACTATAGTTTTCGGGTTTGTCTGTCCGTCTGTCCGTCCGTCTGTCGACACCTTTTTTGTTAACACACTCAAGCCTACATTTTTCCACCGATTGTTAAGATATTGTATATATGGGTAGTACTGGAACGAACAAGGATCGGTATTGTAAATGAGCCATGTCGGCCGAAGGACATTGGCCCAGCTGAACTTCACAAATTTTCCCGATCCTTACTCAGTCGAATGAGTTTGTTAACACACTCAAGCCTACATTTTTTCCACCGATTGTTAAGATATTGTATCAATGGATAGTACTGGAACGAACAAGGATCGCTATTGTAAATGAGCTGTGTCGGCCCAAGGACATTGGCCCAGCTGAACTTCAGAAATTTTCACAACCCGTACATACTGGAATGAGTTTGTTAACACACTCAAGCCTGGATTTCTGCTCCGATTGACAAGATATCTTAAATGTGAGTAGTACTAGAACCAACAAGTTTTGGTATCGTAAATGAGCCATGTCGGCCCAAGGACATTGACCCAGTTGAACTTCACAAATTTTCCCAATCCTTTCTCAGTTGAATGAGTTTGTTAACACTCTCAAGCCTACATTTCTGGATCTATTGTTGAAATCTTTTAGATATAGGAAGTATTGGAACAACAAAGGTCGGTATTGTAAATGAGCCTTGTTGGCCCAAGGACATTGGCCCAGCTGAACTTCAGAAATTTTCACAACCCGTACATACTGGAATGAGTTTGTTAACACACTCAAGCCTACATGTTTTGAAACAATTGCCAAATGTTATACACATAGGTAGTATGGGTGGTAACAAGAATTGGTATTGTAAATGAGCCATGTTGGCTCAAGGACATTGGCCTAGCAGGAAATTCACGAACATGATACGAAGGGTTGTAGTCCAACCTAACAAAATCAAATACCGGGATTGTACGCCGGCGGGGGACATAGTCAGTTTCACTGACCCACTTGTTACACTTACAACTCTGTACATTAAAAATACTGTTTAACTTTAAAATTATGTTAAATTGGATGAAATTCATTAATTGAATGACAGTTGTAGTAACTCCGTTAATAATGCTATTCACTTGGGTATTTTTCTATGACATTTGACCATTACAATTATCATTCCGAAATGTATGAAGTAACCCGGAAAATCTTCACGATTTATTCACTTATTCAGTACTTAACTAACAACCAACACTTTAATTGTTGTTTTGGAGGCATTTTGGTTTGGTGTTTCTGTACTGTGCGTTAATTGATGTCATGTTGGGCAGATTAGCACGTTCTTCATTAAGTGAAAAGTGGCAGATTCTCCGTTTGGCCAATTCCTTTATGGAATTATACGCATATTAAATTCGCAATGTTATTTAGGGAAACTGTACTGTTT
Source organism: Protula sp. h YS-2021 (assembly GCA_949752745.1). Taxonomy (NCBI): domain Eukaryota; kingdom Metazoa; phylum Annelida; class Polychaeta; order Sabellida; family Serpulidae; genus Protula; species Protula sp. h YS-2021. Next base: position 47,233,726 of record OX457025.1, on the reverse strand, counting down.
TAAGTGAACTCTTTCGTTTTAGGATGATCGAAAAAGAACAGCTGTATGCGTGAAATGACTTGCAATTTCTAAGAATAATATCTTTTCCAGTTTCCAAATACTGATACACTTTTGCGCAAGTTAACGTTATATGTTTTTAAATGATTTTTTTGAAATCCTTTTTTGCAGGAAAGTGGTCGGTCTTTGCTAATAAATATGAAACACAAATGACTTAGGGAAGTGTTTGAGGAACGGAGAATAACTTTCCTGTAATAGCCATAAAAATACAGAGCACCCATTTCTTCACCCAAGCAATTTTATCAGTTAAACGGCGTATTAGCCTTTAGACCAGCCAACAGTGTCGAGAATGGTCTTGTCACATCATTAAGGGGGTGGGGGAGGATGTACGAACGCATATATATCCACCAAAATTGACCAAATTGGGGCATTTTTTAATTTATTTGTTGCCAGTTTTCAGAATGCTTCTCCTCCCACAGTTTTGTTCGGAGCTCATTCAGATCTCTTTTGAAAAATTATTTCTGTCCAGAAATTTACCAAATGTTGTCATTTATATCATTTTTGGTAGCCAACTTTCAGAATGCTTCTTCACAATTTTGATCGGGCTACATTCAAATTTTGTTTTTTTTAAAGGCTGTCCTGTCCTGAAAAGTTCCCCTTTTCACGACTCTTCCCCCAAAAATAGTTAAGTGGGAGCATTTTAAATTTTGTTTGTGTTAGCTAATTTTCAAAATGCGTCTACTCTTACAATTTAGATCGGCTTCCTTTTCCAGTTTTGAAAGAATGTTTACCAGGTAGGCGTATTTTGAAATGTTTTGGCGACCCGTCAAAACTTTGCCGAATTTGGGGGGGGGGGCATGTTTTATTTTTCGGTAGCCAAGTTTCCAAAGACTTTCTTCCACAATTTTTATCAGATTGCCTTCAAATTTCGCGTGAGTGTTAGCTAGGCTGTTCTCTTGTCAAAACTTACTTTTTTGACGATCTACCAAAAGCTAATCAAATGGCAGGTATTTTTATTTTTCCGGTAGCCAGTTTTCAAAATTCTTCTTTCACAATTTTGATTGCATTCCTTTCCAATTTGTATTGTTGCTCCCTAGACTGTTCCTTTGTGAAATATTGCTCTTTTTGATGACCCATTAAAAGTTGGCTAAATGGAGGGTATTAATATTTTTGGCAACCAGTTTTCAAAATCCTTCTTCTCCAACAATTGTAGTCGAATTCTCTTAATCTTGTCCACCAGGAACATTATTTCCGTTGCCATTTGTTCGTGCACCCGCACAAACCCATCCGTGATAACGTGGTTGTTACACATGACCGTCCGTGACAACGTGGCTGTTACACGTGACCGTCCGTGATAACGTGGCTGTTACACGTGACCGTCCGTGATAACGTGGCTGTTACACGTGACCGTCGGTGATAACATGACTGTTACACATGACCGTCCGTGACAACGTGGCTGTTACACGTGACCGTCCGTGATAACGTGGCTGTTACACGTGACCGTCCGTGATAACATGACTGTTACACATGACCGTCCGTGATAACGTGGCTGTTACACGTGACCGTCCGTGATAACGTGGCTGTTACACGTGACCGTCCGTGATAACATGACTGTTACACATGACCGTCCGTGATAACGTGGCTGTTACACGTGACCGTCCGTGATAACGTGGCTGTTACACGTGACCGTCCGTGATAACATGACTGTTACACATGACCGTCCGTGATAACGTGGCTGTTACACGTGACCGTCCGTGATAACGTGGCTGTTACACGTGACCGTCCGTGATAACATGACTGTTACACATTACCGTCCGTGATAACGTGGCTGTTACACGTGACCGTCCGTGATAACGTGGCTGTTACACGTGACCGTCCGTGGTAACATGGCTGTTACACGTGATAGTCCGTGATAACATGACTGTTACACATGACCGTTAGTGATAACGTGGCTGTGAAATGTGACCGTCCGTGATAACATGGCTGTTACACGTGACCGTCTATGATAACATGACTGTTACACGTGACCTTGATAACATGGCTGTAGCGGCGTTGTGTTGTGTGTTCAGGTGCTGCTTTGGGCGCGCTCGGAGCTGCTCCTCGTACTCACCGTGGTAGGAGTCATCCTCGGTGGCGTCATTGGCTTTGCGGCAAGGGCAGGCAACCCCAGCTCTTCCGTTGTGGAACTGATAGCCTTTCCCGGAGATGTCCTGATGAGAATGCTTAAAATGCTTATCATACCTCTCATTGTCTCCAGTCTTATATCAGGTAAGCCATGAGAAATGTTGCCGGTCGGATGCGTCATTTTAACGTCGCTTTGATCTGCGCTTATTTTTCCCTGAAAGCTACGCGGCGGTTTAAAAAAAAACAAACAAACAAAAAAAAAACAAACAAACAAAAAAATCTACAAACGACGTTATCGAGACCTTGTAAAACCACCGAAATAAACTTAGAAAAGGCGACGTCGTAAGCATGTCACTAAAGCAGAATAAAAACCTTGTGTCCAGATCTCAAAATATAACGACAAACACGACGTAGTTAAAGCGAAGTTGTTGCGCCGACGTTGACGTGACTGGGGTAAAGAAATATAATTCGAAACAACTTAGTGTATATTGGCATTTAGAACATAGGTTTTATATAGAATAAGTTAATTACTAATTAATCAATTAATTATTTATTAATCCCTCGCCCCGGCGTATCGCGGATTGGGAGACAATAGTTTTCGGATCTGTTTGTCTGTCTGTTTGTCGACACTTGTTGTTGACACGCTCAAGTCTACATTCCTTGATCGAGTGTTGAAATATTTTGAACTGAGGTAGCATGGGACTAATGGGTTTGTATTGTAAATGAACCAAGTCGGCCCAAGAACAGTGGCCCAGTTGGATTTGACAGAGTTTGTAAACACATCGATTGCTAAAATATTTTAATTATAGGGCATTCTATTATTTAAAATAAGAATGTGTCAAGCAAGTAAGAATTTAACTATTTTCTGTTCTGGGAAAAATGAGGCACTTTTGTGAACTAACGAGGTTGGGGGCTGCTTTAATGAGTTGAATTCATTTGCTCGAAAAGCCATAAAATATGGAAACAAACCAAAGCAAACCCTACCCTCCCCTGTCCTCCCCTGCCCTCCCTGCCCTGCCCTCCCCTGCTCTGCCCTTCCCTCCCCTCCCCTCCGCTCCCCTCCCTCCCTCCCCCCTTCTTCTTCTTCTTCTTCTTCTTCTTCTTCTTCTTCTTCTTCTTCTTCTTCTTCTTCTTCTTCTTCTTCTTCTTCTTCTTCTTCTTCCACTTCTTCTTCTTCAACCTCTTCTTCTTCTTCCTGTTTCACTTCTTCTAATGATGAAATTTTGATCGGTTTTTTCTGACGAAACCACCGGATTCAACCCCCTTGCGGAACACAAGAGCTGTTACTGAAGCCCTCCGGACTCGTGTCGTGACCGAGTATTAATTTGTTCGTTTCAGGTTTGTCCAAACTGGATGCCAAGGCATCAGGGCGCATGGGTTGGCAGGCGATGGCGTATTACATGTCTACCACAGTCTTAGCAGCCATTACCGGTATCGTTTGCGTACTTGCTATCCACCCCGGTAACCCAGGGATTAAAGAAGATCTTGGATCCGGAGCATCAGAGCAGAAAGTCAATACCCTGGATGCCTTTTTGGATCTCATCAGGTAACCAAAGAACTGTGAGGATTGCTGTCATATGTGGTTGTATATGTGTGTTTACTGTTACAGAATGTAACTTCACAGGAAATATCCACATCACGTTTGTCATGCCCAAACCAGAACATCTGTCACTCTCCTCCAGGCATTTTGGGAAAGGTTACAAGTGAAACACCTTTTGGCCACCCGTCACGGCACCACGTTATCACTTACCACTTCTTAGCCCAACCGACTTTCGACTTTTTTGAGCTCATTTTCATCCCCTTCTTCACAAAGACATTGCGTAGTACTAAGTGCCTGCACTACGTGGTTCTGCGTCATTATCAAGGCCACAAACCAGAAGTTGACCAATGCCTCGAATAAAGTTATGGACAGAGCGATTTTGAGCCTTTGGACCTAAGTTTTACAGAAGAGGTACCTCTGTTTAAACAACAATTTTGAGCTCATTTTCAACCTCTTGGGCCCAAGACAATTCATATAACAGTACCCCGGCGAACTTGATCTTGTCGGTCACTGTCAGAAACTGGAAGCTGACCATTATCTCGACTCTATTAGGGGTACCTGTCGGCGATTTTGACCTTGTCAGACAAGGTCAGGGGCAGAGACCGGAAATGACTCTTTATCTCGAACACCGTTGCCAGAACCATAAGCGGTGTGACGAAAGAGGCAACCGTAATGTGTTCTGTGACATCGGCTTCTCGCATCACGGCGTGGTAGCGGCTGTTCTCTTGACATCGGCTTTTCGCGTGACATTGGCTTCTCGAAAACCATGTTTAATTGATGGGGCTGGGTCGCAAGTAATTTTGATTACATATTATTTTAACAGTGATTTACAGTTGCAGTTACCTTTAAGTCATCAATTTCTTTGGAAACATTTTAGCTCTGTGGCCCCGAGCTTGGGTTAAATACCAAGTGACCACCAACCAAATTAATACCAGTGAAACACAAAACGATCAAACTGACCATCCAAACTTTTTAAATTTTTTTAAGGTAAGGCAGCGTACAGCCAGAAACAACGGTCTGCTGGCACCTTGTGCACTGTCCAGATCCTGGAGAAAATCTCTCTTCCCCCTCCCAATTTTTAGATCGGCTGGTCTTGTCACATCAATAGAGGGGCATCCGTCGTCTGTATGTACGTGTGTACGTATGTAAACTGTTACTTAAAATGCTTCTTCTCCTTCAGTTAAATCGGATTCCTGTCAAAATTATGTACGAATGTTCCACGACCCGCCAAAAATTGGCAAATGGCGGGGGGGGGGGCATTTAAAATGTTTTGGTTGCCAGTTTTCAAAACGCTTCTACTCCAACAATTTTGATCAGATTGTCTTTAAATTCTGTACGACTGTTCTTTACCTAGGCGCATCTTAAAAATTTACTTTTTACGCGATCCACCAAACATTGGCCAAATGGGGGCATTTTTAATTTATTCGTTTCCAAATTCCAAAATAGTTCTTTTCCCACAATTTGGATTGGATTCCTTTCCAATTTTGAACGACTGTTCTCTAGTTAGGCCGCTCTTGAAAAATTATTTTTTTGGCGATCCGCCAAAAATTGATTAAATAGGAGGCATTTTTTAATTTACTGATAGCCAGTTTTCAAAATACTGCATCTCCCACAATTTGTATCGGATTCCTTTCCAATTTAGTAGATTGTTCTCTTGATGTTTCTCTGTTGAAAAATTTCTTTTTTTTTTGGCGATTCACTACACAAAAATTGGCCAGTTGGCTAATTTTCCCCGTGTAAACGAGGGATATGGTTTTGAGCGTGTCCGCCTGTCTGCCGAGGTGTCTATCCGTGGGAAACACATGGTTTTGTCCGGGCATATTTTCAAAAACTTTGAGGTACGGTTCTTATTTTTATACAGTGAAAATATATATATTGTAGATGTGCATCGTAGTATTATTTTTGAAATCGGTGAAAAACTGACAAAATGACAAGCTGTCAAAAACTGCCAAAAATTACGTTGGACTTGTGAATTGTGCGATATTTTGTCCACACCACTTCACATAGAACCATTTGTCGTAGTGGAATCCAGGACAAAACATCCCCGGTCATAAGGTCCCCGGAACTTCGGGCCCTGAAATATATGATAGTTAGAAGGGAGGAGGGGGAGGGCGCCGGATTCCTTTGGCTGGTGGCTTTAGACCTAGTCTGCGACTTTGATCCTACAGTCCTACAGATCCTAGACTTTGATCCTATAGTCGTTTTTGTGATACTGCAGTAATTGCAGACCAGTTATTCACAATATTCTGGTTGTCTGTTCAGGAACCTGTTCCCGGAAAACTTGGTACAAGCATGCTTCCAGCAAGTGAAAACGGTCTACGTACCAAAGGAACAGAGCATTATCCCGCCGACATCAACCCCCGCCATGGAGAACACGACCGCGGTGCTGGCTGTCACTGACGCTGTCACTGCCGCAAATGACACGGCCGTCGAGATGGTGCGTTCACTGCAGTATTCGGATGGGATGAATGTTCTAGGTAAGTTGGAGCAGTAAGCAGACTTCTGCAGCTGAGAAAGTTGTTTCCAGGAAACATCCCCCCCTCACATTTTGGCAACAGCACAAAAAGCTCCCCCCCCCCTCCGATTTTTGGTTTTGCCAAGCCTGGAAAAATCGTCTATAGAACTCAATTCACCTTAAAGCCAAACAAGCAAACAAACAAATCAAATACTTTAGTGAATATTTGCTGAACAAATAAAATCGTGTCAGTATTTACTCAACTTGTCGTCCATTTAGAGTACTTCCAGTACTTACTGGAAATTGCGCCTCTTGCATGCGTGACCAGCATGCCTTTCCGTGGGTTTTAGGATATATATAAACAGGTATAGTTAACCCACTAAAATTTCAACAAAATTACACAATTAACGGAGAACGCAAATACTATAACATTAATTTTTAAAACTTCGAACAATATTTTGAAGTGGCCTTAGTATCAACTCTCAGCTGGCCCAAATGCCTCTGACTCAGCTGTCATGGACTCATTAGAGTAAATATTGGAGATTATGATCTATAATCTTCCAGTTATGGCCTTAGAAATAACCCAAAATTGAACAATAGAACTTCAGGTTAAGCCCAAAGTATGGATGATATTATGACCCATATTTCAGCTGCCCTTTAGAAAAAGTGTAACAGGTCTTGCAGGGAATCGAACCCTCAGTCTTTTGATCTCAAGTCCACTGCATGATCCACTCGGACACGACGACTTCCGGTTTGTTGTATTCGTAATTAGTACCAATAAAGTAAAAATGAAATGCTTTTACTCCGATTAGTCTGAAATGCAATTCGGTTGGTTTTTATAAGGGGAGGGGGGGGGGGGGGGTGGGGGGCTGTGACCGTGTCGCAAGAATTCTTCAAATTTCCATTTCGACAAACAGCCTGGCGATTTGAAATAGTGCTACCACTAAATCATAATTATGATAATAATAAAAAATAATGTGTTTGGCTATCATTATCTTTAATTATGCAGAAAAATGTTATCTAAAAATTAAGAAAAAAATTTGCGCCCCCAAGGCGGACACCAGAAATAAACCCCTGTAAAAATCGCTATTCCCTTTCTGGGAACTGCGGGAAAAGTCCCCCGTAAATTGGAAGACAATTGACTCATGATTGCTGTGCAAGTAGCCTTTTCTCCTGAATGATTCTCAAGGCCGCGTTTGATTCACATATTTTAGATTATCGAATCTTAGGCCTAAATCTTCAGTTTGATTTAGATCCCAGACTTTCACTATGGAAGCACACATTTGTTCTTCTTTAAAAGCTCTCTATTACCTACAGGTTGTTACTTTTCCAGAGGCGCGAATTTTTATCAGTTTTTTAAATTTTGTTAAAAGTTGTTCTCCGTGTGCTGTTAACCAGAAAAAAATCGATCTGAGAGCGACGCCTGAGGCCAAGCAAACGTGTGTGTTAAGGCTGCGCCAGCTCTCAATGTTCGGCAAATCTAACTCGGCTATCGTTTTATTTAAAACCTACTTTTGTGAAAGCACAAATCCTGTCTCTTGATAATATATCTTTCAATGTTGCCATAAAAGGTATTCAATCTTTTTCTGAATTCAGACTATACACATTAATTACAGGGACTCTAAACATAGAAAAGGATTTGCATATAAACGTTCAGATATTGCAATGCGACACCTCTCATTGGGTTCAGATGAACGACGCTAGTCACAATCTGTCCATGATCAATATCAGTTGGATGAACTGGAGCACCCCCCCCCCCCTCGTCACGCCTCCGTACCAAATTCCAGTATGCCTAAACAGTACTGAATGTATAGATATGGTATGTTTCCAGTCCTTTTCAGTGGCACCGCCGGAAAAACTCGAATCGATCTAGAACGGGGCGCATCGGGTCATGGAGTCCATTGGCACACAGGGATTTTCTAGAATTCTATAGCAAAAAAAACTAAAACTAAATCACGGTTATACCGGGGCGTAGCAACAGCCTCTGTAAAAAAATAATGTCTGCCCAAACTGACAAGGGCAAGTGTATTTGAGAAGAATGTCCAATTTCAACTACTGCAAGTAAAATCTACGAAATTCAGTCATTTTAAATTTTAATAAGCAAATCGGGAAACATTTTGTTGCGAAGAGAAACAATAAAAGTTTAAAGATACATTGTTAATACTCATGTCATTAAAAGTGGTGGAAAATTGTTTAAATTTTAGATTAAAAGTTGGCTTGGGGCGCATTATGCATTAATTTTGGGCAATATCCTATGATTTCATTTTATGATGCCAAAATGTTATAACTTGGCTTGTAAAAGTGGTGCTGGGCCAGAAGACACATTGGCCTCTGCTCAGTTTAATTTTGCCACCGAAAATTTGCTAAATATGGAGGGCATTTATAATTTGTTGATTGCCAGTTTTCAAAATGTTTTTTCTCCCACAATTTTGATCGGATTGCGTTCAAATTTTGCATAAATTTTGCAATCCGCCAAAACCTGGCTAAATGGGAAGGGGAGGGGGCATTTAAAAAAATCTAGTAGCGAATTTTTTTCAAAATGCTTCTTCCACAGTTTTGATAGGATTTCTTTCGTTGACGTTCTTGTTTATTTTTTTTCAGTTGCGAATCCTCAAAATGCTTCTTCTCCCACAATTTTGATCGATTTTCCTTCAAATTGTATGCGAATGTTCCCGAGGTAGTATTCTCTTGAGAAAGTTTTCCTTTTTGCGATCCGCCAAAAATTGGCCAAATGCAACATTTTGAAAATTTTAGGTAGTCAATTTTCATATTGCTTCTTCTCCCACAATTTTTTTCTGATTTCTTTCAAATGGTGACCCTTCGTTAAGTTACAGCTTCTTTTGCTTTGGCTCACTATTAGCAATTTTATTATGATTGTGTCCGTATGATTGCCAGAGATAGATCCTGTAGGTCCCGGCTGGTCACTGTGTTCCTGAAAATGATTGTATTATTTTTTACCACAACCTCAACACTTTTTATCGTCTCCAAATTTCACCAAAAGCTATCACAGAAATATGAATTACATTGTAATCCCCCCCCCCCCCCGCCTTAAAAGAAGATTCATTGTTGATGAACTGAGAATCAGAGATGTGAGCTGCATTCACAAAAACGTCAATGAATTAAAATGCAAATTCTGTTCGCACGTTGAATGAATTAAAATGTGAATTCCATTTCGATCCATGCAACAGCGTTTCTGTAAAATATTAAGTGATTTTTAAAAGATTGTATTGTTTACAACGATAGTTCCTTTGTTTACAACTTGTACATTACGCAGGCCTTTATGTAGCTTTTATTTTTTTTACTGAATCGTACAAACCTGTGTTATCTACCGATTTACATCGTGAGCCAGTTCCATCACTTCCGGCGTCGAAGTGTCCGTATGTACCTGAACAGTTGAGTCCGTTTCTCCTATATGTTGAGCACGGTGTTTTAAATTTAGTTTGATGATACGTTATGTCAGTCAGGAGCGGCCTATTGGGTGGTTTTGATAGTCTTTTTAAAGTCGGGGTAAGGGTTGGTTGGAAGAGGTCAAGTTGAAGAAAATTGGTCAGCGTTTCTATCCCAGCCAACTTTCGTCGATGGGCTATACCAGTCACTTTTGGGTGTCCGTCATCCGTTATGTGTGTTTGTGTGTGTATTTTTTTTTCAAAAGTATGCTGTTCTTATATTCGTGGTCCGATTGTTTTGAAATTTGGCAGGAATGTTCCCCTGGTAGTCCTCATCATATTTTGTATTTTATATGGCGATATCACAGAAAACTGCCAAACACAAAAAGGCTACTCTTCCCACAAATCTGGTCCGATTGCATTGAAATTTTACAGAAATATTCCCCTGAAATTCCTGCCTCAGTCCTGTACATGGTTTGGGGATTCGTCGAAATATTGGCCCAATGTGATAAAAGTCACACAATATTACTACTGAACGCATCTTCAACAATGGTAAGCTGTGGAGATCTGTTGGGTGTAGCGATAAGCGTTGTCGCCTTCGAAGCGTTCAAACCCCACTCAGGGCGCACACCAGTCATAAATGACCAGTAATGTCGATGTGTATGGGTACATTGTAAACCGGCTTGTCAATACAGGTATCTGAAATGTCGGTGTCTGAAAATTGTTTGTTTCTTTCTTCCTTTCTTTCTGCCTTTCATTCTTTCTTTCTTCATTTTGTAAAAATTGATGGGATTTTGCTTTCGCCTATGTAATGTCTGCGCCTTTTTTCGGCTGGGCGCAATGTCCGTGGACATTATTGTTTAAGTGAGTTGACATCTTTCTGTGTCCATATGTCAGCAACTGCAAATTACCAGATTGTTTGTATTTCATGTATTTGCTTCTGCTTCGACTTTTTCAATAAAACGTTTTTCAGTGCGAATTGCATTTCTAACCGTCATAAGTGAGCTAATTGTCAAGTCTTTAAATTAATTGAAAGCAGTGCTGTCATCTTTGGTGTACAGGTTCTTTGACATACGATAAATAGGAGTGTAGTTTAAAAACGAATAGATTTTAATAACTTTTGGTACAAATGTAGTTTTTCTTCGTTTCAGCCATGCTCTCAGTTACCGTTACCAGGTTTTTAAAGGGTTCACCCGTTCAGCGCCATCGGTGCCACTGCAGTTATATGCTTGTAGTTAATGCATTAAATTCATTAGAGATGTCGTCTTTTGCAGCCTACTGCAGTCGAATTTGAAACAAACTTAACAAACAAACAGAAATATTGCGAAAAGCTGCGGTATCATTTTATTCTTTTCCAGTCTCGTAACGATGTATTTATGGCATATTTACGATATATTTACGACATATTTACAGTGTCTCTTTTTACTACATCACGTAATGGTTTGCATTTACGCATTCTCATACACATTTCGCACGAAACATCCGTATAAAGGCTTACAGGTTCGTACACGATGCAGAAATTTCGCACAAAAGCATAGAAGATTTTATTAACTTTTGCACGGACGCTGTGTGCGGAGGTCATGTGAAAGTTATAATCAAGAAACAACCATCTGAAAATCTGTATTGGGTCGGACGGTCCTAGAACAGAGGTGGTGACAAAAAGGCACACCAAATACTGGCAAAATAACTGAAGAAATATATATCTAACTGGCTGTAATATGTAAGTCTCTAAGCGTTTTATAACTAAAAAATCCAAATATACGAGGAGCAATTTATATTGTGAAGTTATTGACATCTAATCAAACATGGATGAATGGATTCGATTATTGTAATGTTTAATATAACAAAACCTGATGGTATAATTATTGAACTCCGCAGCATACGTGTCTAGAGCTAAACCACCATTTGCAATATATTACGCGTTACAAAATTGTAAACCTTGTCTAAAACTTATGAAATACTTGCCACCAGCTCGTCAACCTGAGCAATTTGATGTGCAAGGGCTGACCTGACCATATCGGGCTTTACGATTTACAAAACTTAATCTTTTAAAGAAGTCAAAAAGATGTCCAAACGAAACCCACTTCAGTCATGACTTCAGAAACCAGTAAATCAAAACAAATTTTACATCAGAAGTCGGTTATCGGAAGTAGTGTAACGCCCCCAACTCACAAAATCATTAAGTTACTCGTGACTTCATAACAATTGGTCAAATGGCGGCATTAAAATCTTTGACGCTAGTTCGCTAGTTAGCTCCCAGTCAGTGCTTTATGCCCTGGAGGGGGAATTATGGATTGAGCTCTGTCTGTCCGTCCGCCCGTCCGTTACCACTCTAGACTTTTTCCGTCCGTTACCACTTTCATATTTTGTTTATACGATATCTGGAAAACAGCTCTTAGCTCTTCACCATACTTTTGCAGAAAGAAAGACCATATAGTGCAGATTTGCAGTGAGAAATTGTTTTGATTTCTCGATGTATTATATTTCACGAATTTACTTCTTGTTCGTGGTTTATCCATGACATACTGAAAAACTAGAACGACCCGTTTGAAAAGTTTTCTCTACATGTTGTATTTTCCAGGATTGATTGGCTTCTGCATTGTTTTCGGCATCATCATAGGGCAGATGGGGCATGAAGCACAAGTTATGATCGACTTCTTTGATGTTCTCAGTGAAGTCGTCATGAGAATTGTCAATATAATTATGTGGTAGGTAAAAGACTTGTTTTTTTGCACATACAATGACAGGGTGGTCACAGGTCAAAAAACCTGAAAAGTCAGGAAAAAATTAAGAGTTAGGAAAATGTAGGAAAAACACTTAAAATGGCCAAAAAGTCAGGAAAAAGTCGGGAAAAATTATTTCGAAATTAATTTTTTTTAATTTAATATTCATCAAAACAGTAATATATGGTCTTGGAATTACTGGGTCCATTAAGGATTGTCTATAATTTACTCCAATGATAGAAATATAGATTTTTACACCATCATGCAGTTGTCCATTTATCATTATATTGAGGCTTCGGATCATTTCAGTATGGGGTTTCTAAACAAACACAACAAACGACAGATGTAATTAAGGTCAACTAAATAATTTGTGTAGTCTTTTTTAATCACATAATTTTCCGAACCATGACTGTTGCGGTTCGACCCAACACCCTCAATCCCGTCATAGCCCTTAATAGCTTTTCCTGTCGACATTTTCACCCATCATAAAGTCATAAAGTTTTATCCCTTCAGTCAAGTAACTTAAAACAGTTATTTTCATGATATTTATGTTTTTCTCGGTAAGTAACGTCTCATTTTCATGTGCTTGGTCCAGGTTTCATCAGGATCGACATGAGTTATCCCATGTGGAGTACTTTGTCCACACCTCTTTGTCATAAGTTTGCTCGTTTAAATTTTAAAACTTCAGATAGTGAGGACCATATGCAGACTATGCGTCAGGACTGGTCTAGGTTTTATCAGGTTTGACAATAAATTATTAAAATGAAATCACTTTGGAAAGATGTGAAAATCTTGGATATTGACTCCAATCCACTTGTATTGTGTTTGAAAATTTGGCCAAACTAATTGGTCAAAATGGCCAAAATTTCTGGAAAACACAATAATGCCAATTGTATAGCATATATTTTTCAGACTTAAACAGGAAAAATCCTAGGTAGCTTTTCAGTGCATCTGTAGTATTTTATTTATGGTTTCTACCAAAATTGGCCAAAATATTGAAAAAAGGATAAATTTCAAGAAAAAAACAAACGAAAACAATGCTATTCATCCCATAAATTCGGATCCGATTGCTTTGAAGTTGCATTACAATGTTCTCCCAGGAGGCCTGTATCAAATCAGTATTTTGTCAAAATCAGCGGCTTTTCCTTTCATCTTGTAGTGTCTTCGCTTTTACGACTGGAGCCAATGTCTACAGACATTTTTGTTTTTATCCCCCGTGAAACGGAGGGATATAGGTTTGAGATTGTCCGTCCGTCTGTCCGTCCGTCCGTCCGTCTGTCCGTCCGTCCGTCCGTCTGTCAGTCCGTCCGTCCGACCGTCTGTTCGTCCGTCCGTCCGTCCGTCCCCTCTTCAACCTAAGGACTTTGTGGACACCACTTCTGTACCAACGAAGCATAATTCAGCTTTCATATTTCATACAGGCAAAATATAGGGTATAAAGATGTGCAACGTTAAGGTTTCAGTTTGATCGAAGCAAAATTGACAAATTGACAGGCTTTTGAAAATCGTCGAAAATAGACATATGTGCACATGTATAGGACTTTGTGGACACCACTTCTATATCAACGAAGCATAATTCAGCTTTCATATTTCATATAGGCAACATATAGGGTATAAAGATGTGCAACGTCAAGGTTTCAGTTTGATCGAAGCAAAATTGACAAAATGACAGGCTTTTAAAAATCGTCATAAATCGACATATATGCAAACGGAGTGGACTTCGTGGGCACCACTATATGAACGGACGTTAATTTGTTCTTAAAGCGCATTAGGTGAGTAATATTTTTAATGATTTTTATCCTAAAGCTAATTATAATTTCAGTTGTCATATGTCATGATACGGGTGATTGGAAATGCTACACGATTTCATGCGTATAGCATTTTCATACGGTATATAATGAAATGCATTTGTTATCCCCCGTGAAACGGAGGGATATAGGTTTGAGATTGGCATACAGCTCAACTGCAAGCTCGGTGGTATGTGTACGCCGTCGGGATACCTGTGTATAATTAGTTTTTATCTAGCCTGAAAAAATGCTTTACATTAGATTAATAAAAAATAGATTCGGGTTATATCTGTTCAAAGACAGTTTGTAGTATTGTTGATTTGTCGTTCAAGGAAGGGTGTCCAGTTTCCTGTCAATGGTAATCCATTAGCTTAGATATTGCATAGGGGTAATATTTAGGGTTTCACGGGGGATATTGCTGCTCTCTGACAGCATCTAGTTATTATTAAGTTTAATTCCTTCACCCATTTAACACCGCGGAGAAAACCAATCCGTTAAGGCGATAAATGGTGGAACTGTGCTTTTAAAAACCTGGTGCTTATGACCAGAGTATTTTCGACATAAAGCCAAGGCCATGTTGTCTATGATATATGATAGATTCTGAGGGGCCACAGTTTAAACCCAGTTATAGCTACGTAGAAATCAATCATCTGTTGGATAAGCTAGCCTAATTTAAGATGTTACTCCACTCAGGTAATTTTAGTTACCCTTGGGTTTCTGCGATATTGATGTACATTTTCCCCTTCAAATTTCTTTGTATTTGAAATTCTGTGTGAAATAAATTATGTATGTTTCCATCAAATTTTTCAGGACTTCATGATTTATTCCCCACAGGTAGAACCTGTGGGGAATATATGCGATCGTTTCAGGACTTCATGATTTATTCCCCACAGGTAGAACCTGTGGGGAATATATGCGATCGGCCGTGTATCGGTCTGTCGGTCTGTCATCAACAGCTTGTTAACACGATAAGTTAAAAACTGCTGCAAGGATTTTAATGAAACTTGGTATATAGCTTCTATGGGAACAAACACAGATCAGTATTGTAAATGGGCCAGGTTCGTCCAAGGAAAATGGACCAGCTGGACTTAGAAAATTTCAGCTCTTGATTGACTATTGTCAACACGATATCTCAAGAACAACTGCAAGGATTTTAATAAAACTTGGTGTGTAGCTTGTGTAGGCACTAAGAAGGATCAGGATTGTAAATAGGTTAGGTTAGCCCAAGAAAAATAAACCACTTTGACTTTGAAATTTACCAAATCCTGGAAATTATTCAGCATCGAAATAAGTTTGTTAACACGATATCTCAATAACAACTGCTGGGATTTTAATGAAACTTTGTGTGTAGCTTCTATGGGAACAAACACAGATCGGTATTGTAAATGGGCCAGGTTCGTCGAGGGAAAATGCACCAAGTGGACTTGAAAAATATCAGCTCTTGGTTGATTATTGATGGCCGTGTTTAACTGGTGGGGGCCTGTGGGCTATGCACACTGCTCTAGTTTCAAACAAGCGTGTTCACGGTCATTCAGATTTTTTTCATACCAATCTCTCTGGGAAGGTTATATTATAACACTGCAGTTTGACATATGAATAAAAAAATGCTAATGACTTTTCGTGATTCAGGTACGCACCTTTCGGACTGATGTGTCTGATTGCCGGCAAGATAATGAGCATCGACGACCTGACGAAAACGGCAATGTCCCTGGGCATGTACATGCTGACCGTCATCCTCGGCCTTCTCTTCCATGCCTGCATAACGCTCTCTGTCAGCTTCTTCATCATCACGCGCAGGAATCCGCTGAAGTTTTTTCACGGCATCTTTCAGGCGTGGATTACCGGACTCGCAACAGCATCAAGGCAAGGATTCACGACAAGGAGCACTCGTAGTTTGTTATGCACACGCGCGTATGCACACATACGCACGCAAGTGTGTTTTTATACCAGCCGACTTCGTCAGACCGGTCTTGTCACATTACTGGGGGGGGGGGGGCACCCGTTGTCTGTATGTTCGTGTGTATGTAATTTTTACTTAAAATACTTCTCCCTCAATTTTGATGGGATTCCTTTCAATTTTGTAGACTGTTCTTAAACTATGTCTGTCTCGAAAACCGTTTTTTCAGCCCTGCCGACTATCGTAGGTGGGCCATACTAGTCACTGCTGGGGCAGTCATTGCCCATTATGTGCGTGTGTGCGTAAACAAGTTTTCAAAGTGCTACTCTTCCTTCATTTCTGGTTCGATTGTTGTGAACTTTTCAGGAATTCCCTGGGTTATCCTCCACACAAAATTTGTATTTTTTGGCGATTTAGTCGCAAGGGGAAACACAAAAAATGCTACGCTTCCTACAAATCTGGCCGGTTGCGTTGAAATTTGACAAGACTCTTCCCCTCGAGTTCCTGCACCAGGCTTGTATTGTGTTTGACGATTTTAACAATAATATTGACAAAAAAGGTAAAATTGCAAAAGGAAAAAACAAAGCAAAAAAAAAAAAAAAAAAACAAAACAAAACAAAAACAAAAACAAAAAAGCAAAAAAAAAAAAACAAAAAAAAAACAAACAAAACAAAAAAAAAAAAAACGCAACACCCTCGTGCTTGATGCTTCTTCACCATTCGACTGTTTGGCTCGATAGTTCAAGTTGCAAGGTGTTGGACTGATAACCACGAAGTTTTATAGGCAATGTTTATAGTTCGGCCTGCCATAGAAACAGTTGCCTGCGAAATACGAGTTGTGAGTTGAAGTCCCAGTCAGGAATCAGTTTATTTTTCGGTTGTGTTTTGCTTGCCCGCTATATCTTTAGTGTTGCACAAGGTGCTTAATATTAATCGATAACTATACATGTGCGCCCTATAGCTATAAAATTTATTTCAGGCATTTTCAAATAACTTTTGCTTAAGTTGATATTTCTTTATTTCTTTGAAATAATTGACGGAACTAATGGATTTCAGCTTAAACTTACAACCAAAAATCATAATTTATACTTATTTTCATTTAATACCGCGTCACATATATCATCTGCAAAATGTGTGTCAGTGGTTGAGAATTCTAAGGTCCATACTTCCAGTTAAAAGCACGGTCAAATTGCAGAGAAGTCGCAGCTCGCTCAGACTTTATGCGTCTTCACCAGTCGCCTAATCGCCTACTTCGAGCAAGGCCTGTCTTTTTTTTATTTTTTATTTTATTTATTTGCTTATCACATTGATATAAATGTACAGAAGACACCACACAAAGAGCATAGTATAACTTATCCTCAAAATGACTTCACACGGCGGCATCCATTTCACTGGCCTTAGGTGCCTGTCAATGGACATTGTTCTACCACAGGGTTCAAAACGCTCACTGAACGAATTCTTTGAGGACAGAGTTACGATGTGACAGCATACACACATACACACACACTCACTCCTACACCTACACATACACAATACCCACACACATACACACAATACACAATTTTTTGGTTGCTTTGACTTTTCATAAAGAAGGCTTTTTTCCACTATGGGATTATACGGTGACCATTTGCTTCGAAATGTTTGATGGGTTAAACGCTTTTTTTCGGTAAGCACACGTTGGTAAACTTTCCGAGCAACAACTGAAGGAACTACATTTTCTTTTCTGCCCCTACGGCAAATTATCTCAAATTTTACTACCAGAATGATAAGATTTAGAGCCAGATCTTCTACCCCAAAAAGAAAGTCTTTTATGGTACAGGTGTGCTGTAATTTGTCAGAAATATCCAAAATCAAAAATGTCTCCTCCACCCACTTTTGTGTATACCCACAATCAATTAGGGCGTGAACTAGCGTATCTTTCACACCAGTTTGGCAGTATTCGCAGTCTGCGGAATTTTTTACTTTCCACCGGAAGAGATTTTCTCCACAACCAACAATGTTATGCACTAATTTAAACTGGAACGAAATTAGTTTAGTTTCTGTCGTACTTTTTTTTGCAAGTGGGATACTCCTGTAAAAAACGTCATTACTTATCTGGTGCGATGTATGCCACTTTAACATGGCTATTGCAGGGCTGCTCTTTATAAAGGTGAAAAGCATCGCAAATTGTTTGCCTTTCACCTTCGTAATATTTATAGTTTTACCATCAATTGTTTTAAATAAGTCATTGACCGAAAAGTTTGGTTTTTCACCTGCTGTTTTCAGTGTAGTATCTTTTCTCATAGCACTCTTCGTGGCCTGCACTACGCCTTGAAAGGTTACAAAATCTACCTTTATGGTATATTTATCTATAAATTGTTGATAGGTGAGGAATTTTCCTTCCTTGTCACACAGGTCGTGTATGAGCACCACACCTTTATCGAACCTTTCCTTGTAAAAAATGCTTTTGCCGTTAATCAGAATATTTTTGTTGTTCCAAATGACATATTCGGCGTTGTCTGCTTTTAGGATTTCTGTGGCATGCAATAACATTTTCTTATAAAACGTGGGCAGCCAACCTAGTTTGTCGATATCGTAGTTACACCTAAGCAAAAAAAGCAACCCACCCATAGAGTTGAAATATCTATTGACTATGTCATTCCAGCCCACCCCTTGAAGGATTCGTTTCAACCAGGTCAGTTTTAACGCTTTACTTTGTGATTCAACATCTATGGCATTTAGACCACTTTCCTCCGGACCGTTAATCAATACCAAGTGTTTTACTTTAGGGGGTTTATAGTTCCAGACAAATTTGTTTAAATCAGATTGGATTTTAGAAATTCTGTTCTCTTCGATATGTAGCATTGTCATATAATAAATTAGGTTGGAGATACCAAAGGTTTTTGCCACCAGTATTTTCCCGCACAAACTTAGGTCTCTTTGAGACCATTGGTGGAGGACATTAGTCATTTTTTTAATTTTTGAGTCAACATTCTTTTTTAGTTTTTCTTCATTATTCGTTCCCACATGTACACCTAGAAGTTCGAAGGTATCAGTCTCTACCTTCATACCCGCGATTGTAGTTCTTTTGTATCTCCACGGGCCTAACCAGTAAAGAACAGACTTATCAATATTTAGCTTCAGACCAGAAAAACCCGAGAACGCTCGTATAGTTTCTATTAGTTTTAAGACAGAACGCGTATTTCTAAGCGAGCATGTACAATCATCTGCAAATTGCTTTAGTTTATGTTTCCGGTTTCCTATCTCAAACCCATCTATGTCCTTATCCTGTCTAATCATACCACCCATAATTTCTATACTCAGGAGAAATAGAAAAGACGAGAGCGGACACCCTTGCCTCAGGCCTCTGTGTAATTCGAACCAATCTGTTGTAAAGCCACCGTTGCAAACACAACTGCAAATATTTTTATAGCAGCATTTGACCCAGGAAATAAAGTCTTTACCTAAATTGAACCTTTCTAGCACCGTCAGTAGAAAAGGCCATTCAACCGAGTCAAAGGCCTTTTCGAAATCAAGCTGCAATAGTATGCCGGTTTTATTTTGCAGATCGCAGAGTTCAATTAGGTCTTCAATGAATCTGATGTTTTCCCCAATAAATCTACCCTTTATAAATCCTGCTTGATCACTATGAATAACGCTCGGAATGTGTTTTTCAAGTCTCATCGCCAAACATCTAGTTAGAATTTTATAGTCGGTATTAAGCAAAGAAACAGGCCTCCAGTTCTTTAAGAAACTGTTGTCTTTGCCTTTTTTTTCTAAAAGGGTAATAACGCCTCTTGTTTGTGATGTCGAGAGCTCCCCTTTACGTTTGCTAAAATTTAGTGCCTCAACTAGTTTCGGCCCCAAAATAGCAAGGCCTGTCTTGAAAAAGACACAGTTTGGCACAATTGGACTATTTGGATCTTTGGACTATTGATGGCTGTGTTTACTGATGGGGGTGGGGCTGGCTGTGGGGAATATGTGGGCTGTGCACACTGCTCTAGCTTATTGCTAGAAAAATTACTTTTTTTGGCGACTGTCCAAAAATTGACCAATTGGCATTTTAAATCCTTTTGTTCTGAAGTTTGATTGCCTTGACCTATCGAATATTACTCTTCATGTCACGTTTTCTTAAAATTTCTTTTTTTTGTGAACCTCCAAAATTTGGTCTCATGCCGCCGTTTGAATGTTTTTGGGATCAAGTGTTTCAAAATATTTCTTCTACAAGTAATTTTGAAAAATTTTCAATAACCAGTTTTTAAAATATGACTGTCACGTTTTAGAGACCATACAAGCCTATTGATAGTTGATTCACTAGATCTCGGCTGGTCACAGTGTCCCTGGGCATTCTTGTTTAAAAAATTTTGTTTATGTCGAAAACGGTAAAAGCGCAATTCTGATGTGATTTTTTAGTTCAACGCCTATAAGTGGTAACATAATTGGTGATTTTTTCGGTTACTACGTACTGGGATAAAAAATTCTGAACTTGGCCGTGACCATGGGTCAAAGCCACATACAGTGTATTAAAAGTTTAGACTTAACTTGGAAACCGTTACAGATAGAACGATTTTGACCTCATTTTTCGACTCCATCCGTCCTCGGAATTACATTGGAGGGTAACTTTGTGATCTTAACTTTTACCTACATTTTCCCAGTCAAAGGTCACCTGACTTCTGTTATCTCAGCGATTTGACCTCGTTTTCGGACTCTGCGGCGTTTCATAAGGTCTAACAGAACGACCGAAATATGTCCTACATTTTTAAAGTCCAAGGTCATGCGACCTGTGTTACCTCGTAAACGTTGAAATAAAGTGTACTTTTTCTTTCATGTGGGATATTTGGGTGCACAGTAGCAAAATTCGGTTTAGTTTTTTTTTCATGTTCCTCCTCAGAATTTGTCCAGACTACTCCTCGTAGACAGCTTGGGCTGAAGATATGAAGCTTCGCCCACGTATGGAAGGTGATGGGGACTGAAAAAAATAATGGGTGACCTTTCAAGGTCAAATTTCCAAAAAACCGATTTTGAGAAAATCGATTTTATCATGAAAACGGCAATTCTGAGATCGTTTATTTTTTTAAAATTTCAACCCCTTCAGAGTATCAAAGGAGTAAAGGTTTTCGGTTTGTATGAAATATATGAACATAAAATTTTGACATTTACCATGGATCAAGGTCAGATACAAAAAAAGACCGCCAACTTTATTTTTGGCTTCTAACCCCCTCTGCGGAGTTACATAAACAAAAAATATTAAAAATTGATTTGTTATGGTTTCTATTGCCAGCGTTAGTTTTGCGTCATTAAATTCATCCTGTTCTGGTTAAAATTGTCACTTTTTTCTACTGGTTCTTCTCCAGTGAGCAAGGGCGTCCTATGTTACGTGTGTCTGTGTGTTACAGCGCTGCCACATTGCCGATCACTTTTCGCTGTTTGGAAGAGAACAATGGCATCGACTGGCGCGTTACCCGCTTTGTTTTACCGATTGGCGCAACCATTAACATGGATGGCACGGCATTGTACGAGGCGGTTGCAGCCATTTTCATTGCACAGATGAACAACATTTCCCTCAGTGCGGGAGAAGTGGTGACAGTCAGGTACATAGTGTAGTAATTTATGTATTGCGTATGTGAAACTGTATCTGCGTATCAGGGAGAGGCGTTCTGTTCGAGCTCGGTAGGATGAGGGGGAAGCGTGCCGTGGGAGCTCGGTAGGATGAGGGAGAGGTGTACCGTGGGAGCTCGGTAGGGTGAGGGAGAGACATACTGTGGGGGCTTGGTAGGATGAGGGAGATGTGTACCGTGGGAGCTCGGTAGGATGAGGGAGAGACATACTGTAGGAGCTCGGTAGGATGAGGGAGATGTGTACCGTGGGAGCTCGGTAGGATGAGGGAGAGACATACTGTAGGAGCTCGGTAGGATGAGGGAGAGACATACTGTAGGAGCTCGGTAGGATGAGGGAGAGGCATACTGTAGGAGCTCGGTAGGATGAGGGAGAGGTATACCGTGAGAGCTCGGTAGGACGAGGGAAAGGCGTACCGTAAGAGTGCGGTAGGATGAGGGAGAGGCATATTTTGGGAGCTCGGTAGGATGGTGGCTAAGGTTCGGTACATACGGAGATTCTTTGAAACGAGTTATAGCAGGCTCCTTTAAAAATCCAAATGTGCACCGGACAGGATTCCTCCTTAATTATACAAGATTCTCGAAGCTTCTGCTAGAACGTTGCTATTGATAGAACATTGTTCTATCTATAGGATCCTCTTCATTGTGATCAAATTGACTTCAAATCGATCTCAAGATTCGCTAAGAACACAATTTTCATTTCAGTGTACATTTGCTTGTAGACGTTTTAGGATTTTCGTTTTATTTAGCAGTTAACAGGCATTAATTGCATTATTTTTGTGTCATATGTGAACAAATTTCGCAGGGAGAAAGCTTATAAATAAGTTAAACAATACACTTATAGTTTAATCAATTTATAAGCATCAAGGCGATTTACAGCCCTCGAATTAATGGCTGCACCTTGTGGTGGCAGCTGGAACTGCGACGCACTTAACTGACACAGAAATACTCGCCAGCTGGGCGGAACATGTCAACTCACTGCTGAGCAGAGCTTATAAATGAATGAAACAATACATGTGCCATGAGGGGAATGGTTACATCTGAGACCATCTCCATGTATACAGCATCGCGACGCTGAGGTACAACAAGTAGCTAGGAGACATCGTCAGCCACAGCCTAAAAGGCTCACGTCGTGGATTAGAGTGCCAAGAAAAGTCCGAACAGTTGACCAGCAAGCTTCAGTGGAGCTTGAACATGGCCCATAGAAAAAAATTGGTTTATTTGCGACAAATGTAAGTTCTAATGGGAGTCTAATTCGAGGCGTTTATGTCTCGTATTGTCATCTCAAGTTAATCGCAAATTGGGAGAAGGGAAGCAATATCTGAAATTTACCTCGAATTAAGCAATCTCAAATTTAGCTCGAATTAAAAAAAACGTTAAATAGGCATTGAAGTGAAGAATACACTATCTTATATAAACCGGGAATTATATCTAACGTCTCTTTTCAGCAGAGACGTTAGAGATGCTTAATTTTCGATGGCCATGTTGCGGGGGTGGCCTGTAGCAACGGGGCAGTGCACATGTGCGAGAACCTGCAGTCTAAGCTCCTACAACCGGTTCGCGTTTGATGGCTTTGGCACATTTCTCTGCCGGTCTTTTGGTTGGAAGGCGTGGGTACCCGTGGTCTTTGGTTGGTGTCTAGACAGCCTGGGCCCGCTGGTGACTGGAGCTGCTGTTTGAAGAGAGACATTTTAAACCGAGGTAGAACAAATGCTCTCCCCATTCATGTGGTGACACGGCTGTTGCAGGCGATATTCTTCGGCTAACAGCATGGCCCTCTCCCGCTCATATGTCTGTAGATATCCGCCAGTCTTGGCGTGGTACTTGAGATGGTCAGCAATAGCAGACTGAGTGAAAGGGAGCTGACGTGTGTGGAGGAGTCTTGCCAGTATTCTTGTCGAACCAACCACGCACTGGGCAACGCAGGTCTCTGAGGGTCTTGGACGCGGTTTGAGGTGACCACAACACTGAGGCCGTTATGCCACATTCTCTACTCGAGCCGTTATGTCCAAGGCCTTTAAGTCCCGGGATGAATACTATACGATATTGTTTATGTTAACACAACTCTAAGTAGTCTCTTGGTGATAATTTAACTTATGATTTGAAATCTCGTTGCTTTTCAGTTTAACAGCCACGCTGGCGAGTGTGGGAGCTGCGAGCGTTCCGAGCGCCGGTCTCGTCACCATGCTGCTGGTACTCACTGCTGTAGGATTACCCACAGAAGACATCAGTCTTATCGTTGCTGTCGACTGGTTCTTGTGAGTGGTCTTCTCTTAAAAAAGTAACCGGAATCGAATCTAGTTTTGATCGGGTTGCTTTCATATTTGGCATGGCTTTTTCCTTAGTTGCATGTCTAGAAATATGCCTCGTACTGTTACGGCGATCCTCCAAAAAATTGTCATGAAAGTTTTAATTTAAATGATGCCTCTGCTTTTGACATATGTGTATTTGCTTTACTTTACTTTGGATGTTGCCTAACACAGAGTTAGGCACGTTGGATGCGTTGGTATAGATGATAGAAAAAAATCAGTAATGAGTCGATTGTGTCGTCATTATGCGCGCGCGCCCACAGAACGAAATATGTTCGTTATTACCTTATGGAAGTCTTATCAAAGACAAAAAATTATGTTTGTTTGAAAAAGTTTAATTTAACTTGTATGGGTTTTTTTTCGTTAAGTAATTTAGTTAAGTTGTTTAATTTTTTTCGTTGAATGTTACTTGTTTAACTATAAGTTTGTTTGAAAAAAGTATCATGTAACTTTGTAATTTTTTTTTCGTTAAATGTAATTTAGGCAAGTTACTCTAACTGAAACGCAAAGAAATGTAAAAATCTGAAAAGACAAAGTCTTACTGAGCGATATGCTGAAAAAATGGCTGAAACCGACCAGTAGTTTTGAAGTGATGCTCTTTTGAAGTTGCCATGTCTGAACCCGCCAACTGCCTTATATACTGTGTAGCCTAGGTGGGGGTTTGGGGAGGGGGTAGTCTAAAAACGAAAAATATTTAGAATGGGCTGAAACATAAAACTATGGAAAAATCTGATTTTCAGCCCTAAAGGGGATTAGCGTGGGGTCTAGAAATGAAAAATACTCAGAATGGTCTGAAACGCAAAACTATGCCTGATTTTCGCGCCCTAGGGGGAGGGCGGTACCTTTCTAGTATATAAGGCAGTGCAGTGCTGCAGTCGTGGAGATGGAAGCGGAAACATGAGCTGCCAATGGCTGTGGTCTGCAGCGCTTCATATAGACTAAAAGAGGGCGGGGGTGGTAACTAAGGAAGTCTTCATTCACTGTGTTGAACGTGTAAGGGCACAAAACCGAACTTTCAGATGGGAGCAGATAATTCAATCCATTGTTCATTTCGTTTGATTCTTGATGAATCGGCTAAACGTTCCAACGGAAATACTCTTTTAGAACGTTTCGCACATTATGACGACACAATCGAGTCATCAATGAGTTTTTTTTCGATCATTTATACCATCACATCCAGAACGCCTATGGGGGTTCTAGACGGCCATCCGGAACCCCTGTCCCCACCCTACTGGCATTGGGCACTGTTTGGCCATAACAGGTTCATCTATTGTAAAAACCCTGTAACAACTCCACATGTTAGACCAACAGGCTTAGATGAGCAGCGTTATGGCTCCCCGACCAAAGGAAGACATGTAGTGTTTGTACGCTCTGTGTGTGTGTGTGTGAATGTGTGTGTGTGTCCGTCCATTGTGGACATAATGTTGTATGAGAGATAGCTCGAGAACGAAAAGTCCGATCGACTTCAAGTTTGATCTGTTTATTAGCTGGCTAGTTCGAACGGTTCTGTTGACGCATGTTACGGTATTGGTTGTTGTAAAACTCTAGTTTGTTTACTTTTTTGGCGGCCATTTTGGTGAACTACAACTGTTTTTTCTCTCTTTGCAAGAGCAAATATAAATTCAGTTTACTCCATTGATATCTGGAATTTGTTTTTATTTGAACAATCTGGAGTATGTTTAAAGCCATCGCTTTAATGGAAAAGTTCTTGGAAAGGGTGACAAGCTTTCAATCTTGAGTTACAGCAGTTTAAATTTGGTCTTGCAAAGAGAGAAAAAACACTTGTAGTTCACCAAAATGGCCGCCAAATAAGTAAACAAACTCACGATTTGGTCACAGATTTTTCAACCAATTAGGGCAGGCGACCGACGTCGTTACGTAAAAATCTTGTGTGCGATATTTGTGAGCAGCTGAACATCGGAGAAATTCAAATTTGATGGGTTTTTGCTTGGTAAGTCCAAAAGTTTCTATCAAATTTTGTCGCGAGTACAACGAACGAGTGCATTGTATGACTTCATCACGTAACTTACGCATATAATTTGGACAAGATCTTGTGTACAAAATATCACGATAACGCAAAGTCATATCGACTTCAAATTTTGTATGGGTATTCCTTGGGGCAGTAGGACGGTGAAGTCAATTTTTGACGGGTGTAGCGAAATTAATAGAGGTGTATAGCGTCATTACGTTAAAATCTTGTGTGTGACATTTCTAAGTGGCTAAACATCGGAGAAAGTTGAAACTTTATTGGTTTTTACTTAGTAAGTGCGAAAGATTCTGTCCGATTTTGTCGCGAGTACAATGACCGAGTGCGGTGTATGATGTCATCACGTAACATATGCATATACTTTAGACAAGATCTTGTGTACAAAATACCTCGAAAACAAATCATATAACTAACTCGATAACGGAAATTGTATCGACTTCAAATTTTGTGTGGGTGTTCCTTGAGTCAGTCGGACTGTTCTGTCAACTTTTGACCGACTGTAGCGAAGGTAAAAAAAGCGTATGATGTCATTACGTTAAACTCTTATATGTGTACTTTTCTTAGCCGCTGAACGTCGGAGAAAGTTGAAATTTGGTGGGAATGTTGCTTGGTGTGTCGGAAAGACTCGTATGCCTGGAGCAGAACGAGCGAAAACAGCATATGGCGTCTTTTTTGTAAAAAAAAAAACAAAACATCTCGATATCGGAAAATGGGATCGACTTCAAACTTAGTGTAGTTGTTCCTTGAAGGGTTGCCTTAAATGTTGTACCCACATTAGATAGCTGGGGTGGGGGTTAAAGTTAGCAAAAAAAAAAAAAAAAAACTTTCGTTAAATCTATCTATAACTGCCACCTTCAAGGTCCGGATAAAAAGATGTAAAATAAAACCTCTTTAGTGACCACCTTCTAGGCTCAGATAAGCCTAAACGTGTATAAAAAATGATTGAAATACCCGCAAGTCAAGTGACCTATCCCTTGCCCCCTTCATAAATTGTATAAAGGTGATACACAACTCGGCGTCTTTGCACATGGGACACATTTATATAAGGTTAAAGGTCTTATTATTCTGAAAATAGTACAAACTCATAAAACTTTGTGAAAAGACTGTCAATGAAAACAATGGAAAATGGTTATTGGTGAATTATAGGTTAAGTCGGGGAGACATTTGTTTACAAATTAAGAAACTGAATAGGTGTCGATTGAAAGTTTGTGACATCAGCCTGTACTGGTATGGTACGTTTTGTGTGCACTGGCCGCTCTAGTATTAACCTGGAATGATTTCCAACGTCTCGTTTCATCACAAATATATATATATATATATATATATATATATATATATATATATATATATATATATATATATATATATATATATATATATATATATATATATATAATGTCCTCAAAGTTCTCACTAAATATTGTGTTAGTCAAACTGAGCAACAAGCATTCCGTGACTTTTTTTACCAAGTTGCCTGTCAAACAGTGAAATATATAAACTGTTGTAGCAAAATCAAATGAAAATGAAAATACTAGCCAGTTAGCTTCTAGTTGTTTACATTCTGAGTTAGCATTTTCGTAGACCAAAAGGATTTATGTTGTGTTTTCAAATTTATTTAATTTGACAACATTCTGTAAGTAACAAAATCCAAACAAATAACCACAAAGCACTCCAGAAGTAAGTCTAAGCCATACGTGAATCAGTGCATTAGAACCACAAAAATACGAATGTGGGTTAATGCGAACATTTTTCCGTGTCCGGATACTATTCGGATTCTACTGTGCATAAATATATCTTTGTATATAGATAGATGTATAAGTAATATGTATATAGCAGAAAGACAATGGATGAAAACAAACCATTTCAAATTATACAAAAATCAGGCTTCACAATGGGTTTAAAAACTTAAGGAGCTTTTGAGGTTCCACTTAAAACAAGCAATCATCGGGGGCGCTCAGACCCAAAACAACCAGAGCATACTACGGTCGGTGTGACCTTGATATTTAGTCAAGGTCAAAATAGCAATGGTGTGCATCTACCCACTACGATAGCTTATATATGCCCAACATCACAGAAAAAGGATTATTAATGTGGGCATAAAAGCCGGCGATAGACAGACGAACAGACAGGCGAAAAACATCGAAAACATCGGTTTGGTTGAAAGGGATTCAATGCCATGTTTAGGGATAGTTTTACGGTAAAAGTCTACCCGAAAAATCATTTCATGAATAACAAGATTCTTCAGGAAGCTTGTGACCAGTCGCGTTAATAGACCATATCCAAACGAAAAAAAACCCCGCATAGTTCGAGACTCGAATTTGAGATTAAATTAAGATCACGAATTGATCTCAAACTGAGCAGTCTTAAATATTGCATTCCATTCTCTTAATTTGAGATCATACTGTGGTTAATTTAAGACTGCTCTGGAATATGAGATAATGATAATTTAAAGATTAATTTAAGACTGTGATCTGAGATAGGCATTGAATTGCTGAATCGATTTTAAAAAAATACATAATGAAATACAGACTTAATTTGAGACTATGCCGCCCCCGGTCCTCAACTAAGTACTAGCCAAACTCAACACTGCTTAACGTCGGGTGCGGTCGCCTACACTAACTCGAGCACTGTACCTCCTGTTAGTATGCAGGGGTGAACGTTATACTCTTGTCTGTGCTATTTCAGAGATCGTATAAGAACATCGATTAACATCATCGGGGACTCGTACGGCGCTGGCATTGTGTACCACTTATCGAAGAAAGACCTTGCTGAACAGGATCGGCTACGCGAAGAAGAGGAGAGAAAGGCTCGCGAGGAAGCCGAAAATGACATTGAAATAGAGATTGACGGCAAACCAGGGTACAACGGTGAGCAGAACTTTGCGATATATATATTTTCCCATAGTAATCTATGTTACCGGCCTTATATCAGAAGATGTCGAAGGTGCCTCTTTACGTCTTGCAAAAAAAGTGTTAAGAATAATTAGTAAAATAGCAGTGTACACAACAAAAATACTTCAGCATCCGGTGGATTAATGAAAAAAAACACGCCTTGTAGTCATGTGATCCATAAATAAAAAAGAGAAAAATTCAAGGGGAACTCCAAAAACGTCATGTAGTATGCACTGTGTGGTTACATGACCTGCAGATAAAGCAGATGAAAACAGCGATTTGACCAAAATTGGCCAAATATTGGCCAAAAACGGTCAAATTTCAGAAACATCACAGGTATGCTCCTACTTGAGGCTTCTTCCCCAGTCCAAAGGTGTGGAGTGCAGTCTGGCTTTGTGGTGGACGCGTGGGCTTTTTAATCTCGAGATCGCAGGTTCAGGCCACGATCTGGGCGTGTTTTTCACTTTCTGGCTGCATGGGTTTGGCAGTCTATATTTATAGTAATGCCTGTCTTAGAAGTGTTGTTTGCTGAGAATCACGAGGCCGTAAGTTCCAGCCTTGCTGAAGGCATACTTTTGCCTTGTCTCCTTTCAGGCCATATTATACGCTAAATTATGATCATCCCTGTCAAATCTGCCAAAAAAGTGACTTCACAAATTTACTGAATTTTTCAGCGAAACTGTCAAATTAGGAGAGCTTATGGGAAATTAAACATTTGAAGGTGCCGTGTGCAGAAATTAATGTTTGCAATAATAAGCACAAAGAGAAATTCTCAACGTTGAAGTAATTTTGTCATTTAACCCCAAACATACGGCACACAGCAAGCTTTGTAAGCATCAACCTTATAGAGAGGTTGCTCAGTTGATTTTGCGACAACGCAAGTTCTTCAGGCTATTTAGAGACGCTTTTGATAACAAAAAATGGTAAAGGGTATATCTGAAATTTCAAAATCATAAGATTTTAACTGTCAGATGTGTAGAAAATATCAGTAGACCATATGTGAGCAACGTCATGCACGATATTTTCCACAGATATGACAGATTCACCGAAAATATCTGTAAGTTTGTAAGGTCACTGATTTGACAGATTCATGTAATCGTATTTGTTTTGTAAAAGCTTAACTAACTCCAGGAAGATAGTGTTACTGTCTTAAAATTTTAGATGGAGGTAGCGTTATTTGGCTGTTAATTCATTTGGCGATTAGTCAAAACAATGGTCAAAATTTTGGCGAAAAAAAAACACAAAAGTTTTCAGTCAAATCTTGATGAATTCCAGGAAAATAGTCTTACCGTCTTGAAATTATAGGTAAAGGTAGCATTTGTTGCTAACTTCCTGGCTATTGATTTATTTGGGGACTGGCCAAAGAGTTGGCGATAAATTTGGAGAAAAACTAAACAAAATCAATTAAATCTTAACGAACTCAAGGAAAATAGTCTTGTCATCTTGAAATTTTAAGTGAAGGTAGCAGGCATTGTTACTTACTGGCTGTTAATTTATTTGGTTATTGGCTAAAACATTGGCGAAAAACGTACTTGTTTGGTAACATCCTAACGGACTCTAGAAAAATAGCGTCGTTACCTTGTGATTTTAAGTAGCAGTAGCACACATTACTACCTAACTGGCTATTTCTTTTTTTAGCAATTCGCTAAATATTGGCCGGAATATTGTCCAAAAAAAAAAAAAATCTTGAAAAGTATCTCAAAAGGGTTTCATGGAAACGTTCTAAAATTTTTGATGGAAGGTAGAGTGCATAAGTGTCCTGTTTACTTATTTTGGCTATTTTTCAAAAATTGGCGGAAATTTTGGCGCAAGAAAAGAGTAAAATCTTAACAACTCCAGGAAATAACCGCATTGTCTTGAACTTTTAAGTAAAGGTAGCATTCATTACTACTCAGCCGGACACTTCTTGTTTTTCATGATTGGCAAAAAATTGGCGGAAATGTTAGCGAAATGCAGAAATAAAATCAGTAAAAACTCCCACCAGAGAAATGTACTTACTGTCTTCACATTTTAAATAAAGAGAACCGTTTTTTCGTAAAATCTTGACCAACTCCAGGAAAACAGCCTTACTGTCTTGAAACTTTAAGTGTAAGTAGCAGGTATTACTGCGTACCCGGCCATTACCTTTTTAGTAATTTGCCAAAAATTGGCGAAAATATTGGCGAAAAACCAAAAGATTCCAGTATATAATCTTAACTCACACCAGAGAAATGGCCTGACCGTCTTGGAATTATGGCTCAAGGTAGTGGCCATTGGTACTTACCTGGTTATTGCTGCTTTTTTCGTAATTCGAAAAAAATGGCGGAAAAATTGGCGAAAAAAATCTTAGTAAAATCGTTACTCGTTCTAGGTCTTTGACCTTGATCTCTTGAAATTCTGATTACAGCTGTCAAGCTTTGGTACCCACCTGGCTATTAGGTTTGTTTTCGTGATTCACCTAAAATGGTAGAAATATTAGCGTAAAACCAATTTTCATGAAAACGTATCTCCTGCTAGGATTGAAATGGATACGTCCTAAAATTTGGTGAAAGGTAGTGGTATATCTGTCCATCTGACTATTACTTTCTTTGTTAAAGAAATAAACACGTGGCTATTGCTTTTTTTTTTTTGGCGATTGGCCATAACTTGGCGATAAACCATTTTTGTATTAAAATTTTGACTTGCGGCAGTTACATAGCCTTAATATCTTGAAACTTTGGTTACAGGTTATGTGTCATAAGTCTTGACATCAGCATTCGTGAGCTGAGGCATTGTCCATGGACAGTCTTGTTAAATGCTGATAGTTAAGCCTACTGTACTTCCACAATCTGTGTTAGTATTTATAGAAAAAAACCGCACTTAACGCAAAAACTTACAGATTTATATAATTTTTTGTCACCAAGGCTTGTTTACTGGCGTTGTTTTTTATGCTTTGTGATCTACTTCGAAGCGACAGCTTTAGAAAACACATCCGTCTGAATGCATTTCCAATTCTCAATTTCCACAACAAAGAGCTGTAGATTTAACCTTTGACACTGTGTAATATATGAAATGTAAACACAGTTTGTGTGGAGTCCTGCTGTTACCCAATTTTTTTAGACCAGTTGACTTTGTCAGGTGGATAAGCCACATCGGCAGGAGGTATCCGCCAACGGAATGTACGAATGTTGCGTTCAGAGCCGTACCAAGGATGGGGGGGGGGGGGGGGGTGGAGGGGCCGGTCTCGAGACCATAGTCAAGACCTCTCCAACGACCACGTTGCATGCCGGCATGAGACGTACAATAACACGCTTCTGGTATGGCTACCTGCCAGGTTGGGATGAAAAGGAGCACAATAAAACCCACAATAACAATCTTCCAGACCCATATAAAGATACCTACAGTAAAACCTCTCTGTAGTGACCAACTTCCAGATCCAGGTACAAAAGACGTACAGTTGAGCCTGTCTGTAAAGACCACCTTCTGGGTCCGCATACGAAAAAGAGGTATAGTTAAACCTGTATGCAACCATACAGGTCTGGATACAGAGTCGTATAATAAAACCTGTTTGTAGTGACTACTGTGCAAATCCCGTTAAAAAGACGCACATACAGCGGTCTATGGCGACCACCTACCAGGTTTGCATAAAAACATATGAGAACATCTATCTGTTACGACCACAGACCAGGCCCGGATAAATAGACGTACCATGACACATGTCTCTAGAGACTAATTTGTAACCCCGGATAAAAAGGGTGTACAGTGAAACTTGTCTGTAACCACCACATCAAAGTCCGAATAAAGAAACGTACAGTAAAACTTGTATGTAGTGACTGCCTTCCAGCTTCGGACAAAATGTGACTTACAGTAAAACCTGTCTGTAGCGATCAACCTGTCTGTAGCGAAAAATTAGTTTTCTGGCGATCCACCAAAAATTGACCCAATGGGGTCATTTTGCCGTAGGAAATGTTAAAAATCTTTCTCCCACAATTTTGACAGGATTGCCTACAAATCTGTCGAATGCACAAGGCGATCCTGTTTTGAAAAGTTACTTTTTTGGGGATGCACCAAAAATTGGCTAAATGGGAGGATTTTTCGGCATCCAATTACCAATATCTTCTTCTGCCACAGTTTAGATAGGATTGCCTTCAAATTTGCATAAATGTTCATTGGGCGGCTCTCTTTTGAACAGTTACTTTTTTGGCAATCCACCAAAACAATGGCCTAGATGGGGGCATTTAAAAAAAGTTTAGTAGCCAATTTTCAGAATACTTCTTTTTCCACAGTGTTGAAGGGATTCGTTTAAATTTTCGTACGGCTTTTCAATTTTGAATAACCGGTTTTAAAATAGGAAAACCACTTTTTGGCGTCCATACAAGCCTATTGATACTTCGTTTACTCGATCTCGATTGGTCACAATTTCCGTGGACATTCTTGTTAAGGTTATGTTCCCTGTCGCATAGTTTCCTTCTGGGGTTGGAGTTGAGATATGCTGAGATATTTATTACCCCTGCCCGACCCCACCAAAAATACAATTCGCTTTTTGTGTGTTTTTTTTTCATGGTGTGGAAGTTTGAACAAATTATGTTGTCAGCTGGAAAAGCTGAGGGGTTTTACGTGGGAATTGGGGGCGTTTTTTTTATCCCCGATAAGTAAAGAGTGTTTTAGATAATGATCAAATTTCTAAAAAATTTGTATCAAATCAGAATTCATCAATCCGATATGAGCTTTTGCCAAGCTTAGCCTTGTTAGCTATGTGGTTAGAAAATTACAATTGTGTAAAATAATAATATGGGATCTGCTGAACCTCAAATTCCGCCAAAGAAATCCTTTTGATAACTAAGCCCTCCGCCAACCGACCTCCCCCTCCCCCCACCCTCCCTTCAAAAAAACATACATAGTCTTCCCAAAGAAGACAGAATGAAGATGCTTTTTCTGCATAGATTTTTTTGTTACAGTACATACGTGGACGCTTTGACACTGTCCCTGGTTGCAGTACGTGGTGCCAATAACGCCCAGTCAGACACGAATATAACCCTCTTCCGTCGTACTGTGAGCTCACAGACGGCTCTTTATTTATCCTATGTATTTATTTATATATTCATCTGTTCATCCCACTGCACGTTTCCAGTTATGCTCCATACGTTCTTTAGGCAAAAGTTGCTTTTCACATTTTCTAAAAAATATCAAGCACCATACCGAAGGAACATTTTTGGCATATTATGCTGCTTGTATCATTCGAGTGTTAATAAAAAAATGTGCATTTGAAAATCTCGTTGAAGGATTATTGTCTCATGTACTCACTGTTACTTTTTACAAAGAAAGACTTTGACAGACCGTATATATGGTAGAGGTCTATCAGTGATTTTGTTAGTGTTTGATCAAAAGAGTTTGAAATTAAATCTACAAAAATACTTTGAACAATGTGTCTCAAGTACCAAAGGGTTTTAAATTTAAAATTGGCATGTATGGGATAATTTCTTCAAGTAATTCACCCTTGCATTACTTACTGTGCCGCGATTTATTTTGCCAGGGGCTGCAACAAACGTTGAAAAATAATGTAAAACTTTTTGCCCTAAGGTAACTTTTTCAGCAAGGCAATGTGTTTCGTTTCGTTTTCTCAGTCTTCGTTCTTTTTTCTTCTCTTTTTTGGGGAGGGGGGAGTAGTAGCGTTTTCGGTGTGATTGAGTTATTTAAATATGTGCCATGACTTGAACACGACACTGACGAATGCACTGCAGCCGTTACACAACTCGGTGAACTTAAGGCCAGGAAGACAAAAAGTCTCGTTTCTCATCCCACTTGTTTAAAGAACTGACCCTGCCCGGTTGACGATTGTATTATTTTCTCTTTTAGAAATTACGCTCGACCAAGAACTGACCCTTTTTTTCCTTTTTCACATTTCGGCGAACAACCATTGTCAAAAATTCTTGTTTTGTTCTAGTTACCCTCAAAATGTGGTTAATGAATTTACAAAACTCTTATATGACATAATACTTTTCTTTAAACCTCCAAAATATCTCTTATTAAACAGTGTTACATCTGCTTCAAGATGTTTGTAATTTTTCAGTGAAAACTCTTCTTTTCATAAATAGAGTTGAACAGCAGGCAATCGTCAAATCGTTCTTTCAAAAAGGTAAAACCATCCCTCTCCCCCTAACCCATACCCCCACACATACCCCCGCTTCATCGAGGGCAAACCACCCACTCCAAACACACACCCACATACATATCCATTTCCCATTCACAGACACACAGATTACAATTCACATGGCAGTGCAACATATATATTTTTTCAGTTTAAATTTACATAATATCATTTTATAATACATAAACCTTTGCTTTGTCGCCAAACCTCAATATACATAGACATAGACTTTTAATAGTTTTCAAAATACTTGGTGTTCTGGATATTGGTTTGGGGCAGTTACAAAACATATGCCAAAGCGAATCTTCTGCAGTTCACTATTCATACTCTTCATTTTGCTATTTCCAAATTTTTGTAAATATTTGTTGCTGTGTTGTTAATGATATTAAACTGGAAAGCGACTAATTCTTTTTGTCTAAACAGGTGGTTTTATCTTTTATAAAACTGCTATAAAATGTTATGTTGAACCTTTGTTCTGGTTCTATCCATTTTGAAAAGACTATCGGGGGAGGGAGTTCGTTTTTATGTGAACCAGTTTATCATAGCATGTTCTACATTTAGCTTTTAGTATGCCAATTCTATTTCTATTTATCGTGGTAAAAATCGTTATTTAACATAAAATCAGTTTTAAATCCCCTACTTTTATGTACAATGTTCTAGTTTAATATTTTTTGTTATTTTCTGCCCACAACTTCCCCAATTCAAGCTAGTTTAAGAGCTTCATCACAGCATTTAATATCCAGCGCTTATAGGTCACCTTCATCCATCGGAGCTATGGCTGTATTGTGCTTTACTGCGTGACAAAAGGGAGCCTTGGTTTAATGAAGAAACGCCAAAAGAACACGATCACGTATTTTTGAACGGCGATATCGTAAAACACGTAGCGACGAAGATAAGGTCGAGTTTCGGAAGCATTGTGATGGCTATTAGCATAGTCTTAGTAAGGCTAAAACTGATAATCTTTGTAAAACAGTGTCTCAAAATGAACGCGATCAAAAGGCACTATATAAGACAATGAATAAAATTATGCACCGAAATCAAACCAATCGGCTACCAGAACATTCATCACCTTTGCAATTAGCTGATGATTCCAGTGATTATTTTAGGTCCAAGGTGGATAAAATTCAAGAGCAGTTTGACGAGGATTTGAATTCAGCGTTTGAATTTGATGGGAAAGCCAATAGTGATGACGTTTTCCTGACCGACTTTGTGCCCCTTACGGACACTGAAGTTCGCAAGTTCATAAGTGAATCGAATACTACCTCATGTGAGCTTGATCCGATCCCAACATTGTTACTCAAGCAGTGCACTGATGAATTACTACCAGTTATAACAAGAATAGTCAATATGTCAGTCACAACCAGCAGAATGCCACATTCTTTCAAGACTGCAGTGATCAGACCGCTTATTAAGAAACCGTCGCTACCTCGAGAATTAAAGAACTATCGACCTGTGTCGAATCTTCCTTACCTATCAAAGTTAGTAGAGCATGCAGTTGGAAATCAGCTTATAACCCATATATCTGAACATAATCTGTGTGAGAATCTCCAGTCTGCATATAAAAAGTTCCATAGTACAGAGACAGCTCTGCTTAAAGTCATTGATGATTTATTCGGAGCCCTAGATCAAAACAAGCAAAGTCTGTAGAAGAATTTAAGAAGCTTTTAAAGACACACTTATTCCGAGAAGCCTATTATATTTCGTAACTGATGTGCGCTCAGTAGCAAGGCTAAATGCAAGCGAAACCATGATGATGATGATGATTTAAAAAGCCTTAGCAGCCAATTTTAAAAGTGCGTCTTCTCCCACTTCTTTCGACTGGATTCCAAATTTTCAATTTTCAATAACCAGTTGATATCTGATTCATTAGCTCTCAGCTGGTCACAATGCCCCTGGACATTCTTATTCAGTGTGTCGCTTAGAAGGTTTCACAGACTACAGTATAGTTCTGCATAAAATTGGCCAACATATTGGCCAAAAATGAAGCAATTAAAAAAAACAACAACCGATTGCTTTGAAATTCAACAGGAATGATCCCAGGTAGATCATCAGTGGGACTAGTATTTTTGTTATCGGCAAAGTTCGCCAAATATTAGCAAAAAATATTTTCTGATTTTATTGGTTATCTGTTAGTAGTTTATTGTACTAATTTTTCTTTTGTTTTGTTTTTAACAGGAACCAAAACTAAGCTGTAACACAGAGTGGAGTCACAAGTAAATCTCAGTGGTCGTGCATGATGCGAAAGCACATTGGATTTTTATCTACAGACTCAATGCAATGCGCGTTTTATGTTAGTCTGCGGTTTGGAATATGTTGTATGTTACTTAAAATGAAATGCGAGAGTATAACAAGTTTTGGTTATCCCTGTTTTAGTTTATGGTCTTTTAAGTTAGATTGTGTTATTGCTATACTGACGTCGTGAGAAGAAAACAACAAAAGAAAAGCGAAATTATACTGTATTGTAAGGCAAAGTTCTAAGAAAATCTGTTGTGTATTGTTGTAAGTATATTGCATAAACATTTATGGACGTACATTGAAACGAGTATCCGCTAAAATACGCGTTTATCTGGTTTGCTCGGCGTATTTGTTACTTATTTTGTCTCCCCGACAAAGGGCGCAGATATAGTGTGTGTACGTTCTGTTTGTGTGTGTACACGTGTATGTGTGTGTCAGGCCGTTGTGAACAAAATGTTCTGTGCAGGATACCTCGAAAACGGGAATTTGACCGGTTTATTCCGTGAGTAGGTCCGGTGGTTCTTTCAAATTTTGACGTATGTTACTTTATTAGGGAAGGTTGTTGGCGTCATTGCATGAAAGCTCAGCCGCTGGACATCGCAGAAAGTTAAAACTTGATGGGGTAGTTGCTTGGTAGAACCGAAAGATTTTGTCAAATTTTGTTTGCGACCAGAACGAACGAGTACGGCATGTGACGTCACTACGTAACATATGTGTATATTTTGAATAAGACCTTGTGTGCAAGATCTCGACAATTGAAAGTCACATCGACTTTAAACTTTGTTTGGGTTATTCCCTGGTTGGTCTAAGGGACGGCTGTATAGTTTTCTGACGGATATGGTGATATTAAGAAACGTGTTTGACGTTATTACATCTTTTCTACTAATTTCACTGTCGCTGTATATCAGAGAAAGTTCAGATTTGGTGGAATTGTTGCCTGATAGATTCCCAGGATTCCTTAAAATTTTGTTGCGAGTAGAACAAACGAGTACGGCACATGACGTCATTACATAAATATACTTGTATTTTTGACAGGATTTTGATAACAGAAAGTCTTATCGGCTTCCAACTTTGTATGGATATTTTTGAGTCAATCGGACGGCACTATCAACTTTTGACGCTTGTAGCAAAGATGTCATTACGCTGTTGTTTGTCGTGTGTTCTGTAATTCACTGAGCATGGGTTGGGGAGGTATCCCATGATTAATAAATGTTGCGTATACTTACACAATGTCAGTTTTTTTATATTTTTGCGGTAATTCCTGTTCATAATTTAGCGTTTTCTTTGAATTGTTCATTATTAATTTTGACTATATTTGCAGAAAAGAAATTTTTTTATTCTGTAAAAGGCAAAATGGGAACTGGGTACTACAGAACCATCTATGTGGTTGAGAAGACCTGTTTTTGTTTACAAAAATAAGAAATTAAACAGGTCTCATGTGACTGTATACGACATATCCCTGTACACTGATGTGTTTTGTGTTCTTGCCGTTCTAGTTCATTTTAATTTTGTTTGGTCTTAGAAGGCAGTTTTAACTTGTTGCAATATGAATTCGCAGTTTTTATCCCTTTAAATTTTGGCCATCGGTAAAAAAATGGCGGAATGACCGCGTTTTGAACGTTTTCATTGCTCCATTTTCAAAACCTTGTTGCTATTAGATTTTGCCTATTGAACAAGAGTAGGTGTTTTAGATGGGCGTTTGACTGCATGGCATAGCGGGGGAGGGGTACAGGGCAAGGGGTGACGAATTGATTGGTTTTACTCTGTCTGAAAATTTGGTCCTTATTGGTGATTTCAATTTTGATATATGAGAAAACAAGAGCACGGCTTTTCAAGGGTTGCCGGCTATTGTCCGTTGGCTATACTCATCACTTGTCTTGCGTCCATCGTCCGTTATGTGTGTGTGTTTAAAGAATTTTACAAAATGCTTCTCGTTCTACAGTTCTGCTCCGATTGTTTTGAAATTTGGCAGAAATTTTGCCTGTGTAATCCCCCACAGAGTTTATTTTTAGCTATGTGACCTAAATAAGCCAAAACATGGCCAGATTGCCAAACAATCGCAATATGCTTCACCAGTCGTAATGTGTGCGTGCTAGATTTGATTTGATTCCAGAAGTCGATAGTCGGTTAGGTAGTTAGTTCAAGCCCCGCTCACGGCAATTTTTTTTCATTGTCTGTCTTTGTCCCCGTGTAATCCCCCACACAACTTGTATTTTTTTGGCGGTTTGGCCAAAATATTGGTCAAATATGGATAAACACGACAAAATGCTACTTTTGCTACAGATCCTGTACCATTGCGTCGGAATTTGGCAGGAATGTTCCCACCAGGCTCCAACATCAAGCTTCTATTTTGTTTGGCGATTTCATCATAACTGGCCAAAATATTGGCCAAAAACGGTAATATTACAACAACAAAAAATCGCGTTGTGCTCCTTCTTGATGCATCTTGACCAATCGCCTGATTATTTGCCTCGATAACTTGGACCGTAAGGTGCTGTACTGCTAGTCACGAGGTTGTGGCTTCAAGCCCCGCTGAAGACGAATTTTTTAATTGTCTTCCTTTATCAGTTTTATGGGCAATATTTATATTATTTATGTAAGCATTGGTTTGCATTTTTGCCTGCGAAGCAAGAGGTTGTGAGTTCAAGCCGACCAAGGGGAGATATTTAGTGTTTGTACCATCTGTGTGTGTGTACTTGTGTGTATATTTGTGTGTCAGTCTGTTGTGAACAAAATGTTTTGTGCATATCTCGAGAACGGAAAGTTGGATCGACTTCAAACTTGATCTGTTCATTCCTTGGGTAGGTCGGACGGTTTTTTCAACTTTGACGCAGGTTACATTATAAGGGAGGGCGTATGACGTCATTACATAAAAATCTTGTGTGCGAAATTTCTTAACCGCTGAACATTGGAGAAAGTTCAACCTTTGTGGGATTGTTGCTTGGTAGGTCAGAAAGAGTTTATCAAATTTTTCGCGAGTACAACGAGTGCGCCGTATGCCGTCATCACATAAAATCTGTATATATTGTAAATGAGATCTTGTGTGCAAAATATCTCACTAAGGGAAGTTCGTGTCGACTTCAAATTTGATATGGATATTACCTGGGTCAGTCGGACAGTTCTTTGTACTTTTGACGGGTGTAGCGAAATTAATAAAGGCTTTTGACGTTATTACGTTAAAATCTTAAAATCTAAGAATTCTCAGTCCGCTAAACATCGAAGGAAGTTGAAACGTGGTGAGACTATTGCTCAGTACGAAAGATTCTTTCAAATTTTATCTCACGTACAACACGAACGAGTGCGGCGTATGACGTCATCAAGTAAAACATGTATATATTTCGAATAAGATCTTGTATGCAAAATATAACGGAAAGACTTATCGACTTCAAATTTTATATGGGTAGTCCTTGAGTCAATGGAACGATTCTGTCAACTTTTGACGGATGTAGCGAAATTAAGAAAAGCGTATGACATCATTACGTTAAAATCTTATATTTGTAATATTTGTACATTTCTCAGCCGCTGAACATCGCAAAAAGTTGAAACTTGGTCGGAATGTTGCTTGGCAGGTCCGAAAGATTCTATCAAATATGTCCGGAATAGAACGAACGAAAACGGCATATGACGTCATAGGGTAAAAATATCTCAATAGCGGAAAATCGGATCGACTTCAAACTTGGTGCTTGGTGTAGTTATTCCTTGGATAAGTCGCACGGTTTTTGTTAAACGATGAACTCCTAGAACATAGAACTCATAATTAACGTGTTTTCATGTGGCTGCCAAGCCATTCCATATATGGGAATAACTACGTAATGGCAGACAGGAGGGGATTGACGGCAGATAGATACTGGGAGATCGATGTGAAAGTATCGGGAAAGGTCGTGGGATAAATGCAGAGAAATGGATACGTCGACGTGATTTTGTATTCCTTGACATCCAACATCTGTGTCCTGACTTCTTTTCAGATGTGCGATTATAACATTGCGTAAACGCTCTAGTTTGATCGCGACGCAAAACACCTAACTTGGACTTCTTTGATAAATTGGAAATTGGTCCAAGGACTAGATCTCAACCTTCGCAATTGAGATCCACAGCCCTCATAAATATCGTTTAAAATGGTTTGATTAAAATAATTGCATTTTACCTTTATATCTCTTGTCTAATAATCGGCTATGTGCACCACAACTGCCAGAAAAGGAACACACACACGAAACAGAACAGGCAGAATTTGATATTCAAATGTGCGTTTTTTCTGCTGTTCGTTTTAAATCCCTTCTTCGATATAGTTGTGTTTATCTTTATTATACATAACAGCTCTGATGTTTCTGAAATTAAAACAGAAGCTATTTGGATATGTGAAATGCAAGTCTCACAGGGTCTCGAACTACGTGTGGGGCGCGGCTCATCAAAGTTCAGATCAACCCGAGCGACGCTGAAAGTTGGCATTGTCAGCGTATGATGTATTTTTATCATTGGGTGCATTATCACCTCAATAAAGGACTCGGTGTCGAAATTAGAAAATTACGAAGTTTGAAAATTAACGAACAGATAAAACTAGACCGAATTCCATTAGACAGCGGAATGACCCACTTGGTTAAATCACAAAAGAAAATTATGTGTTATATTGTTAGTTTACGATAACGATTTTCACGAAACAAAGGTCACGTGACCTTTTACCTTGACTCTCAAGGTCGAGATTCATG
This sequence comes from Protula sp. h YS-2021, assembly GCA_949752745.1. Taxonomy (NCBI): domain Eukaryota; kingdom Metazoa; phylum Annelida; class Polychaeta; order Sabellida; family Serpulidae; genus Protula; species Protula sp. h YS-2021. Next base: position 47,191,993 of record OX457025.1, on the reverse strand, counting down.
TTGACGTCGGTTTGACTTTGACTTGAAATGTCAACTTAACAACATGCGGTTTGAAAAGAGTTCCTATCACCCTATATGCGTGTAGCAAAATTTCATCTTGTCACGTTTAATGGTATAGAAGCAGTTTTCTGGAAACCATCGAAACAGAAAAAATTAAAAGGTAAAAAAATGACAGGAACTTTGGGAATAGGTACAAACCTTTTCCCATTTGGAAACGAATTAATGCTCTCTTGCTAAGCCAAAACACTAGTAATATTTTCTCGTCACAATGTGTATATCCTGCATTAAAGCATGTTCGTAGTGACAGTTTTTCACGTTTGCCCACCCGTCTGTTTTCATTAGATTGCAATAAAGTTTTGTTTAGGTGTGTGTTTGTGGGGGGGTGCTATTATTTTATTTGGACGATTAACCATTTTGCCACCAGTTTGGCGAATCGAAACTGCATTTGCTAAAAACGTGTCCCATCTTCCAAATACTTGAAATTTGGTATGAGGATAGATAAAGGTCAGGACAAAGATACTTTTTAATGTTGCTTATTTTCGAATATATTTAGTCATGCAGCTGGCATGGTGACAATCACTTTTGCAAATTTCTGTAATTTTTTAGATTTCAGGATAATGATTTTGTGCTCCTAAGTGAAATTTCGCTACTCGGCAGTCAAATCGACTAATGTATGTTATCTTTTACCATATTGCTATTCTTTTTGGCGATAAGTAAAAAATTGACGGTAAGGAAGACTGAGTAGGTTCACTGTTCACTGCTAAAGTCTTTGGTTAAATGGCTTTCAAAATTGGTTGGGTCTCTTTTACATTGTATCTTGCTGATTGGCAGTCGCTTAAGTAACTGCCGAATTTGAATATCTTTCACAAACGATTTTATAAGTAAGACCTCCCAACAAGCCACTTGTATGCGTGAGCTGATTTCATCATTTACATGTGTCAGATTTAGATTAAGGGCATGAAAAAAATTGGTCTTGTTTTTCATCCCAGTGTTTTCTAATTGAAGTATTTTTCGACAAATTTAGAGCGGGTCTGAACTCTTTTATTTTTGAAAATTTCGGTTACATGGCTTTGGGCAAAATTCTTGTTTGTTTTTGTTTCGCAAAAATATTGTTTAGTGGTTAAATAAACCCGATTTGTAACACTGATATTATCCATTTACAATATAAAACTTGCGTATAAATTTCTCCCTAAAAGGCTATTTCAGGTACTTCAGGAGTTTGGTTTCCACGTTCGACGACGAAAGGCCCGTGCACTGAGAGATCCTTATCTTACTTTCCCAAGCGCCGTGATATGAAATTTGGGAGGAACCGCTTTGAAGTGTCTGCGTGCGGATTCCTGCCTCTGATCTGGTGGTCTTGTTGTTTGTGTCACCAGCGTCAAGTTCTTTTGGCACTTCTTTCGAACCACTTTGCTCTTTTCAGGACGGAAAACGTGAAAGCTGTGACTGGTATTTTCGATGTGTCCCCATCTTCCTTGTGTTTGGTTAAAGAATTGCACACTCAACACGTGTTTGGCAATGGAAACACAGCTCAGGCACCAGCTTGCATCACTTTGCTAAGGCATCTTTCTTGCGACAAGTTTCGAGCAGATTCCTCGCGTGCGCCAGCTTCATTTCACGTTACTCCCGGTTAAGGGAGCTTAGGATAGGTAGCTGCATCTCACTGAAAGAGCGTGCTATACGTTTTGATCGATTTCACTGATACGAGTTTTCCTCAGGTTACCCCGAGTTCAATTGCCCCACAAACGCGTGACGCATTGGTCACACTGTTAGATGTGGGAACACAAGGGTTATCAAACCTGACCGTGGTACCAAAATAAGGGTTCCCCGGTGGCGGTACACCCCCGTGTTGGTGAACACAAAATCCGTGCTAACACAGAAATTTTTGCAAGTTGAATAAAGTGCCCGAAAGGAGTAACGTTTTTGTCCAGTTTCAAAGCAACAGTATTTCTGGCGGAGGGTAATGTGAAGGCACGTGTCGGAGAGGTCAATCGATGCGCCCCACATCCCTCTTTGGAGAGATTCTTTGATCACTTGGACACACTCGGTTAGGGATCATATGTCTATGATCTCCAATCCCCGGATTTTTTTAGGTCAGAAAAACCTTGTTAAAAAAGCCCTCATGGTTTTGACATTTCTTCGATAATCTGTGTATGTTGCAAGTCCCTTACCATGGCTTGTGCGGCTGCCTTCGTTTTGCCTAGTTGATTGTCCGGAGCACGTGGGTAGACAGCCATGTATGGCCCTTTAGCTAGCGGACCCGTTTTCACGAAGCTTCCATCTTTTCTCATGAGCACCGGCTTTTCTAGATTGTGAAAAGTGTCGCCTAGAGATGAGACCGTTGTCTTGGTTGGCTACCACCTGTATTGATGAGCACATTACCCCTCAGTTGCCTCGGCCTGGCGCCTTCGCATGCATGGGGTGGTTGTTGTCCTGTGGATTTTGTGCAATGCGAGGGTGCTTGGTGGGATTTGTTCCTCTTGCTGGAATGCTGACGAGAGAACGGGCCTGAGACAGAATACTGTTTTCTTTGTTTATTCGATTAATCTCTGCCGCTGGGAAGAGTGGTGCAGAAAAGCGTTCCAGCACAAGAAACCATCGGTGTCATCAAGTGCTCGATGGTTTGACATTTGGTCACTCAGGCGAAGGTCAGCGTATGATCTAGGGATTCAGTCTGTTGAATTTAGTTGATCGTACCATTATGGCATTGAAAATGCTCCTGTTTGCCTCTAGAGCCAAATCTTGCTTGGTAGGAGCACTCTAAGAAGGAATTCTTATGGGCAGATCGTTGGAATAGTCGCACAGGGGAATGTCGGATGTCGAATGAGGGTTAGCTGCTGTGGACGGCTGACTGCACTGCGGAAGCTCTTGGGTTAGCTATCGCAGCTTGCCTTTGACGTCTTATAAGTAAGCAGAGTAAAAATAGATTAGCATAGTTAAATTTCACCAGCAAACATAGTTAAAATGCCTAAAATATGTATTTACTGTTTTGACTATGTTCAGTAATAAATTTGTACAAATGCCTGAAACTAATTAGATTTCCCCAGTTTTGGTTCTCTAGAAGGAAAAAAGAGCTTTTTGATTGAATTCTGATCACTTCCCATTTCCTGACCGTAATCACGGGAGGGGAACAGGAAGACGTTGGCCCATGGAGACCAGGAGTCATCCGACTGCAGATCTAAGCAACCAGGGGGCGAGCTCACATGAGTACCAATACTGCAGTACCTGGGACTGAAGAGTATTGCATTGTCTTTTGGACTGCATAAGCTAGGCTAAACTGGCCGAAAGCGCGGAGGACTGAAGGTCACTAGGAGTCAAGACTGGTGCCAATACACTGAATTGACTTTATATGACATCTGAAGTTTATCTGTGTTGAGCTGATATTTATGCTGCTGCAGTCTGCAGAAAATCGTCTTCAATCGAACCAAATTTGTTCAAATTTTAAGAAATGGTAGATAAGATGTTTGTCAAAAATTAAATCAACTTGGAACCAAGTTGCATTTAAACAAGCTTTTTGAAGTTTGTTAGCCACAACTCAACACAGCTAAGTGCACGGGAATTTCGAAGTGAAAGCTGTTGTATTGTTGTAGGTGGATAAATTGATTTATTGGTAAAACGTGTGTGCCAACTACTGTGCACAAATACTCAATGCGGTAAGGCGTTAATGACTGATTGATGCAGTAGGGTTATTTAAGATGCCATATTTCGATCGTTGCCGCACCTTGCTCCGTAGAACAGCTTTGATGGTGCGTGCTTGTGATGAAGTTATCTCAGAAGTGGTCTATTGAATCCATATCCGTTGAGCCGGTAGGTCAGTTGAGTACCTTAACATTGTTGTTTGCTGCACGGTTATACTCACAAACCAGTGCTATTGATGGTGATTCGTCATCAGGCAGAGAAATCCTGATGCTGTGTGCTTGTACGGCACTGTGTAGCTGGATACCAATTTCATGTCTGGTCAGTGACCGTAAACCGAATTGGATGGTTTCACATACTGTTAGCAAGCCACCGCCCCATCTGTCCACTTGAGTTGGCGACCGTCTGCGCTGCACATCAGTTCCCATCCCATTGACAAATAGTTTTCGAGTACGACGTCAATGATTGTTTCTCACCCTTACTATAAAAGCTGCACAGGTTTCTCATGGGAGTTTGCGTTCTGACAGTTATTTGCTCATTCTGATGTCTGTTGATTGATTATTCTTACTGTCCGGAAGCGCTCCCACATCCTGAGCTGGCAGATTCTTCGATGCCGAGCTGGTGTAGTTTCTCAGATCGTCCGTTGATCGGTGTGTCCTCAATTTGTCAGACATTCCATTACAAAAGTAATCGGTTCACTCTGCCCAAAGCGACTTGTGTGTTAGCACAACCATTTATTACATTTAGCTCTGGTTTCAATAGGCACGGCATTAAATTAATCACTCTATTTCAAATTAAGGGGCAATGTTAAGCATGGCTTCACACCTGAGATCAAGCATAACTGAACTCAGACCGATTAATATAAATAATCTCTACACATAAGTACCTTGAAAATTTTCGTAGAATGCAAAGTCAAGAACTGTTTGCGTGAAAGCAGGTCTGAATTTACTGTCTGAAATTTCTTTTGGGTAAAAAAAATATAAAATATCGTTTGTGTGTAACGTTTTTAACGTGTGCCATGGTATGCACCTGTGCCTCGAAATATATGGAAGAGTAGCTTAAAAGACCAAGATTTTGTATACTTTGTACAAAGATTTCTTCAGGTATAGAATTCTACAGCTATATTGTACGTTTAAAGGATTGTTCATATGGTGAAGTTAAATGTTGTGTATTTGACAAAAATTCAGGTTTAACTCCGTGTTCCAACTTATCACTCGTTTAAGTTCAGTATTAACGTTAAAAATTTTGAAAATGGTAAATGTAGAATGTAAAACTTGCGAGATTTACTGAATAAAGTGACTGTAATCGACATACAAATTGCACATATGTTAAACAGTTTTAAAAATTGTTCATTTGGATAAATTAAAGATTTCAAGTTTTATAGATAAGAATTGCTAGATTGCAGACTAAATTTCAATACGTGTTTATTTCCGAGTTTACTTAAATAAACCTGTAAAAAAGAAAGCTTAATTTGTGTTGAATGTGCTTTACATGAAACCTTTTTCACCGTGTCGAAAAATGGTGGAGGCACTGCAGCTACAGTGGTGAAAGTCTGAATAGCACAGAACGATAAATGCTTATGCGAAAAAAATCCCCAGTATTTATACTGATGAGTTTATCACAAGTAAAAAATGTTTTTCGTACATATTAGGTGCAGCAATGAATTCTGTCTAGTCTTCCAAGTGCTTTTGGTCATTTTCGGGAGGGTATGGTTGTTAGAACAAAAAAAATGAACAGTTGATAAATCCTATTCAAATAGAGCTTAAATAGGGCTTTTAACTAAATTTCATAATAGTGAAATATTTAAAATGAGGGTATTGCGTCGTCGGCGTAATGAAGTGTATGTTTAGATAATGATACAACACCCTGAAACATTGACTCAGTAGCGGACAGAGGACATACAATAGGCTCGCATTCTCCTTTAGACCTTAAGTTTTCTTCCAAATTATGAAAAATAAGTAATTCACCAGGGAATGTTCTTTTAGGCGTTATTTCAAGTAAGCCATATCACTATCAATTCACAATGCCTGACTTTCTACTGGCCGCATTTAAACGTAACAAACCTCACAAATAGGGTGCAAATTTAAAAACGGTGTTATAAAGTAATTTTCAGTTTAAAATGTTATTTATTTATTTACAAGAACAATGATTAATTACTAACCACACAACTACAACATTTTCAGAATGTAATTTTATTTTTCAATTTGATGACAGTACTTTTTTCTCGAAAACATTTGTGCGAATTTCAAAACAGCAAGAGCGCACTGACGTAACATTAATAATAACCAATGACCAATGAGTTTGTGTTATGGAAGAGTGAGAGATGGCGTGGGGGAGAGTGAGATAGAGGGGGAAGAATTACACGAGTATATAAAGAAAAAAAAGAAAACTATGGATGTTAGCAAAAGAAAATGGCGCATGAAGAGAAACCGTTGACTTGACAATAGAAACTAACGAGGATTCAAAAACAGCTCAGGTGGTAGTTTGATCAGCAGCCAGTCAGGCACAGGACTCTCTCAAGGCCGTGGTCCATGTTGTATGCTCTGGAGGAGAACGGAACCCCGATGAGGAAGTGTTGAGGAATGTGGTACCGGCCCCAGGAAGTACTTCGCCTGCAAGCCATTGAAACTGGAGAAGGCAGCAACAGTTTTCCTTCTATTTCTTTTTAACTTTGTTGTACAAAAAAGTTGTTGTAAAAAAATAATGTAAAAGAAAGAAACCGCAATTCTTTTTTCTTCCCTGTCAACAAATAAAGTGTTTTAAAATGATTTGAAACATTACCTCTTTTATTCTTTTAGCATAAGTTTGTTTTTTCACAAATCCAAAAGAAAAACTGCTTTAATCATATAAAACTAATTTTTAAACAATAAGCGTTTTGATTGTTGGTTAATTGTTTCATGTTGTTAAATGAATGTATTAATACAATCACTGTTCATGAAACAATTTTTGAGAAAAAGTATGAATCTGTTAAGACAAAATTGAAAACCAACTATGAAGAACACAAATTATATCCAGATCTGGAACCTGATAACTGGATCCAGATTTCAGGGTGATTTACCTTTAATCTGGATACTTTACGTGTACATCTTGGTGTCCAGTAAGAGTTATTATAGGCCTTCTTGAGGGTACAACGTCCATGTCATGAAGAGAAAGGCCGTAGTGACTGTTGCCACACAGACGGATCCGCTGCCGTCGCCACCACCACCACCAGTAAGCCCTGCCTGCCTTCGCTAGCACAGTCTTCGTTGCTGTTGTCTCCGCCACACCCACTATCCAAAAGGGCGAGGGAAAAGGAAGGAAGAATACGCTTAGGTAAAGCGTATGTGCGATAGGCTGTTTAATGACTACGCGAAGATTAAGTCCGCTGGAAAGCCTGCTGCCTTGACAATCCCAGAGATGAGCCAGGAAAGCAAGAAGGCCACGGTCCTCTATGTGCAAGTACAAGCGAATATCAGGCAGCCGTCCTCTGTGCCATAGCTACAAGGGCGAGCTAAGACAACAGCCAAGAGTCCGGAGAGATATGAAGTAAGCTTTCTTAAAATGTTCCTTTATTCAAGTCTAATGAGGAACGTTATTATGCTTCTGTAAATACTAACAAGTTGAAACCACTGAAATCAATATACACTATACATTGGTAAAGTCATCTGTAAACTTCTTTGAGACAAAAGGCAATATGAAGCCCTATTTTCACAATCCAAACTTCAAACCAAAGTGGGACGGACACTGTCTGGTTTTCGAGACGCAATATGGATTTGACATTGGTTCTTTTCTGGATGCACTGGCTAGAAGGTTGTACCCCTTTTGTCCCTCATTTGAAAAAACACTAAGAGGCATCGCAAAAGATGCTAAAGGAAAACTAGCTCGCGAAGCCACAACGCAACCGGTAGGTGCTATGTCCAATGGTAAAAGTCGCAAGAAGTCACTGAATCTGTCAGTAAATGAAAGAGTCGCATTTTATCAACACAAACAGCATTTGAAACAAAAACATCTGATGTAGAATACCAGTCCAATATCATTCGTGACTCGAAAGAAAGTTTAAAGTCAGTGCTAATGCTGCAGCTGCAGCTCATTTACAAAGACACGGCAGGACAAGTAGAGTTTTTAATTGTGTAGAAAGGTAATCCATTACAGTGCATTCCAGATTGCTCAACAGAGGAGAGAAGGGGCAACCCATTGCTGAACCCACTGGGAGCCATGGTTTGCACTTGCGTCATATGTAGCGACGGAATAGCAGGCTGTGAGCGCCATTGGCTCATTACGTATTTATATGGTTGAGCAAGAAACTACAAGTGGTATCGATGTAAAACTATCTCTTCCATAAGCATAAGGATAAGCAAAAGCATTGTTACATGTTCATGACAGCGACTGAAAACCATCGAGTTGACTTGATGGAATGTTTCTTGATGGTACGAAAAGCCTGAGAAAGCGGTGGTATACAATTAGGCCATGCCAATGCGCTATTGAAAATGCAGCTTAACTCCTTATTACATGTAAGAAATGTAAAATAGTTGCTGCGCGACTGGGTTTTGGCACGTTTGTTAAAAGCAAATTACATAACTATATTTCTAGGACAATTAACGAAACGAGTTGTGATGGGCATGGTTTAAAGATCAGCTTTTTCTAGCTGCGGTGATTTTCTGCATAACAACATTCACTTAACTCAACTGTACACAGATGGTGAGTCTGTAGCTACCAAAGTTGTCCAGCCGTTTAAGGCCTATTTACAATGCTATGAACCAATACACCGAGGATTTCATAGGCTGGATGGAGGCAAGATCTGCATAATTAACGTGACGGCTGGGATAAAGGCTATTTGTTGTTTGCCTTTGACTTCAACCACTATGGTATTATAAAACATGGAAATTTAACACAGGAAATGAATTTTGCTGAAGGGCTACGGCATTATCATCTATGTGGAGTTTGACAAGATTGTTGGAATAAGGGGAAGTTGGAACATTCAGTTTGACTGTACATAATGAACATGCGACAGATACGACGTGTATTTGCCGTTGATCAGCTACTAACATGGCAACCCGGTGCTTATGTCATTAATGCGGAAGAACAGGGTAAGTCTGGAGAACACTGGTTCGCTGCGCATAATAAACATCTGTTTATTCATGTGGTATAGCATCAACAGATAGTTCAATGCCTAAGAAAGAACTTTGCAATGAATGGAGTACAATTACAACAATCGTATTTGGATTTTATTTCGTGTATTTTATTTTACGACGGTATCGAGGTGTGAGTGTAACAGACATTCTAGAAGTACTTCGAAACAGTGAAAGGTACTTTATTGCAAAGATATGATTATAAACCATTGTTTTATTAAATGGCAAAAATTTGATTACGATTAACGTTACTTATGTGTTCAGTTTAGTTCAGTATTGTTAAAAGTAAATGTGATTCAAAGGTATTGAATAAAACACGCGCAGTTTAAAATACATTCATTTTTTTGTAATATCACAAACATTTTAACATAATACGTATTGCATATAACAACACGCGCATGTCTTCCATGTGCATAATGTAGAAAAAATGTTAGCACAAACACGAATATTTTACAAAATGAAATAATAAATACCAATTTACGCCTCCTCTGTTGGCATCAAATGGAATGTGTACAGCAAGATCAAAGATCACGATATACTTGAAGAACGCATATACCAGAGCAGTTAAACCTCAAGCTAGGGTTGGAATCTGGAAGAAGTGATCAATGTGGAGAATGCTAATTACGACCCAATTTTAACCAATAACTACATTCAACGAACCAAAAACTACAGGAGGACAAGCCATTACCAGAGTACAGAAGCAAGATGATAAGTGTTTGGGGAAGCAAACAACTGAAAGTATATACTAACAAATAAAATATTAAAGGCATATGATGCTCAAGTACAGTAGTTTCGTTAAACGTCCTGTTCAGCTATCAAGGCTAGATTGGGACGCTATAAGAACAAAGTAATGGCCGGAAAGAAACCCATATTAATGTCTCTTTAGACATACAGAGAATGAACAGCAGTAGTTTTTTTCTTAAGATTCCCCATATCACAGGGAGAGAGTACACATTAGTGAAAACGTTAAATAAGCAAAGATATAATTAGAAACAACAAACAACATACCTCCATCAAATACCAGAACTGATATCCGAATATTGATCTTCATGTTACATACAACAGTTGTTTTTTACATTTCAATACGCATTGCGTCACAAATTCCGCGCCAAAACAGCTGTTCGGTACATTGTGAGTTGCAATGCCATGCATCAGATGTAGTGTGCGGCTCTGCTTGCAGCCCTAGTAGGGGGCATGATTACCCTGTAGCTTAAATACTTGTCTGGCCCGCCTATGTATGGAATTTAGGAGGCCGTTTACTGAAGGAAGAGTCAGGTTGGCCCATTCTTCTCAGAGTAACCGCCTTAGGTCTTGCAGTGTATGGTGTGGCAGTTGGCGTTCTTTAACACGCTTCCTCTTCATGGCCCACACATGTTCGATGGGATTGAGGTCTGGCTTGTCATGCCATACGTTCAATTCCATGTTGGTTCAGGTCTTGGTCAATCAACACCGCCCTGTGTGGACGAGCGTTGTCGTCGACCAACATAAAGCGACTGGGGCTAGCTGCGTTGCTAAGGGGCCGGGCAGGGTGCTCCAGGATTTCTTCTCGGAATTGTCGAGCTGTCAGCGAACCATCAACAATCACCAGTTCAGGTTTTAAATTGTGGGTAATGGCACCCATACCATGACTGACCCGCCACAGTACAGTTCTTGGCGGCTAAGAAACGTTTAATCGTATCGACTCCCAGCACGCTGTCGCCACACATGTGGTATATGGTTACCAGGATGCAGGTAAAAACGTGCCTCGTCAGCAAACAGAAATCGGTTCCACTGGGCCCTAGACAAGTTAAGAGTTTGCTGTCCCCATGCTCGTCGGACGTCTTTATCACGCTGATCCGGGAGTGGCTTCCTGGAAGCAATCCTAGACCTCATTTCATGAAATCTGCTCCTGATTGTGGCGACACTGACTGCTCTTGCGCCAGCTCCTCCGGTGGAGGAACAAGTTTGGTCAGCATGGGTCATGATGAACCGGTTGGGTCAGTATGGGACAAGATGGGCCAGGAAGGACATCACGGGCAGCGATGGTTTTTGGGGTGCCAAGATGGGTCATTTTGGGTCAACATGAATAGTTATGGGCCGGATGGGTCAAGAAGGGTCAAGATGGTTCATGATGAATAAAGATAGGCCACATGGCTCAAGATGGGCCACATGGGTCAAAATGGGCAACATGGATCAAAATGGGCCATGATGGGCAGCGACGGGCTGAGATGGGCGAAAATTTGCAGGATGGATCAAGATCGGCCATAATGGTTAAAACTGGGCCATGATCAGACAAGATGAGCCATGGTGGGTTGGATTGGGCCATGATGAGCAGGATGGAAATAATCGTGGAAATAATTTTGGATCAAAATGGGACAAACTCTGGCCCACGAGACTAATGCTGTCCATCTTAACCCTTCACGCGGACAAATTTGACCCATCTCAACATGTCTGCCCATAATGGCTCATCTTGAACCATGTGCCCATTTTCACTCATCTTGGCCCATCTTCACCAATGTGGCCCATTTTGACGCATGTCGGCCCATCTTGACGCATGTGCCCATCGTGTCCCATCTCAACCCGTCTTGTGTCATTTTGTCCCATCTCGATCCATCATTGTCCACGTTCACCCATTTGGCTCACCTTTATCCTTTATTTTGCCCATTATGATCCATTATGACTCACTTGGACCATCATGACATATCGTTTCCCATCTCGTCACATCACGGTCCTACTTGACCTATGGTGGAATATGCTACTCATTATGTTAATATTGGTTCATGATGGTTTTTCTTAACCTTGATCCATCTCATCGCATCCCATCCCATGGACCCAATGAGCAATCCTAATGAACTTCATTCAATTGTGCTGGGCTTCACCGAACTCCAGAGGACTTCACTCAATCTCACTGAACTTCACACGCGCACACACGCACGCACTGAAACGCGCCTACGCACACGCACCACCCTGAAACGAACACACACACACACACACACACACACACACACACACACACACCAAAAGAAACACAAGCACACTGTAACGCACCAGTTTGGAAGCGATTTTGGTCTTTGCTTTGTCTGTGTCTCGTGGTCTTCTTGACCGTGGCAGAACTATAACGTCGTTGTCTGCTGGAACTTCTGCCGTAAACGATTGGCTGTCGACTTAGCAACTCCAAGGCATCGTTCAATTGTTGCTGCTGTCTGACCCGGTACGTTAAAGTGATCAGTAATGTGTGCTCTTTGTCATGTGTAATGTGTGCACGTTAGACAACCTCGGCATTTTGAACTTGATGGACAGAGCTGAACTTAATTTATGTGGGACAAAATCATATGCAGATGCAAGGGATGACCAGTTTCAATTGGGTACTCGGGCACCGATGTATTGCTGGGTGACACATTGGTAACAGTGTACAGCGTATTGTGGCTTGTGCAGTGACATTTTCTGCTACAGCGTCGTGGCACTGAAATCTGCAGGCCGCGGTCACACTACATCTCATGCATGACATGGCAATTCACAATGTACCCGAAAGGTCTCACAATGTCAACTTGTAACAGTGTCTGTGATAACAAATTTCTGGCAAAAATTGTCTGGTTCACACAGTTTTACTGTACTGCAGCATCTTTTGAAATTTTTCATCCAGCTTGCTTTGGTTCATGCTATGTTAAGCTTTAGAATTTTTATAGGACGGTAATGAAGATGCCATAAGTCATAAATTTTATCGAGGGAAATGCAGTCCCATAGTCAACTGTAAATGTACGAAGTTTAATTTTCCCAGCTCCAGTCGTTGCGTCGGAGATGCGTGGAAACCGACGGAAAATGGCGGGGGAAAAACATAAATAAATAACTAAAAAGGAAAATTTTTAAGTTCCCAGAATTCCCGGTAAATTAATAATTCCTTGGGACTCCGTTTTTGCAGACTCTTAGTACCAACTGAATCACCAAGATTTGGCTCAGTGCCAAGTACTGAGGGACTGGTTTGATGCAAGGTAACCTGCTGGGTGCCTACGTCTTGGCTCGGGCTTAGTGCTGGCTGCTTGATGCATACACAACCCTTGGCTGGGTAAGAGTACTTCTTCCGCCATTAACCATCTTTTTGTAAGTGGCAGTTACTCACTTCTTGACCAAAACAAACAGACGATATGCCGATCCTTCACCTGTTTTCCTATGAAAGCAAAGATAAACAATTTATATTTATACCACACAAACTACAAGGTCTTTTCGCACAAAAAGGCGGAATGCAGTCTAGTTGAGGGTTGTATATGTCAATCATTGCTTTACGCTTCACTTTCTCTTGAATTATGCCTCATCCCCGAAAACTGTAATAAGGTAAAAGGCAATCTTTGGATGAAGTTACATGTCAATAGGTTCGGCCCACGAGTCTGTAAAAGACATTTCCTTTAAATCAATGGTGTTCCCCTATTTATCACAGAAATATGACACTACCAAGTGTATGCGCTGTGAAAGTAATAGGACACACAAGCAAGCCTTTGGCGTTCTAAACCGGGCATTTATCATAATTAAGTCATTTTTTCAGTCAAATTTGTTACCAGAAAGGCAAAATGCATATCTCAAACTCGAAAAGCACATTATTCACACAAAATGAGACGTGATAAAAACAACCCAGTTAAAAGCAAACTGTGGTTAAAAAAATGTCTTAAAACGAGCATAAAGATTTATATTCAAATGACACCGGCGTACTCTTGCTGCTGCTGTAGCAGTAGAATATTTGTAAGGAATCTTCGTGAAATCGTTTGTTATTGAAGCAATCATCTACGGAGTTGATTATTTTGAAAATAATCGACGCTGCTGCTGTCAGCTATTTTTAGGAGATGATCTATCGGTGCATTTCTTTGTCCAAGCAAAACAATGTATTCATCGGCTTTACACGCCAGTTTTGATGGGGAACACTCGCGTACAAATTGGTTACCATGCGTGTCCATGCATTTTCCATGCATTTAAAGAGAACCACTAAATGTGGAGGGCCAAGTTGGAAAAATGCCTCATTTTTTGTACTAGCCTTTCTCGGTGTATGTTTTTTGACACGCTTGTGAACACGTGCGTTATCAAGTGCCCCACGGAATTTAATACAAACGGCATTCCTTGTTAAAAAAATAATTAAACAAAAACATATAAGCAAACAAAGAATGTCGTCAGAGTAAGGATGTAACAAGTTTATCCACTGGCTGGGTGATTAAAATCGCAAATAAAAAAAGAAGTGAACTGGTTGGGTCTAAAACATTTGAGTGAAAAAATCGCCCGGCGGGCACTGTGATTGACCCGTAATGCAGAAACCGCATTGAAAATGGACTTTAAAAGGATTTTTTTTTTTACATTCAGTGCTTACAATTTATGCACCTAACATTTCGAATGCTTAAAAATTACTTAATAATGAGGATATAGTTCTTATATCTTAAAAACTACATTTTATAAAACAGTTTTGCGGAAAAAAGAAGCACAAAGTTTGGCTAGTGCCGGGTCATCGAAATTTTCAAAAACAAAAAGAAGTCCTAAATACTATTTTTTTATTCTACTTACATTCAATAATAACTACGATATGTTTAAATCCTGCAAGTTTGCCGCAATCTCTTAATACCACAAAATCAAATTATCCAGCTCTGTAATTTCCACATCTTTGACTTCACCCTGCACTTTCTAAATCTGACATCCTTCAAGTTACATTTAAGTTTTTCAAAATCAGAAAAAATAAACATTTTGAGTTAATTTCAGCCTCAGTTTATCTACCCCCTCCTAGGGCACCCCCAGAATCATTGTCTTATACGTACTGGCGGCCAAGAATACGAAACGCAGTTCTGGTTTCCCGTTGACATGTGGCTCAGGCACATGAGTCGGCAATTGCAATTCGCTCATTTGCGTGTGCATAGGAGGGCTGGGTTCACTACGTGAAGCAAGCTCATCTTATCCGCCTCTGTGATAACTTCCCCAACGGGGGGGGGGGGGGGGCGGCGGGAGCGAAGCTGCACAAGGGGAGATAGACTAGTGGACCATCCCCTCCCCCACCCCCTCCCAAAACAAAAACAAAAACATAAACATAAACAAAAACAAAGACAAATAATAAATAAATAAATAAATGAGCAGACTGCATTTTGTAGATTCTAATTCTCCTAAGAGCGGGCGTGGCGTAGGTCCCGCAAGCCTTTTACACTTGACGAACAGTGTTGTAAGACACCGTCGGGCCGCACGTAGGTAATTGACGTCATCAGGAAAGTCTATCACTTATCCTCCCAAAGCACCTTTGAGGCTTTCAAGGTGTGGTCCTGAAAGGACATAATATTAGTGTATATGACGGGAGGAGACTTCAATAGTCCTGGCATCCTTTTCTACTAGTGGAATGTCCGAATCACTCCTAACGGATGGTGTCCATGCTGTCTGCTTCACAGGTTTGTCCCAGTGCCCCTAGCTTGTAATCTTAGATTTCTTCTTTGGTTGGAGGAGTACCTACTGCCCCTGCACTTCCTGTAATTGTGATTCCTGTAATTGCTTTTACAACTGCGATTGCAAGGAAAGCCGAAAACTCATCAGGCAGTCTCGGCAGTGGTGACGGGGGTGACAGCTCCTGCTGTGTGGGTATGCTTAGCTGAGCTGCCGCAATGGAAAAACTCGACATCGAGGCCCTATGCGTAACTAGTTACCTGTTCGGGGAGATTTTAAACTTTAACTCCAATTCGGTAAGCGGCTTGCTTGGCTCTGACGGGCCTTAACCTACAATCATTATTTATTCTGTTCTTATCAACTGACTTCCAGTCCTTCGATGCAAGGCGCTGGCACTCCGAGCAAGTCTTGGATTCGTCGCAGAGCGGTAAGCCACTGTTTCTTCTACAGCGGTCGCAAACCGTGTGTAGATCACGAGCGGTAGGGTGTACACACTGCAAAAACTTGAGTGGCGATCGCAGGGTGGCTTCTGGCATGTCTGGAAAGCAAGCAGGGCCGCATGATAACTGTAAGTGTCCCAGTAAATACACAGTTAGACATTTAGTAACACTTAAAACATCACTTCAGGCTTTATTAAGGGATTAAGTGCAGTAGTAGTCAAAATGGGCCTGACCATGGGACCATCTGGCACCGTCCCATGGAGCTTGCTTCCCGCCGCCCCCCCCCCCCCCCGATCAGAAGACCATCATTGGAGGGAGGGGGGTGGGTACCGTCGACCGTCCGTCAGATGTATCATAATGGGAAAATGGCAGACGAGCCATAAGCCCCAGAAAGCCAAAAAACCGTCTCTTTTCGCCCGGACAACGACCCGAAATGTAAAAACCTGCTCTAACAAGACTGATCGGCAAAGACTGCAAGTTTCTGGGATGACACATGCAGCAAGATAAAGCTTGGAGTCGAAGCAGACAATGCTGACTGCAAAGACTCCAACAACTCCTTAAGGCGAGGTGTGCTGGAACCAGTAAATGAGCCTTGTAGTTCTTGTGGAGAATAGAAGCACACTTCTCGGGACTGGGTTGAAGTGTCATCGTAACGTATAACCTCAACATCTACCAGACCGAAGTTACAAGTGCTAACATTGCCATTTTACTCGAGCCAAATTTATCCAACTTTCAGAAACTGGTAATCCGTCCTTTATTAGTTAAATAAACTAAATTTCAAGCAAATTCACACCTTAGACTAGGACACTGGAGCAAAAAATTGCACAGCACACAGAATATCGTGTATTTGCAACAACACGCTTAAAGAGAATACCACATGTCACCAGGGACGTAATACCGGAAGATTCCCTTATTTTCATTGGTCTATGGATGGACGGCAGGATAACTGTGTTCTAACTGTGACAAAAAGTTTATTTCTATTGTGTGGTAGTTTTCAACCGGAAGGTAACCCATCTAAAAGTGGATATAAGCTAATTCAAAGCTTTCAAAGTCACACTGGTGTTTAATTACGTGAAATGTCGTTTTACAAGTAACAGCATGATTCGCGCTTTCACCTTAGCTAAGTCTGTCATCCAGCCTTCCCCTACCACCTGTGTGATTGACTACTTCGGGGGCGAAACGGGATGAAGCTGGGACCCAGGATCCACTCCTAAGCTGGGGCCCAGGATCCACTCCTAAGCTGGGACCCAGGATCCACTCCTAAGCTGGGACTCAGGATCCACTCCTAAGCTGGGACTCTACGACCTGCAATGAGAAAATGCAGGTCTATAGGTTGCGTTATTTTATACGTTATATGACAAACCCATTTAAAAAGAGGAGAATGCGAAATACTGTTTTACTCGAAAAATAGCCCTTTTAGAAATAAAACACCCTCATTAATGATAATAATAATAATAAGAATGATGATGATGATGATGATGATGATAATGATGATGATGATGATGATAATGACGCGATGATGACAAGACTAATGATAATGATGATGATGATGATGATGATGATGATGATGATAATGATGATGATGATGATGATGACAAGAATGATGATGATGATAATGATGATGATGATGACAAGAATGATGATGATGATGATGATGATGATGATGATGATGATGATGATGATGATGATGATGATGATGATGATGATGATGATGATGATGATGATGATGATGACAAGAATAATTGCAAGAATACTAACAAAAATTATAAGAATAATAACAGTAATAACAATTCTGACGAATTTCTGTTTAATAACTAAAATACAGTGAAGTAAAATATTTTAACGAAAATATTTAACACCTCACTCACTTTCAACCGATTTAGCACTGCCAGCACTGAAAACATAACTGCACAGGAAGACACTTATTTTCAGGACTTCAAAGAAAATACAAAAAAAAACATTCTCAATGTAGAGCGCCCAATTCGGACAACTCATTAAAAGGACCCACCTGTCAGATGAGAATTACATGGTGAGAAAAAACATGGGCTTATTAACAGAAAGGGCAGTTTAAGAGCTTTTTGTCTGTTTGTTTGTTTGTTTTGTAGTTTTTGAAATTCTTCACAGAAAAAAATTTATGTAATATTAAAACTGATGGCATATCTTTTCTCGTGTTTCTTTTAATCCATAATGCTGAAAACAGTAAAAAAAAGTAAACCATGCCTAAAAATCCTGAGTGACGCTTTTATAAGACATCTGTCTGTAGCCTGGTCAAAGACTTGACAAAGAGCCAGTGCCTTTAAAGTTAAAAATATTAAAATATATTCAAATTTTTAAGATGGTTCTTAGATCCTAAATCTAGTTGGACCTGCCTCTTCACGCCGTTGGTTAACTTTTTTTGGTAAACCAAAAGATTATTGAGAAACTAAGGAACATCGAAGAAAAAATAAACAAAAAGAGACAAAAAGACTTCGCAAATGACAAATAAAACCATCACTTCTCAGAAGGAAAATGCAACAACAACAAAAAAAAAAAAAAAAAACAACAACAACAAAAACAACAACAACAAACATAAACAAAAGAAAACCCTTTCGCAGCTCCTTTGCTCTAACAGCCAAAGTGCAAAAAAAAAAAAAAAAAATCACTGCTTAAGACTTTCAGTCCGTGTAGAGTATTACCGAATCATTTCCTTCGGAGGCTTGAAACTGCCTCTTTCACGCACCAGTTTTGACCCGATCGAAATACAATGCAACGTCAATTTCCGTCTGTGCGACGTCCATCCAATACCCATGCAAAGTGGGTGTTCACTGGGACCCAACTGCCATAAGCGACAAGAATTAGTAGACCTGTTTGTATTCATGGTACCAATGACAATATTCAACTAGAACTGCTGTCGCCCACAGCAGCAAGCAAGAGTAAATAAAATGCCCGAAATGGGCTGCTTTAATTCTGTCTGCACAAATGGGACTGGTGAAAGCCAACAGCAAACTGCAATATGCAATCAAACACCCTGAAGCAGCAATAAGTGGACATTGGATAACGAATAAATGTATTGCTAATCGAATGCCGGGAAAATGCAGTTGTATGTGATAAAAGGACAGATATTATTTCACGTGTGGGGAGCTGGTTGTATTATGTGGTCTGTTAGCGATTGATTTAGTTTGCATTTGCGTCGTCTCCGAATCTGTAGCCCGGGATTTACTTTGCTTCGTAGAACATGACATGGGAGGACAATAGGACATACCGTTTGCCAGCGTCAATTCACGCGTTATGGCCGTGTCTGTGTGTGTTGTTGTTGAACACAAACTGCTGGATATTTATTTATCGGAACAATGCTTTTAAAGGTAATTATTACATTTGTACAGAAAGTACTGCTTAGAACAAATTATCAAACACACTGCTTTCGTAAGAATTAGAATTTTAAATGTGATGAAACTAAATCAGATTTTTTTTTATTAGTGAATTCATCAAATACACCATAGATTGCACTCGTTCGTTAAATTCGAAAGCAGAGCGATTTAGCTTTGAAATTTTTAAGTAACGGAATGTATGCAGGCCTGTACCTTCGGAAAAAAAGCTAGGCGCGCGCGCGCCTAGCTTCAAAAAGTTAGGCGCGTGGGTCGTACTCTTCATAAGGGTTTTGAGTCACAATGAAACTTGAAAGAGGATCCCTTAACAAGACGCTATTCCTGTCATGGATTGAATTATGTAATATCTAATAGGCATACATAAGTATAATGATGTGTAAAATGCAGAAGAACCTTGGCTGTTTCGCAGCTCTTGAAATTCACAAGAAACATTTTTTTGATGATTTTTTTCCAAAAAATGTATCATAATATTATTATAATCATATTAAATAGGCCAAAAAGTTGGGCGCGCAGCGCGCGCCTAACTTTTTTTCTTAGACGTATGGCCAAAATCTTAGGCGCGTACGCGCCCGCGCACCCTTTAAGGTACAGCCCTGTGTATGTGATGGCTAATAAATCTTATCACATTCTGAATGATCTTCTTCGGTAAAACCCGTCAAAGGACGAGACTTTTCAAGAAAGAACATAACTTCTGAGATAACTTTGCATGCTGTGTTCACAAAAGGCAAGTCGATATTTATGCCTTGCAACGTTGCTGGGCGGGTTGGTTGACAAACAAATAGCATACATAAATATCATGTAGAGTGTGCACGTCGGATAGGTATTGAATTCTTTTCGTATGTACTTTTTTGCCAGATACTAAAGTTCGCTTTAATGTGCCGAACTCGCTTTCTTATTTTTGAATTTTTCTCCGAAAAAGATGATCCCGAAACCTGATCATAAATTGCACGTGCTGTCGTCTTGCTGCGGTATGAACGAAATAGTGCTAGACGATGGAATGCCATGTTAACATTTAATGCTGATTTTCTATGTCAAAATATAATTAAATATATCAATAAATCAATGTAGAGCTCATTAATTTATATTTCGCTATCAATAATTGAATTTTAGATGGCAAAAAATATTTTTGAGATAAAAAAATCAATTAAAATATATGAAGACAGGCACATATTTGTATAAAATTTGACGAATCGTCAATTAAACTTGGAGAGGAAAAATGAATTGTTGATATCAATAATAACAATACAATTTTTGAGCTCAAGAATTGTTTGTTTTTGGGCAGTAAAAAATAAAAGCAAGAATTTGTATACAGGGAAAATTCATCATTTCATTCACATACGTCTGCTTCTGAATTTTACATATAAAAATAGACTGACGTTTTGATATCGAAAATTATTTTTTGATATCAAAAGATCATTTTCAGATTTTAAAATATAAATTAAAAAAGTCCCATTCTGAAATGATGTCATCTA